>CM072170.1:11745467-13044632 GCA_036850595.1 Rhyacichthys aspro | reverse complement strand
GGAAAGGGAAACAAACTGTCACACACACCATTAACTGTTCCTACAATCCCCGGGTAATACAAGGGTGTTTGTGCAGTAAGCTCTAAATGTTGTTTATACAGCCTTACAGTGAAAGGACATGTATGCTGATAGTGACTGACAGTAATGCCTGCTGCTAATCTGTGTATGTCTAACCAAAGGACTATTCCTTGGCTCGGTGGCGCAAGGAGCCCCTGAAACTGGGTTCTTATAGCACCACACAGTCAACTTTCATTTAAGCAAACAACGTTTGAGTTTGTGCTTTCATGCTGTGGTTTTTATATGAGACATTTGTAAAAGATGCGGTGCATGCATTTTAGGTGAATATGTCACATATTCAAGAACTGCTTAACCTCGTGTTTAGCCTTACTCACCTTATATATATGTAAAATCAAGTTTTCTAACTGAACAAACACTATTACATAAACACAACTGATTTTGTTTCTACATTTTTTGAGCACTTTCATCATCTGATTCATTTCCATAAGATTTATCCCTGCAAGGCTACCATAGATGGTCACAAGCTCTGAAATGGAGGGGGACGAGGTATGGAAACGCAGCCTGACCATCACCACTAGATGTACCTTTAACTTTATTCAGTACTTCCATAGAGAAATCAGGCCGAGAAGGCAGAGAAATCAAAACATCAAAAGCAAAATTGTAGCCTCAAGAATATCACTAAGACTTATCCTACCAGTCCTCTTCAAACATCTTTGATGTATTGTCTGATTTCTTTCACCTCTCTCATTACCCCTTTATAGACAAGATTTATTGATGCTTGTTATTTGCTATACGCAGGTGTGAAGAAAAACTATTAAATTGCTGCTATGTTACTGCCACGCAACACAACAAGGCTCATGCAAACACGCATCCCCTCTGTTGGGCGCTGTTACATCAGCAGGTGTGGTCAGCGCCGTCCAGCTGCATCTTCACAACAGAGGGGTGTGAGCAACATCCTCACCGCCTCATTAACAAATCATAAAAACCCACGGTATGTGTGTCCATAAGCAGGCGTGAGGGTGTGAGGCGTTTAGATGGGACATCAAAGACTTGGCCAGAGATAGCAGCTGATGGAGCACCTCTTTAAAAGAATTAGCGGCTTTGAATGAAGAAACGCCAGAATCTAAGTGAACTCGTACTTATTTTTCAAAGTTCATCATGACGAATGGATGATGGATGCAGAGTTGGGTCAATAAACAAAAAAATAGATGATGCGGAAAAGATGAATGGGCTGAGAACGGCATAAAAGCCTCTATACTGTACTGAAGTTTAATAGAGCTGGAATGCAATAATAATATTCCACTCTATAAAACTCGGTCCAAACCATATTCCTAGTAAATATTTCAGCTTTAATATAATCTCTCTGTCAGTATATGTGAGTCATTTATGTGCCGCCTTCTTAATCCGCAAAGTGTAAAGAGCAGTCAACATCATTGGACTTTATTTGGAGCCACAATGACACGTGGCAGTTTTGCGAGGGTTGAAAAAAGCCCCCCGGCCCCTTGATATATACGTGGTACCCTATGGTTGTGCATTTAGGAGCACGTGGAGCAGGCTTACATGTGCTAGACAGAGGTGGGAAGAGTAGACAGAAACTGCACTCAAGAAAGAGTGCTGTTATTATACAGTACTATTACTCGGTCAGTAGTCAGTAAAGATACAAAGATAAAAGTATGGAGATCACACTTGCTAGGTTTGGTGTGGTTTAAACTGATCCGGTGAGATTAACTGGGAAAAGTGTGTGCCATGCAAGCCTTGATGGTCACTTACAGTCAACACTCCATGAGATGGTGGGTCTCTGTCCGTATCCAACTGAATTCTGGTACGGTTCCATTGAAATATGAAGTCCACACAGACGTCTTATCGAACCAAAGACCCTAAGAGTGTGACAAGAGGCAATGCTGAAACCGTTTGATAGCTTCAAAAGAACAGAAAGAGCAAAGTCTGCTGGAATAAAACAAAACTAGCAGAGGCATTACGTCGAGTGATGCTGAGGTCAAATGTCTTATTAGTGTTCAGTCAAGTGTACTGGAAAAACAATCAAACAAGTGTATTAAAACATCACTATGAGTCAGTCAAAAAGTTTATTTCCAGTCTGATTGAGCCCTTACCGTCTGTCTCTGTCTCTTATGAAATGTTAAATAAAACTGGTCCAAGCTTACTATGAGCTCAATGAACTTGGGTCACATTATAATACGAGATTTGACCCTCTTGCAACAGCAGTGCAACATTACTACCATGCAGTACAAGTTACTCTTACTCATTTACAGTAACATTCTTTCCTCTAAAAACTACTGAAGCATGTACAGTCACTTGGATGTACTTGAGTACAAGTAACCATTTCTACCCACTTCTGGTGCTAGAATAAGTCTGGGCAGAACAGGATGCCAGGCAGTGCCTGTTAAAGGCTCTAATGTGGCGGTGGTTTCATGGCGGTTGGCACAGATCAGCAGGAAGAGGGTAAAAAAAAAAAAAAAACGAGTGAGTGGGAAGGCTAAAGAAAGAGGGTTATAGTTACACAGAACACCACAGGCATCAAACAGTGGTGCGTATATGAATTCTCTGTGTCCTTACTTCATCCCTCCCTTCCTCCGGCTCTCCATTCACAGTGTGGTCCTGGGGTGATCAGAGCGGACCCTGCCCTCCTGCCTTTCATCCTGTCTTTTCTTTTCTCTCCGCCAGAGAGGGAGAGAAAGGGGGAATCAAAACAGTCATACTTCCCCCTTAAACTCATCTTTTATTAATCAGACCTCAGCAGTGTGTCGGGGGGGGGGAGTGACGCAGACAAAGGCGGCATGTAAAGTAAAAAAGCACCATCGTGCAACTGACCGCTGACAAATGCCTTAGGGTGTTTCATATTTCCCTCGCTGCAAAACCATCCCCAAAAAAGCCAGCGTGTTGTGCCTGAGTATGTGTCATGGATTTAGAAAGAGAAAGAAATTAGAGAGACAGACGACTTGCCTGCCCTACAAACCCTCTGCCGTTCACCAAAGGCCTCTCGTCTCTTTACTGTCCGCGCACATAGCTCACAGGCGCTCGGAGCGGATATTCTGGGTGGTGTTATTCCAGGTGTGGAGTCGTCGAGGTCTCCATGCTGTGACCCTGTTATCCTGGGAAGAGGGAGAGTATTAGAGGCATGCCGGGAGAGGAAGAGACTCTATATCAAAAACACATTGTGGCCCGGGGCTGTATCACTGCAGCCACGTATAGCTACAAATAGAGAGGTGCACCGCACATATAGACGTGCACACATACAAGGCGCACACAGGGATTCCATTGTGCGTGTATATTTATAAAGCCATATGCATTACAAATCCTTGGTGGGATCTCATCTGGATTTGGAAGTTCAGCCTGATGTCTTTATAAACCAAAATACAAGTATAGAAAAAATTGTTACATTTGTTTTTTTCTGAATAAAGTCTGAGGGAATTGAAGATTAAATAAAGGTATACTGCAATATTACTTTTAGTTTTGGTGATGTTTCATAAATCAATACAACAAAGGAAAAGTGTAGTTCTTTTGAATCTTTTCAGATGCACAAACCCTAATTTATACTGGTCCCAATTAAAGCAAATTCCAGTCCACAAAAAGTGTTTTCAGTAGTGTCATACCTCAAAATAAAATTCAGCTCAAAAAAAGGACTTTAAAGCTTCAAACAACCCAGTAGAAGTTTAATCACTTCCTGTTCCTGTTTTTACAACTGCCCAGAGGACAAACTGAGCACTACTGGAGGAGAAGCACACTCATGTTTCTTTTTGAATGCTTTAGGCTTTTAGAAATGTATGAAATTCGTTTTGTTTCTATATTTTTAAAGTGAATTTATCATCTTTGTTCGTTGACAATGACACGTCCCTGCAGGGCTACCATAGGTAAAGAAAGAAGAGTACAAATGGAAGTGCAATCTGGAATTATGCCACCAGATGCCTCCAAACGCTACACAACTTGCTACATTTGCTCACTATTTCTGAAAATATGTCATGTTGATCCTCGCTGATTTGAAGACATCAGATCTATTTGTACGTTCGTTAGGTCCAACACTCCATCTTTATATAGACAGCTGTGCAGCTATGATTTCTCTGATCTGTTGTCTATACGAGCAGAAAAACTGCGACCCACAGACGCAGGGCTAAAACTGCCTGTTTGACGAACCGTATGTAAAGTCCCGAAAATAATGAACAGTTCCAAAGCGACCACTGACGAATGGCCCTTGGTGTTTCATTACGTGCATACATGAATGGAGAGACAGTATGAGCGTGTATATGTGCGTTATTGAAAACAGTGCGTATGATGCTTCGTTAGAGCTTTGATGTCGAGGACTGAGTTCATTTTCCCTCTCAGCAGTTAAACCGTCATTATGGGCAATTAAATTCTGTCAAAGGCTCAAACATAGTAACTGGCACTGGCTGCGGAACACACCGCTGTGCTTTTTTTGGTAACATTATAGATTTGGGTATGTAGAGATATGCATGTTTTCATTCAGTAAATACAGTAATAAAACAGCATTCCTCATATCTGCTCTAAATGCTAGTTAGCGATCGGCTGGACGCTGAACGCTGGAGGCAGGAAAAAGGCAGCCATACTGGACACGTTCGCCGCCAATTCCCGATTTTAACGACTTGGTTCTTTGATTAAAAAACGCCTAAACGGTTCCAGTTGAGCCAGAGAAAGAGAAAAGAAATAAAACTCCGAGATCTAAGAGATGAAAATAACCGTTGTTCTCCGGTTTTAAGAGGCACGTGTGCTGGGGCTGGCCCGAGATGTCAGTTACGAGCTGCAGATGTTTGCATGGGTTTTTTTTATGATTGTTGTTATTTTCAAATTGCGGCGTTTCCGTGATGAGCACTGCACTCGTTACGAGAATGGCCCATGTGTGTATTCGCATGTGGTCAGCTAAGAAAGAAAAACCCCAACTAAAAAAAAAATCAAGAGAACATTGAGTTTAATTAACCATAGTTCTAATCTATGTACTTTTAGGATTACAAACTGTAATCCCTGGAAACTCCAGTAGTGATTATACAAATGATAGACTAGCCACACACCCATGCATGCACGCAGTAATATTATAGAAGTAGTATATTATAGACCTAGCGGCGTAATCGAAACCTTCGCGTACACAAATCTCTGTAATGACCTCGAGCTTGTACGCACTGTCTCAGAATGGCTCTTCATGTGGTTTCACGGGTTATGAGAGGAGAAAATGTTTTCACCTCTTCCTCGCTGGACGGAGGGAGTCGTAAAAACAGCACCTGCTCACTTGCCCCATTCCCCTCTGTGTCCGCTGCAATCTAAAACAAAGGCAGTGAGGTAATAAGATTGACTGTTTTGTTGCCGCTATATTTTCATTCGATTAATGTCCAACAGCTGACGTTCACACATTGCTTCAGGGAGTTTACAAAGCTGCTAGGAGCCAAAATGAAGAAGCAGTACACCGCCAATCACACCAAATCTATAAATTAAACAGGTTACCGCGGCGAAAGTTGTTTGGGGCCTGAGGAAACACTAACAAACCTCCTCTCTGCCAGTCGATGATTCTTTTTCTTTGACTTCCAGCAATTATGACTCAGCTTTGCAATTAACGGACCTTGTGCCAGCTTGAATAATATGTCCGACGGTGTCTCCTGCTGACTCGAGGAAACATAACCGGAGCCAGTCCCGCAGAGACGCTGACCTGTGGTGACCCGATTGAAGTTCAAAGTCATTTACCTAAACAGGAAAATTACAATGAGGTACATAAGGTTTTAAGGTTTGTTTTGAATCCATGGAGCTCTCCTTTTGTTTTAGATCATGGAGCAAAAATGATCTTTCAGCACCCCTGGGTGGCCTTGTTGACAACTCGGGCTGGCACATCAGCTTCCTTGGAAACAAACGAAAAAGGCATTATGTCCAAATGGTGCTTAACAAATTGAAAACAAACACTGATTCAATTTCACACATTTAGATTTGTAAATATTTACCTCAATACAAACGTCAGTCAAACCTCAGCTCAGACTGTGAACTTTACATAAATACAATGTACAATTCCACTGTGCACCTTATCAGTTTTAATGGTCAATAGTTACTGTGCACACTCATTTTAAATTTACAAATCTGTTTTTTTGTTTTTTTATTGTTTTAATGCCCAAAAGTAGTGTTGACAGACCACCCACAATTTTGTTTGTTTCGTACCCTACTGTACACTGTCAATAAGTCTATATTGTAATGAAACAGCATTGACTACAACTAACTTATAATTAACTATGTAACAAATGTGTGTAATTCATGCATGAAGCAACCATATTAGAAATGAACATGATCATTTCTGTGCAGCATTCTTTTCTATGTATAACATCACTTTCTATTCCCTGCTTACAATGACAAATAAAAACTATATTCCTCTTACTTTTATCTAACAGAGATTTCTGACACTAAAATATACACTCTGTACAGATGTATATAGTATCTTTTTTACCTTGCTATTTACCTTTAGTGGTCTATTTGATGTTTATTGTAAATTTTTTATTTACTTTATCGTCCATGAGCTGCAACAATGGTAACATGCCCCACTGTAGGATCAATAAAGTCCTATGTTTTCTATTTATTTTAATAAAGTCTAATTTGTATATACAACTGAGAATTGTTGAGGATATAGTATAGACTATAGCCTAATTATTGTATAGCTTTAACTATAATTCCTTTATTTTTGTGTAGTTTTCTTTTCTTTGTACATCTTATTTTGCTAAATAAAAACAGTATTTCTCTTCATTTTATCTAATCTATGATTTCTGACACCCAACTACACACTCTCATCAATTTATAGTATTAATGTGACTTTCCTATCCTCTAAGGCCTAACAGCTTCTACCATACCAAGTTGATAATTGTGATGTAGTGATTAATGTCCTATTTTCAGTGTCTTATATTATAAAAACCCATAAAAAAGACGTATAGTCAGACTTTCGATGGTCAATACTGTCTTACTGTGTTGACTGTTTGCAGGTCTCATACTAATGGTAGATAACCCTCTCCTAAAAAAGACAATCAAACATTCATCAGCTGATCTTTGTGTAAGTCATCTTCACCTCTTATATAGACTAACTAAACTACTAGTCTCTAATGACACATACAATATATAGTCTAGTATTAAAACTGCATCACAGTAATATTAGCACACTAGTTGTCAGAGTTTGTCTGTAACTGTGAATTTACAACTTTTTTTTATTCCACTCTGCACTCCATCCTTGACCGTACACTCCACTAACTTTTTGAACACATGAAAAATCCCGAACGTTATTTATAAACAGAACAGTCTTGGATAAATTTTGCCACTAAAATTACGTGGTGATAAGCTGCACAGTGATGGCCTATCTGCTTTTGTTTAAGATTTTTAATGAGTTAATAAGAGAATGAACTAAGTGCCAGAACATCAGCTCAGACTATAGCTTTAGTCTTCCTCTGTCAGTCTGTGTGCTTGCATTGGTATGTATAGGACGAGTCTTTTTCTTTGTTTTTTTGGGTTTTTTTTTTTTTTGCCAGAGCAGGAGTTCAACTGGAATAACATCCGAGGCCGTCTCAACCAGAACTGACTCGTAAAAAAAAAAAAAAAAATCAATAAATGTCATAGATCCATCAATTTCTATCAAGCCTGTCCGTAAATACCAGGTTTTCAATGGAAGGTTAACTTTATGAAAGGGAGCAGGGGTCACTACACTTGGATGACAAAGAGACTCAGCGCCAGGATAAGCAGGATGTACTCACAGGGGCCCCAGCCGTTTTCTTTGCGGACCTGGCACAAATGCAGATAGCTATGGAGTTGAAATTATACAATCCCAGTGGAGCTATACCTGGTGCTAGCTTGGGACACTGCCTCACTGGAAGGGTCTGTAAAAGGGAAGCAGACAGCACACTTCCATCAGTCTACAAGGCTTTATATCTGTGTTTATTTACCAAAAAGAAAAAAAAGACAAATGAAACAATTGCCTGCCTATTAAACGTGTCAAACCAGAGTGCTTTAAAAACTAACCAGAGTAGTAGAAGTAGGTCTCCCTCTGGAGGGCACACACTTTGCTAGCTCATGCCACTTCCACCATAAAAGCCCTGGCAGTGGTCCACGTGCCCATTAGCACTCGCTAAATAACTGTTAACAATGTATTACCCAGACGCCCCAGCTCTTGCCCCGCTGCACCGCCGTGTCCCCTCAAAGCACACGGCGAAGGTTCTTCATAAACAGCCCATTGAGGGCTGAATGGCCGCGCCTGTTTGCGCACGGCCCTAACGGAACAATACACACACAGGTTTCTGATTGGCTCATTTACGCACGCACCTGTACAAATACACTAAATTTCTAAAAACATTTTTATTTAAAAATATTTTTGTTTTCGTTGTTAAATTACTAAATAACAAATAAAAATTCACAACTAACATTTTTAAATGGTAGTAATGCCTTGCTGCACAAAATGTGTAAATTACAAGAAAAAGGGTGCTGTATTAGCCGACGTCATAGTGGCTGTATTATCCAGTGACTAGGCCCGTTACAGAAGAGTATTGATCATTAAAAAAGTAATAAAATGTTAATAAATTCATAACAAATGCAAAAATCCTCACCTGTAATCTTTTTAAGCGATTTAAAGTGGCTAATACGTCAGGTGCACACTAATTGAACTACGTTGCCCAGTGTCAAGGAAATGCAAAACAGAACATTTCAAAATAAAGCTTTTTTTTTTTTTAGGCAAAACGATGCAGAGTAGTACCGATACAGCCAAAAGTAAGGTTTAGTAATACAGATTTTCAAAGTCAAAGTTAAGCTACTTAAATCAGCCTTGCAAGTGGTGATATTCTCGTTTTCAAAATAACATTTATCTGCATTGACATTAGATTGCCTAGTGATTATTATGGCTGAAAAACCTGCTGGAAAACATTATTATTATTATTATTATTATTATTATTATTATTATTATCATCATCATCATCATCATCATCATCAGTGTTCATAGTAATAATAATATTGTAGTAGTTGTTGTTGTTATTATTATTATTATTATTAATGTAATTTTCGTTTTATTTTAATGTGTTTTATTCTTGTAAAAGTCCTAATTTCGTTTGCAAAGCTAACGCGTCATAAACAAGGTTTAAAATGCCTGAGCCTAATCTGTGAACTTGTAGCGAGGCATTTCCTCGTGCGGCTCTTGACAACGGGGCGTGTGTAAATCACACTGTTGATAATAACCCAGACAATAACCCAGACAAAAAAATAACTATTTTATATCTAAATTATTCTCTGCAAGGTTAGATTAAGTCTGAGGAACTAAATCTGTGTCACTGTGCATTTCAGATGAAGGCTGAATGTCTAGAGTCAGGCCTCACGGTTCACTACAGGCCGTAGCGACCGTAAAGAAACAGGGCGCACCTGAGAGTCTCGTGAGGCGCACGCACAAACTCACACATCACTGTGTGGAACGAAACACTACTTATATATAAATATACTTTTACCTCTTAAAGATATGAATTTGGACGTTAAGGCAAAAGCCGAATTGTAATGAGAGTGAAATACAATTTTTCTTATGAGTTTTCTTAGTCTACTTGGCTCATGTTATTATTAAGTGAGGTATATTTCAAGTACTGTCAGGTGTAAACGAAATAGGAGTCTACATGTTTTAACAGAGCATCACTGTGGGACTGAGGCATTCTGCTGTGTTTAAGACAGAGCGCGAAGAGTGTATAAAACTCTGATGGTTCAGGAGCCGTGATCATATTTTGATCATTACAATTATTGTAATCCTGTGTAAAGGCTGTTGTTATAGTTGTGAAGAGAAGAGTCCGGTCTGATGGAGGGCAGTAGTTTCATAAGGATCTGATGAAGCGGGCATCTCGAAGCGCTGTGTGAGAATTTGGCCTCGCGCTTCTGCGTCTCGGGACGTGCTCCATTCTGCGGCTCCTCTTTACCTCTAAAGGCGGCACGAGCTGCCCGCAGCAGGCGGGACGAGGGGCTGTGCTCACTCCTGATTGGTCAATGGTTCTGTGATTGGCAGATCCCTGTGGCTCTGCTCAGCTCGGGCTGTTGACACTCTCCAAAAGTGAGCGCGGAGCTCGCGAGTAGAGGAGACGTCTTCACTGCTCGCTTCGACCCTGTGTTAACTTTGTCGTGAGTTTGGACGCACACAGCACGCGCACAGCCTGTCAGTGGATTGTTTTATTTACGCAGCACCTCAGCTCGAGTAAGTCCACGCAGCTCGTGGCTCCTCTGTCCAACCTCGAGGAGAAATGGCAGAGAAGCGGCGCTCCCCGTGCGCGCTCAGCGTCAAGGCGCACGCATTCTCGGTGGAAGCGTTGATCGGGGCCGAGAAAAGACGCAGGACCAGCGGAGAGGACACTGTGTCCCCGGGCTTTGAGGACGGGACTGATGTCTCTGACCTGAGCAGGAGTCCGGGGCCGCGGGCCTCCAGAGCGTGCACCAGTGACCGGGGCAGCGAGGACTGCAGCGACGGCTCCCGTGAGTAGCACACTGAGAAAGTACAGCTTAAATGTAACGGCACTGCCTCATATCTTTTTTAACTGTTGGTGCAAAGTCCTTTAATTTGACAAAAACAAACCTATTATTCTGCGGTGTATAAGTAAAACAGACTGTTTATGTTAGCGGAGGAAAAGATTAATTTATGGGCCATCAGTTCTCGTCAGTTTCTTTCTGCCAGTGCCATCACTACCACAAAAAAATGTAAAGTTGCGTATTAAAACAATACACATAGGTGCGCGCTCCTCTGCCCTGGCTCCAGTAAATACGACTCGTGTGAGTGTGGCTAATGTGAGACTCTTTATGAGTTGTGTTGCAATCATAAACACACCAATTAGCAGCGTATAAAGCCAGGCCAGTGCCAGGGACGGCGCAGAGGACGCAGGTCTGCAGCGAGAGACCCGGCTGGACCTGACAAATGAGGGTTTGAGGTGATACACGTTTAAAACAGCACTTGGCGGAGGACGTGCCTTTTGTGCTGGTCTGGCTCGTTAGGCCCATGTCTAATGTCCATAAATTTCCAGCCGCTGGCGAGGCCTGTGTTGAACACAGCAAATAACAACAGCGGTGAGACACATAAACACTGCTGTTAGAGCTTCGGACTTTGAAAAAATGCAGGCACAAAAGTGGATCTGAGTTCATCTGTGTAGCAGGAATAAACCACAGGCAACAGTTAGAATTGAATATAAATATAATGACTGGATGTGAATTGTAGATTTATTTCTAGATGAGATTCTAAATTACTGAGCAGCATTTACTTTAGTTTTGTCCGTGTAAATTAATGTCATATTTGTGCGCAATGTGTTTATCTTGTGTTAGTTTTACAATTGCGCATGGAAATAGAAAAAGTACGTAATAATAAAAAATATATTAATTCTTATGCTAAAATAATGTGACAATGCGTAAAAGTTATAGAATATATTATCGTCGACGGTCCACAAATTCTAATAATAAACACTGTCAGTAAAAAATGGGCCATAGTTTGATGAGGCTGTCGGTGTGTGTCTCTGGTGCAGCTGAGAGCGAGGACGTGCTGCTGGAGAGCCCGCAGCCCGCGCTCCTGTGCACGGGCCCCGGGGCAGGAACAGGGACCAGCGGCGCGGAGGACACCCGGGTCGACCTGCAGGGCTCCGACCTCTGGAAACGCTTCCACGAGATTGGCACCGAGATGATCATCACAAAAGCAGGACGGTAAGAAAACTATTATTATTATTACTATTATTATTGTCATTATTATTGTCATTATTATTAACATTATTATTATTATTCAGGCGGATGTTTCCTGCCATGCGCGTAAAGATCACAGGCCTGGACCCGCACCAGCAGTACTACATCGCTATGGACATAATCCCAGTGGACAACAAGCGCTACAGGTGAGAGCTAACACTTGCTAATAGTTAGCAGGGAGTTATAAAATTAGCTTAATGACAAGAACGTGGCGTAACCGAAATGGCGTAGTGTGATTTCGAGGCCCATAAATCAAGCGCGTGGTTTTAGAAATGTGACGACTACTGCAGGGGTTGAGATTGTGCGCAGAGATATATTTTTAGTTTGTGCAAATTGCAGTTCCGTTCCCACAAATGGCGCCTGGCACTGGTTATTTGTCGCAGTGGTGTCCCGTTTGTACTAGGCCTTTTGGACACTAACCTCTCCGCTGACAGGGTCACATCGACAAATGTGGTTAAAAACGCGAGAAAGCTGCGAGAGCAAAAGCAGCTAGACACGCGTCTGCTCCACAGTTCTGCCCTTTTCAATTCGAAAAGTATGTTTCTAGGCGATTTGAAATCTCTGTGTGAGTGGATTCTATTGGATTGCCGCCATTCAAAAGCTAAGGCCAATCTAGCAACTTTCAGGTGTATCAGAATATATTCAACCAGAAGGAACTTTTTTTTACTGCTTTAAATAAAATAAAATTAACAACATTTTATACAACATTAAAGAAATATTTAAACATGCTTTAAAACTATTTATTACTACACTATTTTACTCTACTTTTTATGATTTCATTGTGTAAACCCCAGATTATTGTTATCCCTCATAAAATCCTAAATTTCCCTCAGATGTGCCTTTTAAATGCCTTTATTAATCCTGGCTACTCTCTGTGTCTCTAATTTGTGTGTAATTGTAGGTAGTATGGATTTGCATCTATGTATTTACCATGACAAGTAAGGATTTATATAATAGGAAAAATGTGAATTGTGCAGATACGTGTACCACAGCTCCAAATGGATGGTAGCAGGTAACGCCGACTCCCCTGTCCCTCCCCGGGTCTACATCCACCCAGACTCGCCGGCCTCGGGAGAGACCTGGATGAGGCAAGTGGTCAGCTTCGACAAACTGAAACTGACCAACAACGAGCTGGACGACCAGGGACACGTGAGTGCTGCAACACAAGTTCAAGTTGTATTACTTTATGTTTACAGATAATGTGTTGTACTATATGAAGAGTCAAAGGCGGTTTCTAGAGACAGTGGGTGCCCTCAAGCAGAAGGGTCTCCATACTTCAATGCACAGGGATGATTATAAATAGAAATTCAGACAGACATCATTTTTAATGATGTTCATTCCTGCAGACATATTCAAAACATAGCTGTAAAAATAGATAATTGTTTGAATCTCTGCGTTTTAGGATTATCTTGTAACAAAACTGAACAGAATCACGGCCATCTTTTGGGCTTGAAGCAAATGCCTGGTTCACCATTGCAAAACTAAATTATTATTAAGAAAATACAGATTTTTGATATGTACGTAATCAGTGTATTATGCTACACTTTTTCTGTCCCAAGCATTTGTCTTAAAGAAAAATGACTATCGTGGTATATAAATTCAAGTGCATGTATTTCTGTATTCTTCTTCTGCACGTTTTCATATTTATAGCTGTTAATAACATCCGATTATGCCACATTCAATTTCCTCAGATCATCCTCCACTCCATGCACAAGTATCAGCCGCGCGTCCACGTGATCCGCAAGGAGTGTGGAGAGGAGTTATCCCCGGTCCGGGCTGTCCCTGCTGGGGAAGGCACCCGCACCTTCTCCTTCCCCGAAACTGTGTTCACCACTGTTACAGCATATCAGAACCAACAGGTAATCAACACCTTACTGTTCTTTTTATAATCACGTTTCACTCTCTGACCCAGCTAAACACAACTGAAGCAGGCGCTGTGGTCAGGAAAGCCACATTCTCTGCATGGAAGTGCTACATTGCCCTGTCGACTTGAGAGGAGCAAGTTAGACTCTAGTTTCTTATTATAACATTTTACAAATAGTTCATACTAATGCATGCACCAGAATATACATATCAGTAACAGGGTCTTTATTTTTCTTTGGTTCAAGTTTAGTGTAAGGTTGTTTTTTGGTGGATTTGATGTAAATTAATAACATTTTGATCTTGAGATTTACGTCCTTGGTTTCGGTGAAAAGTTTTCAGTGAAAAAAAAACCAGATTATTCCAAATCAAGGAGTTTTATTCATTAACTGCTGCTAAGTTAATATTACGCAACAAAGAATATGCTCATCCACTGCAGCTGAATGCAAATGACATTTAGTAAAATCAATTTGGAAATCATGGCTTAATATTTAAACTGTAACGTGCTGTCAGCGTATCTCTACGTTGACTTTTTACACATCAGATGAAATTATATTTCTATTTTTTTTTCTAGATCTTACATTAAAGCCAGTTGGCCTAATTACAAACCAATGAGGGAAATATTTAGTTCATATTAATTAAAAAGAAATATGCGCAATGAGTAAAATGTATGTACTGGTGTTGTGTAAAAAAAAAAAAAGAAAAAGTGTCCCCTTTTTGGGACCTTTACATAGTTATTTGTTAAAGACAAAACATTCCTTGACAATTATGTTCATGTGTATTAGGTTTTTCTTCATTGTTCTGCCAGTTGGTATTTACTACACTGATAATAAAAGCTATTGATGACTATTTTTCATCAACTCATTTTTGTGTGCCTGAGCGGCGTTGGCCATGTTGGAGGCCCACAGTGGCAGTGCATGTCT
Organism: Rhyacichthys aspro; assembly: GCA_036850595.1. Classification (NCBI taxonomy): domain Eukaryota; kingdom Metazoa; phylum Chordata; class Actinopteri; order Gobiiformes; family Rhyacichthyidae; genus Rhyacichthys; species Rhyacichthys aspro. The sequence goes on along the minus strand of CM072170.1, from coordinate 13,030,122 downwards.
GGTGACAGAACACAGTGGCAGTGCCTATAAAAGTCTATTTAGATTAAGGTCACAGAAAACAGCCTTAAAGCCAGTTCTGAACCAGACTGTGGCTATCATAAACTAGCACACTGCAAAAATGTATGTGTGCAGTAATGGCATGGGTTCAGTTACATGCTAATAACATTATCACATTATATTCATTAGTGTGTCTATTTACAGAAATGGCATAAGGATTACAGAGGATAGAAGAGTTTGGGTTCTATTGGAACTAACGTGGCTTGTTTTGCTTTTTTAGATTACACGCTTGAAAATTGACAGAAACCCATTTGCCAAGGGCTTCCGAGATTCTGGCAGGAACCGGTGAGTTCACTTTAACCACAAAGATTTTCACATTATCTACTGCATTAGGGGCAAAGTGGGATGCATGACTGCGATATATTTTGGTTTGGTTGTGGTTTGTGTCACGGCTATTTCAGTCTGATTTAATGGGGAGCAAAGCTATGCGTTTCGAAGAATGGAAAATGTAGAGCAGCCTTGTATTAACTGGGCCTTTATTGAAAGAAAAGAAATTATTACAGCCTCACAATGTTAATTACAGATTATTTTTTATTAAATGCCTCGACTCTGAAGCTGTGTAATTCTTACAGTTTCACATGCCAAGCTGCTAAGAGTAAAAAAAAGTCTGCAGACCTAAAGCTACAAACCTAAATGGAGCGTCAGATTCCAGCCAGCCTCAGGACATAAACATCAACAGCAAAATAATAAAATTCAAGACTGTCATGAAGAAAATCTGTATAAACACATTTCCAAACATATATAAACACAGCATTAAAACAACAGTGCAGTAAAACTCCAGCAGTCTCCAAACAGCCACTCCCCTGAGGCCTCACAGAAATCATTAGGACGGAGCAGAGCAGAGCAGAGCAGAGAGGAGGGGGCACGAGAAGGAGGAAGAAAAGGAACGTGTGAGACAGAACATTTAAGAGAGACGAAAGCAAGGAAAGGCGAAGTGGATAACACAGGGAGCCTGACAACTGAGCCTATAAAAGTGAAACTCAGGAAGGCCCAAAAAGTGCCCTTAAATATTACAGGAAGAGTTAAGCAGTTTGCTAAATAAACTTGTGCTCTGATAGGCTGCTTCGGAGCACACAGAACCGCTCCGGGCAGCTTGTCTAAATTATCACCGCGGCTACAACCCCGCAGGGGGCAGGACTTTTATCCTCACGCTAACGAGGGGTAACAGAGCACTTGCATTACCCCATCACAGCAACTCTCTGCCCCACCTAAAGCAGGAGGAGGCGCAGATTGGGGGAAGGGGAGTCCCACCTCATAAATCCTTGCTGCGGCTTCCTGCTCCTTCGTTCTGATTCGCCCGTAAAAGCCGTGTGAAAGCAATTACCTTTGAGCACCCGGCTGGCAGCAGCCAATCACTGGATGCCGTTTATGCCCCTCATTACCTGTGGTCTCCATGGAGATGGGGAGAGAGGCCCCACTGCCAACTAAGATGGCCGCCAGGTGGTTGGCATAATGTATGACCCAGGCAGAACTGGTGGGAAACAGAGGGGTAGCAGCTGCAACAGCACCAGAAGAAAAGAGTTCTGTCCTGATGCTCTTGTGCAGTGTGTTATTAATCAACATTATTCATTCTTGTGTTACAGGATGGGTCTGGAGGCTTTGGTAGAATCCTATGCTTTCTGGCGTCCATCATTGAGAACTCTTACATTTGAAGACATCCCTGGCATGGCCAAACAAGGTGAAGTCTTTTTAATATTAACAACAAATCCAACTGACTGCACTGACTATACCTCAGTGCAGTTGGACTCAATAGTCCAGTTCTCTTGTGTCTAACCTGTGTTTTTGTATCTGCAGGAGTCCCAGGCGCTCATGGAGGAGTAGGAACATCCACCCTGGTTCCTACATCCCCTTGTTCCTCACCTTTTCAGGTCTGCCCTCTCAGTCCACCAGACTACACCTGCAGCAGGCCTACACACCCCCTCCATCGCTATAGCAACGGCCCCGAACCATTTCCTTCTCCAAGAGGCCCATCGACGTATGATGCAGAAGGCTTCTGTTCCCTTCCTCTTCCTACATCCCAGCTCGGGTATCTGTCCAACCCCTCTCCACAGAGTTACGCCAGTCTCCGCCTCCACACTCCGCCCTACAGTCTGTATGGTTACACATTCCCTCCGTCACCCCGCCTCGCTGCCAGCCCTGACAAGATGGCCGCCGCTGCCACCGCCAATCATCCCAGCCCCTTCATTGGCTCGTCTCCCAGTGGGACTCTTACAGACAGTATCAGCGTGCTCAGCGGGGGACAGCAGGGCTTCTTGTTTGACTCTCGGACTTTGGGACTGGCCACCAGCCAACCGGGAGGTGGCACCTCACAGGTCACTGCTCACATGAGCTGAATTTGACTCCAGACACCTGCAGGTGTAAAGTTTGTTCAGAATTAGCCAAGTACTAAGCTCAAGTTAATTGTGGACATGTGATAAGGGACAAATTATGTCACTGTCAATTGGAAAAAAGGGAATAGTTTTATCTTTTAAAATGTGCTCTTGGATATGCATCCTCACTCACCACTTGGAAAGCTGCTTTAAGGGATTTGAAAGGATTCCAAAGTAAATCTAGTAACTGAACTGAACTGAACTGAACTGAGCTGAAGATCATTATGGACAAAATAGCAACTGGGCTGGGCCCGACAACAAGCACTTCAGCCTCTTCAAGTTCACTGCTGCCAGGATCTTGGCAGGATGAAGATTTAGCATGTTGGATCATACTGATGAATTCAGTTGAGCAAAATCCATACTCATTACTAACATGTAGTGTTTTGAATTCACATAAACATGGTTACTAGCTACACAAAGAGATGCACAACAGAGAAACAAAGGAAGACATGCTGTTGGACTATAACTCTTGAAACTGCCAGAGTGATGGACGATGGACTGATGTCTGCTAAAGTCTGCTTTGACAGACATAGACTGTGTGACACATAACGACTTTATATGTCTATGTACAGCTGAGTGAAGGGGCAGAGACAAGAGACATGTAAATAAAGGGCTGTGTGACCCTTGGCACTTACAATGCACCTGCTTCTGCTCTTTAGGCTCGTTCAGGTACCAGCGGCCAGCCCTGAAAAGCTTTTCTTCTCACGCAGGACATGTTCTGACCATTTTGAGCCAAATAAAATATCTATTCATGTCACTGTGTTTATATGTAATCACTTAGTCACTAATTTAAATGATCTGAGTCGGTTTGATAATGCAATTATACATGTGTACATGTGGTTAATTGTTAATGTATCTTTTTCACAATTACACTATTTGATTGTGAGTCTGAACTTGTATTTGCACCAAATTCTATGTAAGTGTTGTGTGTATGCTTCGTGTGTCTGTGCATGCAGTATGTGTGATAAAGACTTGAAGAAAGTGAGTTTTTTACAGACTTTGAATGAAAAGCAAAAACATATTAGCTATGACAAAGATATTTTACCAAACGCTCTCATCTGGACAACAATATTTTTATAAGAAAATATCTGTTTTCGTGTGGCAAGGCCCTTAATGTCCTAAGTTCTGCTTGCAATGTTGATAGTAATGTTTTTAATTCATGAAGCAAGAGCCCTAAGACATCAACTCTATCTGAACCCAAAGTTTTTTTTCCAATAGATGTCAGCTTTGTTACAGAAAAAGAGTGATATTTAACATTATTGGGCATTTAACATTCTGACAAAGGATGTCTCTCAGTGCTTTTAGTTAGCGCAAATTATAGCGCAAATTACACCAGAAAGTCAGTTACACAGATTGGAAAAAATAAGGGACTAAACCCAGAATATATCAGAGCAGTAATCCTCCAAACATAATCTTGGGACATTCTACTGTTTCCGTTGAGTTTTCACCCCAAAGGCTGCCGACTCTCTCCCGCCGTCACCCCGTTTCCTCCACAGCTCCTTGGGGCGCGCTCAGTTGTCTCCTGTCACTCTGAAGGTGAGAGGTGCTGACGAGAGGAGCACATGTGAGAGGGGGGCCAGTGTGGGGGGCTTATTTTAGGACCCAGGAATGATTGGCTTGTTGTTTCTGAGTGACATGGGACGGGCCCCCTGCCTGACGGGTCCGTACCACACACAAAGACTTACGACTCATGCAGAATATAGCACTAAACAGTTCTCATTTGACATTTTAACTTTTAGATGACATTAAAGTAGACCCTAACGCAGTGTGCTTTACAGAAGACAGGCTAGAGTTTTGCGACCGGACGTGGAATACACTCTGCAGCGTGGTTTTAATGGCGCTGTGATTCTCCGTGGTGGGGACATTAACACTTGTGTTTGACCAGGTGCCGATGTGACAGATCTGTCACGCTATCTGCTCAAAGAGGGAGGGGGGTCTGAAGAGGGATCAGTGTCCGTCTGAAGGGATGTGTGCTGGTTGTTTAAGATTTGCATGGGCCATAACAATTCGAGACATTTGAGACCAGTACTGAAAATATGTTTTGAACTACACTTGAACTGTACAAACGCTTTAACAAATTCTAAAGTTATCCCTGACACTTATGTAAGTTATCTTATCTATCTACAGTATATTATATGTTATATATTATGGCTAAAACACAGTCTGTGGAGAGAAATAGTACCGGATTTTAAAACAATTTTTAATTCAACTGTGACTCAGATGTCCACTGGCTGCTCTCTGTTGTTCAAAAGCGGAGTGCAGGGGATGGTCTATGTTGTTAAGTATAGCATCCATCCTGTTGTGTGTCTGTTGCTGTAGAGTCTCAAAACTAATTTCTCATATGATGAAGAGGGCATCAGGATGCTGGGTCTGTAACCTGGAAACAGTTCTGATGAGGTCTGATGATAATTGAATATAATCTGTAACCATAACGACATCTGACAACATACTATGGTCTGAGTCCCACTGCCAGCAGCTCCACATCCTGACAACACATCCTCCCTCCAACTGCAGAATGCCCTGGAAAGCACTACTGGTTGTCTGCACACAATGCAAGCCCTCACACACAAACACAATTCAATATATGACCTCAGTGATTCCATTTACCTTAAACTGGCCATATTACAATTTGGGGAGCTAGCTAGCATCATCATAACTCATTCATCACTAGCAGTTGACTTCATGGAGTTATTTATATCAAAGCCTTTCAGTGAATATTGTGCAGGATCAAATTCTCCGGTGACAGTGGAAAGTAATCATAGCAACTTCTGCACATGATCGGCTCAACAACTCAGTCATAAAGGTGCACTGTGTCAAATTTTGTTTAGTATACAGTTCGATACAGCAGAAGACATTGTTCAAAAGTCTTTGTTGGTGTATAACTTTGGTAAATTAGAATATTTGCATTATTATATCAGGACTAGCCAGGTAGGTCCAAAGCATCCCAAAAAAGCATACTGTACTGTACTACATAAAAACATCAACCTATTTTTATTTATTTTTTAATAATGATCTAATTCTTAACAAATAGTCATATTATAAGACAAGACATACTACTAAATGGTGTAGATAGCATAACCCATTTCTACAAGATTTGGCCATGCAAAACATAGTGTCCCTGCAGGGCTACCATAGAAATAGGAAATGAAATGCAGTCTCCCACAAAAAAACAAACAAACTACACACTGCACATTCAACACAGCAGCTAAGTAGGGTTTTTAACATTGTGGTCAACAATACTTTTTTAATTGTTATATTCCCATTACTATTTCAGGCATGCTAGCTAAATTTTAGCATTTACTAGCATTGGGCAACACATGAATATTGCATAAACCTGCAGTAGTTTGAGGCATGGTGGCAAATGTTGTTGTTTTCTCGTTGTAACCTTGCAAGCCTTTTTGTTTTTGGCAGGTATTTTAATGTGTCATCACCACAGACCTCAAAGTAATACGAATCACTGTATGGTGTATCGGCTCACTTGTAATATCTATTATTACCTAAAGGAGACCATGTTGATTTATTGTTAACATCAGCCGGACATAAATACGCACTTAGTGGAGTTGCCAAGCATCTCGTCGTGACACTGGATATTCCCAAGGCTCTCAGGCATCAAATCAAAGCAGGGCGATATCACTCTTTACTCCATCTGTGGCTCTGGCTTAAAGCTAACTCAGACTAATATAGACATACGCCACAAACAGGATCATGAGAGAATAGCTGAAGGAAATATAGGTTTTTACAGATTGTTCAAATATGCATATCAAACAAGTCAGCTGGTTCAGTTTTGCACACATCACATTTACAGTGTGGTTCCAAGAATTTAAGACTCGCATTAGCCAGCTCTTGTCCATGATATCCTGTCTCTGTCAGCCTTTTGCCCCATTTCTGCTCAATGAGCGAGCCAGAGAAAAGGTTAATTGTCCATTTACATGCAGCGTGTTGACATTGTACCAGAAAGTGATTTTGAAACAAACTAAAAATAATCAAATTCTTAAAAAATACGGTATTTAAGAAAGTTTTTGGATTGATTAATAGAAAATGTACCTGCTACGATAAAGTGCAAAATGTTCCTGTGATGGTTCCTCCAAAACCATAATTTTTCATGCAATTTTCCACACAAATGCCAAGTAGTCTTACCTGGGTAAAGCAAAGACTCTATTGAGATTTACAGTATATTTTGCCCTTTATTGATAATGCAAGATTTGGTGCAGGCTGTAACAGTAAAAAAGTATTATTAGTGCCATAGGATTTACATTTAATTGCAATTATTACCATCACAAATAAGACAGACAGTACATAACCATTTACAAATGTAGCCACATCAGATGAGGCCTTAAAATGCTGAATATTTGCTGAACTGTTGAATAAATATGCTTCATACAGCATCCTGCTTGGTGAATAAGTGGAATAAAGCTGTTTACCATATCTTCAGGTCGGTCCAGTTCTCCCTGGGGCCAAGTGGCAACCCCAGCGCTCAACACTGCAGTCAGCATTTACATAAAGGCCGGTTGTGTGGTTTTAGCGTCTCGTGTGATTGACGCACACATTAGCATTCGAGGCCGACAACACCAGCTCGTGGTACGCCGAGCGCTGAGGGAGTTGTGGCCAGCCGTACGTGACCCGGCATAGGGCTGGCAACTCGGCAGGTGAGGTCACACTGAGTAGTGACAGAGGTTTGGCAACGGCAGAGGCAACTGTCGGCAGCTGAAAGGAGTTTGTGTTTGTATGTGATGAGCAGTGAAGTACAAATTGTGCTTTAGAATAACTTCCCTCTAAATAAATGCAAAGCTTGAACAGTAACATGGACTGAGTTTTCCAAACAGGGATCATGTAGTGGCCTGATGCAGGGCAGAAATTAACAGTCAATTATTTTGTCATCAAGTATGTACTGTGGAAGTTCATAGAATTAATATATACCATAAATTTGAAGTTGCTGTTTGGTGCACATTCTAATGCTAGTTTTAGGTTTTCCATGATGCAGTGAACATAAGACGTTTTCTGGCTTCAGAGCTTTACTGAACATTGGGGCCAATTTCCTGTAATTTATGGGTTCATTGTTTAATGTCCCAAGTTCTGTTTGTTATATATATATTTAAAAAAAACAAAAAATGATTCTTTAATTTACAAAGTAACATCCATACGACACCAAACGCATTAATAGATGTGTAATTAACAATTAATTAATTAAATAATAAACTATTTAAAGACACTGAAATATCATATGTATAATTATACATGGGTTTATTGTAAAGACTAAAACATTTATAACAATGTTTATAACATAACATTGATTATTAATGTTGGATTAATGCTTTGTAAATGAAGAATTAAAGATTATAAAGTTGTTACTAATACTCAACTAATGCTTAATAGTGTGAGTTTTTCTAAAGTGTTACCTGACTGTTTAACACAAGAACAATGTTTTTCCTTTTGCTTCTCATTTTCACTTGAGTAAGAATTATCTATCGTCCATTCAACACACTGCAGTGCTTAGCTCCACTTTGGATCACACTCTTGTGACCAGAGGCCGAACCATCTCCAAAGTACAGTGTAGTACTTTTTAGGGACACTTTGGACTCCTTTTGGTAATGGAAACGTAACCATACCGACACAAGCTGTACCGTACCACTCCAGGGGAAATGAGTCTGTGGTCTCGCTCCTGATTATGTAAAGAGAAATGGAATACCAGAACTGTGCTTTCTATAAATAAGTCTACACATATTACACTATTATTTTAATACATTATACTTCTCTTTTAACAACCTTCTCATGAATGACAGTTCACTTAGACCAAATGAAGTAATAACTGATGGACAAAAGGGCTGGGGTATTGGACTAAAGTGGCTTCAAGAAGTGCACCTGTGCCCTGCTGCTGGTGTTGGGATTGGGGGGGGTAGCGGAGGGTTCAGCTGGTGACAAGTGCAGGGTGAGAGATTGCGGCTGTGCTGAGGATGTTGCAGGCTCAGCTGAGATATGCCTGCGTGACCTGTTAATGGCCCGCTGGGTATTCGATGACAGTTGCAAGAATCCCAGGCTCAGGGTGTCCTTTACAGCAGTTAAATCTTTGTCATCAAATCTACCCCCTCGCCGCTGATTTATGGTCCACTCCGGCTCTGGTGTAGGGCGGTGGGCTTGTTTCCCGGTACCTCGCTGTTGGACGCTCAGTGAACTCTGATCTGTGAACTTGTGGGTGTTGAGAAATGATTATGACACAATGTTTTCCAATCATCTTTCCATGTCAACGGCAAAGGGCTGGGAAGGGCTCAGGTGAAACGCAGACGCAGGCAAATACTCCACCTCAGAGGCAGAATGTGACACTATGTCCTTACGCAAGACCCCCGAAGGCTCTCATAGACCGAGAGTCGAGCCAAAAGGAAAGAAGAAGACCCGCTATGTCTTATAAATGTCTATCAGATCTTTAACCATGTGATCTGTGGCCATGTCCCCTGAGAGCCCCCCGGCCGATGCTCAACCAAATGCAGGACAGTTATTCACAGCTGCCTTAGTGCGACAGGTTTAAGGCCTGACTACGTTGTGGGAACTTAAATTAACACTTGACCTAAGCACCTGCTCAGCACCAAGGCTAAAGAAAAGGAGGAAAAGACACAAATAGAGAGCACCATTCTTTAAAATGAAGCTTTTATTTTACAAGTGGTAACTCAAAGCACATTGTTGGTGTGCCATACATTACAGACTGTTTCTGTGGGCTAAGGCAGATATAATGAATTATTACATGAAAATGCATGTTAAAAATGTAAGATGAGGCCAAGTTTATTTTTGCAATGTTTATTTGGCACAGCAATGTCTCAAATTGATGTGCTAGATATGTTTGTTTGCCAATCTTGTTACGGGTCACTCTGGGCTTTCTTGACCACTTGAGCCATAAGGTGGGGAATACCTTCGACAATTGCCAGTAAATCACAGGGCTAACACTTAGGGTGCATCCACAGCAAGGGCTAGCGGCACAATGTGAGCTACCTGGGCTCAGACTCATGATTTTGATGCTTTATGCTATGAACATATGAGATACATAACCATTCACTCACTATCAGCACTTTTAGATTCCCCAATTCACCTACCTCTCCATGGGATTGAACCCATGACCTTTTGGCTGTGAGGCAGGAGTGCTAACCACTATGTACAATATGTCAGTACAACAAAGTATGATCAGTACAGTATAATACATTGTCCCAGAAGGAAATAAAGCAGTAAAATAAAGCAGCTGTTTGTAATACTGTATACTGACTGAAAATATTTGTATTATGTGTAACCTTAATGTCAAAACCGTGATCACTAAATCTGAATTCATTCTTTACTTTTGAATAAATGTATTCAACCTGAGGTCAGCAGAAGTGGTGAGAAGTCAGTGGTCCTGGCGTGAGTGACGGGGTCATGCCTGTGCGTGTGGGTGGGTGTGTTTGTGTGTGTATATTTTCTGTCTGCAACAAAAATAGTGCCCCTTCCCAGGCCTCAGCTCCCACATTCTGCTGCTAATAGGGACTGTGTGTATATTATGTGTGTGTGCGGACGCAGCCTTCGCCTGACCGTGGCCCTGTCCGAGTATTAGCGTGCTCATTTATAGCCGAGCAGCCCATCAATCTTAATAGAGGAGAGAAGTGCAAAGAGTCGATGAAACGCCAGACATGATCACTATTCGCTCTACGGGCGAGGAGAAAGGGAGGAGCGAAAGACGAGAGCGGGGGGAGGCGGAGGAGGCAGGGCGAGGTGCACGAGGGGGAGTGAAAGTGAGGAGCTGGGGAGTGGGGAAGAAGGATGGGGTGAGAAAGAGAGAGGTCGCGAGTTGTTTATCCCTGTAGGTGATAATAATGATGTGATCCTCTCTCTGGTGTCTGTATGAGCGGCTGGCTGTGTCACATGAAAACTGCTGAAGAGGCCAGGCTCTGAGGCAAAGCACCTATTTCCATCCCCAGTTATGAGTGTGTTTGAAAGAGTGTGTATGTTGGTTGAAAATTAGTGAAAAACAAATATTAAAGGAAGATATTGAGAGTTTATTCATTGTACTCAAACCACTATTAGACATGGGATGGAATGGAGAGTCTGGTGTTACACTGTAAAAAAGGCATTTTCCAATATTACAGTGAAGTACTGTCAACTTTTTCAGCGTAAAAAGTATGAGGCATTGTAAAAGACAATACGGCACCTACATAATGCAATGGTAAGTTTCAGGCGAAGTATGTTTTTTGGGGGGATATTACGGTAATTTTGTATTAATTTTACCAAAATTATACATTTTAATAGACATAGTCTATATTTTCATCATCATCATCATCATCATCATCATCATCTATCTGCAACTCATTGTATTTACACTATTTTTTTCTTTTACGAGTACTTACTGTTGTCATGTGACAGTATATTACTGTAAATATTTCAGAATTTTAAACCATATTTTCAACTTTTGAATCGATTACCATAAAAATATTATTGTCTATCGGTATTAGAGTTACAGTTAAAAACTGTGTGATACACAAACCCTTTTACAGTAAATTATCATAAAATACATTATCATATAATACTGTGAATTGAGTCAAGGAGTAGTAAATTCTTTGACAGTTGCAATCTGCACATAATGAAACTGTTAAAGTAATTTTAGGAAAAACAATTCAGTTATCCCCTTTGGGGGTCGCGGGTGGCTGGAGCCTATCCCAGCAGGGGTACACCCTGGACAATTGCCAGTTAGTTGCAGGGCTGACATTTAGACACCAGCTCAGAGATCAAACCCACAACCTTCTCTCTGTCCTCGATCAGGGTTATATTGCTGCTCTTCCTTGAATTTATATATATATATATATAGAGAGAGAGAGAGAGAGAGAGAGAGAGAGCATGTTTTTTGACATTTGCAGTGTCATCCCCTCCACAGGTTCACTTGCACTCTGTGTGGTGTAAGATGGGTCACATGATGAGCCTTGGATCACTGGGCTCTGTGAACGCGGTGTGGCCATACTGAGACCTGGTCAGGAATGGGCTGCTGTGTGTGTGTGAGAGAGTGTCAGCGGGGGCAGGCCGGAGGTCTGCTGAGAGGTGGGGAATGGCCACAGGATATTTGGCAATGTGCTGCGAGACTGTGCTGACACAGGACACTGCGTCTTCATACAACAACAGAGCCGTCACACTCCCAGGCACGAGGTGCAAAAGGGATCCAGTAAGTAAATGTTTACACTTTGACACGGCACTGTTTACCTGCCAGCACTATGGGATTATCAATATACCATCATTAAGACAGACCTCAGTCATGGGAGATATATGAGAATGTTCCATTAGGAAAGTCAACTTAAACAGCAACCACAAAAAAATTAGAACTCACCTTTGCAAAGTTATTGTGCCCCTTTTTTGATTTGGCTTGAAACAAAAGTGGTCCTAAAGTGATGCCCTGGGGTTCTCCCATTTACATTGCATCACTTTTTCAATTGAGATACTATTGTTGAATAAAGAAAAAAGAGCAATTATATTTATCATTACATATCATTTAAATGATAATATATGGCCAAAAATAGCATGAAAAATGACATTTTAGCTGTTTGATTAAAGTATGCAGCATTTATGAAAGTAAGCAAAAGTGTCAATAAACATCTCATATTGTTGTTATAGTTCTATTACAGTCAATAAAGTATAGTTTAATCTTCATAGTAATTCATTTGTATTCATTTGTATGAATTGAGAATGTAGATCTGTAAATAATCCAAATTACATTTTTATCAGATCATCAGATTTATCAGATTATACCATCAATAAAACACAGTCTGCTTCTTTCTACCAATCCATCCTTGGATGAAGAATATAATGTATTTACCTATACACCTATGTCCAGTATTGACTGATAATTCCTATTGCAATTCCTATCTCATAATGATGTAATAACCATGAAAGGCAAATTTGTTAGTTACTAAACAACACTAATGTGCTTCTGTATATTACTAAACTTTCTTGTGCTTCACTGTCCAAAAATAATGTCAGATTACTGGGTGTTGTGCCAGTTTTTCACTGTACAAAAACAAGGACATTACGTTTTATGTATAATGCAACCGTAAAACAACTGTAAAAAATTGCAATAGTAAAAAAAAAAAAAAAAAAAATAATGTATAGTGTGGCTGTTCTCACAATATATTCTTCCCAATACCCACTATGCAATATTTACAGAATTATGGAGAACCTTTTATGGCAATAACTGGTATGCAATATAACAGTAATAATGTAAAATCAATTTACTGTTAATTTATCAAAAAATGTAGAATTTTTATGGTTTTGTGTGTGTGATTTCTAGATATTTTATCAGTAAAAAGTAAGGGTTTTTATTTACAGTAACTCACTGTATTTACTTACTATGTTACTATTTAGGCTTTTACAGATGTTTATTGCCAAATGATAGTACTTTGCTGTAAAAATGATAGACCTGACAAGCACTGATACATAAGAACTAGAATTTAGTATAATTATAAATCAATTTCCAATGTAACTCTTTTTCATGATTATCAGTCATTGAACTTACCACAGTAATGCTAATGCTAGTGCTAAAATGAACTTGTCATCGTCTTTTAAAGGCTACAGCACAAAAAGCCATTATGCAAGAGTGTCAGAATGCCAGCTATTGCTATGTGCCCTAAAACCAAGGCGTGATAGATCTTATTTTTGCATGATATGTTTTCACTTGTTGGACTATTCCGCATGATAAATCAGACACACATCAAAGCAGTTCAAATATTTAAAAGCGATTCATGTTTTGTATATTTTGCCTGCAGGTCTGAAAGCCAGCGCCGCAGAGGGCAGTGTGGTGAGGTGAACCTGGGAAAAGACTGCAACAGCTGTGAGAACGCATCAGATCTGCCATTCCTCACACTTCAACAGCCAACGAGAGCGCGATTTATGTCGGACCAGAGAGGCGCACACAGGGAACGGAGACAGAGGGAGAGACGGGACAGTCAGAGAAGGAGGGACCCGGCCGGTAGGAGACATAAACAGGCCCAAAGAGTGAAATAAACACAAGGGCTAAAGACAGGGCAGTTGAAAGGAGATGTGATAAAGGAAAATGGAAGAGGGAACAAAGAAAAATAGACAGAGAAAGAATAGAAAGAGAAGGACAGGGAAAACAAAAGGAGCAAGATGGTTGGACGTGCACATTAACATTTAGTTATAGTGTATGCTTTACACAGTACATACAAATACAAAACAGGCTCAACAATCAAAAAAATCCATCAAAACGGTGTAAACATTTTTGTCATTTTGGCTATTTTCAACGAGAATGTGGATGCTTGTTTTTGTGCATTATGTCGTGCACCTAATATGTTTCTTGTCAGGCTGAGCTGTTCCATTTATGCTCAGGCTGGTTTGCACTCATACTGCACCTAGGCCAGAGCAGGGTTGATTCTTAAAGCCTTAGTTACATCTTATTGTATAGGTGCTGAAACATTGAGCACAATGGTACAACACAATAATACTCCACTGTTTGTAAGACTTGTTTTACTTGAGGATTGGCATTTGACAAACCCTCCTAACAAACTTACGTACTAACTGCTGCTTTTGTCAAGAGGAACAGACCATGAACTACAGAAATAAGTGTTAGTAGCTTATATCTGGGTGGTCAATCATGCCTGGGTCCACTTCCTTTAAGTGTGTCAAACCCTATGAAAGGTTGCATCTAGCATCTGTTAGCAACAACCTCCAAAGGTGTATGATGAGTGAACAATGTCAGGATCTGTTCCAGAGGACGCTGAGCTGATTATGTGTGTGCCGTGTGGCTGGTGCTGTAAGCGGAGTGCATCTGACAGAAGTCTCGTTTTAATGTAAAAACTTCTGTCAATGGAAAGGAGTAAACTTCTTTATCCACCTGCTTTGTGCTGTAAACTGCTGCGGTAATAACGCCACATATGGCGGTAATAACGCCTTATATACCGCATCCACACTGACTGATCAGGGGAAAATCTGGAGGCAGTTCCCCAGACATCCTCCAAAAGGACATGAATGAAAAGCTTTAGATTATCTCACAGAATTTGAAATGCTAGCTTTAGCTTAATGAAATAGCTGTTAATAATTATTTGATTAAATATTTTTTTTAAATCAAGAAAATATGCTGTTAACTATATTAATTTCTATTATGCAAAAATTAGCTGATCGTGAAATACAGTTCAGTGCCTTTTAATCTGGCTGAGACTTAAATCATTAAAATGCATTTTACGAGGTTATAACTATTTTAACAATAGAGGTAAGATAGAAGTATATATTATGTATTAGTAAGTATGTATGACATTGATGCATGTAGATTTTTGGACATGATATGTTTGCTATTCTACACGTGTCCATGTATCAAGGTCAAAGTGTCCTTAAAGTGAGAGACATTGACACAAAACCAACCTGTTGCGACGACAAATGACAACTCCTAATCTCTCCATCTAGAAACAGACACATTTAACTGCTGTCTGTACGTCACGTTCTGTCTGCTCGTCTTGTCTGCGGTGGGCTGACAGTGTAGAAAGCTTCGTTTATTTGTTCTTTTAATACAAGCTGACCCCAGTCCCTCTTAAGCTAGTGTGAGTTTGAATGTGTGTGCGCAGGTCCAGTGAGCACTCTCCCATGACAGCTACATCAACGACCCAGAGACGGTGTCGAAAGAAGGCCCCACCACACGGCCAGAACACACACATCAGCCATTAATACACACACGTGCACACAAATAAACCCCAGCGCACATATTCTCGTACATGTCCAAAAACACGGGAATATGTGCGTGTTTGTGTGTGTTTAGGTCTTGAGGAAATCTTCAGCATGTGTTGGATGAATCCCCAGAGCTCATGCTACACTCTGATTGGCTGACAGCTCTGTAGAGTTTGTTTCCACAGCGACAGAGCTGTCACTGCCCACTACCACCCAGGTAGAGCTGTCAATCACATGGCTCTTGGCCAACTGCAGGCTTCGACCAATCACACAACACTAATGCGTTAATAGAATATTAACAGTAACCACGAACAAAGGCAGAATTCCAAGGGGGTAACAGCAGGGGCACAACTTTCTTTCATTGTTGCTATCACTTACTTTATCTTATGAGAATATAATGCATAAAATAACTGCAAAACTATGTACTCTAACTTGTAGCTGTACATCACTTGAACAATGGTCTACTTTAATCCATAACTAGACCACATTGAGACTCAAATGAACTTTACTGTTTTTATACAGTATGTTTGCCATTTATCAATTATCTGGATCAAAAGTAAGGGTTTGGCTGTTAAAATTCAGCATGCCCCTCACAAGAATTGCTATTTGAAATTTGCCCTACTTCAAATGTGAAATGACAATCAATCAGCAAATTTTACAGAAAATAATTTCAGAAATCTATCTGAAATTCTGTAAAATTTTAGTCACTTGTTCCACTGTTGTCACTTTTTAATATGGAAAATAATACTTCAGCTACCATATCCACTTGTATAAATAATTCCATAGTATAATAAATCTGTTTTTAGAGCAAACCTGTAAAAAATGTTTTATGGATGGTTTTTATTAAATTAGAACAGCACAGAGAGAGCCTTTTACAAAGACAAATTTAGTCTGTATTACATTAACTGTGGTTAAAATGGACAAAGAATAAACTCTTGCTCTTGACGCAATTAATAGACATACAACCAATGAGAAAACTGTTGAAAAAAGTAGTATTTTAGGTAAATACTTGGTGTGCTAAGATTTCAGCCTGGTGGAAATGTGGAGGGAAGATCCCAGACCCATTACTCCTCACAAAGTGAGTAGGGAATATACATATATATTTTTGTATCAAATTACATGTTCATTTTTTGGGTCATGTGTTATTGCTATAACTTCTGACTTAAAAAGATTTTCATGCATTACAATAACTTGGTAGTTCATAAACCTGAAAAGGCCAACTCCACTGCATCAATAAATCCTGAAAAAAATCACAAGAACAATCAACATGCTAGGTTTTAAAAAGTCAAAAGTTCGGTGTGTTTAATGAAAAGTTCTAAGGTTGAAGAACAAGTTTTGCCCTTTGCCCTAAAACTCCAAGATGGTCACACATATCTAAAAATAGTGCCTATCTATTTTTGATATGGCACGTAACCAAAGGTAATAAAAAGCAGATGCATTGCAATCTCAATGTACTAAAGTGGACACAAGGTGACAACATTTCCATTCACGTCACAATCTAGTTACATCTATTTGCTCTGTCTGAAAAACAAAAGACAGAAAGGATTAGCATTAGCATTTGAACCAAGGGAGAATGGGGAGTGATGAAAACTGCAAGGCACTGATGAGTTTGAAATCATTTTGTCCTTTAGGTTTTACTGTCCATAACAAGCACACAGTGGGTCAATGGAATTATTCTAATCTGGTCTGTGATGTTAATCCCTGTCCTTGCTTTGCGCTCACACACCCTGCTGTACAGTGTGAGCAGTTTGTCCCTCGGGGGCTACAGTAGCTCCTCCTGTGTTTGTGCTTCTGCTCAGGCTACACTACAGTAATGCCTGCTCACTGTAACTGCCCATCAATAATACTGATCAGAAGCCAATCATCAATACCGTTCCATCTGCCACTGCAAATAAACCCAGGGCAAACAGGAAGATGTGGACACACAAACAGATTAGTGAGCGGCGGCCATAATGAGCATTTATGCCGTCTTTAAACACACAAATGACAACAGGCCCCAAGCCACACACACGGCTCCACAGTATGAAGTGGTCATTAATGCATTGAGCTGGATGTTGAGGTGACCTTTCTCTTTTTAGGCGCGACCCCAACAGATGACCCAGGAGAGGCATTAGGCCCTGATATGCCTAATTAACCCCCAGCACACTGCTCCACTCTGCCTTCGCTTAACCAAAGCATGGCAAGGTTCTCCTTCAGTTTCTCTCATCAATTTCAATTGGGCCATTAATAGAAAAGCATATTAAATACCATAGCACAATATTATTTACACTAATAGTAAGATGCATGCCTTTGGGGATGGTGATTATGTAGAAAGAAAGATTTTTGCAAGTAAAAGTAAATGTAAAGCCCTCCTTCAGCCATGTGCAACACATCCTGAAATGTTTAATTATAAATAAATAACTGAATTGTACAGTGTATTTCAAACAAAAGTTCAATACACAGTAAAATGTGTATATTTTGTCAATTTAAAGCTGCATCAAATAAGTATTAAATGTTTTCTTTTCATGTTTCACTCTTTTATTAGATGTGTCCAGTGCTGGAATAGATACTTTATCTGTAATATCATTAGCTATTACTTCCTTGTTGGCAAGTATTGTAGACCAATGGGAGTGTCCCTTATTCAAGAGCAAGCATGTGATTGGCCAAAGCTCCCGGTAAATGCTGAACATTCTAATCTATTAAAATGATTGATAAGAAAGCATAGATGACATCTTAAGGTTTCATTTTTTTCACTAATTTGTTGCACAGTTGTGCCTCTTATGTGTCTTCTGATGAATTCAGGACAATTACATCTGGACTTTCTCCTGACATTTGTGTTCCAACATGCTGTACATCATGAGAACTTAACTGAAGTAAGGTATGACTGATGATTACTACAGCAGCCAAAATACAAAGTAGTTAATGTGCTAGTATCAATATTATGTGTACTTGAATGGCGTAGAAAATAATGTACAAATCTGCTGCAGAGAGTTTAAGGCTTGAAAATTATTTTAAAGGGTATAACTTGCCTTTTTAGGCTTTCTGAAATTGGGCACAGAGATGCAAAGTCCAGTCTTATTAATACTTCCTGTGCTCATTACCACATCTAATGTTTTTCTGGGAAGCCCTCTCCCTCGACCCAAACTCTAACACTGCTCTGGCCCTGTAGTTAACCCCTGTGTAATCCCCATGAAGCCTAAACAAGCCTATTTTGACTGTGAGGCCTCCAGAAAGGAAGTAGAGGTTGAATTACCATAGTTTTAAAAGCTGACCAAAACATCTATACTGACGCCTGAGGAAATGAGGCACAAATGCACACTTTTAAATATACAGAAAAAGACAGTGTTCAGCCTTCTTAATAATACGAGAGAATATATTCATGTGGAAAATAATATTGAATCAGGCGCAATGACATGATGATAGCTTTTCCATCATTCAGGCTTGTGCAGCACATCCACAAACACACATAAAGATGTACACAGCTGTGATCGCATGCAAACACACACGGCACAGTATGTTTGGTATCCTGGGTCGGGTTTAGATGACGCAACTCGATACCTGACTATTTAACAGTTGCGTAGATTCACGCCCTCTGTTTAGAAGGTCACTAAGCAACCCCTCCTTCAGCTTTGATTTTTAATTGGCTGTACTAAATGCCGTCGATACTCTAGTGTTTTATTTAGAAGGCTCATGTTGCAGCACTTATCTATAGATTTACATGACACATGCTAACTTCCATCCTGTTCGCACCTTCTTCACTCCTGTGTCTGTGTAAAATGAAACATCAGCTATGTCAGTGATTTAAACTGTGGGTTATTTTATCTGTGTAGAACCGATCGCCTGTCTTAAGGAGGAGAGGGCGTTCATGGCACTAAATAAAGTAACTACACTAAACTACACTGTTAACTTCTGCTTAATTAAAAACAAGTGCAACTTGCAGATACTGCCATCAAGTACCCCTGAGTAATTCTGTGATTGACAGTGCTGGGTAGCGTTACTTACTTACTTACTAGCTATTGCCGCTTATGAGGGGCTTTGTTTTCCGAGCAGTGAATAAATCTGGACTCTGTAGTTTGCTGCTGATAATGACAGAGCTTTATTCATTTATACTTTACGTTTCACAGCCGGTTTAGTGGGAACAGGAGTTGAACACATAGACTATAACGTGTTTTTTGGAGTTAAACAGGAATGAAAAAAGTTCATGAGAGAACTGTCACAGACAGCAGTGCAACACTGTCTCCAATCATCTGCTTTGATCAGACACTCTTGGCAGCACAGCAATAACCTCGTGAGTACATTCACTCGTGTTTTCAGCTTTACAAAACATAAGTGTGTGACATTACACTGCTGCAGAGAGTACAAGGCTCCTGCTCCAGCTCTCGACTCACATCGCCAGATGCACAATGTGTGTCCGCTGGAACTGCACTGCCTGATGAGAAGTAGATCGGTGTTGACAAAGCAAGTTTCTCTAAAACTAACGTGTTACTGATATGAAAAAGAAAAAAAACAACCCTAGCCCTAACCCTTCCCAAACGAGTGCGGTTACTCATTACTTCAGAAAAAACCTAAGTAACCTGAGTACTCTAGCACTTTAGTTTGTAACGTGTTACCTCCAACACTGGAGCTTGACACCTTGGTCGAGGGAAGTAAGGGTTAGAATGGTGTGACACAGTTTTGAACAGAAAACTTCTGAAAAGGCTTGAGTTTTCTTTCTTGGAACACAATTGTTGTCTCCAGACTCTTTATACAAGACAATCGTCATTAAAGAAAACATTCTGTTTGGGTTACCCTTTCGATTCTTTTCTATGTACAATCAACAGACAGAAATGTTTAGCTTCACCTTTTAGAAGCCGTAACATCTTTTGGAATCAAAGCCAATGTTTAACCAAATGTTACCAACCAACTCTTGTATGGCTTGCTAATTTGCAAACCTTTGTTTCCAAATTTAGAAATGTTTATTTCAGTTTTGAAATGTAGCAGATCATGAAGCTTTATTACAAATTCAAGCTTCAGTCCACAGCTGGGATTTGATGCTCACATATGTGCTCTGTACGCTCTTTATCTCTTCAGTCTGGATACCTCCTTGCAGCTGCAGCTTTTCCAGCTGTGTCATTCTGATAACTGATCGCGGTCATATGTATCTTTCTTTATAATATACAACAGAAGCATAGTCTCATAGTGTGAGCGTGT
The DNA here is from genome assembly GCA_036850595.1 of Rhyacichthys aspro. Taxonomy (NCBI): domain Eukaryota; kingdom Metazoa; phylum Chordata; class Actinopteri; order Gobiiformes; family Rhyacichthyidae; genus Rhyacichthys; species Rhyacichthys aspro. The sequence goes on along the minus strand of CM072170.1, from coordinate 13,009,861 downwards.
GATTGTGTCAACTATCTACCAAGGCCAGTGTGTGCCACGCAGGTGTGAAGGTGTGAAGAAACTCAACATGAAATCCTTATGTGTGTGAGTGTGTGACCTATTGTATCTGGAGGTGTTTTGTGACAGGGATGTTGCAGAGTTTTGCATGCACATTTAGGCCACATTTCCTCATCATTTATGATCTTCACAGTATACGTCCAGATTGAGGATGGTCTGAATGGTGCAAAGTGGGGTCACTCTTGAGGACAGGGGAGAGGGCCTGATGGGGGAGGGTAAGGGGGCTAACTGGATATTACAGGCATCCAGAGAGTAGGACAGATGGTTAGACACTGGTCAGAGTTACACAGCAAAAGGCTATAAAAAGCTATGGGAAAACCATGTGTGCGCCACCTTGTAACACACACAGGTCCTCGCAAGCGTGGAAATCGCGAACACTTGCACATGTATGTGGACCTTTTGCTGTGTGTCATAGGTGAAAATGGTTGGAGGAAAAGGAAAAACGTTACTTACAAAAGTCATTTCTATGTCGATTTTTAACACAAGGTTCTAAGCTAGGACCATTATTGTTTACTTTTTCATGCATTTCCAGGTCATTATTCATATTAGAAAAGACTGTATAAAAATAAAAAAGTTTGTTGAGTGGCAGCAATGTGTAAAAAACAATGAACCGTGAAAGTTCAGTAACACATCTAAAACAGTTTTTTTGGGGTTTTTTTTGCTGTAATTCATACAATTGGAATCCAGTGGCCTTAATATGAATCGGTGGTTGCCCCTTCCCACCATTATAATGAGTGATTTGTTTATTAAAACAGAAGCTTATTGATATCTCAGTAAATTAATCCACAGCGTATCATATGCAGTGCTGGAACCTATCACAGCTAAGACTTTTAACATCAAGAGTTCCAAAAAAGTTCCCCAACTTAAGGCAGAGCTGGGGTAATAAAGTACAAACATACAAACACAGCTCTGTTACTGTGTTTCTTTGTATTATTTTTTTCCTCTGCCTGTGTGCCATGTTTGGTTTTATAACCAAAAAAAAAAATCAAAATTATTTTTTGATTAAACAATTGCTATCTAAAGTCGGTAATAGAGCATTTTTCACAGTATACTGAAATAAAAGACATTAAATGGAGAATTACACAAAGGTTCTAAATCAAAGCCTGTGTGAGAAAACTTGGCAATTAGAAGTACTTTTTTCATCTCACAACAAAGATGTCCCTTCATCTGAGGTCATAAAAAAGCAAAATAACTGCATGTAGCATCAACAAAGTCTCTTCCCTAGCGCTGCTGTCAGCACCCCCAGGATCCGGGTGACACATCAGTTCAGTGGAACCACAGACAGGCGCCAAGCCCCAGTGTAATCTGTTCAGCCATCTCTCCCTCTTTCTCGGCCTCGCTCCGTCCTGGGCTCAGTTTTTCTTTTCCCTCTCTACATTCTCTCCAATCACACCAACTGTACACTTACACCTGCAGCGATGCAGAACTATCCCAGTCCTAATCTTCACAGAGAGCACAACATCAGGTGGGAAAAGTAGCTTCATCTCTTTCATCTGTAATGACCGTGTGATGGTCACTCTTTTTGGTTCTGCTCTGTTACGACAGGCGATTAGTTGAATGAGTTTGTGCGCCCATATTTACTGTGTTTCTCCAAGTGTTAGCATCAGGGCATTTTAACTGCTGCTGGCAACAACAATAAAACCAGTGCTAACAAGATTTTAGGAAGTACTGAGACTATTACTGCCATTAGGAAGAATGATATGAATGACTTATCCTAGATGTACACCAAATGTGAAAAAATATTTTTACATTTTGCATTACAAATTATACCATGAACATACACAACATTATATGACAAAAATACACTTGAAGAGTATTTTTCACAATCTTCACAATCTTCTAATCAATAATAAGATTTCCATAAAAAATCTTATTTTAATGTTCTCAATATTTTAGTGAAAAATTATAACATGTAAACACATCAACACTGGTTTCACATTGGTGTCATTCATTTAGCCCTTTAAATTTAACAGGCAATTCCTTGTACTAAGGAACAGAATTAGCATCTTTCAATTTTAGCAAAGACGACTTGGTCTGTTCCCACGACCGAGCCGCCGCAGGAGAGGCTGCTGGGAAGGACACGGCCTTCTGAAGCCAATGTAGCATAAGCTGCTCTGCCAGTGAGACTCCTCGGTAATGTGTGCGGCTGTGTAAGCTATGCTCATGAAATCATCTCCCCATGCTACTATTACCCACACCTTCCCATCCGCTTTAGGCCCATGACCAAATAAACACCATTCACACTTCATCCCTGTCCACACACATGCACAGACACTGATTCACCGCTGTGCGAGTGTAATTGAAATAAAATGGTGTGCAGGCAAAGGTTATGACCTAAGTGTTGGGGCAATGCGCTATTAACTCTGCTTAATCCAAACAGTTGTGGTCGCTCTAGTGCTTCTTCTGTCTCAGATTCCCACAAAGTTTCATACACTGGTATACCACATGTATATTATACTGTAATATGTCTATTACAATGAGTGTATCACAAAAATGTTGAGTTGTTGTAACTTTTCTATCTGATAATGTGTCCACCTATAATTTATTCTTGGACTGAAGCTCTGCAGTTGGAGGCCGATATCTTAAAAATTTCCATTTAAGGAAAATGTAGAAAATGTTTACAATGAACTTCTTTTTATTAGCAATTTGTTTTATTTGATCATTTTGTATAATTTATTTTGCTCTTCAAGCTAATGCAAGTCCATTTTCCCTTACTATTCTCATTTTTTTTTCTCAATTTTTCTTCCGTTCTAGTCACCAAACCCACCCTATACCCCCTAAAAACATCATTTCACTTCATTTTAGAAGAACTTAAAACACAAAAATCCATCTTGTACTGCTCCAACCAGAGCGTCCATGTCCCGACCATCAGGCCATTGATGTGGCAGCAGTTAGGGGCATTCTTTAGGTCTGAAGAAGTAGCAACAGTTTTACCGTTATTAATGTAAACATTATGGCACTGATTGAGTCAAACTGCAGTTACTCGCAGATGATTAATCCAACCACTAACCAGTTGTTCATTCAAAGTACGTGCCCTTTGCAAACCCTTCTTTGGAAGCCCTCCCGGTTGGTACTATGTAATAGCCTAGTATTATCAATAGCCATTACTTCCTTGTTAACATCACTAAAGACCAATGGGAGTGTCCCAGTTGAACACCTCGCAAGATGCAGATCTATTAAAATCTATGGTAATAACATTTTCCATTTTTCTTCCACTGAAAATTCATATATATATCTATATATCTATCTATCTATCTATCTATCTATCTATCTATCTATCTATCTATCTATCTATATCTATCTATCTATCTATCTATCTATCTATCTATCTATCTATCTATCTATCTATCTATCTATCTATCTATCTATCTATCTATATATATATATATATATATATATATATATTCTCAAGTGAGTACGTTATACTCGGATAACTGGGGTTTAATTCCAGCTCGGGTCATTTATCCAGTGTCATTTCCCTTTCTCTCACCCTGTTTCCTGTCTGTCTATTGTCCTATCAAATAAAGGCAAAAAAATCTCAACTCAACTCATGCCTGCTAAACAAGACGTCTGCTAAAAAGAGGTTTGCGTTTCTAACTCTTTTCTTGTTATATACAAAGAATTATTGTGGTCTCTGTGGATGAAGGTTTAATTTCCAGAGGGGAAGTACCAGCCGATTTCACTCCACAAAGAGAATGGGTATGGCTGACCAGACTAGATTTGTGTAGGAAGATGAGTCAAAACCATTACATGAGATTTCAGAGGCAACACAACCACAAAGAATGTCTCAAATCTGACCACAACTGCACAATAACCAAACTACACAAATTAAATCACTCCCACGCTCTCATTTTCTGGCAGACAACTAATCTCCTTTCATCGTCTCTCTCCGTCTTCCTCTCGTCCCGTTTGTTTTCTCTCGGTGCTAATCTAAATTCCTCGTGAACACCTTCCATCACAAGCCCGATGATGCGTGCCGAGCGGCCTCCCCATCGAGCCTGTTTCGTCACCTCTACAACACATACATACACTCTAGGCACACACACCGCACACCGTATAGAGTGTTCCTCGCCTTGACCTTTAACCCGTACTACTATATTTCCACTGGATCCCACACACACCGCTGGCCTCTGAACAGATAAATCCTATAGACCCAAATTACCTTATATGTTAGCGAGTGTGTACATGTTCATGTGAGCTTTTCCTACAGAATATCCCATAATGAATGTTTATGAAGATGCAAGCATAATGTTAGCATGCTGTAGCGTGTATTGTGTGTGGCCATGACCGTGCTCCCCTCAGAGAGTTGTATTTCATTTCGGAGCATGGCCGTAACTCCCATGACTGCACTCGGCATCACGCTCTGTAGTGATGCAGAGGCCCAGTGTGGAAAGCAGTTGAAATGCTTTTCAAACATGATGACACAGTAGCTTGTAATGGTCCAATCTGTTTGGTTTAGTGGCTATTCAAATTATTTTTAATTGTCCAATATGAGCATTAGGCTGGTGGGGGGTTTTTTTAAGAAAAAAGTTCTAAAAAGCATGGAGTAAATGTTATCACTGTAATATTCCTATTTGCAGATGACCCTGCATGTGTTGTTTTTGAGATGCTTGTGATGTTGCTAGCTGCTAGGTACAGTTAGCATAATACCGCTGGGATGGAAATAAAGTACAGTAAATCTAAAGCTGATAAAGCTCATTTTTATTAACTGGAGTTAGTCTGATTTAATTGCTACAAGCTCTAAAGGAAAGAAAATTGCTCTATTTTCCTGGCAAGCACTGAGAACAGTATATTACAATAGCATTACCACAATCTAAAAATATCACAATACTACAATATTGCCTACTTAGATAACAAATATAAAATGTTTATATAGAAAATGAGAGGATTACAAAAATTAAGCAACTGATCTCTGCCAATGAGGAATAATTCGAAAGGAAAAAGAAAACCAAAGGAAACAGTACTGAATCTTCAGACTACTGCACACTCTGAAGACCACAAAGAATAGATGGAGGTGGAAGACAGATACAGGAAATGTGACATCAGGTAAGAACAGAGTTGAAATTAACTACAACTGACTTTGTGCAGTTAGATAAAAGGATGGACATAATTATAGTTTTGTTACATAATTATAATTATGTTTTCTAAGTAAGGTAAACCATCACAGACTCCATACAGACACCAACACTTCTTGCTGTGAGTCAGGATTGCTAACCACTATTATGCTGTCCATATAAAAATACTGAAGAGCAACAATTTAGGGTCATTAAATATTGATATTTTTGTCTTATAGAAATCAGTGGGATTGTGCCATCGTCACACATTATCAACATTTTGGAAAATCACAGAAGTAAAAAATTGTGTTCTTACAAACCAAAAACACAGCAGAAGCCATTTGAACCTCTTCTTGAGGACATATAGGCCTACTGTCCTTAAAAGCAATTAGACACAAGCAGTCAAGAGTGTGCTGCGTGTGGGTGGTATGGACGTCTATGAACACCGGGACAAGTGTGTTCTTCGGTAAGTGCCGTCTGTGCATATAGAGCGCGACTAAATGGAGCTGTGCTGTTGTCTTGTAAACACTAAACATAGTGGGCTGTGAGCCGCATGCTGCCGCGCTGCTTGTGATTAGCAGCTTACAGAGGAGCGATCAGAGGGAGCCAGGCGAGCGGAAACCAGAGAATGTGTTTTATGTGGACCTTATTTTAGCCTAGTTTTCCCTGAATTAGCTGCACCGCGGCCGGGCTAATTTCAGATACAAGGATGTAAAGGCTAAATTTAACTTGCAAAGACAGAAATCATATAAAAACCCTTTAAGCTAAGTTAGCAAATGCACATAGAAAACCCAAAGTGTGTGCACATGGAGCAGATGTTCTGTGGGCTGAGCTATAAGTGTGGCCTGTAAACATCGCTTTAAAAAGATGATCATAAACACAAATGCAAGCATGTGTCAAAAATGTCGGTTTATTTTTGCCAAATGGCTAAAAATGACGGTGACCTGTAAGCTAAGGTGGCTCATTATCAAGTTCAGAGAGCAGATGTGCTACACTTCCGAGCGCACAGAGGTGCTAAGTGAGCCAATGTGGAGGGATCAAAAGAGCTCTAGTCAGAGACAGCCATTACTCCTCTTAACAAACACGTCCCCACGCAGGTCTTAGTCCAGGTCTTTGTGAGTTGCTTCCCTGTTGTTCATGTCTGTCATTACCTCCGCGCACACACCAGCGCCGTCAGAGGAGTCAAAATAAAGTTATCTAGAGGTAAACATCCACGTAGCATTATCGCAGAAGGAGGAGGGGGATGAAAGAGGGGGAAAGACGGAACGAGACATTATCTGCGGCCATCAGCTCCACAGAGAAGGTGTTGAAAGGAGAAAGCTCCAAATCCTTGCTGCGTGTGTCTGACAAAACAGGAAACGCACATTGACACAAGTGAAAACTAACGCGCCGTAACTTGCACACTAAGGCCGTGCACAAAAGATTAAAGTGATTATCACAAGTCGGGACAAATGCCACACAGAGGTCACTGAGGCGTTAAGGTGACGCTGCGCAATCTGCATCTGGGATCTGAGCACATAAACTGAAAACAGGTAGACCAAGTGAGGTCACAATATTTTTCTGGCATCCCATTCCCTTTTATCCAATCAGGAGCAAGCACTTCATAAATGGGGTGCGTACTGGGTTCACAGGGTTCAAATCATAGCGAATATCCAGAATTTTAAGGCATTTTAAAAGATTTGAAAAGTGAGACCAACCTAAGGGCAAGCAGGTGGCAACTAGCAGCTTTATTTTACTCTTTTACTTGTTTGCTACATAGTGAAAAAGTAGTAGTAGTATATAAAAGTGGTGCAAGCTCTCATTATTTTGTCAGTTTGAAGGTGTTTTAAAAGAAAACTGTCTGTGTGTAGCAGTGAGCATGAAAGAGGCTAACTGCTAGCAGGTGACAACTAGCAGCATGTAAGCTAGGTTTATTTTACGTTGTTACTTGTTAGGTAAATATCCTAGGTTCGCTGTTAATGTTATAGCTGTGATTTGTTGGAAATAAATATATTTGAGGTTGATGAGTTAATGTTTTTAGTTGAGGAATTGGTTAAGAGTAAAATTCAACGCTAACAACAACTGATGGAAAGTTAGCCAAAATGATTAAAATCACATTCCTCTTCATTAGCGCACACAAGAAGGAATGGAAATGCTTTTTGCTGACAAACTCCGACTAAGCATATCAGTTTATTATTTTCTGTGCAGCAATTTGCCATTTTTTGCAACACCTCAAAATTCTGCGACTTATTAACGTCACCTTATATGGCAACACAACCGATGACACAACCCTGATTCACTGTAAGGGAGTATGACCAGATTGCACCAGAAGTTATGGCAGTCAAATCACTCACATATTTTAAGGACTAGCCAGAGAAAAGGTTGCAAAAAAAAAAAAAAAAAAAAGAGGAAATGAGTCCACGGACCTAACAAGAGCGGTGCGACTGTGTTCGAGGGGTGACAGCACGTTGGCAACACCTCGTGAATTAACACCTTATAATTCACACATACATCACTGGGTTTGTGTGCACATGTGCCCAAACCTTTGTCTATTTTGGAAGGTTCTGTTACAGACAAATACGGACATTTAAGCACCATTTTTAAGCATTCTCAACATGACAATTCAGAGATATCCAATGTTTCCCAAAGTGCATCTTGAAAATGCATTACCTTTTTGACAAAACTTAACCGTTTATATTGGATTTTATGGCGCGTGATCCCAAAAGCGCAGTCGGCGTAGATAATTGAATGAAGGCTTTCCGTGGTAGCATGTGTTTTAAGGTGTGGGACGTATACGAAGGAAGGGCTAATGCATTCTTTATGGAGCACAGCGGCTCAGCCTCGGTGACTGACCAGAACAGGAAACTGGAGATGGACCGTCACCCCAAAACTTCCTCTGCAAATAGAGCTCACGACGCACACCTCAGTCCATTTGCAGAGTCTGACGCCTTTCAACACTTACAGGAACAGGAGTCAGACGGATAAACCAAACATTTCAGAACCTGGCAGGAGCTGGTAAGTGAATTATGACGGACAATGTGGAAGGAATCCTTGTTAGGGTGATTCTCTGCAATTTGTAAATCAATCGAACTTTAGCTTAAAGACTCAAATGTTCTGAGCCAAGAACTAAATAAAGAAGCTTTGTAAATTGTAAAATGTAAATAGTTTCAAGAAGATTTATACAGTGTTACTTTAAAATGTCATACAAAGATAAAAGTTCATCTCCCACAGCAACAAGCTTTAATTGAAAGTGTTTATAATATTGGTGATCTTTGACAGTGTGGGCTACAAATACAAGCTTAGCAGCATCTTGAATGTTTGTCCAAGTGAGTGAAGGTCTGTCTGGTAAAAATAATCATCAAATTCACCATAAAACCCAATGGAAGTTACATTACTTCCTGTTCCTACAACTGCCCAGAGAGGACAAACTGCAAAGATGAAGAACCTCATTTTGTTGAATTACTAAACCCACAGTCTTGCATGAGACCTTAGGACATTTATGAACATCCAGAATTTTAGTTGTGAAGTCATCATCTGTCCCATTTCCCCTGGGTTTGTAATGAACACCAGCATGTCCCTGCAGGGCTACTGTAGGTGGTGTGTGAGGTATAACCAGTTACTGCTACTCACACTATATTTTGATGTGAAATTTATTTGCCGTAAATCTATAGATGTGAAGAAATACAATTGGCCTTTTCTGTTTTTTGCATTATTTTTCCTATATTAGAAACTCCATATAAACAGCTGGCATGATCAACTACAGTTTCCATTTTTTGACAATTTCAAAAAAAAAAAATACTAGTGTAAACATTGGTGTTGCTATTCACAGTGGATTCATTACTTCATTTATCTTAACCTTTACATCTCAGCTCAAAACCACTATCGCACAGTCAAAAGTCAGTCTCACGCCAAACCCTCGACCACTTCCTCTCACCCTCAAAGTCATTTGTAAGCGCAACTCAACAGTTCCCTCTCTCCTCAACCTCCTTGACCTCCATCCTCCCCCCTTCTTACTCCCCCGTTCCCCTACATGTGTGTGTATCGCTTCAACTTTTATACGCCGAGGAGATAAGTGATAGGCCGCTGTGTGGGTGAGGGCGCTCCATCAGACGGCTGGCTCCATGCGCAATCAGCTGTAAACTCTCACAAGAGCTTTCATTAGGACGGCAGACAAATGTAGACAAGCTGCAGCACCTTATTCCAATCCTATCACCGGGCTTATAATTGCACGTTTATTTAGACAAATCCACACTTATCTCATTCATGACTATCCTCTGTTTAATATCCTATGTCTCAGCTATCTTCCCTTTTTTTTTCTGGGGTCTTTCCAGCGAGTTGGTTCAGTCCGGCTGACATCCAGTGGGTAAGGCTGAGGTTATTTATCACCCGCTGGTGGAACGGAGGGGGGCTGGCCAGGCACCGGGGCCTTATTAGTAAGATTTAAAGTGTGCAGGGAAGGCTCTGCTATAAGCGCCATCAGCTGTGCGTCACATCACACCCGCACGGTTGAAGCGGCACATGAAAACACAGCCAACACACAAACATACAGCGGAAACAGGGCCGTTTCCAGGTGAAGCTGAATGATGAAGCAAACGACCCAGACCCACAAATTAAATATATCCAACACTTCCACGATAAAGAGGTCTGTAGAATGTAGCCAGTCGTTTTTAGTCTATTTCTTTTTCTGGTCGATAGAAATAATTAGTCTGGTCCCTGACAATTGGAGTTTGATTTCCAGGAGGTGGATTAATGGATTCAGATTAAACTACCTCTGTGTTATTGGATATACGTAGATCCAATCAGAGGGGCAGTACCAACATACGCAGAATAAACAGCTTCTGGGCTAGTGCAATCAGAGAAACAAAGGCATTGCAAAAAGCTCACCAGTCGATCGCATTCAGCTCGGTAGAAAACGCTTTGAATGGGAGGGGTTCAAGACCTACTTCACTTCCCTAAGAAAGTGAATGGCTGGCCAGGCAAGGGAAAAATGTGTAGCAGATTTACATTTCAGATCTGTACATATTTGTGTTAAGATATAAGAAAAAGTCAGCAGTAAAATGAATTAAGTTTAATTTATGAATGAATATAACATTAAGTTTTATTTTATTCAGAAAACTCATAAAATTGTCATCACCATCTTGCCACTTTACAAGTTTGATCCAAGAAATAGGTCAGTCAGCTAAATTCCACCTCAAGAACAATACACATTTTGCCAAATACAAAAATGCATACACTAAATTACATAAACTGTAAACTTCAAGTTTCATAGAATAGATCGGTGCTCCCTTTGGACTTCTATTCAACTTTAAGCACATATGGGCTCTCTTTTTGCCACAAGCATAGCATGCATTTCTAGTGGCTGATCACATTATAACTCAATCATTATACACTGAGAGAGAATACACCGTTATTGGTCTGACAACATCACATCTTTTCTGTACACAATCCATGTGGTCTCTACTCATGGTTAAAGCCTGTTCTCCATATACCATCTCACTTACTGTTACAGATTGTATGCTACGTGCAAGCGTCAGCGACATTTGCCACTGACAGGCCTCACAAATCCTCTTAACCTTCTACAACATGAGTGTGAATGCGTCCCTGTCATATCTGGTGGCCATATTCAGGACCTGTGTGCTCTTATCACGCTCTAAGTGCTGTTTGTGGCTGTGAAAAGATGAAGAGAGTCTGTGGTGTGTCTTTGTCACGGCCTCTGGGTTGAGGATCTGCTCTGATAGCAGCCAACAGCATCATTTGTCACCCACTTCAGGCTCAAGTGTTGTTTGACAGTGAGTAATATAGTACATAGAGTCAAATGGTTCATTAACACACATGAAGGAAGCCACAACAGGCAGTTCCCTTGAGTTTGGTTAAGGTCAGAGTCAACCAGGAGAAAGCAGTGGCGGATGTCGCTAACATGAAGAGGGCATGATCCATTTCCCTTAACAAGCCTACTGTTTGCCTGCTTAATAACTGCACCCATTGTCTTTTATTCCCTTTGACATTCACTTTACTGAGTTTTTCTTTCCAGCCATTAGTGGTTACGCTGGCATTGGGGCGACCAACCAACACAACCTTCAAAAGAACCTCAAGTTTTGACATCCTCTCAAGCCTTTCACACAATGTTAAATGTATGAACCCCTCCATCCATATGCAGGAGTTTCTTCCTTCCTCAGAAGCCATGGAGATCGGAGCGATTTCTTTTTTGCTGTTTTCTTGGCCTGTGCTACGACTACAACAATTGTTTTATTATGGGGTCGTCCAGCGCCTTCACTGTGTGTCTTTGTGCGGGATATTCAAGATCTAGTTCCTCAGGATGAAAAGAGAAACGGCATAGGAAGAGCAGTGTGTGTGTGAATAAAAGCGGGATGTATTTACATGGCTAAAGTTCATTGCTGGTCTTTGAAGTGGGGAGTATCAGTGTCTTAAGAAAACACTGGGAGGAAAGGGGGCAGTTGAATGTGTGTGAGTTTGTGGAGGGGGGAAAAAAATCAAAACTGGGCCTGAGAAAGAGATGAAACCATTAATAACATCTTTATCACAGAGGTCTCTATCCGCCATCATCTCCTCCTCGTCCTCCCTTCATTCTTCTTCGCTGGATTTCTTTCACTACTCGTCTCGTAGCGGTGGGATCGCCGGACCTCGTGGCTCCACTGTTGCTCATAAATTTGATAATAATGCTCTTCATTAATGTGAGACTAACACTGGTTATCTGCTGAGGCCTGTGTGTGAGCCAGACCTGTCGTCACCCTTATCTTATGCGAATATAAGAAGAGCCAATAAGAGACTGGAAGAGCTGAAGAGTCTCTGCGGAGCGAGAAACAATTAAGGACAACAAAATAAGCATGGCAAGAAAAGCCTCCACACTGCTATAAGAATTATGAGAAGCAAAACAGCTGACTTGAGATACTCATTGACCAGGATCCTGAATAAAACATGGTTACTACTGATTTTTAATGGATGGTTTACCTGCTGACAAAAAGGCTGATCAAAGAGGAAAAACGTCCATGTTAAAAAATATAGACTAGACACTGTCACTCCCTGATTTGTCATTTATCGTCAATCATGCTAGTGTGTTAGCCTATCAACATGAACATTTTTAACGTTTTAATCGAAAGAAATAGTGTTAGTATATAATAAGCATAAGTAAAATGTCTATGTTGTTCCTGCTAGCAGCTAATAATTGAAATCAAACAATGCATTTTTCACCTCTGTAATTGTAAGATACAAGTGAATATGAAATATTGTTTGTTCAAGTTGTATTGTCGAATCAAAATGGCAGACCCTACCGTGCTCCTGTGCAAAGGGTCTGAGCATGTACATAGCAAATTTTGACACAAATCAGGTGCTGACTCAAATCGGGGAGTGAAAGAAACTACAAAATTCAGCCATTTTGGATGTTGTAGTCAGCTGTTCAGCAGGTGATTGCAGTCTATAAGGATTTTCTTTCTGCAAGACCTCTAGTGTCCACTAGTGGTATTAGAATCAGATCAAGGTTGTGACAAAGGACTGTTCAGACTTGACTGCTGACAGAACTGACAGAACGACTTCCTGAATAAGAAATATTTACTGATTGCTGACGTGAAAGCAGCCTTCGATCTGGCTCAAGTTACTTATTATTGTATTTTAATTTTTTTGGCCACATAAAATGACCTGAAGTTAAAGTTAGGACACAATCTTGGTCAAGGCAAAATTTTTAAAAGAAAAATCAATCGTTATTTTTATGGTATGAATACTGAGAAATTACATAATTTATTTTTCTTGAAAAAAGAAAAAAAAAGACAATCTAGGTTTTATTATTGGGGATTTTTACAGATAAGAACGATCAGCAAATACTTGAAGCTTTGGCCAATCACATTCTTTCATGATGCCATGTCAAGAGTCAAGGACATTCCTAATGGTCTGTAGCATTGTCAACAAGGAAGTAATGGGTACCAATAATACAAAGAAAGTGTCTATTCCAGACTGGATACATCTGTTTACACAGAGAAACAGCATATAAAAGAAAAAAGTTAAATGCAGAAAAATACAGGCAGTTCCTTCAAGAGATGTTTACTGAGGTAAAGATAATTGTGGAGAGCCAGTATTTTTATTTTTTTTTCTGCCCGCCAACCCCATGAAATGTTTTTCTTGGTTCCAACAAAGGACTGAGCAGAAGACTAGGCTTCAGTAACTTGGTGGTGTCCTGTACCATTTTGAATGAACTGACAAAAGGGAGATAAAGGTAAGAGACAGGCAGAAAGCGGAGAGCCTGCTCCATCGCCACTGTGTCCAAACGAGCTGGTATCTCCAGATAAAACGATCTGGTTATTCTCAGCAGCACAGGGAGGAGACATGCCTTTAACATGGCGTGGCCTTGTGAGCGTGTGATATGTGTGCATTAATTACACCCACTGGGAAAGATACAGTGCATTATGACGCTGCAGCAATACAGTGGAGAGGCGGAGAGAGTGTGGTGAATTTTTAGATCGTTTATAGCATAGTATGAATTAACTAATCGCAGAAAGTATGAGGTATGAACAACAACATATATTTTAACAGGTCTTTGGTTATTTAAATTAAATAAAAACAAAATAGAGGGGGGGAAAAGTGTAGAAAACTGGGTTCTAACAACTGGAATAGATTGTAAGGTACAGTCAGGTGCTGCTAATCATCATAGTTGGTTGTTCTGGAGAATTCAGAATGCCAAGACAGAAAATTATCTAAAGTGTAAGATTAGCAATTTCCCAGCAAATTGTATTTCACAGTTCCACAATGACAAAGCCATCCAAAGGTGAGACTGTGCGATGCTCAGAGAAATACAAAAACACCTCAGGCCTCACTGAGCATGTTAAATGTGCCATGACAGCTCTATTGGAAAAAGACTACAGAAAAAAGTTGGTGGACCTTACCTCTTCTGTCTAAAAAGAACATGGAAGCACAAAGGAGATTCACAAAACTCCTTCTAAATCAACAACAAGAATCATGAGAAATTGTTCCACGGACAGAAGACACTTGGAGTTAGTCTTAATCAAGTCAGAGTAGATTAAGACCTCTCCTGTAAAAATGTAAAAAAATAAAAGAGTATTGTAGGGGCAATTTTCAGGATATCTGTCCGACAGCTAAAGCTTGGTCCAAATTGGTACATACAACAGGACAGATCATCAAATTAAATCTAAAGAACATAAGCAAAAATCTACTAATAAATGTCAGAAAAGATTAAAAATAAAGTTTTGGATTGACCTGGTCAAAGTCAAGATTTCAACCCAAAAAAAGGTGTGCATGAACCAGTGCTTAAAGACCTGCATACATTATTGTGCAATGTTCAGCACAGCATGCATGAAGTGTATTTAATTTGATTTCTTTGATTAAACATAAATGGAAAAAATGAACTGAAGTAGTAAAATAGTCAAACACAGGAGCTGGCTGAAGTCCCACCAGTATAGACTCATTTGGCCTGAGCAGCACTCATCCTGTGACGTCCCATTCACCTCCGCTCAATTATCTGACCACTCACACATTCTCAGGGCTTAGGGGCTCTCTTTAATGACATCACTTGATATAAAGACACCATTTGAAGGTCTCTCTAAAGCTCGGGACCCAGATGAGATCATGGCTGCTATTGTCGCGTGGAGACCCACCAGCGACAGGCCTGTGACTTATTTCAGATCCGCAGTCATAACTTCAGTAACCACTGTCATTGACAACATTCAATGGGTCTATTTCCAACTGTTTCAGAGGCTCACTTTTCACTGGCCCACTGCTCACACACTACGGAGTGAAGGCCAGGAAAATAGTCATAGGCTGAAGTTGCGTCCAACCGTTTCAGAGTGTGACTTTTGATGAAAAGGGTCAAAGTCATTACGACCTGAATTCTGCTGTTATAAATTATAAACTGAGGGCATTATGTTACTGTTTTTGTATTTAATAGGAGTGGTACCAAAACAGTGGGGATTAGTTTTGCAGCTTATGAATGTTGTAACTGTCTAATGCTATTCTAACTGTCAGAGGACAAAATTGCACATAACATTTATATCTATATTAATGCTTTAGGGGGATTTGTTATCTCCAAAAGTGCAGAGCTGTGGCTGTGGGAGGTCTTTTGGTGCTTGCTCTTCAACGTGAACTTTGTCTCTTGGCGTGTGTGTGGTTGAATTTAAGACTGGTTTTATCATCACTGCCCTTTTTTGGTCTCTAATGATGTCATGGCCTCGCTGATGCCAGACCATCCTCAACAAAACTGTTTCATATCATTAGATGAGGCTCGTCAACTTTGGGGAATCAGGATTTGAAGATACTTACCGCAGAAATAGGCCAAAATAATCTAAGAGTGAATAACTGACACTGCCTTCTGCCGGGATAAAATAGATGAAGTTTTGGGAGCTGAGATGTTGTTTCTATGATGCATTTGAGATCAACACGTTAGTTCAGTCAGATTCTTTTTTGGTGAATTATTTAAGTCAGTCTTTGTCTATAATCAGCCTAATCTGATTGGTCTAGTGCAAACAGAGAGCATAAGTCTCAAAAACACCATGGCTCTCCAAAACGGTAAGAATTAGATTCTTAGTCATTTGGAAGAAGTGAGCTATTTTATTTTTTCATTCAAGTTATGTTTACATATGATGGTTTTTTTATGACTTTAAAGATCACAATTAGACCTATTTCCACTGGTTTTGTTCATAACCTACAGCATGTCCCTGCAGGGCTGCCATAGGTGGTCACATGGTCTAAAACGACGTGTGTAGTTTGCAATTATAGACTGCAATTTTGCCACCAGATAAGTCTGTGCTACAACTCTGTTTTTTGTCGGATATAAAATAGATGACAACATTATGTCCAGACACTGCTGCCTCACTGGTGTGTGCCTAGTAATAAATACTGACTTAATTAAAAGTTTAGATACAATGAAGTGTGCTCCATTTTTAGCTTTTGGCTAAAAACAACCATTACCCGACAAATTTAGTTCTTTAATACCTTTACAAAAAGTAAAATTGGACCAATATGCTGCAATTAAATCTTAAATTAAAAATTAAATCAAATCTAAGTAATCTAGTAAACTACTGTTTAATTTTCTGTTAATTTTATCCACTTTTCTCTATTTATTATTTCTATTTGTTTCTTTTTTGCATTGTTTCTCTGTGTAAGCAGACGTATCCATTACTGGAATAGACACTTTGTCTGTATTATATCTATAGTCATAACTTCTTTGTTGACAAGCAAAGTCAACCAATTGAAGAGTAACAACTTGAGACTTTGCAACATGGGACCCAGGCCCCAAAACCCAAGATGATTATCAGGACATATAAACTATAATTCTGTGGAGCTGCCCTGTAATAAATAATGCTTCTACTTCAATGAAATATGTAAATCTGCTGAGGTCAGAATATATGTCAGTTGAATTACAACAGAATCTATCACTATCGCACAACACAGACTTAACCAAAGTGCCAAACTCATACTTCATACTTTGTCCTGAAGCTGTCCCATCAAACTGATAGCACTGACCCCCACGACAGACAGCATCCATCATAGGCACTAAAATCAGGACACATCCACTCCCACTCAGTCAGAACAGATAACGCTTGGAGCTAAAGATGCACAGTCAAAAAAAGTTAGGATTTTTAGCCGCAGTGTTAACTCTCTCTGCTGATGTATCCGTGTGTAATGATACATGGAGAATTCTTTAACATTCTTTCCACTTTTAACACACGTCATGAACCTATAGCGGGCAGGGGTTAAGTGCTCTAGCATGGCTGTAAAGCTGTAACAAGTGCATCTGCCAGGTGTGTGTCTCTACCTTCATCTTAAACATACAGGTATCTAACTATTACAACTTTAAACACACATAAAACCAAAAGTGAATATTCAGTTTTTCCATCGTCTTAACCTTGCCGTGGTTTTCCGATTATAAAACTCATCAATAGCGGCATGCTCAAATTAGCTCCACACTTTCACTCATGTCTTCTTAAACACACACACACACACAGGCAAAAGCCACGAGTCCACACAGACCTATAAGTGTCTGTCTTTAAGCATTAAACCACACAGAGGCCTAGGAGTGGAGACAGAGAGAAACCAGAGTGTCGTCGGCTAAAAGAGGAGATCGCATAGTCAGGACTTATTAAGAGCTTTATTTTAAGAATGTGCGTCATACTATTAAGATAACTCGTGCCAAACATCTGCCCTGTCCATCTCTGCAATTGCTAAGAATTATTAAAAACACACATTTAAAACAATAAACCATGGTCTGACTGAATACATTGTTGTGCTTGACTGAGAGGTGTACGACAAAACCATGTATTGCAAATTAAGGACCGCCATAACCATAGCTTTTATAGTGTATTAGTTGAAAGTAGAAAACAAAGATGTAAAAACTGCATTAATTGATAGAATGTTGGCAAATGACCATTAGTTAATCAAAATGAAAGTATGCATTACATGGTTTAAATTGCAGGATGCAGAACAAATAATGCAATATGAAGGTAGATCAATATAATAAAAACAAACCAAAAAACAAACACTTGACATGATGAAAGTAAAATGTACCATATGCAACTGATCAAAATTACGATTAAGTAAGACATTTTAAAACCTGTCTGACACAGTATCATCTGGAGGGCTTCCACAGAAAGCGTTTTCAAAGGGCAGATACTTTAGATTAATAACTGCTCAGTGATTGGATTAATCATCTGTGTGTAACCGCAGTTTTATCCAATCAGAGCATCGCCATGTTGTTTATGTTAGTAACGGTAAAACAGTAGCTACACTGGCAAACCTGCAGTAAAACATGCCAGGTTCAACTTCTGGCTCGGGTCAGACTCCTTCTCCTTAACTTTAACTTCACTGTCTACTTTTTGAGTTCACAAATTCACTCAAATCCATCTTGTACTGCTCCAGGTAAAGTGATTTCCTTCGACCCGCTGCATGTTCGGACCAACGGTGTAGCGCCACTGTTTTAGCTTTGACGACAAAGAGACTGTTTCTGTTTACAACCTGGTGTTGCTATGATTGGATAAAATTAGCTGTCATGAATGAATTATCGCCAGTGTATTGCAGGGCTGACACTTACAGACAAACAATCACACTTCTTCACTCAGTTATTTTAGAGTCATCAGTTCAGTTACACAATAATACACATGCATGCCTCTGAATACCTCCAAATTGTTGACATATTTTGCTCTGGTACAACATTCGTCCTTTTGCTCAACCCAGCCGACCAGAGCAAAGCTTACAGTTGTTAAATCTCAGCAAAATCTAAGTAAATCCAAAGGTTTACAGCATGCAAAACTATTTTTATTGGCTTAACAGAACAGTTTAACTCCTTATTACTAGTGCATTTCAATCAACGCGGAAAACATAAAAGCTTAAAAATGCCTTAATCATGTTTGATCTTTTATTATTACATTAAAGCGCTGTGGACAAACAATGGCTCCGATGCCAACAGTAACTATAACGGTCTTTGCCGAGGTGATGATGCATGAAGAGAAATGCACGCGCAGATTTTGTTGAACTCCGTGGAAATAAACAGTTTGGGAGTTGACACGAGTACAAAGTGGAAATCATCACTTTGACTCCACCACATGAAACTCGCACTATTAAGTCATTCCACTGGCCTCTTAAAAGCCATTACACGTAGAGTCTGATAATCGTTTCCTCGCCCGCTCGGGTTATGCCTCAATGTGCTGAAAATCAGAACAGGCCTTGGTTTATTTTCTCTCCTCTGGCTTTTGCCCGTATACATGAACATAAAACGCCAAACGCCACTCACGGCACGGGCCTCAGAGCTGATTGTTTCCTTCCACGTCGCTTAAAAAAAAAAAAAAGGTTTGCATGTTTCTTGAGGCTGAAGCTTTATGTCGACTGTGGTCTCGGGCTTTGGTTATTTTCGAAAAGCAAATGTGAAGGAAATATCCCAAACATTTTAACGGCCGTTCTCTTCAAAGGCCAGTGGAGTCTCTGTTGAATTTAATTAACAGAAAGGCCCGTGATTGGACTTAAATAGCATGGTTTCTCTCAAAAGTCTTAACATAAAACCAACCACATTTAGCAGTCAGTTTAGAAGTCTGCAAATCACTAAGGCAGTTTATTTAAGTACAACATTAGGATAAAAGAGGAGAAATCATTATGGACTTATAACACACCATGTCAGGATAAACTATACATGTTATTACTCATGCACATTTAGCATCTCAAAGATAAACTATGCTCTGATGTATAGCCTGCTGCTTTTCGGAGGCAGAAAAAGTAGAATGCAAAATTGTTATTGTGAATTGAAACTGGCATTAAAATCATGATAAGTCATTTAAGTAAAAAGCAAATAACGTTTACGTCTTCATGTCCAACTCAGGCTTCCAAGATGTTTGTTCTGCACAGTAATCACAATTTTTTTTGGAGACTCATCTTTGAATAGTCACTGTAAGTGTTGCAGCTCTGCCTAACTATCGACACTAAGAATAAGATTTGCCAATAGCATAGCATTTGTAGCTAAGTTGTGCAGGTATTTCTTGCCGCTGCGTCTTAAGAGAATGAAATGACCCGCAACAAATCAACAGTATAATCTTTTCTCACGTAAATTGTGATTCTCTTTAAAATGATTCCCATGCAGAAAAGCTAATAGTCTGGATTTTTTATGTAATATTTCAACGTTAGAGACCGCCTATGAAACTTAGCACTGAATTGGAAACAGCTGATCCATCGAAGGTCTGAGTTACGTGTGAAAACGGTGGAAATAAGGAATAAAGGATTTTATTTTAATTGGATTTTATGAAACTGAAACTGGAGGCAAACAGATTCGGACAAGAGCCACGGTATTTTGCAAGGTGTATCAAATGAAAAAAAACATTTTGGCAATATGGCTTAAATAAGGAACTACAGCTTACATTCAGAGCTTTATCGGAGTAAGCTCATAGCTCGATTAAACCTTTGCAATTGGATCCTGCACTCTGTGTGAGATAACGTGCACCAGAGAGAGCCCAACTGCACCCAGGCTAATGCTGCATTCATGTCATTTTAGCATTAAGTCTTTGTTAATAAGAAAAAGTGATTTATAATGGGCTAAGACAATAATTTGAATTTTTCTACCTGACAGACATACAGCGCAAGATGAAGACTCTTCAGCAAAGCTTTTTTCAGCATATTACAGTTATGTTCAAATTAGTAAAGGATATAAACTAGAGCATAGTTCTGATGCTTCATATGCCTCTGAAATGAAACAGAATTAAACTGTGAGATGCCTGAAAGTTTGCATCCGCACAACTGTGGCCTTGTACTTGTCTTTGCTGTTTGTTGTTGACAACTGCTTTGAAGAAGAGTGATAAAACCTCAACAGAATGTGAATATGAGCCACATTATGTAAGAAGAGTTCTTTTCATGTTTTAAGACACCAGACATGAACACTAGAGCCTAGGACAATAAGGAAGCAATATGGATGAAACAAAGGTCTGTAAAAAGGCTGATTACAAAACATGTCAAAGTCTTACAAGCAGCTTTGAAACTCTCCAGACGCAATAAGATGGTCCTGTTTCAAAATTATACTGTTTATGTCTTTACAAACTCATATTTTACCTCCTTTTTCAAAGAGCCTAAAGGGGAGACAGGCTTTATCGGGATAAGGCAGAGCTCCACCTTGAGGCCACAATGAGCACTGCATCTTCTGCTTAAAATAAAATCGAGGAAACTTCAGCTTTAAGTAAAAAGAGAAACAGAGCTGCTGCGGATGAGAGGGGTGCTCCTAAATTAAAGGGGTGTAAGGCCAGATACAGTGACAGGTCGAACGTGTGTGATGTCTTCATTGGACCGGAGCTGCACCGTCCCATAAGCCATGTGTGTGAGTGTCGAGTGTGTCGAGCCGATTCCCCGTGAGGAGATTTTAACAGAGCATGGATCACAATTACTGTTCCTCAGAGAACGATGCTCGCATATAACACACACATCTGCTTTGTTCCTCGGAGCCGCAGCTGAAATTCCCATCAGAACTTTTTAAAGGCCTATTATCATCATCGCTGCCTTTCTGGAGTGCTCTCCTTTTGTTCTTTCACCAGACACAATGTGCAGTACAACACAGGAGCCACAGAATGCTTGGATTTAAATGAAAGTATGCTTAAGGAGCCGCCTATATTCTATACGGATTTTATTCATATTTTTGGGGAGTTTCTGAAAGTTTACTGATAGATAGCAACATTACTGAGCTGTAAAATAAAGCCAAGCAGGATATAACCATGATATACTGACAGAACTTTTTTTTTTTTTGATTTTGCACGATGCATATGAACATGTTTACTACTTTACATATTAAGATTATTGGAGTTCAGTTATAAACACATGTTAGAGCAATGTAGACAATTGCTGCATTATGCGGTCTTTGTAAAAGAAAAAAAAGGGGGTTAAAATTTGTTGCCTGACTTTGAATTATTTCCATATACAACCAGCAAAAAAGAAGTTAAATTAATTTGAGAATTGTACAAGTTTTGTCGAAATAAATTTAGTAATGTAATTAAATGCATAAGAGTTGGACTTGTTAGACGTAGGATTATACTGTGTTGGACAGCATTTATTTTCCTAATGGTACAGGCCTATACAATAGAAAAAGTAAACAACCGGAGTATTTAATGAATCTATACTCAAGTAAATGCACTTAAAAAGGATACTACACAAGTGGAAGTAAAAAAATATTACTTGAGCATAAGTGACACAACTCAAGTCATTTGTATCTCAAAGTTACTCAAGAAAATGTATTGAGTAAGTAGTTACAGGACATAACCACAAGACAATGACAGAACTTTGAAGCTGGTTTAACACACCTTTACTTGTTTCGTTCTTACTCATCAGACTGGCTAACCTTCCTTGAAATGAATTTGAAATAGCAGTTTTTGTAAATAAAAGAAACATTTCAGAGTCAATGTTTGACTTTTTACAGCCAAGACTCAAAATAGTTCCCCAAAATATCCACATCTGCACTGTGAATAATAGTGAGATAGAGAAAGGCAAAGCAAGACAGGTTCCACAATGAAGAACTATTTTGAAGACGAACATAAAGATAAAGAATATTAAAATCACTGAATTCAGTCTGTGATCAAATACGGTAAAGGTATGATTGTCAATTGTGCATTAACTATATGTAACACTCTCTTTAGATTCAACCTTTTACGTGAGTCTTGAGCTAGCGGCGCTAACGACTAAAGCAGGGGCCATATGAGTAAGTGACAAAAGGACACACATGTACACAAATAAAGTGAGCCACTTTGGAGGCAGCATCTTGCCAGCTCATTACATTTACCTCTTGGACAGTGGCCTTTAACACCCAGTACCCCCTTGTGAGCAGCAGGGCCCCCCACATTGGAGCATCACCTCACATAGTAGCAAATAAATCACACTTGAATCTGTGTATCAACTCTATTCTCTGTGTAAACATGTATATCTTATGAGTTTTATTAGTTTGTCACATTTTTATTGTGTCATGGTCATGGACTTTGCTCTAAATAGCAGAGTAAATACTGAAGGTTTAGGATTTCAAAGACGACAGGTTCACTTTTAACAGCTTTGTTTTGCGATTTAACTTTTTATAACCGCCGACTAAAATAAGAAAAAAAGCTATCTGCATCTGAAGGACCTGTGTACGATGTGGTTATCCTTGTAACATACCACTGTCCTGAGCGAGAGGTTAAAGGTCACAGGTCAGGGTTAGGCCCCCCGTGACATGCTGGTTACTGCTCCTTCGGCCAATCATCAATCAGCTTCTCTCCGTAAGTGCAACAGTCAGTTCTGTCAGCAGTTGGTCCAGGAGCAAAAGGGGCACGATGTGGAATCCTGACAGGGCTGCGGGGTCAGAGGTCAGCCGTGTGCAGCGGTATGCTACCCGTCCTCAGCTCTCGTGGGGGGCACGGACACACACCATTGTAGGGCACTTACTCTATTTAAGTGACACAAGGACGGGCTGATGATACAATGTGAGGAATCTACAAAGCACAGTAGAACAGATGTAAATATCTCATTTGTCTGTGTAAAAAACTATTTGTCAAATGCTTCACTGCTTCCACAAGTGAGGTCCTAAAATATACACACCCAACATTTACACAACACTGCATTTTCTGTAAAATGCAAAGATTCTGTTTCAAGAGGCCGGTGTTTTCACTCTACAAAAACACAAACTTTTAAAGCTAACAAGGAGATATTTTTGTTTGGTTGCGGACTCTGGTTTTGTTGTTGTACAAACTGTGAAGATGGCATTCTTGGGGAAAACAATGACATAACAGCTATGTGCAAGAGAGGCTTCTGGGTACACAAAGCAAGTAGAACAACAATGGCAAAATCCTGTGTTTGATGTGCATGAAAATTTATATTTTGATAATATATTGTTGATGTTTCATGTATAAATCCATACAGAGTTTATCAGCACTCCTTGAGGAAAATCAGTTCTTCACAGCGCCCCTACTGGCCTGAAAGACATATAACATTGTCCTCAACATCTGAAAGAATCCATGTGAATGCAGATTGTTTTTACTGACATAACTTTCACCTAAGTCCTGAAACAATCCAATGTATAACTCTCATCTAGCATATAGCCTTTAGCTTGAGTAGCCTATATGTATTTCCATGTGGAACAGCTAAAGGAAGAGCCACTCTCTAATGTACTCCACTCACTAACAGCACTCACATCACATCATCCTTTTCTTGTTAAACTTTGGTGACAATATCCTTGTTTTACATAGAAAATGAATTGCGGTCTACATAGCTTCTATTCCCATGATGCACAAGAAGCTCAGATTTAAAAGAAGCTCTTATATGCAGCTTATTTCTGAAATAAAACTCCATCCATCTATCCTTGGCTTTCCTATGATTGCCCCTTCAAGTGCTAATATTAAACACAATATTTTCACTCTTCTCACTTCTTCATATACTTTCATCCTGTCTTCGTCTCGGTACACTCACACCTCACGTCTCTGTCACACACGCCCACATGCCGGCGTCTCGGCGCTCTGGGGCTGCTTCTTTAAAGCGCAGCCTATCCAAACAGGAAAGTGGCCTCTGCCCCGGCAGCAGTTAAGGGCACAGCGGTGGAGATTTCATTAGTTACAGCTAACAGGCTAATTATCCGCTTCAGCGCACCTGTAAAACTTTACTGTGTGTCAATCTCACACGCAGTCACCCACACTGGGTATATAGGTGTGAGCGGGTGGGTGGGTCTGTGTCATGTGGGTACAGCGTGGATTAAGCCCTGTGTCAATCAAGCATTTTATATAACAAATGCACTTTTCAACAAGCGACTTGAGCTCAGTAGATACTGCAGTCATAAAAAGGCTTTGTGTTTAAAATAGATGTCGAAGGCTACTGATGTCTCTTTGAGGTTAGGAGAATTTCTCACCCTCCGAAGCTGCCAAAAGCCCTCATCCTGTCCCATGAATAGCACTGGAGGCTCCTCTGCTGGCGGTGCCCCCCGTCCCGCTGCCTCTTTGTAGCCGTGTTGTGATTGTATCAGATGTAGAGCGATAAAAGTGCGGCCTGTAGGGCTGTCTGTTGGGGGATGTGTGAATTTGTAATGTGCTTATGCTGGAACCGCAAAGACAGGAGATGGGGACACCAAAGGAGTGTTTGGCTCCCACACACTCGGTGGAACGGACTTACACCGGCGCTCTGTGGGGAGTGCAACCTGAGCCGCCTGAACTGCTTTCATCCGACTGAAGGTGGAAGTGAGTGCAGGGCTTCCTGGAGGCACAGCGAGATACAGCACACTCTATATCCTCTGGAAAGCCACTACCTGCTGCCAACGTGCACTTGTGTGTCTGTCTTCACACGGCTCAAAGGCGAAGAGTGCACAATGCTGAGTTAGCTATCAGTGTACGATCTGTAGGCCTTGAAGTGTAACACATCACAGTGTGAACTGTGGCGATAGCTGGCATAGCACCTTTATGAACATGGCCCAACAGAAGCAAGGGTCATGGAAAGGTTGAGGTGTGGAAATATTTTACTGCTCTGTAGATGTACCGCATGCATGGAAGATATAACTGAGATTTGTCTGATGCCTTTAAAGGTGCATGTAAAATCTGGTAGAAAACAGATTAATGGGACTATATTCGGTTTCTAGCACCAGTGTCAAAGTCACAAAGAAGCACA
Organism: Rhyacichthys aspro; assembly: GCA_036850595.1. NCBI lineage: Eukaryota > Metazoa > Chordata > Actinopteri > Gobiiformes > Rhyacichthyidae > Rhyacichthys > Rhyacichthys aspro. The sequence continues at coordinate 12,984,683 of CM072170.1, read as the reverse complement.
CAGCATGCAATGTTTCCAATGTAAAGTTCACAAACAAATGTAGCGAAACACAAGCTAATGGACAAGCCAAAGCAAAGGTGTAAGCATTATGTAGGACAATAAGAGTATGAAACCTGTTTGGATCAGAGATTGACAATGAATAGCTGCAAATAGTTGTGACAGGGCAAGGAATACAGTAAATAAGAGTACAGAAATACAAGTGTATATTTGAATACAGCAATTTGAAACATTAAGATTACCCTGTCGCTATCCCACAGTATATGAGTAAAGAGACATGTTTGAGCCTCTATGTGTGGCGCTGGTGAGGTCCTGAAAGGTCATAGAACCACAAATGGTGCTACTTCCCATTATACCAGACAAGAGGTCAAAGGTGAGCCACACTGGAACTCTGCTCCAAAGACAACAGACCTACAGCACAGTAATGAGAGGTGGAACAGTCAAAAGAAATACACCACCATTCTATAATTAATTGTGATTAGCCTGACACACTAATAACAGACTGTTATACTGTGAATATACAGCCAACTGTGTAATTATGATACTCCTCTGCACCCTGACCATCAGCAGACAGACAGAGGGTTTGTGGCATAGGTGAGATGGGTGAGGGTATGTCCTGGCGCAGTGCCTGATCCGGACAGCTCGGCGGGGAAGTGAAGACTGTTTATACACTAGAGCGCACACACCACTGGGTCAGGCTCCCGCTCCCCTCTGCTCCCACATATAATATATCAAAGCATCCCTATGTGTCTACGGATCTCCCAAATTCCGCCCTTACTTCCTCTGCCGCCAAACGCTTTTCCCTCTTTTCACACACACAAACAGGGACGGACTGATCTAGTGATGAAGGATGGTACCTCTCCTCTGTACGCTCATGTAAACACACCATTCCCAACAAGGCACCTGGAATAACACCACAACGACCAGAACCACACCTGGGCCAACGCTACAAAGTTATGTGAAACTGTGTTAATAAATGAACAATACTTTCACTCAATAGGCCTGTTTTCACAGAATAGTGTGCTACAGCACGGTCTGGCACAGGTGACACCTGAAGAGGCTTCCACTGGGCTGTGAGCAGGAGGGCGCCGTCTGCTACACTGTTAAAAGTCTGAAACGTTCAGGGTGAAATATAGTCAAATAAATAAAACGTAAATCACTAAGTAAGTACACAGAATTATTATTATTATTACTAATTACTACTATTATTTATATTATCAAAATTGCTCAGTTAGATTCTCCATCTTTTTTTTTTTACAGTGAAACACTGCTAACCATACCTGCCAGTTTGATAGTTTCATTTTTTAACAGTGTTTGTAAAGTAATAGAAATTAAATAAAATAGAAAACCATCAAATTGGAGATTTTGATGCTATTAATTAGAACAAAGAAACATTGTAATACCTGGTGTATAGCAGGGCTAGCAGAGGCATAGTCGTATACTTCTAGTAAAAGAATACTATTTCTGGTTAAGTTTAAATTGGCAAATCTGCACCAGAATGTGACTATGTTTTTTAATTTTTCATTTTCGTCCAAGTGAGCCAAAAACTTAAGTTAAGTAGTACCAAAGTAATATGGTAGTATGGTGCACTTTGCTTCTTGCACCTTTTACAAGTGTAAACTGATAAGCTAGTTGGCTGTGGTCTAGGCTAGTGCTTTTTTTTTTTTTTTTTCAAAATAACACCATGAAGCAACAGAATACTTGTTACAAATATTCCACATCAGCAGAATGAGGATGTGCCACAAAAAAAAAAAACCCTGTTTGAATTATTATTATGAGCTCATATTATTCATTTGACCCAACTTTTACTTGTTTGGACCAAATAGACAAAGCAATGAGGCCAAACTGGAGAACGCAGTGGAACAAAAGGCCCAAAGAGACTGAGGTAAGAAATACTACATCTGTGCCAGAATGTTGGCTTTGTGCAAAATGTTGAGGAGTGAGCTTTGTCACTGATAGTGGAGTCTATCTGCGTTCACTTCCCAGTCCGGAGGCGTCGGAAGAGCTGCTCTATGAGGAGGAGGAGGAGTGAGGAAGATAAGAGAAAACCACAGTGGAGCCATTCATAAAACTAAAAGGATTGTGGTGTTTGCTTTGGGTATATTTAATGACGATAAAGCTAAAAATCATACAATACTTTAGATACAGAATCATAATGTTAGCACAGATTGTACATTACATTAGGTTTGGAGAGCGCAGGAGCGGTGCGTGTGGTCCCAGCTCTTCATCCTGTTTATGAAGGAGAGAGACCCCCGTTTCCTTTGGATCTCCAAGTCTCTATTGTGACTACATTACGGCTGCTCCGCAGACACCCCCATCATCTGCACATGTCTCTCATACCGAGTTTAAAACATTAGCGGCATCGTTAATATGACTGCAACCAGACAGTATACTGAAAAAGAAGTGTTGATGTGGTATTTTTTTAAAGTCATACAGCGGTCATTTTACATGCTAATTCTAAAGAGACAATAATAACCATAAAGGGGCTTGTTTCCTCAACTAATGTTGCTAAATAGTGGCTTTCCTGGCTCACAGCAAGGTCATTGGTTCAATCCCCGGGCCTCAAGCACACCTAAGTGGAAAGCCTTGAATGAAATGTACCATAACTCAATCAACACATGTACTAGGACATGTTTCATGCAATGTATATGCATAAAAACACCTTTTCTTGAATGATTACGTCACTCTGTGCAAGTCGAAACAGCTACAAATGGCATTGCACGTTACGCTGTGCTTCAACAATTGGCTGCATATGAGCATCAGTGTGAGTGGCAATCATTTGCTTTGAAAAAGAGAAATAGTTTCTGGACAAGATTGGAGAAGTTTTGAGAAAAAAGGTTAACTGTGTCCCAGCAAAGAAAGTTAGGAGTAAGTTGTTAGCATGTTTGTTTACGTAACCAACTAGCTAACCGATATGAAAGGATAGAGTAAACCTGTTAGGTTGTAGCAGGATTCTCTATTGTTGTCCTAAATAACACTCTTTAATACTGACTCACTGTACCACATGTGATCATCAAATTAAAGCCACAAAGTGGGATTTTGGGGCCTATACTGTTTGGCGTTGGTGGCATAAATTGCACAGATTGAGGTACTTTGGGTCATTCATTACATACACACTAATGCATTTTAATTTACAGCATCGTACTATGAAAATAATTAAGTTCCACAACAGGATTTTTGTTATGCATGTCTGTACATTCAAAAAAGCCCTAAATTCATGTCATGTGACTTGGAATAAACTGGTTATCAAGGATTGTTAACAGTATTGTTCTTGTGATTTATTTGGCAAATAATTAGGAACCGGCCAGAATAGTCTGTACCACCACTTACAAATGTTTCCTGCCCACACCGCAATGAACGCTCCTGAAGTCTCGAAGTTGAAGTGCTCTCTTAAAGGGTTTTTTTTTAATGATTGTAAATGGACAGATAATAAAAGGCCCACTCTTCACTTGTTGTTGATGATCTTCTGTTCTGGTTTATTCTTGAGAAAGGTGGACCTCCTTTTTTGTAAGCTAAGATTTGAGTTTGTGATTTTCAGACAGTCTACATAAACAAACTGTGGACATTTTAATGCACATCAGACTTGGTTCCGAACAGCCATGTCCAACTAATAAGTCTGCGTGTTTACTCCAAATATACAGAGAGCAAATCCTTCCTTCCCCGGCTGAGCGCGAAGAAATCCGACAAGCACTTATCAAATTAAACCCCCATTAGGAGCATAAACACACAGGCTCACACAAACAGTCATTACCAACGCAAACACGCTCGGGCCTCACACGTTTAGCCGTCCTTCTCGAGTCTAAACACAAAAACGTCTGAACTACCGGATGCTCTGTCACCGACGTCTCATGTTTTCACACTTTTGCCCCATAAACCGACACCCGACGAGACGCCTCTTCCTACGTTTAGTCGGTCTCCATTCTTTCCACGCTCACTTGTTAACACGCAGGATTTTCTTTGCAGCGACCGTAAAGCTACAGAGCGCGGCAGGTAACACAATCTCATAAAAAAAACTCTGTTCAGCAGCTGTTAGACGGATCTGACTTATAATGCAGTCATGTAAAGCCCCCCCAAAAGTGAGACATTGCCATTAAAAGGACAATTTCATCTGTCTTCCTTCCTATTTCTGTGGGGGCTGCCCCGGGGGGACAGACAAGGGCCGGTAGTTGTGGACAGAGAGAGTTAATGGAACACTTAATACACACTCCATCAGCGTAAAGCAGTCATCAGATGATTGTCAGGGGAAGACGGCGGTGTTTGGATGAACGTGACAAGGTGCATTTATGGGCCGTATCCAGGGAGCAGAGGCGGAGGTGAGAGGACTGACAGAGACTTCTACTCACTACACTGTAAAAAATGTTTGCTCTACTGAACAGGTTTCTAATTTTTCGTGTTAAAAGTCCATAACCTGATTTTTTTTACTGTTGCATTTAATTTGACGGTTTAATAAGAATCATCTGTGAAAAAATGAGACCTTAATGTGATCTAAGCTTTACAATTACATATTTTAATAGATGAGAATGATCAGACCACAGCAGGCCAGTCACAGCTCGCTTTCGGTAAAAAGGAGCACTCCCGACGAAGGACCATGGAAATAAACCAAGGAAATGGGTTATTCCATTGCAAAATACGTCTTATTTTACAGCAAAACATAAAAATAAAGAAACTAAAAACAGAGAAGCTAATTAGACATGTATAAATGTTGGCAATGCTTCAACACAATGTTTAACAAGGTGGAGATAATTACAGGATCACTACAGTCCAAAACGGTAAACTCCAAAGCTAAAAGTTTCAGGTAAGCTCTAAACTTGCGGCCAGGGGTCCAAAACAGGCCCACCACAATCTACAATCTGTATGAAGGAATCTGGAATGAATTTGGAAAGTGAGAATATTACATAGAATTAAAGTTAAACTGCTATTCCTTAATTGTCCACTGGAGGCTGCACTGTTTTAGTAGAACATAGCAGAACATAACACAACACTGAAATCTAGAAATGAACAGAAGCCAGCAGCAATGCAATGACTCTCTTGCTGTCAATAATAAATAACCCCCTGTGGCATCCTCATTACCCAAAATAGCATGTTGTGAAGGTTGGCTATGGCTTTTGGCAACTTTAGCCTTTTTCAGCTGCGATTGATGAGAACACCAACATTGTAATTGTACTGCTTTGCGCTGAAACAAAGGGGAAAAATAGGAGGTGTCATTATTTTTAGGTTATTATGCGATTTTGTACTGGTCCGGGCCACTTCAGATCAATTTGGACTGAACTAAAATGAGTTTGACACTCCCGGGTTACATGATGAACAGAAAATATATACAGTATGGCAGTGTTGTGTATGAAAAAAGTTTGACCAGAGGAAGATCGTATAAGGATCAGAATGTTGTCAATGATAAACATGCAGCTATTTGGAGTTAGCACGCAGATGTGATTCTTCTCACAGGCCTTGTGTACCTGTTAGTCTCCCATTGCGTAACAAATGGTGTAATAGGATGCCAGGTTGATCAATTTGAGTCCTTTAACATGAACATCATCACCTCACTACCTCAGAGAGAATGAAAAAGCAGAAAATACTGTCTCAGAGTTTATGAAAAACAGCGTTAACTCCACAAAAACATCGACAAATGCTTAGTTCTATTGCTGGGCCGTATACAATTCTGAGTTTGTCAAACATTTTTACAGTGTAGCTGCAGACACGGCTCTTAGAACAGATTATACTCGAGGAGAAAGATCCAAATCGACATGAGCTCCACAAAACCCCTTTTATGCATCATTACAACATATGCCTCTTTAACACATTTCCCAGACTGTAGCCCCTCGTCCGTCTCTCGCCCCGATACACTCTCATGACAGGAGACGTAATGAAGATCCACATAGACACATCCGTGAAAACCTCCCCGGCCCACTTCCACCTTTTTATTAAGGCATCACCAAAAAACACATCTCTGTAAGTGCTTTAACAGTTCGCCCACAAAGTCAAATCTTCTCTCGCACTTCATCAGGAGAATCGGTTATTTTCTGAAGCCATCGGAAACAGTGAAAAAGACAATCGGTGGTGGTTTGCAGAAACATGAAAAAGACTCGTTCTTGGCGCAGCACGATTTCGCAAACTTTCATTACCGAAGTGAAATTACATTACTTAGCGTGGCTTTTATAGCTTGGAGACATTCCGCGCTTACCACTGCAAAAAGCCCCCAATCAGCTCTCGTTAAGTGAGTTCGCTCATAAAAACGGATCAAGAAGCTATTTCCATTGTTTATTTGTGCTTTTCGAGGAGATGCAGACGACGGCCTCTTCAAAAGTTTCGCCCTGAAATGTGTCCAAACAGAAAGCGAATACCCTGTTTTCTCCCACTTATTCCTCTTCTCCTTTTCCTCCTATTACTCCGGAATTTCTGGAATAAATCTGAAGGGGCCTTTTCCACTTTTACAGCAACAGCAACTCATTAAATGGTTGATTTCAAATGGCAGAGTGTGAATGTTTTGAGTTAACTTTATTGATCGGCGAGCAGGTTTGCGGGCCAGAGAGAGGGGGAGAAAAACAAAAAAAAAAGTACGTTCCCTCCGGCGCATGGGCAGGAGATTTACACCTCTGTCGTTTAAAGACACCTTTAAACCCAGATGGACGCGAGCCCGCACTCCCCCAGAGCGGGGCTGGCAGAGACAGACTCTAGTCTAGCCATGACTGATAAAAGGAAAGTAGTGGAGAAGTAGATTCACTCACCGCCGAGGAATACACAGCTCCAGTCGGGCTTGAAGTAAAGGTAGAGCGGCCAGTTCGTTCACGCTCGGTTACATCATCAGCATATGGTGCATCTGATAGGAGTCGGTCTGTAACACATAACAAGAGGTTGAAAAGCGGTCACACAGAACTTATTAAGATATATAAACGATTCAGTTACCTATTATTTTAGTTTTATAAGACAGGACTTCTTGCAGAGAGAGGACAGACATATTTTTAAGTGCCAAATACAGGGCTGGATACACAACTAATGACAAAGTAAACAAAATGAGTTTAAAGCTGCACTGTGTAAAATCTTGTATTATACAGTCAGAGGTGTAAAGTATTTGTAAAGCACATACAAATTTACTTGTGTATTTATTTATATGGCGACTTTTTGATTTTTACTCCCTACTTTTGAACACAAATATCTGTTCTTTTTACTCCTTACATTGTCAAAACAGAAGAAGACGTAAAAAAACAAGAGAGGGAAAGTCAAGCTCCGCCAAAATAAGAGAAGGCGATTGTTGCATGTTGCTAAATATGTTATTCATATCGCAATTGCAATACTGGTTCAGTCTTGATTATTCTGTCTGGAACCTAAATTACAGAGTACATTTCATTTTCATTTTCATGTACCTTTTTACTATTATTTGAGTAAAGAAGTTAAATCAGTTTAACACAGGTATCTGTACTTCTACTTAAGTACAGAATGTAAATGCTTTTGCCACCTCTGTATACAGTCGACCAAAACAGAACATACCAGTCAAAACTATTTTTTGAATAGACTTTAAATGTGTCAGTTTTTCCATTTGCTTAACGTAAATAGGATCTATTTCTTTCTGGTTTTGTTCCAGAGAGGATAAACTGAGCACTGCTGGAAGAGAAGCATGTATATGAAGGCTTGTATGAAGATTTAAAACATTTATCACACACATTTCGAAAGGATTTGTTCATTTATGTCCCTGTAGGGCTATTGTAGTTGCTCAGATGCCCTAAAAGGAGAGCTGTGAGGTGCAGTGTTGGCAACATATGGCGCCAAATACCTACACATACCTTTAAAGCTACGGTAGGCATTTTTTTACTGTTTAAATCCTTGAAGGGAGCCTTACATAACAGAGTGATGCTTGTTGAAACCTAGCTTGGCCATTCTTGTGATCTGTCTTCTCTTCCTGTTGTCTGTCAATACTATCAGTCTAATAAAGATTAAACTGAATTTTATTCACCATCAGACATGTTTCTACTGTGTTTGCTCATATATAAAAGCTGTTCACATGCTCCAAAATGAAGGAGTATGATGTAGACATGCAATATGCACTTTCATCTCCAGATGTCTCCAGTTGTAAATATGATATAGATTTGGGACAATATGAATGATGGTAAGCCATCCCAGTCGGGGTTAATTAAGGAGTCTTGTCTGTCGAGATTCTACGACTTGTATTTTTGCCTCCCTTTGCCGTATCAGCTGGAGAGCATTCACTCTGTCTCCTACACATGATATCACTTTCTGAGTGTGAGCCATTTCCCATAAACCTCGGAGGTCCCATAGGCTTTCCCACCCTGGTGTTTAAGGCCCCGACATATCGCTCCAGCTTTATCTATTGTCTATTTGCCTTCACTCAAACCCATAACATTCGATTTGCACTGGGATGTTGCAAAATGCAATTTGGTACGTCCTATTACTGTTTAGAGCAGTTCTCTTTGAATATTTGTCCTCATCCCGGACTAGGAATCCCCCTCAGGGCTGGGAAGCGACAAGGCTGTAAGGTCCTTCTCTTCCCACAACTGCTCTCAATCGACTGAGGCTGTCAATCACCGGAGACCAGAGCCTGCTGGCATAAAACTCAGAAAAACACAAAACGGTTAAAGGGGAGCGCCATGTGAAGGGGGTCCTGTCAGCACCTGGAGAACCAGCGTCCACTCGGATACACCCAGTCCCACAGCGGGGCACCAGTTGTGAAGGTACCTCTTTAATTACCATCATATTTACACAGCCTCCATGCACAGGCTTTTAAAAGAAGAGCGCACGTGGGAAGACCGAGGTCGTGCACACACATACTGTATCAGCGCACACCTAAAGCCAGGTACTCAGATTGAATAAAGCACAGAGACCCAATTAATCTCACGTGTTTTGGTCGGAGAGTATAGTAGAAATGTGCACTCAGTCCATTAGACGCACATGCTTCGGGCCCAAAACCGCACAGCAGAGTGCTCTTTCATGGCTTCGTCATTACATCAATAAGTCTTCACATTAATCTCCGACCAGCGCGGGCCATTACCACACAGAGTCAAATATATTCTGCATACAAAGTCGTTTAAGAGGGATGTGTCCAGTTTTGAGGCCGGTTAAATGGCAGTGGGTGTATTACCAAACGGATGAAACAGTATCTAGATATATTTGGCGACATAAAAAATATATATACTTTGTTGATTTAATAGAGAGGTCGAAATTATTTTAAAAGATTCAACGGTGACTAACAGGAGTCGTTTGCCAAAGCTTTTGTAACATAAGCTCGTTCCGTCTTAATGAAACTCTTGAGGAAGGGGAAACACTAACGTTAGTGAGATTACCTTACTTCATACGATTGAGGCGAGCTCCTGTGAGAGAAGGGCCTTGTTAAGAGTCGCTGTAAGGATGAACTAAAGCGAGGCTGCCTTCACAAACGCAGCATCAATCACGAAAACCACAAAAGAATACACTTATACGGCTGGATCGGCAGGGGTAGGAAATGAACTGGAAGCACTGATGGTAAGAAGAAATGGACGGATAAAGTGTGAGGTCATCCAAAAAAGTCATCAGTAAGAATTTTTGATGGCATCTAGACCAGAGTTAGCATTTTGTAATAAGGTAGGGTGATATTTTCAAACCCAAAAAATCAGGACACTTTAAAACACAATGACATGAAAAATAATGTTCCCAGAATAATGCAAATTAGTGCAAAGTAGTTGATGTAATGTATCTAATTACACAAAATCATCTATTTGGTTGCCTTTATGTCACTGTATTCATAACTGATCCAGATCCCATCTCTGAAGAATTAGGAAAGAGGTCTGGCTAAACACAGACACTGTTTCATTGTCTTTGATGCTAGCTAGTGCTATGCTAGCAGAGAGTAGTAGAGAGTTAGAGAGTAACAGGGTTTATCAGGTTATAGTCCTTTTAATGGTCCTTTATTGCCTCTTTCTGTGTGTATTGGTTTGGATGTTTGGGGCGTTAATCTAAAAAACAAGGGGATAAAGCTGACCTGAGCTGACTTTCATTAACATTTAAGCTCAGAAAGAACAGGAATGGCTTTATTCACACTGGTAACCAATATTTCAAAAGGAATACAAAGTGACAGGGATCGAATATGGAACTGCTCCATGACATACATTACACATAAATGATACTGCTGCCACTTCACAGAATGAGACTTTAAAGGGGTGCCACCTTTACATTTTAATTTCACTTTGAATTTGACATTACTTGGTTTATATTCTATTTCTATTCTATTATTACTGTTGTATCATTTTTGGGGGTTACTGTTTGTTCTGTTGTTTTATTGCATTCAAAAATTTGAACAAGAAACTTAATGGACTTCCTGTTTTCTGCTGGTCTGGTTAGTGCCAGGGATATTTAGTAAAGTAGTTAGTTAGCCTTTATTGTAAAAAATGTAACTGCTTGTTCCTTTTTTGAGACAAACTCCAGTGTAAACATATGTTAGCACTAAATGCAACTATCTGATACTCTGAGCCTTAACTTTGGAACAATTCCGGCAGCTTGTTTGTTTCCTAACAAATCCAACATGTTGTGTTTTTGAGCAGGAGTCAAAGCTCACCTCCATTTCTATATACGCCTGCAAGCTAACCACTGCTAACTGAGTCTTTCTATTTACCATCAGTGGGGGGGAGTGAGGGGCGGCGTATGAGTGCCCCATGTCTGTCTGGACAGGAAATGGGGTCCTTTAACCTTTGACTCAGGACCATACCAATATGTGTGTATGTGTTTATCATCTCGGAAACAGGTTCTCTCAGGCTGCGACAGACACATGGTCCTCGTTGTCATGGCAGTGGGCGCAGGTGCGTGGGGCTTCCTGCCTTAAGGTGCAGGGGAAGCCGGTGGGTGTGGGGTGTTTATTATCCACAGTGCCAACGCGCAGCCCACTCCCAAGTGGAAAGAGGAATGATGGAGGAGGTGCGGAGGAAAAGTGAATGGATAAAAATGGTGCATTCATGTGGTCCTCGGGAACTCGGGAAAACGTTTTTTCGTGCTGAAAATTGCACATGAACGCCTGCGAAAGTTGGACAGCTCGGAAACTCAGATGAGTTGTTATTTTGTTGACGTTATTTTCATCCTCAACATGGCAAATGAAAGCAAACGTTTAAGATATTTAAGTAATATAAATCATTTAAAAATATTTCATACCAACTGTTTTGCTCATAACTTGCACATAACATTTTTTAGACTGTATACTAAGTTATTTATTTACGTCCCATATTTACAGGTTTCAACATACTTTTTTTAGGCTAACAGTGATTCCAAGCACCACATGAATAGAGAAAGAAGAGAGAAAGTGCAGTTTAGGGTTGGTAAACTTATTTCGACCCTTCCAAAACAGTAGTCTCAGCACAAACAAACTGAAATACAAGTCAGGAATCAGGAAAGAAGGGGTTGAGATGCAGTATGGAGGGAGTTAAGTGACGGGTCAAAGGTCACCACTGGAGAGATTCACCCCCTCGAGGCAAGACCACTGCAAACTTGGTAATAACAAATGGTTTAGGGAGATTCCGACATGAAGCGCGCCTCTCTGTCCACTGGGCCTGTATTAAACACCCATCAAAGTCACTCTCCCACTCCAATATCACAGCACACATTAAAAGACCCACCGAACTTGCCCATGTCATGATCAAAAAATTCTCGCAGAAGTTATTTTTTGCAGCTGTTGGGTACATTTTCATTTGACGTTGCGGTTTGTTAGTTCATAAGCCGAGCGGGTAAGATGGGCTTTCGAGTAATAATCATTTCTTGAAGTGCCTTTTATTTGAATGACAACAAAGACTGCATTTACTACTCGAGTGTGCGAGGTAAAGGCAAAAATTGGACACTACAAATGTGGTGGATGTATGCTGTGTTTACCTTTAGCAGATGGACCAAAAGTGCTAAGAAGTGCAGCCTTCAAGCTTTGTTGTGTGTTAATTTACCAAATATACTCTGTAATGTTCAGTTTACCTTAATGTATGTTTTGCCATTATTAAAAGGTGCATGCTAATCTAATCAGACAAATCACTTTAACAGTCTTTAATGGAGAAGCACTGGTCCCAAAGCAATCTGTACATGTCTAAAATAACATAGTCCTAAGCAGCCATTGGTTTTTAGCTTGTGGCCTTTTGTAGGAGTTGCCTAACTGCTTATATATAGAGAACAGCTAAATACTGAGCCATTTGTTATGTTCTCTACCCACTCACTGACGGCACACATGAAGACCTTTAGTTGTTAATGCAGAATTGGCCATTTCTGGTGGCTAATGCCCTTTCAGACATTGCAAGATACTGCTTCTGTCTGCAAAATACAGTAGACAATATCTAATATCAACCTCCGACACAAAGCCACTTACGGTATATATCACACAGAATGAGGAGCAGTAGAAATGTATCTAGCAGCCGTTGAATCCCAGGCCTCGCTGTCGGACTGGATTGTTATTGTGTTTACTCTGGAATGTCAGACGTCCACTGGTGCAGCTGAGATGAAGGTCAAAACCACAGAGCTCCAAAGACTCAACAAACAATATTAAATTCTAATTTGTTATAAAAGGTTTGAGGGGGAACATGCTGTAGCGAAAACACTATTGTGTATACTGGTCTCAGAGCAGGATTTTGTGCACAGTGGGATCCCGTACGTTACATATAAGCAAGACTCTCACATTAAAACTGCATTGTTTGCATGTCATATAGAACACACACTGCATACAAAATATACAGTTCCTAAAAATTTAATTAAAAATGTTACAGTGCCAAAAGGTGGAGAGCTGCAGTGGGAAAATAACGTTTTTAGATGGTGTGGAAGAATATAGACTCAAAAGAAATTTAATGTAATCACTAAAAAAAATTGTCAATGCCAAAGCTGTCATTAGAAAATCTCATCCTGGGCAGTATTTCACATCACCACTAGATGGTGTTGAGCTGAGAGGGTTGTGAGCTACAGTTATTTGAGCTAAGAGTCTTAGAATTTCTCTACATTCGTGTGAAAGTAAAGAGTTTTTTGTGTTGTTCTTTCTGATTGGTTTGACCAAAAGAGTCAGAAGCAGGACAAAACATCAACATTTAGAGGATTTTTAACATTGAAAAAGTAAGACAAAAATTGTAGGCGTCCTGTCTGCCATTGAAAGGTTTTTGTTTTTTTTGTTTTTTTCAGATCCATGCTCAGACCTGTTTTCATACCTATCCCTCTGTCTTCTTCATTTCCTCTCTGTATATTGCCCCTGTTAAGTAAAAATGACAGAGTTTTTGTGATTGTTATCATAACCACCTCCTACTGCCATCTGGTGTTGATGAATGGGATGATTTTTATAAGGTCAAAACTCCTTTACGCATCATTGCTAGGTTTACTCTTATGTGCATAGTATCACACTGTTTTGGCAACATGATTAAAAAGTGACATGAGAGGCCAGCCTTGGTGATTTTATGTTCTACAGGAAAGACGTATTTGGTGCTGAAAGGTCTGGTGAGGTTTTGATGGATCTTTGGCGCGCTCAAAGACATGACTCTATCGGTAACAATGGACTTTGTTGGGAATGTCAGTGCAGCAGCATGAGGGGAACATGTGTTCCACGTGTGCGCTCTGTGCGAGTGTGTACGAGGCGCACTCATTAGTGGAAAGCCTCGGCGCAGACTAGCTCCAGTTACAGTAGTAAACGCTGCCTTTGAACTTTTAATAGAGCCCTGAAACCCAACCAGGCCTTAAAAACAGATTTGCAGGAAAAGACAAGAAATGGAAAAGGAAAAGGTGGAAACGGCCAAGAACCGAGTGGAAAGCAGAGAGGCGATGAATTGTAATAAACAGATAATCAATAGCACAGCACTGCTCGCACAGACCATTAATATTAATATAGCACAAAATATAGTATATGTCGCACACAGACACCTGCTGAACTCTGTACTGCCACAATGAATGTGTCAAAGAGAATACACTGCTTGACATGTCTTTTATTGTGATTTAGAATTACGGTGCCCCCACTGTATTTGTCTGTTTACAGTAAAAGCTAGATTACATGTTGTACTAAAGTATTTTTGAATGTATGCTGCGTGTACCATTAGGAAGTCCTACTGAAATCTATTATGCAACGATGAATATGATTTGTGATTTAGTATAAACTATAAGGCATTGTATCTTTTTGTAAGTTATTCTTATTGAGAAATACGGGCCCCTACTGTTTTTACTTTTACACTTACAGCAACTGTTACTGTAAGTACGTATAAAGTACTATTAGAGAGACCTCCTGAACTCTATACTACCATTATGAATATGTCAGATTGTGTTTACTGTTTTTAATTTGATTAAGTTACTGTAATTAGGACTGAGAGACCTGCTGATCTCTGTATACATCTTTAAACCTTTCATAGATTTTTTTTTTTTTTCATAATTTAGAGTTACAGTTCTTCTAATGTATTTTACTTTAATGTTAATGGAAGTATGCTTACAGTACCATTAGAGAGACCTGCTGAACACTTTACAGCCAATATGACAATATGTTGAATTGTAAACACTAGTATGCAATTGAAGCTAGATTAAACAGTGTACTACTGTAAACTTAAACTTAAATATCACTATTTACTTATATAATTTGTGTGTTCTGCCACTGCAAATGTTTTTTTTAACTTCTCTACTGTATTTTACTCTTATGGTATTATTTTAGTGTTACTGTAAATATGCTTGCATTGTGGTTACTGTAAAAAGTTAGATTAGACAGCAAACTACTGTTATGTTAACGCTGTGTTAACTACTACTACTCATCTATTTACTTCTTTATTTGTTGTTTATTTAACAGTGTACTAATGTAATCTTTACTTTACAGTAAAATAATGGAAGTCCCTGCATTTTCTAACTTTGAAAACCACCCTGGTGTTGAAACAGCTCTGCTGTCAAGTCTTATGTAGGCTTCCTTGAAAACTGCAAAGAAAAATCATACTCCCGTCGACACCGTATTAAGTTATTTTGGCGTATCCTCTGCACCTGTGAGTATGGACTCCAATTAAGGGCATGTGGTGGGTGTTTATTTGGGCGGCGTCCATGTTTCCGAATCTCTTGCCCTGCGCCGTTGTAAACAGATGTCGAGCCTTTACGAGGTCCTAACAACAGGTTCAGCCATACCTCAAATGGTTCTGAGTGTGTGCAGCAGCCAAGCAGGGAAGCCTATCATCACTGAACCTTCAATGACCACAAATGAGCAAGAAAAGTGTCACATGACGCTTGTTACATGCGTGTTATGATAAATTATCTTCCTGATAAACCAGTGCACTGGTTATCTATCTGTTTAGGTCCACCTGCCGTGAAGTCCAGTGATGGGAGAGGAGCAGATATGTGATAGAGCAGACTGTTTATTTGACTACGAGCTGTTTACAGAGATGGACACAGGGGAGCTGCAGCGACAGCATGAGAAAAAAACCTCCAATAATATACTGACAGGGAGAGAACTCAGCGGTGAACTCGGATCAACTCTGAGGCTAATGGCAGACAAGACAAAGACAAAGCAATAATACTTTTTTAGTTTAACGTTATCAGTACAAGTGAATTTTAAATAGACAGAAAACTACATTCAACTTTGAGCTGTTGTATGTGTTGTCTAGAAAACAACAGTGAACAACAGCGACTATATCATACAGTGATGTGGTCCAGCATTTGCAGCAGCATTAATACTAATATCACCATTTACATTGAGAATGGCATTATAAAAGACACACACACAAGCCACAAGATAGAGTTGCCCTATTTAAACTCAATTTTTCCTCCTGCAACTGCTAAAATCGACAAAATTACAGAATCTTTAACATCACACATATAGTCTAAACTGAAGACGTCCCAGACAGCTATTGGCTACTAACAATAATGGGATAACATAGTTTTGAGGTTTTTTAAAAAACAAAATAAATCATATATACGTACATTATTAGTATTCAATATAAAGCAAGGTTTTAAAAGTTGTTTTCGAGAGGACATACGCCAGTAATTGTTTGATGTTGTGTAAAACCTTGTTTCTGCTGGAGCAACATGGTACAGGTTGTGTTAGTTTGGTGGTTATTGCCAAAATGGAATCACTTGAACAGATACAAGAAGCAAAACAAGCAAAGTTTTCTCAAATGAAGTATCACTTGTTCTAGTAAAAAAAATTTATATTCCAAGAGGACAGAATGCTAAATGTATGTTTATGTTTATTAGCAACAGTAGAGAGTGGGTGTCCTATGGCTCTTGCTTTGTAAAATAAAATGTTATATTGTCTGTATTGAATTAAGCAGAAATTGACATTCCTAAAATTTTAAGTTCCAAAAGCTGAGAATTAGCCTAACAACGTTTTACTTCTTCTACTGTTTCTTACAGCAGTATAAACCATTATCTCTGGTGTTATTGTTTACTATATTCTAATTAATAACAACACACCAAAGTTGTGAAAGTTTGCTTCATGTTATGATTTATGTCTCATAGAATTAATTTGTGTATCAAATGCAGGACATCACTATTTTATTTTACCTCTCCACCCCCACCCCTTTGCAGGAGTTACCTGTAACAAACCATGCCGTACTGACCTGACCCATACCGTACCTCTGAGTGAAATCTTGCCTTACATGGCCTCTATCTGACAGGCTTACACCACCTTCTTTTGTTAAAACCAGACTCACCACCTGAACGCACTGTTACCCAGAGCTGTGGCCTGTTCCTTTTATACCCAATAAAAAGCGTTGATGGGACGGGTCTGGAGAGGTAAACACAAAAAAAAGATCCACTTATTGTGTTTTCCAATCTATCACCATCTGGTTTTAACAGCGAGAGTGATTTGAGTGCAGAGCAAAAAAAAAAAAAAGAAAGAAAGAAACTTTTTTTCCCTTTAACAATAACGTCAGATGACAGCTGCGGACACACAAAGTGCACGCTGCAAGTTTTATCGCCTTCCATCAAAAATGTAAGAGTGGAAGAAATACTGTAAAAATATACAATTTATGGCAACGGGCGCAGGAGGGAGCCAGGAGATTTCTGGGACAATATGAAAAATAAAAGTGTAATAAAACGGCATGGGCCTTGATTGTGGTCTATGGAGACACATGGAGGCCCTCCAGCACGGATAACTTTATGACTTCATCTGAAAGAATGAGAGACACATCAACAGATTCAGAGAGCGTTACGGCCTAATCTTTTTCCATAAGTGGCCACAGTCTCCATGGAAGGACCCCTGTGCACTTTTCAGCCAACATCTAAGACCCTCTGAGGGGCACAAGAGCATTTGACTCACAACATCATTTAATGGCGGCCATTAAAAATATGCAGTATTACACTGATGGTAGTAATATAAATATGAGGGGAAAGAGGAACTAATGTTTTGCAAAATAAAATAGAGTCTGTTTATGTAAGGGTTGGTAACCTCGAGATGACTGCCAACTCAACAAATAATGCAGCGTAAAGCAACAACAGATGGAGGTATTGTACTATGAGTGGTATTGTTATCTATTTTTGAGGTGTAAGAGCTACCCCATGAAAGTATATTACAGTCAGGTATTATATCTTCCTGCCTAAACCTGCACATCAGATCATACACTTTCACAGAACCTACGGAAGCAGTGAAACTATAGACAGTGACAACAAATAAAGCATTATATTGTGTGATTGTAAAGCATATTTCATAGTTATGACTCAAAAGATGGTAGCCAGATTGTGTTGTTGGAAAGAAATGTCCCCAGATGCCCCTAAAATAAAGAAACAGCGCAACAAACAAGTAAAAGCCATCGAGACAGATTTACATTTTTCATATAATAGAAATAAACACAGTTAAACAAGACTATGGTGTGTTTGTTTTGTATCGTTTTATTGCATGAGCCATATCTTTATTAGGCTAATGTTAGGCTAATATGTGTGTAAAATTAAGTAAACACGGGATAATTATATTTATAAGGGGAAAAATAAATGTAGATGATTGACAAGCTCGAGTAAATTTCTTTTGCAAATATTGTACTTTGTCGCCATCTAGTGTTCACACATAACACAAGCATGCGATGTTTTCTGTGAGAAGAACTGACACAATGCTTTTTTCTTTTATATGCTATTAAATCATACTACTTATTTTTTTCCAAACTATATTCAGTTTTATTTTAATGCTTAGGGTGGATTTTAAATTTGTGTCTACATTCTGTCAGGTTTTGGAACTACAAAAAATATATTTATAAAAGTAAATGTTGCGATTCTCTAACCGTTGTTTTTTGGGTTAAATTATGTTTTTATTGTTTCATCAACTACTTACAAGCAGCTTTACATATAAATATTTAAATATATATATAAATATTACAGTTGTTGGCTTGGGTGTCTGGAAAACTCACCCACAAACAAGACGTGGACTGCAACTCCCGACATGCATTGCGTCCATTGCCATAGCAGCGGGAAGTTCGTTTATGTCCTCCGCCATGGACAACAAGCCGAGCCGTGTGTTTGCAGCTGTTTTACCGGCTTCTGCTCGTGAGGTGAAGGGGGACATCCTGGAGGGGGACGTGCGGACAGTGAACCCCGGTCACAGAGAGCTCCGGGTCACGGGGACCGCAGAGCTCTGTTGCCCCGCAGACCGAGCCTCTGTTCGGGTCTGTGTGAGCAACAGCAAAGAGTCGGTCAACGAGGTGACCAACAGCGTTTCACGGCGACTTGATTATGTTTTACAATGTGTCAGGTAAAAAAATAAATAAAGAAAAGCGACGCATAGTATCAGGAAAACACTGGACAAGCTAGCTTAAATTATTTTACAGCCGTGTTAGCCAGTTTGCTAAATTCTACGGAAGCCTTATGCAGACTTGGTTTATCGCTTGGCTTTTAATTATAGTTATTACGACTTTTTTCGACCCATAATAAACGAGATAGCACAAAAAAGACACAGGCTACAGGCCAGAAATGATGAACAAAGATCGATATTATGTATTCTGCAAATATGATCCCATTCGATATGTTTCTGTTGCTAGCTACTTTATTACAGTATACTCCCTTTTACTCCTAGTTTGGGGAACTGCTTTAAAAAGAGGCCATTTTGATTGTAAAGATTTAAAAACAGTGACCTACTTCTGTGTGGTGAAGATATTTCGTCAATATGATGCTGAAAAATTGGTCATATTTGGGTTCAGACAGCCACGTTGAGGTGCATGTACTAAGGAGTACTAAATAAATGGACATTGTTTTGTAAGAAATTAGTGAATAAATATTTAATTAATGTATAATTTCTAGACAACATAGTGTCAAAGATGAAGACACATCGGTGAGGAAGTTCCTCCACAGAGAGGCAAACCTTTATCACATGGATGCTGAGGTGAGTATTATAAAAGCTGTGTATAAATGACATTTACTTTTCTGTCAGAGCTTTCAGTAAACTATATTCACTTTGTTTTGTTGTTTGTATAGGTAGTTGTGACTTTCTTTGACTTTGAGAAGATGGAACAGGTTTGTAGAGTTCTCCTGGAGAAACTAGACAAGAGCGTCATTGTGGGAACGCCAAATTTCTATCACAGCCCTGAATGCCTTAGTCAGCTAAGGTAAAAGCACTCTGAATAACTACCATTTTAGATTAAAGTCAATTTGATATGGAACCTGACTATCCTAAGTGTTTGTGGCTTCAGGCGGAGCGTTTGTGCGTCGGCTGTTGTAAACGCTCAGCAGAAGGCCACTGATGTCAGCCAGCTCCTGGGACAGATTCTGGGAGCGCCTCAGCTCGTCTCAGAAGAGGAAATAACAGAGTCACGAAATAATGAAGATGAGGATAATGGACAGAGAACTGCATCTTGTACAAACCTTCCCAATATACCTTCAATCACTGCTTTTTCACATGTCTCTATCTCCTTCAGCCTCAAAGACGGAAACAAAAAGAAACTATAGCAACATTCATTACACAATTTAAACACTTTATTGAAATAAATTAAAGTGCATTTTATTGTAAAAATACTGTATCTGTTCATTCACTTGTCAAAGAAATAAAATACTTTAATTACACTACAGTTCATTTTAGATTCATCATATTCATTTTACCTTTTGTTTTTCATATAAGGTTGGCACACATATACTCAGACGCTCACACATTTCAACTCTCAAACATACACACACAAAGATCTCACAGGTGTCAGTTATTGTCCTCGTCTTCAGGAAAGATGGCTCTGAGCCACGGCTGCATGATGAACCGCTCGCCGTCAAAATGTGTAAAGTATTTCTCCAAAGTGGGAATGTTGGGCTGGAAATGTCACACAAGTGAGTCGAAGATGAGCAGCCTGGTTGTGTTTTAAGACTTGTGCGCCGGTACTCACCCTCATTCCAGTGATGCGCTCCAGTTGTGTCTGAGGGAGGTAGGCCACTAGCACAGAGGAGGGTCCAGGCCCGCCGAACAGGACTTTGTAATGAGGGGTCCTCTCTGCTTTAATGCCCTATACAAATGTAAAGATGATTAGAAAGCATCCCTTCAAACTCTGAAATCTTAAGCATTTTGTGCCAAAAGTTAGGAATACTTGCCTCAGAGTTGGAGTACACTCTGTCTACCCACTCTGAAGGAGCTCGCATCTCGGGGTCCCAGCTGACCACCACCCCGACCATGTGGCCCTTAGACTCCAAGACGACCTCTCCGACTCGCAAAAACACATACGGGGGTCGAGGGCTACGGACTGTCTTGGAGGCTGAGACCAATTGTCATTTAAAGTAGAGTCAACCAATAAGGGATTGATCAGTTTTGGAAAAGCTGATGTATTTACCATTTGTGAAGCTGATTTTAAAATGATATTTCGGCAGAGTACTGACCCTTCTAAAATCATCAGAGGAGAGATCTAACATAGCATACTGGACGGAAATGTCAATAAAAAATGCCTACAAATGCATTATAGACCAAAATACCCTTTTGTTGCTGTCAAAATGTGTGTAAAGGCACAAACTTTACCTCCAAAATACCCTTTGTCGTTGTCAAAAAGCATGCTCTCAACGGGAGGAGCCTCTTGGGACACTTCAGAGTCTGTCTCAAAACCAAAATAAGTCCTGATGAAATGAAAAGACTAATTGTAAAATGCAATTTTAAAGTTAAGTTTAAGTCTAGAGTTAAAGTTTCAAAGGCATGCTCACTTGACTCTGGAGAACTGCTGGTTGGTCCACTCCATCCACGCAGTGCCATTCAGATGGGACGCCCTCCACTCTTTCCAAATCCGGAGTAAGCTGCAGTCATAGAATGTAACGTCAAGTGAAAGTACTTTCTTACTTTACACAAGTACAGTTTTGCTCAATCTGCACTTTAACTGAGTAGGTTTAACTAGGGTAACTTTTGATTTTACTACATTATATTTTTTACATTGGTTCGGACTCGACGAGAATGAAAGAGAATATTCTGATTTAAATTTAACCTGAGTACACTTACAATTAATTTTTTTCAGCACTGGTTCTCTTTATCAATTATAGTCAATTATATAATACACTTACTTTGCTAATATAAAAATGTTTGTCATACTTATACTGGAGTATATTTTAAGTAAAAATAAAAACAGAATGAATACTTTCTCTGCTATTAGTTAGCATCATTAAAATCTCCTCACCAAAAATCTCTCTTTTTGTAAAAGATTTTTGGGGGGTTTGCCTTCATTTGATAGGAGCAGTGGATGGACAGGGGGCAGGGTAAAGGGGAAAATGTGACTGGATTAATAACCCAAGCGGGACTCGAAACCCATGTCTCTTAAGTAAATGTTATACACTTTAACAGGTGCCCACTGAGGAGCTCCCAAGCTTGTTTTCAAGTAGTCAGCTTGACGCCTGCCTGCTTAAATAATACATTTTTTATTATTATTATTTTTTACTGTACCGTGTGGTCGCGTGGTAGCGCTGCGTGGCCGTGGAGCCATACCAGCGCGAGATGAAGTACTGCGCGGGCACAGCGGACAAAAGGAGCGCGAGCTGCAGCACCGCCGCGGCCGTGAGCTGAGGCATGTCTGCGCACTGTCACCTGGGAAACGTCAGGTGTAACAAGTCAAACGGAACTATTTAAAGCCGTGTTAAAAGACAACACAAAGTTAACTAAAAACTAAAAAACTACCAAGAAAACTATTTTTGGAACATATACTAAAAAAAAAAAGACATTCACTATTTCCTATTTGAATTAGTTGCAAGGCTTACCTCGTTCAAATGCTTTCAAGCTAACTTATGTGAAATACATAGCGCCTGAAGTTGTTTTGTTCGTCTGGGGGGAAAGAAGGCGTTTTATTTACTGAAGAAACGCACTCGTCCATATCTCAACCACCTTTGAATTTACATTTTTTTGGTGGGAACTCGCCAAACTTGTTTATTCTACCCAATAGTGTCAGCCCACGGAGGAACCAGCGGACCTTTAGCTGCGCGCCACGTCAGGGACAAACGGGTTCCGGGCGTGATGACGCAGTTACGCAGAGACGCCACAAGAGGCCGGAGTTGTACACAGACGGCAAATACTATTACGTTATTTGATCATTGATTTAAAAAAATACTTTCACATAAGCTACAATTAGTTATTACACATATTTTAATATATGACATAAACGTATATCATAAAAAGACGACTACAAGCATGAATATGGAAACACAACTGTTTATTTACTTAAAATATTGGTATGAACTAACAGGACAGCAGTATACTTCCCTACACATACATTCTAGCATGAAGCTTCTTTTTGCATTAACTCCTTTATATAGAAAAAGTATCCAAACTAACAACCTCTTCAATCAGTTCACTTGAAATTAAATTCAGACTTTCATGTTGTATGTTTCCAATCCGACATTGCCCTTTAAACCTAATATGTTCCCCCAAAACTATCATGGGGCTTGAACTCAGCCACTTGACTCACACACACTCAAACAATGTGACCTTTAACCTCTGACCACAGACAACAACCACTCTGCCACACTTTGGCACAGCCCACAGAAATGTTTAGTACACCATAAACTTAATAGACTTGATAAATGTTGCATTTGAATAAAAATATAAGATGGGGATGTGATGTGCAATAAAAGTAAGTGGAGTCAGTGCCATATATGGATTTTATATCTCTATTAAAAGGCTCTGATTTTACTTTTAAAACCAATCAGAATATTTCGCTAAAACACCAGATTAGGGGCTTTAAATGAACTGCATTTTAAATTAAAAGACAATCATAAATAATGCTTTGTAAATCATCTTCTATAATTGGCCAAAGGCAGTTTTGCATTTGGTTCTTTCATACAGTTTTAAGTCGGTCCATATATTAATATGTATATTTTGTGTAATATAAACGAGTTCCTATTCACCGCCTGAATTTATAAATTGTTTTTCATATTCTATTTCATAATGCTATATATATCGTATTTAATTTGTTAGAGATATAACAAGTGAAAAATCCTATTCCTTCCTGTGCCACTTGATCACAAATCAAAACATTAACCCACTATCAGAAAGAATAACTGTGCTAATAAGTGCAGCAGAGTCAAATATCAACAACATCCCAATGAAAGCCACTGAAATATTGTTCTTTATGGAAAATTCACAAAGATGCAAAGGACTTTTTCACAAACAGATGAGTTGAAAATAAAACTAACTGTTAAAAATGAACACATTCAAAACGCCATGTTCTAAACTTCAGTGCCCCCCAGACAGAGTTTGGCATTGACGATGTATTACAAAACACCTACAACAGAAACATCTATGATTAACAGATGATATATGATGGATAATATTGACAACTTTTGTTACATGAAGCCGTTTTTTCAACAGATGTCCAGTTTTCCGTCACAGTAAAATCAAATAGCATACTTTGACCGTAGGGAATCTCCTCTCTTCCATAAGCCTTCTGCACAAGCCTTTTGGTCTGGGCTCAAAGTCCAGCTATCTGAACTGACAACTTGAGCTGGGAAGTTTTGTTTTTTGTATTTTAAAAGGCCCCAAAAGGAGAAATGAGGACTCGAGATGCCAGAGCAGCGAAGGCACACAATCAGAAAGATGAATCAAAATGTCGATCCAAAAGTGAGTCTGATCCTGTTTCATCTGATCCGGTTTGAGAAAGTGCTAAAACATGCGAGACAGAACTGTATGGATATGTACCTTATGTGGTAAGCATAAAAACATATCAACATTAAAAATGCCATGTTCTGTTGAGTCCTCCCTATAACTGCATTGATAACCAGTCTGTGGTAGTGCATCTCAAAGCTAGTCACCCAGAGCTCCATTATCTGTACTTTAAAAATGACAATAGGTTGGGTATAAGATATTGACATGAATAATGGGATGTGTACAACAGCTAAATCTTTTTTTCGACTCCTATAAATACATTTCTTTGAGAGGTTTCACGATGATCAAACCGTATGCCACTGTTTAAACGCTGAAAGTGAACAACACACTCGTTTGTGTTATAAAAAACGCACGCGCCTTCAAATACGCACCGAACACAGCCACGATGCAAGTTCACACACACGCACACAGGCAGGCAGGCACATGTACTTTGCAGGGCAGCACACTCTCACAAACACGTCAAGGCACAAGGTATTGCTAATGGTGGACGCGCTGAAATATCATCAACAAGGATTAATGATGTCCCCTTTCACTCATGCGTCACTTCTCTCTCACAGTAAAAACAGCGTCTATAAAACAAGTCTTCCTAATGGTCATGCAAAAAAAACCTCACCCATACACATCAATAGTAAACAAAACTACGTATCTACAGTACCGGGCGAGGTACACCATTTGGTATTTAGCACACACAGACAGGTTATGTGTAAGACTTCCGAAACTGACAGCCAGTCTTATTGTACAAATCTTACAAAAAGCAGAGAGGGATGTTGAATAAAAAATGTTTCCAGGCCAGTGGTCTGTAGTCCATCAAAGACCGAACACAGGCTCCACGGGGAAAAGATCTGAAAAATTCATTCTGGCAGACAACTTTGACCTATCTAGCAGAGAACTTTCAGAAATTATACGATACATCCAGCTCTCCTCATGACTTTTGCAAGTACTGCACTTTTCCTTAGCCCAGTCTGTTTGATGTCAGATAAAATGGTAGGTTTGACTGGACAAGAGCAAGCCCCAAAACTACCACAGAGACTCCTTCCTGTAGGATCCAACATGGACCAATAATGAAGGAGGAGCAAACTCATATTGGCTGGTTTCCTTCATGACTCTGAGAAGCAGCAGCTGGTCAAATGGTTCTGTCTTCGCTGACCTCTCTTACACACGCTCATACATTCACACACAACGCGTACACCAGCAGGTACGGCTCCTCTGAACCGTTTCTTCAGCTGACTCATCGACAGGAGTCTGTTACCAGCCAATCAGATTGGCTTTGGCCTTTTCTGTCAGCTTCCTAACACGGCCCTTTGACGAGGTGCCGAAGGTGATGGAGGAGTCCTCAAACAGCAGCTGCCTCTGCTCCTCCTCAGAGTCCTCCTCCATGTACCAGGCCGAGCGTCGCCCCTGGTTACGAGTACGCATTGACCCTCCAGCCCCCTCTCCTTTGTCCTCTGTCTGAGACTCCCTCCGAGTGGACCGTTGCGATGTGCTTTGAGGAGGGGGTGAGACCTCTTCTGTGGCGTGTCTGCTGCTCCTCCTCAGTGGCTCGGGGGACTCTGTTGGAGGGGGTGTGTCCTCAGTTCTTACTACCTTGGGCCGCCCCCGTCGCCGAGGCGATGCCATACCAGAGTCTGACAGCACAGAAGTTTCCTGTGCAGAGGACGCCCCGCCCTCGTCACCTGTGGACTGACTCAGGTCCTCGTCCAGCTCCTGCCTCTTCTTCTCTTTCTTCTTGGCAGACGGCCGGCCTCGTGGCCTTGAAGGACTGCCTGGGCTTACTGGGGTCTCTTCTGGAGGACTCAGTGGAGGCTCCATCGCCGATCTGCGGCTCCTCCTCCCCACTCCCAGGGTCACATGACTGCTGTGACCATTCAGGTGAGTTGAATTTTGAGATGAAGGACTGGCAGGGGATTCTACAAGAGAAATTCAAAATGTTTACAAAGTAAGGAAACAGCTACCATTCTTTTGTCAATATCAGATACAATACTGAACTCTTTATTCACACCAGTAAAAGAAACAGTTAAAGTAGGGTTTTTGGTTGTCATACCGGGTGTGTGTCGCACAGGGGTCCTGAGTTTCCGGCGGGTGCTTCCTCCACTGTTTTCAGCAGAAGGTGATGATGTCACTCTCTCGCTCGATGTTGGTGTTGAAGCTGACACAGAATTATGAGCCCGCAATGATCGTGTTGACTCTGGAAACAAGCACAAAGTAATGTTAACATGGTTTTTAAAATAAATGTAAACTGAGCATGTGTCAAACTCATAAAGGTCTGCATTGTCACCTGCTGTGGTTTGTGAGTTGCTGCCGTTGTTTTGTGTTGAAGAAGGTGGTGAAAGTGCAGAGTGTCGTGCTGAGCTGCGGGTCCGTCCTGCAGCTGGAGTGTCTGCTTTCCCGTTAACCAGCAGCGGGGGCTGTTTAGGTGGGATGTTCTGTCTCAGAAAAGGTGGCCGTGTATGAGGAGGTGACGGTTCTCTCTTTGCTATCACCCTGGATGATACGCGCCTCTTCCTCTCTGGACTGAACGCAACAATAAAAAGAGTCTTTTATAGATTTTGTAGGGATCTATTAATCCACAAATGAAAGTAGAATTTATCTTGTACCTGGAGGCAGTGCTGCTCGCAGGAGAGTCGCTCCTCCTCCTTCTCCTCTTCATAGCGTGCCGTGTCTGTCTGTCTGTGGTATGGCGTGTCTGTCTGTCTGTGCCCTGTCTGGTCAGTCTATCTGTCAGTCCATGGATGGCTTTGTAGTCTGCTAGGATAGGACTGATGTGCTCCTCGAACAGAGCAGAGAGCCTCAGACTCATACTGTAAATCTGAAAATATATCACAATCAATATTAGGAGAAAGTGTGTACCACAGTAAAAAAATAATAAAGCTTTGTTTTGTTGTTTGAATTGACTTACCCTAGACTTCTTACTTGGCGTGTAAGCCTTTGAATTGCTGAAAATAAGCCGCACATCTTTGCAGAGTTCAATGGGAGACTGGTATTTTCCTTCTGTCAGCGTGCTAAGAACAGTGCCAAAGTCCATCGGACAATCTACTATTTCCAGGTAGTCCTAAAGAAAAAAGAAAGAAAGTTAAAGAATAATGGAAGACAATGACATGACAGAAAAGATAAAGCAGAAATATGACAAGGTCTACTAAAACTGATATATAGAAGGTGATTGTTAAAGTGGGAGCCCTGATATTTGCACATAATAAACATAATACGAGTGATTTGTTGCATTTTACCGGGTACTCCTGTAGGTCCACGGGTTCTCTGAAGGGCTCAGAGTCTTCACACTGAAAGATGAGGTCCAGCAGCTCTTTACAGCGTCCCTTCCATGAATGAGGGTCATATGAGGGAGGTCGGCTTCGCAGCTGGCGTTTCATTGGCCGCCGACCCTTGGGAATGAAAACAACCAAGATTAATTGTCTTAAGAAACCACCGTCTACATTTAATCAGAAATAGGACAGTATTTATTGATATTACCTTGTTTCTTGTGGATGTTCCAGGAGTGTTTGTGTCTTCATCTTCCTCCTCATCATCCTGCATGAAAAAAGAATAGTGCTTTAGGCTTGACTTTATCTAACTGAACTTAGAGAAATAGCATAGTAATAAACATACTGAGTCTTCAGAGTCAGAGAACGCTGCCTTCTTCATAGTTTTGTAAAGTGGCATGAGGTCTGTCAAATTTTGGTCCCTAAAATAAGATGAAAGAAGATAAGAGTAAGTCTATGAAGAAAAACATTATTTCAGAAATGTAAACCATCAGAGGTAATATGTTAAACAATATTAGTTGGGATCTCCAGGAACATTAAATGTACTTACTTGATAAACTGCAACATGAGGTCAGAGACAAACTTCGCAGTGGTGACAATAAATGCTCCAGGCTCGTTGAATGTTTGGGCATTGTGTTCTATGTACCGAACCTCCCACATCAGAGAGGACAGTCGCCTGAGAGACAAATGTTTTCATCAAGCGTTGAAAAAAAAAAATCTATACAAGTAGCCTTCATTATTAAAAAGAGTGAGTTACCTGTAGAAGCGGTTGACCAGCCTTTGCCGTATGGTGCTGAGGTCAGTGACATAGGCCACCACAGTGCAGTAGGTCGGGTAGGCCTGTAGGTCAACTGGGAAGGCAAATGGTGCTGCCACATCTGAGGTTAGGAAGGTGGAAATACAAAAATGACGTGAATAAAAACTAAAAGAACTGAAGTAGGTGGGTACAACCAGAGCTGCATAAATATCTACAATAACATTCATTAAACATAAAGACAGTGGCACTTTTTGTGATCATTTGCACAAAATATTGCTTGTTTGAACACTGTGTTGATATCATCACTTTGTTTTATGTTGCATATGTATTTATACTTGGCCATTTAAGGCCCTAATATTTTAGGTGTGCTGAGATAGAGTGTATGTCACTGTGTGTGATTATGTGGAGCATTTGTCACAAAACTAATTTACCAAGTGGGACACTAACGGTACTTTAACTTTAAGTAATAGCTGAGTGCTATTAGAGAACTGTCAATATTTAAAACTATATGAGTTGGAGTTAAGTATTAAACTCAGTCATTCTAAATGATTGTGTTTAATACCGTGACTACAGTGATTTAATCTTTCATAAGAAAGTACTTCTGTCCTCTAAACCAACTGCAGTGTGAAGCGTAGGAGGACAGAGAGATCTAGAAGGCTCAACTGCTCTTTCTTTGCTTGTTGATGTGTGCCAAGTCCCTAATCTGTCACTAGAGGGAGCTCCAATCCAGCGTCCCTGTATTACCATGTCTTGCAGTGATACAATGGCTGTATCCAATGTGACATCATTACATCATTTAACAGGAATCCAAACAAGCACCTCCATATCTGGCACACTGTGTTAGCAGCTTGTGCCTTTTAGCATATGATCCATTTCCCCGCTGGGCTCACATCGATGAGCTCAGAGCAGTGACTCATGGAGTGAACGGGAAACATGCCCTTATGACTTAACTTCACCTGCTTTTTTACATCATATCAGGCGACTAGTCAGATCATACCGAGTGTACAAAGCTGGTCAATGGCTTTAATGATGCGATCGCACTCGTCTGCTCGAGAGCGGCAGCCCCACTCTCCTTCCATGGGCACGTACAGCAGCTCCCGATGTTCCTCTTCAGTCAGCGGTACACTCAATCCCAGCTCGTCAGGGAATGTGGCTGCACAGAACACAGTGGTAAAAATAAGGGACAGATCATACTTATATAAAAATATGACATTTGCTCTGATTCAGTTTTGGTGTGTGAGTGCATCGGCATGAGACCAACCGTCATCAGGGACAGGCTCCATATCCCACGGGCTCATCTTCTCCGTGTCTCCGTTATCCCAGCTAAAAAAGACAAATAGTAGTAATATGAATCACCAGCATAATCACATTTACTGTTAATATGCGCCGTCGATGCTTCAGGTCACTTATTGCAAACATTATGTGCCTGAAGTAAATACCTTGAAAATTACTCACAAAACATTTCCATGAAGGGCTTTGTGGAATAAGCCTTCATTACATACTAAAAGGATAATTAAACCTTCAAATGTGAGTCACTAATGGCACAAAAACAAAGAAGAAAACAGTTTCAAGACGATCATGTCAATACTCATTTACCGAAAATGTAGACAGTACAGGCTTCTAAATCTGTTTTTCCAATCTAACTTATTAATTCAAGCCTAATTTTACCACTGAGAAGCTGTTTACGATAGCCATAATAGTTTATAACTCGTAAAAAGTATGGCCTAATTATATGCAAAATCTTTTATCCTGTTAATAATTGAAGAACTTGTGTAAAGTTGTGTTCATACCAGACATTGTAGCAGAGAAAGAGGCTGTCTGGGTACTGGGACTGGTACGGCTCCTGACTCTCTATGGTCCCGAACCACCAGGCGTCATCAATCACGGACCGAAACCTGTCGCCTACACAAATATCACACAGCACTTGAGATGAAAGAAAACAGTCACAGCCTGAAACCTACTGCATCTTGGTCAGTTGAAGTAAACAGAGGAGAGATGATCTGACCTATACTCCACTGCCGCTTCCTGGCGTTGTCAAACTGCTGCCGCAACACAAGGAAGTCGATTACATCAGGCATGTCGTGGTATCTGCAACATGACATAATTGACAACAGAAATATAAAACAACTAATAAAATGTAAATGTGTATAATAATTGTTTGTGTCAGATATTAATTTGCATGTTTGTACGAGGATTCTTGTAGCACCTATAAAAACGTTTTCACTACAGTCATGAATCATAGCTTAAAGAGTTGGGTGTGTAGTTTTACATTTGGTAATGACATTGCACATTCCTCGCCTCACAGACTTTTTTAAGCACTACCTGAACTTCTACGGAAGCCCTGCAGGAACACAATGTTGTCTATGAGGAAACCCAATAGAACTTGGAAACAAAATCAATTTAGTTCATAAATGTCAAATGCCTTCATACACAATAGTGCTTGAAAAAACAACTTGAGTGTGTGTCTATTTCAGTAAAAAGTAAAAAATTCTACAGGTTTCTTTGTGACTTTAGGGCACGTTCACACCTGCACTGATTCGTCTGGATTTTCTGACTTTCTCGTTCGGTTTAAACCAAATCTTCAGGTCTGAAAGCTCTAGAGGACTTTGGTTCAACCAAACAGCTGCTCTTTGGTCAAGCAAAAAGAGGTGCTCTTGTTTTGGACCAAACTAAACCAACTTCATTTGTAGTGTGAAAGCACATTACAGACCAAACACAGAAAGTCACAACCAATTAAACACACGAAGTAGAACGAACAGAGGAAAAAGGATATTGATCGGGTTTAAGAATACATATAACACATAAATTACGCTGTTTTACATTTTTTATGTCTGTATTTTTCTTGCTACGCTCCGGCAGATGCCTCCTGTGCAGCCGACCTGTTATCTAATGAGCGTTATAGCAATTTAAAGCATGTCTAAAACTGTGTGCAAACACCCTTTAAATGTCTATTTTTCTAAGCTACAAAAATGCAAATAGTGTTTTTTTTTGTGGTCATTAGACACCTCTGACAAAATACATTTCACACAGTGCACCTTTAATACACTTGAATTACTTGACTCTCTTTGCTCACTTGCCACTTACTTCAAAGAGAAAGACCCTCCAGTCAGTTTGCCAGTGTCTGGGTCCAGGAAAGCAAGCTTCAGACAGCACAGTGTGGGTAAACCTACTTCATACTTAAGCCCCACAATCTTCATCAATTCCTGCTCCTAAACACAAAACAGAACAACAGAAGTAATAAAACAAAAAGACAAAACTTCTACTTATGTGTGAGCGGAGGAAATGACTCCAGTTTGTCCTTTGTTGGTTTATTATCTTCCCTGGGTAAGTACACTTAAGACATACTGAAGTTGGAAAATGTGGAAAGAGTGCACTTGTGTTCTTTGAGAAAAACAGTATCGCTATGGTCCGTACAATATGATTTCAATTACAAAAAAAACGGAAAAGATGAAGAGAAAGCTGCATTTGACTCAGTGTATGTCTGTATTATATTACAGTCAAGAAAATTGCTATTTCTTCCACACATGGAAAAATATATGCTCAGTTAAAAGAGCATGCACCACATTTCCTTTTCCTTTTAATAAACCATGAACATTTGTCACCTGAAAGCAACATTATGGCTGATGTGATATAAAAGCAGGCAAGCTTTCTGAAGACAAGGTTTATATTAGAAAATGAACACATACTGCACTGTTACATAATCACAGGCCATGTTCCAAAGACGTTCCAAAGAACTGTTTTCTATTTTTAGAGCTATTTTTCTTCTAGTCTACTCTGGCTTTTATTATATTTCCATCACAAAATGTCACCCACTATATCACGGTTTGACAGAACTAGGACTAGGCTACAACTCTTGCACATGTATCATTATCAAGTGGATGCTCTACTGAACAACATGGACCATCATCTGCACTCTTTTGCTTTTGAACAATAGACAGCAGCCAGTGGACGTGTGAGATCAGTGAGCTCTAGGAAAGAACGCCACAATAACTCCTTCTTCCTGACTCTACAATCAATCAGTCTGTGGAAGATAAAGCCTGAAGCATTTAATTTTGCTTTTTAAAATTCATTTGAAGAGACCTAACAAATGAAATGGGGATTAATAAAGTTGAATTGAATTGAAATATCCATAAACTGTCAGACTGAAAAGATATTAAACAGCTGGAAGTCTTAGTGTTTCAAGCACACAAATAAAATACAATATACTACATACACTGCAGAACACATGGAATCTGTTATTTTTGTCCTCACCCGTAGTTCCATCTTGTGCCAGGGCTGCTTCTTAGGATTGATGCTGAAGATTTTCTTTGTCTTGGCCATTTCCACATAGGCTTCATGGCCCTGTCTGAAGTAATATACCTGCGCACACACCAGTTCAAAACTAAGTGGATGGAACAGCAAAATACAAGCATCGAAAAAGATCTCCCAAAACTCTGTATCATAACATAACTTTGATTATCTTAAAGTTACACTATGTTTTTATTTGTAGTGATGCTATAATGCTGTTTCAAAATGCCGTTTATAGCTTGTGTACATTGAACACAATCTGGCATGAATTTTTTTGAATATTTTATGTAAATGAAAGACTTGCATAGCTACCATTCCATAACTTTTAAGCATTAGAAAAAGCCTTCTAATTACCTACTTAATTACTATTACTTCACTTTTTTATATAGGTGATTTCTGTAGGACTAAAAATGAACTGACAGACAAATTATTAACTTAACAGTGGAACCGCTCAATTTATTGTAAGATTCATGTTTTTAGAGTTTATTGATAATTCCCCCAGAATTTATGGTGGTATGATGATGGTATATCATTTGTGTCAAAGCTTACTGAGGCAGTGTGGGTGGTAAAAGACACTTACGTAATGAACAAGCCTGTGTGGTGGTATCAGCAGACATGTGGGCCACATATGTTGACATGACATAGAAGCATAAACAGGGTAAGCATACCTCGTCTCCCATCTGGGGTATGTAAGGACATCTCCGGGGCACGGTGTCTGTGATCCAGGAAGAGGGCAGCCACTCCTCCAGAGTTAGCCCTTGCTCCTGAAGCTCTGACCTCTGAGTGAAACACACAAGGAGAAGATATTCTAAATGTTTTACCATTTCCATCTTTTCCAGGAGTTTCACAGGAAAATTCTTACAAAACCACAAACCTTCCTTTTCTCCTTTGGCTTTGTCTTCTTTGGTAATGTGCCATCTTTGTCTACTTTGTCTTTCTTTCGCTCTTTCTTCCCGTCCTTCTTTTTGTCTCCGTCTTCCTCGGAGCCACTGCTTTTCTTTTTTACTTTCACGCTCTTTTTGGGCGGTTCAAGGTTGATACCTGCATCTGCCGTCCAGTCTGAATAATCGCTGGAGCATTCACTGGAGATAAATACCACAAAAGAGACTGAATATACAAATTTATCTGCACATGTATACACTTATAGAGTGGTTTATGTTATCTGTAGGAGATAGGAGATATTTCTGTGCATCCTCACCTTGAACTGCTGTGGTCATCCGGCCATGGCTCTTTTTCTTCTTCTTCCTTTTCTTCCTCAGAGGAGTGACCATTGATTTGCCGTACATCTACCTCTGCCTGAAAACATACACACATCTTAATGCTTCCCAACCCACACACAGATGTAATTTACAGGGAGAATTATCAAGGTTACTTGTTTGTATATAAAGTTCACAAACTTAAAAATAAAACATTTTAGGTTGTAAAAAGTAAAGAAGAAAGTGGTTCACCTAATTGAAAATAAGTTGTGACAAAGAAGAAGCGCACAAAAGCACAGATAAGTTTATTGTTTCTACCTCTGATGCGCTCTCATCATCGTCTGCAGCCTCAGCGCTCTGACGACTCGTCTCTTCCATGGCAGCACGAGTGTGATAACCATGGTTACCCTGGCTTCGCCTTCCCTCATCAGCCACACACTCAGATGTAGGATGAACCTGCAAAAGGAAACAAGGGGTAAATGTACTGAATAAAATTCATGCAGCATTAACATGGGACTTTAAATGTACAAAAAGCCATTGGGTTCTCTCATATATAAATATTATTTGTGTGTGTCACTTACTCTGCTCTCCTTAGGAAGAGAGTGGATTGTACGTCTCCTTCTTTCTGACTGGTAAATATTGATCTCCTCCTCTCCTTTAGCCTCCCGCCAGTTCACCTGTCGCCTTCACAACAAGGGCACACAGAGATAATCATGATGCAAACTCAGGTAAATATAACTGTGTATTCATGTAAATCAGACCCTGAAATTGATTGATATTCATTAAGAGAAGCATGGGGGTTATGTGTTAATACCTGACAGAGGCATCCTCCAGCTCAGGGACCAGTACCCTGCGGCTCCAGGCCACCAGGTCACCTTCTGTGGCCATCTGGCTCCGAGGGGCATTGCTGTGCATCTGGCGGACCCCCTCGATCTGCCCACTGCGACGGAGACCCACATTGGGAGGGGAGTGTACCTCTGTGGGTGAACCCACAGATCCTGAACAGAAAGGAATAAATTATAATACACCAGTTAATCATTATAGATCTCAGGTTATTTGGTCTTCTTTAAAGAACAGAGATTGATATTTGATATTCTAACTGATTTATTAATGCTGTTGAACAAAAAGGAAACCGTATGAGAGTTGTTCTACCTCTGCTGGATCTGGTGTTGACAGTCGCAGCAGTAGTAGCAGCGGAAGAAGAAGAAGCAGAGGCCGAAGAGTCATTGGTTGCACGTCTTTGGTCCTGTTCCTGCTGTAGCCTCTGAATCATAGTATCCAGAGGACTGGGTCCATCTACTGCCTGCTCACTCACCACTTGGTTCAATCCTGAGACAAACAGAGAAAACAGAAAAAAAACCACCATTAAAAGGAATTCAATCTTTCTATTTCTTGAGTTTCAATACCAACACAGAGCTTTAAAAACATCAAGGTCACCTTCTATAGCTGTTTCATATTGCAATATAGTTCCCCTGTTTTCTTTCATCATCCGTTTTTGTGTTTCAGTATTGTATCACTATTGAATGGTTTGTTTACCCCTGACAAGGTTATACTATATGTTATATCTTATTTGAATGTATTTTGTGTATGTTTAGTATAGGCTCCTCATTGAGAACATTATAGAAATGTTATGACCAGTTTGACAGGTGTCTTTGATCATCTGACAGCAGCTCTACTCTGAATAGTACAAGAAGACACATTCAACTACAAGCCAGTTCGAACCAATACGCCGTAACATTGTGCTAAAGGCTATACCTGAAAGTGTAAACTTAAGCCTCTGTACCTGATGAAGTGACCCCCATTTGAGGGATAAGCTGTTCATCCCTGCAGCCCTCCCTGCCTGGCACTAGTCGCTGGTATCTGGGAGGATGAGGATTCCCATCCACGTCCACCAGGAAGGGAGGGGGCATGAGATGTGGCGCTTGTTGAGTCTGCTCGTCCAGCACATAATTGTTGGCATCCCGGATCAGCGGCCGGTAGTCAGTGTGGTAGAACATTTGGTCTGCGATCTGCATGTGCACATTAAAGCATTTCAATGACAAAATCACTACTATAGACATGTAATCACAGTGTAAATTAGATGTGATTTCACTACAGCTGGTTGTACCTTGTCATATTTGCTGCTTGAGCCAAAGCCAAAGATAAGCAGGTGCCCGTGAGAGTCAGTGGCGGCAAAGTGCTGCCCGTCTGGACTACATTTGCAGTCGAACAGCGCTCCGTGCCCCTGGCCCTCGATCTATCCAAACACAGGGAAAAGAAATGGGGACATTAATAGACACTCGAAATTATATCCTGAATAGAAAAGTCAGAGCAGCTGTGTGGCAAGCAACACATCACTTTTTGAATCAAATGTAATGCTCACTGCAGACGATCCATGCTTCTTTGTTGTGTAGATATTTTTTCTCAAAGTAGTATTTAATAAGAAAACAGTCTTCCAAAGCTTTAAGTAGATCAATAAAGCTGGATGTTCCATTTTATTAATCTCCAACAAAGGGGTTAATATTGAAGAGTATCTTAAAATATAGTTAAAGCATTATTAAAATGATGGTTTTCCTTCTAAAAGAAATGCTAATCTATTTTTGTTGTGGCTTATACAATTGTCAATTCTCTGCAGTGCGATGATGAAACAGAGGCACAACACACAGCCTTGAAAAGGGATGTGTGCAAAAAGATGGAAAAATGAAGTCAGTTTTGTAGTATGTGGGTGCAACAGAGTCATTTAGATTCTGTGCCTCAGACTCTGTCACAGTTTCAAGCTGACTTTTGTTTCCTCACAAGCACACACTGCGTTATTAATTAGCACCACTCACTACCACCCGATCACTACTGACAATTGGCTGACTGGGCAGCTCACTGAAGGACTCACTTTTATTAATGCTAGTTACCATAGAGACCAAGAAATACTAAACAGTGCATAGAATAAGAAGCATTATGAATTATTATGCATGTGTAATACCTGTCACGTGAGGAGCTTGTTAGTCTGGAGACTCGTGCGCACATGCTAATTAATTAACTAACTGTAATTAGTGACTTAAAAAATGCCACAATGGAAAGAATTTGAGGAAAGATAAATGAAAAAGGATAGAAAGGATAAGGAGTGTAATAAAAGCACAGTAAAACTATTTCAGAAAGGTTTGTTCCCAATGATTTTGATTTTGCACGTTTGCCTTTTGTAACCGTGAAGTCCACAATAGAAAATGAATATGCTAATATTTGTGCCCATCACTGCATACAAATATTTCACCTGTGTGACATGTGTGGGAGGGGTTTTGGGATACTGAACCTTTAAGCCTCACTTTGAATGAAAAAAGCAAGATAGGCAATGAATAAATGAAAGGAAGAGAGCCAGACACAAAAGGTTTGTTTCCACTAGAGTGGCTCAGTACAGCTCAGTTTGGTACGAGTAGTCCCTAAGTGGCTTGTGTTTCCACTCTGCTGGGTCCAGAAGAGCAACATCTGCTACGAAAACAGTGATGTCACACAAAAGCAACCAAAATTGTGCTTCTTTATGAGATAAAAATCGTTTTTGAAGTGGACTTTAAAAAAAAAACAAAAAACCTGGATGTGTTGCCAGTAATTAGTATAAAGAAGAGAGTAAATATAGGCGTGTAGCAGTGTCAGCGACTGGAGGTACAGATGTATGCTGCTGCCATAAACAGTAGACAGTTTCCAGTTATTGACTTATTCTGAATATTCAAAGAGATGTGCCAGTTTTTGACATTTTAGGAACTCACTTTACTGCCAAAAGTTCTGCTTGTGTTTAATACAGTGTAGACAATGCAATGTTTTAATTCATGAAGCGAGAAACGTGTGACGCAGACTCTGTCTATAACTGGAAACGGCTGTTGATAGTAAACGCTAGCTTGTGTACAATATTTAGCATGTTTTCTCTTGCAATATGATGTAACAAGACATCCCTCAGATGAAATGGTAAGTGGCAAGCGTTTATATAGTGTTTTTCGTATCCTTCTCGGGCATGCAAAGTGCTTTACATAATGCTTTCATTGACTCCATTCACATCTGGGCGGAAACAAAAGAAACATTTCAGTTTTACATTTATTCTTTTTGTTTTCACTCAAGTAAAGATGAGCTAACGTCCAATAAGAAGACTGCAGTATTTAGCTCCACAATTTGAAAAGTGGACCACACACTTGAGACAAACTTCTACAGTATATTATGCTTTTTTGCGGTGCTCCTGACCCTTTTTGTTGATGAAGGCCCAACCCGTACTGATTTAGCGGAAGCGAGATGGTCATGAATCTCACCATGTTAAAATAAGAGCGGATCTTCACTCCTCTTGCAAGGTCCCACACAATACAATTCCCATCATGCCCTGCTGAGAAGAGGATTCTTGGATCGAAGGGATGGGGCTCCAGAACAAACACTTCATCCTCATGACCC
Organism: Rhyacichthys aspro; assembly: GCA_036850595.1. Classification (NCBI taxonomy): domain Eukaryota; kingdom Metazoa; phylum Chordata; class Actinopteri; order Gobiiformes; family Rhyacichthyidae; genus Rhyacichthys; species Rhyacichthys aspro. The sequence goes on along the minus strand of CM072170.1, from coordinate 12,946,826 downwards.
TGGTGTAAAAATTCACCAAAACATGATTGAATAATAAAGAAATAGTATGAAATAGTGCATCCGTGAACTTAGTCTTTACATACCATCAGAACATGGACGAGGTTTCCGGTGTTGGAGTTCCACACCTTCAGCGTTAGATTATTGGCAGCTGTGATCACCGTGCTGTCATGGCGATCCCACGCTACCATGGTGACTTTTAATTTGGTTACTTTATCTTCAAGTGGTGGTGGGTTGTACTTCCTAAACAGAATGCAAGAGACATATTTAAAAACAGGCTTTGTGTACTATGTGGCGAAAAGAAACTTTGTCGTTAACACTTTAAACAGCTGGAACCATTGTGACAGTCAGACCCTATTTCTTAAGAGCCAAGGATAATTATTCTCACCAGCTGCTGTCACTGTATACTGTGAAAATTAGCACTTGTTAATAGTCAGTTCCAAGTTATCTGTCATGTCTTGTTATGTCACCTCTTTAACCTTAAGTGCTAAGGTGTATTTATATATTCATTCTTTTTCTTATAAAAGGTATATTACAGGTAGGTACTGTATTCCTATTGTATTCTGGGAATTGTGCTGTTCATTAAAAGTGGTATGGATTCAAGCTGTCTGTCAGTGTCATCTCTCCTCATTGATTGTGTGTGATAAAAATCTATAATGTGTCTGGGGGCAGCGGTGTAATCAATCACCGTCACACTTACTGCCACAGGTGTTGTTTTGTCTTTATATTATTCATGAGTAGTGCATTATAAGGCATTTTCTATACTCCCGATGAATAAAAATAAATATAGATGTAAATAACAGATGGAAAACGCTATAAAACTGCTATAAAACAGTGCATAAATCGCAACAGAATCTCCATATACATAGTTGTCGTGACATGATTGATCATCTTTTTATTTCAGATGACATACAGATTGCAGTACCCTCAGCTCTCAGTACAGGAGTGTGAGTTGAAAGCCTAGACCCTGACAGCCACACACAAACATACCCGGGTAATTTGGTCTGCATGTCCAGCAGAATGCTCCTCCAGCCCTGAGGCTGCAGCTGCCAGATCCGTGCTGTACCGTCCCTGCTGCCACTCACAAACCTACAACACACACACAAAAGAAAACAAAACACATCTGACGCAGCTGCTAAACTGTCTATAAAACGTTTGAATGTATTACAGCTTCCTGCAACAAAAGGCTTCATCTGCACAGATCTAACTGCACGCCACATTTCCATCTCCATATTTCCGTCGCTGTCTGACTGCGGAGATTACAGAAACCCCAGGGAATTACCGCTGATCTTGTTTTTCTGCAAACTCCACATCGGCGCACACATATTAAACACTCTGCAAGTGCAGAAAGTGTTTGTGTGCGTGTCGTAGGGTGTATTAGTGAAGATATTGGATACTAAGTAAAGGTGGTGTTTCTGCTGACACCATCCACGCACAGTACAACACCCTGAGGTTACATAAAACAAACAGCTGCACACATGCAAAAAAAAAAATTAAACGCAACGACTATGGAGCTCACACATTAGAACAGAGGCTAATGAGAGAACTTACCTATCGCTGCAGTGTGAAAACTGGATGCTGTCAACCTTGTCCTGGAATGATATAAGTATAAGTAACATTTAATATACAGAAGTATAAAGAATAATGGTTAGACATTTTCAACTGTGGATGCTTTGTGAATGTAAAATCTACTGCATGATGTGCTTCTGAAGAATAATTAACAATCTTGAGTCAGGGTTAGTGATTTCCAAGACAGAATTGATGACAATATGCATAAAGGTGGGCTTCACAATATCAGAAAATACTTGTAAACAATTAGGTGGAACTCACTGTATGCGACTCAAGTTCAGAAATCTTCTCAGGTTGTCCCGAACCAAAGTAGTAGACTCTGATGATGTGGTCTGTGCTTCCTGTGGCCAGGAACATGCCACCTGAGCACAGACAAACTGAATATTACAGTCTGTCACAAGGCCCTTCACATTAAATAGGCCTCTGGAAGTTCAAGGTCAGAACACCTCAACAGTAAAAGACCGTTTACTCCACATTTACTGAGAAGCAGAGGACCCACTTGAGAGAGGCTCTCTGTTGTGCTGCTGAGCTACTCAAGGATAATTGAGCACATGTTTTTACAGCTGTGTCACCATTTATCTTCGATGGACTGGAAACATGCATGAGTAACAAAAAGTGAGCAGCAGTTACCTGCACTGAACGAAGAACAGATCATCTGGACGCCAGGTCTGGAGCGCTCGGTGAACTTACTGGGCCTCTGCCTGGAGACACAAATACAAAACTTAAAATGTAAAGAAAAAAAGCATTATTCAAGACAAAAAAAATAAAAAATAATAGTATGCAACCTTAAACTTAAGCCATTGTGCCAAATATAACAGATAATCGCACAAATGGAATATGTCAGAGGTAAAAGGTGAGTGACTAGGTGTGTTCCTCACCCAAACTTGAGAGTGCGTGCGTCCCACTGCCAGAAGCAGATGGTGCCGTCTGCTCCGGTGGAGGACAGGTAGCGCTTTGAGCCACTACAAAGAGGAGAAAACTGCAAAGACAACAAATTAAACACTATAGTATACACTACCATACTTGTGTAATATTTTCATTCTCTGACTAAACTCTGGACGCTCCTCTTACTGTACCTGGAGTGATGTGATGGAGGCTGCATGTCCCTCCAGAACGGCCAAAGGCGCGCAGGTCTGTAAGCACCACACTCGGATTGTTTTATCACAGGAGCCGGCAGCGATCATGGTGTTCTCGTAGCTAACGGCCATGTCGGAGATCTCGGCAGCGTGGCCGCGCAGCGTTGCCAGCAGACGGCCATCATCTGTTCCCCAGATCTTTACCAGGCAGTCGTCCGAACCCTGAGAACACAAAAAGAATCACGCGCTCAATATGGGCCAAACATGGATTTTATATGAGTTGTGAAAGTGCACTTCTGGTAAGACAAATGAAACATGTCACATCAAAAGTTTAAAAGGCTTTTAAAAATATGACTGGCCACGGGAATCCTTAACATCTTGTGTGCTTGGGAAACAAATAAAAGAAATAGTGGGTCTCTCACAAGAAAAAAGTAGAGAATCGTGCAGTGAGGAGATTAACTTGAATAGTATGCTTTTCAAATGCTAAAAAAGTTTTACACAACTTGGCAATATCACAGAGGGAATGACAGATGATGATAATATTTATAGGCAGTGTAGTATGTTATCTGCTAAAAACAAATATTCTCTCTTGTAAGTTTGGGTCATGTACAGATGGAGTGAAGTTCACTTTTTTAACATCTTGATGGACCAGTGCAGGTGAAATGTATAAACACGTTACAATGTGTATTACGAAATGAATGAAATGTATGATTTTTTTCTGTAGGTTGAGTGGATCTGAAAATATAATCAGTTTGAATTGGACGCACATTGGGTTTAGTGCAATACGTTTCCAATCCCGGGTGTGGAGACACTGGTACAGCTACCTTTTTATTTAACTAAAGTGTGTTATTTGTTTGTTTCTTGTTTTGTCTTTTTATATCTTTAAGACTGACCATGATTCAAAGGTTTAAGGCAGGCTCTGAGGAAATGCTGTAATAATAAATGCTCAGTAAAATAAAATGATATATTATTTTAATATCAAAAGCTAGCAGAAGAGAAAATGAAATGGTAGGCCCATACCCTCACTATCAAGCACCTGCCTAAAACCTACATATCAATCCATAAAACATTATTTCCATACTCTAAATGAAGACTAGCAGTATAATCAGTTTTAAAGGTGTACAAATTAAATCGTCTTTTCAGTGTATTTCTTCTACATACATTTGTCCATTGGATTTAAAGAAAACCTACTCATAAGAGAGTGGTATTTAGTCACAACACACAGCCGCACTCTGATGATTCAGGACTGTGTTTTCTCCCACCGCTCCACGACAATCTGCTCTGGTCTGTGACTACTTCTCTGTCCAGCTAAATAAAACCCAACAGCTGTAGAAACTGTAGAAAATGAAGTGGTCTCAGGTCCCCGGAGAAACCCTGATATGTCCTGACTAAACCTTCACTGCAACCTCACAAGGCGTCTTATTTTGGACAAATAAAATGCCACTGAAAGGCAATTACAGCAGCCTTTCTTGGCACACACATCTTGTATCATATTAAACATTAAGTATTACATCAAATGAATGAAAAACAATGAATATTAAATCAATAAAAATGTGATTAGCAGCTTAATGAAGACATGAACAGAGCAACAGGGACCCACAGGAGGAACATTTGGCTGTAACCCAGCTCGTAAGGAGTTAAAGAGACTGTGATTGAACCCACCTGAGAACCTTGATTAGGATTCGCAAATCATTTTAAAAAGCAACAGGTCACCAAAATTAAGCTGCTGCAACTCAGTGTGACGTGACTGTTTTATGTTTTCGGACTGTTTAATGAGAGATGAGTAAGAGTGAAGTCAACATACTAGGAGAAACATTCACATGTAAGAGTATATTTAAAGCAAACTTCAGATGTGAAACCAGACAGCTGGTTAAAGAACATGAGGAAACATTTCTCCCCTTTTTTTTTATCTCGCATTTATGAGCCAGAGCTTCAGCCTAGATTTGAGAGGAAATGTGAGATGAAAACACTACACTCCCGTCGTTGAATAAATGATAATCACTCCATCACTGTTAGTGCTGCGACCGGAGCAGCTGTTGTGAGGTTTCAAGACAGAAAGCGTTCTCTCTGTCTCATTTGTACTGGAACGGTGCGGAGCAGATTTGGGCAGCACGGCAAGCTTTTAGATGCGTTCTTATTGTCAAGAGGAGTATGAAGAGTCCCGATACAAAAGAAAAAATGATAAGTAAAAACACAAAATGAGAAAAGATGACGTGATATGCAAGAACTTGGTTGAAGCAGTGGAGTAATTATTGTTGCCAACATAATGATCAGCAATAACTTTTAAGGGAGAGTAAAAGGAGAACTGTACTAAAATATAGTAATATAAATAATTAACACTCAAGATTAACCTTTCATTGATTTCTCTGCTGCAACAAACATTTACAGTTTAACTGAAGCTCAATTTTTTGCCAATTATTTGGACATGCAAGAAGTCGCTGATACTGTATTAGTAGATACTGTATTGTGCAGCCATAGTTTCTTTTTTCCAAAACAGAGTAGCAACAGCTGTTTCCACTAGACAGAGGAAAAAATTGTATTTGTTGTCTACATTGCATTAAACTTTACTCTATGAGGCCACATTTGATTAAAATTTTATTGGTCTCACTTTAATTTCAGCAGTGAGTTATTACAGTGTCTTTCGGTGTCCCTGACTGGCTGTACTGCTTAATTTTTTTAGGCAATATGGAACAGCTCTAACAAACAACAGGCAACAAGTGGATAAATATAATTTGCAGCATGGATCAATTGTAGTGAGTCAAAAGGTTACTGTTGCCATTACTGAACACTCCATTTTCAAACAGCTCTTTCTCCAAATGTTTCCTCTGTTCTTTCTTATTCTTCTTCACTTCAAACTAAATACAATCCAGAGGGAAGCACAAGTGGATTCCAGATTTCTGTTTTTTATCAAGGCATTGCAATTGGGGGGGTTCGGCACGTCCGCTAATATTTGACTCTGTTTAACAGAGGGTGATTATTTCAATGTTTTTTTCATTAATCTGTACAAGTAGAAGAACAGCTCAGGGTTATATTAGTAAACTATTAACACGGAGAGAGCTTTTAAGAGCAGCTGCTGTGACAAGAGTGATTCATGACATTTTCAACTAGTCCAGTGATTTTCAAACTTTTCACAGTGAGTACACTTTCATGAAATATTCTACCCTTCAAGTATCATCTACTCTAGCATGACAGAAGCGTAGTTTGAGTATACTAAATATGTGCAGTAGTTTAAACTTGGCCATTTTTGTTAATATGAAAAGCCTCATTGAAACACCCATCAAGTGTCTATATTAGCAACTGTACCACATTTAAATGTCTTAAACTAGGACTAAGCCAATGGTTAAACCAGAAGTGTATCTATACTTTAATGTAAAAAACAACACTCTCTAAGTCCCACTCAAGAAAGTACAAATACAACAAGTAGTACTCGTCCCACAGTTTGAGAACCACTGGACTAGTTGATGCATTAATGCGTGGAGGACATTTTTATCTTCCTACATAACAAGCAAGTGACATTGAGTCCCTGATATGTAGGAAACGAGTGCAGCTTACAAATATTAAATTTACAGCTAAAAATACAGCTGTCAAAAAAAAGTCCATATTCTTCCTTTGTTTATTGCAGCGGTTTACAGCTACACTTTCAAGAAGGATTACTCTCTTCCTTCTCTTTTTGTAGTTAAAAGCAGTGCATCTAGGGAATGAAAGTTTGCCAAAAAAAACACTTTTTTTTTTCTTATAGAGACATAACTTGTGTGGCAGGTGTATGATGTCAGTGTTTACTGAGAAGACACCACTCTTCCTCAATCAGCCTCTTCAGGGTTTATCTGTACCAAACTGTGTCGGGTAGAAATGGGGTTTTAGATTGCTGCTGTCACCTCAGTGAAGACAAAAAAAATCCAGTTGACACAAAGTTAACAGTTTATTTTAGCCACTGTCAAAGTCAAACCCTGCCAGTGTTATGTGTGCTTCACGATGGCAACGATAATGAGCATCTCTAAAGCCATATAATACAAATCAATGCCGCAATTGTCCAATCGATCGCTTGCACAAGCCTTCACACACCTGCGTATTGATCTTAAACAATCACAGAACACTGCCCTGTGAACGTCTTTAGCCCGAGTAAAACAATTAATAATCTATCAGTGTGCTCGCCACTGCAGCAAACACAAGTAAAAAGGACATGCAGAGATCCAAAAATAACAAAATATATAAATAAAAATGATCTTGTGATGAAAGGAGACAGTGAGAAAGAGGGAAAAAAACAGAGGCGAGAGGGAGGGAAAAAAAGAGGGATAAAGGAGAAAGTGAGGAAGAGAGCGAGAATGAATTTTAATTCTGGCACTTAGCCAGCGCCTCAGAGGAAACATTTTCTCCAGTTATGATGAGCGGGAGGGGTAGGAACAAAGGAGGGGCCGCGCAGGATGAGGGGAACGGCAGAGCGAGAGCAAGCGGGGGGCGTCGGAACGGTAGAAAGAGAGATAAGAGGAAAAAAAAAAAAAAGAGAGAGAGACAGTCAATCTAAGCCCCCCTCCACCTCCTCCTCCTCCCTGCAGCCAGCCATTTTTAGAGATTTAAGAAGTGAAAGCTGAAAATGGTGTAGAGCAGCAAGCAGTACTCGGAATCCTAAACAGAAGCAGCGCAACATTACGCCGCTGTCATCTCATTTGATTTAACACGCACTGAGACAGCACAAGGGTCACCCAGAGGGCCAAAGGTCAACTTCCTTCTGTGAGGTTTGTGCGTCCCCGTATCAAGAGTCATGTTTGCCTCACCCTGTTCCTCATTCATGCTGTATTCTGCGACAGGTGTGTGTAAGAGTAATTACCTGCAGACAGGAATAACAGATGCTTTGCCGTAATGCTCAAGAGAAGACAACTTGTAACCATCAACAAACACATCACACAGACCTCTTTACAAACCATCCAGCTGTGAGAGACTTCAGCCAATTTCCACAAAGCAGCACAGTTTAGTTCGGTATATCGCAGACTTTTAAAATACAGGTGCATTTTCATGAATTCAGTTAAAAAAGTAAAAAAAATGCATGCTCGATTGTGACAGCTTTTCAAACAATTAATGCATTTTTTAACTCTAATGTTTAACTTCTTTTTGTGCTCGATAAAAACACAAAAATGTGCATTACCCTCACATTGAAAATAGTTTAGATTGGATGCCTTTTAGTTATAGCCCTCTCACTCTCCATAAACCAAATCTAATTTGAAAAGACACAAAAAGCGCCCTGAAGCACATGGCTAATTTGCATAAATCAACAAAGTATCCTGCACTCAACAGATGCTGCAGTGTTCCTGTTTATCAATTTCCTGGCATTTCGCTAAACCAACATGATTATTAGTGTTGCCCTGGTTTCCCGACACTAATAATTGGGTGGTGATTATAAGTGTCTTTAGCAGCTGCGGATACATTATGACCATTATTTGAGCTGTTCAGAGCGCTAGCAGCAGCATTAACCACAACACAGCAGACAGAGCAGCGTTAGAGGAAACATTTTCTTCCATTAAATTCAGTTTTGCAATGTGCTTATTTTTGACATTGAAAATTGAATCTCACATTATTCGAATTGTTTTGATTTATCAACCAGTCCTAGTCTTAGAATCTTAGAAGAAGAGCATTCTTTCTGGTTGTCTCCCAGCTTTGTTTACTCCAAACAAAAATGAGAAAGCTGTATGAGTTTTCTCTTACATATTCTGGATGCGTTTCGGCGTAGCATATAGACAGTGTTTTTGATTCATAAAGCATTGTTTTTGATTCATAAAGCAAGCGCCGTATTACAAGGCTGCTGACTCTGTCTAAAGAGGGATACAGCTTTAGAGTTTCTTCAAAAAAAAAATGCAGCATATACATACTTTTTTGACATAAGGCTGTTTGTCACAAAACAAGATAAGCGCTCATTTTCCCTTCACTTTTGCCTAAGTGAGGACTTTTTGTCGCCCAATTCTCTGAAAGTATTTACCTCCACTTTTTTGCACCTGTCTTGGTCGCTCAAAGGATAGACGCTGAATGTAGAACAGTACAATACTCTTACTTTGTACCTTGTGAAAATGGAAATGCAAATCCACAACGTACATAAAAAAGACACACAAACTGAGCAATATCCCAAACACTCATGTTCACGAACAACTGCTTACCGTGAAGATGCGTCGGCCCGTCCTGTCAAATGTGACGCAGTACACGGACGACAGGTGTCCCAGGATCCTCTTGTGCATCTTCATGTGTTGGTATACAGCCGTGGGCACCAGTTGGCGAAGTCGGTAGGAGCCATTGAGACGGCGACTGAAGCTCGTCTCCACTGCAAGAAAAGAAAGGATTAGGACTCTTGGGGACATCATCTCGACAGGAGGGAAGAGCTCTCAATAAGAACAGACTAATCTAAAGACAGAACTTTGCTTTTCTGTTGCACAAAACTGCTGCATATACTCCTACAAATGAGTAATCACATCACTGTCAAATGCTGCAGCCTGAAGGGATCTTGGCAAGAGATGCAATCAAAGGCTGTTTTTTTTTTTTTCTCCAGAGGCAGTCACAGCTCCACAGCACTGGTTTCATGTGTTCAGGTGGAATTATTTCAGAAATTTATCAAGCTTCATGTAAAAACGACAAATGGTTTCTTTTCATTCTTTAGTGAAAGTGAACATCTTACCAATATTAGGTGGGCTCCCATAAATAATCGGCGGCTCTGGTGGTCGTCCACAGTGAAGAGCAGCCAGCGCTGAGCCCTTCCACACAACATGCTTGCAACCTGGGAAAAAAAAAGCACACACATTTACATATTTATGAGCCAAAAACATGAGGTTCAGAAACAGCTGTGTGGAATTTAAACGACATCCGCTCACACTCACTTTTGTCGGTGCGGAGGAGGTTTTGCCGGCCAGCCCCCAGCAGACTGGTCAGTCCGGGCACACTGGCCGGGACGTCCTTTTCCAGCAGCGGACAGACTCTGGTGCAGATCTGCAGCAGGTGGTCTGCACTGATGTGTCGGTTTAGCTTCACCTAAAGAAAATCATGGCGCATATGAGTTAAAAAACAGTCAGGAGTCTTAGCTTTTTTAATTATATTGAGATATTTTTTATGCCATGCCATTTGTTTTACTAATGATCCTGCAAAATATTTGAAAAGATTAGGTTTCACACACTTTTTTTCCTCACTTTTTATGACTATTCCATTACTCCTTTCACCAAACCCCATGAGCAAAACTGACTTCATTGATTGCCAAAGTGTAATTATTGTTTTGTTTTTTTAAACATGAACATAAAATTAAACAATTCCAGCAAAGCAATAAAACAATTTGCAGTTATGCAAAAGTCAAGCAGGTTAATATAATTAATATAATAATTAATATTCCATACACTTGATTTGATAATGGAATAAATATATATACTGTATATAGCAATAAAAGCATTGCAACTGACAGGACTGAATATTTCGTACTGTACTTTGACCAAACTTTACCAAAACCTGCAAATTGCACGTTAAATTTCCATGGCCCGATTTTTCACAACCAAATGAGCTCAGGAAGATACTGTGTAATGTTATACGATATTATTATATCAACTTCTCTTACACATTTTCAAATAGCATGAAAAAGGCAGACATTAAATCTAAACATTCAAAGCAGCGTAAAAAGGTTAGTTCTCTACCATAAGTGTATCAGATTCACAAAAAACAATCGAGAAATCCCACAAATAAATAAATGCAGGAGGTGTAAATGTCCCCTCCTAAACCATCTTATAGTTGCAATTAAAATTTAGATGACAGACAAATATTGTATTGAACCCACTCCTAAAACTGGCCTAAATACACAAGAGCAGATCAATTCAAATCCCAAAGGAAAAACAGGCTAAACATGACAAAAGAGCCTTTCGAATTCATATGGAATAACCATCACAGTGAGAGGAGCAGGCTTAGGGGGGCGTGGTGGCGACGCAGCAGCCGAGCACAAACCCACGCTGCTTTAAACACAACCGTGTGTCTCTCGTTCCACTGACACACAGCACTGGGAGGGGGGGGGGACTCCTGCATGGCCTACTTCACCAGAAACACACGAGCGACCGGACCGGAGCGTGGCCGACAGACACGCACTGCAGGATGACAAATGAAAATGTGTCTGTGAGGGTGTTTTAGGACGCAGCCGTTTTTGGGGGGGACTTCTGCTTTGTCTCAGAGTCGTCTCTAAATGTCTCAACAGGATGAAATGGGATGAAACAGTTACTCCCCTGGTGCAGACAGACAGCATCCTCCGTCTCTTTACCTGCACCGCTGCCACTTACACACTCTCCTCCAGACATACAATTAATGAAGCATTAATTGCTTTCAACATCACCGCTGGCTCTGAGACGTGATCAGTGTTTCTATAAGGCCATGTGAGCGCACACACACACACACACACCACTGTCAGGTACACGCCGAGCTCTGGGGAAGACGCTGGAACAAATAGAGTGATATTTCATAACCGTTTATACATCTCTGAATGATAATGGATAACACCACAAGCACAAACACGAGAATGCAATGACTAACAGTTCCCTTTAGGACAATTAACACCTTATAACAACATCCAAAATAAAGTTCAGATCACACATCTTGAAAATAATGTGTCAGGTTCAAGTTAAAGTGAAAAATAGAAAATGTGGTTTAGGAGATAAATATGAAAATGTGAATGTGTGATGTCTTTTTGTGTTATTACTTGAATCCATCAAGATCCATAATGCAAAAAGGCAGTATATCTAATTATACGCCTTAATTAATTAACCACGATTAATACAATTAATTATTACAATATGATTAAAGGCAACGTGGATTATTCACTTCAGCCCAACCCCCTTTAAAGCAAACCAACAACCTTTGCCAGACAAAACGCCGCCAAAATGCATCTTAAAAGCCTCTGAGGACACCGTTTCCATTAGGTCTAATAATTAAAAATGCACCATCCGTGGTATATTTTAATACAGGGGTGTTATGCACAAAAGATAGCAGGCAAGCTGAACGAATAGGGCTCGGGGAAGGAGGAGGAGGAGGCACGGCGAGCTACAGCCAAGCAGGAAGAAGAGAGAAGGAAAAAAAAATACGCACACTGCCAGCCACTCTGTCAATAATATCTTAAACGTGTAGTTTTTACGACCCGTTCAAGCCTCACTTCATGCCAGGTCGTGTTCGAAGTAAGTGTCGTTATCTACATGCGTAAAAGCGAGCACAGCCAAAAATATACGTCGTTGTGGATTATATAGGGCATAGGTCATTATTCATAAAATAATCGCCTCGTTTAAATATAATAACAGTTCAAATATTTGGGCTTGCACAGCGATCCGACACACTGCTCGACTCAAATAAACGTGGAAGCTATGATGAATTCCTTCCACGCCCCCATGCGTAAAAAAGGCGCTTTCAAGACGAGCCCCGATTGTTTACATCACAATTAGCGCGTCGATTAATTGAGCGATAATAAAATAGGAGCCCAGCGTTACCTCTCATCTTCACATCAAGTCATATCCGAGTCTTCAATTCGAGTTACAGTCCAGGGGAAAACCCAAACGCGTCCTCCAGAAGCCAAAAGCGAAACCTTCGTGCAATCTGGAGCCGGAATATGCAGCTTTTTTTTTTTTTACTCTATATCATGTTTATTTCTTTTCCTAACCCTCCCCAAAAAAAGTCCTGTTTTGTAACTCTTTGCCCCCTGTGTGTTTTCCATGCACTCATATTATGGCAGGACAAGAGCGCCTCCATCTCTCAGTCTTGTGGCGCAGGGAGTCCCTCCTCCGGATCCACTCGTTGCTACACCACAACACTCATGACGTATCAACATTTCACACAACATTTTTACCAGCAACTATTAAATCCTTTAGGACATGCACGCTCCCAAAGTCACCCTAAGGTGCACCCCAGCTTGGGACTCGACCCCTGATTGCCCCAGAACCTCCCAAACTAGCATCCAACTCACCCTACAAACCCTTTTACCCTTTTTACTTTACCACCTGATTTAAAAATTGCGGGAAATTCAATTCTTATTTTGCTCTGTTCAAACTTTTTCCTCAGTTATAGAGCTGCCTTACCAAATTTTCGTATGTCCCAGGGTGTTCTTGCCCTGTCCAATCCAGTCTTCTGGGTAGCAGCTAAATAGGGAGAAAAGTGTTTGTTGTCATTATAATATCCCTAAATGTCAAAAGTGATATTTTAAAACAGTAATTGGTGATTGAAAGTAAGCTAACACGAATACAGTGCATAGAGAAGCATCACAGTGACTGCTTACCTCCTTCTCCTCCACCTCCTTTATCAGGCTCTGAAAATAGCAGAAAAACGACAAATTACACTTCAGGACCATTTCGGATATGCTCTTTAATGTCCTAAAATACAAAAACACCAACCTCCGCCGATTTTTGACACGGTCCAGCCTCAAGAAACCGGGCTATTAGGAAGTACAGTTCTGGTGGTAGGGAAGGAGGAGAAGAGGACGGGTGCTGCGTTAGAAGAGGGCACCGAGGAAACTATAGGGGTATATTTAAACAACCATGACGCATTTCCCGACGTCCCGTTACTTACCCGAAGTCAACTGCGCGATGTGCGTACTGTCTGAAGCCATTTTGGTGTTTGTTTGGCAGGGCAGCGCCAGAGCCTGCGTGGTGGGTCTAGGTGGCTGCCCTGTAGCTGTCACTGTTTATCCACCAGGAAGAGGCTGCCTCCATTCAGCTCGCGCTCACGAAAAAGTCCCGGCTGCGTACAGTCCTCCTCCGCGCAGCGACAACTAGTGCGCCCGCTTCGATTCTCGTGGGGAAAAAATTGCCTTCTTCACCCGTCGAATAAGAAACAAGCGATACTCCTTTTCGATAATCGATCCTCGGGGTGATTTTTCCGCGAGGATGACTTGGTTTAAGCGAGAGTCCTTGTCTTAATCCCCTCCCCCTCAAAGGCAACAGCTCGAGCCCTCTGCGGAGGACTACAAGTGTGCTCGACTCGGGGAGGGAGGTAGAAATGGCAGCCTGCTGCAAGAGAGGACACATTGCTGCAGAGTGACTCTTATTTTCTTGCTACATAGTATTTATCACTTTTATACGAAATACCAACGTTTATCTTTGTTTTACTTATCTGCCGGGGATTGATACAAACGCAAACCTTTTTATAGTTCCTGTATTTTAGGTGCGGGTTTTAAACAACAGCCGCGTTTGCGAAGGATTTCCATCCGTCGTTTGAGCTCTTTAGATTGAAACTGTATCAAATGTGTTTTTTACTGTGCCTTCGATGGTCATGGCTGCTATTAATGTGTCGTTATTGTGTAACAAGACGTCAAGCCTAACACACCCACTCTCTCTGGGAGCCGTTTGGTGGGGAAGTCGTCCATTTCTCTTCCAAATACTGGCAGGCAGGCAGTAAAATGGGGGAAGGGCTGGGAATGAAGGGGAATGCGGCTTAATGAATGAAACCTCGTGAGTTACAGGAATTTAATGGTGATCAGACACTGATACACACTATCAGAGATTATCAGGGAAATATGTGACAGCACGCTTCCTGTGGAGGCCATGGTTCCACAGAAAGCTGAGTATTTATTGGAAAGATAACTGCAGCTCTCTTGTACTAATATGTAGTTCATAAATTTAATGTCTGGTCACATATATTAACTAATGTAGGCCTGTGTATAGACTAAATGCTATATTAAACATCGTTTTCTCAGGCTACTAAGATCACCAACACACTATTAGTTGTAAAAAAGGAATTGTTGACATGTAGTCATCTAAAAGGTGCAAAGTACAGTGTTGTCCAAAAAGTAACTTCATTCCCAGCATTGGTCACATATTAAAATACAGCTAAAAATCATCTTAACACAGGTTTGTCATGTAAACTAAATGGTGCTCAATGCACTGTAGCTTTTTTTTTATAGGTAATCTTAATGTGATTATTTTGGTAACATGCTTCCTAAATAGTTTTTATAGTAACACTTTATAGCCTACACTGTTCAGACATTTCCAAATTAGAGCCTAATAAAAGCAGCAGATATTTTACTTAATCCTTTTTGTTTATGTATGTAAATTTTGATCATGACCGCTTTGGAAACTTAACACAAACTGTCTTTTGAAATTGTTTACAGTAAAAGTACCATTACAAAAACACTGACCATATAGAAAACTGACACTAATAATTCAAGAGCAAGCCACTAATTAATTGCCTGTTCTTGTACGAGCTTTAGGTAGCAACCTCTGAGCCTGAGCCTTTATAGTGGGCACTGTGAAGACTTTGTAGGTTTTGTTATGAAGAGTATTTATTACAACATCAGTGTTTTCCTGTTAAATATCTGTAAATAAATTCTACATTGAAATAAAATAATTTAACACGTTATATATTCATTTGAATGTGTATAATCCAATAAATCTTCTAGACTCTAATGTCAAATATATACAGTACCAGCCTCTGTGTATTTGTTAACTTTTCCGTACTGGGTTAGTTTTGTCTGATGATGTAAAAAGCCTGGAATGCAGAGCTCATTTGCAAACTTCATTCATACTTTATTGATGTTTATGTTTGTGCAGTGGTTTCATACTAGAGGAAAGCACCACAGCTCATTGGGTCATTGTATAAAAAGCCCTTTTCCCTATAGTTACAAATAGATGAATTTGTGCATAAGATCAGAGATAATCAGTACACATTGAGTGGGTGAATGCTCTATATTTGTATATTTCTCGTAGCCAATATAGTTTCTTGCATTGTTTAACTTTAGCTGAAGTTTACAAGCTATTATAAAGGATTTGCAAAAAGCCTCTTAACCACAAGCTGAAAACAACATTGTACGCTTTAATTTTGTTCTGATGACTTTGGGACTTTTAAACTTACTTTAATATGATACTTTAATACAAACCCTTAAAGTGTATGGCTGTAACAGTGTGGACTTAACCACAAGGAGGCAATCTCACTCTGTTGGATTCAGCTTAGACCTCAACATATAGGGGATCAGAGGTTAAAAATAACAGCACAAATATAAATAAATACTTCATTTGATATCATGGAGTCCATATGTAAATCTATAGCAAGTCTTTGCTTCAAGCTTCAAGGCAAGCTAGGGTATTTACTTTGGCTGTCCATAGGTCATGGCAAAGTTAATCTTTAGACTTTAGGGATTATTTGTAATCACCTATTTTTGTACTCAGCTATAAGTCAAGGCAGTGATTTGTAAGCCATATTCAATTGAATTGTAATTATTAAGAATAAACAATTGACCCTCTAAAGCCACAGTGCACTATAATGCCACAAAATACATATTTGCATTGTTAAGTTGGATTTAAAAAAAGTAATATACGCCACATTTCATCCTCATCATTTAAGTTGTCACTCCATGGTTGTGAACCTATCCCTCCATGAAGACATTGTATGGCTCCATCAGTCCAAAGACTTGGCAACTGCTGACCTTTCACTTCCTGACGCAGCAGTTGTATTTAACCTAGCCACGTGCCCCTGGCGACCTCATACACACAGATATCCACAGACACTGACCAGAGGCTTTGTATTTGGTTTAGAAAGTTACACACAAAGCTTACCTGAGAGTTTGTGCAGAGAGCTATTCTGTATGAGAGATGAAAAGGCTGTTCAAAGTGAGAAACTTCACCAAAACATTCTTCCGCACACTGTAGCTTTATTCACCAGTAACTAAAGAAACACAAAATAACACAAAAAAACCTCTCATGTGACATCAACTTATTTTATTTCAAAATAGTCTCCCAACAGGATGAAACTCAGAGAAGCCCAGAGGGTCCAAAGCCAAAAGAGTCATCTAGAACAGAAGCACCACTCATTATTGCTATGTCACTCGGCTGCGGGACGAGACGGATCGGTGGAGGAGAGAGTGGGACGGGGCAGAGGGGGAGACGGAGAAAGGGTAGGGTAACAAAATGAACGGAGAGACCCACAAACACATTCGCGCCGCATACACATACAAAAGGAGCTATGGGAAACACAGTGGCAGAGATTCTACGTATGATTGTTTGGAAAAGCTGCAGATGTTGTTTGTGGCGTTGATCGTATATAAACCTGCAGAGAAATACAGTACAATTGATTCTCATTCTGGAGCCCAATAGAAACGATTGTTGTCAGGTGTGAGGAACGGAAGTTGAGCTGCTCGAGATCTTTTAACAGTCGTGTTCACAGCGTCCTTTCGGGGCAGATTGAAGAACATTTGCAGCTCTCCTAAAAACCATACCTCTTCATTCTGTCTGTCTTCCTCTGAGTGGAAATAGTAATACAGAGTAATAGGAGGAGAAAGAGGAGAATCAAGCAAAAAAAAAAGTCTATAGGAAGAGAGAATTAACAGAGAGCGAATATGGCATGGAGTTGCTGGTTGTCCGTTTGTACTATCACAAGTCTAAAAAAAAAAAAAATCAGCATGGTACAAAAACGTCAGTAAAAAAAGATGTTTTGCTGCCATGGAGTCAAAGGGGACGAGTCGTGGGGGACGCGTCCGGCTTCTTTACGCCTTCTCCTCAGTTGCCTCCTCCGCTGCCTCAGTTTCCTAAAGACAAGAGCGGGACAGAGTCACACATCGAAAATTGAGTTTTATTAACACACACTCAAAAACACACACATTTAGGTATTAGCAAACATTAATGAAGAACAGCATGCTTGTTTCAGTGTTTTACGCAGAACTACAGTTAGGGTGGTCAGCTTGGCAATAAGTACCGACCGCCTTAACTACTTTTCAGCACAGACTACATGAAGTAATATAGCCTATAGTCAAAATAAAAATCTGTTTATGCAATGAATTAACATAATTGTGGTGGTTTTATGTTGTAACGTTTACGTATTGTAGGTTAAGTTATTGAGGCATTTAGGGGTTGAAAATGAAGTGTATAAAAGTCATGACTTTGTAGGGACACCATTTGGAGGCCCTTTAACTGATGAGCTTTCTGTTTCAGTATTAATTTACTGTTAACAAAGATCCATATGAGTGTGTACCAATATGTCCAATACCCAGACAGTATTTTTGGCATCTGAAAGAAAACCGCTTTACTGCAGCTCTAATATTTACAAAAAATAGCTTTGAATATGAGATTTTGTTGAATCAAATGTCTTTCAGAGTACAAGAATCATTTCCAACAACGTCAATGGTGTCCTCTTAACTTTTCTGGGTCTAACTTTAAGACCTGAAACTTTTCTTTTCAGGTCTTCAACGGACTCAAACATCCTTCTTCATCTTGAGGTATTAGTTTTAGTAGTTACATTTCTACTGAGGCTAAATCCACCCTAAAGCATTTGTAACAGTACTGCAGAACAGAAAGTTAAGGGCATCTAAGTATGAGCCACATATATAGATCAAAAACCTATTCAGAGTTCTACACTTCTACAATACTTGGAACCAGTCTAATCAATGATCATTAGTCATTGTTTTTTACAAATAGTGATTTAATAATTTGACATTTACTATGGATGCTTTTTTAGTCGGCTCTACAGCAGTCTCAAACAGATTTCAGTTTAACGTGGAGTGATATGACTTGGCTTTTCCTTTCTGTTTCCCCTCTGTGCTCACTGGTGAAGCTGGCTGCCAGTAAATGCACTGAACCAATCCCCTTCAGTGTAACAGCTCTGTGAGAAGCAGCGATGCCTCCTGCTGATGAGTAAAACTTGTCCTTGGCCCACTTTGCTGCATACGGGCAGCAAAACGCCACACCTCCTCACTTCTTTATGCTTTAGTATTCTGTTTAGTTCAATACACACAACACTGCAAACACACTGGACATTTCTCCAATAGCTCCAGTAAATGTTAGTGAACAAGCACACGCTGAGGATGGGTTAGAGGCACCCAGTCGTACCCTTAACTCTGACTGTCTCGCTCTGCCCTCGCACTGACATCAAGGAGGGAGCCGTGCTTCTGATGGAGGACACACTGACAGACGGACGAGACACGTAGATCTGTGTGTGTGTGTGTGTGTATGTGCATGTCAATATGTAGGTGTGTGCAAAATAAGTGTGTTTGTGACAGGAAACGACAGATTGAATGTGTGAATTACATGTCAATAACAAATGGACAAAAAGGGAGCAGAATTATATACTTCTCAGTTTCTCAGAGCACAATGTTTTGACTTTATTCAAATCAACAAGTCTTGGCATATCCTGGTCTTACCTCATTGGTCTTAGTCTCCCCGTTCTGGGCGGGGCCATCTTCCTTCTTTCCCTTGGCTCCGCCTTTCTTTGCCTTTGCCCCCTTTTCGTCTGCCACCTTCTATTAAAAAAAAACCCAAAAAAAATAGTGATACTGATTCATTCTACGCACTTTCATTTGTAATACTTTTGTGTTCTCATTAAAATATAAGGTCCTCTAACAGTGACTCAAAGTTTCCCTCTGGGTCGGTGTGAGTCAGTTGTGAGTGTAGCCGTGGTCACGAAGATGGGGGGTAAGTGTGTGCAGCAGACTGTTTTAAATTTATAGTAAATTCACTAAATTATTGACAGGATACTGCTGTGTCTGTTGTGGGGAATGGCAACTGTTTCTACATTTAGTTTAGCTCATTTTTTTGAAGATATCTTAAACAAATATTCAAATCAGAGTTTGTGCTGTGTGTGTCTTACCTTGACGACAGTTTTTTTGGGCTTGGCCTCAGGCTTGGGAAGAGCTGGTCTCTACAAAAACAAAACAGAAAAGTGTCAAAACTGACCACGTGAGAGTCAGTAGTTCTTGACTTTTTTTTCCCCACGTTGGTTCTACATTTACAGGTGATATAGTTATGGATATAGGACTATATATGGACTGTTAATGTGCTGTTGATGAACTGAACAATAGTATCTGGTAATCTTTCTATTGCAAATCGTGTGTAATAATATCAAGATATGTTTTCTTTTAGGTGTGAGACATTACACAACACATATCCAAGGCGGGAGCTTAAGATTCAATTCAAGTTTTGTTTCCAGCTTGCATATTGGTGGACCGCATTACCCCGAAGACAACACTGGTGGGATAAAATTAAATCATGTGATAACTTCACAAAATTTCTGCTTTTACTTTAGAATATACCGGCCCAGTGCAAAGGAAACATTAAATTAAAAACATGAAATCTGCTTAGACTGTCAGGGGAATCTACAATTAAAAGTAAAAAAGATTTGTGACATGCACATACACAGAGATTTAAGATTGAGCTCACATGTACGCCATAAAGAAATTGGAAATGAGTGTGCTCCCCAGAAAAGTGCTACGTCAAGAGCATATAGAGCACATGCAAATGTACAAACACATGCAAAGACCTCTGTAGGAAGGATTTTAACATGCAAAGTACAAACAGAAAGTAATGTGGGGTCTATATGTCAGAGCTGCAAAGAAAAAGATACTTTCTGATGTTATTAAAAGTATTGTTAGTGAATAGATCTGATTTAAATTTTTATTGCAGCTCTATCAACCAGACCACATTGAGAAAGCGGAGAAAAGTCACATCAGGTCAGCATCAAGCCTCAAGATGTCTGTTGTATGTTTATTTTGATCACCTTGATCAAATCCATAAACTAAATGAGGACTTGAGTCTGAACCTTGGCAAGATGACACTTTATCCGACTGCCGGAGCGTATGGATGTAGAGGGGAGCAAAAGAGGTGAAGACAGGGAGGGGACACCAAAAACTTACCACTGACAATCTCTGCGACCTTCTGGTGGGCTGCGGGAGCAAAAGATGATCAACAAGAGAGAGGGAGAGAGACAGTGACAGAGAGAGAGATATCAGTTGTACCTTTGCCAGCTGCTAACGCGCTGAGCCTCCTATAATTATTAAGCTGTCACACTCTATGTCTGTTACATCAACCCACACACGTACATACATTATTATTTCAAACACTGCACACAAACACACACATAGGTGCACACAAACACACCCAAAACTTTTACCTCCTGTTTTGTGATTTTAGTGGCCTCCTTGCCCTCGGGACCCTCTGGAGACTGTGAGAAAGAAAGAGGCTGTTAACAGGGCAAGTGTGCGCAGGTGCGTGCAAACAAAACAACCAACCTATAGATACAAACAAAGTCCACGACCCTCATTCACCTCTGAACTCAGTTATTTTATCGTAAAAGTATGCTTGGTTAAACATTATGTATAATATCATTAAGTGTTTTTGGACTGCCACTTTTACGCCTGCTGTTTAAACAATGGCCCATCTGATGTTAATGGCATACCTTTATACAAAAACTAAAACTGCAAAGCGGTGCCTTGGGGTACACCTTTTGTTCTACATTCTCTATTGTCAATATAGGTTTACAAAATAGGCCCAATAAGAAAGGGGGAAAATCTTACAGCTTGTGACACTTATCCTCAGGTGCCATTAAAAGGGAACAGGACATTAATACATAAATATAAGTGCAAAATGATGTCAAAACCAACACATATAACTTTGCTTTGATAAATGCTTAACAAGTCAGTGTAACATAGTTGTTAGTAGACGGATGTATCTTACCAAATAAAAATCAATTCAAATAAAAATTCTTAAATTTATACAATGCAGAAACTTCATTAAAATATGAATTACCTCTAATATTTATTAAAAAAAATCCACACTGATGGACCTCATGACATTATTGTACAGTATCTAAAAATTTACCTTCCCCCTGACTCTATTTCACATCTTTTTACTTTGTTTACATGAGAGGTACATTTTATCAGTTTGTAGCTCTAAGCCAAGAGCTCAGAAAATTATATGACAGATCGATTCACTCATAATCTGAAATTAGATTTTTATTCACGAATGAGTGCTAAAAGTAAAACTGCGCCTTTAAAAAGTTTTGGTGCAATAGTACATTTTCACATCTAGGTGAAACCTCCTGGGCATATTGTTTACTAGACTCGAACAGCATTCCCGTTGTATAAAGTCATATTTCATTTACAGAGTAATAACAGCGTCAATCTACGTTTACATCTTCACAGTCGTTAAAAGGCGGTCGGTGAGGCTTCAGGTAGGAGGGAGTGCAAGCTACAGTCCACCCCTTGGAGAGGAAGAAAAAAATGTTGGTTGAGCCTGCAGGTTGGCAATCGCATCATTTGCATGTGGGCGACCTCCGCCCCTAGAGGCCCCCCATTCTCTGTCCTCAAAGGCAAAATGTGCGCAGACAATGGCAATTTTTTTTTTACACAGCAAAAAAAAAAAAAAAAAAAAAAAAAAAGGGCAGTTTCCATGTATGCAGTGAATCAACGCACCGGAGCTCGCCGTGCACTGTTGTTTAAAGGCTCTTTCTTTTAACACGGCGCCAATTGTCCCTTAACCCCATATCTTTTCTTTTCCCTTCGCTTTATGTGGATGTGGCTTTATTGAGCTGGCTCTATGCCCACTATTCATCACCACTGGAGACTATTTAACAGGGGAGTGCTTATCTTTGTCTGTCGTTTACGTTACACATTAATATGAATAAATCAGTAAACGTTGTCCAGCAGAAAAATTAACATTACGCACATCTCTTGTGGGATTTACGCATCCATCTTTTCGGCCGCTCTCCGTGACATTCACCAGTAGGTACAGTGGACAGGGAAGTGACAAGTAAAAAAACGACAGCAGCAACGGCCATTAACAACAACACAGAAGCGCTTACACTGTCACGACGAAAACCATTACAGTGGTGACGATTTAAGAGGTGGATTCAGGTGCGGAATACACCTGAAAAGGCGGCGGACGTAAAAGACGCTTCCTCAAACTTTGTCATCTGCTCACCTGCCTCGACGTCGCCACAATTTCGCGGCACCGCTATTTTCCCCTCAAATGCGAGACAAAACTACAGTGAAGTGAGCTGTGCGGCACACAAAACGACACTCACCTTTCTCTTCGGCATTTTATGCTTCAATTTTATTCTCCCTCAAACCAGGAAAAATACTAAGGTGAAAGCGAAAGGTCCAAGGGAGGTGAATTTGAACTACCTCGAAATACAGGATCAATATCTAAGCACCTTCGATAATATGTTGATTATATGCACTCCCCAAAACTCTAGACCTCGAGCAGCCATTGGTTGAGCCGCTCAAAATCCTCCGTGTTGCTCACTCCCCATTGGTCCGCTGCGTTTCCATGTAAATAAGAGCTCCCTCGTGATTGGCTCCGCGCTCTTTGCACGCAGATCTCCACGCACGGCCACGGTCGCGAGGGAAAGTGGAGGCAAGCCAATTGAAAGCGGGGCCGACTCTCGGTGGATCTGGGTAATGTAGGATGCGAGACAGAGCATTGGAAATAAAAGCACAAAGGACCAGAAATACGGGACGACACAATGGTACAATGTCGGCCCATAAAGGAGCTCCAGAAAACCTGGCGGGCATTGTGTCTTATTATGGGGTTTCCACAGCTACAAAGAGCTAGAGCATGCTAATGATATCTACTGTACACCACAATAACTAGAACAGGTAGCATTTTCTTGTGGGAACAGATAGACAGTAGTCGTACCATAAATCGATAGGCTATTTTATGCTAATTAAGACTTATTAGTTCAGTGTACAGTACAATTATTTGTTCACATGATGTTTAATTAGCAGATAGGAACTGTTAGGCTACAAAAGCTAAATTGTGTTAATTCAAACAGGTGTGTGGGAACTGTATGACCAATAAAAATGAACGGTACATTAGATCTCTTCCCTCTTCTTACTTTACCATAAATTTTGTTAAACTATGCATAGGTATATTAGATTTTTTTTTTGTTGTTGTTGTTGATGCTAAATCATTCAAATATGTGATCGATACTATTTCAGGCCAATGTGAAAATGAATTAAACCAGAGGAAGTAATTATTCAATAAGTTACAGTTTAATGCCAGTAAAGTATGGACACTTTTTAGTAGTTTATTTTGTTCACATCGTTTTCACAAGATAATCTCACGTCCTGTTTGATTTAATAAAATTACTTATGGTCAGTGCATCTGTGAGTCGTGAAATACCAATCTCATATTGCAATCCCAGATGGTTGTTTACAGTGACAGCTTCAAATGTCATTCTCATAAAGTATTGGGGTTTAAGGTCACTTTAGATGGCCACAGTGGCCAACCTAAATGACCAAATGAATGTATATTATACAATATTTCTTTTATTTTCTGCACGTTATTAAGCTTTTGTAGGCTGGAAAAAGATGAAACTGAAATACATTCACATTTTTTAATATAATGAAATAAACATTTTAATTTATGAGTGAAATTCCAATTGTGGAAAAAAAAAGAAGGTGCCACAAACTTACGGTATGGAGAACTTTACTACAGTAACAAAACCAGCACATGTACACAACTGTGTTAGGGCATTTAGAAGTCAACCTAGAACACACAGGAGCAGGGATAGCTCAATGGCAGGACCAGTGTTCCTGTCTCTATTTACATTGTCAGCTGAACACTAGAGAAACAGCACAATACACAACACAACAATAATGTATGTAGTCTATACTTGCAACAAAGAGATGGAGTGAGCACAAAAGAAAGACTTACACAACTGGTGAAAGTAATCTCTCAAAATGAAATAGTGACAAAAAGCGCTGGCTCAAAAACGTTTGCAGAATTGAAGTGATGGAGTGTTAGAAGTGTATCAGAACTGATGCAAAGTGAAAAATACACTCCATCCTCTCCACAATGTACTTGGGAGAAACAGAGAAATTCCCACTGGACAGAGTGACAGAGGTAATAAAGTTTGCTGAAATTAATCTGAAATTTAAGTGAATTGTTTTGGGGTTTTTTTACTTAACATTTATATTTAGCCTATTACTCCAAAAGTCAGAGAAAGAGAAATTGTTTTTGGATTTACTAAAGAGCACGATGGCTTTGTGGTACTTTTGAAAAACGAGGCAAACTGCTGAATGCCATATTTCAGCAGTTTCAAACATTTGATTATGGATCACACTATTAAATAAGAATAATATCACATCAGGGTCATCAATAAGGGTAAAATGTGATTATAACTGACTAATGTTTATTAAATCTGACAAAATGTTTAATAGCTATTTTTTATAATCAGGTACACACAGGCCTAAATATGTATATGTGGATCAGCTGTGTAAAGTATATTCAAACATGTTAAAATGAGTCAGTTCTAAAGCTTAAAAGGCTGCTCTATAAATGAATAAATGCATATATTACATTAAATTTTTTCCCAAGAAGTTAGTAAAACTAAGAGTGGACTCTCATATTTGCTTGCTTGTAGATATTTTAGATCAGAGGGCACTACATTCCCTCTTACCGCTGAAATCAGCTTGTTTTCACTAAAAATATACTTTATAAAGCCAACTTATAATTGTTTCAAACTTGTTTTACAGTAATTGAATTGCCTGGCCCTTTTCCCAAATCAAATCAGTACTCATCTTACAGTATACAGTCACTATTCTGCACTGTTAATCTGTTTTATGACTAAATATCCAATACACCTGCTTTGTTACTTTTATAAAAGCAATACTAGACAGAACAACAACAGACAACACCACAAACCACAGACAAACCACATGTTCTTCAGCAACAGGAATACAGACTCGGAAGTACGAAGATTGGCACATCAGTCTCTCAAGGTGCACTCCCTTTTAATAAAAAAGACTTAAACTAAAGAAATAAATGTCTCAAGTAAAGTAAATGCAGGAACTACGGCCAAAATACATTTAAAAACCAAGAGATCATGATAGCAGCAGACATCAGTAAAATGATGTCACTTCTAACCGAGCTTGTGAGAAGGTTGGAAATAGTCTGTCTCACTGAGCAGCGACATAACTGGGATGCCATCTTTCTTTAAAAGCGAAACTACAGACCGCACTGACACTTAGAGCCAACACTCGGCTGACCCCTTGTGACCACTTTCTGTCATTGAAGAAGTACATATAAATATATAACGTGCAGCATATGGCCCCCTCCCACTACATTTCTCCTCCTCCATTACGTCATTGAGTCCTGTGCACTTGTCGGGGATGTGTAATTCGGGGAGAAGCATGCACTCAGCAGCAGGAACACTGGACATCTTTACCTTTGTGCAGCTGCTGTTGTGCTAAGTGCTAACAACAAGCGGCGCCGCGGAGCCAAAGGCGGGACTTCCCTTTGGAGGGTTATCTCTGCGAGCAGTGCGAGGCGGAAGAGCTTCTGCGGGATCAGATATCAAGGTAGGCTTATTGACACATTTTGGTCTGCTAAAAGTGCCTTTCCTTGTTTTTATCCAATGCAGTTTCTTTAGTCTTGCTAGTGTGCGTGTTGTCTTTGTTGCAAGCTGTGCTGTTAGTGTCGCAGCAGACTACAATTAATAACCGAATTCCCATTTATGCGAATGGCTGTCCATAGAAGAGCTTTTGTTAACTAATTACGAGTTTATTCGCTCTTTCAACACTGCCACCATTATATGTTCTGTCAAATTAACAATGACATCATTTTTCTGCTGAGAAGCACGTCTCCAGAGGCGTTTATGGGTCAAAGTGCTTTGTTGATCCAACTTCATTATGTTAACAATAACAGCGGTATAGACTTCTATAAAATATTGCATTTAATTTAGGTTCTCAGAGAATTTTTTGATATAACACTTCTAAGACAATGCTATTAGTGTCATTCTTTGTTTTCTTTGCTTCCTGCAACAAATTAAGATCAATCCAAATTACTGCGTTACCTATTGTAGCACTGTATCATAAGTATGATCATATAATAAGGCAGGAATATGCATTTACGGAATTCATTGTCTTCTAAATTGAAGCTTAAATGGCAACAGAGTGTCATGCATTTGCCAAGCACATGAGTAAGGCAAATTGGGACAGGATTCTCTTAAGAGCACAAATGTTTCCATGCAAAGACGTACCATAGTATCTATAACAAAAGTACTATTATGAACAAAAACGAGTGGACAACATGCCATTTATGGTTTGAGTTTTGGCTGTTGTCAAGGTCATAGTCTAAATGTAATTAATTTGGTACAATATTTTCAAGAGTAAACACATGTAAATGATGCTTTAATATCTTCAGTGTGATTGGGTGTCTCTATTCTTTTACGAATGGGTGCAAAGTGAATTAAACTCATGACTTCTGTACGTTTTCAAAGGTGGTGTCATCACTGTGCACTATGCCGGGGCCCGGCTGTTTGCTGCGGAGAGGCTGCTGTCCTCTGCTCTTCATGTGCGCCCTGCTCCTGCCTCTGGTCTCCCTCAATAGCCTGAGTGAACACAGCCCCAATGACCACAGCACCGCTACTGACCGTCCCAAACTTCTTCTCGTGTCCTTTGATGGCTTCCGCTGGGACTACATCGACCGTGTCCCCACACCTAACTTTCATGACCTCATGAATGAGGGAGTGCTGGTGGAGCAAGTCGAGAATATTTACATCACCAAAACCTTCCCCAACCACTATAGCCTTGTGACAGGGTTGTACGCCGAAACGCATGGCATCGTAGCTAACGAGATGTACGACCCCACACTGAACCTGTCCTTCTCCATGGAGACGGACAGTATACATGATTCACGATGGTGGGATGAAGCGGTTCCTCTGTGGGTGACCCTTCAGAAAGCAGGAGGGCGGAGCGGCGCAGCAATGTGGCCCGGGTCTGACGTGAAGATCCATGGTATGTTCCCCAATCAATACCTTCGCTACAACGCCTCAGTTCCCTTCGAAACAAGAGTGGAACGCATTATCGACTGGTTCTCCGCACCCCAGGAGGAAGTGGTGGATTTCGCCGTCCTGTACTGGGAGGAACCAGACGAGAGTGGACACCTGCTGGGTCCCGAAAGTCCACTCATGGACGTTGTCATCGCTGGGATCGACGAGAAGCTTGGTTTTCTCAGGAATGAACTCAGAAAGGCCGGCTTGTATGAGAAGGTGAATCTCATAGTGACCAGTGACCACGGGATGATGCAGCTTTCAACTGACAAGATCATAGAGCTGGACGAGTATGTGAGCAGAGACTCCTACACCTGGGTCGACAAGAGTCCGGTGGTAGGAATCATCCCCAGTGAAGGTATTACACAAATGTGACATCTATAACCTTCTTTATATTATTGCATATTTAAACTTTTGTGACAACTCTGGTCTTTTTTCCGTTTTGCAGGGAAGCTCGAGGAGGTGTACAGTAAACTGGTGGATGCGAACCCTTACATGGCGGTGTACAAGAAAGAAGAGATACCTGCGCATTACCACTATCAACATAACCTCAGGATTATGCCCATCCTTTTGGAGGCACAAGAGGGATGGACCATTGTGCAAAACAGAACTGCGCCCTTTATGTGTAAGTGAATGTAGTCTGTAGTTTTTCAGTTGGCTTAAAAAAGCTTACATCATCCACATCCGTCTGCTCTAATAATAGCTTCAGAGGAGCTTTTTTAGTCCAAAACCGAAGCGAGATAGTCTTACTCCAGCTGCAATTAACAAAAGAAAGACTTGTTTGTTTTCCCTTAGAAACAGCAGGAATGTAAGTAGGCGTTAAAGCTCTTCATATTTTCCACTGCAGTTTTAATTTAAACTAAAAGTGAAATCTCTTTCAAGAAGATGGTTTCAGTGCTCACCATACAGCTAATTATACTGCATGATGTCTCCCCTGTGATTGAAGGCCTCCTAAGCAGTAAAAAAAACCTGCTGTTGTCTGTGTCTGGAAGAAAAAGCTGCTGACTCTGAAGGCCTCACAGCACCATGAGGTTTAAGATGTAGGATGTAGTTATAGTGACTTAATTTAGTGCTGCAGTGTACGGGAATAAAACATTAATGCAACATGCGAGGGAGGTACAGGAACACATTATGAGTAATTATAAGTGAAATGAGCTTGATCATATATTTCTGGATGCCACAAGATTAAAATAAATTCGGTTTTAGAGTAAAGAAGCCAAAAGTTTTTTTTTAGTCTTAATATAAAAGCTCCCTATGCTAATTTAATATCTGAGCAGCATAAACCTAAGCCACTTTACCCACGTAATCTATCAATGGCTAATACCTGATAGTTTGAGCTTACAAATCAACCAATAACATTTATATTACACAAGCAGTGCTGATAAAGAGCTCTGATTGATTGTCCCCTTTTTAAAATGAAAGTATGGATGTTTGTGCTTTCCAAACACAAGTTTTGCTTTGATTGATTTAGCAGTGACCAGTCAGCTGGGAAAATGTGATGTAGTAAATCATCCGAAAGAGAGGGCTAGGCCAGCATGCATAAATCCTCAACTAAACCGGTGCCTGTGATTCATGAGACTAAAGATTTACAACTAAACAATAAATGATTGAGTAATAATGTTCTTCCGCACACTCACATAATTAAATGCCCCTGTCTGTTTTTAGTGGGGAACCACGGCTACAACAACTCCTTACGTAGCATGCACCCGGTGTTTGTGGCCCGTGGTCCCGCCTTTCGCCAGGATTTCGTCAAGCCTTCGATGCAGTCTGTCGATCTGTACCCTCTTATGTGCCACATCCTGTCCATCCGCCCTTTACCAAACAATGGCTCCCTCTTCAGGGTCAAGGATCTTCTTTCCCAAGAGCCCACTCCAGTCACGCCAAGTGCTCCACCGAGGGTCAACGAATATTCCTACGCCCCCGTTATTGGCTCTATGATTAGTATCGTCATGGTTGTAGGTTTCCTGATTTTCTACATCAAGGAAGTCACCCTCAAACAGCTGCCAACACTGCCACGGGGCAGTAAGGAGATGTCCCAGCCCTTACTGCAAGAGGACTTAAACCTGCACTTTCTGGAGAGACAGAGGGGATGTGTGAGACACATATAAAAGAAGAGCATTATTATTGCTCCCCCAGGTCTGTCCAGAAGCATACCCGAAACACATCTCTCACACCAATAAATGCCACTGTGCTGCTCCTTTTATCCATTTGAAACCAAGGGAATCTAATCAAAGCTCCTCTTAATCATGTTGCTAACACGTGTGACAGAAATGTCTGGGGTTTGCTTCTGGTACAAGAGAATAAACCTTAACACTGGCTTTGTAGTGGCTTTTATTTGGTTGTGGTTTTCACTGAATTAAATTCATCTCATTATCATTGTCACAAGATAAGAGAGGAAATAATGTACCTGCTATTCTGTTGTGTATGAATGTCTGTTGGTCAAAACTGGACTTTAAAATTAATACAATAGATTTGATCCAATCATTTTCAAATCTATGCAATGTAAACATAAAAAAGACCAGTTTTCTCCACTGAATGTTCTAACTAAATCAGCAAAACAGGAGTTCTTGAAAGTATTGCTACTGGTATTACATTAAGTCATAAACAATGATTGAGTGTTACCGAATGTTACTTGAAACTGATTCTTAAAAACGCTCCATGTGCCAGGTTACCGCTTCGGTGTGTAGGTCATTTTTAGTACTTGGATACCATTTGCCTTCTACATCTGTTACCAGTGTGCAATCATTTGTGTGTCGGGTAGTCTCTTCTGTTTTAGAGTAGCAGGGCATTTTCGTGTACAGATAAATGTGTATTCTCCCGTTCATATGTTGAGAGTCATAACTAGCGCCATTTGTCGGTAAATTGTGAAAAGTGCAATTGCTGTTGGTCAGTATTACGTCTTAGGGATTTTAAAGGTTTTGTTGTTGCTTGGGTAAGAAGACTATTTCAGCATGACTTTGCGAGAGCTGTTCCCCTGATTTGCACTACTAGATGAACTACAGAATGAAAAGGGGCAGTAGTCGGATGCTTTTTAGGTCATGTATTATTTGCACTTCAATGTTCGTAGTTGCTGATTAAAAATAACAAAAAAGTTAGGTGCCTCTCGCCAAAAAGCTTCTTAATGAGCGCAATCATAGAGACTCATGTAGAATCCAAATCAGACAGAAAATTGAACTAATATTTTTTCAGCTTCTGTTGTTTTCAACATGTTATAATACTTAATACCTAATACTTGTGCCCAAAAATGACAGACATCACTGTGATCTACTTTTTACAAAATTTAAATTCATAACTTAAAAGCATTTATATTCAAATTGTTAATTTTCTGATGAATCTTGTTTTATGAAAGCAAAGTGTTGTCTGATAATTTTACCCTGATTTGTTGACAGAGAAATATATTGACAATATATATATTGAAGGATTCATTTAAACTATTAGAATAGGTTTATCTCAGTTGAATATCTTGGACTTTAAATTTTAATATTTAATAAGATTGAATAATAAGATTTAATATGATGTTTGCCATGTTAATGCAATCAAAGAGTCTTCTAAAAAAATAAAGGGACTTATGTGAAACTGAAGAGAGTGCATGGCGTTTTCTGTGTGTGTCTTGTATGCTAGTTAAGCTAAGCTAAGCTAGTCGATTCTAGGTTGGATTGACCACAGCAGGATGTCATGTTAAAGGTCAGGTGGGTAGTTGTTGGCGTCATCTGGTGGTGAAAAGACAGACTGCCATCCTACGCCTCACACCCCTTCTTTCTGGACCATGTGAACACCTACAGTAGCCTTGCAGGGACATGCTGTATTCTAAGGCATATTCTAGGCATATACACTACTAAACTAAAACATAATGAGGAAGCCTATCTCATACCGTACAACTGTAACAAAAACAAATTTATATAATTTTATAAACTAAAATTATAGTTTATATAAGTGGAGTACTATTTTCAGTACTCCACTTCGGTCTATAGGTCCCTACAATATGGCTTTAGTGACAACACGATTTTTGAACACCAGTAAATTATTTGCTACTAGTGAGAATGTGACATTAACAAGGCTAATTTAATAATTTGTTAGACAGATAAAACATTTCACAGATCATTAAATTTTTCCCTCTCCCCAAATGACTGATCATGATAAAAAGGAAAATACAAACAGGTTAAATTTCCTAGTCCTAAAATGTATGTACTCAGCCTTCATAAAAGAGAAGTGAGGACAAACCCTAAACTGGTTATAGTTGGAGGCCTGATAAACCCTCAGAAAGTAGATGTATGTAGATATGTACTCTTATCTACCATTCTTTCCCACCTTCAGTGTCCTTGAAGGCGCATGCCTCAGCTTTTGCTTCTATCACTTGTTAACTTAAGGATCAAAGGTCTTTTATGAGTTATCGCTGGAATTTGCCCAAGCTCTAGGTCACTCAGTCAGTCTCTCAGTCAGCGCTGGAACTGTGCGTGTGGCTCTGCTTTGAATAACAGGACGTCTGCCTAAGACCTGGACACCAACAGCCAACATGAACAACGTGTATGATGCTGTTGCAGAAGAACATGTGCACGAGGAGCACAGTGACCGATCTGAAAGCCCCGACAAAGAGCCCAAGTATGAGAACATAGCTGAAGTCAGCGAGCATGTGTACAGCGAGATCCTGGTTCACGCGTCAGCGGAGGGCGAGGCGGATAACATGGCAGCCCAGAACGAAGACAAACATGACAGCTCCTCTTCCTCCTCATCCGACGACGAAGAGGAGGTGAAGAAAGAGGAGGTGGTAGAAGTGACGCGGGAAGTTCATGAGGAAACAGTGGTGACAGAAGTGAACGGAGATGAACACAAAGAGGAACATTCAGAGTCCAGGCGTTCGTCCACTTCCTCTGCGTCCTCGGCCTCTCCAGGAGACCCCTGCGATGACCCTGTCCAGCCCATAAAGGAGGACAATGCAGAAGACGCTAGGGTCATGGCGTATACCCCTGAAACCATGGAGTCCAAACCAGAGGCTCTGGTGGATTACAGCATCCAAACTCTGGAGAATGTCACCCTGGACGAGAGCAGCGCTGCACCAGCTGATCCCACTCAGCCCGAAATCGCTCTCTTTGTGAAGGTAAGATCTACACAGTCCACTCACGATACCTTATTTTCACTTCTATAGTTTCTCAAATAATGTAGCTTCATGAAACTTGAACTAGTTTCTGCTAAGTGTTGAAGTCAGCTCTTTACATCCAACAGACCAGAAGGCTCCCTAAAGTCAAGTGTTCAGAAGTGAAACATTTTGCTTGTGGGGGAACATAAAAGAGCACTGTCTGCAACATATGTAATCCCAATGAGAATGTATTTTCTTACAATACAAAGCTCCAAAAGGCAAAGTCTTCAGTGCCGTGCTTGCCTCAACACGTTTATTCTTCTTCATCATCTTTCATTCAGAGCTGATTTGTGGACTAATGAGCCCTCTAGCACTAAACGTACATTAATTTACGACCTTGCATACTGGATTTTCCCAGCCCATGTACTTAAACAGATAATCTAAAGTACATCACAAAATGGCAGTTACATAATACACGGGTTTCTGGTTCAAATGGTTCACAGTTGCATGTTTTTTATATGACACGCTTGAGTGGTCTCTATCAGAGGCTTTGTCAGTGACTTTAATCTAAAGCAGCTCCATGTAATAATTAACTGATTTTGTAGGGCCATAGAAACCAGGCCTGAACTCAAAGCCTGAGTAAATCCCATTGTGTGTTTTGCTCTTTTTCTGATAGAGCTGCTCTAAAAGGTGTTCTATCAGTGCAACACAGGGGTCACTTTGCAGATTGGGCAACACAGATTGAATCAAGGCCCAACAAGGTTTTCTGATATAAACATCCAAGTTGGTGTAAATCATTTTGTAAATCATGAATTAACTTATTTAGACAGGTACTATATGTCATATTTAGAGTTCAAAAGGACACATTTTCATCTATGGCTACACTACCTAGATTATATTTTATCACCTTTTTTGATAAAAGCCAGCACAAATGACCCCTACTCCTCACTGAACCCCACCCTGATTATCTGAGTGAATCCTTCATCCTAATCCTATTTTCAAACAGTTAATCTTAAACGACTGTGACAAGAAACTAGTCTGTGCCATAAAAGTTGCGTTAAGTTTATTTGTTCATACTAAGTGGCTCCTCCTCTCTATGTCATAAGGCACAAGATTCAAATATCTTCATCTTCACTGAGAGCAAGTGAATAGTCTTGTTACTTTACAAGAAAGATAAAAATTGTTCTTTCTTTTCTTTAGTTCTTTAGTTTCTTTACAATTCAATCACACCCTACAACTCTCTGCTCCGGAAAGATAAAGAATCTGTCACTGTTTGAAGTCTGAGTGAATCATTAGCCGAACAAGTGAGTGATTTCAGCTTTATAAACCAAAACCGAGGCCATTTAATGAGCCTCTTGTTTGAGCTATGTGTATCTGAAATTAGGAAAGGTCTGAAAATCTCTTTGAAGCTCTCATTAACCTACAACGCAATGTTACAGGTCATTACAGGCTATGAATCCCTTTGAGGCCACAACTTTTTCTTGAGCCCACACAAATAATCTCAACATTCACTAAAACCTTGAAACGCTGTTCAAATTTCCCTTTATGATCTGTAATAATGAGCTGCTTCTTCACAGTGGCCTAGTAATTGGCTGCTGCATGTTAGCGCATCTGCCAGAAGAGGGGGCTGCTCTATAAATAGAAACAGCTTGAAATATTTGCTCTAGCTGCCCTGTCTCTTCCTCTGCTTTGCTGTCACTTTCACAGATGGTTGTTTTTTTTTTAAATATATATATTGCACGCCTCTCCCAAGCTTCATTGATTTCATTTTTGGTGATGTCCTACTTAGGAAGTACACGGGCGCCAAATTCCTGCATCAATTATTCACACAGAAATCTTCTGCGGTGTTCAAATATAACCTGCCTCATGCTGTCACAACCAAACATGTGTGAATAAACCCGCATTAAATATAAATGCTTCTGCTGCTCATATATTTAAATAGTAACAACCATAGAGACAGCAGTGACACAAATACCATCCCACTTTTTGGGTTCGTAGGGGATTATGCGGGACATGACAGTTTGTGCCTGGGCGAGTATTCTAGAACTGAAGAACAGTGATAATGTAGAGACAGTATAGTGATAAGATGTGATGTTGTGGTTGTGAGTGCAGCAGCAGTGGGGAGAGAGGGCTAGGGCTCCACCCCCTGGTGTAGACTGACACCTGTTTGGTCCTGTGTGTCACTGAGAGCTAGCCCTGCTCTCCATCTGTGCTAAAGCTAAATCAGAGCATAGAGCCGTACCTGCCACCTGGACCGACTCTCAGCCTCCACAGGACCATAGGAACTGCACACCGGCAGGAGAAGAGGAGTGCTAGAAAGTGACCAGTCTTTCTGACTTTTACTTTTTGGAGGATGTAGAAGAGAAAAAGTTGACAGGTGACAGACAGAAGCAAGCATCATGTCCAGTAACAGCCAAGACAGAGACCCTGACATTGAACTCTTTGTCAAGGTAAGCCAGAGGCAGAGTTGTGAGACTTTTTAGAGGGTTTTTATAGTTAAGTGAAAAGTAAAAAAGTGAATATGTACTGCAGCATCAGTAGCACTGGGCTGTGGAGAGCCTATGTAACTCAATAGTGGAGGTAGAGTTACCATGCTACAGGCACACTCTGCTCTAGACTGACCCTGGATTGTAGTGACACTGAAACCGTGTGCTGATGATGGGATGCATCAGGGCACTAACATCATTTTAACTAGGAGTAAAGCAACACTACATAACTTTTCAGGAATTCAAAAGGTATGTAACTTAAGCACTAAGCACCCACTAAACTCTTATGTTATCAATGTATACCTTGAACCTTCGAGGAGCGTCAAAGAGACCAGTTGTAGCAAAATATATTTAAAGTGGTACCCTTAACCCTGCCACAAATCACACAGATATTTATACAGTCAAGTATCTATTGAGCCAGAACTGGACTAATTGCCTTGAATGATGATTTTCTAGCCTTAATGTTTTAATTGACTAAACATCAATTGGCTTCATGTGTTAAGTGACAATTGTGATATGAACTTTTTGATATAAGCACAGTTTTATGACCTGATGTAAACAGCTCACTCCTGAGCCATTGTCTAACCCACAGTGAATCCACTGCCCGCTAACATCCACTGCCCGTGCATTCAGAAGCAGCAGCAGTGTTGTTTTGCTCTCTAAGCAACTAGTGCTCTCAAAGCCCCCAGAGATGAAGGAGATGTACCCGAGGCAGGTGAGGTGCACGCAGGTGGAAGGGCTCACAGCTGATGTGCTGCCTGGTTGCACTGTCCCAGTTAGGTGGTATTAAGTCTGATATCAGCCAGCCAGCCTCCTATGAAAACAGTGAGATTACTTACTAGGCTGCAAAATGTTCAGCCTAACCATCTGTGGGCTATCTCAACATAAGAACATTTGAGACACAATACTGAATGAACAGAAATACAGTATCTGATGCACAAACCTTGGATCTGCAGTTGAGTTTTTCCATCATCACTGATTTTAGAATTCTTCTTCTCCATTGTAACCTAGATGGACAAAGGCAAAGATGTTGTTAGCCATGTCACTAATTACAATGCCTACAATGTATATGGGAGGGTTTAATTTAAGAAAACTTTTCAAATTTGCCTTCTGTCAGATTTGTCAGTGAATGGATATATTAGTGGAGCCTATTAATATATGTTTGAGGCGGATGAAAGTTCAAGTGGCTTTCGGTAGCAGCATAATAAAGGTTACAGTGCATAACATATAAAGTATACAGTGGATCACGTGAAGCATCATTGCCTCCACTCATTCTGCCATCACTCAGTCGCTCTGTAAGCTCATGGTCTGTGCACACGCAGGGCCAGTTGTGTGCGACGGCCTTTTGTCCTTCACCTTCTAGATCCCGATTGGCTATTATGAGCTCCCGTGTATTGTGTTACTGCTGCACGCTCCCGAGTCGGGCCACAACAATGCAAACACATCCAGTGAGGCTGTGTGACAGCAGTGGACCTCAATGGCTGGCACACATACAGACAGCTCAGCTACTTTTAGAATGACAAGTGTGTTTCTGGTGTTTGCTGGGGACTGTTTACTGAGGGGTACATGAACTGTCGGGCATTCACTCGTATGCTTGGATGAAAATCCACTTGCCGAGCTGTAATCTTTGAAGTATTTTGTCACTTCTGATCTTCTTTCATTGCACAAGTAGCATATTTTATCAACATACTAAATAAGACAATGTCTGTACTTAACTCAGGGGCAGTCCACTTACAATGACGTGTGATTTTCGCTTAGGTGTCAGCGCAGGCCACCTAGTGTGACCTGTACTGTGTCCCGGCGGCCAGTGAACTAGTTGGAATCTCTATGTATAATTCAGTCAGTGGATCAGATGTCGTGTTGTGTGACTGTGCATACCGGTACACTGCCTCGCGCCGACTGCACAGTTATGTGGCGCTGGGGAAGTGATTCTATCTTCATTTTAAATTCTAATGTTGTTTGTATGTAGGCAGACAAATTGTCCTAGCCATGCCTTCACGGAAATCAAGAAAAATAGAGAGATCCACATAAAAGAATGCACAGGATTAAATAAAAACTTTAATTTAATGACGTAATTATTGTGGTTTGTATCAGATTCAAATGACAAAAATAAAGAGTCATAATGAGGAGTTTGGCTCTACAGTTTTAAGTGCTAAAGCAGGCAGAGAGATGCTAATGTCCAAGTTTAGCACATATGAACTGTTTAGTGAGTCCGATCCCTCTGATTTGTTTGCAATCACATATCTGTAGTAAGCTCCAGTTTTGCATCCATATATGGGCATTGAAGGGGGGCATTTTAACGCTAAGTTCATCACATGTTCTTGGTTATTAAATACCTGGTTTCTATGTAGACATCTGAGGAAAATCAAAGTAAACTTCAAAACATACTAGTCCAAACAGGCTCGTTTACTCTTCCACAAAGGTCAGTTGTCCACCTTTCCACAGCTAACTTCCTGCAGTCTTTGACTCTTCCGAGAAACACTGAAGAAACTTAGCGGGTGAAACAAGACAAGGTACAATAATCATAAGCACTGGTTTGGTTATAACTTTTCAGGGTAAGAAAGTATTTATAAATGAGGTCCAATGTTACCACCAGTGGGTTAACACAAAAGTCTCAAAAGTCATAAAAAGATAATAAATATAAATAGAGAAAAATAAATAAAATTCATATATATATAATAATAATATAATAATCTAAATATAGTTATTGCTAATAGTCAGCTAAAACATATGCATAAAATTTGTTTTTTGTGTGTTTGCAGGCAGGCAGCGATGGTGAAAGCATCGGCAACTGTCCATTCTCTCAGCGTCTCTTCATGATCCTCTGGCTCAAAGGAGTAGTGTTCAACGTGACCACTGTTGACCTTAAGAGGTTCAGAGCATCAGTTTAGAGGCCAAAAATGTACTTAAGACTTCTTAGTGACAGTGTTTTGTATGTTCTCGGCAGAAAACCAGCCGATCTGCACAACCTGGCTCCGGGCACGCACCCTCCTTTTCTCACATTCAACGGAGAGGTCAAGACCGACATCAATAAGATCGAAGAGTTCCTCGAGGAGACACTGTGTCCTCCGAAGTAAGTCGTCTGGAAGTTTTTCTCACAGTTTGTGCTCAGACTTTTTTGTCTGTGTGGAAAACGTTTCAGTCCATTTAAAGATGTACAATCATATTTAAAGGCGATGACGTCTGCTGTGTTGAAAAGTCAGACTGGTATATTTTGTGTTACTGTCAGTCTAGAAACAGTTAGAGCCAATGTGTGAGCCGTCGTGGAGAAAAACGCCAGATTACCTAAATCTTTCTTTTATTGCCTGTAAAGTTTTTTACATTATAAATGGACCTTAGTGTGAGAAAGCTTAAAGGGCGGGCAGCCAACTGGGGTGCGAGTGTGTAACATGTTTTCGGTGTGAGCCCAGCTTTTAGTCCAGGTGTTAATGCTATCCAGATGCTGGCTCCGCGTCTCTCTGACTGCGTCTCCTGACTCTGTCCCCGTGTCTGCTCAGGTATCCCAAACTGGCAGCCAGGCAGAGAGAGTCCAACACAGCTGGAAATGACATCTTCGCCAAGTTCTCAGCCTACATCAAGAACACCAAACCCGAGGCCAACGCTGGTGGGCCGCTCATTTAGCCACACACACTCACAGGCTCCTGAATCAGATGTAAAATACAGACATGATTGCATTTCCCCACTAGGCTGTAGCAGAGTCCTGTTTTTAAGCCTCTGAACGTGTCCTCTGCGGTGCTGCCATCTAGTGTGCGTGGTATAGTACTGTTATATACTTACTGTACGCATGTGCCATATGTTCAGCTCTAGAGAAGGGGTTAACCCGAGCGCTACAGAAGCTGGACGACTACCTGAACAGCCCTCTTCCAGATGAGATCGATGCAGACAGCATGGAGGAGGAGAAGGGCTCCAGCCGGTTGTTCCTGGACGGGAACGAGCTGACTCTGGCAGACTGCAACCTGCTGCCCAAACTGCACATAGTCAAGGTAAAGAGTGCAGGCACCTGAGGAAATATGCGGTTATTCTATAGGTTAGATACGCTGCCAAAAGCTAGGGGGATCTACAGTGATGCTAGACAGAGCAAAAAAAACCCTTTCTATATACCATACAGCACATTTTTTTGCCTCATGCAGTGTAAAATTGCATGGTATAATATAATTATAATTGAGTAATAGCCATAATGGATGTAATTTGAAAAATAACTATATACAAAAGGCAGCAGTCATTTATTCAGTGAGCCACAATCTATAAAATAGCAATTACCAAATGGTCATATAGCCACTAGTTAATCAGCTTTATTTGGTTCTACCGACTACTACATTGGGAAGTTACTTAAGAGTTACAGTTAGATTATAGATCGGCCAATATAACAGTCATTCAGTTGTTTTTCTTACTCATATCCCCAAGCGATCAAGATTTTAACACTAAAAGACCAACTACAAAACAAAGACAAACTACTTTTTATTAATGTAAACAACGTATTGTTTTTAGGTTTATGGAATGATCATCAGTACAGTGACACTATCCAGGCCCTGTCCAAAGTGATACCTTTTTCATGTTTAAACACCATAGCAACATCTCATCGACTTAAGCAATAGTGTAAACTCATCAACAAAGATGACACACCTCATCTAAAACAACAGTATTAATCACATGTTTAAATAATATGTAACAATGGTTAAATATCCGTAGTGACACTTTACCAATCATGTAATAAAACCTGAGCAAATAGTTTGGATGCATGTCTATACACCCTAATGTTGGTTCTCTTGACTTCTTGCGGCCCTTTTATGCTCGACCAGAAAGCCAGCGTTTTGTAAAAAATAACATCCGACTTCTAGTGTGACATTCAAATTGTGTGTGAAATTTTGAACTCATTACATATTCTGTACCTTGCTTATACTCAAAAGGAAAAAGGCTAATGCTGTAGCATAACTCGCATGGTTAATTTTCATAAATCTCCTATAAATATCCTACATGTAAATTTGTTTTGATGCGATATGTGATCTCACAGTTACAGTGGGGTATTTGTCAAACCAGGTTTAATGAGTCTTTAAATCAAAGGGTTATTCTCCTTGTTTCATATCAGAAACCATCAAAATGAATTTACTGCCACTCTTACAATAGGTTTAATGTTCCTTATTTTGGGGTAAAAGGTTAGATAGTGTTGCTTTAAGGTAAAAAACCTAATACTTCATTGATTTTCTTTCACACCAAGCTTTCCATCTATGCTTGAGAAAGAGAACACATACAATCTGAATGTAGTCCTTTTTTGTCTGCAGCACACTTTTCTCACACTCACTTTTTTCTGTTTTTTTTATTTTTTTTATTTTAATTTCCCACAGGTGGTCGCTAAAAAGTATCGCAACTACGACATTCCCTCAGAAATGACGGGTGTGTGGCGTTATCTGAAGAGCGCCTACACACGGGACGAGTTCACCAACACCTGTGCGGCCGACTCCGAGATTGAGATCGCATACAAAGATGTGGCGAAGAGACTGGCCAAATAAGTCTGTCAAGTTCCACCAATAAACTATAAATGAAACATCACTCACACATTCAGGACTGTCCTCTGAGTCCTCCACAGAAACGTCTCACAGTAAAGAGG
The DNA here is from genome assembly GCA_036850595.1 of Rhyacichthys aspro. Classification (NCBI taxonomy): domain Eukaryota; kingdom Metazoa; phylum Chordata; class Actinopteri; order Gobiiformes; family Rhyacichthyidae; genus Rhyacichthys; species Rhyacichthys aspro. Next base: position 12,906,506 of record CM072170.1, on the reverse strand, counting down.
TCTGTCCGGCGCAGCCAGTGATGGATTTAGAACATATATAGTAGTGCAATCACAGAAAGGCTTTCACTCAAACATAATCCTGTCTGTCTGTATTTATTTCTCATAACACAAAGCTCTCTTTCATACGTACTCCGGTGCTCCATGCAGCCAAACATTTTACTAGCTGCTGATGTCAGGGTCGTTCTCTTTATTTATTCCTGAGGCCTCAGAAGCCAGCCCTGACTCCAGTGTTTATTATCGAGTAAAGGCCGCTTTGATTCAGCCACTGGTGATTGATGCTAATTGTTTACTGAATATATGTTAGAATCTGCAGGTGTTGATTGTCGTCCATTAGCTCCTGCTGTAGCTATGTTCCTTTTCCCCAAGGTTAGTATAAAGTCCATAGACTATTTAAGAGTCTGAAAGGTTGATTTTAAATGACTTGTAGCTGATGAGAAAAGAGTCTGCATGCTTCCCCTTCTATATGTGTTGGGACAGTTAAACAAAATCTATAGCCTTCTTTTGAAACATGAAAAAAGTGCCTTTATTTCGAAGTATATCACAGTCCACGCCAAGGCCACTGATGGATTCTGAAAAATGGCAGCCACAGCTGAGACATTTTGTTTTACCTCCAGCTATTAGTGCTCAGTCCAGGTATTGATTTTGTCTTAAGTTACATATGATATTACAAACGGAGAAAGTATTTATTCAGCAGCACAATCAGGCCTGATTAGCCATTAGTGCTGCGTTGAAAAGCGTCTTCCAGGCCCAGTCCACAATGGTCAGCAGCCCTGCCCTCCAGCCCCTTCATCAAATGCACATTTCCTCCGTCAGCATTCAAAGTTCAACAGTTCCATTGTCCGTGGCGACGATGGAAATGAGTCTTGAGGGCTTATCGTCTTTGGCTTGGTGTCAGGCTGCGACTCTAAGCGAGACTTCCTTGAAGAGCCATGAGGCTCTTGTGTGGTTTGGACAAACGTATGATATGAAACCGGAGCATGATGACTGAGAGGCTTGCTCATTGCAAAGCTCCACAAATAAAATAATATTTTCACAGATCGACTGGTGCCTTTTTCTTTTCTTGCTAGGTGATCAATCAACATTGATACTTTATAACTGGGAGGGGTGAGTGGTTTGTGTCAGTGATATCTGGTCTGGTCTAGAAAAGGGTTAAGTGACTGACTGACTGAGTTGATCAAATCCAGTGGTGCAGGTCTGTTTCTCCATCCAGAGGAGAAAGAAAAAGGCAGCGAGAGAGTGATGACCGTTGACAGGCTTAAATAGAGGCTTCTATGCCAGGGATCAAACGCCATCCCTCTTCTCCACTCTCTCATTAAGACGGAAAACCCGAGCGCCGCCATCCGATCTGTCTCCATTTTTCCTCAAAGGAGTCTCACTTGAAAGATGTGCGCCTGTCGGATTTACAATGGTGGGCGAGCGGTGTTTACTGAGACGCGGCCTTGCCAGAAACAACAGTCAAAGAAAATAAATGGAGCCTGCCTAGTGTTTCCACAAGAGTAAGGGAATATGGAGCGAGACTTGTGCCTTGCTGTTTGGTAATTAGTACCTAAACATCCCCTGTCCTTGGATCCCATTGCTCACATCCAACATTTCTGCGAGCTGGATAATATACAGTGGAGCATTAACGTCAAACACGTCTGCTCATGGGGCCTGGCACGCCACATTAATCTGTTATTACACTCCCGGTAGATGTAGCAGTGGCGGGCCTTGGCCACCACGGCACAGGGCCCGTATAGGCTGACAACGACTCACACGCAGCGCACTTTTATGGCCAGGTTTACTAAACCTTTTCAGCTCATGCAGAAATTGTGTAAATTGAGTCTTGCTTTGAGACCTAAGCTGATTAAAACAAACTATGTGTTTGACATGTGAGGACCTACCAGAAACAGAGCTGTGATCCAATTAAGGCCCAGACCCTCAGTTTATGAAATACTACCATAAAGACCTCAGCAGCACTGCTTACTATATAGATGTTGCGCCCATGGGAGGCACACATATGTTTCACCTTCTCTTCACTTCTTGCTATTTTAGTAGACATACTATTTATTTAAAGGGTTGTACATGTAGTTTTAGTAGCACAAAGGTCGTCATGTGCTGTGCAACGTGTGGTGTGTGGTTTACAGCACAGCTATGTTAGCCGCCGCATGTTCCATGTACAAAGGGATTTAACATGTAGCATGTTAAGTATCCTAATGTATCATGTTGTAAGGAAACTGATCTGGACTTCTATGAACTACCTCATATGGGCAGAATTGAACTATTTACAGACTTTAGAGCATAGACTGATTAAAAACAACTTAATAAAAGAGTAAAAAAGGAAACCACAAGAACAAGTGGGGCACTAAAAAGATCACAAATTTTTTTTAAATGGCTTGGAAAATCTTGCTTCTGTAACTTTACTTTTTTGATTAGATAATATTAACACATCACAACTAAATCATCAAACTCAAGCCAGACTTCTGGACTGAATATTTCCCAATGCATAACATTCATAACAATATAAAGTTTGAAAGTCCTTGTGGTGATTCTGATAGGACCATGAAGATACAGCAATGTAAATTGATGAGGTACTACTACACAAAATAAAAGACGTTTTTTGTTTTTGAATCATGTTTTCTTACCTTTATCAGCTCCTCTAAACCTGTTTGATCTGCGTATGGGCCATGTCAGCTCCTCAAGTTTTGTTGTAGGTTGCTAATTGTCCACCTAAGTGAACTAGCTAATTATAGGAGGACAAGGTGTTGCTAGCATACATTAGCTAAGTACTAAGCCAAACCAGTCACTTCCGAAAGATACATGAAGGACAAAAACACTAGTTAAGGACGCATAACGAGCTACACTAACCTCATCCAACTAGTCTACTTAATTACATTAAACCTAGGCTACTTAACACGGTTAGCAACCTGATAACACTCACACCTGAGCAGCTTATCGTAATCAAGTTAGCCTAGCCGAGTGAGCTTTAACTACTGACCGTAACCACAAGGCTATATCGAGTTAGCTAAATTGCAATTAGTTTATTACCTCACGAATTCATGATAGGCAACAGAAACTTTCACTTTTTAAATCTTGATTGACTTGAATTATAGCCTAGCTGAGTTAATCAATACTTAAATACTAATATTCTCCACCATTTCTACAGCCAAAGACTCTAACTGGTTTAAGCCATTCATTTTAACCTGAAGGTTTATATTAACTCACTCACACTGCTGTATATTAAATAATTTTTGGCTAACTGTCAAAGTACTTACTAACATGTAATATTGATCTAAGCTTATCTTTTTCTAAATGCCATCTAATAATTGCTATGACTACTTGTTAATTGCTACTGCTAATTTTGCTAACACTCATTGTAAATAAAATGTGCCACTTAATGTGAGCTAAAGGGTTTGGCCTACTAGTTGAAAGGCTTAAATAGAAGATTAGATGCTATTCAGTTAAACTTTATATTAATAATAAAAAGTAGTTTTGTGACATTATTATTTGTATTTATCTCTATGATTCCCAATGCCTCTAGAGAAAAGATATGGACAGACACATATGAATCAGTATAAAATAACCTTTTATACTCAGCTAGCCTATTACTAACAATAACAAATTCTTCTGCAGAGCTACATAGACCTGATGGTGCATCCTCTGTCCACACCCTCCAGTCACTGATTGCAGTGGTTACTGAAACTGTCTGGTGACTGGCACGTGACAGCTTCACCCAACCCAGAAGGTGACTGCTGATGTTCCGCAGAACCAATAAGGAAACATCTAATCAGGCCACGTCCTGCACTGACAGCGGCCATGTCATAACAGCAGATCAAGTTTAAAAGGCGTCTCTTTGTGTCTTCCACCGGGAGACGTGGAGCATCTGAGAGAGTATCAGATGATGAGCCGGGCCTCCTCCTCCACTCGCCTATCCTCAGAGCCTTGAGTGACTTGTGGTGAAGCATGATGAGGATTATTGATCTGCCTGGCGCGCGCCTGCGGTTTCTGCATAAGGCTGACGACCTCACCAGAGAGAACTCTTGGCAAAGGCCGGCCTCTGTCTTAGATCACTGGAGCAGCTCAGGCCGGGACAAGCCTCCAAGCCTGGTGTCTGAAAGTCTGGCCTGAGCCGTTCATTGAGCTCAGAGCCAGGTGATCAAGAAGTTACAGTGTGTATTCAAATAATCAGAAGATAACAATAAACATATCTGATTTTGGAGAGGAACAGCTCGAATGCATGTCTGCAGACTGGAGAGCCGCAGGGTATTTATGCTCTTGGTTAGATTTACTGGTTAGGCTTTCAGTTCCAGTTGTGAACCACATAAAATAATCCATGGTCACCCGAGAAGGATGTGGACACTGTGCTAATTATGTGAGATGATGATGTCAGGTACTGATACCTACTGCTAAGCCAGAGCTTTTCTACACTCTGTACCCTGTTCCAGTGTGTAGAAGTGCACTGTGGTGACCACACCGGCTGCCCGACCACACTCACATCCAGTCGGACATGTCTGGATCCTCTGCAGCCCTCACACATCCGCACTGTCAGCCGAGCACTCACTTTATCATGCCGAGTTGTAAATCACCGCTTCGCCTTCAGGAAACACGCAGCTTTTTTATTTTCCAGTCATAAACCATAAAACCTGCCTCTAACACGAGTTATGATCCTTGGAGACAGAGAGGATGAATGTCTAAAGCAGAAGCAGACATGATGGCGGGCATCCTTCATCCCCCCGCTTCTTTTCGCCTGGCACCATCCAAATGACTTTTTCCAGCAAAAATCCGACATGATCTCAAGTCCCAGCGTCACTCAGCTGTGGCCGTCTTAAGTGACTGCTCCTACTCAGCAGTCCATTAGTTCTCAATTAACACACGCCTGATAAAGTTTTAACCGCTCTCCATATGACAACAAGAACACACCGAGCTGCTTCACGCTTGGTTTCAGGCAAAAAATCAGGGCTGCATGCCAGAACTTTTTTTTGCCTGGCTGAAGCTTATGGAAACGGCCTCTGGAGTTGAGGTTTATCCTGTCGTATGTGCCTTACATTGCATCAGTTTGTACTTTGGCGTTTAAGACAGTTTGAAATGCTGACATTGAAGTGGAGGCCTGTGAGAAAAGAGGCCTTTGTTTGTGTTTGGTCGCTGTCCATGGTCCTGACACTTCATACTAATTTCCCTTTTTTTTTGCACTCAGTGTGGCCAATATCACATTGCATAATCCAAACTGGCAGAGGGCTTTAAATGTAGGCATTTTAATGTTTCATAAGTGCACTTTTCTTTGCCTTTTACTGAGCAGCAAATGGATTTCATGGAATCAAATGTTTCCAAAGCAGTCTTAAGTCACCGTGGGCTATAATCTGGTGATGAATAGGTTCTGCTGCAGGATGTGAGGCCTGCTCTGTCTGCAAAGTTCTTTACTGGCGTCTGCCAATTGATCATTTCTTTTATTACAGGTCAAAAGACACGCTGTCCTTTACAACCTCTCTCGGCGAGGGTGAAGAACTTTAATATCTGGCGTTCATTTACAGGGCTCCGAGCTTTGGAGACATGGCGCATGGTGTTGAAACTTTAGGAGGTTTTGAGAAGTACCACTAACATAATAAGCTAGCTTGGCAGCGCGCAGGGCGCCTTTGGCTGTGTGCAACTCCATATGGGTGGGCCCCTCACCAGAATCCCTGAGGTTAAATAAAAAAGCCACTAGAGTGCGCCAAAGTACACAGTTATTGTTGATTCAGTGTGAGGTTCTCTCGGAGCAGGAGGAGGGTTACTCAATTACACTCGGATCGTGTTAACATCATTTGTGTGCGTTTCATAATGGCCGCGTTCTGATGACATGAAGGTGGCCTGTCACAGTGTGTTACAGGACATCGGTACAGTACAACTTCAGGGAGGCCGTGGTGTTTTAAGACTCAAAGCCTAGAGTTTTTATCTCAAAATGAGAAATCAAGATGTATGGGTCAGAAAAAGAGCCAGCTCTGTCAATGGAAACATACAAAGAGCTGTGTAAGACCCTCGAGGACCACTTCCCGTCTGAGCTGGGCCTTTGTACATCGATAGAAGTCAAAGTCAGTTTGTATTGGGCTGAGTGCAGCTGTTTGTGGCGGTTTGTCTCCTCATAAAGCTCTTTGTATTGTCTGTTAGCTGCATAATTGAACTCCAAAAGTATATGTGCTTTGTGCTGCAGCTGCAAAACTCTTTACAACCTGCTTTAAAAATCAAGAGTATGGAGTTTAACAGGGATGAAAACTCCATAACCGCGCTCCGTCAATGTGTCTCTCCCGTGCATGCAGGACATTATGCTAATTTCTTTGGGTGTCTGGGTCCCATTGCTTCTCCGGAGTTCATTATTATAATTGCTAGACATGGCTGAGAACGCTGAGAATGTGAACCTGAAACCAGCACGAGCGCCTTTTTTTTTCCACGCAATCTATATTCAGGGAAATCCCGAGAATGTTCCCGATCTGAACCCTAAAAAAACACACGGGATGGTGCAGCTCTGGCTCTGTCTCTGTGTCAGCATGCTCTATTATGTCTTGGAATAATGTAAAACAGCTTCCCTGGTCTTTGCCTGTGTCTGTTCCTGTCTCCGTCGCTTCGGTTTCCCAGAGCACCTTTGAAATGAAGCCATGGCAGTGGCAGCAGTCGTCCTCGTCCAAACACAATGTTAGGAGAGAGCGGAGATGACACTGCAGCCTGTTAACACACACACACATCTGAACTCGTGGAAAAAGGAGTATGAGAGAAAAAATAAGTTACAAAAGTCCTATTTTATTCATAAAATAAACAAAATGTACAATCACAATGCCAATTTCACTCACTGTTGTCAGGTCTATTTGTCCCTTAAAAAAGATCTTTGTGAAACGTACCAGCAATGTCTAATGGAGAGTCCATCAGAGAAGTTTACCTGACAAGTGTTCATGAGAGAAGAAGCATAACAAAAGACATAACGAGTAAACTTTACATAAGAGCAAGGACTGTTCCTGCATATCTTACATGGTGGTCATTAAATAATACAATGTCTTTGAGATTGACTTTGAAACAAAAGAAAACAAGGTTGTACCTCATGAAATGAAAAAGAGAAAACACTCACACAACACAAACAAAAACAGATGAGGACAGAGTCAGGGATGTCAGTGCTGCGTTGATGTGTAAACACTTTTAAAAGACCACTTCCTGGTCAGGTCTAAAGAGAAGAGGGATTAAATGAAGTCCAACAGATGTGCATAGTTACCATAGAGATGCTGAAAGACTTTAAGAAAAAAGAATCAAACAGTCTAATAGGTTTTTATTTGCTGTCTTCTGTTACACTGTAACAGCAAAAAGACTTTTCGTTTGGGCTGGAGCGATTGGGGAAATGCAGTGTGACATGTTCAATTCCATTAAGTGAGTTCAGAACATCCTCTGCACAGGCTGCGTGCAAACCTGCAATGAAAGGCCTGAAGCCTGATCCTTGGACCGGCCCCTGTTTTTCTCAGCTTTGTAAAATTGGGTTATTATATTACCTTCATGCACTGAATATCAAATTGTATGAAAGTCAAAAAAAATCTAACAAATACCAACTGCCTTGTGAGATCAGATTCAGCTCCAACCTAAATGGCTTGTTTGGCCAAGTGTTATCCATTCTACGTGTGTGTGGCGTTATAGCTGCACTGAGGACCAAAACCACGAGCCCTGCTGGCAGCCAGCCGCAAGTGCTGCCTGAAATAAAACAAGAAGTAAGTGCTTTATGAAACAAACATACACAAGTCTCCCAGATTTTTTGGTTACCAGTTTGCTGCCAGCAGCTGCTTCCAATCACCTCGGTGTTGCACTTTTTCCTATTGCTCTGACATCTTAAAAATATGACATAGTAATTTAAACTGTAAATATCAGACTTCCCTCATCATGGTGCCACAAAAGTGTTAACTTATGACACTAGCAAGCAAGAAGATACAAATCAGTTTGGTAAACATGTAAAAAGCAGAAAATAAAAATAAATAAAGGAAAGGAATGTCATAGTCTCTTTGTTTTTAACTGCGGTATTTCTCCTTCAGTCTCACAGACTGAAAAATGCAAAACTAAGAAGTACCCGTGTGTCTCACACACTAGACAAACTTTTTCAAAGCTATCTTTTACACAATATAAAGCGGTCCTAGACTTGGCGTGTCTCTTTATAATCCTGACTGGTCGGATGAGACATGCAGTTACAGCCAGTCTGAGAGAAGATCCAGTCCTGAGGAGTAAAAGATCACAAAATACCAAAGTCTGCTTTGGTGGAGTGCGACTAGGCGTGGCACTGCCATAGCCACCTTTGGGCTACGTGTCAATCTCAACATGAATGTACCATTTCATAGCTGACAAGAAAATACATATGCATCTGTACGCATGTCAGAAGACAAACTAAAGAAATGAAGCAGAATTTCCCCAACGGATAATTATTTTCCCCATTGAAGCTCTCTTTCATGGTACTTTGCCAAGAGGCACAATACGAGTTATTGCTCAATAAATACCAAAGGTTTAATTCCAAGCCAAATGTGTGTCAACGCCTCTCATGGATGTGGGGCTCTTAATACGAGGAGCAGTTAAACTGAAAGTTACTCCAGAAGAAACATGTTGCAATACTCTTTGGAAATTACATTTCAGATTTGAAACCATTTATATCTTTGGGTGCTACAAAAACTAAAGCTCTCACTCTTTAAATTACCTATCAAAACAATTCATTTTAACTTAGTCATATAGATGCATCAAAAATATTCAGATTACACTTCTTCGACTCAAGTTTCAAATACAATACATAATTTATGGCTTTATAAGTTAAACAAAGAAAAAAAAACGCCTCAATCTACATCCACATTTCACCCACAATATACAAGTTAAATTAATTGGTTTAAAGCAAATTGAAAGTCCATACCACTTAACGTAACTCACTCTCATCTGCTACTCAGTGCTGAACTTGCATCTCCATATTGTCGTAGTACAAAACATGCCCTGCAAAAAGCCTTACCAAAGTACAAACACTATACAAAAGAAGCAGTCTTTTACAAATAACGCCAAAGCATCCCTTAGCTTTGTGGATTATACGAAAAGAGAAATGAAGTCTCATCCACTCGGGCGTAGAAAAGCAAAGTTGTCTCTGTCAATATTGCTGTGAGAATGACTCCCTTTGTAGTGCTTTGGTCAAAACACATTCCAGGAAGACAAGTCCATACAAGTCTGATGTGTTTTTTATCTCAACCTTCATTTCCAAGTCAAAGGCAGAGATAGTTTTAGCTGATGAGAGCTCAAAAATCCCCTTTTCTATTAAAAAAAAAAAGATTTTGTGCTTTCAAACCATGATGGACTTCTGATGTGCACCTCTAGATTCTTCAATATGGCCGCCACACAGCCTCATCCATGCGGCCTCCGGGGTTGAGGACAGTAGGGGAGTTACTGTGGCTCCCGTCTCCGTCCACGCCGCCCTCCGTCTGGCTGGGCAGGTTGGGGTTCACCAGGGTGGTGCCCGTGGAGGCGCTAGTGCAAGGGGGAATCATCCGGGAGGGCGAGCGATCTCCTCCGGGAACCATGGAGAACTGGTAGGACCCGGACGAAGCGCCGTAGTACAGGTAGGGCGTGCTGCTGGTCTGAAAGGGCGCGCTCTGACTCTGGGTGGAGCCCGGGTACGGCGGGGGGAGATAGGTGTGGTAGTGCGCGCTGCCCAGAGACATGGGCGAGGTGACCGGAGGGGTGTAGGTGAAGGTGGCCGGGTAGTGCATCCGAGGACTGGGGAAGCGGGTGTCGGTGAGGGTGGACAGACTCGGGAACTGACGCTCAAACTGACCGGGGAATGGACTCAGGTCAGAGGAACCTGAGGGAAAACACAGAGGAAGAACGTTTAAGGACACGGCACAATGGATTCAAACTGTTAGTTGATACATTTGATTACTGTCTGACATCAGCGGCCATTGAGCTGCTTTTGATTACACTGCAGTTCCAATGACCAGTGGTTTCTTTATCCCTTACAACATTAATAAGCTAACTTTAGCTACTTCACCAATTAACAAATCAACACATTCTGAACACAACACGTCCTATTTATCCACATTAAACACATCACTTCAGCAGCTTTTATCACTTACAGTCTGTTTCTTTAGGATATAAGGGTGAAAGCTCAGACCCCATTTAGTTTGAAAGTGGATGTAATGTTTATGATCAAGTCTAAATTCTATAAATGGGCTACTTTGGTTGAGTAGACAGGAGCAGTCATGTGTAAGCTAAAGAAATGTCAGAAATACTTTACACTCAATCTTGAATACTTCTTATCATTTGGGAATATTGTTGTTTTTTCCATTAGAGAAATGAAAGCAACCTGTAACATCAGTAGAAGTATGTGTTCTTTATGTACATTTTAAATATGAGATAACTATACAAACCAACAGCCTAAACACATATTTTAGTGATAAATTCAGTGGTAAATAGTTTACAGCAGTTTATTATCCCATAATTAAGACCAAAGTAAGCAACGTTTTACCATCATTTGAAAGTAGCTTCCTTTCGGTTCACAATCAGAATCCAGATTTAGAGACATTAATTAACCAACTGCTTGTTGCTGCACTATTTATTTAAACTAGTGCCTCATTTATAGGATTTCCAACATGGCAGCTTTTTTAAATAACATCTTTTTTTTTTTTTTTAGCAGCAGGAGGCAGTCTTGCATAATATTAATGTGCAATTCAAAACAAACAGAAATTTTGCTCTCTGTTCAAAACCCAAGCGCAAGGGATGTCCCATGTAGTTTAATCTATGCTAATTGTAATGTACTTTTTTAAATGCTGGCCTTTTTTTTTTACAGTACATTCCTTATCTTAGCTCCTGTCTGCTTCTCCAAAGTTGGATGTTGCAATGTGTGTATTGACTGCAGTTAAGTACCTTACACAATATCCCCATTAACTACAGCTAACTGTTGACATAAATAACATCTATTTCTCTTTCTACTTATGTCGATGGGATTAAATTAAATGTGGCTTTGGATTCTTCAGTTGTTTAACACTTGGTCTTGGAGAGTAATTGAGTTTAACGAATAAGTCCCGTGAGAAAAGAAACGGTAGTAAACTGCATTGTAAGTAATCAGACGTTCCCTGCCAGCTATGTGTATTAAGCAATTTGGGGATGAAAAAAAAAGGCTTAATGGATTTTTGTGGGCGCAGTTATGGAATCAAATTGGACTGTAAATATTATTTTATTCATCAACTTTGTGTTTTCTTCACTTCAAGTTTTTTTTTTTACATTCGATAAAGTAACAAACACAGCCCACACATGCATACACTTTAATATGTTTACGCCTCTGCATATTTATGTTTGAGTGTGTGTCCGCGCATGTTTATGTTTTGCCGTATAACTGTTTATAAATGCAAATGTGTGTGCAAACAGACTGCGCGTGGGTGTGTGTGTGTGTGTGAATATACTGTATGCACAAAAAAAAAAAAAAAAAAAAAAGCAGTTGGGATGAATCAGGAGCTGCACATGTGGAAACACTTTGAGCCGAAACAGTTTCCATGAGATCCATAATGAGGCAGGACTGAGCTCTGATGTGGCTCCTCTGCTCGCCTCCCATCGGCTCCACTGCGTTTGTGTGTGTGTGTGTGTGTGTGCGTCGCAGCTCCATCTCACCCTTTCGTTCCTCTTTTTCGCTTCATCCCTTAAAAAATACCCCCGAAAAACCACTAACTGGCTGCGGTGAGATTCTCTGGGATCTGGGAGCGAGAAGGAGAATAGGAGGTCCTCCGAAACTCACACTGCTCCCCCTTCTGTCTCCGTCGAGTCCGGCAGCGGCTCTTATCATAAATCACCAGGCGTCTTCCGTGTCACCATGTCTGCCGCGCGAGGACAAGGGGGTGGACGCCGTGTTTATGTGCGCAGAGGAATTGTGAAGGCGAGGGTTTGTCGCTAGCATCGGATAGCATATGCTGCCAATTAAAGCCTATAAAACTTCCCCTTTTTTCCACAAGATCTGTTTGATTGTAACAGAAACAGTAGGTGATATGAAGGCGTGTGTGAATAGTAACTGCCCTTACATTATACCTGCTACAGCTTCTGACAATCTATGGAGTATTTTTTGCACTACTGTTAATATGACACTCTATTTGCACTACTGTTAATCCAAGGGACTTGACTCGTTCTACAGTTAATACTACAGACTTTATGAGGGACAATAAAGCTGCTTACGGAGGGGTGGCTGAACTCGGTATTAGTTTGGAGACTGGTTAAAGTAGTGGAGAAACGGATCCAAAATCGGTCAGATGCTATACTAAACAACATGGTCTATCCCTTGCATTGGGCTATTGAACAACAGAGAGCAGCCAGTGGATGTCTGAGATCAGTGAGCTGCACGACAAAACGAATCAATCACTCTATGGAAGATGAAGTCTGAATCCACAAAACTGCTTTTTAATTTATTTTAAGAGACCTAACAACTGTATTTCCCATTAGGTGAATTGAATCAAGTCTAAGGATCATAGTTCTTTAACTGAAACCAGACAGGAGTTAAAGATTTGAGACTGATTTCCAAACTCCAGCACATTACTTCCGAGTTGGGCTTTACTTAATGAACTTTTGTAACTGCATCTTAGCAACTCTGACATTTCAACACATGAGCTTAAGTGTGCAAAGGTGTATGCGCGCCCAAAGTTTGCACAAGAGCATCCATATCAGCTTCTGCTTGTACTTGTCGGTATGTTCTGTGGCTGGATACTGTTACAGCGTAGCCTGGCGAGGTGTCAACATGATCTCCAGAGATCTGAGAGCCTTAGTCACATCACTTAGGAGGCATTAAGCGCTCGAGGTGCGCAAACGGCCGAGGGGGGCCCGGCCTGTGTTTATGCAAGCGCACGTGTGCATGCCCGCTCGCGCACGTGTGTCACTGCGAGAACAAAGCCCGACGCTCAGGAGATGAAAGCTGGAGGGAAAGACCAAGCTAATCAGAGCTGACAAGGCAGCTGGCTGGGTTTTAAACCCTTTCTAATGCGCAGTCACACAGCCGTGCTGCTTGATCACTCAGGGGAGGGTGTAGTACCTTTGCACAAGGAAACAGGAGGAAAAAACGTATGGCAGTGAGTCAAACAGGTGTACGCAGGAGAACTTGTCTTGCGGCGTGTAGGGCTTTTAAAGGAGCTTTCACAATGGGGGGAGAAACAGAGACAAATTGGAACACAGATGCTGCCGTTAGAACAAAAAAGACAGGCTAATGCAATTACCCAGAATGCCTTGTGAGAGTGGCGTATCGCTATAAAGACACTTTATTTGTCAGTCACGAGTCTGTTATTATGCCTGGGCCTGTTATTACCCATACTCCTCTGGGATCAAAGGCTTGGAGCGAGGAAAAAAGGAAACAATCGTTTTTTCCCTTCCACTGTTTAAAAAACTGCATCCAAACCGCTCTCTTGAGAGACAAAGCCTCTGAAAACAAGCCCAGTTCCTCACGTTCATTTAAGAATGAGCCATTAGCAGCTCTCAGAGCTGCAGTAGTCCTGAATAGTAGTACATATGTTATTTTGAAGCCTGTGTTAATGTTTTGACTTTGTGTGTAAAGTTGTGCATGTGCTCATCTGTCTTTCTCTGTCCGTCTTATCACGTCACAAAATGTACCATCATCATTGTGGCAAAGCTGTGGTTCTACCTGGCAAGCGTCTAGGCACGTCACTGATGGCAGGCAGGCCCGTGCCGCGGCTGGAGGAGAGGGGGGTGGTGGAGTGGACTGAGGGGGACGCCATGGGACTCAGGTAGGACGGGTACGTCTGTTCGTATGACCAGGGAGGAGAGGACTGGGACTGACGAGGGTCTGATGGGTAGAAATACAACGACACAGGAGAAGGTGGAGGGACAACAACAGCCGGGACAGACATACAAAGAGAAAAAGAGAGAATAATTACCCTGAAAATATTCTCCTCTTGTTTCAATTGACAATAACACACAAGAACTGTTTTAGTAACGAGTTAGACCGTGCTTGTGTGTGTCAAAGTAAGTATCAGTTGGGCACATTATGCAACATCCTCCGTAATGACACATCTAATGTTTACCTTCAGAGAGAAGATCTTCCTGTTTGCCTTATAAAACATTGTGCTTGCAGCTGAGGCACAGAGAGCCTTGCTGGCACACACCCAAGGTGTAAACACGACAGAGGACAACCATGAAAACAACTGCTGCACACACTTTAACATAAGGTCAATACAGCAACACTATCAATCTGAAACATCAGCAATTTTGATTATTTGATAAGATTTGGAAGCAAAAACAATCACTTTAAAGGCAGCTGGTTTAAGACAGTGGTTATTTAGGTTAAAACTTGAGTGGGCAGTTTTTTAGTACCCCAGTTAGGGTGCCCCAAATTAATCAGTAAATAAGTGATTAATGGCTTTAATATGCTAAATATGCTAAGACTGGTAGAAAATGGAGTATTCCTTTACAAATGTCTGCAACAAGCTGTGTCACATGCTCCTTTAAATACAGTCTAGCCACAGGAGAAGTTAGCTGCATTCAGACTTTTGCACTTTCAAAGTCTACCATCTTTTTCTCATTTCTGCCTACTGCGCCTTTAACTCCCGATGAGGAGCACAATCCTATCCTTTACACTGCTCCACTGTTTAACCATCCCTCAAATGACCCGCTCAGTAACACGGCCAAGCAACACCAGAGAGTAACTAAGAACTAAATGATGAGCTGTGACGAGCCTCCAAAGGTGTGAGCGATCAGGTAGCAGCCATCCTGAACCGTGAGAGATGGTGTTACTTTCCTGGATGTAGTCTGATAAAGTGACGGAGGAGAGAAAGACAGATGATCCGACAGGCCGGGCGGTGTAACGTGGTGCGCTGACTGACTTGTGCCATAACCGCTGGTCCCATCAGGGCTCGGAGGTATGGTATTTCAGCCTATATTGCTCAGTTTGTGGCTTTTTAAACCACAAAGTTCATGGTTTGGTCCATCATTTTTTCTTGTTCTCAAACGCTATGAGCTCATATGCTATGTGAATGCCTTGTTGATTTGAGTAATTTGATCACATCACCACAATGACTCTTGCCAGTAAAAGTTAGGTAGTAATGAACTATTAAATGTCTTAATTAACTGTATTGCCAAACTTGGATATAAGCCATTATAATGTGATACTATGATTAAAGCTTAGCCTAAAACATCTTGTCACTGCAGACAAAGGGCCTTTATTTTTTATTATAGTGAAATTGGGCCATCGATTTATCAAATTACGCTTCTGAGAGATGAAAGTCACTTTGAAGAACATTTTGTAATGTCTCAACGCAGGTTTAGGTTTTTGAACTGAAAGTAGGCTATCACTTGACAAAACAGGTGGGAAGCATAGTCAAAATCTGCAATCAAGTAAAAGAAGGCTACAGTTATATATTAGAATAATATCACTAATAAAACTACCATTAGTAATATAAGTAATAATCATGGTAGTAACATTTGGAAATGGTAATAACAGTGATGATAATAATACTAATAAAGTTACTAAAAAAGTGGTCAGCTAGATTATTGTTTAAATTACATCAATAAAAGTGTTTAGTGAAAATACCACTCAAGTAAAGAGTCGCTTTTGATTTATCTGACAAATAAGTTGAGCAAAATATTATTGTTACTTCTAGTAACAGGCCCTCTGCTCATAATCTTGTACTACTGCTACAGCTACTATAGCTAATGCTACCTTCAGTACTGCAAATCTAGTGGTACTACTGCTATTACGTCTAACACTACTACTACTACGACTACTGCTGCTGCTACTACTAGCATTGCTACTATTGCTAATGCTTTTGCTAGTAGCCTACAGCAGCTAATGCTACTACTGCTACTGCCACTATGGTTAATGCTGCTGCTAGTACCGCTAATCCTACTACTACTACTGCTAGAATGACTCCGACTACCAGTATCACTACTATTACTGCTACTAATGCTAGTGCTAGCCCTACTATCTCTCACACTTTAAAGTAGGTGAGAGCCCAGACAAAGGAACAAACTTGAAACTTTCTTTCCACCAGTATCTAAAAGTTACTCCTTTGGTTTTTACTCGTGTATGTGTAATACTTTTCCCTCCAAAATGTACTCAAGTAAAAACTATAACTTAGGGAATTAACTTGCCCCCAAAAATGACTAAAAGTAAAGTAAATTTACCCACCTCTTCTTGACACACTTTCTTCTCATAATTGTGATCCCAAAGATTTTCAGGTTTTTGTAACTTTCTGCCGAGTTTGGGGGCTCACCTGTTATCTGCGTCTGCCCCTGCGGGTTGAACGAGTTGGCTGCCGTATTGAGACTCGGCCTGGGGGCTTGAGTGGGAACCGCGACCCTGACCCTCATCCTCTCCAGCTCACTGAGGCGGTCCGAGAAGAGGCCGGTCTTGGGAGGGTCTTCAAGCTTTTGACGATGCCCTGCACAAATACAGACGAGGGATTGGCGTGAGAAAACAGGCTTTACCAGTCAAGTGCTTAGTTATGCGTTTAGTAATTAATGTACAAAAGATGTGTCATGTGAAGTTAATTTGTATGAAAGCGGAATTAAACTGCCATTCACTTTTAATCATCTAATTTGTTTGCTTTTGGTGCAGGTGCCATGGTTATTACGTAGACTGTACATTTGCATATCTCAGTTTCACAAAGAATTTTTGAAAGGGGATGCTACATCCTGCTAATTAACTCGCGCCAAGACAATTATCTTCTATCAGTTTGCATGAGAAAGCAAAAAAGAGTGAGACAGAAAGATGTAGCGAGTGCAAAGTTGACTGTACTGTATGTTTAGACGTGACCTGAGGCTTCTTCTTCAGGTAAACACAGACTCTCACGCCATAGCCCCATTATCCCCACAGGAGTCGAACTTATGCCAAATACACTACACTATTCTGCATTCCTCTGTTGATTAATTCACACCCTTACAACACTCTTCATTTCTTATGGCTCCTGAACGCTGCTTTAACGTCTCCATACAGCAGCCCCCGCCCATTGTAAACAAGACAATGTGTCACTTTCTCTGTCTCACTGAGCCCACCACTATGCCGTAAACTGCTCTTAGTCCCATGGGTAGACTTTTTAGTTTAGCGAAGGTGGGGTAGACAGGCAGCCTGTGCACACTCAGCACTGGCTTTTTCTGACGCAGTGCTGTGTCAATGCCCGGTCCCGCACTAAGTTCCCCTGTAGAGGCGGTAAAGTAAATATCAAACAGAGGAGAGTAGAAACTCCTGCTGTGCTTGGCAGAGATCCATCTGGCTCAGGCAGAAACAGCAAGCTACTTCAGAATCCTGCCCAACCTGCCTGCTGCCTGGAGTGGGAACAAAGGCCTGGCACTAAACCTATGGCACTGGGTGGGAGCGAATAGGAAAAAAAGGAGAGGATTAATAGAATGATCAAAAAGAGACATCATTTGTATTACCACAGCACATCAAAGACAACAACAAACAGCCTCACAGGGGGCTATATGCTAACACACAGTCTGTGGAGCATCATTACAGGAACCTAGTCTCTCTTTAGAATAGTGATTACACCATTTTGCAGTGATATAGGGTTGTCTTGTGCACTCAAATGTAGTGCGCTCAAAGTATAGTCAACTACAGTCAACACATACATCTTTCAAACTTGGCACAATATGTTGGAAAGAGGCCCAAGTTTTGAGTGGCCATGTAACATGTATATAGAGTTGTTTTTTCTTAGGTCACTACAGAGTAAAATGATATAGCTTACATTAGCTTGTATCAATTGGGGTCAAACTTCGCTATGTGGATGCACAGACCCTTCAATATTCATGGCATGGTCTGCCAGGTTGATACAGCAACCCAGCTTGGACAAACAATATTTGATATCCACTCAGTCTATTTCACACTTAACATTGAACTTTGTAATTTAAATATATAAATGTTAAAGTTGCTAAAGAAACAATATAGAAGAAAAATGATTATAGTGACGTTGACGTGAGTTGTCATGTTTGTTTATAACAACACTTAAAGGCTTTAGTAGCTCTTAAGATTAAAGATAAACAGCAGCAACAACACAGAGATCAACTATTTAAACTATTTCTTGTAATTACAATAATTACAAGATAATGCTGTTAGGCTAAAAGATTAACTTGATTGATGGAAATCAATCTAGTCATTATTCAATGTGCTTTTTTTATATTTAACAATGAAACAGAAAACCTATTCAATTTTTTTATGTATTAGTTTTTATCACTCATAGTGCCAGTGTATTACATAAGTCTGCTGTAAAAGTATGTACAATACGCTAGCACAATGTGATTACCGCAACAATAAAAATAGTCCTGTAATGTCTGCTTACTTTTAAGTCCACTGTATAATCCTCTATAGCACAGCTCTATAAAGTGATTGAGGGCTTAGGGACTAGGGAGTGGTTGGTTTTGGACCCTGCATATCTCATCCCCAACTATGTTCACACATTTTTTACCCATCTCATTTTCAAACTAATTTATAATGACATGCAAAATATTATTTTCCAAAACAGGCTCTTTTTAAGTCTGGCAGGTTTTTTTTCACTTCTCAAAATGTTTTAACCCTCAAAAATGCTTTGAAGTGCCATCTGACTTGTCACAACAAATTCATTTATTCTGGACTTGGATTGTAGTGCTATTTTAAATGGGTTAAGAAATGGTGGAGACATAAACGCAGCCAGTGACAGTCAGACAGGCTACGACTTTTTATGAGGATGACGTGACACAACTGGCATCATTCGGTTCAAAATAAACAGCCACTCTCATCGTGAGCAAAAAAAAACGTCAAGCTTAGCCAATTTAAGAATAACTTCCTCACATAATTCACCTCCAAAGTTCATTAATAATATTTCTCTGTCGTTTTGGAGGATAATTTGTGCCTCTCTCTGACATTCCTCATCTCGGTGTACAAGCTGTGCCCAGTCAATCATAGCGTTTCCACTTTCACCAGACTGGATTTCGATTCTAAAAAAGCATCAGACACAGTGCCTGCTTTGTGCGCAGCCGTCTCCTAGTGATGGGAATAAATAGCAGTGGGACAGACAGAAGGGGGACAGACGTGAGGGGAGGAGGCGGAGGCACATGGCGAGGAAGAGACCCCGATGACCAGTAAATTAAGAGCTCAGCAGCACCGGGCGGGAGACAGAGTGCGACAAGTCCTCCCTGTAGGACTGTGAATGGGGAAACAGTTAAAGCCCGACAAGGGTTTCCACATCTTTGAGTACGAGCTAATGAAAAGGGCAGAGAGATATTAGACTGCCTTGTGACAAAAGAGAACATAATACTCCTGTGATCAAAGAACTATATGCTATTTAAAGGTGTTGCTTTTTGGCGCATGTGAACTGCTATGGCAACCTGCAGGGAGTTGATTAACAAACCCAGAAGAACGGTGATATCATTTCATTTGAGACAAAATCTATTTAGTTTACAAATTCTCTAAACTTTCATTATGTGTGATTATGTGAGGGATTCCTTCCTAGCAGTGCTCAGTTTGTCCACTCTTTGTACTAGAACAGGAACAGCTATCTGCTGTAAATTATTTTTTTCCATGCAATTATACTGGAATACATCAGGTTAGTTTCTATATGGTTATTTCTCTCTATTCTGAGACTACCTGGTCAAGTCCACCCAAAGCAATCCAACCCAACCCTACTTTTTACCTATGTGTGCATCCACCTTTTTTTTTTTTTAAAGAAAACCTGTATTTTCCTTTCAAAGGAATTCAGCAGGTCAGCCACCACATAAAGGTCCAATTTACACTGCAAACATTCAGACCTCATGTCCATTAGTTTAGCGGACCTGACACTAAATACAGTTTTTTCTCAACTTAATTGCACCTTTTGGACTGACAACTGTTGCCAAACAAGACGCCTCAGCTGTTTTATCGGAACCCTAGCGGGGCGGAGGAATGAGCCGGCGGTATTTAAAGGAGCGGGAAAGGAGGATGATTTCACTGCCGTAGGGAAAGTCCCTGAGATTCCCATCATCCCTGTGAAAACAGCGGAGATTTTCGATAGCGCCTGCCACTTCCCTGCCCAGCCAGCAGCCGGAAACATGGACAGATTCAGACCAGATGTGAGCGACACGGAAACACACATGTGAGAATAGACATGCAGTGTGCAAACAGGCTTCTGCCCATGCAAGCAAATATATTTATACACTCATGCATCCTCCTACACGGAGCTTAAACGAAACAATTGAATAACACCTCTATAGATAGTATCTCATAACAACACAGTGCACTGATCCTAGAATAGTATTATTTGAGCCGTTCCACTTACAGAAGTCTGGGTCCAGAGCCTGATCTGATAACGGTTAGTAAGAGCAAATAGGCAAACAGAATGTAAGTCCTCTGTAATTAATGGCAGCATTACATTGGATTAGACCGGAGCACAAAGATCTCAAAGTGATCTTTAATAAAAATCCATCTCTTTGCACTAGCTTTGAGTTGAGCTTGACATTCTATTCATTATTTACTTTTATTTACCTTAAGTCTGTTTTTAATTGGTTTGTACTGAACTGTGTTATCATAAATATGTTTTATAACTCTTAAATGGCTGTCTAATATGTTGTTCTATTTATTTGACTTGTATTAAAGCCTGTACTGCACTTTTGGCAGCATTGATTGTTTTAAATGTGCTACAGAAATAAACTTTGGCCTTGACCATTGACCTGGATAGCTGCACTGGAAATATAACTTATATTTACATGCATTTTATTTTTGATGGTAGCCTGGCCAGCCATATCAGGGAATCCCTTCACAGCTATTTCCACTTGAAAATCTTGTTGGACAAACTACAAACTTTTATCTAAAATGGGGCAAGCTTCATACCTTGCTTTGTTTCTTTGATTGGTTGTATTGCGTCCAAGGCCAGTTCATATGTGCCCACTGGCCTGATTACAAGGTTGTTTACATGATGGACGGATTTCACCAAAAACTGCAAAGTTTCACAAGGATGGTGTTGTCTCTCCACTCCACAATAAGTAAACTTTTGAAGCCAACTGAAGAGATGCTTTTATTTTGATCCAGACCTGATTATGTGTAAACATTGTGGACAGTGTAGTAACAGCCGCACAGCTATTGGCTGCTGGATACACAAAGCAAGTGCTTATGTTCTTATAATATGTTGTTAAATGCATACAGATATTTTGGACTTCATTAACACTGCTCTAGCAAACCTTAGATAAACCTTAGTTAAAAAGTTCACACGAAAACGCAGAAGGTGGCACTCTCAAACAAATACCCCTCCTCAGGTCAAATGTTTGTGTAACAGAACAGCCAAAACAGAATATTTTTGCTTTTAGTGAAAAATATCGTTCTGTGCCCTTGAATTCTTAGAATAGAAAAATAATTAGAATGGCTGGCCAGGCTAACTGGATAAGATTTGAAATGACAAATGCACCTTCTCAAATCTTGCCACATCCTGGCTGTTAACACTTTAGGAGTTAAATATCACTGCGGAGACATTAGCAGGAAATTCTTCTGCCTAATGCCTGACTAAGTAACATGTGAGGAAAAGCCAGACTAAAATGAATAAATGGTATAATTTATAAATTTGATCTCACGTCATGCCCTCTAAGCCCTTCAGTCTGGTTTATGATCACAGTGTGAGCTCAGATGAATGTATCTTTGGGGCAGTCAGCCAGTCTGTGTTTGTGTGTGTATGTGCGCGTCAGTCATCTCGCGGTGGAACGGCCAGTAAAGTGGATGAATGAATACTCCGGGTCTATATTTCACTTTTTATTTGGAGCCCTCGCAGCGGCCATGTTGTTTTTGTGAGCCGTCAGAAACAATGAATTATTTCAGGTGGCAATCCGAAACTGGCAGAGCGTGGCCCGAGTGGGGAATGTTAACTGTCTAACACGGGGGTCTAAAGTAAAGAAATGGTAGGCAAAAAATAAGATAGAGGAACTGCAACGGGAGGGAGAGCGGAGAGTGAGGAGGTGGTTGGAGATGACGGGGAGAACGAGGGAGCCAGGCTGTCGTGGAGCGCTGCCAGCCGTCTGTGTGGTCTATGCGTTCCAGCCTGGAGGAAGCAAGCCAGGCAAGAGAAGGGCACACACACTTAACGCACACGAGCAGACATACACAACAATCCCCAGAAGCGACATTTATTGAACAGAAAAACACATTATATGCACAATTTTGAACATAGCCTAAAGAACACACACATAGCTTGGCCGGTGTCAGACAGGCACCGATTTTTCAAGTGTTTTGATTCAGCGCAGGGAAGAACAAAACCATAAGCGATGACTTTTTTTCGAAGCAGCCTGAAGCCAAGACACTCTGGAACCTCTTTCTACTGTTTTATCTTTCTTTGTGATTCACTTCTGACTCTTTCTCGCTCCTTATTGCCGTCTTTCTCCCCGTCTAACCCTTCCCCCCGAACGTTTTTTGCGTTGTAGGGCCTTGGCACCTCTTCAAGGAACTTCATAAGACATTCAACTGACTGACTGCCTCTGGAAAAGCCTGAAGTCTTTTTTTTTTTCACTTATTTTTCCACTTCTCGCTGCCTTGTTTTCGCTCCCTCTCTCTTGTTGTTTGGGTGAGTTTTATTTGTCCGGCTCCCATTGTTAAAAGCTGCTCGGAGAAAGGCAGCAGCAGGTAGGTGCGGATGTTAACGCCTATCAAAACAATTCCCTCTTTTCAAACCCGAACTTAATCCACTTTAATTGCCAGGATGCTGTATAATAGTGTTCTATTTTTTAAGCAGATCACCTCAGGCTATGAGTGATAAGTCATCTTAATACATAAACATAAAAGCTCTCTTCTCCTCGTCTGCGCCAAGCAAATAAAAACACCCTTACATCATTTTTATGTTGTGGTAATTAGCATCTTAGCATTTAGCAAAACTGTTCAGAGAAACAAAGCCAGATCTCAGCTAAAGCAGGTATTAGCAAACCATATGCATGTAAGGGCATGTGTGTGTGACGAAACACTGGGAAAAAAACACAAAAAAAAAGGGCTGCCTTCTGTTGTCGTCATGACAGACAAGTTAATGAACGCGGTAGCCTGCTTACTCATGTCTTTCCAAAAGAGCAGTACTGCAGAATTTTTATTTTTATGTTTTGATTAATCATAACACTAGAATATCCTAATCCAAATGTTTTAATATATTGTAATAAAATGATTTCACCCTGTTGGTCATAATGGTCATATTTGCTCCGGGCCTTAGCTGTAGCATTAGCCTTTACATGGAATATAGCATAGCGTTTAGAGTTCATTTCAGTTAAATTTGATTTTGGTTTGGCTATTTTTGAAAAGTCTAATTATTTTTGATTTATCATCCAGCTCTATGAACCTGCCACACAAGTGCTCGTAACAACTGGGGAAAAATAATAAATAAAGCAGAAAAAGCAAAAAAACAAAAATGACTCATTAACATAATTAAACTCAAATGGAGCATGTTTAACAAATGCTGCTCTTGTTTGTGTGCATATACTGCTACACAGATACTTAATACACCATCACTTTCCTTTAACAATGAGCTGTCCCATTTATGTTTGAGCTGGCTCCACCCATCCTACCTCTTTAGCCTAGTCTTTGGTGTTAGTTCGAAATTACTTTCCTTTCCGTTGATTGATTGAAGGAAAATGAATGAAAATGAATAAATGAAAAGTACATATAGCCTCTCTCAAGAATTGGTGTGTCTGTACAGCCGCAAAAATACTTTGGCTTGGCAGTGAGCTACCCAGAACCACTAATATTATCTGCAGGCCTCGAAGTAACCAGGGCCTCTACACCAGACTTGTTAACACCCTGACCAAAACTGAACCAAAACACGACCCCATCCCCAACTCAGCGCCCAGAACCTTTAAGACAGAACTGTTCCAACCTCAGCCACGAGAGCAGAAAGAGACGGGCCTGACCGCTAACTTCCACCACTGACACACACACGTCATACAGTTATGCACAATAACCGCAGCATGGACGCAGTGTGTGAGCGTGACGCCACAATGCTTTTTGTCACCTCTGCTGTTTGCCTGTCATCAATTAACTCTAATGAGAAGAGTGGTTTTGGACAGAAAGCCTTGTATATTGTGTTATTACGGCTGAGCTATTATCGCTCAGGAAGTTTGTCTGAGCTGGCCGCAGCCACCGTCAGGAACAGCTGAAAGGAGACAGAACCACCTATAAAAGCACACAACCACTCCCTGTCTATTAGCTCAAAATGACATTTAATTAGGCCTATTAGTGCTGCCCCAAATCAGCAGCA
This sequence comes from Rhyacichthys aspro, assembly GCA_036850595.1. NCBI lineage: Eukaryota > Metazoa > Chordata > Actinopteri > Gobiiformes > Rhyacichthyidae > Rhyacichthys > Rhyacichthys aspro. The sequence goes on along the minus strand of CM072170.1, from coordinate 12,882,366 downwards.
CAGCTACACTGGACTAATGACAGCAATAACACATACTCTCACTGCTAAACATGTCAAAGCGGGAGACATATGCAGTCCCTAAAAAAAAAGACTAACATGTCGGCTGTACAAGATTTGTCCTCATTTGCTGTCATATCTGCACACATGCCCCGACGCTTTAACGTACACACACACATTAAGACAGGCTCGTTGAGATGTCGGTGCAGTGGCAAACCACAAAGTAACCAGGAGCTGTCAAGTGATTAAACACAATGAGAGCCACAGAAACCGAGTTAGCCTCCCGCTAATAACACAGTGGCCAGAGGGACCTGACTAACCACTTACCAAACCAATACACACACATACCCTACTCCTGTAAACCCCTGAGAACAATCACACCGCAGGGCCTCACTGATACTCCTTGCTCTGACCACCCAATTAATTAGCAAAAGCTCCGGGACTCTGTTCAAAAGATACAAGCTCTATTCATTCCAGGGTGGTCCCTTTTTATATTGATATTGGATGAGGACCCGCTGGGGAAATGACATCCCTCAGGAGGACTCATATGGCTACCATAAGGCTCATCAAACACACAGGCAACATCCTTCCTGAATGATACACCCACACCGCGCCAAGTCATTAACGTGAAAAGTGAAAAACCAAAGACAATAAAAGTTTCTCTAAAGGTCTCCATAAACTCATTTAAATTGCATTTTGAAATATTGTATTACAACCAATTATGGAAACAGACAAATGGTAACTGTCTACAAAAGCAAAATTACCCAATAAGTGTAATGGAAATAATTTTTTCTGAATACACTGATGTAGCAAATGTCAGAGCCATCTCATTGTTTCCGATTTTAGAAACCTCTAGTCTGGAACACATATTTGGGTAGGATGACGAGAAGACAAAACTATTCCTCTGCTACTGTCTACACTGTCAGGAGTCATTAAAAAAGAACAGAGTAAACATCCTTCAAGTTACGCACACAAATCTCCTGCCAAATCTGGTTAAAGCCCCTGTACGCTTGTCTGCAACTGTAAAATATTACTACATGTGTCACTGTGCGACTTGAATCGGCTTTTGACCAGCAGTATGATGCAAATGTGATTAGAATGTGGCGTAGGCTACGACTCAACTGTGGTCAACAACCGGCAGCGGCAATTTGAGTGGCCACTCTGGGCAAGTAGCAAAGAGCTATGCGTAACTTGATGGCATACCTTTGTTTACATAGCCATCTTGCTAACCGCGATGAAAGGATATTATACTAACGCTTAACTGGTGACTAATGACAGAAGGGCGTGGCAGTATTTTGACTGTCCTAAATTTCTGACTGTCTGATTTTTTTCAGGTGTGGTAAAAATCAGTCTGACAAAGGCCCAACACATTAGTTCTACCTGCTTGTGTCAAATCTTCTTTTCTTTTTAATAAAAAAAGAAAGAAAGAAAGGTTGTTGGCGGTTGTGAGGTGGTGTTGGGACCGGGACAGAAAAAAATAATGTTGGGTAGTGGAACTTTCAGGCTCTCCTCAAATTCCCTTTAGATCTCATGTAAACACGACTATTGTTAGCGTATTACCTTGAAACAACACAGTGTTTTTGTGGACTACACCTACAGAGTCCCAGTGTATCTCAGCCTTTGAGACGACGTACTGTTCTTTCTCCATTCGTCTCCTCCCTGTGGGGCCCCTCCCTGGCCCCGTGTACCACTGGCCTCCTAATTACCCACTCGTTTAACACAAAATAGAGCTGTAATGGCCGACAAAGCCCCCCACTCCTCCATGTGTCAATGAAGCGTTCACAGATAGAATCACAGCTCTGGACACAGCCGGCGCTCTCAGCAACGAGGGTCCGCGCTGAAAACCTGAAAGAGTGGAGAGGGAGAGGGCACATGTGTGTTTTGCCACCCTCCGACCTCGGCTTAATGACCCCTGAGAGGGAGACGTGTTCTGGCGGTAGATGTGGGGTAAATTACACCAGTGCTGCAATTCGGACCACTTAACAGCAAACTAAAGAAGTTCAGAGGTTACGTACGATGACATACACTTTATTGGTTAAATTACTGTCCAGAGACTGTAGCTACAACGGAGAAAAGAGGAAAAGAAAATAAGCCCTGTATTACTTTGAAGCTTTCTCCTGAGCAAATTGAGCAGGGAATAAAATGGAAGGACAATGGATGAAAGTATAGAATCTATTCACTTTGCCAGACCGTAATGTAGTTTCTAACCTCACCTGAGATTAGGCAATACTTCAAGTGCTTAAACACAAGAATTTTGGCCTATTTGCTGTAATTTGGTCTGCCAATGTGCTGTCTCTGGTTTCCTGTATCCTTATTCCACAGAATATTATAGGACAGACAAAAATGGTGATACAATGTAAGCGTTAAAAAAAAGACAAAACTATAATAATAAATAATGCATGTGAAACACTGGGTTTTTATTTGCCTAGCGAGCTATGCTAAAACTTTTCCTATTGTACACAAATGCTTAGTTTGGTCACTGTAAATTCAGACTGGATTTCCAGAGGGCAGTAACAAACAGACATAGTATTAATTGCCTCTGTTCACAATCGGCCAAATATGCAACCAATCAGAGAAATGAAGCATGTGACAGAGCAACAGCCAGACTAGTATCAACAAGTCTGAACTATATTTGCATGTAGTGCATATAGTGTAATGGCTGTAAAAGAAAGGGATCCCAGACCCAATTCACAGAGAGACTTGTTAATGTTTATGACTGGCCAAGCTAGGTTTTTACTTGAGATGGCAAAAATAATACAAATTACAAGCAAATATCTTCAATAAGACTGTCTCAGAAAAATGTGGTTTACTTGCCCGAACTCTAGCTTGCGTTAGGAGTCAGGGCTAAAGCAGTTCTTTTAAGACTGGGCTCCAGCAGCCAGGCTAATTCCACTCAGGCTGAATGCGCCCGATTTAGCAGCCCATTGAATGCACATATATGCCAATGATAGTTTTTTTTTCCGTTGGAAACTTCAAATAAATTGTCATAGGCTATATGTGATATTAAGGATTAGGATATGATTGAACAGTTGGTGATTTTATTTTAATTACTGATATAAATGCTCTGTTTCACCATCAGTCTGGTCTAAGCCTGACCTTAAGCCTGCCCTGGAGCAGACTAAACTCTGTGCACAAGTTTGATGGAGACAGAATGACTTTTAAAGACTTATCAAAATAAGTCTAGCTTATTGGGTTAGCTCGGTTTACGGAATAGCCTTCAGGTCTGTTGACATTTTTCAGTGCTATTCTGACAACCTCCCATTATGGTAAAAGGTGCAACAAATTCATATGCCCATTCAGAAAAGTGTTGGAGATATTCCGGAAAGACAGTGAAAAGTGGCCTTTAATTCTGTAGTTTGCGTGGCCTACAGTTTCTGGCCACACATCTAACACTGGTGAGACCAAATTAGACTTTCTAAACAAACTCCCATCTGCTCGCCACTAAATAACTGGACTTGTTTGAAAGTCATCTGACGAGGGACAGCAGATGCACAGGAAATACTTTTGATCACACAAGATGGCTGGAGAGTGGCTCTGTGGAGGGAAGAGGATGGTGTGACTGCGAGTATGTTGCACATTAGAGGACAAGGCCTTTGTTTCTCTGCGAGTGTTGACGAAGTCTGAATGTCGCGTTGTGTGTGTGAGGCGGTTTTTTGGCACAGCAGGCAGGTCTCTTGCAAAAGCGTCGGATGCTGGTACTAATCCTACTGTCTCCTGGCTCCTCTGTGTCTCTCCGTGTCCTGGTGCCATATGTGACAGGGCGGGTGGCTTGTTTGTGATGTGATATTGTTCGCCGAGACGCCATGAGATGAGAATATGTTTTTTTTTATGAATAGGGAGGAGGGTTAGGGAAACAGCTGCATGCCAGACCAGTTGGCACTGACAGCTATAGTAAAGTTTTTTTCCTCCTCAGTTGTTTTTATATGGGCCATTAAAATGAGCTGATGCTAGCACTCTACTACCCAGTGTACCCTGTCAGGAATATTCCCCCATAGTTTATATTCTTCTTACTTACTTTCTAAGTGTCACATTGGAGACTAGGCTCCGTTTAAATGTGTCACCCAGATTACAAGCCAGTTGATTGCAAATTACCACACATTCACCCTTTCCTTTAGTCAATTAACTTGTTTTACTAGTCTGTCATTTACTTGTACTCTATTGTGTCTTACTCAGTTACACCCAGCAATCTCATGAGAGGTGTGAGATACTTATTAAAATATATGTCAGCGTGTGGTTTCTTTACTCACTCCTGGGCTCACGCGGTCCGTCCACGGTAACCTTTATGGCTCGGTGGTAAGTGGCCACTTGCGGAGGGTTGGTGAATACTGTGATTGTCAGGGTGAAGCTCTTGCCTGTGGAGACATCAAACAACATCAAATGAAATACCAACCGCCGAGACAATGACCTGCATTCATGACTAAACCATCCCCATGTCACAAGTGTGGTTGTGATCACATAATGGCCAATACAAACTGGGGAAAATCGACTGTGAGTGGATTAACGACAGACAACATTGGCTGTCTGAGAGGGACTATTTAACTTCTTTGGCAGCATCTAAATAGAAGATTGACTGTAGGAGCCAGTGTCTTGTTATCCAGAGTTTCTCCCTGTCTAACCCAGCGTGAGTGGGCGAGAGGCATTTTAATAGTCACTTCCTCTCTAGATAATCCCAAGCAGTTGCTGCCCTGGGCCCGAGTGTGCGCATGTTCCTATGTGCACACACAAGGAATGCTATGAATCAGAGTACAGCAGAGCAAAGTCAGCAGCAGCAGCGCTAACGTCGAAGGTATGCACATGCATCACGTAACCATGGCCACGGGCAGGAAACAGGAAGTCTGGGGGGGTGGGGGCAGGTTGCAGCGGAGACTCATCTGCGCAGCTGTCCACCCAGTCGCAGACACCTAGCCGAGTGTATCCGAGACTCTTCCGGGCCCTCACTCCTGCTCACTGTAAACATCGCTTTTCAAAACGCTGATAAGATGACTTGGCGAGATAACGGCCCACAGACGCAACAGGTGTCCCACATACCTGACTCCAGGTTTATGAGGGTGACTTGGATCGGGCTAGTCATCTGATATTAAGGACTGGAGCTCCCTGCTGTTGTACATTAGTGCATATGTTTGCTAGTAGTTACATTAAAAGAGTATTCTTTGCTTCCTGAAATGTTCAAATACTTTTACATTAATTCAATTTTTGGGCCTGTTTCTGGCATTCCTAATTTAATATTTAGTGATGCTTTCATCTGACAACAACAGCCCTCGAGTATTTTCACATAAATGACTCATGACATTGGTGATCACATGACAGTGGATCAGAATTCATCTCTCTCTATGTAAGATTCAAATCTCACTGACCTCGCTTCCCCTTATGCAAATTAGGGCCAAGAGATTTTGATGGCTATTTTTTCTGATCACATGAGAAATGTTATGTCTATCGCAAAACATCAGCTGCACTACACTGAATGTTGCTATTAAAAGTATCTCATTACCTATCATCATACTTCAAGCCCAGGACCATAAATCTTTGTGGATCTCTTCTGGCTCTGTCAGTCTTTCTGAGCATGACTTTTAGCAATCTCACATCCTCTCAGTTCGCTCTGCTAGTGCTTCCAGGGTATTCATTTCAGACACCTCATAGTCTGATCTCCCCTGGCTCCTATGTCACTTCCTGTGACTAGATTCTGTGTCATGGCAAAAAAAAAAGGAAAAAGGACACACGCAAAAGTCTCCACGGTAACAACTGCAACATCACGCCTTCTCTCTCGAGCTGACTTTTTGTGCTCCTCCTTTTTCCAGTACAGGCGCCGTTGAAGCTCCTGACAACACTTTTAGCTGTCAGCTTGTCGCTGTTTTCTGAGAAACGTCTCTAACTATTTCCCTAAGGGTGATTTGTGCATGAGGAGGTGTAAAAAAAAAGAGAGGTGCCAAATCTCACATCGTAAATAATATGATTTAGTGACAGACAGCAAATGATGCAAATAGTCACTTCTGTGATGCCAAATATTCTAAGAATGCCATTTGACCCAATAGAAGACAGTCTGTATCTCACACCCTGACAGCCTGAGGATACAGTACACAGTGCACACAGGGCTGCAGCACCATCCAGCATGTTAGGTCCCAGTCTGAACTGGGTCACTTCAGGTGAATAGAAGATAAAAGGTCTGCAGTGTCTTATGTGCAGCTTCAAAAAGGGGCTTTAAACTCAAACAGGAAGCAGTGAATCTTCATGACAAACTGCAATCCTGTCTCCTTAATGAAATATAATTATGTGATGTCATGTACTTATTAGTGGTTTCAAGAAAAAATAATACAAAGAATATCTATATTATATATGTCTATATACACACATCAGTATTGTCTAGACTTTATGTAGACTCTCTCATTCAACTAAAAAGATCATTTGATGTAAACAATAAACTGCTGCAAATGTTTTATCATGCAGTAATGTCTAATCCTGTTGTGTTATGCAGCAGTCTATTGGGGGCTGTCTCAGAAAAATAGATGGCAGGCAAATTGAAAAACTAATAGAGAGGGCTAGTTCATTATAGGACACAACAGGATAGATGCTCTACTTAACAACATGGACCATCCCCTGCACTGGGCTTTTAAACAACAGAGAGCAGCCAGTGGATGTTTGAGATCAATGAGCTGCAGCACTCACAACTGTCATAAGACTGTACAATCATTCAGTCTATGGCAGATGAAGTCTCAATCAGTTCATTCACTTTTTCATTTTTTTTGAAGATACCTAACGACTGAATTTATCCTTGGGGATTAATAAAGTTGAACTAGATTGAAATTCTCTGTTTAAAGGGTTAGGGAGTTTAGAGCAACACTGTAATTTTTCAGGACTTGTACCCACCAAAGGACATCTGCCTGCAACTACACTGCTTCAAACCCCAAATAGGATAATTATGTCTAATTATACATTTTATGAATATCACGTGTCAGAAGTTGTGATGATTTGGTCAAATATGTGTTCTCACAAGATGACAGCATGCACCACCACACAGTGGGTTATCAGGTGAGATGAGGCCACTGTGTCTTTGAAATTGTGGTTACTCTTTCTTTTTAATGTCTAAAAATCATCCAAGTTAATGCTTTTCCTGGATATTCTCATGATTTGAGGATATGTATTTTCTGGCAAAAAAGTGACATACTGTTCCAATAAAATATTCATTTTAACTGAAATTACTATTTTGTTTGAGCACGAAACACAACTTAATAAGGTGAGAAAAAGGGGCTTATGGAAATAGAGAAGAAAATCTATAAAAACATGAAAAACAGCCTTGATTAAATAGATGGAGTTGGGTTTTCTCTTAAATTTTTGATAAAATGCCCGTAATACCTTAACCTAACTGCAGCAGAAGTCAAATATAAAAGTGAAGATGTATATTCCTGTCCTAGTCGCTTATCTCTGATGAAAATATCACAACCTTAAACAAAATAAAACGAAAACATATTCAAGTGATTTACAATATACAACTATTTGTCTTTTTGTGTCAGAAAAAAGCCTGCGCGATAATGTCAAAGGCTTGTGTCTGGCCTACATTTGAAGATGCTAGAGCCCATTTTCAGAGCGTCGAGAGCTGGATGATTCAGACTGTGGCAGAAGAAAGGGCGGAGGGGTTTTCGAGGCTGGAGTTCGAGAGAGATCATTATGTGGTTGCCACGTAGGGAATGTGACCACTAATCCACACCACTGAACCTAATAGCTGCTGCTGCTGCTGCTTCTGCTTCCTCTGAGGGTCTCAGTGAGAGTGTGGACGCCGCGGGGGCCCTCACCTCTGCCGCTGCGGCCAACGAAGCGCAGGTCGTTGAAGCGGGCCACCTGGTTCTTCATCACCCCCGACGCGTTACGCAGCTCGGCCGAGTAGTTCTCGTCGTTCCCCGCCATCACCGTGACAACTGTGCCGTCCGGTATGTCGCCCAAGGCCACCACCTGTAAAACAAGACAAGGATACACTAGATGAAAAGAGCATATTTAATAAAGGTTCACATTTGAGTCTGTTTCATTCCTGGCATTGATATTTAAAAATGTATTACGCTAATGTGTCAGGCTTGTCTTACACTTCTCCAAATAATGTTTTATGGATTTAATTTAAGTCTCCTGAAGCGGTTTTTGATGACGAACCCGATCAGAATCTCTCCTCAAACACTGTCTACGAAACAAAAGCACAGAGGCCTGGTGTTATCATTTAGATTCCTGGATGCAGATAAAAGGATATGAGTAGGCGCTACAAAGCCGCCATAATTACTGAGCTGTAGTAATAATACCAGTTAAATCCCACTTATATTTTAAAAACGTGTCAACATTTGATTCACGGCCAGAACTGTACAGCTACAAATTTACACTCTGGTTTTTGTCTTTGATGCAGATTAGAAATAAGATGTGTGTCACGTTATGAAAAAGGCCTTGTGCCGCAGAGCATCATGGGAGCAGAAAATTATCATGGTTGAAAAAACTATTAAGGCTTTGATACAAGTCAACTTTAATAACCTTCTTTATCTGTTTAACAGTCTTGCAGTCTCCTATAATTAAATGAATAAAAGGCTATTTAAAATATGACTTTGTTTTTGGTTGTAAAATATTACGTTTCAAATGGCAAACTATAGATAATTATAAATAATAATACATTATGCTTATTTGATTTAATGTTTATTTAATGTGTAAAAGCCACATTTATAATAGAATAATCTTAAAGCAATTTAAAGACCACATTATTTTTGGTGTGGCATTGGCCCTTTAAATGTCACATGCTTTTGTTCTTCCTTTTTTATAAACATAGTATATCAATTTTGCTGGCATGATTTTAAAAAGCAATAACATGAATTAAATATTTTAAAACAGTGACACTAGATAAATGTAGTTTTATAAAAGTGTCTAAAGCAGATAAAAGTTTTCAGCGTGGAAAAACAAAACAGTAAAAAAACGAATTAACTGCTCAACTCCTTTTTGAAACAGTCTGGACTTTATCAAATGACTGTGCGTTTATGACTTGTTTTAAAAATGTTACAGTGTGGAGAATAACGGCGTGGTACTGACCTTAAAGGCGACCGGCAGAGTCTTGTTGCAGCGCCAGTGGGACGGCAGCACGGAGCACAGAAAGTTGGGGCTGTCCGTGCGCACCAGCTCGGCCGGGTGGTCCGCGATGATCTCGGCCATGCTGCGGTTCTCGTGCGGACGCAGCCTGGGCACGGCCGCGTCAGGCTGCCCGGCCGCCGGCGAGCTCACATCGTTCATCTTCCCTGGGAGCGGCTGGAGGCTGTTGGACGGCGGGCTGAACCTCCGGCTGGCGCTGGGATCTACGGGAAAGCGCATCACAACAAGCGGAGGGGGGTTACCACACGACACGGCACTGGTGGCTCTATCCAGCTGCGTCTCTCTCACACACACTCTGACTGTGGGGAAGAGTCTGAGGAGCGAGCTCAGCGCGTGGCGATGCGTGCCAACGGAAAATGAAAACTCTCCGACTTTAGTGGGGGCTTTCAAATCTCCGGCAAGAAAAATAACCAGCGATGATGTTTAAATGACACGTTCAAAGTCCGTGCGCCATTACGCGGATTCAAATCAGGATATAAATAACATCAAATACAAGTCCGTGAGCGCAGTGGGCTATACAATTACAAAAAAGAGCCGCTGTAAAATGGAACAGTGGAGCCAGGCGTTCAAAAAAGTTTTTTGTGCGTCTTCCTTGAATGAGAAGTCAAAGCGCTGCTCCAGGTGCGTCATTGAAGTCTTTGTGCCAAACTGAAAGGCTTTCTAAAAACCCGCAGGCTATGTACACACACAGAAAAAAGTGTTCAAAGGCTTTGGACAATACTTAACAGAGCTATATATAACCTCGCGACGCGTTAAAAGTGGACTTATTTTCCGTGGGATACGCGTGTAGTAAAGTTTTAGGGGTTAAAAAAGGAAGGTGGATGAAAAAAGAAAGAGGAAAAAAAAAGTGGCCGGTGAAGATGAAGGAGGCGGAAAAACGAATCCAGTTTTTGTAGCGGTTAGTGTTTGGAGGCCGGGGTTTCCCGTGCGCAGACTTTTTGTGGTTTATATAGCTCGGGCGCGCAGCAATTATTGCGTTGATGCGACTCCAACACGTGGTGTGTGGAGCCAGATCCGTTCCCCTCCGCCATAATCTATCACGCCTCGGTCCCCGCTGAGAGTCTCACATCTACACGCTCACTCTGTACGTACCGACATGTTCCCCTGGACCATCCGTGCGCTCCTCACTCTACCGCTGCTCATGCTCCGACCCCGTCTAAAGCGCGCGCACTGCTCTGTTGCCCCCCGCGTGTTGCGTTACTGCAGCCGGAGCGTTCACGGGGCAGGAGCGAGTGAGTGCAGCAGCAGCAGCACCAGCAGCAGCTCCGTAAGGTAGGAGCGAGTGAGTCACCGGAGAGCAGTGAGTCAGGTCGAGTAGAGTTTCACACGGTCGCAGGGGAGAGCTGTTGTGCAGGTGTACAGGTATTCTACTTTACACGCCAGGCGATTTATGGCCTCCCAGGACATGTGGCCGCTCCGGGTCTTGTCACTGGACTGAGTCATTTGTCAGTTCAGCCACAGACAACTTGGTCAAAAAATGGCAGCACTTCACCACTTACAATTAAAGCCGGGGATGGCATTTTTTTCAACGTGAAACTGTTGTAAATAATCAATAAACTAATCAGTGAAATGCAGGGTTAGAAAGTATATGTTGAAGAGTGTAACCAATACAGCACTCTGAAACTGGACTTAAATTAGTCACAGGGATAGTTGTGAGTTCTTTGGAAAGTCTCATAAATAGTATAAATCAATACTGTTGAAAAAGAACAAGGCCTAAGTTCAATTACAGACTGAAAAAGTGGTTGTTATATCACTTTGTACCACTAGATGGCACAACGTAAGCTGTTTTGTGACCCAGCCTTATTAGAACATCTTGTCATTCATGTGTAAATAAAGGGATGCTGAAAAAAAACTGTAAACCTAACCACTTTGTGCTGATAATTTGTTGTTAAAATATGCAAGTAATATGTCATCCTTTTTAAAGATGGAGTAGGTGATTTTTGTATAACTGGGGGGAAAAAATCGACAAGAGGTCATATCCAACAAGCTTAGTATAATATAATATATAATATACAATAATGACTCTAAAGTTTCAAGTCTAGTCAAGACTAGACAAGTCTAATCTAGTTCTTTCCACATTTTCTACTTTTGAATAATATATAAAGCAATTAACATTTTCCCCATTAAATTTTAAAACAATATGAAATGCAGACCGGTACTGATAATCAAAATGAACACAATAATAACTGAACGTTACCAGTATAAAATAACACATACAGCCCAAATAAACAGTGGATGGCCTGGCACAAACAAATGAGGCAGAAAGACGGACGTTCATCCAATAATCACATCGACCACTGCAATTATATGACATCTATAATAACTATAATTGTTGACAATGATGTGCATCCTTATACATGCCATTGAAAATATGTGACATCCACAAACACAGCAGCCGTTGTAACCAAAATATTACAGCCAACAGTGGATATCTAGCAATTTTAATTTACATTTACAAAGGAATACAGCTGTATATAACTGAAACTATAATTTTAGAATAATTGTCAACTCCGCCTTCCTTTGAGCAAAACAGTTTCCTAAATATTGGTTTAGTATAATGCCGTGGTTCTCAGGCTTTTCACTCCCTCGGAAAATTTTTGGCCCTTCAAGTGTTTGTCTTTATAGCAGTAAAATACGAAAGCCTAGTCCTATTTAACTATATTTAGTTGTGCATGAATGCGTTACACTGAGGATTTTATTTCCATTTAGTCACATTTAAAGATTGGCCACCTCAGCCTTTTTAGGATAAAGGTTCAAACTGTAAATATAGAATTATATAAAGTATAGTAAAAACAAATAGCCGTACTTTTTGTAATCATGTTCTCACAAAACACTTAGCCCAGATTTTCCAAACATACTGACTAAAAACAATCCTCATTCATCCTCCTGTGTGCAAAGTGAATAGATTTCAGTCAAGCCCCCCTCGTGTGTCAACTGTAGAGGGCATCATCTCCCCTCCGTCAGCCCCAGACCGGCTCCATATCTCAGCCTCAGCCTTCATTACCAAACCCCAGCTCGGGCCCTGATTACCCATCCCAATGAAGTGCCACATCACACGACAACAACATGTGTCGGGCCTCTTCTGCGTTCCCTTTTTTCCCCCGTTGCTACCAAACAGACTTTTTATTGCAGTGTGTATGTGTGACAAAAGCCTTTGATAAATCCAAAATTAAAAAAAGGACTTCTGGGAGCCACAGCTGTCAGGTTATTTGGGTGCCCTTCAGCTGTAAAGACGAACAAAGAAGTGTATGTTTTACAATTAGATAACTGACTTGGAATAACTTTTTAGTGTTTTCTCAGTATGCAAGGATGTGGGAGGGATATATATATAAAGTCTGAAAAGCACTGACACGCATCTGGCACCTCGTCATGTGGACTGGGAGAAAAAAAAAAAGCGAGTGATTGAGTTACACTTCCCCTCGATGTGCCCCAAACACCAGAAATATGGTTTGCATTGTCCAACTATTCACAAAGATCAACTAACAATTCACGGGTGGATAAATGTGAATAGTAGTAATTAAATCTGTAATAGTGATAAACACGGCCTTGCAGGAACCGTGGAGACGCTTATTCCACGTCTGGAGTTGGGTTTCATTCGCAGACAATATCACTTTTTCACCGCTGAATATGTTTGAGTAACGCGGAAAACATGTTAAATGTTGTAGGTTCAAAAATGAAATAATAACAACCATTTAGGCAATTTTATACCATCAATTTAATTACTGAAGAAACTGTTGAGTTAAGTAGTCTGGTGTATGAATGGCATACATCTATAGGAGAAGTATAAAGTTTCCCTAATTTGAAATGGGGATGAACATTTTTAAACTAATCAGTCTACAATTTTTAGTAGCGGCTGGAAGACCCCTTGATTTCTCTCGGCGGTTCAAGGCTCTACAAATTCGCCCACACCCAGTCGTGACTTAAACCTCTCCAAGCACAGCTCATCAAAGGCTATTTGTCCCATCTGACTCCGCTTTGCCTTTTCACGTCCAGCATCTGTCTCGCAGCTCCTTTTTTGCCTGTGCTGTCTGTCACTCAGAGGTAGGGCGAGCTCGGTTTGAAATCCACCGTTTGATGTCCTACAGAGATGGGAGAAAACACTGCAGTATGCTGTTCAATCAAATGCTACTATTTCCCAATTTGAACTCACTATTCTTTTCTAATTTATCACTTCTGACTTACAACTTATCACGGTTGATGTCCTGAAAATGTGAGAGAAAACACAGCATTGTGTTGCCTAATCAAATGCTACTATTTACTAGTTTCAAATTAACTAAGATTTTCTAAGTTACTTCTATCACTTTTGGTAAGTCATATATCTAACATTAACTAACAAAAACTGGTCGTCGGCCAACTAGGCATGTCAGTTAGCATACATTTTTAACACAATGATTTTATGCATTTTCTATGACAAATTTACTTACATTTACTAATATCATATCTGCTTAGATATGTGATTTACAACAGTAAAATTTATCAATTTTGATGCCTTGAAGATACAAGAGAAAACATTAACGCTGCATTATGTTGCCTAATCAAATGCTTCTACTTACTAACTTTACATTTACTAAGTTTTTCTAATTTACTTCTGTCACAGTTGGTTATATATATGATTTACATTCACTAATATGAACTGGTTGGCGCCCAACTAGGCATGTCAGTTACCATACGTTTTTACCCAATAACTTCATGACTTTTCCATGACAAATTTACTTACATTTACTAATTTAATAATAACATAACATAACTGCACATATAAACGATTTACAATACAATAATTTTGATGTCCTGAAGATGACTAAAACTTTAACATTGCATTATGTCACCTTATCAAATCCTTTTTAGGCATTTTTACTATTTACTAATTTCCAAATTTCTAATATTTTCTTATTTACTAACATATTATCGATTTACATATTACTTACAATCTATCACTTTTGATGTCCTGAAGACGTGCAAAAAATGATGCTTTTTCCGGGCAAATCACTACATTCAGATTTAAAAATAAACTTTACTGCTCACTTCTGGTTAAATGTATGACTTACAACCTATCACTTTTATGTCCTGAAGAAGGGATAGAAAACACTGTATTAATGCCTAATTAACGTAATCAAATGCTAATATTGCTAATTTCTATTTACTAATTTACTAATATCTTATAATTTTTCTTGTCCTGAAGATGTGAGAAAATGCTACATCATCTTGCTCAATCAAATGCTACTATCAACTAATTTCTAATTTGCCAATATTTACTTATTTATTGTAAGTAAACAATCATTTTTTTCCCATAACATCACCATTACCTTTCACCAAATCTCCATCAACAAAAATGACATATTAAGAGCAACTTGCTGTTGTGTAAAAAGTCATACGTTTTCAATGTTCCACACTCTACATAAATCTTGTAGCAAAAACATTTCCATACTTGTATCAAGACTGAAACTTACCAGTAAAGTATAATATTTTGAGGGATAACTGTTAGAACCGTCATGTTCCATAACCTTCCATAAAGTTAAAAATCCACGGTTTTTCTAAGACCTGGAAATTGGGATTTAAATTTCCACGACTTTCCCAAGTTTAGTATGAACCTTGAAACAACCAATCACGCAGAGTATTAGCAGACTTAATATTATGCAGTAATGAATCTAGCATAAAGCCATTCATTGACTGAGGCTTGCGCTCGCCTGCTGCACAGCTGGATCGTCTCTCTCAGCTCTGGTATCATTCATCTACTGTGTTACACTGGCTCCAAGTCACTGCACAGTAGGAGAAGTCACTACCACTGAGGAACCACACTATACCACATCGAGCAAGATGTGCCTTTTATGATTTATGGTAATATAGTATTTCGCCTTCTTACTGCCGCTCAGTTTCAATTATTTGTTTTCAATAAAAATCAAACTTAGCTGACGGGCTTTGACGGCATTTTCCTGCCGAGATTTCGAGCGTGTAATAAAAGTTTCTGGTCTTAATCCAACTTGGAATGACAAAGATAGTGTGAACCATTAATGTGCACCCAGGCACGCACATACACACTTTCTACCAGTCAGCACACCAGCTATACAGAATTTCTTGATTTCGTTTCAGTGTCCCACACTTTGATGAATTCATAGTGACACATGAAGACAGAGGCTACTGTATCAAACTGATGCTTCAAATTATAAAGACAGATCACTTAGACTAGGCATAAACAAAGACCGGGTTTTGTACTTGCAACTCAAAATGTATCAATTTTATATATGTCAGAACCTGTATAACTGTTACCTGGTTCTAACGCCATATGAATTTAAAACGCAATATTAGAACCGTTATAGGGCAGTGCATTTATAACAGTCATGGTTCATTCTAAATGTCAGGATGCAGGGCTTCAGGTGTTATCACATAATTATGTCTAGTCTTCCTTAAGAAAGTCTGGACAGAGGTGACCTAGACACTTTAAGGCGCACACACAAGGTTTTGCAATTTACTTCTTTTACAAAACGATCACTCCATATCCCTCTTCCTCTCTTTACCACTGGTACACTCCCATCATTCGACAGGAAAAGTACACTTAGAACTCAGGATTAAGTCTCCATTTCACATTTTTCAAGACACTTAATTATAGCTTTCTAGAAGAGGCTTGTGACGAGGCCCAGGCTTTTCAGCTCTAACGGGATATTTCCATGTTTGGCAGGCCACCAGACAACATCCCTTGCCAGCTAACCAATCAGCCAACCAGCCAAAGATGCAGTCCACTCGCCAATCACCAAACCAACCAACAAGACGTGTAGCCACAAAACTAGCCTGCAGGTTCAACGTTGGCTGGTCGCCGGCCAACTAGGCGTGTCAATTAGCAAACCAACTAGCCTGAAGCAGAAGTAGTGGCGGCACTGATGGCGGCTAGAACTGAGGAGGATGACGATGGGCAGAAACCTTACTCCTTGTGACCTCATCAGCACAATCTCACCGGCTCATATCCACACGCTGATCCCAAAACACAGCAAAGCCCTTAATGACTGTTTGTCACTGAGCCCGTGACATCACTGTGAACCGTTAGGACAAGGACGGCACGTTTTGCGGTGTGTATGCACGTCTCTCTGGGCAACCAATTTTCATGGAGCGTGATTCATGTTTTGTGTTGGAAATGGAGACGGCAGGAGTCGCGGCGCCTATACAATTTAATGAATTTATTCATCAGTTGGATGTAGAAAACAGTTTGTATGATATTTCACTGTGCTGTGGAAATGGCAGAATGGAAAGAGATGGAGCCGTGGAGGGGGCGGCTGCTCACTGCTTGTGGCATGAGGGTAGCGAGGGAGGGAAAGGGGGGTACAAAGACAATTTCCTCTCTGCTCTTATTGCTCTGACTGTCTGCCGCCTACCGCCTTCATGGAGGTCCCTAATTGAGATCACTTGGACTTAAAAATAGGAACAAAAAAGGAACTTCTGTGGGCAGGGAGATGGCGAAGGAGAAAATAAAGCAGTAATATGTGATGAAGGCTGCCATTAAAGAGCCCCAATGATAGATCAGAGAGGCTGGGGCACAGAGCTGAGAGGCTTTCTCTGGCTGCCAGCGAGCCTTCAGATGTTGACGTGTCACACACCACCTGCTGTCACAGAGCTGCGTGTGTAAAACACTGTTACTATATGTGTGGGTCTATGTGGCTCCGGCTTTGATGGGGTAGGGTGACAGTGCCCGGGGCTGGGGCCAAAAACACGCCAAAGCAAGGGGGATTTCAGTTTTTCCAGTTTTCTGTGACTGCGTGGTATATTTTCAGAGTTTGTAACTGCAACAAAATATCTACATTTATTTGGCCGCTGCTCTCTATGCAGCCTTTGTGTCATTAGCTATACTATTATTAGTCTTTCACTTTAATTCAGCCGTTCCACCAATCAAACCCGCACTAACGCTGCCTTTTCCCAGACTTTGTCCCTAAGGCGTGCTGCTTTTCCCTTCAAACCATCTATCACTCAATCACCTCTGATCGAGCTATTAATCAAACAATGCGGCCCCTCCTCGGAGACCAGTTTGAAGGATTGGCTTGAAGGAAACACAGCGTATCCAGGAGTGGTACCGCACCACGGCTGGGAACAGGAACCCTGTAAAGAGCGTTTTTCTTGGACCAGGACCCTCTGTAGGTGCTAAAGACAATACAGACACTCGGGCTAGGCCAACATTCCACTTTACACTTTTCCCTTCCTCTGTGTATTTCACTGGTCCACTTCCCCTCTGCAAACTAGCCGGCTAGTATCAAAATATTTATAGTACATCTGCAAGACATGCTGTTCTCATGTATCCAGGGCCGTTTAGCCTTGCGCTCATTATGCAAGGTAAAACTAATACCAGATTTATAGGGCTAGATTTCTCTCTGTTCTGCCTGTCCGTGGAGCAGATCGAGGATGATTTATGTGAGGTATGGAGGCACAGGCGAGATAGATAGAGTGACTACGGCGAGAAGCAAACAGGCAGCGGCCCAGACTAGCACTCACAGGGGGGCTATCGACTATCACTCGGCCGTTTCCAAAGCTGCCGTTTCTGGAAGGCTGGAGGAAGGCTGAGATGGACAGCGGCGGGATGGATGTGTGTGTTTGTGGGGCGAAGAATGTCCAGTTGCAACGGGCCAAATCGTTGTAAGGGGCAATACAATAACAGCGAGATGGAAGGAAAAAAGTCTGTCATTAATGCTCAATTGCACACAGACATAAACATTTAACCATAGACGCTGTAAACCCACGCCAGGAAATGAGCTATATACATTTTTTTTTGTCTTGGAACATTACAATGTATAAAATATACTATCTGTTTAAGTTGGCTGTGTCCACAGAATGGGTGCTGTCCCCTTGAAATCTACAAGAAAAATATCCTGAACTACTTCTGGGGGGTTATCACCATCATAACTGTCAGACAAGTCAGTCAATATGTCCAGCAATGAGACAACAGCCAATCAGATAAACAGGAAATGAAACAGGCAGGCTCCACAAGCAGCCGCAGCTCTGGGCGTGCATCGAGCATCAGCTTCCGAGACTTTGGATCTCTTAGGCTGTTTCTTTTCCCAATCGCTTCCTGATCCCCGTCCAGCTAGCTCTCATTCACAGTGAAGACATGCCAAATTCCCTTAGACTGAACTCTAGACCAACCTGGAGCCAAACGAATTCCAAATAATTTAAGATGTCAAAATGACCCTGGCAAGATGTAGTCCGACAACGCTGCAGAGGTCAAGTTTGTCCAGTTGGATACCCACTACAAGTCTAAGAAGTCAAGTGTGTACTTAAAAATGAAGTTAAGAGTGTCATGGTTGATGAGGCTCACTCAAATGGGCCTGTGGTGAAAATCTTGGAGTCTGTAATTACACTTTGACTATTAGACTACTGGGCAGGAGTGACTCACAACAAGGTGGGGGTGAAACCAGGAGAAGGAAAAGGGATGGAGCTTACTTTTTAATAGCTAGCTGTGATATCCTTCGGCAAAATCAATCCCAGTCATCTTTCGAGAAGGGCTTAGTGGAACAAAACATCTTGAACGTTGAAGGGGAAAACATGATTTTGCATAAGATAAATGACTATTGTTTGATTCAGTGCCCTGTGACCTTGTTTTTTCCGCACACATTCAGAAGTCCCCGGTTATTCCAGGACAGGGCCTTTTCATCTCGTGTCTGCTCTTCCCTCTAGCTGCAACTCTAACGACGCCAAATTTATAGCGCCTAAATCGAGTCGTGAACAGGGAGACTCCTCCACTGCCTAGTCCCACAGGGAACATCAATTACATTGTGAAACGCTGTCCTTCAAGTTCAGTCTATTCTGTGGTGTTGCATTATAGCACGCCTGGAAGTTCAACGTCACATACAGTGCATAAGAAATCCCTTTCTGGCAATGGGGATGTTGGGATGTGGTCTCTGGCTGACAATTAAATTGTGCGCTTGAAATATGCTGTCACTCTGGAAGCTGGAGATTTATGGTGAATAATTTCCTGAGAACTGATCATCTTAAATGTTTTAACTGTATTTAATGGCATCATAGATCACTGTGAATGTTCTTGCGTCCTCTGGAGACAGAAAAGTGTCCCCAGTAGTTGCAGAACCCATTTACAGGCAATTAGAGAAGTTCAACATTCTCTGACTGGGCTGTGTAAAAAAACCCACCAGTTCAGTGGAAAACACTAGAAATTTTAGAGACCACAGTGTATTTTGACAAGGTAAGGAGCTGCTCTGTTTATCTCAGTGTTTCAGCTTGAGTCTTTGCCAGAAAAGCCTTCCAATCATAAAACAGGTATAGAGAGTTAAAAGCTGTAAACATTAAACCAGTGTTTACGTTGCGAGGGATTCTTTTTCATCAGTAATCGCCTCACGCTGTGACGCTGATGATTGGGTAATATTTATGATGGGCCCTTGGGGTGTGCTTCCCTCACAGTCTCTCTTATGTCTATAAAATCTTAACTCTTGGCTTAACTGCACAGCAGACAAAGAGCCATTAGAACCTGATTGTATGTGTGCCTTTAAAGTGCGCCTCCACACTGCCTTTAATGTGCATGTGTACGCAGGTCATAAACCTATGTGATGTGTACGGTATATGTATACGTGCTGTGTGTGTGAGTGTGCAGCAGTAAAGGGGCTGGCTCAGAGACTTTGGTTAACCAGACTATAATTTGGAGGCCCAGTGAAGACTCCCAGCAGCCTCTCACTGTTTGTTTACCAGAGAGACTGCTGCATCTGCAAGGTCCTGCAGGAAGGGCGTGTGTATCTGTCTGGCAGCTTCTATACTCTGCTATTCACGTCAAAGTCAAATATGCAAAAAATGTCAAATTTGGACAATAACGTAACATTTAATTTCAGTTCTACGTGACATTTACCCTCTAGGCCTTAATTAACCATTCTTCATTCTTTCCCATACAACTCTAAGCAGCAGTAAATCAAGGCTACAACACACAGCTCTATTTCTCGCTGAAATGGTATAAATAAGAAAACAAAGAGCTCCAAAAACACCCGTGCACTAAAAAGTGTTTGTCAGCAAAAATGCTCTGCTATTTTTGTTTGTGTCGAGACCAATTCTCCTGAGACTACGCTGCTCTCTTTCTGTCCCATTTGGGCTTTTTTTTTCCACCAATCCCCTCTCGAGCAGAAATAAAAAGAAAACAATGCAATTCAAAAGAGCGGTGCTCCTAGCCTGTCATTTAGCTGTAACTTTGAATTGCCTTTGCTCTCTGTGCGCTGTTTTCCTTCTCTCACACATGCACACACACAAACAGAATTGTTGCAGCATCCTAATATTCCATCTCAAGAGAGGAAGAAAGCCAGAGGAGGAGAGGAACTTTGAAAATATTACTCTAATAAAATATTCCTGCTCCTCTGGGATCCTCCTTTGCTCATTCAGCATCAGGCGAAGTGAAGGGAAGATTCCTGTTATCGGTCTGGATCCAAACAGACAGAAAAGAGAGAGACCTATTTCCTTTGGGGAATGACAAAACATAGAATGAACAGCGCAACAGTTGACAGAAAACTTTTAAAAGCGACAACAAAATGAGCTACAGACGAGTGTAAGAGGGCAGCTGTCTGAGTGACTGACAGGATTCAGCGACAGAGTGAGAGTCTGCTCCAGCGGAGATCACACGCTGTATGTATATATCCACTTTGATCAAACAGTGCTGCGTGTCGGAGAGATGTGATTGGATTGAGTAGGTGTTCAGAGAGTAAAAAACTTCTGCCTCGCAGAGTCACAGGAGGGGGTTCTGAACAGAATATAACAGTGATGTTTTGCTGATTTCTAACACTGCTGTACAAGCAGAAATGGCTCCAAACTTTTTTGTTACACTAAAAGGCCTGCACTCTCTTAGAAATGTCCAACCACGTCCTTACAAAGACACCAAAACATACTCCATGCAACGCAAGTCAAGAGTGGATTTAGAACTTAATGAATGTGCAACTACATAGTGCATAAAGTCGAGCAATCCCATTAACAACACAGAAGTAAATCAATTACTGGTAATAAATAATTATAAACTGGTGTCAGGTTGTCATCCCACTGTCATCATCATCATCATCTGTGACCTTTAAGTTTATTTCAGCAAAAATTACTAAAGCCATTACTTTTGATTCAAGATGCAAGCAACAACAAGGCAACACCTTTGCAGAGGTAATGCTTTGTAAACAAAAAAAAATGTTAACTAATGTTCAATGGTACGTTACTATTCTAAAATACTGCCACTTTTCTAATGTGACGTATAAAAAAGGAAAAATAAAACACCAACACCATCTACCACAGGTAGAATATGAAATGACCATGACAAAATGAGCTACTGATTCACCTGCACAATGTATAAATCTTAATGAATAGATGAACATGTTTTTTTCTTCTTCTTTCTTTTTCTCTGGAGGCCACTTTACAAAATACAAGCTAGTATTTCTGGCTTCCCTTTTCTCCCCAGAGACTTGTCAATACCAGCTACACGCCATTCAAAGTTCAAAGACTAGCATCTGACTACACACACCTACACACACTCTCCGGCTCCCTTTTGTGTCTCAGGGGGGTGTTTCATTTCACTGTGTGCATTTGAACATCTCTGTACGTACATCTGTGTGTGTGTGTGTGCCACAGGTGGTGTCACGCTGCCGGGTGACTCTTTTCTGATTACTGCGGTGACCAAAGTATCGCCGCCCTGTTGCGTTTGTCATCACCAGCCTTTTCCTGAAAGTGTGGGTGGGAGGGGAAGGAATAGAGGGCAAGGATGAAGGGACGAAGCGGAGGGTGAGTGATGGTAAATGGCCGCCCCCGCAGTGCCAGATGGGAGGTGGTTTGAGAGAGTCAAGTCTTGTGTTGCTCTCACTGGATGCCTCATAAACGCAAACCGATCCATCCTTTTGTATCAGATCTCTCTGTATAACTACACCCTAACAAGAAGAAAAAAAACATAGAGCAAACCTTACTTAAAGTATACATAAGTTGTCAGAAGTTGACTTTGCTTCTGCAATCAGACCCAAACAGCCCCAGTGGCTTTGACCATGAAACATAACCAAACACAAAGATGGTGGCAGTTGCTGGAGAAACAAAATGTACACTTGGAGGCTATCTATTTTACAGAGCATTCTTGTCTGATAGCTAACTTATTTATTTGTTGTTTAGTCTAGTCTTTAACAAGTTAAACATGGGCATACTGTTACTTGTCAAAGCAATGTAGTATTTATTCACAGTATCAAGATCAATTAATCTATGCAGCAGTTCAATTAATAGTAGCTACTATATCTAGCTCAACCTCACTGTACAGGTAGATGTACACGACTATCTTCTTTCTTTGACCTCATAGGTATAGCACCACACACAGGCAGGTATTTTTAAAACCTTCTGCACATACGTAGATAAGTAGATGCACGTACTAAAGAAATGGATTCAAGACCACCACCTTTTGCCCAGATGCTAATTCCACCAGTGGCCACTTGGGGTATTGCAGTGAAAAATCCCTCGCTGCCCATAAATGTTTTGATTGAAAGAGACGTCTGGAATATGACTAATATGCCACCTACAACTTCTAAAAAATAGCATATAGTTATTTTTTGAATTTTCATATTCTAGACTTTTTCTGTTAAAGGTACTTTTAATCTTTGTGGCATCACTGCACTGTCCCGGCTTTGAGCCTGTTGGTCAACACGGATCATAAGGAACATGATTGTAGCCAAAATCGAAACTGGCAAAAACATTTTTGTTGATGTATGTACCAGTATGCAGCCATGACTGACTTGGAATCCAGTTCTTATAATATATCTATGTTTTTTTGTTGCATATATGTGCAGACAGGAGTGTGGCAAGGTTTCTGCTTAATTCCAGCATCCTGATTGTTTTGCATATTGAGCAGCATATCTATGGTAAAGAAATACATGACAATGGCACAGGACTGGGTTTTCGCACATTTATATCTCTTTTTATTGTAAGAAAATACCAGTAACACTTAGTGAAGTCTAAGTGTTACTGGTATTTTCTGTGCGTATAAATTAATAACCTAAATAAATCTGAATGTTCTTTTAAGGATAGATATCAATGCTAATGGGATAATATCTGTTTTCATAAATACTTGTCTAAGTGTGGACATAGCCTGAGTCCCATATGTAAAGCCTCATCTTATTTCAGGCCTCCATCCTGTGCAGACCCCCATAAAAGGCTGGCGTGGGCGTAGCCGGCTGGGTGGGCACTGCGATTTTCAGGTGTATTTGATCTGCTATGTTCACACCTCTGTGTTGGCAGGGGGCCCGATGTGTGGGCAGGTAATTTGAGCAAATTAGGAGATGGGAGGAGGATGGGGCCTGTGTGCTATTAATGACAGCCCATCCCCTCCCACTGCACGTCCACCTATTGTTCGGCCGCTGTACACACACACACCTTTCTTTTCTTCTGAGCGGAGTCCCCCCTCGTCCCATCTGTGCTCTCACACCCAGCCCTCGGCCCTGTCTAAAGCGTGGTGTGTGGAATGCACATGGGACGGGGGCGGCGGGAGGAAGGAGAAGTAGGCGGAGGAAGGGGGGGATTGGTTCCAGGTGCCACTTTGAGTGAGAGCATTAATCAAACAGACATATCTTCCTGTCACAGACACCTTTAGTGCGCATAAACACACCCCCGCTACTGTACAACTACAGTATACAGTGTCCCATTCAAACCCCTCTGTTACTTCTATTTGACACCGCGACGTAGCTAAATTTCAGATAAGTGTTCTTTATATCTGTGCTGAGTGATAAATGATTATGACTCGGGGAAAGCGGGTGTTAATATCAGCCTCTGAAGACACGTTGTAACACGGTGTACTTGTCTCGGCTATTGATCAAAGCCGGTCTAACTCTCCACTTATCTCATTTCACCTCCGTGTGGGCCGGCACATAAATAATCAAACACAAAACGCAGCTAACACGTCCACTGCTCCTTTCATGACCCGCTACTCGCTTGCTAAGTAGGTTTATATATCTGGGAGTCGAGCCTTGAGTCAGAGGGGATGCCGCATTCCTTTCAGATTAAACTAACAAGAGGGAAAAACCTAGCCTTTTCTCGAGCGGCGTGGGGCAGAACAGGTAGGGCCTTGTGTAGGTGCCGTTGGCCGACTTCTCACTCACGTCGTTACGGGCTGAACCCAAACCTCCAGTAGGCTCGACACTCCATATTTCCTCCTTAGAGAAACAGCCAGTGGCCCCTGCTCTCCCCCGACCGCCGCTCAGGAAAAAACGAGGAGACGCTGCACAATGCCGTTCGGGTTACCTGTGGTTTTGCCGTATCATCTGTGCTCAAAACCGTGCTCGGACTTAAATAACTCGACTGAACGGCTGACTTGAGGAGAAAAGACAACACGAGGCAGGGAGCAGACAGAGAGGTACATAACCCCGGACTATAATACTGGCGTACAGTTTCATAAGGGGCGAGCCGTTCCAAGATGGACCCGCTTCCAAAGTGTTAGGTAGTTACTTCCTCTCAGAGGGCTTATATCGGATAACGCTAATTCGCCCAGTGTGATGCAATTGAAATGGATGAAGGGCTGTTGGATCCTGTTAAGTGTGAAAATAGCACAGAGCAGCATTAAAAGCTCCTCTGGTTAACGCCATGGCATAACGCTACCTGGTAATTATGGCGCATTCAAAAATCATAGCTATGCGTAGTATGTGGTAGTTTGCGGAGCTTCTCTAAAAAAACACATTTTGTCTGCCTCATAAGTCAACACCGTGAAGATATCCAGCACTAATTCATGAGAAAGTGCAGCTTGATTAATAAGTAGAGATACAAATTGGCATCTTTCACTTAAACTGAGTTGGAAGGTTGCCCCGATATAATAGTGCAATTAGCCCCAGCGCTACTGACTGTGAGGATAAAACCAGGCATAATACACACTGCCTTTGGAGTATTTACATTGTTCTGTGGGTTTGTTGTTACAGTCTCCGTATTACACCACTCTTGCATGTTTCAATTACTTGTCACAGCTTTTGTTGGAGCGGGGAAAGGCCAGATATTGTCCTTGAATCAGCACATGGGATGAGGTTTGGTTCACTGGACACCGACAACAACGGGCACCGCAGAAAAAACATCTTACACTCAGGGAATTTCCCAGATCAATTACAATCCACAAAACAAGATGTAAACATTTTCCAACTTCAACTTGAAAATAAAACACAAAGGCATTCTTCAACACTTTCACAAGACGGATTTGCCGTCAGAGCGTTCCCATGACACTCACATTTTAAGCTTAATTACTGCCCATTTAAAGCCACATTAAGCCCAACTTTCACTGTTAGTACAAATTAATCTATCTCTGATTAAACACTGATCACATTAACACACTGATTACCCTTAGGAATTATACAGTCTAATGCGAACTCCAGCGCTAATAAGTCCTAATAGCCGTCGCAGTTCGTAAACACACACACGCACTGTTTTGTACTCCATCAATATGACCCTGCTGGGATTAAATAACATGTTTGCCTCAGAGGTACAATTAAGCGTCGCTAAATAGAGTTCCTTTGAGCGGAGAGTTGAGGGTGAAGCGTCTTCACAGTGCACAGTAGCAGCCAGTGAAGCGCTCAGATTTTTTTTTTTTCTCTTCTCCCCCTCTGGCTTTTTCAAATTACCTATTGATGAGTGGGCTTCACGTCTCGGCCGGCTCGGGAGGAGGGAGGATGTCTGGTTCACTTTTAAGATGTCTCCAAGAAGCAGGCCCTGTGGTTAGATCTAAAGCAACACTTATGCAACAGAAGCTGGCCTTTTTTTCCAAATACATATACGGTTTCCTTGCAAATTATCAGAGATTTTCTTCTGGGGAGAGTTTTCCGCTCTTCAGATATTTACCCACTATTCTTTTGATCGTCTTGATTCGGGACGGTCTACATCTATAGACTTAATTGTCTATATGTAATTAAGTTGGTAACAGGGAAAATAAAACGTTCCCCGGAGAGGCATGAGTGGGTGCCACACATGTTGAAAATTATTCTGCCCTCCTCATGTGCCAGTACGAGGAGTTATAAAAAATGTATTTCAAGCAATTAAAGGGAAAATGGCTTGATCCAAATGCCAAGACGTTTTAATGAGCCCCCTTCTTTTTTTTTTTTTCTCAACTGGAATATTCGACCCACAGTCTTAAGTCGCTGCCATTTATCACAGGGAATATATGCGTAGTCTTAAATTAAAAATGTCCTTAAACATGAATCTACAGACGGGATGGAGTAATGTGGTTTCTGAACTAACTAAACAATATTTTGTAACTTGTGTTCCCAGCAACACTGGCTGACACCAGACAGACGGATCCAGGAGAAACACATTGAAAAACACATATAAAGGCTAAATTTAAGAGTCGAGCTTTTGCCACTATTTGCCAACCAAGTGGATTTAATTAAGACGTTCATGAGGCAATTCATTTAGGCAAGTATAACCTAAAAACATAGAGGAATAAAAAAAAAGTCTGTCATGAATTTTACCAAAGCTAGAAAACAACTTTTTGTCTTTGCCAATTGGGATACGGAATATAACATTTATATATTACAGTTTATACAGTAAAAGTAACAAAACGTGCTGGTGGTCTCACTGTGCAGGGACTTTTTGTGGTCGTACTGACAGATTTACTAGCCAGATGTTCATAAACAGCAACATCAATGAGCCGCGGCGTTATATCAATCACGAATCTTTAAACGCTAATCGATCGGTGATTGCGCCACCTGAACGTCTGCCCACATGCTGTCTTCCCCTTTTGCTTCTCCTGCTCCTGTTCTGCGGCATGCTTTTAATTTCCTGAAGGAGCGCTCCTCGGCGACCCCAGAGACGCACCGAGGGGTCGGGGGTTAACATGGTAATAGGTGGTGGTGATTGGTAGAAGACGCTCACTCTCTCTTGGCTTTCACAACATATTAGAGCCATCCTGCTTCTGTTGGGAGCCCAGTGGAACAGCTGTGTCTGACCGCGGAGACGTTCTCCCCCATATTCCGGCTCCTTAAAAACATCTTTTAAACATTTGATTTGGACCAAAGAGTGCAGGCTGCTGAGTGGGAGACGAAGGGAGGGAATCTATTAAAATCTCTATAATGAAAAGCTTATTTAAATATGAAAACAAATTGAAAGTGCCATTTAGTATGCCGATTCAATCAGACTGTGTAAAGAATTGTCACAATGCAATACAATAAAACAGAAAACAGATATTGTAAGATGCCCCGAGCTTTCACGGGTCACTGCAAGTCATAAACCTGACCCAGCTACTGTTCAGATTTGTGCAGCTTTATTTACTTCGAGTCTTCAATTTGAGAAACAACAGTTGAATCTCGAGAATAAACAGATTTGAAAAGTGTAATCGTGCGCTCTATGGAAATATAAATATTTTTATAGGCAGCAGATATGTTCCATAAGGGTTTTATTAAGCGTAGCTGAAGTTTGCATGTGCCTTTTAAATGCCGGGTTTGTGATTTAAAAGGCAGCTCTTAAGATTAGATTCGTGTAGAAAAGAGAAATCCTATTAAGATGATTTTTATAAGTTTAAATTATTATGCAGCTGCTGGGATTACAAATTTATATTACAGAAGATGACACTGATTTATTTCTTGTTCAATAGATTCACTAATAAAATATCCTTGGAGACCACAGAAATCTACAAGTAGACTATTTCAAGACAATTTGAGGCAAAACTTACTGATACTTCTTCATTACGCACAGATGAGACACCCAGCGCACACTCTCCTGGGACCAAACAATCTGGTAATCCCACATCTTGTTCCAATGCCCAACTGTAAACTCTCATGTGCAGCCTCTGTTTACTTTTGTCAAAAATATCACCCGGTGCTTTTGTTTTTGGTTCCGCAAAAAACGGCACTGCTCTGTAAATCTAAGGGTATGTTGTACAAACATGTCATCTCTCTGCTTCAGAAATATTTATAAACATTGCATAGAGTAAATACTGGAATCTCTAAATGCAAGAGACGGGTTTTTTTGTTGTTGTTGTCTTTTTTCGTATCTGCGAACCGCAAATGCCTTGATGATTGTTGGGTCTTGATTCCACCACAAAAAGTTTGGATCTTGATAGCAACGTCCTCGATGACCTTAGCTCATCAGATCTTGTCCACTTACATCGTACCTAAAGCTTTTAATCAAAATTAAGATTCTAGCTCTGGAACGGTTCCACCTTGGTCCTATTCTTATCATCTGAAGTTCCCCTGTGGCCCAAGTCCCTTGTCCCAACACAATAATGCCCAGAGAAGTGGTACTCACCCCAAAAGAAGTTCTGCTGACATGGTGTCACTGTGCTGAAAAGGCTGTTAGATGCCATAGCTGCCTCTGGTTGCAGCAAGCCCCACTTTTGTTCCTCTGTGGTTTCCGTGACCCTTGACACGTCCTAAACCAAGAGCACGCAGCATGTCATGAAGACATTGGGAAAAATATGGAAAAGCCATCCACAAGGCATGCTTTTTTACGTATCAACTATTTGGATGACCACAAGTAACAACCAGGTCTGGTTTTATAGTGATGAGAAGCAAAAAAAAAATTCGCAGAGGCAAATATCGCCTTTGCGGATAGATCAGATGGTGTCGGACTTGCTTGCTTGGCGAGTGTGGTTGGAACGTACTTACTCGCTTAGCGCCGTCCTTGTGACTGGTGCTGGCCCGCGACGATTAACCATTTACACTCCGGGTCGCCCTCAAACACCAACCCCGAGCCGCACGTCTGTGGTTCTGTGGTTGTTTGGGAGGCGAGCAGAGCCCTCACACAACCCAAAAGGCACCAGCTTTAAAACTCGTCTCTTTCCTGCCCTCCATGTGCCGTCACTGGAGAGCGTGGGTCACATGGGCCTGTGACGTCATCACGGTGCAACAGTCGAAGTGGGACAGCCTACTGTTGTGGCTTTCTTCCCTCTCCTCGCTCCGCTCCTGCTACTTTTTTTCACACTCCTCTCTCAGGCTTGGTGTGTTGCGCGTGGTTTGCCGGTGCTTCCAGTTCTCTAGGGGAATCGCGGGGTCTGACGCTCCCATGAGTCAGGAAGCTTCAGTGGGGGCAGCTTGCTCAACCGCCCATGCCTCCTCAAGCATATGGGCAACAGTGCTCTCCGTTTTGCCTCTTGTCACTCTTTCATCCCCCTCCCTTCCTCTGTTCGGTGCGTCTCTCTCAAGCGCTGCTCCGTCCCTCAGCTCCCTCTCACAGGCTGCTGCCGTCTGCCTCTGAGCAGCCACAGCTCAGCCTGGTAAGAGTTGAGGGTGTGAGTGAGGCGCGAGGGCTGGCTGGCTCCACGTTGGGTGTGTGGCTTTCAGCTACAGAGAAAAGGTCTGCGAGGAATAAGAAGACAAGTTGTTGTGAAAGTTGGCCTGAAGAGTTAGTGTCAATTTGTTACCTGAATTAGCCTCGCCACTTTTCATGTTGCTCTGTCATGAGCCATCATTGTACTGTTTGAAATGTGTCTCATAGAAACATCCCTCTGGGGGTGATTATTGCAAAGGCATGTTTTCACTAGGAACTGGACTGATCGGTTGGTACGGCACATTACAGTACAGTACAGTACAGATAAACCCTGAAAAGGCTTGTATTTTTACTGCACACTTTGAAGGAGAGTGCTATGTGAACAGGTTAACAAGTACCATGTATGTTGTGTTCAGTTGTTCAAAACCAATATGCCTTGCGTTTAAGGATAAGGACAAGAGCAAATACTCCTTTGTAGTAGTGAGAAAGGCTTGTGGCAGAAGTGTATGCTACTGCAATAAATCTAAAAAGAATTCACAACTTTCTGGACTTTGAATTCAGGAAGCCGAGCCAGTTTCCTACATTATTTACAGAGACACTATTTAATGTCTTAAGTTCTACTTGTGTTTAATGCAATGTAGATGGAAGTGTTTTTGATTGATAAAATGAGAGCCATAAGATGCATCCAACATCTAAAACCCTAAAACCTTTTTTGGAAAATATTACAAAAAATGTTTATCACAAGAATACAACATACTTAATTTGAGAAAACTCTACCCTCTTGTGTCTTCTCTTCTCATAAGGATTCTCAATCTTCCATACTGTTTGAAACCAAAAGCCAAAGGGTTACCAGATTTATACAGTAGATTTTTGGCACCTTTTAAACCCCTATTCCATTTTAATCAAGGCATTAGTGTCAATTTGTCCCCTGTATTAGATGCCCTGTTTAATGCTACTCCTGTATGTGTGCCATGAGTACAACTGTTTTAATTGGCTCTCACAGAAGCGTCAGTCTGTGGGTGATTCCTGTAAGCGGTTGTAAATCTAACCACCTGTCTTCCCCCCTGAAAGAGATGCCTCCTCACAGTCCCGCTAACACTTGGACACACACCATCAGAGCACTCGGCCTGCCAGCTTTTAGTGAGCAGCAGTCGGCTCATGACAATCACACATGAATCATTACCCTCTCCTCGCGCGCACAGAAACACAGTTCTGCCACCCACGCCCCAAACAGAACACACCCTTGTCGCTCTGACTTTGATCAGCATTCACAGGTGTTTGTTACAACACATCAAAAATACAGAGTTGGTGCTGGTTCAAGAGGACAGGAATGCATGGAATGAAGCCCAGAGTTGAGTCAGGTTTAAGTGTATCGAAAGTGTCTCTGTCATCTCGACTCTTGCCGGTGGGCAAACATGGCTGAGCTGTTGAAAAGTTTAAAGACTGGAAGCCTCCATATGGGTTTTATGATTTTTTTATAGGGAACAGATAGTGACTTTTGCCTTACATATGTTTTGAGATGAAAGTGCTGGTTCTATCACAAAATGAAAAGATCTTTGGTGCCTGGAAAGTTTTTTGGAAGACGTTCTTAAATGAATAACAGATATTCATCTTCTCAGTGGAGTTTAAAGGTGCAGTATGTAGTTTTTGGCAGCACAAGTTGCAACACTTACGGTAGGTCTGCAAGGACATGCTGTTTTCTATGAACAAAGGGTGAGTTTACATTAAAAACTTGAATCAAGGGGACACCCCTGGCAGCTCAGGTAAAGCATCCACCTGGCACGCGGGAGACCAAGGTTCAAGTCTTGGTCAGATCATTTTCCCAATGTCATTCCCCACTCTCTTTCACCCCATTTCCTGTCCAGCTGCTATACACTATGAATAAAGGCCAAAAAAAGAATCTTAAAAAAACCCCAAAACTTAATATCAAAAAATTGATCTGGAAGTATAGTAATGAAAAATAGTATCTCTTCTCCAGCAGTGCTTAGTTTGTCGGCTCTGGGCAGTTGTAGAAACAGCAACAGGTTGTGGCTTTTTTGTTGGAGCTTTAAATGTCTATTTTTTCAAGAAAGACACAAGAAGAAAAAGACAAAACGGGTCATTTTGAAACACACTGTATATGACAACATTTTACACACCTTTAATAGAAAACTATAAGATTCAAAATAGGATTAATGTAACAATAACTAACTTTGGTACCTTTAAGGCATTTAAGATATTTTGATTATTTGATTTGATTTAAACATTTATAAAAAAAAAAAATATTGAGACAACTGAGAAGTTACACAGAATTCTTATTATGACAAAAAACAAATCTATTTCTAATTTAAAGTCTTCAATTTAAACTTCTGTAACACTTTACTTACATTTCTTAAAATGCTATTGTGTTTTGTTTTTTTTAAGTAGGACTGTACTGTACTTACATATACATATCTTTCAGCGGAGCGGGCCACTTAAAATCTTCCATGAAGCGCACAGTTGTACCCAAAATAACAGCTGCCTCAGAGTAAAATACTGTACTTTAAAAAGGCATCTGCTCATACTTTTAAAAGGACATTCATTTAAATTTTTGGAATGTGCTACTCATACTTATACTACTTATATACATGTACCACATTGAACTATATTTCAAAAATCCTAAAGTACACATTTAAATTTATCCTTGGTACAGAAATATCATCAATAAAATCTAAATTCCCTTAGACAACATCATTTCCACACGTCTGTGCCGCTCAACTTATTTTTGTGCAGTGAAACATTTTCCTTGGCTCGACGCTTTGTAAATATTTGCCGTCTAAAACAAGAACATGCCTCTGGAGTCGCGGCGCATGTTACAGAATCCTTAGGGGAGCTCGGTTGAAACGCAGCTATTAACGAGCAAAATCTAGAGAGTATCGTTATTATTCAAAGAGGCAACGCTCACATATCTTCAATGCAGAGGAAATGGTATTAACCTTCGCAATAAAAGTTCTACAGCGCTACATTCACAATTAACTTTCAAGAGCAATATTTATGCTGCTACATAAAGGTTTAAGGTTATTCGAAGTTTGCTGTCAAAAGCGTTAAACTGCGGGACAGAGTGCAGTGCTGCTGTGAGTTCTGCAGAGCCACAGTAAATTACACACAGTTTGATGGGAATATCGTTTGCACGTCGTGATTGACTCTAAAACACGGAACGAAAAAATAAAGCATAAATGTCAGACTCAAACCGTGGCAGGAAACATAACTTCTTGGGTGGCAGCACATGTGATAAACAACCTTGATGGTGAATATAACCGTGTCAGATATCTCTCTGTCTGAATCCTGGAGAAACTGTGGGTACTATAGGGGCCGAGTGCAGTTTTCGGCGGATACAGTAAAGTCGACTTGGCCAAATGTTGTCTCGCATGCTCAGCCTTGGCGCAGGTCGGGAGTTCACTTACCTTAAGAAAACCACAACAGACTCTTTACAGCGCCGAAACCTTGACCACAACTGCTGCTCCTGCCTATAAGCAAGTCGAAAGAATTTACCCGACTAACCTCAGAGTTACTCCAGAGAAGCGCA
The DNA here is from genome assembly GCA_036850595.1 of Rhyacichthys aspro. NCBI lineage: Eukaryota > Metazoa > Chordata > Actinopteri > Gobiiformes > Rhyacichthyidae > Rhyacichthys > Rhyacichthys aspro. The sequence goes on along the minus strand of CM072170.1, from coordinate 12,849,584 downwards.
CAAATTCAAGGATTTTGTTTTAAAAGGACAGCATCTTATTAAAGAGGTTCTACGAGATACTTATTATTATAGGTTAGAGAAGCAGAAAGGAGCAACTGTAGAAAGTTGTCAGCACGCTTCCAGTTTGGAGTAGCAGGCAAGAGCAATGTAACAGAGACTAAACAATGCTGAAAATAGAAAAAACACTGAATCCCCATTGAATCCACAATATATGTTGCTAAAATATCGCTAAGTCCAGGTTGTTAAAATCCTTTAAACACATGATGCAAAAAAAAAATAAAAAAATAAAAATCCATGTAAATGTTTTACTATTAGTAGTTTTAGTCAAGTTTTAGAAGCATTGATAGTTATATGTGACTATTTACTAATCTATTACCATGGGTAAAACATTGTTTGCTCCTGTCTGCTTCTCCAAACTAAGGAGTGTGACAAGTATCTACAGTAGGAAATAAGTTTAATAAGTTGTAATTACTTCTATTAATATTTACAAGCAACTTTCTGTGATGAACTGAACGATTAGGAGCACGCAGATGTTAAAAATGCATTCATGTAGCTCCAAGTTTTAGATGTAAAGCGTTACATTTCCTTCTGACCCCGTTTACAGCATGTCTTTTTCCACTGCAATTGCTGCAAATTGTGAATGCAGGTAATACATTAGCTATCCACCCTTGCCTAGCAGAACCACAGTCGCAAAATACTGAACCACCCATTTTTGTTTCGTGCGGCACATGGGCAACTTTTGAGTGGGTAAGCTGTTCTATGTTTAACGTGATTCCCTTTTAATAGTTTAATGGATTTACCATACTGCAATGTATATACTGTTTTACAGCGTCTCATAGGGCAAGGTCTTAATTTTGCCGTACAGACAATTTTATAATATATGTTTCGGGGCTAAAAACTGCTTTTATGCGAAGTTAATAATGTGTGGAATATAATATTTCATTCATTACTGCTTCTCCACTGGTGGCCGTAGGCTTCTGCTCACAGCGCTCATGTGAAGAGCCTGGCGATGCTCTGAGCTCGGGCCAAGGTCTGCCCCGAGGACTGTGGTCGAAGGCCCACCCTGCCAGACACTTTCTCCCTCCTTCACCACTGCGGACCACACACTTTCAAACGGGCTCGCTTTGTTATCACAAGCTCTCATAGAAACATAATAGACGTATCGCGTGTTTAAAATTACACATGCTATTAGCGCCGTTGGATACGCTTGACGTCTCTCTTGCTTCCTTGCTTTGTCACTGAAGTCTCAAGTTGACTGTTTGCATAGAAAATGATTTCTTGCTGGAAGATTTCTGGGAAAGTATCAGCGTATAATGACACCTAAGATGAATTCGCGGAGACTGTGAGACTGTCTGTGTTTGTCTTTTTGCAAAATCTAAAAATGAAATGACATAATTAGCTCAGATTAGAAAAAGGAACGGCATATTAATAGTGCTCCTGGCTCGTGTTGTGTACCCTCAGAACCTGCAAACAGGCAGGTACAGTGATTCACTTTAGCAGGCGACATCAGTAAAACACCGAGTTAGTTTACACTGCGGCCAAGCCCGAATTAACGTGCTTGCATTGGAAACAAACACTGCTCGCAATCGGCTTCTGTTGGTGTGAACGTAAATATCTCCTCGCAGCATCACTCAGGCGGGACAGTGACCTACGACTGCAGACCTCAGCAGGCGTCAAGGAACGGCTCATTTAAGCACATTTCAAAACTCTTACGATGCAGTGTCGCCAGGAGGATGTTGACGTTCTGTGTGAATTGTTTAGTATGGTACAGCGCGGTATAATCTTAATAAAAAGTCCATGTTTTTCTTCTGGAGTCCAGCAGTGGTATCTACAGCTCCCAGCGACTTAAGGCTCTTTCTTGTGGTGTCTGGACAGCTGTTTTTGGAGTCACAGCTTTGAGGGAAAATAAAGCTTGGCCTTTAAGTAATAAGGGGAAATGTTTAATATCGAATGGCGCGCGCACAAGCTAAACACGCATTAAAAATAGCTCTCTCCAAGTTGTGATTACATAAAATTGCAAAAAAAAGGGGGAAAGTCAGCTCATCGGTGGAGGCTGCGATGAGGAGGCTGCGGCTGACCACCGTCAGACTGAGCCATTGCTTTTTTTCCTCCATTCCTCATTTTAATCAAGGTCTCAGTCCAGGATAAACAGTGCCTACCTACACTGCAGTTCAAACACAGGCCCGCTGAGACCCGAGCGATGACTTCTAAATGTTCTCTGACAAGTTAGTTTAATTTGTGTGTTAAGTAGATGGAGTTGGACTTATATATATCTTCCCAACTTGGCATGCTCCCGTGCTATTTCTCCACCTCTATGAAACTTTATGGCGCTTCCCTGTCTGAACAGCACACTGGTTCTCCAGAGGTCCTGCTCCCTGGTTTATATATACGCCATGCTGTGTTAAAGGTGAGGACAGGTACGGCCGCCGACACCAGAACAGCAACTCAGGGTTTTTCCGAACATTATTGGCAGCATCGAACTATTTTTGCATTTAAATTAGGAGGAGAGCATCAGAATGAACTCAGTGACATTTCTTGGCGAGTCTACTTCTAGGTTTCTGTATCAAAAGCCACTCTGATTCCTCTGTCTTTTTTCTCTTCCATTGCAACTAATGATTCAACTTTCACTATTTTCAACGAAACGTTACCTCTCAGTACATTTTTTTCCCTTCTTCTTTCCTGGTTCTAAAGCTGCTACTGGCAATTTGAAATATGCCCAATTTGTAAGTGCTCTTACAGATATTTTCTTATAGATTATAGCAGGGTAAAAAGAAAACTGACACCAGTATTCGGTACTTCTTGCGTTCATATTCATTTTATTTCTTTAGATGCTACCATACAAGTAATTAATACTGTAGAAAAGACTGTAATTAAAAAGGATAAAAGTAGGAAAAACAAAAAATGATAAAGTGTCAGAAGGAAGGCAGAATGGCTCCTTCAATACAAGTCACATCTAAAACACCTGAAAAATCAACATTGCACTGAAGTCTGTGCATGATTTATAAATATTTAGTACTCAGATCTGTATTCATTATAAAGGAAAACTCTTTTTTTTTTTTTTTTAAGTATTTTTAAATGTTTATTCTGGATGAAGTGATACAGGGACATCCCTATATTATAGTCTATGGGTAAAATACTCTTTTGGGATTGGGATTTTTGTGCAGTAACGAGTGATAATTACGTGGTATATTTATATCTCAGATGAACACTGGGCTGGTCTATTTGGATTCATAAATATTAATCATTTCATTCATTTACCAGATTCCAGGTGACAAAATATGACGATATTTGACAAAACAATGTGAAATGAATTACAGCGGAAAAAATAATTTTGCTAAAAAATATGACCCTGCAGTTAGAATATATATTCACCTAAGTGGCTATAAAAAATGTTAGCAGTTGTCATCAGTGCACTTGCTGCCACTGTAACCCAGCTTCTACAGTTGAGTCCAGTGGGATGGTGGCGTGCAGTTGTGGCCACTGACAACCCTGTCATTGTGTGGTCAGTTGTCAACAGCTGAGCCACTTTACCATTGCTCAGACCGAGGTCAACAGAGTTTAGGAGGGTGAACTGCTAAGTCAGCATTGTATTTACATCTTGCTGATAATAAAACTCTCCACGGGGCTGAGAATCACATGATGCATCCAGTCACATGATGCCGTCACATTATGGAAATGTCAATAACAGAAATGGCAGTGTGTCAGGCATACAGCGAATTTGAGGATGAATAAGTTAACACTGTCAGGGCTATGAGTCAAATCTGGGGGTCAGAAAAGCCTGGCGTAACCTGAATGAGCTTATACATAAGCTCTATTATGCGTCTCTGAAAGTCAGTTTGCTCGCTGCAGAGAACAAAGTGAGTCTGATAAAGGCAGACGGCTCACTGGAGAAACAAGCCATTATGAGACGAAGTTCGGCACTGTGTCATTGACAATAGGCCAAACAAAGGCCTCTGTTGTCTTCTCCAGCCGGTGGGTTTGTTTTTTTCTTTGGGCCTTTTGTGATGGATAATTGCCCTCCTCACATGATTTCATAATACTCTGACTCGTCTTTCAATGCGTGTGTAACACAATAACAAGATAAAAAAAAAAGACAGGGATCTAAATCTGAATTTTTGACATTGTTTAGAAGAGGCTGCTTTTCTTCATTGTGGTGTATAATTTTAGAAAGATGTATGAGCAGGACGCAGACTTGAACCAGTCATAATATAGCCTGGAGCTAAGGCAGTCAGGCCATCTCTCAGAGTTTGATAGCTGCATTGTCTAAAGACATTCAGTGAAGAAACATTCATTGTTTTATGTATTATTTCTGTCTCAAAATTGGATTAAAATCAGATGTGAATTTTGCAAGTCAAAACATATGTATTCTGTATTAGAATCATACACTCTCTAACCTCCCTCAGATTTTTTTAATTATTATTATTGATAAACAAAATTATATTAGATATATAAGATATATATAAGATAAAGTGTATAGTTTTTGGCAGCATAACAACCTTTCAGATGAACAGCTACGGTAGCCCTGCTGGGACATGTTTGTCTATGAACAATTTTATTGGAGATAGATTAAATGTCACTTTAAAAATTTTAAACGAAATTAATTAAGTTATTATATGTCTTTTGTTTTGAAGCAATATTTACACAAGAGAAAACATACTGTTGCTCAAGGGTTTTTATTTTAATTGAAACATTTTCCACAATTCACCACCAAATCACCACAATGTTCAGAACTGATTGTGAATAAATATCAACATTTTCAGGCATTTTCTCCTTGCTCATTTCGTGCCAACAGTATTGTACATCAGACTATACACAGGGCCTTTAAATGAGAGTCTTGTTGCTCCTCCCCAAAACTGGGCTGAACTGTAAACATTGTTCTCCAGACAAAGCCGTCTGCACATGTACTGTACGTGCACAGATCTAGCCCTGGGGCAACATCAATTAGATGTTTTCTAGGTGTGCAATCATTCTTCTGAGTCAGCAGAGATCAGTCCAGGACAAGTCAGTCATGGAATGTATTTACTCTTCCTGGAATAAAAAGACAGTTATTACACATGCGTGAAGGTGTTCAATCGAGCAGGTTATTGAGTTGAAGGAATGCATATATAACAACGTAGGACACATTGAAAAAAACATACCTGCATTCCACTGTGTGTGCCATTGAAGGAGACCACAAATGCTTGCCTTAAATGTGCAGTATGTCGTTTTTTGGTGGTATCTAGTGGTGACATTGCAGATTGCATCTCCACGTATTGCTCCGGACCTTTTTTTTCATGCCGTTGAGCTCAGAGGGTTATTTTGACAAAATTATACAAAATTTAAAACATAGTTTGACGTGGGTTCCCTTTCTTATTACAATATACCTCAAATATCAATGCACCCTTAACACTTGAGAGGATTCTGCAGGAAATACTACTAGAAATTACTTTTAATTTAATTAATTTGTCAACAATCCAAAGATAATTTAAGTATTATATGCAGGAAGCTGTTGTCATTTGTGAATTAGGAGGAACTCTGCCTTGTGACAGAAGCACATTGACTTCTGAAAATAGAAAACCAATCCATGAACCTGAAGCCAGCCAAAAGTCCTAAAGCTGTAGCTGCTGCTGATGACTTCCAGTAGCACGTCTCCTCGAGAAATTAACAGAATTAGATACTCTTGTGGCATTTTATCCAAACAGTCCATGACTTCACATACAATCTTTTCCGACAGCTGCAGTTAACCGATGTTTCTAATGTGTGCGCTTTGAACAGTGCACTCACATAATGCATTGTTGTCTCTCTCGTGTTATTTTACAGATGGTGGTTTTGGGATGTGTACTGGTGAATTACAATGAGTCCCATTTTTTAGTCTCCAAACATTCCTCCAGCCTTCAAGATGAAATGCTGGAATCCGAGGCATGATGCTAATTTGAGGACAGAATAAATCTATAAATTTGACTTAGTCTCTTGCCCGCGGATACACAGCCATGATAATTACAGGTTGACTTTACAGACATGCAGACATCTCTCATCTGTATTGCTAATAGTATAACCAGCAGGCTGCTACGTGCTTACTCAATGTCTAGCAGCAAGGGTTAGCAGAGGTAAGCTGTAACAATGATATCATTATAAAGTCAAAAAAATCAGTTGGATCAAATAGCAAGTTGTTATGACAAAGATTTACAGCAGTTTAAAAGGATATATCTGTTTGTTGTTACGCTGGCTGGCTGTTGTAGGATTATCCATAAATTAGCATTCATAAATAATTCCACAAATGGAAATAACATTTGGAGAAAGCCAGATGTTGTCCCTCGGCTTTAGCAGCCAACAAGCATTGAAACACATTTGTGAATACATCGCAGTGCTTTGATTGTCCCTGCGAACAAACAAAGCGGCGACCCTCTCCGCTGGCAGCATGACTATCTGAGGAAGATCTAGCACAAATTCAAATAGATGATCTGAGAGGACAGTGCCGCATCTGGGAGCAGTTAAATCCTTGTTTTGCTGTGTCCTTCAGACTCGGTGCCATAGGCCCAAGTGCTCAAGTAAGAAGAGTTCATATGCACACAAAAACCAGCATGCGGTGCCTGGAAGACTCCCCACAGGGGTCAGCTCCAGGACTCACCGGCCCTAGAGACAATGGAGCACAATTAGGTGGATTGGATCACGAAGCGAGGAGACAGACGTGCAGCAGCGAGACATAAACGTTTACCACATGGGAAGCTTCACTGAGTTAGCACACGAGGAAAGGCCTGTTTACATTTAATCTGCACATTTAGGATGTCTCTTTTTCCTGTTTGCGTTTTTTTTTTTTTTTTTCCATAAAATGTAACTTTTCTCGGCAGACTGGGTGGGCTCGAAGTTCCACACCACTGACCAAACAGAACAGGTGAGCCACCGGTCCAATCCAATCAAATTCCCTGGCGCAATGAGGCGTGACGAATTAATATGCGTGATGTGAGCACGCCTTGGCCACTGACAACAGACCCACCCCGGATCACTTCGGCCTCTCCGTTTGCATTTCGTACAAGTTCATCACAGGCGGTTATATTGTTTCTGCCTGGTCAGACTTTTCCGGGTATTTTTGCGGCCTCCTGTTTGCACACCTGGCGGAATTGTGAAAGTTTGTCTTGGGTCATGTGTGTTTACCCACCCCGGGCCCTAGAAGTGACCCCATCACGCCACTGCGCGGGGAGGCCAGCACTTGCGTGTGGCGATTTCCAAAGTGGCCAGTCTTGGAGTTTGGCCACACTGCCTGCGCTTGCCTTTCAGCGAACCGGCCCCGCTGTGGCTGGGCCTGGAGGGGAAAGTAAGTGTGGAGAAGGGGGCTTGTTGGCAGCGCCCCGCAATGTTTTCAGAAGCACAGACTTCTGGCAGCATCGTTCAATATGATGGAGAAAAATGCTTGCTGCTAATGAAAGCCAGCAGTGTGTCTCCAACTCGAAATACATTATGTAACTGCCATACTGTAAACATTTCAAAATTGTCTCTCAACAAATTATCAGTGTTTATTTTCTCCACATTAAATCTGATATTTCTACAGCACTGTAATTTAAGAGACTCTGTTGAATGTTAAAAATTTAGACTACAACAATTTGCCTGCAATTATATTTCCATTTTATTATAAAATAGCCTCTTGGCCAGCACACGTCAAGAAACGACGCCTAGTAAATGGAGACATGTTTTCGGCAAGGAATTCATTTGTATCTTTAAATAAGGAAAACATTTGTGGCCTCTAGTTCATATTAAATGTTTAACTCCGGATGTGTAATTTGGTTTTAATAACTATGACAAAATCCAGTTCCGGACTTATCGTAGATATGTAAAATCTTTTTCTGCACTGATCAGCACACGGTGAATGCTCTTCTTTCACTTGACCAGTGTTTTTGGCAGAGGACCAATGCCTCACCTAGGGTATGCATTACTCAAATATTTATCTTGTTCAGAAATACATGGTTATATTGAGATGGGAATAAAGTCAAATGATTTAATGGGCGCACCAGAGGACCTTCTTGGGTGCCAAAGCGTTGCGAGTTTGGTGGTCTTCTTCCAGAGATCAGACACTAAAGGGTCGTTGAGTAGACCACGAGATGTCATGATTCAAAAGCCACGGAGGGGAAATGAAAGTGTACGAAAAGATGGAGGGGCCTGGAGAGCAATTACTGCTCATCAAGGAACATTTCAAAGGGTGACTAAATTGTATTGCATATGTGAGATTTATAGTTTGTCCTTTTTGTGTTTTGCCTCAAGTGACAGGGTGGGGGTAGAAACACTTGGTCTCATTTGGTGCAAGCATTAAACTCCCCTCTTTGCCTGCTGTATGTGAACCACATAGAAAGGTCAGTGTAAAGGCACAGTTCCGGTTTACAGTTTGGGTTGGGTCATGTTTTTAGATGCATTTTCATTTTCAAAACGGGTATGAAGTTTTGGAAAGAAGCTGTTAACCCCTCTGCTGTGGGTGTCCAATAGTGAAACGGAGGAGCTGAACACTGCAATCTGCATGAATTGCAACATTTTCAATTAATAAATAAATCTTATACTTTGACAATTCTGAACTGCCCTGAGAGGAGTCTCTCAAACAGATAGATACTTTCTGTATTAGCAGGAGAAGTTTATTCACCATCAATACTGAACCTGGGAACAGTGAACACCCAACACACACAACGAAGACGTTATTGATCATCAAGTCTGGCTATTCTTCCGTAAAAATAAGTTAGAAGATACTGAGCAGCACCTTGAGGCATATCTAATACTGTTGTCTCAAATACAGCCAGATGAGCTGACTGTAAAAACTCAGTCAAAAAGTAATCAAGAAATATTTAGGGCAGAAGGGAAAAAATGATGTGCTAGTATTACATTGTGTGTGTTGCGCAAAATAAAAATAAAAAAATAAAAAATGAGCCACTACACAATGTACTACTCAGTTACAATGTAAGTAAGGAAGAACAATTACAAGAAGAAAAAAGAATACTGAATGACTTTTTAAACTCAAAGCTAGCAACCATTAGCAGCTGTGTCTTTTTTAGATAAAGTCAGTGTTGTACAGCTCTCGTTTTGTGAATCAAAAACATTGCATTAAACACCAGCAGAACTTATGACTTGAAAGCGTTAGCCTCTAAATTGTAAAAAAGTGGTGCAGCTTTTTGAATCCAAAGTTTCAAAAAACTGTGAACACCAGAAATAATATTGTTCTACTGTTTTTTGCAGCGGTGTCTGGCAATGCCTTTAGCCTCTCGCACCTTTCAAAAGCTTTCATCAAATACAGTTTATTTTTCACAAGTGTGTACTACTCATGATGCCACTGTTTACAGAGCTAAGACTCCTATTCAAGTGCAAGGGTTTACCCGAACCAAACTGTGCCATACTGACCTGATCTGTACTGCTGACTGGAAACATGGCTTAAGTCGCACCACATGCACACTGCAATGGCTGCACTATTTACCGGCTGCTTGCTAAAGTACAGTACAACCATTTAATCCCACTGAAATAACAGCAACAAGACATTAAAACAAAATCTGTCTCTGTTTTTATTTGGAATTCTAAATCTTCCTTCGTCTGACTTTTATGTCATGGGCCAGCATAGAAAATGAGATTTTCCACTATGTTTAATGAACCAACTTTTTACTCCAAATAGACACAGGGAACATTTCATCCTTAGAGCTGTTTCCTCTGGAAGAATTTTTGCTACATTTGAGAAGCGAATAACTTTCTAACTTACACGTTGCACTTCATATATCACTGTTAATGTCAACTGTCATAAACCTAAAAATAATATTTGTCCTGTTGTATTTTTCTGGCTGTCATGAAATTTGATGAAATGTTCTAAAGTGTCTTTTGTGTTGTTCTTTGAAAAACCAGCCACAGAAATAGATGTTTCCAGAAGTCTCGACTAGAGTTACAGCACGAGGGGAATGAATCAATACAGCCCACTTCTGGATTTTCACTTGAAAGTGTACCGTAGTAACACTTAATCATTGTACAAATCTCACTTTAGGAGCTCTGTGTAAATTACCTGTCGAAAACAAGACAGAAATGGAGCTAGCCAGAAAAAAAGATCTCTGAACCTAATAAAAGACAAATACTTTTACATTTTGTTAGTCTACATTTTTTATCTTGTTAAATTCAGTTTTAGGTATTATCAATGACCCGCAGTCCAAACTATGAACATAAAAACATTAACATTTAATATTTATATGTGTTGTCTTTCTTTTGTCTTCTTTTTGTCATGGCTCTCATTCTTTTTAGGGAATAGTATTTTCCAGGGTATTTTTTTTTTTTTTTTTGACAATTGAGGACAGAATTTTTTGGAACTTTTTGGCTGCAGAATCACGATTGCCATTATACCGCTCTCATGAATTCTCCATGATTGCTCCACAACCACAAACTACAGAAGCCTCAGAGGGTAAAAACTCACACTTAAAATGTAAATAAATGGCTAAAATAAAGAAGATGACAATTCCATGACAATATACCATAATTACCACAATATCAATGTCAGGTTGTATACAATACTAGAAAACAACCTTCTAAAATTCAATTATAAAGGTTTTCCAGCACATGAACATCCAATTTTTATCCTTTTACTGGCTTCTTTCAGCTTTCTTGGTAATATTTTCAAGGACCACATTAAATATTAAGATAGTCTATTTAGGCCTCCTTTTTGGTGTACTATCATATTACAACAAATACAACAATGCCCAAAGAAAGAAACCTTAGAACAGACATTTCTTTGATTTTTTTCATTTCTTTGTTTCAAGGAAAATCTTGTCCACATGAGAGCATTTGACAAAAATATATCAGTCCACATGATACCACCATAAACTCTCAAAACAAGTCCTCCAGACTTTGTACGAGAGAAAAACTTTTTCAGTATGTATGGACTGGTAATACTTTTTTTTTTTTTTTTAACCACTAAATAATCATACAAAGCGAGGAATGCACAAAATCATACTGTATCAGAAAATCTGGCGCCACTGCTGCCATTACTGTTTATGTTGTTACCATGGATATGTGCATGAAATGAGGATATGACAATCTTTGTTTTGCTTCTCTCTACTGTACCCAGAATTAAAAAAAAAAACCTTTACAAGATTTTTTTTTTTAATCACAGTATTGCAAGCTGAAAAAAATACTCCATGTAGGTGAAGCCAGGGCCGTAGTGAAGGATAGTTTAATATTTGCTGACCTACTATGAGCTATAGGTTTCATAACACGGTGAAACTTGGGTGGTCATGATAAATGACATTTGACATTTAGAACTGCTTGCATTCACAGCAATCATTACATCAGTGTTCCCTAATGGTGGGTCTTATTTTAATGGGCAGGATTATATGAAAGGCCGTGACGTTTATATTGAATCTGTTGCACCTAATTAGAGTGGAATGGTGGATGGAAGGGTCTGCTTATTCACAGGCACAAACCAGCCGACCAGATTCACAAATATCCTTTACTGTCAAAGCAACCGCACTGCTTTGGTGTTGTTTCAGGTACAAGATCTTCATTCATTTCAACAAACCTCAAAGTCGACGACACAACACATATCCTGCAGCGAGAGCGTACACTTGAATTTGCCGTGGCCTGACTTTCTTGTAGCTAGTCTAAATTTGGACAATGCTGCAAGGCCTCAGAAGTTTCAGGTTTCACTGTATCAAAGTTCCCCCCCAAAAAGTTGCATTAACTTTTGTTGTTTGAGCTGAAGTGCCACAGGGGAGCTATCTGAGGCTGGGTGTGAGCCGCTACTACAAAGTCTCTCCGCAGCACGAGTTATCTGACCTTCTCTTCTAACCGAGGCCAGGTTTCCCCAAAGCATCGCATTAAGTTCATTTCAGTTCAGCGCTGGCTAACACGATCCAACCCTGACGGATGTAGCTTTGCTCCCTTCTGGTGGAAATATAGACAAAAACGAAAGCTAAGCAGCTTATTTGCCATGAAGTTCGTTTCCACTTAAATAAAGAAATCTGTCTCACCAGACTTTTTTTTTAAAGCATTTGAATTTGGCTCTGATTTTTTAGCATTTTTTTATTATCGGAATTTTTCAGTGTTTTTATAATTTAGAAACAAAATTGTACACATGGGAAATTCAAGCACAAAAAAAAGATCCCTAATTTTATGGTTAAAAAGATCATTGTTCCAAATTCAAAAAAAAAAAAAAAAGAAAAATGCTTGTCTAAACTGTCCAGCTGCATGTAACAAGACAGAGTATCATGGATGTTCTCTATGTGTGGTACAATTGTGTGAATAATTTATAAGTGACACACTTTTCTCCCAAATTCATTGTAAGTTCTATTTAATTTCTATTTACTACCATGACAGCTGCAAGATAAAACATCCCAGATACAGTTATCAGTGCTTACACAGGATAGATGACTACCCACCTATTGAAGGCATGACTGAACTCAGAGCTGTTGCCAAAGGAGGGAGATCCCCTGCTAAACAATATGATATCACTTCATTCCTCTCTTATTCCCTGAGCAGCCAAGCCCACATAGGCTTTCCACTCAATAGTGATGACTAGGCTCTCTGCTGATGAAAGAGGGGAGAGGCCCATTAAACCTTACGAGTCATCGGCTCATCTGAGTAATCTGGAGCAGGCAGACGACTAAAGTTAAGCAAGTAAAGCAAGAAGACAGATGTGTTACAATAAAGAAAAAAAACAATTCAACAGGCTTGTGATTTGTAGAAACAATGTACAAATCAAAATCACAACTCAGGGGCATCTCAGTTTACAGCAGTTCTGTGTAGGCAAGCTTTTATGTTATTGTTTTTTAAGTTTTCATCACTTTTACAGCATTTTTGTTAATGCTAAAAACAATTAAAATCTATTGCCTGTTAATACAAACTTGAATTAAGCCAAATGTGGTCCTAACCTGTATATTGTCAATGGTGAATCAATGACCAAAAAATGACCAAACTTCCCTTAAAACGAAACTACAGCTTACTTTCTAAACTTAAAGTAGCACCGCATAACTTTCAAAGTTCAAAGTTTCCAAAACATATATTCTGAAAATCACTTTGATGGTTCTTAATCATGAGATCAGTAGAATCCTGCCTATTTCACTGACAGAGTACCCTCAGCTGGACGCAAACCTCTGCTGTAACTTTGCTGCAGCCAGGATGGTGGCATATCGCAAGTGAATAAGGACTAAGGAAATAGGACTAATACACTGGAACCTACTAGAATCATATTTATACAAAATATACTAAAATGACCCTTCTGTTTCAGAAGACGTTTTTTCTTCCAAACTTGCCATCTTAAACGTCTCTGTGCTGCCAGTGTAGTTGCACAGAGGGATCTGCACCCTCTGCTGGCTAAAAGTTATGCAGGGTTTCTTTAACCAAATGGATTTTATTTTCTAAACATAACCACACCTCACAAGTTAGTGAGCCAAATGTAACTCTGGCATAAGACCACAAGATCTTTCTTTTTTAATAATGACATTATTAGACATTGGGAATAGGAAATTTGTGCTTAAAATTACTCTGTGTATTGGTTGTGATAATGGGACATTTCTTACGTTGCATATTTTTTCATAAGACTGAAATGATTGAAAAAATATGTGACATCATTGTGGCTTATGAAGAAATTCCTAATTCTTTGTGGCTGTATGGCTTGTGCTTGTAAAGTATAATTTGTATGGCTTGTACCATGGCCCTAAGTTTGAGCTTATACTGTACTTACATGTTGAAAGTTTTACATTTCAGGATTGAAGCTCATTTTAGACACTTTAAAATGTTTTTCTACATGTAAACAGAGAATATAAAAATACAACCCAGATCTCCCATATCAATAATACTATGGACTCTTTTTAAATCGCTTTACTGTTCACTTGTATTGGCTGCATAAAATTTCTAAATGTGCTGTACAGAGTATCAACTGTAGCTCATTTAAAAGTTGAAAGACTTATTTCAGCCTGCAGTTGCGCTGACTTCCGGACTATATAGGTCAGGGAAACGTGCCAAAAGGCGTCCTGCATATTGGCCACACGTGTTATGCCACACATCACTGATTTTTGATGTTTTCTACCTCCACTTCCACCCCTCTCATCCTGCGTTTCCTTCTTGGAGCCATTCACCTCTGTTCTCTCTCCTCTGTTTTCTCCTCTTTGTTTCTTCTTTACCCAGATAGTGATTATGATGGAGAGGTTAATCCGGCCGGCATATGGTTGCCATTGGCAGCAGATCTCCCCATAATGGTGGATGGACAGTGTAAGCTAATCATGATCTTTGATCCTCCGTGAAACCCTCGACTCGCGTGGCTCTGATTTCCCCGCATCGCTGCCACGATGAAATGAGGAGGCCCTGCCTCTCTGGAAGTCATTTTGTGCTTATTACTTAAGCCTCTGCGTATTCCTATTGTCTTTGTGAGCATTGAAAATGACTAAAGGCTGTGCTTCTGTGCAGTCCGCGGTGTGGTAGTCCCTTTGACTCGCACTCTTTCCACGGCGGCCAACTTTTGATGAGAGCTTTAATTTGATGTTGTTAAGGTTGTATGGTTTCAACTTTGCCATTTCTTTGGCTTATAATACTGGGGTTTTTTTCCCTCTTGCGTAGCCTGTTGGGCGACGTCCTAAAATGGCCTCCAGATTTATTGGCGAATTTTTCCCTATTGGAGCCAAAGCTAGAACATTACTCAGCAGTAATTACCACACCAGTTGACAGGTTCGCTGCTCGCCACGACCTACGCACATCCAAGCGTCAAGGTGTGCAGTGATTGACTAATGCAGTACTTTTGAAAATGCACAATTACAGCTTACGGAGCTGGCTTTTGTAACAGTGTCATCTTGGTAGGGCTGAAACAGCACACCGGCTGAGCTCAGGATTGTCACCGGGGCAATCACTGACACCTCAGCAGTAATTAGAGTAAGACTTAGAGAGGGCATCAGTCATGTCCCAGTTCCAGTGACTCATGACCCCCTTCTGCTGCATGCGCGCACACACACAAGCATGTACACTCACTTCAGTGCCGCCTGCGCACACGTGGAACCAGTCAGCGGACACTGAGCCGAGGCTAGTCTTAAGTAAAATATAGAGGCTTTGAATGGATGATCTGTTTACAGCCAGAAGAAAGGCCAGCTATCAGGTTGCTAGATCTGGAACACATTGATGGAGATGCTACTCCATTGTGGGACCAAACTGTGATGCACTACAGATGATTTAAGGGTAATGTACATATATTACAGTCGACTACAGGTGCAATTTAAATTTGTGAAATGTTAAATTAGCATTAGGCCCCAGGGACTGCATAGCAGTACAAGTCAGAAGATGCAATGACAGCTATAGTACTTTCATTCAAAATATACTGGCAATCAAATTCCCTACATTGTACCAGAACTCATAACTGGTTTTCTAAGCAAAACCTGAGGCTGTTTAGAATCTACTTGCTCACATGTAATGCAAGTCATACATGACCAAATAAAATTGAAATAAACTGTGCACCTCCTAGATTTCTTGTCTAATAACTGTCTCAAATAAAGGTTAAGGTTAAAGACCAAAGATCACTCAAGTCTCAAGTCTTTTATACAAAATCTTCCTTAAGGCCAAACCTTTCCCCAGAACACTATGGCATGTTTGACACAGCCCTCATGTAAGCATGTTCCAGCTTTTCTGTAATCTCCCATTCGAGGAACACCTTTTTGTTGCTGTGGGGTAAATGGATATTTTCCTCAAGGATACCTCACAGCAGAGTTTGTGTGTTCATCAGGAGCTTTCAGTGCGTGGTTGGAAGACAGACTACGCTGCAGACAGATCTCTGGTTTAGCTCCTGCTTTGCCTTCTCCCCCTGCTGCTTGCCAAAACTATGCAGATGAAAGTTTGCAGTACAACAAAGTGATTAACAGTGTTAGAGCATAAATGGCTAAGCTTTTCCATATCGCTCCTGCTGGGTGGTAATCTAATGGCCATATTAGCATTAATTCAATTTTCTTCCATCCTGTCTTTTCAAGAGGGGCTTCATTATAACAGGCTTATTTCAGATCTTTACAACATTAGCAGGGAACGGAATTAATTCACAATACTAAAGTAACACAGCAACAGTTACCACCAAATGGGCAGCTACTTTGTGACTCTTTGTTTTTTTTCTTTTAAAAATAAGCGGGTCTTTACTTTAAAGAGCTGTTTGTGCACATTTTCAAATGAGAAATGCAGCCCATATCCTGTTATTGAAGGCCTGGGTGTCTTTATTGCCTGGTGAGGAAGCACACATGACCAGGTCTCTCTGTGTACGTCTGTAGTTTGGGGAAGCAGCAGCATGTTTAGTCACACATTGGGCGAAGGACACTTAAGTGCTACCTGATGTTAGCGGGAGTGCATGTGGACACACTGGGGTTTTTAGGCGTGCCTCAGAAAGTATGCACAATAATTTTACCATTTACTGCGGTCTTGTGATGGTGCACTGCCGCTGTTATATTGGTTTGGAATGTACCATTCTATTTTTGAGCAAGCCCACTCAGTGGGTTGTGGGCCACTACGGCCACTGGCCCACTCATGACATTTACAACAGAGCCAGATGATTGGGTCTGAGTCAACTGACAAAGTTGCTTTTTTGACACAGGACATTTTTGAGGCAATTGTGTCAACATTTCTAAGCAGTAACATCCTTTATAAAGAAATATGACTGACAGAGCAGACATTGAATTTCACCACAGTGCTTTCCCAAATTGAATCCAACAAATTGCCCTTTTGGGATTTCCAAGGTTTCAAGTTAAATACTTAAAATCAAACATGGATTGATTCAAATATTACAGAGGAAAATGTTACAGTTTCCTTCTGATTGCAATTGGACCACAGCTTGTTACAGATACTATGAATGTGTATACATATAAGAACAATCCTCATTCTGTGGCTGTGTGTGCCATTCATCTGTGTGAATGGAGCTTGTAATTACAGTGCAGTGCCGTTGTGTCTAAATGGCAATACAGTTTGCAGTTTTTCACATAAACTGTCAGAAGTTTGAATGTGGAACGAAGCAAAATAAGCAGTATTTCTGTGGAAAGTCTCTGCCAATGGCCTGAACAAAATAACAACTCCCCATCCAGGCTAACTGCTGTGGCTGCCCTGTTTATTTTTCTGGACAGAGTTCATCGATGGAATTTCAGAATTAACTGACAGACTTAAAAATATTTATTGAAAGGGCACCACAGTAAAATGAAGATCAGAAAAAAGGAATCAAAAAGCATCCATCATCACCGTTTGGGGAGTGCACGAGCATGGCACAGCTGTCATTCCACTTCCACTCGCGCTAGATTAAATAAAGAGTGCACTGCAAAAAACCCCTAGGTCCTCCAGAGACTCCAGGCCTCTTGTGCTGCAACTGACTGACCACTTGTCAAACTATGAGCGAAAAAGACACACTGTAATTACGTCTTGCCACAAAACTCTGCACAGTTATTAATAAAAATCAAATAAACAATCCCATATTTTATCTTCCATCACTGATGCCTAATTAGTTTAGGACCAGGAACATATTGTGGATATTAGAGTTATTAATTGCCATCAGATTGTAAAGCTAGGCATGCAGGAATATTGATCCATCATGCAGGGTCTGTAATAGTAGCTGCAGTAGTTGTACTCGCGGTATAGTTAAGCTCTAAACCTCAAAAGCATTTCATATGTGAGCTGGCTTTGATTTGGGGTATTAATGGGAGGCAGACAAGCAGCCACACAAAGGCACCGTGCCTCTCTAAGGGGTCTGGCTGTCTGCTTGTCTCCAGCCCCTGGGCCTGGACTGAGGTTGAGACAAGGCTGGGGCTCGACGCTTGGGGTTTTCACGCAAGATGGAGCGAGCTGCATGGGGTTTTGGTAATGAAAAGACCTGGATGGATGAAGAGAGTCAGAGGCGTGTCATCCTCTGGCGCAGCTTGACCCTCACCTCAGAGATTAGTCCATCACAGAGAGGTATCAGCGGGGCTTTAGGAGCACAGCGCAGGAGGCGAAGTGGGAGGGCCGAGCGGGTAGACCGAGCCTCTGTGGGAATGGGCTGGAGTGAGATGGGACACAGGCGGGTGGGGTGACTTTGAGCTGTGGCAACTCCTTTCTAAACATCCCTAAAAATAGATCCTTCCAGGATTTGAGCATAAAGTCATGAGCGGATGAAAGGGGGTTCTTTATAAACCAACTTTAGCAGAGCAAATGTAGAATTTGATGCAAGATTAAAGTTGGGTGAATGAGAAAAAAACATGGAATTTTCCAATATGTTACAAAATGACATTTGTAGCTGGTAGCCGTAGTACCTCCAGACGCCAAACAGAAGCATTAATAAAGCCACTATCTGCGGCAGTAAGAGCAGATGACGCAGACTAATACAGCTGCAATAAAGTTAGAACGTCAACTACTGCTGATTTATTTGAAGTGGAAGGGAAGTGTTTAATACGACACACATGGTTTCAATAGATAGCCAAAGTTCCATGCCATGAATTGCAAAAAGATGTAAAACGGACTGTACAGGACTTGGTCAATGATAAGTACATGATACAAGACAGACGTTGAATGATGCCACACCAACCACAAAGGTTGGTCACTGCTCTCTTTATGTCACCGATTTGCCTTTCCATCTAATATTACTTTTATTTTAAGCAAACTTTGAAAAGTGAAAATGTAACTGTGGTGTGCTGCGGCTCGAAGTATACTGTATAATAGATGCACTGGTTTTAATCCACAAAAGTCAGTGATTTACTAACCTACTCATGCAGTAAATAATTGATATGTAGAGAGTAGAAGACCAAAACTGAAAATAGATGGAGATTACAGAGTTTAAAAAGATAACATTTGGAAAAATAAGTCAGACTTCAGAAAGCACTCCGCCTAAGTATTATATTCTTAGGATGTGGCTTGTGAATTATATTAATTACCAGTGAAGTTCAGCTGAAGGTATTTGTGGAAAACAAGTTAGCTGTAACCTTAACTGATTAGGTTTAAAATTAACCTTTAAATCCAAATTATCCAAAGCATCCCAAATTTGGAGTAACTTTTGTGTAACAGAACAAAATCTCCAATATTTTTTAATTCAGAGTCAGTGGAAAGTCATAGTGCAGCCATCCCTCACTTTACACAAAATGAACTGTTGTAGCCCTGTGTAGGGCTACAGCAAAAATTGGAAAAGCTAAAGCAGACATTATTGAGAAAAGCATATCTCATATTGCACATTTGTTCTACATCTGTTTCAAATGCCCCCTGTATGCCTCCCTGAGGACGTGTTCAGAACATGTCCCAGGACAGATGAGGAAGGACCATATCTCTCAGCTGACCGGGGAACATCTCATTATTTCCAGAGCGAGATGGAGGATGGAGGAAGTGATTGGGGAGAGGGAGGTCTGGTCTCCTTGGCTCTTGCAGCCCCTTCGACCCAGTCCAGGTTAAGTGGAAGAAGCAGGATAGATGGAGGATTTTTTTAACCATTTCTTAGATTGAAGTTTTTCTACACACCACAGTATGCCCAAGTGTATTTAAAGTAGACATGAGGAGGCGTCCAAATATACCCTTCCACCATAACCCTACTTAAGCTTTGTCCAGAGCTTCACATTAAAACTAGCCTTCAATCCCAGAATAATAAACAAAGGAGACGGACAAAATCTTAAATAGTGTCTTGCTGCGTGAAGCCAGGCACAAATGTGAAAATCTAAACAAACAGGAGACAAATCTAGTCTATTCCAGAAGTTCCCCTTCAAGGGATTAAGCGGTCACATAGCCAGCAGTGCATATATGCTCTTTTCAGCAACAGCCTTCTTTAATTTATACAGTTGCACACGTTCACACCTGGTCGCTGCAAAAATATCCACAGTCATCAAGTGCCGGCCGCAGAGAAGCTCTGATGGAGTAGACCATGGTGAGATTTCTGCAAGGCAGTCTGACGGTCTTTCCAGACTTTCAACAACTTTCTTCTCACACATTCAACCTTTAGACTTTAGCCCCAAAACAACTGTCTGTCCGGCTGCACTGTCTACACACAGAGCAGCTGCTAAATCAAACACTTCTTAAATGGTCCTTAGCATTATGTTGTGGTGCCAAGGCTGAATTTTAATGGATGTTTTTTCCTCCTGTTTATGGGCATGTGTGCATTTTCATTTAGTGAGAAAAATCCTAGAGGGAGGGAGCGAAAGACGGAGAGCTGTGTCAGAGAGAGTGGGAGTCCGGAGATGAAACGCTGACATGGAGTTTCCTTACGGCGCAGAAACGGCCCGTGAGCTCAGAGGCGTTGTTGAGACTACGGGGAGACACTCGCCTCGTTTGTTGCTCCGGAGAAAACTGACTGATCGCCGGCCAGTCTGCTCGCTTCTCGAAAGACAGTTGTCTGTGTAGTTTCCTGATCCGGACCAAAGCCCTTTGTGACTAAACAAATGGAATAAATTACCCAACTGGAGTGAATTATAGATTTTCCTTCTCGAAG
This sequence comes from Rhyacichthys aspro, assembly GCA_036850595.1. Classification (NCBI taxonomy): domain Eukaryota; kingdom Metazoa; phylum Chordata; class Actinopteri; order Gobiiformes; family Rhyacichthyidae; genus Rhyacichthys; species Rhyacichthys aspro. The sequence continues at coordinate 12,829,222 of CM072170.1, read as the reverse complement.
TTGCAGACATTTATTATATTACAAATGCCTTTATGTTGGGAACAGAAATTAAATGGGGAAGTCGTAAAAGCTCAGACTTATGGCAACAGGCTGTATGATTGTTTGAAACAGAAAGGCTCCTCTGGAAGGGTCAGGCGTTTGGGCATGTGTGTATGTTTCTATCATTTTGAAGATGTGGGTTATTAGTTCAACCTGGTGACCCCACAGACGCTTTTCCTCCTGTCACAGACGACATTTCCTACAGTGTCAAATGGGCTCCAGGCACAAAGCCTTTGAGCTCGCCTGCTACATCTGCTCTACATATTCATCCCAGAGTCTTTAATTTTTGCACTGCGCCCACACAGACACACACACACACACACACACACACACAAATGTATGAAGAAAGCACACACACACACATGTCTCATCATAAATTGAGATTAAGGAAGTTCAGAAAAAAGAGCTTTATGATCCTTTCAATCCACAACAAGCTTGGTGTAATAGAAAAAGACAAGAAAGACAAGATTAGTGTTGACAGAATGAAATATGCACATAATGAATTGACAATCAAGAAATACAAATTAAATTATTTTGATGGGCCACTAATCCGCAATTATTTTTTGATCAAATTGTCAACGATTATTTTTTGTCATGTGCGTTAAGAAAAATTCATTAAACTTTACCAAACAAAAGCTTACATTCATAGTTCACACTTTTGGCTTCTGACAGATAAACATTTACTATTGAGTGCATGTTAAAATCATCAAGAAGAACTATCAAAAATGAAACAACTTCTGTGATTCACCATTTTATTATTCTTCCATGCTTTTGTTGTTTTGCATGCCCTGTAACAAGACCTTGTTAAGCAACAGGAAGCACATACATAAACATAAATGTATGTATCAGCCAGTTTGCTAAACCATGCAGGTCCACAGCAAACGTGTCTCTGTGGTGTTTGTGTTTCAAATGTCAGTGTTTTACAGACTCGTTTATGAGCGGACGTCGATTTCTTCAATAATCTGTTGCACTAAGCTAAAGCGGCGCTCTCCGTCTAATTAATACAAACACTGCACACCACACGTTCTTGTCGTGTGAGCACAAAGCAGAGTAAGCTGTCTCCCCCAAAACACACACACCTGATGACATCATCAACGCTCATAGACCTACTGCAAGTCTGTGAGAAACACTTAAATATATAAGTATAAGTAATAATAAGTTCTAACACTGAACAGAATTTTTAAAAAATCATAAAATTCTGTTTTAATTAGGTTGACATGGCTAATTTGCATAAACACAAGTCTTGTTTCTGTGCATATACTGGTAAAGGACACCTAATACGTCAACACTTTTTTATATCACTGAGCTTGAGCCATCCTAATCTGCCCCTCCCCTGTTACATCTGTTATGCTTCTATCCTGCCCCTGTTACTATTTCTTAATGTGAGAGAAAAATGACTTCACATCCTCCATCAGCAGCGCAAATTTTAGGATGAAGACTGATTAAGAATGCCACAAAATGTTCTACAAAATTCTTACAGCTTATATTTGTATAAAGTTTTTCCTGTAAAAGATAAAAAGCGCGTTACATTTGAATGCATGCAACGACAACTGCTGTTCAAAATGTCACGGGACTGTAGGCCGACCTGCTGGTTCAACCTCTGAGTTGAACCAGCATTGGCTTTTTCCAAAACGACTTGCTAAACTGTAAGCATTATTCCTGAACCTTACCATTAAAAAAAAAATCATCTGGCTTCTGTAAAAGGGATAAAAGTGTGTTTGAACTGGGCCTTGTTTATGTCAGCAACCGCTCAGAACTTTTTGTTGATTTTACAAGTCAACATTTCCTTTGTGATTCTTAAAGGTTATGAAAATGAACACGGGTCATGTGTGGTGTTTCGCCAGCATGTGAAACAGTGTGCTTCTGTTTGCCTTGGAGAATGAGTGACGGAGCACTGTTTGCCAATGCCTCAGCATTTGTTAATAGGTTTTTAACTACCTTTGAACAGGAAAATCAGGCATGTTCAAACCACATCGCTTTGTTGTCTGGTTATTTTTAGTGTTTTTAAATCAAAGGGTATTACTCCATGAAGTCGGCTGGTTTGACCCCCGACAACGCTCGGAAAAAGAAGCAAGATGGAAGACGAATGTAATCTAATTGACAAACATTAAAAAGACAAATCAGTGCCGCCATTAAACTCTTCCTTTCTCATGTGTCATGTACCAATCTCTCTCTCTGTTGTCTGCCAGTCTTCACCATGTTACACCCTACGTTCCCACTGAGTCATATTATTTCCATATTTATGTCGGCAGCAGCCCCTTGCTTTGATCTGCAGCCTTTTTTCAGAGGCCGATCCTGTTATGGCTTGTCTCTGTAAATACTTTGAAGTGCTCTGGGATTAGAAGATTGCGGAGCCTATGAAAAAACAAACACATTCATTTATAAGAGCTCTTGAAGAGAGAAAAATCATTTGGTAACACTAGATGCGAGTTTACTCTGTAATTGTTGGTAATTGCGGGGCCGGCTGTTTACAGGTTCTGACAGACTAAGAATCTGTGAGTGATTGAATATGGATTTTGTTTGCTACGTTTAGCCTTTGAAACCTGACAGTAGCAGAGTCTGGCCATATTTTGCTGACCGCCTTAGACTAAAGCCCCTTTCATGATCCTTTTTATCATACTGGTGGGAAATTCTCTGACCAATAGACCATCTCACTCAGCATTGCGCCAAATTTAATCTCCACCAGCAACAGCAAAAAACTCTCTCAAAAATGTATTATTAGACCAAGAGTCTGTATAATTAATGATACAATATTAATATAGCAAGTTGAGAGCAAGTACTACAAACCTTGTGCATTTAGTTGTGTGTTTTACTAATCATCAGGTTCCACGTGATTGTTTCTGACCAATAGGCTCGAAGGCAGAATAGTGCAGTGGCATCATTAAAAAAATATATTTTTTTGCAGATTTTAAGATTTCAAACAGAAAAACTGCTTAATATAAAAACAAACAATAAACACTACAAACGAAAATCCTGAATTTTTTGCTGCAGTACTGCGATTCTCAGGTTAAAAGAAAAAGTAATAAATCTTGTCAGAATGGAATTTAAGGATTTAAACCAGTCAACCATCTTCTCCTGTAAAATGAGCCTTTCTGCATCATTTTACGGATACCGTTTGTTTTCAAGAAACTATTAAAGCGGCAAGTTTGGAAGACAAAAAAAAACATGTCTTCTGAAACAGTAGTGTAATTTTTTTGCCTTTTTAGTACAAATACAACTCTGCTAGGGTCCAGTGTATTGGCCTATTTCTGCACCCTCCAATTGGGTGCCAAGCAAGTCACTCACCTAATTAAAAAGTAAAAGTAAAAGTTACATTGGATATTTCTGTCCAGTTGAGGCTACTCTGTCAGTGAGATGGACATAATTCTACACATCTAATGCCTAAGAACCATCAAAATGATTTTGAGAATATATATTTTGAGGCTAAAAGTTCTGCATTAAATATTCCATCACTTTGAGCTTTAGTTAAACAATATGTGTGTAGACGGGCTGTGCTCTTACTGTGGCCCAAACCTTTGTGCTGTGCTTGTTCATCAGGGCTACAGTAAAACAGAAAATGTCTATGCTCTTTTATCTTAAGTGACAAAGAGTTTGACTACCAAGCCACACGTGGAGTCCATATTTTCCTAACGTTTGTGTTCCTGCCAACATTGACATTCTTGAAGTAACCTATTACTCACTATCGACGACTACAGCCAACTTTGAATTGTAAGTTGTCAGGAAATGTACAGATGTGAATATAGCAGAAATAAATATTCTGAGACGAGCAGGTGGCTTCATTTGTACAGGAAAAGTGTCAAATGGCAAAGCACACGCCTGTTTTCACACATTCGTTCTGATTCTTGTTAGGATACTGGCAAAAACAATCCTTTTTTTACACTGCCATGTACACACTAAATACATCATCAATTTCCTGTAAAGCTGAGCTGTGCCATTTACGCTCGAACTGTCTCGACGTGTCTAACCTGTCACACTTTTGTTGTTAGTACTTTGTGTTGCCAGATAAAGACTGGACCACTTCACACCCCTCGTGCCGACACTGCACGTTTTAGGATGAGGCGAGACGTGAGAAAAACATCAATATCCTGCAACCAAAGACGAACATAAAAGGGGCTACACAATCTCCATGAAAACTAAGCCAGCCAAAAGAGCAAGTCAAGGTGGTCCGATGTTCAGTGAAAAGTCAAGTACACTTTTCCACGCCATCAGGAGAACAAAGACATCCTTTTAAATGGCACAGCACCCAAAATAAAAATAAAAGACCACTAAAAGAGGAATTCAGGATGGGCCTGTTTCACATCCCCTTGTACTCGTCGAGATATGTAACACATCTTTTCTCTTTGCTCTTTTATGAAAGCCTGTTAACTGTCGCACAAACAGTGACCGCAGCTGTTTCGTGACATTTGTTTTCTTGTCGTTTGTTCCCATCGTTCTCTAATTGGCTTCTGTTTGTGTCCTCCTCTCATGTGGTCTTTTTATACACAGACTAAATGAATGTAGTCTCAGGCTGCTTGCTTTGAGAAAGAAAAAAAAGTCGAACTTTCTCAGCTGTGGCAGCTTAAATGTTGGAGGTCACAGAAATGATTATCTTTAATTCTGAGGCTGTGAAGCTCTTGATTTTTGGTTGCAGTGTGCGGGTGACCTCATCCACTTCATTGCACATTTCATTGCATATTTCCTGTCCTTTTGCCACTTGGTCTGTGGTCTATCGCCCTTCATCATGTGGTCTCCGTCTGACCAAATCACCAAGCTGTGTAAATTGTACATTGGGACAAAAGAGTAGGGTATCGTTTGACTACTGTAAGTTGCGGTTCTGTATTAAATGAATGAAATACTTCTCGGCATAATGCACACATGGAAAGCTAGCAGGTACATTTGCACTCTCAAGCGTCTGCAGGGCTTTTATATGAACATTAGGGAGCAGATGTGCAAAAAAAGTTGGGTGTATTTCAACCAATGCCATTTAAAAAAACCTATGTATCTTAGCCACATACAATATTCCCAAGGAGCTAAGGTGGTGTAAAGGTGAGCATATGTTTAACCGATTTAACCTACAGTAAATGAGTACAGAAAAAAAAAAAATCAGAATTATCTAGTCCTCCTCAGATTCCTCTGTTCTAATCAGTGTAGCATTTATTTATTTTAATAATAAAACAAAACTCTGGGGTCTCAGGGTTTTTTCTTGGTTATTCTTGGAAAGTATTGTTACACTCAAAAATGCATTGTCAGACGAATTTCCTAAAAATACTGTGATTTCATGTTGAAATTAGAAATATTTTTATTTTTTGCTTAGTTGCGGGTTCTTTTTTTCCTTTTTGAAATGGATACAGCTGTTGTTATTCACATTTTTAAAAAATGTGTTGCCTCCTAAATTTCACCAAAAAATGATTTTGCTTAGTTGTTGTGGTCTTTGATTTTTTCAAAGACTGAAATGCAAACAGTTTGTTTTGAATGACTTTGCAAGTACCATATGCATAACAGTGCTGGTTAGTTCATTTTGGAAAGTAACAAGTGGTTAGTAACGACTTACCTGTAGAAAACTCTGGAGTGTTTTGTATATTTTTTAGTTTTGCATAATCTGAATTTTTCTTTTTGCGACATTTAAAAAAAATTTGCTTCACATTTGCTTTCCATGTAAACACAGCTATTGTTGAATTACAGGATAAAAAAAAGGAGTGGTCATAGATTGGTTTGTCAAGTGTGAATCTGGTGTGAACCATGTGTTTATGGTCTTCCCAGTCACCAAATGTAAACCCAACACAAATATAAAATCAACTATTGCTGATTTATTCTTCACTTGTAAATGTACAGCTTTCATTTGTACAATGAGGGAACCAAAACACAGAGTAGACATTTACCACAGCCAACCATAAAATCCCGGCTATTTTTTATAGTAACTCTTTGAGTAAGCCAAATAAACGGATAATGCATAGCACAGAGGTTGCACATAGGAAGTGTAACCAGCAAAGCTTATTGTGTTTTTTGGACATGTGTGACATTACATTCCAACTCAGTACCCACGGCTTGTAAAGATAGAATAACGACAAACACAGACAGTAACCGGAATAAAAACAGGCCTCCTTAAAGCGCTTACACACAAATCCACACTCAAACACACACATTTACTGGAAGAGTGACAGAGCATTGCAACGGGAGAGAAAAACAAGTGGGCAAAACCACTTGGGGAGAAAAACACCCTATATTATCAGGGGTGGAGATCTGCCACAAGCACATTCCTGATCCAATACTCACTTCATCCAAAGCTATTTCAATATTGGTAAATAGTGAAGCGTATCCACAGGCCCGGGCCGCACAGCGCTCGGCAGACATAACACCTCACGGGCGAGACTCACTCACTTGGAAAGCGACAGGGTATTATAAAAGATCTGTTCGAATATCTAATGATATGGTGAAAAACATTAAAATGTGCAGCGGTTCCCTTAACTTATGCAGAAAAAAATGGGCAGATACTGTATGCTCAAATGTAGACAGTTTAGACAGAGTAGACTATATTGCAAACACTATGCAATATAGCTCCCACTAACAGCAAAAAAGCTCAGGGGTATGAGCTAAAATAAAATGCCACAACTAAACTATAACATGCAGCTGTGCCCTTTTGCTATTCCCCTAAAGCAATGCAAACAACAATTAGTGAGGTTATAGAGAAATAGCATTCAATTAAAATTTATAGAGGTCCAAATTGGTCAAATTTCTGAAGGTCTGGAATATTACAGCCCAATGTTATGATTAAATGTTTTGATTCAGTATCACAGTATTAAATGGTTTTTCTAAACATCTGGGTCCAATTCTCCATTGTCGTAAATAAACTCTCCAAATAACAGTCATTTTGTTTATGATTAACTGTTTAGAAGTTGTAATTTTTTTAAAGTTAAAATTAAGGGTAAGGGTTAAGTTTAAGCCAAGTCTTTAAAAACATAATTTACTTTTATTTCAGCCTATACCTCTTAAATTAAAGAGATAGACTCTAGACCCAAAATGAAGGAAATAGTGAGAGATTATCCATGGGTGCATGTTGTTCAGTCAGTTCATTTGTCTTTTTATTTATCAAATAAGCTTATCAAAAGTTTAGGGGTCTTAAAGTTTAGAACTGAAAGATTATTTGTTCATTATCAGTCTCAGTCAGAACATATACATTTAGCTTTAGAGCAACAGAAACAGAAACTGCATCATCTCTGCTTTGAACAAGCCTCATGTCTAACTAACTGATTGTATTGGACAGTTAAAGTCATGGGGGACAGAGTAACACATTTTAATTGGGTTCAATGAGTTGAAGCTGTAATGCAAAGTCTACCGTAAAGTCTATAATAGCGTGCAATTCACAAAAGAAGTGCTCCTTTATTCATCGGCTGTAGATTACGGTCTGGATTGAATGGCGTCTTGTTCCGGGTCTGGGTCTAGACTATAGTTTGGATGCTGCTCTGGCCAAATAATTACATTTGTGAAAAGATTAAAACAAAAACCTATGTAACAACAACAGTTAAAAAGGTTATGATATTTGAGGTCAGGAGAACAACTGCGAACAAGCATCAAGCTGAGAGGGCAAAAGGTCACAACCCCAACACGTGTAGCTATTTGAACCTTTAACTTTTAGTGGAGGTCACTAACAGGCGGCAGGGAGGGGAAGCGCTTTATTGTTCGGGGTTACAAGCTGCTTGCTGGTGCTGTTAGGAGCTCCTAAATCTCTAAAAGTACAGGTCATTTAGGGCTACCGGGCCAGATACGGGCTGAGCACAGTTTTCCCCTGGTAAAGTCTTCATCCGCGACGCCTCACAAGTCTATTCTGAGAGGCTGCTGAAATGGAAAAGACGAGGTACTTTTTATTTCAGTCCATTTTTATGATATGAACTAATGAACATATATGAAAAGACATCACCTCATAAACCAGAGGGGTGTACTGTATTTAGAACTTTTTTCTGAAAGTTCTAAATAGAATGAAAAAAAGGAAGCATGTCAAGTTTTTTGTTTATTTCAGATGGACCGTGGTATTGCTTTAAGGTGTAGGGACACTCCCACAGACCCAGCACAAACCGGTGGATCAAAAGAAATGTTCAGTAGTTCTGGAAAACGTAACCTTTTTGGCTAATGAAAAACTTTATGGAATTGAGGCTAGTAGAAAATTTATTAAGTTCTATGATTGGAGGAAAGATAGTGTGTTTTTGTAATCTTTTATTATTTACCATTATACTTTTTTTTATAATAATTAAAAAAAACCCAATTGTGGCATGTATATTGAAAATTACCTGATAAAACGCATTAGATAATACTTTACTCACTAAATACATTTTCACTGGGCCTGCTTTGACCACATTTGAACATAAGGTCAACAAACCTTGCAAGGCATGCACTCTTCCAACGTGTGTCTAATTCAAACCTTTAAAACCAGATTCAGATCTAATTTGACCATAATCTGGGCTTGAACAGTAGGTGTTCCTGGCTGATTTATTGTAAACTCTGTTAAGTGTCAGTGTGAGAGGTAGCAGAGAGGAGTGTGACGATGATAACCTCAAATGAATTCTCCTCTCTCCACCCTCCTCCTCAGTTTATTAGTTTAGGCCAGAGGCCACTTGTAGCCTTGCAGAGTGGACGGTAATTGTGTGCGTGCTCCTTAAGCACCGACCGCAGCAATAATAGACTGAATTATACAATAAATTCCCTCCAGATGTGCTCCCTCTACTCGCACCCACCCACTCCAATTTGACAGTTCGCACACCCACAATCTGTGCGAGTAGACCTCCATCCACATCCACTCAAGTCACCCATACATTCACTTACAAATGTACATACACACAGGGTGGCTTAGTTGCAGTGTTTGCATTGTCTGATTGTTTCCATACTGGTGTTAGCTTGCTGTGTTTCCTCACTTCTGGTGTAATTACAGGTCGTATTAGCTGATAGTGTTTTGTTAACCTCCTAATAGATGTCCTCCTGCCTCGAAAACCTCACAGAGAGTCCATTCAATAAAAAGTACTGCTACACTCCAAAAGAATGATGTTGAGAAGCAGTCATATACTTGTGCCCTACTTGTGCAAAAGTAGAAGACGTACATTTTATGTTATAATGTGGATTTTTCCATAAATTTTTGATTAGGATTATAAACAGAGCATATTTTGGGAAATGCAGTGAAAGTACTTTTTTTTTTTTTTTTTTTTATAGAGGCTGCAACTATAGGAATATATTTCTGTTTTATTGAGGAGGCGAAGAAGAGGAGGCTAAGGATGAGAGGAAGAGAGCGGAGGAAAAGAGTGGTCAGACTAATTATTATGTATACTTCAGCTGAAATATGAGTGAGTTTTTTAGGGGTGTATTCTTTCCAAAATGTTTTCATTTGAGATTTTTGTGTACTTTGTAGAAAAATGGTTTCATATTTTCATATGGCTAAATATTGCCCAGGACTCGGCCACTGTTATGCTGATGCAGAAAGATGTCGAGAGAGAGGACCACCAGTTAGACTGGCTGCAACACTTTCCCTCCATCTTCACATTGGTTGGCTAAGTTCTGTCAAAAGCTAAGAACAGTGCCACCCAGTGTTGAACCACAGAGCTTTGTCACAGCTTGAGTAAACAACATTTCAATTTTTTCTGCTGTCACAATAACTGCAGAAACATTTTCTTGCAAAAGTCCTAAATATATGCTATAAAATTGTTTTGTTCAATGTCTTTATGAATAACAATAATTAATATTTTAATGGGAAGGCTTATTTCAGTTCTCCTTTGTGATAAATGTAAATCCATGTATCTATGTACAGGTTTTGCATGTCAGCTGTCAGCGTTCCATCTGTTCTGCTGTCACATGTTGATATTGTGCTTGCCAGGTGAGAGGTTGGCTGTGCTAATCAGTAAAGGCAGACTAATTAGCCTGCAGACATGCTCCAGAGCCGAGCTCCCTTGGTGCTTTGCTCAACCTGCTGTCCCAGGTGGCTTCAATGCTTGAATGCCCCTTTTACCTGCTCTGAAGTACATGGCCAACAAAAAAAGAATAATTAAAATGGCACGTCATAACAGGAAACAGGAACAGGAAAGAGACTTGGCGCCCTCTGCAGTGGCCAGGTGTGGAGTTTGGCTCGACTCCCCCGTCTCTGTGCGTTCTGAAAGCAGGCGAGGAACTGCTGCTGGTGGAGGCCTTTTCATCGCCGGCTTCTTTATCAAACCCCAGGGTCTAGTTTGTTCTCCTGTTGCTGCTGCTTGGTGGGTTGCCGTTATAAATTAGACTACAGGAGATGTGGGGAGCTCCCTGGTGGATGGTTGCCTGATGAATGTTCTCACAGAAAGTCAAATGAAATATCAGCTACAGCATTCATTTTTTTAAATTACATGAAGCCAGCTCGTAAAAGCGGCCTCCTGAGCCAGGGTGGTACAGTTTCCTCCTTTGTGTTTTTCTTCACATCTTACCTCCCTCACTGTGCGCTGTATGTCTTACTCATGTATTTCCCCAGAAAGGTTAATCATTATGTTAAGGAAAAAGATGGTCCGTATTACAGTTAATTCAATTTATTTGACCCATCAGAGAATAATACTTACTCATTCCTTGAGCGATGGCTCTTAACTTACACTTGGAAATTTACTGCTCAGATTTTCTGTCTGAACAGCAAAGGAACAAATTAATTGACAGTGACCCTGACTGGTTTAGAACATGATGATGTTTAGGGGAAGGAATGACTGGCTCCTCAAAGATAAAACAAAAAAATGAAATCAGATACTTAAACATTCTAAAATTGTCCATGTCAATTGTTTTTCCCACACAGAAAGGCAATTAATTATAAGGTACAATTAAATAGTGGTGTTTTTATTTATTTTAGGTTCGGGGAAGTCCATCATCAGAATCCGCTGCGGCCTCCTGGGTGGCCATGGACCGTGCCAAAGATGCCACTGCCTTGTTTAATCTTTGACATTTATTTGTTTGCTTTATGAATGAATAAGCAGACTGGAAAGATCTATTAGTTCTAGTTTAAGCTCATTACAGGAGGCCGTTCATCCTGCTAGACTGTGGTCGGTGAAGCAGACGGTCCTCCAGACCAATGTCCAGACACGGCCAGGCGACCCTTCTGTTTAAGAGCATTCACGGCTTACAGACATCCATGGTCCTGATACGATCTGGTAACTGTCATCGCCCTGCCCTGTCGTGAGCCACACTGGCATCACAACAACGAATGGAGCCTAGAAATAACCCAGGTATATCAACATTTTAAAATCCAAAAACATAAACTTTCAATGAACCACCTAAATAGAGAGGGGATGTGATGCTGACAAATATTGACTTTTTAATTTGAAGGTTTGCTGTTGTCTCTCAAAACATTTTCAAGGGCTTTATGCTTGTTTGCCATGCTTTACTCATTCCTCCTCCGCAGCATCCACTAGACCTCTGAGAGCCAGCCTCACCTCATCTGGCAGCCATTACCTGCACACATGCTCCTGTCTGAAGGTTGATCTGCTGGGTTAAACAAATCCAGGCAGTGCACCGCGGCCTGCAGGAATCAGCTTCATACATCAGCTGTGAAACAGCCAACATGACAGGGTTAGAGCTGGCTACCGTTAGCCGTGCACTATCACTGATCTCAAAACGGCAAATATGCTCAAAAATGACAAACTCACTTTAGTTCAGGTGCTGGATGTGGCAATCAAATCAAAGAAAAATGTGACTCCTGCTGAAAGAGCATTTTGACAGAGGCAAAGGCTCTGTGTTCTCTCTGGAAAGACGTGGCACGTATCATTTCTTGCGAATGAGGTTCTAAACTAAATGGTAATAGGGTACTGTAATGTGGAATTCAGCAATTATGTGCAGCATTTGGGTTCATCCAACATTTTGGTGTGAGATGAGGCATTAATGCATAACTGTTTTTCTCAGCAGGGATGGCATAGAGTTGACAATTCAAACAAGTTTGTGGAGTCTGATTCAATTCTGTCCCCAATCAAAAGCTTGAAATTCCATTTATGTTTATTACATTTCCTGTTTCTCACTTCATCACATCAAAATTGAAACTGACAGGGTAATTATCATTTCATCCTAAATTGATCCCAATCCATGTGGGTTGGCTCCAAACATAGAGACACGAGAGAGAAAGAAAAAGAGATGGAGAAAAAAGGAAGCCCAGCATTTTGGGAGCATTTGGCGATGGTTCAGTCATCTGTAAGACGTATCGTTGAAGGGTGGGGAGCGATGGAGGCAGAGAGGCGGGAGGGAGAAGGGAAGGGGAGACGTTTGGAGATTGCGTTGCGGGTGTTCCCTTGATGTCCCCCTGACAGGAACCAGATTGGGAGCCGTGCGGCGTCGGCGCTTTGGCTTTTTATTCGTCTGGCTCCAACGGGTTTTTCCTGGCCTGAGTAGGCCCGGTTCTGAGACGCTGTGGCCCACTGGTGGAGCCAGCCTTTAGTTTAAGTGAGAATAACAAATGTTAGAAAAAAATAATAGGCCTACAAAAAGAAAAAGAGAGGAGCAGCACAATCCTACTATTGTTCCTAGTAGCAAGGCAGAAAGCGTCAAGCCAGGTCTTTGGGACATTTTACTGGCTCTAATAAAGAGTGTGTGGTCCCTGTTCTGGAGAGCTCTGCCAGATTGACACATATTCTCTACAGTAGTATTGGACGGTTCCGTATCATGTATTTTGAGTTGTGTTACTTGGCACAGCTCAGTCGAGACTTGTCATTCATCATGCTGGAGCCTTGCTGAAAGTAGTAGTCCACGTTGCTTGTGATGGCATAGTAAGCACTAAGATGAAAAATAGTAAAGGCATTTTTGGATGATCGCTAATGTGAGATTTCCAAAAATCTCACACATGAAAGCTTGCTCTAAAAATATGCATGCAAGATTAGTCAGAGGATACATGCTGTACTAAAGATTTCTAATTTACTTCAAAAAGTATCATCTTAAATAGTAACTAATCTAAATTCTTATGAAAATTTAAATTCTTATTTTAAATACTGTTTGTTTTTTATATCCCATGGATTTTAGTCTTAATTCTTGTGCTACACACGCTCACGTCTCTGGCAGTACGGTGTGGGGTGCAGAAACACAGTTTGGTCTGTGCTTAATCAGTTCTGTTTTTAAGTGTTCTCTGCAGCACAGCCCTGTGAAAGAAAAACGTCTGGTCGTGGGTGGCTTCGCTGGGTCACTGAGCCTACAGAGTAGAGCATTTCATAAGAAAGAGCCCACTTAATTCTGAACCATACATGGCATTAGCTGATTTACATGTGGACAGCTATCATTTTGTGAGGAGTTTGACATTGATAAATGAGGTGTTTCACCTAATGGGTAATAAAAACAAATTACAGGTCTTAAGAGAAAGGATGTTCTTCATTTGGCTCTGTTTTTTGTCTCTTGGAGGGCAAGGGCCAGATTGTTTCCATATGATTGTAGCATTCATTTGTTAAGATTACAGACAGAGATTAATAACAGCTTTTTCTGATGACCAATCCATACTTTGCCTCGAGGCAATTAAATAAAAAAAAGGTAGGAAAAACTGGAGACAAATGACAGTTGAATGAATGTTTTTATCAAAGCAGACCTGCAACTTAAGTCAAAGTCCGGCAAATCTGGTAAAATCTTGTAGTTTATAGTTAACCAAAATGGAACACATCATATAAAACAAAACAAAAAAAAATTAACATTTGCCTTTCTTAGAAAAACTGACCCTTAAAGCTCCATAGAACCCAGTGGAAGGTCTATTACTTTCTGTTCCTGTTCCTAAAGCAGCCCAAAGAGGACAACAGCACTATTGTCAACAGTTAATAGGCAATGACATGACAATATTGCATGATCACCCTAAAAGAATACACATTTTCTATTTTATAACTGGTCAGAGCAGATAAAGTGAGCAGTGCTGGAAACAGAGACATAGCAAGAGATTGACACCTAAACCAATAAACATTTGTCTAGCAGGTCACACACAATATCACTGTATAAAAAGCAATGTTTGAAAGTATAGCTCTTGATTATGAAAGCATGGAGGTATAAATGCCTCAGTGCAGAAATTCCACATCCACTGCTCTTGCCGCTAAAATCAAATTAGTTAGACAATAAACAATCTACTTAGGGTCAGAGGGGGATTCGCAGTGTTTTCATACTGCTGACGTACAATGTGGGATGACAAATGACGGTCCTGAGACATGAACAAACTAATGCTCTCTGACCGAAGGTTTTTTTCCAAAGAGAAAATATTAGCCCAAACAGTACTTAGTAGATGAGGGCGTGTTATTCTTAAGCGCCCTGAATCACTACTGGACCCTCGGAGTCCCACAGAGGCCGTATATAAGCTCTCTTAACTTTCTGTAGCTCAATGTGAAAAGCTTTCCCTTCTGCTGTAATGCAAGCCTGACAGAGGACAAGTCTGCCTCTATTCCTTGTCTGAGAGCAGTCAAACATAACCTGAAAAGATGAGGCCGCCACATTCACAACTCCACAGAGAAGAACTTTCCGGAGCAAGAGGATCGTGCACAGTGAGAAACTGTTCAGTCAGGTGTGATTCTTTCTCTTCTGTAAGTGGCAGCCAATGGCCACTGGGAGTTAACTAAAATAAAATTCAAAACTCCACTAGGTACAGATATGGAATTTTCAGGATACATGTTGTATACTCTGAAATGGAAAGTCCATATGTGCGAGTTTGACTGGAGACAGACATTTTAACCTCAAATTAGAAATTACAGTCCTGCAGTCTTCATTTAAGAACACAAAGATGATACTTTCTGTGGGAATTGAGTTGTGCTGCCTGTGTAAATAATGCAGGCATAGTGGAAGCCAAGTCATTTCAATCAGAACAAACCATCACATGAAGATCAGCTATTTTTCCATCAAAGCTCTTAAGCTGAGGTGATACTTCACTACACTGCAGGTCACAAATGGATAATTAAACAAAGGGTGTGACAGACAAGAGGGCAGGGGAGTGCCATGGACACGTAAAAAGTCTGTTGGATTCTGCGGTAATTGCCAGAGGGACACATTTTGTTGGAACACAGATTGTGCTGAGTGATGGGAGAACGGCTATAGCAGTGTTTAGAAACACCAGTCGGCCAGTCTATTGCCTAGGAGCCTGGGTGTCTGCGCTGAGTCCCCCCCACCACTGCTGTAAGTAGGATGGTACATGCAGCCTCACTACATACCGCTCCTGCACGGCGCTAAAATTAGCCCCCCTGGAACCAGATGGAATTCTAAACAGAATAAACTTTTCTTGACTTGATTATATTCAGCCTTTCCAAACTTCGACATTAAAAAGAAAGAGAGAAGGCAAGAGCGAGGGGAACCTTAGAAGCTAATTGCCGTGGGTCTGGCGTGCACATTGGGCATTGTGTTGAGTCGAGACACAGCAGTAATGCCGGAGCCTTTCTCCGGGCCGTGTCTCCCAAAGGGGGAACTGTCACATCTTCCATGCGTTTGCGGTGAACTCGCAGCTCCACACGGAGCACACGTGAAGCCACTAATTAAAAGCAAGCAATCCGTAACAGTCTGGCTTACCAGGCTGTGCTCATCCATGTGGCCCTCATCGACTCACACAACTACTTTGGCTCCTGGTGATGCCTTTTGACCTGAACATGGCTTCTCTTCAAGGAACAAATATTCCTAAATTGTCAAAAGCAATGTAATGTATAAAACATAAAATAGAGAACAAAGATTTCTTAATTAAAAATCCAAAAACCTAAAATGACTTCTGGCTTGTATTATGTTCTATAAAAGATTACATTGTGTTTAATAGTAGTAAGTAGAAATATTTGTTTTTTTTTTTAATTTGCAGAACTCTAAAAGAGCACCCTGCAATGCATGATAAATTATGTGCAGAAACAAAAAAGCCATGTTCTCTGGGCCTGATCTTACTGTGTTATAAGTTATAAGGTAACATAAGGCCACTTTACAAATATAGTTGATTTCAATTTAGTATCTATTCTGCATTTTTGTATAGGATTATAAGCAAGCATGTGACTAAATGGCATCCGTACACAAAATGAGTGGCAAATAAGACAGCGCCAGACTTCACTGAACAAAAAAGTTTAGATTTGCATTTTAAAAATAGTGCCAACTATGGCATCAGCATAATCCTACAGAGAATTTCTAAGAACTACACTTATAGTAACAAGAATAGCAATGAATAAACAGAGAGACCCAAAGAGCATTTAGAACACAATACAAATTCACAACAGCTCATGGATGGTTGACAAGATGGAATAGGACTTGAACGACTCCAAACCGTGACTTTGATTACCAAGATTTGTTTGTTACCTCAAGATGACAGCTAAAACTCTAAGTCCTTGTATAAACCAGTCTCACTTCTCTCCAAACTGTGCCCAGTGGTTGGCCACCTACAGAACAACCCAAAACAGCGGAGGGAAAAACCTTCTTTGTATCAAAGACTATCTTCTGGTAACTCCTTGCTCATGTTTATCGAGCGCTGATTTTAATGCTCCATTTTTATCATGGCGATTAGCATTGTTTAGTAATCAGTCAAATCAAGACTTCCCCTTGTTTGTGTGAATGTAAACACTTGTCTTCTCAAAGCAGCTTCATTTGGGTAAAAAGGGACAGAAATGTCTCTGTGAACATGATGGTGTATCTTTTGTATTGTTTCGCTAAAGCAAAAGCACATGATGCAATGTTAATGTTTATGTGGAAATAACACTAATTGTAGCCTCAGTCATGTGTGAGGCATGACACATATGACCACCATGAATTGGCTTTTTCTCTTTTCAAATTTTCCCTGCTTCCCATCCCAGTTTTCCACCGACTTCTGGCTTAGCAGTCTCCCACAAATACTAGATGATCATCTCTTTTCATTAACCTCAGTTTTCAAAGCACATTTAACCACATTTCACTTGTGTGTCTGCTGTGTGGTGTATGGATGATTGAGGTGCACTGGGCTGTTTGTGGAGTTTCCTCGACAGTAGGAAGGAAAACCTTTGGAGCGTGGGGGAGGGGCGTCGTGAAGGCGAGAGTGAGGGAGTGACCCAGACGGTGACTTGACTGGGGTCAGGTGTAAACACACACACAGCTGGCAGACAGATGTGCACAGACGAGAGCCAGTGACCGTGGCTTCAGTTCCTTCCTCTCCATTCACCTGATGTTCAGCTAATTCAGCAGTAGCAACATCAGCGAGGCTCGGAAAGAAACAAAGACTAAGTGAGAAAGAAAATAAAATTGTGTGCAGACGTAGTTAAAATATGGGGGCTAGCAGCACAGACATAAAAAATCTGAAGGAGAAGCATAAGGAAATCAAAGCTCTGGTTACGCTACGAGTGGCCTCTGCTTCTCTGTTAGTAGTTGAGCAAGTGTGTGGTCGATGAGCAAAGTATAACATTTCTCTTTTTCTACTTTAGCAGAGTGGTCTGGGAGACTCATCGGATGGAGTCTCTAAGTGATCTTTCTGTAGACATCTATGAGTCCAGCGTGATCACATTCTTTCACCAAGCACTTCTTTTTTTCTGTTTTCATCTTAGATGCCAGGCCAAAAAGAATGGATAATTTTGTGCATTTTTGTGGATTTTCTAAGACCCCTAATCAAACTGTTCAAACAAATGATCTCATGATGTAATGGAGGGGAGATTTACATCGCCAAAACAAACTCTCTTTCACTGGGCAGCAGAGTAATAACCAAAAGTTTACACCCCAGCAAACAGTTAAAATATTTACCGTTCATAATAAAACAGCGGTGGATTATCCGGTATTGTTATAACACTTGGAAAAGACTCTCATACTTTCCATTTTTTCGGCTGAATCCATGAGGCTGAAAACAAGGGGGTGGGATCAGATTAAAATCTCTTTGTACATAAACTACCCATTGACTCACTGTCTTCCTGTCGGAAGAAGCAATTAGCTCTACGAGACAAAGATCTCAGACATGTTAAATGGCTGAAAATAAATAAATGTGGCTATTGCTGTTAGACTTTAGGCCCTGTTTCAATTACAGTGAAGGCCGTGCTCTGTCTCTCTGTGAGTAGCAGGCTCCATCAGGCTCTGGTTCTATGGGGACGTTTTAATTGCTATGTTTTAGCTGAGAGGGAAACACAGAGGGGAAACGTACTGTATTCATCTTGGCCTCCCACTATGCTTCTCTCATGAAGGCCTGGGGTGATTTGTCTGTTTAACGCGGAACACTGTACAGTGTCGTACAGTGCTGCCCAGACAATGCCTTCATTCTTCCCATCATGAATGGAGATTTTCTTCCACAGGTCTTTTTCACTGGATTGATTTATGTGACATAATTTATTATGACCAGCGAGTCGAGCTCCTTCAATTTCAGGAGGTAAAATGATCTAGAGATTTGCTAAAATCACAACACCTTCAATATAAAAGCTTCTGACAAAGTCTGCACTCGATATTCATCATTAGATTAGTAGTTGGCATGAGTTAGGCCTTACATAACTGATAAAAGTAGACTGTGGCTCTTATTTTAGGGATTGACTTCCATTTCAAACATTCCACACAATCTGCTGAAGTTGGTTATACTTTCGATGGGGCGTAAGATTTCAACCCTCGCAGCCCTTTGCTTTTTCCATATCCAGCTGATGGCAGCCATGTCAACTATCAAAAAGCAGACTATGCTTTGAGAGATGACTGATGAGCGATGAGAGCCAGATTTGTGTGCGCATCAAGACATGTGGGTCATAGAGTGAGACCAGATACACCTCCAGATCTTTACTGTCAGATCAACACTTTCTGTCAGCATATCTCTGCACCGCTCTCACTCTCCTTTATCCAGTGCATTCACTGTCCTCAGGCATCCCATCAATCATATTCATTCAGAGCTTCACATCCCCACAATTCACTCTGCGTCTGCCCAACGGTGGGCCGCAAATGCTTAAAGGTCCCTTTGTCCCTTTGAGAGTGGGAGCGAGGTGAATTTCCTCTCAGATGTGATAATATGATGACGGTTACGCTATTTTCAGGGACGCCGCACTCTTTCTTGTTTCTCTCAACACCCGTAATAAGCAGCGTGCGTCTTGGACGGTGGCGAGGGTTCTACCTTTCCCCCTCCCCTTTTCTGTGCATTGCGTGATTACACGGAGACAGATGGTTTGAGTTTGAGCCCTGCCACCACACGCTAATATTAGACATGCTTTGAATTTATCTCACATCTTCATAGATGACAGGATAGACAGGCAGTTTGCAAAGTGCTGTTTTTCACTATATTTATTTGACTAGATTCAAGGAATGAGGCAATTTAGCCCTCGCTGGAAGCAGACATAAACCAATGGAAGTGAGAGTGGGAAGAACACCAAAGAAAATGGTTGTGTGTCTAACCACTACTCAAATACAATTTAGAGCTGTATTTGGAGTCATTCAGGACAATATATTTAGAATCTTTAAACCACAGAAGTAAGGCTAGGTGATACAGCTTTTATTTTTAATTGTAATTCAAAAATAAGTTGTGCATTATTCTTAGAGTAACAGTTTATGTTGGATACTTTTCAGGTTTTAGCCCTCTATGTCTTCTATATTTTATACATAAAATCTTGCAAAAGCTGTTACATCAAAGCAGAGTTCTTTAAGCATAAATCATCTAGTTCTAGGCTTGTCTAAACAGAGGTCTTATGTGATTATATGTGGATATTATTCTTCTTTAGGGTCTGCAGCACAGGAGCTAGAGGACAAGTTAATCGATTACGCAACATACTTATTTATGATATTGATCAAATTCCTTTCATTTATTGCCCAGCCGTCCTTACCAGCACACGCCGTATTGGTCATGAGGCCTATGAGGGTTATAATGTGTTAAAAAAATAATAATAACACATCCTTCTCTGCACATTGTCTTGACTCCAAATGCCACAGAACTGGACTAAGATACCTGTGGTCATCTTTAGTTTTAGATTTGGTCTTTGCTTTAACACGCCTATTACATTTCACTCAACTGGTCCTTTTACTTACTGAAAGATAAACTTTTCTTTGGGCTAAAGTGGTTTGCTTATGCTTCATGAATCGGGCGCTGGTCTAGCAGTAGTTATGGGAAGAGACGAGGGCGAGTAGCATTGCTTAAGGAGAAGCGGCAGCGGGAACAAAGACTGGTTTATGGCGTGTGGCCATCAGACAGACTACATCAACACTGTTCGTCAGATCCCAGGAATAGTGCAGAGGGCTGAGTCAGCCTCACAGCAACTGCCCGGCTAGAAGGAGTACAGGAGACTTGCTAGATAGCCAAATGTAAAGGAAATAGAGAGGAAAAAGGGGGAGCGAGAAAACAACCCAAGGCTCTTGTTAAAACGAGATTGTTACAGGCTCCTGCTGTGCAATGTACTTTTTGCCATTCACCGTTTGACTTCGTGACTCTAACCTTGACCTCGGAGCACACAGACATAAATGGGTACTTGGCCTCCATAACAGGCCTGTTTACGGGAAATGCTGCTCACCAGGGACAATAAAGACTTATGATGCATACTGAGCTCCTGCCGACCTTTGCCGTTGTGGCCTAGTGGAACTTCCATCACACAAGAGAAAGAGGCTTGTAAACAACAAACACATGTAACTTTTGGATGAAAAACATGACTCATTTTTTGAAGAAAACTGGATATAGATATAGGCTTTATTGTACCTAATGATGGAAGCAATTAGTTTTATCTTTGTCCCAGGCCAATAAAAACCCACATTATACATTTGGAACGAGGATATGAGGTGTGCCCATATGGAATGAGGTAAACCTTTTAAAGCACTGTGCTAATATTTACGTGGCAATGATTCAACTGGCCACCGTGCTGTCATCTATCCTTACCGTATCCTGTACTGTGTGGTGAAAGGGCAAGCTAATTATTTTATATATCACCTCATTTTTATTAAGTGCACGTGGACGGCGTATGTGCACGTGCGTCTTCACTTGGAAGTCATCTCTTGTGTTTTGCCTGTTGCAGAGCACAGAAGCGTGCGGTAGGGGAAGCTCAAAGCTCCCGCCCACATCAAGAGAAACCATCCGACCTTACAGCCACAAGCCCCTCCCGCTCCTCCCCCCGCTCAGCCGTAATAACAGAGCCATCAAATAGCCATATTTATAATCTCTGAATGGGCCAATTTTAAAGCGGTCAACTCCAGAGGTATAGGAATTGTTGGGAGCAATTTGTGGTTCTCATTCTTAAAGAGGCGCAGTCCTGCTGGTAAATGAAATAAAGAAAGTTTCATTTCCCATTTATCAATAAGAAAGCTGGATTTAATAACATCCTTGGCTTCATTTGATATTACAAGATAATGACGACTGCTTAATGTTTGAATGTCAAAGATACTGAAGAGTTTCCAGTGAGCGGTATGTTTTGGCTCGGGTAAATACAGCACGGTTTGGTACGGGAAACTCCCATGAACAGGCTCGCATTTCCACTGCGCTGTGTGACGGACAGCAGAAAAAAGTGATGTCAATAAAAGACAGTAAGTGTAAAAAGATGGATGGGTGAATCCTCCTTTGTAGCGAGAGGCTGGATTTAAAGCTGTATACTGCTGGAATAAACAGTCAAGGACCATTGTTTCCACTGCATTCTCAATTTTCTAAACTTAAAATTCAGAGAGCTGCACACGTTCCCTACAGTTTAGGGACTTCATTTAATGTCACAGGTTCTGCTCATGTTTAATGCAAAGTAGAAAGCAAAAGCAGTTTTTATCCACGAGCCAGTTATTGTTTCCTTTCACTACTAATTTTTTGATTAAGATTTCTCTATCAACAGAAATGAGGTGTCTGACACGTAAGAGAGAATGTAAAAATCTGGAAAGCCAGAAAAACATATGTACTCATCAAAATCCATTCCAATATGAAACTCACTAACTTTACAGTCTGGGAGTGAGCATTTCTCCCATTGCTTACTGATGTCTGAACTCATTTAAGAGTAGCTTGTGTTATTAAAGTGTGATATTCAGCACCAGACCCGTAGTAATAACTCAGACCTTCTTTCATCTTTCTGTCCTGTCTGTTTGACTCTCTGCCTGTGAAGGGTTGTGCTCATGCATGCCAGCTTCATAATCAGCCATTCTAATATTCAAATGAGTCATGAAAAGCATTATTTGCACATGTGGAGTTGATGACCAGAATACATCAAGGGGCAGCTGGCATGGAAATGGTCTGTCCGTGCTTTGTGAAAGAGTGAAGAACTGGACAGAACTGAAGAAAAGGGAAATATATTAAAGAAGAAGACATGAGAGAGCTCAATAGATGATAAAATTCTGTCCAATTACACTGTTGTCTGTGCAGGAAGGAAACTGGGCCTTATGCACAGCTTAATAACTTCCTGTTAAACATCCGCATATGACAAACTCACACAAGGATCACAAAAGAGCACGCTGAGTCCCAGTGTCATCTAAACACAGACTGTGTATTTATGTGAGTCCACTAGTAGGAAGCTGGCCACCACTAGGATTCAGAGAGTGAGCGCTCTGTGTACTCTCTGGTGTGCTTCATCTAGAGGAGGATGTTATCAACATGGCAGTGATGAGAGATGAATGGTATCCCATGGGGCCAGGCCTAAGGCCGGCACATGTGCACATGTGCACATGAGCTCTGCCGCCAACTAAAAATATGACTCCTGGAGAGTTTTCCAACTTCTCACTCTGTCCATAAATCAGTAGCTGGACAGCAAGGTTCGGACTTGGCAAAGTATCAGACGCGCCCCCAGTGACTAGGCCTGTCCATCATCCTGCCACTGCTGCCTTGAGCAGCTTAATTAATGTGCCAAATGAACGCCGCATATCATAATGAACACACAGCCCCTTCTATCTTGGCCTTCCTGGGCTTGTTTTTCTTGGTCCACATTAAGGATACACTGCTGAGCATGTTTGGATATTTATAGGTAATAGATCTATTAAAATGCAGGAGAACAAATTAAAAAAACAAATAAATGCAAAGGTGCACAAACGGCACAGGGATTTTTTGGGAGAAAGGATTTTTAGTTTGATGTGTTTCCACAGCATAACTGTTGAATTTATAACTTTGACTTTTGTTGGTGTTACGCCACTGCCTCATATCATTTAAAACACAGACTGTTTCTGCTTCAACGGTTTATTTATTTTCAGGATCATTCCTACACACATAATATGCTCAGGAAGCTTAGTTTAAAGAATTAAGTAGCTGTCCAATAGTCCTTCTTGAGGAAAAGAAATGAAAGGTTCACTTTCTCCAGCTGAGTGGTGACAGAAGAGCACATAGCTCTTTTCCAGCCATTACTTTACAGACTATCTAATCTTTACAGTTCCTACTACTCACTAACTTTTTCTCAAAAGAGAAATGTGTATCAGTCTGACAACCACAGGTAGAGGTTAATGCCTCTCCATTTGTAACTCTTCGCTGTGCCTAATGCCACCTCCCTCAGTTACAGAGACCTCATAAATCACATGCACCTATTCTCCTAAATCTTGGGCTGGAGACAGTCTGATTTACAGCTACAACCTCTAGCAGACTTCTCATCCTTTATCCTCCTTTATTGCCCCCCTTCTCTGGGCTGAAGTAACTATTCCCTTACCTCTCCTATTCATTCTCTGATCTCCAGGTGTCTGGACTCCGACTTAGCACCACAGTTATAGCCAAACAACACAGACTTACAAAGGAAATGGATCTACTTTCAGGGACGGCTAATAGGATGTGACATCATTTATGACTGGCTGGGGGTAATATGGGCCATTATAACTCTCTACAATAAGGCTCTTGGACTAAAATTTCTTGTGTAAACTAAAGTCTAAAATTATTACACAACCTGCTGTCTCAAAATGATTTCTTACTAAAAGAACATTCAAGACAGTGTTCTGAGCAGGCTTATCTTTGTCTGTTTGCCTAGATTTGAGGATTTCATTTTGTTAGATGAGATATTTTAGTAATTTAGTAAGTAATCTGGCATCTTCTATCTAAATCAAAAGCTTTTACTTTAATAAATTAAACCACAATTCATGCTACCTTTTCCAAATCAGTGGAATAAAAGCACCATACTTCAGAACTTCACTGTCACACTGTTGAAAGATTTCTAGGAGGTTTTAATAAATGATCATATGACATTGCTGACAACTCAAGAGCACAGATCCTCTTCAGGTACTTCATATGACAAAAGGTTTTTAACCCTGTAACAGTGTTTTTGGTCCTGAGGCTTTGTCCTATTTCTCAAACTTCATGGCTTTGTTGTACTGGGAAGACCTTCAGTGAGTCGACTTTGAACCTCAATCCAATTTCTCTGTGCAACCCAAAACCATAAAAGACATTTTTAAAGAGTCTTTGTCTCGGTCATTGAAGAAAGGAAACAGTCTTTCTTGGATTTGTTTGTACTCTAAATAGTGGACTCTTTGTTTTAAAAGACTTCCATTTGTTATGGCTTCATGTCTCTATTTCTGCTGTGGTGCAAACCCATGGAATTGGGCTACATTTTGTCTTGAGAGCATGCAACTGTACGTTTTTGTGCCTGACTGTTAAAATCCATATGTCCTTTAGTAGTTCTTATACACATTTGTGAGGAGAAAATGGGGCAACCCCAATAATCTTGTTTGACAGTTGGGAGCAGGGGCAGCTAGGCCTTGGTGTCCCACAATGCAAATGTAAAAACAAACAGTGTGTAAGTGTGTGAGGAGTGGTGGGAGGTGCTGTTCACCACATTGTGGGCCTCTGATCTGGAGCAGCATATGTATACACACATACTGTACATGCAAATTCCTAAGAGGCCTTCCATGTGTTAGATTTTATTCCAGTCCACACGCAAAATGGCTTATGTATGACAACCATTCAGCACAAGCATTCCTCTCCCTAACAATTTTTTAGGCATATACTGTGGTATAAGGGGTGACTCTGGCTTTTTTTGATAAAAGCAAAGGCCTTCATTTATTTAAGTGCAACATGTGACAAAATTCCAGCAGCTTAATCTCAGATTTGAAGAAATTTAAAAAATGGAGAGCAACGTCGATGAAGACAATATAATGCAAATCAGGATCAGAAGGTCTACCGAGAAACAATCTGCAGAGAGACAGATCAAAAACAGGTTACAAATGCTGCTTGGTTCCGCCAAGGCACACAGACTTTTTCCCACTCACCGATACATGCATAGATAACGGTTATAATAAGGTTTTAACTTGCCCACAGAGAAGTGAGTGTGAGTGGCTGAAAACTCCAGCCCCAGGCAATCCGTAAAGGATAAGCTTATTAGCGGTTAGCTTAAAAGTTAAACCTTGTTTGTGCAATCAAGCCCAAAAATTTTAGGTATAATTAGAACTCTATTTTCTCTTTTAAAGCTATTTAAAAAATCTTGCTTGTGGTTTTATAGCAATTCATTTTATATTTTAATTACATATTAAATTAAACTGAATTGCATAATCTGTACAGCACATATTCTGCTGATTTCTCATCTGTGAGCTCTAAGTTTCTGGTGTGAAACCATAAATATAGTATCTGCTGTATTTCTGATTTCACACTTGTGTCTCTTGTGTCCCAAACAGTGAACTTAGTGGTCAAGATTCCCCACACTGTGCAGCAGTGTGGCCTAACTTAACAAACCTCATTATTAGACAAGGGAATTTCTTCTGTGTTAGCTACTTCCAACCAAAGTCTCGCTCAGCAGAACTGCTACAGACATAATGCTTTCAGCAGCAGTGACCCCATGCTGCCCAGCCTTGTGCCTGTGGGCTACAGAGCAGACACAAACACACAATGTATATGTGCATTTAACGTCTTTGGAGCTATTATTGGATATGCAGGACACAGTACGTTAACCCATGAAATGAGGGTTCAACCCAACACACGCTACAACACACAAACACACGCTGTGGTTTCTCCTGCGGCCGGCCAGCTCATTCAGACTCTGACCACCAGCAGCAGCCCCCCTGCTTCGCCGACTCTCCATCCCTAGGGATCACACAGCGTCGCTGGGCACTCATATCCTCGACTGTGGGCAAAAAGCCAACAGCTGGAGCTGAGGAGGGGGACCCGCAGAGGGAAGAGGGAGAAATCTGAGAATGGGATTTATTAAAGACGAGAAGGAAGAAGAAAAAAGTTACATGTGAAAAGGCGACGGAGAAAGGTGGACGGGAGGTCAATGGGGTTCATATCACATAGTTTATCATATACAAGAGTCTCAAGTGTGCCTGCCATCCTGGAGACAGAGGAAAGGCTGAAGAGTAAACGTCTGTGCACTGATGGAGATGAGGCGCTGCTGACACAGCCTACACTGCCTCCATTGTATGATACACTGAAGCATTTGTCTTCAGGCTCGCCTCTCAATAAATACATTTAACTGAATATTTCCTGATAAAGCCAATCCGTCACAGGTTTTAAGGGAGTTCTTGATCTATTTCAGCAACCATGAAAGAGCTTGTTTGTAAATCTTGTCTGAGAAGTTTAACTCTTGCAAAAATGTGGGTGTTTCAGCTTTTGTTTCTATTGTTCTGGGTTCCCATCAAGTAAAGAGGGTTGTGAGGGGGGAGTCGTGAGATGGCGGAAAGTATTTTCAAATATAGCACCTAAACACCTCTAGGCCTGTTCTTAGGCCACAAAGTAAAGAAGGTAAATAAGTGATCCAAGACTGAAAAAGAAGTTTTGAAAGAGAAGAGGGAAAGGTAGCCACAGAGGCAATCTTTGTAGACATCAAAGAAGAAGAATCTAGTTAAACAACAAGCATCATTTTTTTTCCAGAAAGGTCGGGGACGGTAAACCTGTGGAAAGTTTCACTCCTCTCAGGAGGGTCCGCTTCACTCGCTCATTTTATTTCTGTCTATCTGGCTCATGACTCTCTTGTCTTGTTTTAGGAAAATTCCGCTGGTGGTGAGAGCCCCTGTAGCCCTAGTGTCTTTCATTTAACCAACACAGAGGCCAGTTCCAGTTAGTGTTTGTTTTAGGCAAACAGATCAACGGCCACTTCATCCATCTCATTTACCTCCCCGTGCCTGGACACTGATGCTGTACCAGCCACTCACGTAGGTTCTAAAAGTTGGTTAAAACTCAGCTTAAAAAAATCTGTACTTACCGTTCAACCCCTCCCTGGGCTGTACTAGATTTTCCGCATCATGTGACAAAGTCTTTGATACCAGGCTTGTGGCCAGGAGGCAATGAAAGACAGAGACATGGAGAGATATTTGCATAGGCTTGTTAAAAGTCACCAATTAGGAAAAAGGCCTCACACATAGTGACTTCACATTTGGCAAAGACCAGGGCAACATCGCCATCTGCAGGAAGTCAGCAGGTTCTGCCATTTCTGTCCTCTCTTACCAAACCAATACAATTACTCCCAAATGAAGAGGAACGTCATAACTATTGACTGCAGTGGTCTCTAGTTAGTTTTGACACTACAAATTAAATTAAAATGAACATAACTTTGTAGATATTTGGCCTCTTTTACTGAAGGTGGCACTCCAATTCCACATTACTGCTCATGACTGCGGTGGGAGTTGGATGATGGACTTGTTTGTTTAGCCAGCAGTGCTGACGCCCACCCACAGGTGCCAAAGGTAAAGCGAGTGCTGTGCCAGGTGTATCCAAGCCACAGTAGCCCCTGCACTGCTTGGCTTCACCCTGCTTGACTGCCTGATCTCACAGGAAGGGAGGAAGTGGTTGAGTTACCCAGCAGCAAATTTGAGGTTTATAAAGGGAGAAGGCTGTAAAAAAAAATCCCAGAGCAGTTTCCTTTAACTCAGCAGCAAGCCTGAGTGAGGTATGCTTCCTAATTTGTAACTCTTTTATTAATATGAGCCAGCGTTAGGAGTGGAGCAGTACAGCAGTGGACAAACAAAATTACTGCCACTTTGAAAAGCAAAAATGGGATACGTTTTCCTAAAGCATTTACAACAACCTTGTAAAGTTAGATTCATTGCTCTATTAATGTGTTGTTACCTGTATCACACCAGGGAACCACCCACAACGACCACAGGCAAACAGCTCATGGCCGCATAGCCAGAAATGTGAGAAAGTCGCTGCAGCTAAGTGTGTATCAGTCATCACTCTGGCAAACCAGCAAATTGTACATACATTACTGCAGGGGAAATACCTGCATTTCTCACCATGGCATACAGCCGCATTTTAATTGAGATGTGAAATCAGTCTGGCATGTCTAGCATTTGGATTCCCTGAAAGCTTACCTTAGCATGCTCCTGACATACCCAAGTAATAGAAAGAGGGTGTGAGGTAGAAAAAGAGCGGGCACTTTTGCCTTGCTTGTTATTGCCAGTACAACGAAGCTCAGTTCACACTCAGTTGTGGCATATTTGGAAAACTTCAAGGAAAGAGCTTTTAAATCAGTTCCACTCTCCAGTAAATTACAACCCTGCATTTTTAATTTCCTCTCTCCATACAATGTTATTCATTGGCATCCAAGCTAAACATGGGCCCCTGCAGCGTGCAGAGCTCTGAAGGACGAACTGTCTTCTCATGCAAAGCCTACCTGTCAGGAGCACAGGGGCATGACTAAAAGGATGTATTCCTTGATGCAGAACTGAAAAGTGCATGCAGTGGGAAAGGTAATGTGGACAAATAGAAATTTTACAGTGTAGATTTAATTTAGAAAAATGGTTAAGTGCCCAGAGTTTGTAATCTGTTTCAAATCAAACATGGTCTCCAACGTTTTGCATCTGTGTCAGTCACAGACAGAAGTCTAACATTTGATAATACTTCAAAATGCACTTACAAAATATACATAAAGAAATCAATAAAGAGATGCAAGAGATGCTAACTATATTTAATACAAACAATACAACCCAGAAAACTCTTGTTTTGTCAAAGAACATTCAGCGTATTAATATTTCATCTACATGCAAGAAGAGAATGTGCATACACATTCACAGTCCAGGGCTGAGGAAACTGTCTAAGCTGCTCTAACCACTAGAAAGACACTGAGCTGGCTGATAAAATAACACTAGGAGCCTGTTACTATAATAGCAAAGCCTCATTTGTTAGAATTACATATCTAAATACCATCTGGAAACCATGGCTTATTCTGATTAAGCTGGGCCTTGTAGAGGATGACAGTTTGTAGCTTCCAGCATTGTGACTTGCATTAATAATGCTCAGTGAAAATATCAAGTTGAAAAATATTTACTTTACTTTGCAGATTTGTGTTGTAATACACAACAACATTATATATAATCATGTTTTACTTTTGAGGTTCTGCTTTTATCATCAGGCGTAAAAAAAAGCAGTCCAGTTTGACAGAGATGTCCAACAGGTTTCAAACATGAAAACTGATATGAGATCTCATTTATACAGCAGACAAAACTCAGGGCCTGCTAGTTCAGCTTTTTCTGTGCCACACAAGGTGAACGGATAAGGCACCTGGCGTTTGCTTAGACAGGCCTTGCATGTCTGTGTAATCTGAAGAGACAGCCAGGGCAGGGCTCAAACTTTGCTTTAGATTTATCCCAGAACACAACAACATAATCATGTCATTAGCCTGAGGCCATTCTGCCACATTGTTGCTGAGGGTGGGATACAGTGGATTTGATTTCAGCAGACTTAGCTGACCTCTGTTTCACGGCCCACCAGAACAGGGAACTACGGCTGGCTGTCCTCCACGCTGGAACTCAGCCTAGTTAAACATTTTAGCTTTCATAGACACAACTTTTATTTTTCCCTTCATTTCTAACAGTTCTTCTATATATATTATCAAAAGCATTGCAAGGGCATGTTTCTACTAACTTCTTGGGACTTGCAATTTTCTGCTGCTGTTTGCAAATTTCTGCCAAAACGCCTCTGCACACCCCCACTGTCTTTCTGCTTCAGTGTTGATTATTTTGCTTTTTGTCTTTTCTTTCCTCCTAAATGTGTTATTCATCCTGTCCCGTGTGTCTCAGAGCACACTTCAGAACTGAATATAAAATAAACAGTGGAGTTTTGGCCCCCTGTTGCTAGGCCCCGACTGCACCTACCTGTAACAATAATCAGCTGGGTTTCTAGCCTTGTTTATACTCATCTCTCATTTGAGGACAGAAGCACAACAGGAACTGGACCGTGGGTATGGATCTTCACAGTAGACACCCACTGTGAAGTGCAGGGCTGGTGGATACTACTGGACCATGATAGAGAAGAGGCTGCTGGCAGGTACCGTGCACTCTGTCTGGCACAGCCCAAGTTTACCTTGGAGTGACACCAACCATCTGCATGCTATAAGGACTAAATTGCCAACAGCAAGCGAGACAAAACGTTCCCCGTACATAAGCGAGTGTTTATGTAACTTTGTCTATGCAATAAAGGCATATGTCTACAAAAAGAAAGAGACAGACAAGCAGCCACTAAGGACAGTCAGTTAGAGCCTGTACTTTCAACACTGTGAAGCAAAAACTATTAGTCTGTATGTAATGTTATTGTTTTATGTTATAAATATACCCTGATAAATGATATATGTACACTGTAATATATGTACCTTGGGCACCTTTTATATGCTTTAATAACAAATCACACGTTAGGTCTCTGCAGTCACTTTCCTGTCTATTCATGCAAAGGGATGTATCTATAAAACAGAAAAGGAATCCAATAGCAAATCTGGCAAAAATCTTACAAATTCAGTTGTTTGAGTTATATTTTTGTTTAACGAGATGAACATTAATAAACTTATATTTACTATAGTGCTCTGTAAGTTTGATGATTTTTTCAGGGATTGTTGACAACCAAACATATCTAAAGACAAATGCAAAGGTTTTGCCTTTTTTGTGATTAAAGGACGATGACTGTGGAGACTGCATTAGGAGTAATGCATTGCTGTGGTTACAGTTTTTTACACTTTTATTGTTTTAATACCAGTTAGAGTGTGTTGTCAAGAAATCTGTAATCCCCACTGATCTGAGGTGGCATAGGAGGGACAACAGACTGAAGATGGAACAGCAACAAGGTACTGAAGATCTATCAAACTATGGAGCGATTGAGTTTTTAATACAGTGCACAAAATACACAGAATACATATTTTCTATCTAATTTCATTAACACAGCCGAATCTCACAACAGTTGCCTCAACAGGCTTCACAGACACGCTTAGACCCTATATCAGGGTAAAGAAGGCCCTGATGCAAAATAGAATAGAGGTATAAGGAGGAAATTACATTAAGGAAACAGACCTGAGCCAGGAGTCGAACTCAGGTCTCGCCATGTACGTGGTGTGCACCAGGTGAGAGCCCAAGATGCCCCCATATATAGTCTAACTTCGGGGCAAAAACAAAGAGCAACCACAGCCTTACCGTGTGCAGTTTTCATAATCTCCCTGCGCAATGTGGTTTGTCCCGCGGTTATCATTCTCCCACCATCAAAACAAACGCATGCACAGGTCACTTAGTGCCTCTAGAGCGCCCAAAGGAATGAATATGGATGTGAATCCTTGGTTGCCCTGCAACTAACTGCTAATCATCCCCTTTATCAACCACAAAGATAAGCAATAAAAAATTGCATTATGAATGTTTCTTTCATTTGATGACGTGGATTAGTGTAGGCTGTTGTGTTTGTGCATGAAACTGAAGATGTCTGCTCTTAAAAAGTTTTATTAAACTGTCTTCAAATCTCCCATCCATCTTCAAATCAATTTCCTTTACATACGCCCTCCGCTTTATCATTTAAATATCGTATACAAAAAGCTGACGTCTGTTGGCATTTATTATGGATTTAATTCCCACTGACTTTATGTAATCTCTCAGCAACTCGTCAAAAAAAAAACAAAAAAAAAACAGCTTATTAAAATAGAACTTGCACTAAAATGTTCTTACTGTTTAAATGATGCATGTCCATGTGGAGCTGGTGCCCTCCTTTGTCCTTCTTCATCTTCTTGAAAAACTGTCTTCAGGCTGTGAATGAAGCAGATATGAAACTCAAATACTGGATATTGATTGTGTTACAATAGAAGTCCTGGCTAATTAGACGGGAAATAGATCAATATGAGCTTGGTATGGCAAAAAATCTTCCCAACGTGTCACAACTTGGTGGACACCTTTAATTCAGCTGACAAGAAAAATGAAAAGCTTTTATTGCAAACAGTCACCTCAAGAAAACAAACTTTAACAACTCAGACAATCGCAGCGTGAGAGCCGTCTGGCCAATCCCCAGTGGGCTTTAGGGCGCTGATTGGTTTTCCAGAAGGATGTGGGACTTGCAAATGTGGCAGCTGCTTAAAATAAAGTGACAATTTTTAATGGGGTTTCAAACCTCAGCGAGTCAGGACATCCTGCCAAACCCAAAGAAATGGCAAACGTCCAAACCTCACTTTTATCGAACAGGACACGGAGGAGTTAGCTTGTACTCTCGGCTCAATGCTATTAGGAGGCCTCAATAAGGTCTTTTACATCAGCAGTTTATTCCTGCACCTACACTGTCATAGGTTTTCTAGTTAAACCATCACAGGGTCACATCTATTTCATGGGTTTTCTGAGAAGCTTTTAATGGTGATGGCAAAATTAAATGTGAAAAAAGTCTCTCATTTAACTTTAATGCTTTTGGTCTTCAGTTGCAGCTTTGTGCAGCTAAAAGAACAATCAAGTCTCCCACAAGTACAGAGCGAGACTGAGAGAAGACTAACAGGAAATGCAATTACAGTCTGCGCTGCATTCCACAAGCATAAGGCCCATTTCACAGCAATTTTAGTGAGTCATCAGGTTGTAAGTAATCATAATGAGCACCTTAATGTTTTCACGCCGAGCAGAGCACCCCTTTGTGGTTTTATCCTTTGGCCATTTGATCCGTCTAATCATCTCCAAGCTATTTAAACTGCACAGGAGCTGCGGGTTTGTACAAGTCCCCAGAGAGGGCCCACCGACTCCCTGTTTGTGGAATACAGTCATTTTAACTTTGTGTCAACAGGGATCAGGTTGCTCCTAAGTTTGTCGTTGGCTCTATGCTGGCAGCACTAGAATAAAAGTGGACACTGCTCAGAGCCTCAGGTAATAGGCAGATATTCTACACTGCATGCCGTTAACACACCCCTGTCCAAATGTTTCTCCTAACAGTTTAAAGGTAGTCTTTCTATGTGACAGGATCAAAGGGCAACAATACACTACTTAGTAAAGATCAAGCGGCATTGGTTTTAGGGTGTGTGGTGACAAATAAAATGATAAAGACTGATAAAGTAATAAAAACAATGTACTACTGGTTGCACAAGCAGCAGACAGGAGTCATCAATTGATCTAAGTGTAACTGACAATAGTAATAGTTGTTATAAATATTGGCAAGTGAATCAATGAAAAAAAAATTATCTAGCACCCAATGTCACCAGCTCAAGTTTGCAGCATTTTGCTTTCATGAAATACAGTAGGACTTTATGATATTAGGAAAAAGTGATAACTGTCTGAATGACCTGTGTCTCACGCTGAGTAAAAGCTGAATTACATCAGTTATATCAGACAGTGGTTTGTTTTTGCAGCCAGTGGCAGTAGCAATCTCTAAGTTTGTTGGGGTTTTTTTTGGTTTTTTTTTGAACGATTGAGTGTTTTTTCAACTGATAACTGAAGACAATTTTGCTTTTTTATGTAATTAGAGTAAGATGGACTGACTACTGAACCAGGAGTAACACATTGCTGTGGTTACGAAAATGTTTTATAAAACACAAGTGCTCGCTCTCTAGAACACTGGCCTGCTAACAAGAGGACTGAAACCCCACGGATCCAAGGAGGCGCAGGAGGGGTTGCAGAGCAGGATTGAAGCATCCAGTAGAAAGAAGCTACAGAAACTGTTCAGTCTATGGAGCAAGTGCACTGTTCATTGCAGTTTGCTGAGGATGTAGCAGCAAGCTACAGGACAGCCTGGTGAGGCTACAGGACAGGCTGAGCAGGAAGCTGGATTGGAACTAGAGAGTCTAGAGGCAGTGGCAGAGAAGAGGACAGTGCACAAATCAGTGACATCCCCAACAATCCCTAAATTAAATTCACAAGAAAGCTTTAATTAGAGCACTTCAGGGAGTCTTTTATGTCAACTGCTTTAAGACTCTAAAATACAAAATAAATCCCGACTCCTGCTGTTACTAGTCTAAAACTTTTTCTTACAGTTCTTTGGTATATGGATAAGTGATAACATTTATTTAACTGTTCAATCCTAAAATTGAACTTAAAAACCATTAGTTTTAATCTTTGTTCCATCAGTAACATACTGTAATATTTCATGTTGTCTTCTCTGTTCTGGCTTTAATGAACTCAAGTTAGTGTCTGATGTCGGGGCCATGATGGCACTCATGCTCACAGCAAGAGGGGCGCTGCAGCAATGTCCCTGCACCCTCTTTCTTTTTTTCGTGGGACTCTGGCCTCCTCCTACTGTCCAAAGATATTCATGTATAACAAAACTGGTCTACAACACTGCTCATAGAGAATAACTGAGTGTGGATGCTATGTCTGTCCAGACTTGCAACTACAAACACAAATATTACAACACAGGGTTAATCCCAATGTTTCTGGAAATAATGTACCACTGCTTTACAATTAACATAGACTGCTTTATCACATATGTACTATTCTTGTTACAAAAATTCTGTAGAAACACATACAGATAGAGAAGAAGCAGACCCACGTCGGCTGACACCACACAAGCAGTGGCTGTGTCCAGGTTGTCTATACATAGCTCTGTCAGTGCCAAAATGATTAAACAAACAGCTTCTTTGTGCCCAGCAGCTGTGATTAGGCCTGAGTGTAGTATGCACTGAAAAAGAAATATAGGAAAGCGCTTTTAGTGGTGCCAAAATTCACTGACGCTGTTAAAACATGGCTGCTGTCAAAGTTGTTTTTACTCTCTCACATGGAAACCAAATTTATCATGCCTCTCCGGGGCATTCGCTTTTTCAAAGAGAATGGGCATGGTTAGGTGGGTGAAAAATAAATATTGAAACTTTATCTGCATTAGTGGTTACAAGACAACATACATTTCAACTGGATTTTTATTAAATGCAGATTTCATTACTCTTATTGCTTTTTGATTTTAATGCAGATGCTTTAAATAAAATTGTCTTATTTATCCATTTGTTTAAAACGAGGACTAGGATTGTTTTTTATTTCTTTATATGTAAATATATGCATCTGCTGAGAAATGCAAGATAAGTAGCAATAATATTGTACAATGTGTCTTATTAAACTAGGATGCATGAGATGACAAACACTGCCCTCTAGTGGTCCACTTCCAAATCAACGTCTCAACTTACCGGCAATATAAAATCCATTTTGTATATATTTTCTACCTTTTATGTTAAATGTTTGATGACATATTAAGCCTTGAATAAGTCTGATTGCTTTTTTGCCCACGTATTGAGACTGTGGCTTAGGTTACTCACTAAATAATGAATGAAATTATCTCAATTAGATTCCTTTCATTTAATATTCGCATGCTCTCTAGTGCCAAGAGAAGACTTGATGAAAAAGCTGCATTATTTAACATGGTCTTTACCCATGACAAAGCATATAACATGAGAAAATTCTCTGGAAAACAGTATCTAGATACTATAAAAGATGTTGACTATTTGATCATCCTCTTTGGTTCAATACAAGTTAATTGATATTGATTATAAAATCATCATTTTAAAATTTTTACACTTCAAGCAGTTCTGAGAGATGAACATCGCAGTCGCTGAGTGCAATAACAAGAAATGTATGGCTTGACTACTTCAATATTGTGTAGCCCTAGTTTTAATCATTGTAAAACCTCATAAAGCCACAGGAAACACGACGGTGCCTCATGAATGACCATCTAATCCATACTCCACTTGGTTAAGAAGCCTGTCTCTATATTATATAACAGGACGGGGCACAAAGGGATCTGTCACTCTCAGCGAGCGACTGACATTTTACATCAATAGATTGGACAAACTATTGATAGATCCACTATTGTCTGAGATCGGCTTTGAGATTAACCAACCGACAGATTTTTCATCCTGAACTCCCTTTTCATAGGGCTCCATTGAATGGCCCTGTTTTACCTCTGACAGCAAACGCAGGGACAGATTCTCCGTTCATCTCCTACAGTCAATCCCATTAGGCTTGTACGTTTACATCAAACATCACTAATAACATGCATTAACCGAGACATGAAGCTACTTGGCCTCTATTCTGTAAGACATTAAATACTGATGATTTATTGATTGAAACATTGACTGCCTCGCACACATTTATTTATCTTCTCGTCATTTCACTGAATAACCTATGAAGCCACAGAGTTTAAGTGTGAAGCCCTCAACAGAGCAGTAGAAAATCATAACAGTTGCCTATTTGTTAGGCATCTAGTTGGTTTTCTTTTGCCCTATTGAAAGAATTTGGATTGCAATTGGTAAAAATGTTGTGAATCTTGTATTTTACATAAATAAGTATGCTTCAGGGCAAAGTGCAACCTGCAAACAAACCTGTGTCATCAACTCAATACAAAAAGATACAAAGCGATTTTGGGAGGATAATCCAAACATGTTGCGGTCACACACACAAGAAAAGAAGTACGGCATCTTCACAGCCTGATCCTCCGATGTTTATTTCGTATCTCTCTTAACAGACTTCCTGACCTGAACAACACGACCAGTCAAGCACTGCATTCTTCTCTGAAAACCTTCATTTGATGAGGGCTGTGCAAAGGAATTGATATTGTGATATAGTCCACGAGGGATACAGCACCAAACTCTACATTTTTGTCCAGACACAAAAGATTTGGACACAAATGACTATAGGCAATTTTTCATGTGGAATTACATCAAGTGTGCTACAAAAACAATAAAAAAGGGTACAAGAAGCAGGGCTGACCAGGGTAATGACAGGAAAGCTGCCTAATTGTAAAAAAAAAAAAAGAGTAGGTGAAGTAACGTGGAATCAGACGAGGTCGGAGTGGTGTCAGTTGAGAGGAAAACTAAAGGTTCTCAGAAGAAGTGAGTCATTGTTCCAGATCAATTGAGTGGTTTTGTTTGGCTTGCTGTGGGGTCCTGTGTTTTGTTCATTTTGATTTGTAGTGCTTCAGTATGATTATATAGTAGAAGCTACTGGCCTTAGTACTCTATGGTTATGTTTATGTCATACAACAGTGAGAAGCACTTTTATACATTTTACTTCTTATTGTGACCACTCTGCTCACTATGCTCCTTCTTCATGCCTGGACTAGAACCTGGTTCATTTGGTTTGACTGGCCAGAGCCTTTACTAAATGGTGAAAGCCTACTGTATTTGCTCCGGAGATGTGCAAGGTGGACTCACATATAATCTGGAAATCAACATAAATTAACTTTACTATTAGACTGCATGAAAAATGAGGGTTCAACAGCATACTCATGAAAATAATCAGCCTAAAGCTAAAGCTAAATCAGTTAAAATGATCCGGTGTAAATTGTCTGTTGTTCATTTGTTTCTTTGAATAAATATAAATTCATCCGTTTAACAGTTACTTACAGCAGTAGCAGCAGTTCAATGCTGTGCTGTGTGAAAAAGTAACCTCTGTGACCCTTTAAGGCTTACATCAGTCTACTGAAGTCATATCAATCACATTTCATCAATCACAGCATTTTCAACACTAATTTAAGATATTCTATTTTAATTATGTTTCCTAGTGGCATGAAATATAATCACTAAACAGAGTAGCTGTTCAGGTGCTTAAAAGAATTGTTATTGATGCAAATTTTCTTGCAAATCGAGTGAAAAATGTTTGTCAACTGCATTTAAAAGGAACATAATCAAATCTGTATCACAAAGCAGACACAGTGCTTGTTTAAAACTCAAAGCCTAATTTAATAAGATAAAAACAAGTCATATGTGAGACAGTGAAAAAAATTCCACTTATTCTTTATTATATGACACAGCGTTACACAATTCATTTTTCAGTGTCCATTCACTAGGAAGTATCGCAAAAAATGTTGACATATTTACTTTTTTTTGTCACTTTAAAACTATGGTAAATACCTCCCTTTTTTGCGGCATTAATTAATGATTAAGCAAACACCTTGACTTTTTTTAACTACTTTTTTAGCATTAGTTTCTATTGAATTTTGCAGTCTACATAAAACATTTATCAAACAAAAATGCGACAAAGGACTATGTTTTCTTGAAGGTTAAGCCATTGTGCTAACATAAATGACCAGATTCTCTCTCTTCTCCCCCATGTAACAGGATGGACTGATTGTTAGTTTAAGTCTGTTTTTGTGAAGGCAAAATTGGAAAAAAACAACAAAAAAAAACAAGGCCTATTACACAGTTTACTTTAATTCACTGATGTTTTACATTTTGCTGATATTGTCCACATCCACTCCTCCTCAAAGAGACAGTGGAGGAAAAACAGACCACCCCAAACACTTACCTTCCCCACTGCAAATAAAGGGTGTAAATCTGGAGTGGTCTGAATCCACTATTCAGACTTGTTAATCCTTGTTATGTTACTAAATCTCATAAACCAGTAAGTATTTTCTCTCCATCCACTTACCACATTCAGATGCCCCTCTTGATATTTGCACCTGAGATGAATAACTGAATTAAAAATATCATTGTGCCAGACAAATCTGAAGACACAGTAACAATCCCCTCCTGCTCACACCATTTAATAGATTACGTGGAATACAACAAGGCGCTCCCTGAGATGTGACCACAGGATTGAATGCACTGGCTGACACAAAGAATTTTTATATTCCATTTTAAGCCAGTCCTTCTCACGAAAACACTGATGTCTCATTACCGACATCTGACCGGGAACATTCGGCCACACTGTTTTTGGCTACAGCATCGGCTTTTTATTCCTGGTAGACACATGTGATGCTTTCACTCCTTTTTTTCACACGTAAAGAGGTGCAAAGATCTCTCCCATCAAAGTGGAGAGGGTGCGAGATAAAAAAAATATGCTCCTGGCCATATAATAGAGGGTCATGGGTTTGACAAACCCTTGAGTGGGGGGAAGAAAAAAAAATCTCCCAAGCATTGTGGAGTGTTTCTCTTGGGTGTTAAACACATCTCTTAAGCAATCAACAACCAGAACAAATCAAATGCAAAACACTTGCCCATACGCAGCTACTAATTAGATGTCACTCTTGCAGGCTTTACGTTTGAGACTTGTTGAAAAAAAAAAAAAAACACCTTCTTGCACAATAGCTACAAATTAGCATAGGGTACACATGCTTTATATTCATAGGAAGGTGGCGTCCTGGTGTGCACTGTTAATCCTTCTGACTAAGATAATAATCCTGGTCTGTTGTCAATTTAATCTTTGGGATAAACTAAACAAAAAAGCAGTTGCCCGTTGCTGTTTTGGTCATAATTAAATAACACATACGTCAAAGATTAGAATGGCATCATGTAGTTTTTACATTTGACTAAGCTTTTTCTAATTAGAGATAGCAAAGAATGCATTTTATCTGATGTTCTGTAGGCAACAATGGATAAAATGTCTCCAACTCACTTTATCAAAGATGATGGTATCATTTTGTCACTCCCAGGGGATTTAATGGATCCAGTGTGGGGCTGTGAAAGTAATTACAATCTGCATTAGTTGTGCCTGTGTGTACATTATTTGTAGATGACTAAGTTTGTGCACAGTATTAGGGGGGGGAAACAGGGGCCCGGGTCTCACAGCAAGCGTGGGGTTTATGATTTGAGCCACGTCGCACTGTGCACTAAATTGTACATGTGGCGGGGGTTTCATGCTTGTATAATAGGTGTCAGAGGCAGCATCACACTCACAGATTCAGTTATGAGGGCTGACAGCATTGCCAGGAAACAGCATGTTAAGTGTAGGGAAAACTCAAGCGAACAGGTGCATCAGGGACTAGAGCTGTATTCCTCCTAACTTCATCTCTAATCGAGGCTGGCAGGGTTTCAACAGACTGCAAAATGGATGAGAAATACATGTCCAAACTCTCACCTGCTGTTGATTTTTGGGCTGGAGTGTACCTGATGATAGTTGGTGAGTTCTCATCTTTCTAATGCTTTTTTCTGAAAGTAGAAGCAGACATTTTAAAAATCCTAATGGGAGCTACTACAGAACTAAAATGTTCAATCAAGAGTACTATTTCATTCTCATCTTTCTTTAAACCACCTGCTGCCTTTTTGCTGTAATGATTCACAAACTCAAATATTGTCTAGAATGT
The DNA here is from genome assembly GCA_036850595.1 of Rhyacichthys aspro. Taxonomy (NCBI): domain Eukaryota; kingdom Metazoa; phylum Chordata; class Actinopteri; order Gobiiformes; family Rhyacichthyidae; genus Rhyacichthys; species Rhyacichthys aspro. The sequence goes on along the minus strand of CM072170.1, from coordinate 12,789,282 downwards.
CTGTTAATATTAATGCCATTTCTTACATTATAGCTCTATGTACTTTGGTAAGACAACAATGCATGTTTGTGTGTGTACAAACCTCATTTCTGGGTCTGGAGTCTGTGTTGTGATTATCCTCACAGCAGGGGCACACGTTCTCATACTGTGCTTATAAGGTCCCACTGTGATTTCAGAAATGAGGATATGTTTATTAGGCTGGACGTTGCTTCATTCAACACACTTTGTAGAAATCTACTCAAGATGCAACAACAAATGTCATTGCAGAATACTGCACATATGGAAAACATAAATGCCTAAAAAAAGCTTTGTATTTACATAATATTATCTTCTATAGGCCTATGGTAATTGCAAAGAAAGGAATAAAAAGCAACACCAACCAATAACCCTTTAATTTGCACCATATGGCAATGGTTAATGCTAAGTATATAGCTAGCTTAATCAGTGTTACAAAACTGTTTGCATGAATAAATTAAGCATTTTGCGCAGTATTCAAAAAGTTTTAAATAAGAATATAAATTAATAGAACATCACTGAGTACTATTCACTGAATATAAAACACAACAAAGATCCATACAGATTCCTCATGTCAGCTGAAGTCTGCTGTAAATTGTTATGCTGCTTGCAATGAAAACAACATAAGAAAGTTCACGACCTGAAAGCTTTACGTTCATATCCAGTGACCAGATCTCATTACTTTAGGTGTGTGGAATAATCTCCTTGATATTTATGTTCAATAAATAGTGAGTCACACTGGGACTATCTGGTGCATGAAGAACAGCTAAATATAAACATTATATATTATGTTCCTCCTGTTGAATACATGTCGAGCATAAATGCTAAATTCCTTGTGAGGGAGGTTTAAAAGAGTTGGACGATGTACAAACTAGCTAATAAAGCACTAAAGGATAGCCTACTGCACAAAATATATAAATATAATTATAACTGATTACAATTTTTTTTTTAACTATCTATTAACATTTACCCTTTGACACAAAAATGCCATATTTACAGTATGTCAACTAACTTTTTGAGGTGCACAAAGCTAGCTAAATGTTTGCGTTAGCTATTCCCACCGGGGATATTTGAAAAATATAGAGCATATTGATGATAAACATTTAAATAATTCAATAAAAGGACAGAATGGGTCTTACAGTACCTGTATGATAGATTTAACTAAAGCTGAGCCAGCAGCAGCCATGCGACTAACCACTCCCCAGTGTCACCAAAGCTAACTAGCTACAGGCTATCAACAGCGGTTCTTACAAGAACCACCTCTGAATAGTTGACCATGTAAGTATTACTCTTCAGGCTGGTCCAGTTTACACTTACTCTACACTGCAGACATTTTTTTTTTCTATTCAGTATCCGCTACGAGAACAAGTCTGGAAAACAATTCCTGAGGGCACAATATGACGCTCCTTTACTTTTGATCAATATGGCCTATTGATAGGCAAATATCATATGAAGTTATGTGTCTTTGGGCTAATATTTTAATAGGAAATAATACAATAAAAGAACGTGACTTACTGTCTGTGTGCAAAGTTAGGAAAACCTGATCTCATATCACATTGAGCAGAGTAAAACTTAATTTTAAAGGTTAACTATACAAACTTCATGAAGTGTTGATAGCCCAATTCCACAGTGGCAGCTCTGTATTTGTCTCCACAGTGAATCAACTCAAATAAGCCTAAATGAGTGCTGCTGCCTAATGTGAAAAGCCTTTAGCATTGTTTTTGCACAGCTATGAAAGCATGAAGAACCTTTTATTCATTTTCTGCATACTATGAAGAGTAAGAAGTGCCCTATTAACACACAGGTGAAGACCTTAGTTGACGTCTTATGTAACCTGAATAAATGACAGTGTCAACTGAGCTTTGACATTGTTTAGCATTGGAATTTGTTTGTCTCGGTGAAGGTCAGCCTTTGAGACACCCCAGGCATAAGATTACTGAGGTAGAATATATAATATAAGAAGGATTTAAACAATCACTGGCTGGTGGATGAATATATCACAGTATTTCATACCATGTTGTCTCTAGCAGGCTTTGTTGTTTCTTTATATGCCTTGAACTTGATCATTCAAGTTTTGTATTAGAAAAGCATTCAGCTTGAATTCCCCCAGACCCTTTTGCCCTTCCGGCCGGAGGGGCCCCCCTTTTTTTTTTTTTGGGGGGGGCCGCCCGAGCCAAAAAAAAAAAGACCAAAAAAAAAAAAAAAAAATTTTCCCTTTTTTTTTTCCCCCGCCAAAAAAAAAAATAAAAAAACCCTCCTCCAAAAAAAAAAATAATAAAATAATAAAAAAAAAAAAAAAAAAAAAAAAGAAAAAAGAAAAAAAAATTTTTTTTTGCAAATGAGGCAAATGCCCATAATAGATTAATCAGGGACTTTTTTTAAATAAACACCAAACATTTTAGCTTGATCAAATTTGTATTTGCTTATGTAAGAGAGAGACATTATGTAAAGGTGGTTTGTTGTGGAACTCGACTAATCCAGAGGAAGCTGTACATTTATGATAAATTAATTCAGTGAAATGGAATACAAAATCAAAATGTTAAACATATTAGAGCTTGAGTTTTGATCTCGCTTCACCAAAAATAGAATGCTTCATTATGTTTGCTCAGAAAATTTGCAAAAAAATCCAAATCCAACATCCCACACATAAAATCTCAACAGACTACCTTGGCCAATACAGTGGACAGATTAACCAAGGTTAATGTGAAAAGCCACCAGAAGGCACGGACATTCATTTTCCCACACCGGCTGAGAACAGGTCATGTTTTATTTTACCAGAGGGAAGAAAGTGCATAAAAGAAAATAAGTTCTGTCTGCAGCCCGCTGCAAGCAGACAAATAAGCACATGATTATCAGGAAGGAAAATAAAGTGCCTTGCTGAAGGGGTGAAAAGGGAATATTTAAGGTAAAACGGGACAATACTTTTACAGTTTGTCACTTTGGGTGTGTTGTTGCATGAGTAAAAATGATATGTCTATTACAGACTTTGTAAGTGGACTTTGTATCCACTTGGCCTTAAGAGGTTCATTTGGTAAAGGTCTTGTCTCAAAATAAATCATTCTTGCCTGGGACTCAGAAATAGATTGATTTTTTAAAATGCAACCCTTTACTTTGTATCTTTTCTTCCCCTGTATCAAGCTTTGGTCTTGATCTGGTCTCGCCTTTTCTTGCTCTTGATTTTTATTAATTACACTCTGGTCTCCTTCGTGACTTTCATGTAGAAAAGATTATAATCTTCATTTGTGTTTCTCTTATCCACACTCTCTAATCTCATCTTTGTGGGAAATTCAATTGTGGCATTTTGTAGGAGTTTTTCTTAACGCATCATAAAAAGAAGTTAACAGCAAGGGTCAATAGACAGTCAATATGCCAAAATGCTTTCTGTGATTCATAAGAGGCAAAGAGCAAACTAACTGTATTAATCTGTGTCCAACATGTTTGAATGAAACAAGTTAGGAGCACAAGTTTAACCAACTATCAGGCCACATGAGCTATATATCCAGGTAAGATACTTCTTTTCTTTCAGCTTTTGCCATCAGGGGTTGCCAAAACAAATAATTATTAACAATGAGCAAAGTTTTACACTGTACACCCACCCTGACACAAGCCTCTCTATTTATCTGGGCTGGAGACTAGCACATAAGTACACTGGCTGGTGTGGCTGGATTATGTGAGTAGATTACTATACCTTAAAATGGTAGTATTAGCTCACCTTTGTTTGTGCAGACATAATTGTCACAATCTGTTTTTTATAAATATTGGTTAGTCTCCTGATTAGAAAACTTTCTCTCCCACTATACAAAGTATATTTGTCTTGTCCGATTGTATCATAGAATTCCAAAATTTACTTGTTTAATTAGTGGACTTAAGCATACACCAGAGCGAGGTGATGAACAGCAATTGAAAAATGGCTGTGTAGTGTCTGACCCATTCACTTATTCAGTGCACTAGTTTAGGAGTGCCAAATATGCAGCCCACAGGCCAAAACTTCCAAACAGGCCAGCCAGGGGTAAAATCCAGTTAAAGAAAAGTATCTTCTCTTTCTAATTTGTCCACTCGGAGTTGCATTGTTTCAGTAAGCGTAGCGTAACTAATACAACACTAAGACCCAGAACTGAACAGCATAAATGGCGATTTTGCCTTACTCTGTTTCTGTTGAAATGACCCTCTGTGGCCTCCTCATTACATAAAATGTCTTTGTCAAAAAGGAGAAAAGTAAACATAGGGTGAAGACTTTCCAAGAAAAATGACGTCCTATTTATTCCTGAGGAGAATGGGAAACCTATGTGTTTGTTGTTTTCAGTTTCAGCGCTCAAGGACTATAATATTTACTGTCACTATGACACTCATCATTGCAAAACATCCACAGCTTGCAAGGACAATTAAGAAGATAAAGGAACTGTTAGCGAGTCTGAGGAAGCAGCAGTCTGTTTTTACCCATAGCTGTGAGGTCAGTCATGCAGCAGTGAATAATAGCTACGTTATTGTTAGCATAATAGCATTAGCACCAAAGACATATTGTGAGGATGAGTTCAGGATGAGATATTATGTGCCTGAGTAGCAGCTGGCCTTTGCCAACATTAGCCTTATTCAGTTGCAGTTGATGAGGCCGTTGACATTATAATGTAAAATGGAGATTTTGTATTTATACTGTGGAATTTAGAGTGAGTGACCTTTATATTTTATATTTACTAAAACATGCTTAATAGGGTTCAGCTGACTGCCAGTTCATTTCACACCCTGTTGTACAAAGCAGCGCTGTCACTTTAAACACAGACGTACACAGCCAAGTGTAGCATGTGACGGTGTTTATCTAATCAAAACACACACATGTATCCAATACGAAACAAGACACAGAGCAGACAGAAGTGTACAAATGTTCATGCACATCAGCTGAGGAAATACTCCATTGTATCGTCTAGAGTGTGGCAAATGATTCATCCGTGCTACTCATTTAGCACAACGTGAGCATCATAAACCGACTCAGTGACCAAACCCTATGCGCATGTGATCTTTAGTGAAGCTTGACGTTATCAGTCAGGGTAAACTTTCTATAAGAAGACTCACAGAAGGGAGTTTATCGGAAACGAGTTGAGGTGGATGGAGTTCTTGGGCCTTATTGAAAAGTTGAGTTCAAATAGCTAAAAATTTCTTCTTCGATGCACATGTAATACTTGAGTGACTGTGGCAGTGCAGAGGGGAACTAGGTGTTGTTTTTTCACGCAGCAAACAGAGACCGAGTACTGACCTTAATGGTAACAGTCACAAAGGGACAGAAGACTGAGAAGTTGTGTAGGAAAAAACAATCTCTTTCACAAAAGCAGATGGGTGCACTATGGTACACTGACTTTATTTTACATGATTATGAGACATTGGCATCATATGACACAATTAAGTCTCTTTTGGTATCTGTGTAACCGCAGTGCCATGATCTTTGTATTTATTCAGACTTATTTAACATTAATTATGTTTGCTGCAAGACATGAGTCACTTGCCATTCACACTGTCCAAGCATTAAGCAATTCATTACAAGACGTGGGAAGACATGACCATCTTAACCTACAGGGAAAATATCAGCATCACAGTGTTGCACTTGCAATGTGTAGGTTTTATTTTCCAGATAAATTAAACATGAAATATTTTATTCATCTTAACGATTGCTATTGTTTTGTGTACTTTGTTTACTTTTGATGATGTTGCAGTAACAGGACCTGGAAGCAGTGCTTTGGTGTTGCAGGCTTTTACATGGTTGGTCAGTTCCATTATTCAAAGCCGGGTCGTCGGGGCAACAGTCGTGCCCAGACTTCCCGCTCCCCAGACACTTCCTCCAGCTCCTCCCTCCAGAGTGTCTAGTATTAGCCCCGGGGCCTCCTCATGATGGGACATAAAGAGATAGATAGGACTCTGCTTCACCACTCGCCATCTTTGTTTTGAATATACAACCTCTGTCTGTCTCATGTCTTCTCCCAAACTTTGCCAAACATGAACAGTATCAACATTATGTCACAGTACACAAGGATTTCAAACAATGATATTTTGAACACTTAGTATGCCTTAAAACTGGTAATTGTCCCATGTATGTTTGTAAGTCTGTGGCAAAGGCAAAAGAAGAGTGTTGGTGTATCCAAAAGCTTTGATTAATCATAAATATGAACTTTTATTGCAGATGACAGTAGGTTGTTGTTTAGCTGCCTTTTCGGCCAAACTTCCCAATGTACAATGGAGTGGTTTCATGTTTGATTTACCCCTTTCTGATATAACAGACTAATAAAAAAAAAAAAGCCCATATGATCAATATTCTAGACGAACAGATTCATATAATCCATACTCTTAGCTGTAGTGTTTGACTTGACCTTCACCAATTGTCAAAGGCCAAGTTAATTATGAGTGTGTTATTTTCAAATGTCAAATTCTTCACATCTTTTGTTTTTTTCTTTCAACAGCGGTCGGGTCCATCATGGGCAACGCGGCGGTGCTGGTGAGCGCGGGGCGTCGTTTCGGCCAGCTCAAAGCTCCCGAGCTGCTGACAGTGAACCTGGCAGTGACGGACATCGGCATGGCCCTGAGCATGTACCCTCTGTCCATCGCGTCGGCTTTCAAGCACACCTGGATCGGAGGAGATGTGTCCTGTCTGTACTACGGCCTGATGGGGATGATCTTCAGCGTGACCAGCATTATGACCCTGGCCGTGATGGGCATGATCCGATACCTGGTAACAGGAAATCCACCCAAAACAGGTAGAGCTGATGTGGAGTGGGATGGCTGTGGACAGGGCTGGGAATAGAGCCAACAAGGAGTATTGATTGCATGTGGGTGATTGTCACTGACGACATTGTCCTAAATTAGACGGCTGATTGAATTTTGACCATTGTAGTAATCTAGAAACCCAATTCACATGTTTCTCTGAGTCTGGTATTTGTCTTATTTCAGACTTATCTTTAAGATCATTCTATTTCCACCATTAAAAAAAACAATCTCACACTAGCTTTTTAGCATTTTATCAAGATGAAAGGAGTTTTTTGTGTGCCCAAAGACACAGATTAAGATGCAGGATGTGTAAACATGTGTCTGGATGACACATTGTACTTGTTTTATTGTGGATTATGTGTATAAACCATCCCCCAGAGCAGGAATAATTCATTACAAGAATCCAACCTCATGTGCAGTTTATTATTAGATCCATGTCAGTGACAAAAGAAAGGCATCACTGACCTTATTAACCCTAGCTGAATTGTTGATATAAAGGGCCGAAATGAAGCAACATAAACCCTGTCGTATAGTGATTGAAGCCCAAAGCAACTTAAGTGCAGGATGTTGGTGGGTGTATAAGTAAAAATGCATCTTTGTCTCTCTCCATTTGTACATTTGTGCGTACATCTTTCCCATACCAGAGCATCAACTGACATTTATGAGAGACAAAAGTAAGACATGAGTAATCTGTTAGATAAGGATGAAGGATTTTTATTTAGAGCTCATAAAAGGTGACTCATAAAAGGAAGATCTGGTTTATCCTGTTGGTTTAGCCCTCGATAACAGTGTATTAGAAACTTGAACAGGGTAATATAGAAACCACACCCAGACAAACTATATGATAAACAATTTACAATAAAACAAAAGCTTATCGTAACATTTAGAAAAGGAAAAAAATAAAGAGAAAATGAGGGTCATTAAATAATACACATGTCCTCAGGAGGGTCAGCAGCATTTCTCTGACACAAAGAAGTTTAGTAAGCCAGTGTTCAAATCATTTATACATATAATTAACAATAGCAGTGGTAGTATTAAACCTTGCGGTACACCATATATTCTCCTCGTTATACTGTATACACTAAACTAAAATTCAAAGAGCAATGGAAATGTGGTACTATATACAACAAAAAATTAATTTATACATATGATAAACTATAACGGTCCTAGTATTGAACTTTGTGGTACTCAGTGTCATCCTGTAACATGTTTGTGCTCAGGTGCCAAGTTCCAGAGGCCGACCATCAGGGTTGTGATCGGTGGGATCTGGTTCTACGCCGGTCTGTGGGCGGTCTTACCTCTGCTGGGCTGGGGCAGCTATGGTCCAGAGCCGTTTGGACTGGCCTGCTCCGTGGACTGGGCCGGCTATGGCGAATCCCTCAACCACGCCACCTTCATCATGGTCCTGTCCGTACTCTGCACCTTCCTCCCCTGTCTCCTCATCATCTTCACGTACTTCGGCATCGCCTGGAAGTTACACAGGGCCTACCAGTCCATTCAGACCCAGGACTTTCAGTACGGCAACATCGAGAAGAAAATCACTCTGGTAAGTGGGTTAAACATATATTACATTAGCTTCTCATCCTTAAAGTTATACATTTCCTTAACATCGCTATATTCTTTATCAACCAAAAAGGAATGTGGCATTAAACAGAAAAAAGGCCATTTTAAATATTTTATTGGAGTTCAACATCGTCAGAGTTAAAACTTTTCTGACATCATCTAAGAGATTATTTTGCTGCGTGAAAATACAAAGCTGTTTCCACCGTGTTTAGTCCTAATTCTAAGTGAAAGCAGATGTTCTCAGGGTCCAAGGATGTTTATTTTGCACTAGCATTTCACACATGTATTTTGGTGCTAAGCCATAAAGATATTTAGATGAACTAGAACTTCAATTTAAATTCTCGAAGCAACTGGAGCCCAGTGCAGAGATTTCAAAATAGCAGTGTTCATACTTCCTGGTTCAGTCAGGACCTCTGCAGTGGCATTCTGAATAAACTGAAGCCTGCAGTGTTTTTTTAAATGGTACAATACAGAGGATGTAATTGATTTATTGTGGTTGTTTTGTAGTTCTATGAAGTGAGTACAGTGGAAGTTGGGTTCAGACCAACTTCACTTTAATAAGAATAGAATAGGTCTTGCTTGATAGGCTGAGGATACATTACTGCTATGGTTCTCAAACTAAGTGGTACTACTAAGTGCAAAATGTATGATTTCTGTTACAATTTTTCTATCTTACACTTTACTATTCCTAATAAGTGTTTGGACTCTTAAAATGCTGTGAGATTCAAAATGTGATTTCAAAGAAGCAGTACAGCTAACAAAATTCCTTTCATAACATTCATATAGGTAGATAGGTATGTGTTTGTATAAAAGCAAAAATGGCATAGATCCACATCGGCATAAAGGTACTTTAAAGAAAAATCATTTCTGGGGTGGTACTTGATGTGAAGAGTTTGAGAACCAGTGCATTACTGCTTTGGATCATCTGACCAAAGTACATACACATTGAAAGAAAAAAGAATATCTAACTAAAATATGTATGCTTCTTATTGCTTGAGGCTATTTTTCTGTTGCCTATTTCCAGTTGTGATATCACACAGAGCTTGTGATTGAGCATCAGACTTATGAAAAAAAACCCATCAGATTGTTTCATTTACTCAGAGGAAAGGTGGGCTGCAAGTTTGATGCTCCAGTTTGATAAATAAAAAATGGACTTGCAGTTTTTAAGGCACAGCTCCACAGTTGCATGATTTGATAAGGACAACACCTAAGGAGGCTTGCATTTCTGCTGTGCTGCGTCCAAGAGGCCACTGTCTGCTATGTAAACAGCAATATCACATGAGATAATATGCATTGCCATGTACTAGCATTAAGAGTTCGGTTCAAATCATTTTTTGTTGTGGGGGTATAGCTGCATGTTTGTTTCTGGTTTCTGAACTTTAAATTCTTAAAGCTGCACCCGCTTCCCTCACTTTAGGGACTCACTATTTGATGACACATGTTCTGCTCATGTTTAATGCAATAGACACAAGAAATGCAATATTCAGACAGGACTCTACTCACACCATGTAAACCGAGGAGATAGGACTTTTGACTGACGGTGCAGCAAGGGGGCCTGAAATACTGTACATTAATGTGTCAAATCCTCCTATTTTCATCCTTTTTCTGAGATTCTGACATGACATCAACATATATTCCAGTCTAGTACATTATGTATATATTCATTATTAGATCATTTCCTTCCAGCTCATCCTTAAAAGTGCACACATACTGTATGCAATGCTGTACAGCTTGACATCTTTCCAGAACTTCTGTCAAATCATGATCCTAGACATAGATAGGGGCACATATACTGCAGTCATACTGTTTCTTTTTTGTATGTGAATGCTGAAAAGCTATAGGATTATTATGACAGCTCTGAAATACCTATATTGTCTTATTGCTTTCCTTTCAGAAGCATGAAAAAACACAGACTCCAAGATTGCTTTGGAGACAAAAAAACCGTTGGGGATTTTACAAAGCCTCGGCAAAAGACTAAAGGGTGTATTATCTTTCTGCCAACAAATTCTCTTTGATAACCGTATACATGGTCAGTGTTCCCAGATCATTCTGGCAATGAAGACATGTATTTAAAGAGAACAAGTGAATGAAGTGCTTGCCAAAACAGAAATCAGGAGCTTTGTACCAATCTGGACAACAAGTGCTTGTGGGATTTCTAGTGTCAATCATACATAATTACTGGATGTTATTGAACACATCTATAGGAAATTATGAGAGTCGGACTATAGGGTCCATCATGGGAAATCTACAGTTCCAGTTTTCACTAGAGATCACGTGACACAGTTTGATTCTGTAGTGTTGGTTTGGTGAATAATAAACTTAGGAATACTATGTAAAGACATATGTGAGAGCTTGTGTGTCAGTTTTTAAATGTGGAAGAAATAATGTCATTGAGCAAGGGCAACCCTAGGAAAAAGAGAATACACTTGGTTTAGGTCAACAACAGTAGTTCAAAGAGCAGAGAGGATCAAAAATGAAGATGCCCATGATCTGGTTCACTGAGGTTTTATTCTGGATCTAGGGACATATACTGTATCTACGCAACAACCTCGGTCCAATCATAAGTCTGCACACAGTCAAACACAGGCCACAGCTTCATCCATAACCAAAGGTGTCCATGTCATGTCTGCGTTTATGTTGCGAACAGAGTTATTGGTGTAAGCAAGACACGTATCAAGTTTCAAACCCCTGATATGACAGAAAAATGCTATCCAATCATATATCAAATCAAAATATCAAATCTGAAATTCACTTTAGCTTTGTATTCAGTGTCCTTCAGCTCAGAGATGCACCTCAGAGAAATGGATACACTAAGGAAACAGAATTGACAAATTGACAACTTTTAAATCTATAAAGGGAGACCATGATTGACATTTGTTTCCAGGAAAATCGGTAATACCATTTTCCCGGATCACTTTGTAAGACTTCAAGTAAATTGCTTTCTGTGGTGTTAATGCAAGCAGGAATGCTACCATCTCACACGTGTTTCCAGGAATGCTCTGCTTTCTCATTCACCATGTTGAATTTACCAGTTTAGACATTTATATTCATATAGTCACTCTAAATAAGTCATAATGAAATGCATGGTTTCTCTGATTAGTTGTATTCAACAGCTTCAAGAGGCAGATTATTTCTTGTCTGTTGTTACTGCCCTCTGGAAATCCAACTCAAGTCCACAGAGGCCTTACTAATCAATCCATTGTACAGAATATAATAAAGAATTACATTATCTGGCCAGCACAGATGAATTTGCGATCACTTTCTGTTTTCCTCCATGGATTTTGTTGATTGCTTCAATCATTGGCTGACAGATAGTCATCAGTAATCACATTAACGTAGCAGAGGGTTCACTGCATTACACAACCTTTTGTCTCGTTCAGCAACGCAAGAGCCACATCTGAGTGACTCTGCGGGACGTGTGGAATGCTCTGAGTAAGATGAGAGGTTAGAAGGCAGAGTGTTGGTTGTGTTTGACAGAGCGTATGAGGTCAGACCCTGGTCAACACTCTGGAGGTTAACACATCTGGGTTTGTGTGAACACAACAGATTAGTCTGCGATGCAGCAAATGCCCTGCGGACTTTGAATGTGTGTTGTATGCACCGACTTTGATTTTCACTACGTTCTTGAATGACGGCGTTTTAGTCTGCAGAACAGGTTGTAATTAATTATGAATCGGAGGGTTTTAACAAGCCACAGATCGGAAATTTGAATTCATCTTCTCTGTATGAAGTCCATCCTCTGCTTCCTATTTATTTTTATTCATTTCTTTCTCTCCTATAGCTTCCCCTAAACCACTCCAAGTAGAAAGAATATATTAGACAGTGAATAATAAGCTTCCCTGTTGTCAGCTTCTGTAACTCCTTGAAGTTGTGTAAGCAGACATATGGCAACTCTGAGAATTAATCTGAACAAAGAATGCTTTCTTCTGCTGCTGTTTATATGGAAATGAACAACAACATGTGCGAGGGGTCCTTCCATTAATCACACATCTTTTTATGCCAAGTACTTATGACTCAAATCAAATACCCATTTCATTTCACTTTACCAGCCTTTGTTCTGGGTCAATTGGTGCCCACATAGGAGTTATTAATCATTCTACACAAAGATCCCTGCTCACAGTTGAGAATACTTCACCTAATGTAGTTTTATCGACAAGAAAGAGTTAGTAGTTAGTAGTTAGTAGTAGACTTTGTAATGTTTACACTGCAACAAGGAATATCTTCCTCAAAAGTGTTTTTCTGCTCAGTGGAAATTCCCTAATTCGTTATTTTATAGCATGGACAATTCATATCTGAATACTGCTCCATTGATTTGCTTCTCAGAAATTGTCAGCGTAGGGAAGTCATTTAAGTCTTCAGTGCTCATTGATTATAGTTTGAAAAGTTATTATGTTATTCAAGCATAAAAATATTGCCTAAGCTTTTTTCTTTAGCTTTGGTCTTAATTATGTGCCCAACTTTAAAAATAGTGCCAAAGAGTGTTCAAATGGTTGTAAACAAACTCTATGTCCTCCTTTTCACTGGGTGGCTCAATACGCCACTGTTTGGTCTTTTGTTTCCAGAGTGCTGGGTCCAAAAGTCAATAAATGCAATGTTTTACTTCAAAAACCGAGAACAGTACGACACCAACTCTATTTAACCAGGAACAGCTGTTGCTAATGAATGCTAGCTTTGTACTACATGAAGCAGGACTGTTAATAAGACAATTATAAAGAATTCACCGAAGAAAAACATTCCCATTTTATGTTATTTCTTTCCGTTTCTCGTTTTTATCTATCGCCCAATTGAATCACTGCGATGTTTAGCTCCACCTTTTTAAAGAGGCCCACCTGCTTTATACACTTTTGGTCATTTAAACCAGTGCTGACCTGACTCGCAATGTCCAGTGGAAACAAGCCTTATGTGGACTGGTGGTAAAATGAATTTAGAGCATGTGAACAGCTATGAAATATTGTAAATGAACAAACCCAGCAGAAAATAGAACTCTGACTGTTATTACACATCACACTGTCGTAAACTTTTATGTAAGTGCATGGATGTTATTACGCACTATTGAAAATATAGCACCGACTGTTCAGTTATACACATCAACACTGTGCATTTTAATTAGAAATATCTTAACCAAAGAACATAACATCGGCAGAAAGGAAAAAGTCAGACCCATATTCCAGCGATTCCCTGCTGGCGTTCAGACTTGAGCAGGTGTTTACATGCATTTTCTTTTTCAGGAAAAAAAACAACCATCATCTGTCTTGCACTGCATCAATGAAGCGCTGAACCAGAACAATAGGTTGCTGTGTCCAGGGTGTGTTGTTATGGTAACACTATGTAAAGAGTGCATTGCTTCCACACATCAGACTAATGTGAGGATGGAGATAGGTAGCAAAAAAGAATTAAGATTACACAAGAGTGCTCAGGAGAAACGCGATTAGATGTGAACTCAAATTTATTTTTTTATTTATTTTTTTTTGCTTCCTCTGGTCTTCTTTGATAAACCCCTTTCTTCCTTCCCTTCTTGTTTTATCTCCTTCCTCCACCTTCCTCAGATGGCTGTGATGATCAGCATGGGGTTCCTCGTTGCGTGGACCCCCTACGTGGTTGTGAGCTTTTGGAGCATGTTTAACGCGCGGGACCACCTGAGCCCGCTCGTCACGCTACTTCCCTGCCTGTTCGCCAAGAGCTCCACCGCCTACAACCCTTTTATCTACTTCATCTTCCAGCGCACATCCAAGCACGAGCAGTCCAAAGTCTTCTGCTGCTGCTGCTGCTGCTGCTCTCGGACAAGCGCCAGAGCCAAGAACAAGATGGCCACCGACTACAACGAGAACGGGACGGATGAGACTATGGTGGGCTTTATGGGAGTTCAAAGCAGAAAAGAGATCACAAGCGTGGCCTAGCGATGTTTTTGTGAAGTTAAACAAGCTCCCTTTATAATACACAATGCAAGATGCAACAGAGATTAGTCATTGATGTTTGTTTGAGTGACCCTGGCCTCTGTGAAATATGCATTCCACGTTTCTGTGTTCCAACAGATGTATAGGCATTGATATTATATATATATATATATATATATATATATAGGTATTGAAGAAGAGCAAGGAATGTGGAATGTGTGCCACCAGATTCTTCTACAGACATGGATGTGAATAATTGTCCATTCACTAAAGCCAATAACACCCTCTGCTGTGATTTTGAAACACATTGCACAAGAAAAATGTACCATAGGTTTTACAGCCAGGGGCGTGGTGTCCTTTTACACTTTTACCACTCCACAAATAATTTTAGTTACACCCCGTCCATTATACAAGGTACCTCCAATAGTTTTTTTATTTGGAAGGGCACCATCTCTTCCTGAAACAGCCAAGTAATAAAAACTCTTAATCAGTAATATAGTATTTTAATCTATTCATGACTATGTGGAATAAGCCAACCATAATTCGAGAAATATATAACTGATGCAAAATGTAAACAATCAGCGCCGTAAATATTTTATTTCTCACTTTGGGCAATTCATTTTATCCCACAAACTACAGAGCTTTTAAAGTCCTCAAAAAATGTTGTTTGTGGTTGTGTTTGCTCAAAAGCCGAATGCAGGGGATGGTCCATGTTCTTCAGTGTAGCAACGGTCCTGTTGTGTGTCTGTTTCCCCGCTACATCAACCACAGGCTGCAAATGAATACCTATAGTTGAACCAGCCCTTTAAGCTGCAGTGTATAAAGTGAAAAGGAATGGAGCCAGAACAGTACCCTGAGGAACCCCTGTGCTACTAATGACCTGAACATACTGTGATCTACATGTCAGATCAGTCCACCCTCATACTACTTTTTTACTGGGTTAATTTAAGTTGTATTTGTACGATAAATGGTTTGTATTGATGGGTCAATCGTCTTGTTATGAACAAGAAACAAACTACAAACAAACCCTGCATCATCTGGTTTGTTTTAGCCGCCACTGGTTGTAAGGCAAGGCAAAACAACTATGAAATCTCACTGTCTGTCTGTAAAAATTAAGTACTTAAGCAAATGAAAGTATTGCTCACTGGTACTGTGTAGGCGTCACCCAGTGGCCAGGTGGACTAACAGCGTTTACAGTTGGTTAATTTGGATAGAGATATTTTGTAAAACACTAATATGCTATCGGTTAAAGGCCTAATATGCATCCTCTTAACATTGCAGAGTCACATCCAGGTTAAATCTGACCTTTGAATACATTTAAACCATATGTCATCTACAGTAGTTAGGCTGTATATTTTTTTTCTTCTGAGAGATGTAATGATGGCTTAAAAAAGTCTCCTATTTAAACAATGGAGGAAAATGGTGACATACAAACAGTGGGCACTTAGTTTACAACATTTACCTCCATATTGTTCTAAGCCATAGGTGTGTAATAAAGGATTTCAAACATTTCCTGACCTATTTATCTATGTTGTTGAAAGAATAGGTAAAAAAAAAATGAAATGCACTACTATTAACTCACTCATGTTTGTGTTGGACCTCAGTGGATGTGAAATACTCCACTGAGTATTATAACAAGGTGGCTTTTGGATATTATTAGCAACTGCACTGCTGCATATCGAACAGTTGTGTCACAATATGCTTTTCATAAATATCAGATAAGTGTTGAATTGTGTTGTTCATGAAGGACAGGTTATTTCAACTTTTCATGCTACAAACCCTTCAAAACAACCTCGAGGACATGTTATAATCATTACAAAGCTATGTGTTTTCAAGGAAAAAGTCACTCCTTGTATCTTTGTAAATAAAATAAAAGCCATTGATCATTAGTAACTACATGCTGACGCACAAACGTTTAAGAGAAACAGATTGTAATGTAAACACATTCAAGCTGTATTGATTACGTATCAGATGTGTATACTTTCCCTGAGGCTGATCAATGGAGAAAAGTGATTGACAGTGATTGTACCAGAGTTTGAAATTTTTGCCACAAAGCAGCTGTTGTATGAATTCAACTTCATCCTAAAGCCTCACTTCAAACAATCAATATCATTTTAAATCTGGTGCTGTGTTGAGTTTTATGTAATGAGCAGATCCTTTTATGTGTTTGCAAAATGAGTTCCCTGATAAACTTTTTTGTGTAACTGGTGTGTCATTCATTATTTTATATATTTTTTTATATATCTCTTTATTCTTTTTACAAGCATTGGATCTGATTTGATACTAAGCTCAAATGCCAAGATCAGTCACTTCAGTTTCGCTGTTGCAGTCATTTCTTACAGTGTTTTTTTGCCATCTCAAGTTGTTAGCCCACCTGAGAGTCGAGGTGCCAATCCCACATGAACAACCACTTACTGGCTACTGTTGAGCAGAGCAGCAATCAGTGAGGCGCTGGGAGATCTCTTATCACTGTATATTTAAAGGAAGTGGCAGCTCTCCTCTGTGGGTGTTCTCCTCAGAGGCAAAGGCTGGAACTGGAATAGTTTAGCATTTATTAGATTTTATTAAAGATCGGTGTTTGAAGTGAATATTCCTGACTGACATAGCTAAATAAAATGTAGCACACGCGCACTAGACACTCAGATAAATACACATGATAGTTTTTCTGCTCACATCTTTAAAGAAAAATGCTTTGGTTGAGTTTGTGGGTTCAATCCCCAGGCCGGCCCACACTCAGCCTTTCTGTGAGGAGTCTGTATCACTCTGGCCACTCTGGCTTCCTCTCACCGTCCAAATACATGCATGATGATTTGGTTTATCTGTGACCAACTGCTCATTGTCCAGGGAGTATTCAGCCTAAGGCCCAAAGCTGATGGAACCAAGCAGAAAAATGGATGACTTAAAGCTTGGTCAAACATTTCACAATTTTTAAAGTTCTTTAGGATTCTTGTCTGAAAATATTCTGGGAAAATTCATTCATCTTCTTCCACTTAGTCCCACTCAGTGTTAATTTTAACAAATCAAATTTTGATTTAGTTTTGAGTCTCAGTTTTCACTTGAATGCAATTTAGTTTTAGTCATTATTTAGTCATCTAATCTTTATTAGTTTGAGTCTAGTTTTAGTCGACTAAATATCATAAGATATCATAAGAATTCAGTCAACTATCTACAATAGGTTTAACTAATATATAAAGGGTAATGCATTTTAAAATTGTGGGGTTTTTTGTTTGTTTTTCTGAAGTAATCATTTCTACCTGAAAGAAACAAAACTACTAACCTGTTACGGCTGGTATTGAATTCCCAAGTGTTAACATTGTCTAATATTTAAAAGCAGTTGTCTTATCGCTAACACATCTATTCTCAACTCGTCCCGTTCATTCCTCTTTTTGATTGGATTTTGTCTCTGTCTGTTCATTTTGGTTTCGTATGTATTAATTGACAAAAGTGTTGATAGTCACAGTTTTTGTTCTCATTTTCCAGTATTTTTCCAGAACTGTAAGATGGTTTTTATGAATTTTTTACCCTAGGTAAGAAAGAAACAGAATAACAGAAAGGCCATTTTTTTTAGACTACCAAAAAATGGTAATATTTTTAACCCTCACCCCCTAGACCTTAAAAGGATTGAGAATAATCTTAGAGGAGGTTTTCCGTATTTTAAATTTTTCTTTTATTTTTTGGTACTTTTTAGGTACGCTTAGTCCAAAACAGTAATTACTTTTTATTTAGTTTTCGTTGCATTGTTTGCCACACAAATGTGTAAGTGAAAAAACACTATGACTATTATTTGTCTTTGCAGGGCTGACATTTAGACACAGACATTGACAAACAAGCATTCACTCTCACATTTTAGGGGCAATTCCGATTCACCAATTCACCTACACCTCTTTAGACATTGAAAGGAGGTTGGAGAGAACCCACGGTAACAGTGGGAGGACATGCAGCTAGAAAATGATTTGACAGACATGTTTAACATCTGTCAAAGCTCGGGACCTCTACAATTAAATACCCAGGAGCTATTGATGCTCAAACAAAAAGTATTGCTTTCTTCCCTGGTGTCCTTGACAACACATTTCATTTCTCCTTCAATGAAAGCTTTGTGTATTTTTATCCCATTCATTACTGCAAATATATTTTTCATGTTGATTGCTTTTCTGGGTTGAATGGCCTTCAAACGCACAATTCTTTTTTTATTTTGAGGAATCTATCAACAAAGCACCCACTTCACATTTTTATGTTTTTTGATCAAACACATTTAAGTAATGGTTCTTGAAACATGATGGTTTTTCTTTTAATTTTTCTTTTGTAAAATATTTTGGCCAAAGCGCTCAAGTCAGGCTGCTCTGTGCTGGCCAGTTTGATCTCAGTCTCTGTCTCGAGTACATGCATGGGCTAAACATCTGGCACTCTATTTATTCAATGAAAAGTGTTGTAATTGGATCATGTTAATTCATTCTATTGCTTTTTTGTGTTCCTGGCCCTGTCTGTGGCACGCCATGATTCATCCGTTTCTTCACAAAATGGTTATCACACCTTTAGCTGCTGAAAAGGCCCGTGGCGACCTGCTGTCAAACGTCACCTTCTGAAAGCTTTTCAGTGTCGGGCGAGCCAAGGCGTCGAACATGTTTTTGTGTTTTAAAAAGCATGTTCCACACTAATCTCATGCCCCGCCTCTGTCAAAGTCTTTTCATGTGACAGATCAATGTCTTGTTATATTGATTTGACAATTTGGAAATGGAAAGCAGAATTGATCCGCGATTGACAGCATCGTGTAATTTTCTTACTGTAGCAATGTAAAAGCTCTAAAGAGTGTTTGGATTTAAAAATCAAGGTGGAGCTATATAGGCTTTAAAAACTCAAGGCAAATGCAGCCCTTTGCAATGTTTTATGTGGCCCTTCAATACATTTAGTAGGTGATCTATTTGGCACTAGGTTATAATTGGATATGAACAGGTTTTAGTTGGATTTAAACAGGTTTTGGTTGGATTTGAACAGGTTTCAGATGGATTTGATTTTGGCCACAAGATAAATTTAATAAAATCTGTTCAAATCCGTCTAAAACTGTTTCCATAAAAGAAGGAAATTAATGTTAAAGATAACTTTTGCAAGACTCAAATGGAGAACCTCACATTTAAAATTTAGTGAAACCTTCCCAAGTGTCATTATCTTGGGCCCCTGATTTTGTATTTTGTATTTGTATTTACAAACTATCGCGGCCCCTCACCACAAATGTATTCAGAAGAAGTTTTGACTTGTTTTGGTGGCTCTGATACTGGTAAATTTACTAACCTTCCAGTGATTGCACAAAATGTCCTACAACTAACACAAATCATCAGCTTCACAATGGAACCAACATCAACAGGACACAAATACCAATCTGAGAATCTAATTGACAGAAATGCAAAGCACGGGTATTTTGTTTATTCCATCACAAAGAGCCACAGTCTTTCAGTAGCAGTGTTTTTAGCTTTGTGTAAAAGCTGGTGGGGGTGGGAGGCTGAAAAGACCATTCAGTAGTTTGACACAAACCTTTGTTTCAATGGGCTTTCAGCGGCTAATTTCATTTTTCTTTTGTGTGGAGGAGGTTCTTTTTCCCAACAATTAGTGCATGCAGAGCCTCATGTTCTAAAAGGAGACATTAACTAATGATGATTAACATCTTTACTGAACAGGTGGCATCTTTGGGACAATGTGACACAGGGAGACGCAGTGCAGAAAGTGACATTTATACTGCTGATGCCTCGCTAATTAGAGCAAATAGTTTGCCCTGTTGATGCTCATATAATAAATAATGATTCCTTGGTGATAAAATAACTGCGAAATATGATGTACACAAAAATATTCAATATGTGGCCACAAAACAATTGACATCCATTCATCATGATGCATGATTACAAGCAGCCAGTCACACACACCATTAGCTTATATTGATGTCTCTTCATGTCACTGGCTGAATCCATTTTTCTGTGCACAGTTTAATGAAACACTGTACTGTACACTGTATTTTTTTCTATTCAGCCATTTTGAAGACTTGTTGGCACTGAAGATTATAAGCTGTATGTGGATAATGGACAGTGACTAACACAGCAGTGTTAATTTTGGGAGTCTTTTCACTAAAATGCTATTTAGTTTTAGTGATAATGTAGTCATCTAATTCTTATTAGTTTTAGTCTAGTTTTACTCGACTAAATATAAGAATTTAGTCGGCTATTTCTAAAATAGATTTAGTCACTAAAATATAAAGGGTAATGCATTTGCGTAATGCATTTTTTTTCCTGAAATAATAATTTCTACCTGAATGAATTAAAACTTAACCAGTTCCAGCTAGTATTGAGGTCCTGAGCGTTAACATATTTAAAATCCGTTCCCGTTTTGTCTCCTGTCGTCTTCCTGCAGAGCTATGTCTGACATCACTTTGGCGACGCTCAAAAAGGTGAGTTCTGATTGGATCTCTTCTCAACTCGTCCCATCCCCCTCCTCCTTTTGATTGGATTTTGTCTCTGTTCATTTTCGTTTTGTTTTTATTTGTTGACAAAAGTGGCGACACATTTAGTCAGACATTTCGTTCATATGAAGTACATTTTATTTAGTTTTCGTTTCATTTTCGGACACTACAATATGTCGTTGACAAAACTATGAGGAAAATTATTCATCAACAAAATTATTTTTTAATAGGTTTCTTTCTTTCAAAGTTTATAGAAAACTGCACAATGTTTAAAGAATGGAACATTGTGGCAATTTCTTGGAACTCTCAACAGAGTGCAGAGTACAGGTCATGTTGAAAATATACACACTTTATATAATCCAAAAGTAATAATTGAAAGACTCACTTGGACAATGGAACAACTACTCCTTCTCCAGAGCAAGACAAAATGAAACAAGAGAGCCTGCCTGCAGAAAAAGGGTTGAAGCAGGAGAAAAAGGCAATATGAAAAACATTGGTTGCTGTCTTCAAGAAAGAACAAAGTTGACAGTTGTTCCTCAAGAGACGCTTTCCTTTCATGTGTAGGCTACTGAAGATGATTCATCAGTCTGTAGAGCATGAGCACTCTTCTTTACAGTTTTGCACTGGGTAGGATTCAAGGTGAGGCAGGCAGACTGGGCAAACTAATCAGAAAGATCAAATCTGTTATTGGCCTTGAGAAGGATGGTGGACAAAATGGGTTCCATACTCAACAATACAAGCCGCCCACTGTACAATTAAGTTTTGCTTTTTCAATCAGCAATCCAAATCGTGTGGGTCTGTGTGGCGAGATCCCCCTCAGTTTGTCGTGCCCAAAGGTGAACTCTGCTGCCTTTCTTATTAAACCTAGCACACAACACACACCGAGGTGCTTTGCTGGCTGTAAACACTGTACAAAGAGCATTAAAGATCCGGTTCTGAGTCAGAGCTGTTTATTTATTCAATATGCTTATGTTAATTTGATCAAAAGATTTTCAATGAAGCGCAGTCCCATCTCCAACCACAAGAAGCCTTTGGTGGCTAATTTAATCATTATCTACACCTGATAAGGACAGATTGAGACATCTTGTAACTGGCAGGACATTGACTACTCACTCCATTAGCACTGTACTTAAGGCAGTTAGTTTTTTGGGGGTTTTTTTATTTGCTGTATTCAGTGTTTATCTTTGTTACTGAAAGTTATAAAGTTATACAAGTCATCCTTTTTTTTTAATCAGTGCATTCTTGGTGAACTGGTACATGATGTAAACTGTGTCCTCGGTGACATACAAATGCACATTTTTCATATGTTTCATTGTGAATAGAAGAAGGAAGCATTCTCGGTATTTCTTGGAGCTTTGCACTACGGCACATACTGCAACACATACTTTTTTTTATGTCTAATAAAGCAGAAAATACATTCTACGCATTTGCTTAGCCATGAGGGCAAATGCATGTTTTTGTGGGAGGATGTGGAATGCTCTTTTGTTTAATCCTTGTTCCAATTCTTAATGCTATATTCGATGCCAAAGGTTCATAGAAAGAGCAGCAAGCACTATGGACTTATTAGAATATGACTTTTCTGCACAGAGAAAGTGCACTTAAAACACAAACTCTTATCAACACTTAATTAATACACTCTTTCTGCAAGGTTCCTCATCTCTTTTGCAGACGTCACTCAAATTCACATCTTTTTTTTTCTTTTTCGCTGAGATTCCTGTCACAATCAAACCTGGCAGAGCATGATATGATTAATATTTCATCTCATGCACCTGTCTGTCAATCATCACCGTATTCCCAGAATGAACTGTCTGGACACCGTGGGTCACCGAGTCTTCACAATAGATTTAATTTATAATAGTCCACAAAGGAATGATGCAATGGCTCCAAAGATGGAAGGATGGCACCAAATGGAAAACGCAATCACCTTCACAATCTGTGCAGATAAGATTCTCCGGTCTTTCATCATAACCTGTGCCAGAGGAACATTTTTTATTGGAAAGGCCTTATATTTTGAATGAAGGTTTTTTTGTTCGGTATATACTGATTAGCTAATGGAGGACTTATTCAGTGTGGGATTTAACTCAAAGTTTAATAATAGATTTAACTTGGTTAGAACTGGTTTTAGACAGGTTTAAAATGGTTTAGCTTGGACTTTAAGCAGTTTTAACTGGCTCAACATTGGTTATTATCAGATTTGGAGCTGTTTGTGTGGTTTAGCTTGGACTTAAAGTTGTTTGGGGGACTTAAATCTGGGTATTATGCCTTTGAGTGGTTTAAATAAAGCTTAATTGTTGGTACTTTTGTCAATGACACACCAGTCAAAAGCAGTTGTGTTTACATGGCTGTTGTTAACTGTCCTTCCTCTTTGAACTTGAGTGAAAAATGATAAGATATCTCTCCAAATACAGACACTGTAATTAGTAAAAAATTAATTAAATAGATTAAAGGTTTCAGTTAATAGTTGCGGCCCTGGTGAATCATAAAAACACACTGTGATCAGTTTTCTGCCGCCGTTGATTCAATGCTGACCAACAGTATAGACCAACTATCCATGGGAGTGTTCTAAACTTTATGTTTTTCTTTTTGTGCTGCGTCTTTGTTTAATCAAATGTAGCACGTGCTGGAATAGATACTTTCTCTATATATTCTGCCGCCATTGATTCTGTGTTGAACAATAGTGTAGACCAACCACCGATGGAAGTTTCCTTAACTGTTTTTCTTTTCGTGCTGTGACTCTGTGTAATCGAATGTAGAGAGTGCTGAAATAGACAGTTTGTGTGTATTTTCTGTCACCATTGATTCAATGTTGACCAACAGCTTAGACCATCTACAAATGCAAGTGTCCTAAACTTTATGTTTTTGTATTTTGGAGCTGTTTCTCTGTGTAAACAAACATAGCAAGTGCTGGAATAGAAACTTTCTCAATACATTCTGCCGTCATTGATTCAGTGTTGATCAACAGTGTAGACCAAATGACACTGGAAGTTTCCTTAACTTTATATTTTTCGTATTTGCATTGTTTCTCACAGTCAACAAATGTAGCCAATGCGGGAATGGACACTTTCCTTACATTTTTGCCGCCATTGATTAAATGTTGGCAAGCAGTATAGACCAACAGCCATCGAAAGTGTTTTTAAATTTATGGTTTTCTGTTTGTTTGTTTTTGCACTGTGTGTCTGTGAAAAAAAACATAGCCAGTGCTGAAATACACTTTATTTTTTCTGCCGCCTTTGATAAAATGTCAACCAGTAGTGTAGACCAATCGCCAATAGAAGTATCCTGAACTTGAGGCACCCTTCTATGTGAGCACAAGACTTGCCAAAACCTCCCAAAACATTCTCAGACTATTAAAGTCCTACAAGATAAAGCTGAGATGACGTCTTAAGCTCTTGTTTTCCCACAAATGATTCCTATTACAATATGCTGTTATGTGATTAAACATAAAGTCTTTCCTCAAAGATTCAGTTTCAAAGCTTTAAAATTGGAGTTGGCAACCTCAGTATGTTCAAAAAAGTGGAGACTGGATAAAAATTTCAAAAATATGCGTGTTGAGATAAATGTTTTTTATTTGAATGAGAAGAGCACTAGAAACACGCGTAAAAAACAAAATTGAACGTGACGTGAAAGCATTTGAATGTGTAATTTCTCCCCACTGAGCTGAAAAAGATGCCCGAGGCGATACAGTTTTCACATGGCGGAACGTTTGCATAAGCATGAGGAGCCCTTCTGTGTCAAAGATCATACAGCGTGCTCAAAATGTGTGACCTCAATGTGCACCGAGCTCTTGGCAAGGTTCACCAAAGACAAAAGAAAACTGTTAGTCCGGTACATTTTTATGCATTTCCAACCATCACCGGCCAGATCCTCCAGTGACGACCCACCTCCTCGACGAATGATCATTAAAATCAATGTAAAGTCAAGCCAGGGCAGTACTTATTTCTTTTTTATATAAGCCCAAGGAGGATAGGGTATGGTAATGTAGAAAAAGGAATCCATATAGAAAAAGGAAGCTCAAGATAAGTATGTAAAGGGCAAATATTACAACCATATGTAGTACTCAAGGCTTGAGAACAAAAGACTGAATATTGACACCTTTGGAGGCTCTAAAGACGCTCCATTGTTAACACACACCAGTATTTCTCTGACACTGCTTTTATAAACGAAGCTATCTCTGGATGTAATTGCTACTATTACAGTTATATTCTCATGTTGTCAGGTGTTTTCTCGTGTTTGTCCTCCATCAGAACACAGCCAGAGTCAAGGAAATTTATAGGTTAGATTAAACCCACTCTTTCTTCCTCTCTGTGGGCTCCTTCTCTTTACAAACACAGTCCACACTCCCTTCATTGAATCCATTCGACAATCATGGCCAAAACGGTTTATAATCCGCTCCCTGGCGCTGTCAGGCTGCGGAGTGAGGTAGTGTTTTGCAGCGCAGGTAAACTACAGATAACAAAGGAGCCTTGACACTTGACTCTCTAGTGGGTTTCATTTTGCGAAACAAACTTGTGCACCGAGACCCTGCCGAACTGTGGAGCGCTCTGAAATGTGAACAGTGTGCAGACAGCAGGCGGCTGATCGAAACCAAAACGGGAAGAGCATGAGGAGCAGACCAGAGGATAAGTGAACTCTGTCTGACTCAAAACCGAAGAAAAAGACTCTACATGCAATGTGAGATGATGGCGATGTCATTTCAGGTTCAATAAATGATAGTTGGCCCTTTATTAGATTCAACTTTCCATTGCAAAGTCATGTTGTACTCTTTTTTACCAGAGGGGGAGTCATGAGTAACTGTAGCACTCATTTAGCTTCCTGAGATTATAGTGTGTGGCTGTGAGCAGTGTACACTCTAAGTACGTGAAGGAGAGTGAACACATAGCACATACACCTGAGACAAAAAGTTTGATGTTTATTTTTATTCGGTGAGTGGTTCCTGCTCGAGTACTTTTTGCGCAAACTAACAGGTTTTAGTTGGATTTTAATGTTTATTTGGATTAGAACAGGTTTAGTAAGATTTGAAAAATGTTTTAATTGAATTTGAACTGGTTTTAGTTGGATATGAATGGATTTTAGTTGGATTTGAACAGGTTTTAGTCAGATTAGAACAGGTTTTTGTTGGATTTAGACAGGTTTTAGCTGGATTAGAACTGGTTTCAGTTGGATTTGAACAGATTGCAGATGGATTTACATATGTTTTAGTTGGATTTGAACAGGTTTAAGTTGGATTTGAACAGATTTAAGATGGATTTGAACATATTTATTTGGATTAGAACAGGCTTAGTAAAATTTTAAACATGTTTTAGTTGGATTAGAACAGGTTTTAGTTGGATTAGAACACGTTTTTGTTGGATTTAGACAGGTTTTAGCTGGATTGGAACTGGTTTCAATTGGATTTGAACATATTGTAGATGGATTTACATATGTTTTAGTTGGATTTAAACAGGTTTTACTTGGATTTGAACATATTTTAGTTGGATTAGAAAATGTTTCTGTCAGATTAGAACAGGTTTTAGTTGGATTTAAGCAGGTTTTAGCTGGATTAGAACCAGTTTCAGTTGGGTTTGAACAGATTGTAGATAGATTTACACAGGTTTTCGTTGAATTTAAACAGGTTTTACTTGGATTTGAACTGGTTTTAGTTGGATTTGAATTGGTTTCAGTTGGATTTGACCAGATTTTAGATAGATTTGCACTTGTTTAAGATGGATTTCAACAGATTTTAGTTGGAATTCAACAGATTTAGATGGATTTGCACAGGTTTTAGTTGAATTTAAATTGTTTTTTTAGTTGGATTTGAATATGTTTTCGTTGGACTTCATGCTGTGTGAGGGACCTGCTGCTGTTGGGGCCATTTACGATACATTTGATCACTGAAGCTGAGGCCACATCAAATCTTACCTTGTGACGTGATTAGCTCCGGGGCCAGACTTTGGACATGTCTTGGAGAAAATGGTGGTGCATGATGTCTGTCTGTAGGTTACTGTAGCGGCTATTTCTATGTTTAAACAGCCACAAGGACCTGCCCGTATGTACGTTTTCTTACACTGAAGAACAAAGAGATGTTATCCATTTTAGTCCATTTAATGATGCAAAACAATCCAGACATTACTATCCTCAACATCAACAGGTAGAAAATGTGACCTAGCTCTACTGAAGCATGACGCCTCAATTCAAAGAGAGCAGACTAGACCAGATCAATAGATACAGATTTTAACCCATTACCTTTTAACGTTTTTTTACTTGAATTATTAAACAATGACTAGAATTAAACAAAATCCTTTCAACGTAATGCATTTTTGCTCAAATTACCTTTTAATAACCTTCCAATCATCACAAAATATGAGATAATTTTTAGTCAAAAGCATTTTTAACCTGTATTTTAGCCCTCTAACCATATGGCTCTCACAGTTACATTAGAGTCCAACCCTTCAGACAAAGATAAACAGTATGTGTCTCTGGGGGATGATTATGTCAGACTAGTGTGTATGCTCATGTTGTTTACTCTTGAATGGGATAATTGGACTCCATCAGAGATGCAATGGCACGTCTGCGGGGCTCACGCTGTGTCTTGGCTCAGCCCTCACACACGTCCTCCCTGACGACGCTGGAGGGCTGGATTACACACTCAGGTTGGAGGCTTGTGTGTCTCTGCGCCCTGAGGACCCCGTGCGCGCATGTGTGTGCTCGTCTGTCTGCTCTGAGGAGTCGGGGGAGCATGTGGATCTGACAGCGGACCGCTCCAGTCCTCGCCTATCCATCCCATGAAGAAGTGTCTCTGTTCTTTGTTTAGTTTCGTGTTGTTCTTCTAAATGGATATCTACGCCTCAGCTTTGTCTCCCGGGCTGGACATTGGCGCAGGATGCTTTCTACTAGTTGTCGGTGAGTTAAAGTATGTTTTTTTTGTTTTCTTTTTTTTTCCAGGAAGAACACTTTTGCGCTTAGAAAACTCGAAAGTGGAGAATGAAAGATAAACTGCCTTTTCTTTCTTCCATTTCTTACTTCTACGTAACGATGCGCATCAAAACAGATCACTGGAGATGCTGTGCCACAGTTTTTCTTGTCTCATCTTCGCGCTTTGACAAGATTTGGAGCGATCTAAACGCAATTGAGGAAAAGAAAAACTCCACACAGCCTTCACCAGTCACCAGTCACCAGTCCAAATCCACCACTGCGCAGTTTATCTTCTTATCTTTAGTTCAAAGGCCGCTGGACTGATTGAGGGACTCTTTAGACTTCTTCTTCCTCTCATTCTTGGAGAGATGAAAGAGATAAAGGGCCGGATGGATGATAGGAGCCTCGGGTCAGCTCAGCGTGAAATTGAAGCCCCACAGGTTGAGATGGTGCGGTGATGGTGGCTCAGGTGTAGCCAGGGTTCACACACGCACCTCACGCGTTCACCGTCTGCTTTTATCTTCAGGGGGACGGCACGTGTGCGGCGTGTGTGGATGCGTTCAGGGACTTTAGTGCACTGTTGTGAGGCATATTAACACGTCAAGATATGATCAGAGTTGGATGGACTTGCTGGGTGACGTTTTTCCGTGGTGCAGTATGACATAACTCGTCTGTTGACTGTTAGACTATGTTGTTATTTCAACTGAAGCACACATACATACAATTAGTCTTTAGACTCGAGAATGAAATATATATATATTTGTTGTTTTTTCGTTTTGATTGTTTTTTTGTTATTATTATTGTTATTATTAGCCTTTTTTCTGTCTAAAATTGCAAAAGACAAAAACAATTACACTTGCAGACTCAATTCAACACAATATAGTGCCATAAAGGATGTGTCTTCTGTCCAGTTCTGACATTAAAACCCAATTTTATATTCGTGCATTGACTGTCATTTGAATTTTAACTAATATCCTATAGGCATAATGCAATTCTTATGAGTGGATGCATTATACATACTGCCATCTGCTGCAACTATTCATGTCACATTTATAGGTTGGGTTTTCCACAATGGGACTAAGTGCTCCAGCAGTAGCTTCTGTAGATGACGTCTGGATTATGCTGAGGATCAAAACCAAAACAAAGCATGTTCATTGGTTGTTTTCATGTGGCACTTTGAAAATTAGGACAGTTACATCCTTCATTTAGTGAAGAAAAAACAAAACAAAAAAAAAAAAACCTGAAAAAAGTAACAAAGTCCCATGCTTGGATGTAATAATTAAAGGAAATATAGGCTACCTACATAAATATAATAGACACAAAAGAGACAAAGACAGAACCAAATTTAAAACACGCACCCCATCAATAAATAAATAAATAAATAAGCCACAGCCAATATTTCCCTTAATTGTTACATATGAGCATTGGATTTAGTCTTTTTTTTTCCACCCATCAATTTTCATACAGGTGTCTCAGCATAGGTTCCCACAATCTTCCCACCATTTTGCCTCTACTTTCATTTTCCAAGCTTATTTTTTCTGGATGAAGTGTTTTGGACAGGTCGGCCAACCACGTGTCAAATGTGGGAACACATTTAGATTTCCACAAAATTTGCAGGAAAAGTTAACCCAGCTCATACTGTTGTCGTGTCCTCGGGTAAGCCCCTTCACCCACCTTGTCTCCGGTGTGTGTGGTGTATGGATGTGTGTTTGGTGGTGGTCGGAGAGGCTGGAGGCACAGTATGGCTGCCATGACTTTATAATACCAAGAGCAGCTGCGGTAGAGAGTGAATAATGGAGTCAATTGTAAAGGGCTTTGAGTGCCTTTCAAAGTGCAAGATAAAACAAGTTCTTTTTTAATTAACCTTTATGACGAGCTTAGACTGTGAATGGACGCTTTTATTGCTTTTAATGCTCTTCTTTTAGCATGCATCAACTGGTCTGCCCTTACGAGTTTACAGTTGGTTCAAAAAGCAGAAAGCAGAGAAATGAGAGGAAGTTTTGAATCCTGAGCAGTTTATTTCAGACCTCGACTAAATCTTTACGCTCGAGAGACTGTACAGATCATTTAAGGCTTGAGGTTTAAAATCACCGAGCCTCCTGTGTCCAAAATGTGTAACCTCTTGTACCCCATCTTCTTAAAACTGCCCTCATGGATGAATTTCATAAAGTTATATTCACAGATACTTGATGTGGCGTTGTAGTGTAGTGTAATGTATTGCCTGTAGTAGACTTCCTGGAGAACAGCTGGAAATGAGCCGTTCATTGAATCAAGGGGGAAAAAAAGCTGATTTTAAACCAAAAACCAAAGTCTTACCTGAACAAACAGACATCAGTGTGTTACACAGAGCTTCCTTACGTTACATTATTCTTCATGAGATGCACGTTTGGTTATCATTGTGCGCGCCAAGGTGGGATTTTTCTACCGCTGCCGGGTATCGCTTATCCAGTGTCTCATGGGGAAAAAAAATCAATATATTTATAAAGTGAGGTTTTGTTCTGCATGACGACAGTCTGGAAAACAGAAGTGAGGTTGCTCAGTGACTTCAGCAATGGCGGAACCTCGCAAAAGTATGCAAAAACCAGTATTGTTTCTATATGTCGTCTTTTGTGGTTTTCACTTTTCTTCGCCGAAACTTTTTGTCAGTCAAATCTGCAGGAGAACTCGTGGATTGGATTGGATTGGATTTGTAAGAAAAGCCTGATAAGATGTGGGATAAGAGTGTAATGGGCATTATTGACGGGTGTTCAGTTGCTCAGAGAAACCACTGTCAACAGCTTTTCTCTCATCGACTCTTCTCCAGAAAAGTACAAGACATTTCTTCACATGTGAGAATGACAACATTGGAAAGAATTAAATCAAAGAGCTTCTGAGTTCCAAAGCGATTCCTAAGTGGCGCCGTATCGACGTTTGCAAACATTACTCCCTGTAAAGTCTTGATTAAAAAGACTTAACGAGGCCGCTGCCACTGAATGAGACAAACGCCTCTTAAACAAACAGAGTGAGTGGACGTCAGCTGCACGTTGTCATTTGTTTACTCTTCCATTATTTGCCGTTCTGTGACGTGATACCACACGTGTCGCGGCACATGCCTTTTGTCTGTAAAAATGAACCGGTCCAGGAATCACACAGAAATTGAAGCACAAAACACCAGTGGGTTCAAAAGACTCAGGTGTAATGATACTTAATTGTAGCTTCTGTGGTTGGGAACAGCGGGCCTTCTGTATTGATTTTTTCAGACACACTTGAGACATGTTTTTACGGAGCTAGTTGAAAACCATACAGATCTTTTCAGTTTATATTGAATCAGTGACTTCGATGTATATGTATAAGGCCATGAAAAAGTGTTGGCCCCCTTTTTGTTACACTTAAATGTTTCAGATCATCAAACAAATTTAAATATTAGACAAAGGTAAATCAAGTAAAAACAAAATGCAGTTTTTAAGTGATGATTTTATTTATAAAGGGAAAAAAGATGTCCAAACCTACCTAGCCCTTTGTGAAAAAGTAATTGTAACATCGTTGGGGAGGAATTTTGGCCAACTTTTCAGAATTGTTTTAATTCAGCCACATTAAATGGTTCTTGAGATCAGGCCACAGCATCAATCAGATTAAAGGCCTCTCCAAAACCTTCATTTTGTTTTTTGAGGCCATTCCGAGTTGTGTCGCTGGTGTTTTTTGGATCATTGTCCTGCTGCAGAACCCAAGTGATGCTTAAGCTTGAGGTCATAAACTTATGGCTGGACATTCTCCTTCTGATAGATGTCAATTACGTTGTTTCTCATCTGTAGGTGGGTTAGGTAAGTGGGTTTGCATAGCTTTTTTCACTGAATAAACAAAACCATGATTTCAAAACTGCTTACTTGAGTTATCTTTGTCTTATATTTTAGTTTGTTTGATGATCTGAAACATTTAAGTGTGTCAAACGTTCCAAAACACATTTTCATGGCACTGTATGTAGAGAAGCAAAGGTCAGCTGAGGTCCCAGTATCGATGGGGTGGGTTTTAGCACACATGAAAGTCATCATCAGCGAACTGGAAACGGAAAGGGTCTCCGGGCTTTGATCTTTACAATCGAGGGTTTAGGGTTGGGTGCATTAAGAGGCGGTATCGATTGGAGCTTTATTTGACATGCCTGAAGAAATATTTTCCATTTAGACGACGCACGTTCAACTTTCAGCCACTTTGATTCATAAAAAAGCATCGCTAAACACACAATTGAGCTTTAACGTAGTCTTATCATGTGCAGAAGACAACACTTTGACTTCACAGGCCTACGACCAATAGAGTTTCCACAGTAATTTGCTTCACAGTGAAATAATGCACTGTTGAAAATCTCCTTCAAGTGTTCACAATGTAAACACAGTAAATCATTTCTTACCAACCCCTTATTTACCATAGATAATATTAACAGTTTGTTTGCAATGGGATTTTATCCATGCATTAGCTTGGATTAGGTATGGATTCGACCTGTCTGCAGTTATGTGTCGTATAAAAGCAAAAAAAAAAGTGAATGGAGCAGCAAATAAAGACACAGAAGGCACAAAAAATACAACTGAACATGTAAGCTTGAACAGAAATAGAAGAAATAAGATAAAGAAGATGGAAGGTAATGTAAAAAAATGAAGTGTAGGTGGTGGCCTTGACTGAGAGGATAATTGAGGGCCCTTCTAGAGTTAAGGAGCTATTATGGGCTCACTGAATGACAAAACTCCTGGAGAAAAGGCAGCCTTTACAGAATGGAAAGATGTGATTAAGTCTGTTTCTCGTTTTTTAGTGGCACTTGAGCTAATGCGACTGGCTTTTTCGACTTTCATAAATGTTTCATCGCAGCAACAGTACAAGACAAAATGCAAAGTAGGTCCCTTAGTGACTGTTGGACAGAACAAAGCTATTTCTACTGGCTTCATGCTTGGCGTGGCTTGGGTTTTGTCATTTGTTATTGTGACTTACCCTTGATTTTAGTTGTATGTGGTACTTTTTAATAGTTTGGATAACTGGCCAGGCTTCGACAAGCAGTTCATGGCTGTATATGGGTAGTCTTAAGCAAGGCTGCCATTATTCTGGATTCCATAATGTTTTTCACTGCATTATACAGTCAAGTAACCCAGTATAGTAGTATAGGCTGCGAAATACTGTATGGACAATTACCCCTTACAACCATACTTCAAAAATCCATTTACGTCACTGTTTTGAGGCATTTAACTCTTGGGGGTCCCTTCATATTGTGCTCCACCTGACTTCCTTGGACACAAAAATGCTCTTTTAAAGACTGCCAGAGAAATATTATGAGTCAACGTATTTTAAATTTTTTTTATGAATGCCATTATCAACACCCATTCCACCATACATAACAAATATGTATGAATTTTCCCATTTTTTAACCTCTTAAATTACAGTTTTAGCAATGAAAGTCTCAACAAAAAACACGTTAATTTATTTTTCCATCACATATTTTTTGGAAGAACAAAAAAAAAGATTCTGATAAATGTTTCTTTTTGTGCAAAGTCGCTTAGAAATACCTGGGTCCTGGGAGACAAAAAAGCTTTTAAATGGTCGCCAGGGAAACGTTGAGGGATTGAACACCAGGGAATAAAAAATAATTCATAAAAACAGAAATCCAATTGCAGTGGTAGTGTTGAGGGGCACAGCTGGCACTATTAAGTTTAAATATATGAGAGGCTTGAAGAAAAACAAACAAAAAAAAAATCATGAAAATTCAAAATACACAACCTGGACATAGTTTATGCCGTTTGCATCAACAAAGTAAAGCAAAAAAATAAAAAAATAAATAAATAAAATGTCCCTAGAGGGTTACATTTAGTTTATTAGTGCTAATCATTGAAGTTCAGTCAATGTTTTTATTAAAATTTTGCAGTAGAGTCTTTTGTTGAGGTTTTTAGTCCGGCTTGCTTACAAACTTGCATAATTAAAAGTATGCCCTATGATAAAGCTGTCACCCCAGGAATAAAAAAGCATCCCTAATGACATTTAAAGCCTTTCTGAATGCATCCTTTTGAATCTAAAGTGCGTAAGGCCTGAGCGTCTATCTTTCCCACGAAGTATGTCCTCGGGGTCGATACGGATTAAGATACAGTGACAGCGGGAGGGCCGGGCCAGGCTGGACGTCGGGCTGGAGGAAGCTCTCGAGTCGCTGGGAGTACGAGCCTGGGAAAACCGGACATGTGCTGGCTCCAGTCAGAGGAAACAAACGACGGAGGGCTCGCGTTAATTAGAGCTACACTGTCGGTCAGGTCAGGGTCGAAACAGTTCAGTGGGTGCGTTTAATGAGCACCGCCGTGTGAGATCCATTACACAAACATAAAAGACGTGACGTTAACTCTAAGACCCCCCTCAGTGGATCTCAGTTAATTAGTGAGAAGCCACTTTGACTGCTCGGCCTGCAGCACCGTGATCGTCATTGGAAGCTTTTGGAGTCAGAATTCAACCTGTCAGCTTGAACAGTGTTAAATTCGGATTGTGTTGTTCCAACTTTGTCGCACGAAGCAGGTCGGTAAGCCAACGTGCAGCTTGAAAGTCACACCTGAAGCGCTCCCTTTGCTTTGCTGATCTCCTCAAGCAGTGACCTCTCACAGAAAAAAAAAGAGTAACCAAATGGCTGACAACATCACACTGTCTGACAATCTTTGCAAGTAGAATCTGGTTGCTTTGAATAATAATAATAATGCGCCAAATAATCCTCCTGGTACACTTTACTCACCAGTTTCCAGTCCAGTCTTATATTTTCTCCATTATTTTTCATCATCCAGGAGACAAGAAACAAACTCCCGCCTACTTTTTGTCGGGAAACATTGCATGTTTGTCATAAATGATCTGTATTCCCAAGGCAGACTTCTGTGACTGCTATTAAACATTCAGACGACCAGTAACAGCGGGGATTCAAGTCTGAATTGCGGTGTTTGTTTGCCTGGAGTGAAATCGACCGGCGTCAATAAGAACACTGCCATTCAGACACAAACTGCACCCAATAAAAGCATTTAAAGATGATTGTCGGGGTCTTTGTTGTCACTTTGCTGCCATGAAGACAATCTTGTATCTTTATGTGTCATTTTATGTGTCTGTCTGTCGCAGCCGTGCTCTCCATTGTGGGAAATCTACTCATCCTCGTCACGGCGTTTAAGAGATCGTCTCGGATGAAGCCGCCGGAGCTGCTGAGCATTAATCTGGCCGTGACGGACCTGGGAGCGGCCGTCACCATGTATCCGCTGGCTGTGGCCTCGGCCTGGAGTCACCACTGGCTCGGAGGGCACGCCACCTGTGTTTACTACGCGCTGGTGGGCTTTTATTTTGGCGTGGCCAGCATCATGAACCTGACCATCCTGGCCATAGTGCGCTTCGTCGTCTCCCTCAATATGCACTCTCCCAGTGAGTAGTACAAACTTGCTTTCCATCGTAACTGACATGTACCGTTAAAGGTGCAGTATGTAGGGATTGGAGGGAGCAATTTCACTTTTTACATCCCAACCTATGAACACCAAACCCTTGTTTCCACTGGTGTACCAGTTAAAAATTGAATCTGACGCTGATGTTCAGAAACTTGGACGTGTTGCCAGTTAATATTTTCATATAAGAGTAAATCCTGGTGTGTAGCAGGATGAGAGACTGGAGGTACAGCCGTATACTGCTTTAAGTAAACATTAGACTGTGTCCAATTGAGTCAAACATATC
Source organism: Rhyacichthys aspro (assembly GCA_036850595.1). NCBI lineage: Eukaryota > Metazoa > Chordata > Actinopteri > Gobiiformes > Rhyacichthyidae > Rhyacichthys > Rhyacichthys aspro. The sequence goes on along the minus strand of CM072170.1, from coordinate 12,754,041 downwards.
TCAAAATACAATTCATACAGCTACAATCATTTCCAACAAGAACTGAGCAATGCCGACTGTATCCAAAACTAAAAATGCCTGTTGCTAATAAAGGCAAGCTTTTAGCAAGTATGTTTTAGCAAAATATGACTGTTTATCAAACAAACAAGACATACTTAAAGCCTTAGGGTATGGTTATTGCCAAGAGATGTATTCTAAAAATGGAAATCTGAGTCATCACCTCACTTTGAAATGTGCTTAAGTGAAATGTTGAGTGCACTCCACAAAGAGAAATGAAGATATGAACTGTCCTTCAACCTGCAGAAATTCTATAGTATATGGAAGTCTGTGTTACAACATTTGCAGCTTTAAATGACCCCTAGGTACTATGCACTTCGACTTGGTATACATGTTCAATGTGGCTAGTGATTTTGGTTTTGTATAATACTTGAATGCCCCAAAATGTCTATTTATTTATATTATTTTACTTGCACTTATTTTTGTTACAATGCCGTCATTATTACGTCTTGTTCATTGTTAAAAGTTAAAAAGCCTACAAACAAAGAATTTAAAATAATCATATAATGTTTCTTAGACATGAGATGGGTAGAATCATACCCAGCTCACTGACAGAGTACCCTCAGCTCAACAAAACCTCTGATATAAGTTATAAATAATTCCTGCTGCTGGGACACACAGACATTACATGAGTGACCGGATGCAGAAACAGGCCAATACACTGGACCCTAGCAGAGTCGTATCTATGCAAAATACTCTCAAATTAACCACTGTTACATAAGACATGTTTTTTTCTTCCATTTGGATAAGTTCCTTTCAAAAACAAACGACGTCTGTAAAGTAACTTAACAACACAGAGTCTGTAGACGGGTCTGCGTCCGTTACTGGCTGAAAATGACACAAGGTGGCTTTAATTTAAAAATAAATCAATAAAAAGTTTAGTTTTGTGTTTCTCCTTTTGACATTTTTTGCTCTAGCAAGGACAGGTCATTTTATATATTCATTTTTGTACAGCCCAATGTCACCACAACAATTGCCTCAGAGGTCTTTACAAACTGTACCAGACAACTTCCCCTGTCCTCAGAGCCTCTATCAGAGCGAGGAAATACAAAAAAAATCTAAAAAAGAAAAACCTGAGGGAGATGTGCAGTAGATGTGTCCAGGACAGTACAGGAAACAACATCGAAATAAACACAAAATTCCATAGAGGGCAGTCCGTACAGCAACAGTGGATGTGGTTGAATGTCCTGAAGGGGGTCCCGTCTAGGTCACTTGACTGAGCAGGTCGAAGGTCGGGTTAGTCTAGGAAGACATTCAAATGGAATAGTCAGGGTATATTAAATCAGCATGTTTAAGTGTAGATTGTGAGGCACAGAAACTGAAGACATCACTAAAGTCTGACCGTTGATATCGACCAGGAGCCTGTTCCATAAAAAGGATCCTCGATAACAAAAAGCTCTATACCCTGCAGACGTCTTCTTCAAATGAGGAAGATGAAGGAGGCCGGCATCCTGAGAGCGACAACCATCAGAAATCAGATAGAAAGGAGCATGCATTTGCACAAAGAATCTTCTAACAAAAGAACTCTGAAATGAGCTCTGACATGAATAGAAAAGCAGCGCAACAAAGCCAGGTCAGCAGTAATGTGAGCAGACTTCCTGGTGTTAGTCAGGAGTCCAGAAAATAGAAGAATGAATGAAGAAATGAAGAAAGAATTCACAGGACAAGGTGCTGCTAGTCACCACGCCTCGATGAACTGATCCTCCGCAGAAGTACAGACCTCTATTAAAGCAGAAGTTTCGGAAGCTTGCTGTTCTGGAGCGTTCAAGTGTGAGTGAACACAGAAGGAAGGGGATAAGTAATTGTTCCTCTGCATCAGTCTGGAAAGTGTTATGTAACCATTTTTAAACTGGAGTCCATCAGTGTACAGTGAGAGAGATCTTAAGACAGTCAACAGTCTTCCCAATAGTGAGGGTCACACTAAAAGCACACTGAGGTTGCACAGAGAACACAAAACAAGCGTGACAGAACAATTAGGGAAAAATAACTGTAGTATGACTGAAGTTTGCAAAAAAAGCCCCAAGAACAGATTAGTACAAATTGCTGCTGTCTGGCCTTATTTAACAGTGCCACATTTGTCCAAAAGCAAACACAGCTTTCCATAGAAGCACACAGCATCCAGTATTTTCAAAGTCCATTCAAAGACCTTAAGGGAACTGTGCACAGACAAAACTACAGTTCGGGGTCAGACGAAAAGTCAGCAAACGTTCAAAAACTTCAATATGTTCAGCAGGCTGCAGTGTTTAGCTCCACCTTTTCAACAGTGTGCCACACAGCTCCAGTGGAAACAAGGCTGTACGGTAGCCCAGCAGGGACACTCAGTTATGTATATGTTTTATAGAAGGGTCAGCTGATCAGTTTAAAATTTACATTTCAAATTCATACATGTAATAAGACTTCATACCAGATTGTTTCTAAAATAAAAAAGACAAATGTGTTCATCCTAAAAAGCAGTGCCCTCTAGGTTCTTTGGAGCTTTATCATTTTACAAGCACTGAGCGTTCTTAGTTGTGCCCAGATTTTCTGAATTTCTGTGGAAGAAATAAGAGCACAGTGAATTATAAATTGTAATTTCTCTTATGATGATTCCCTTTAACTGTATATCCCCTTTAAACTTCACTCTGCCAAGGTGAAGCCAGGCAGAGAAGGATGTGACCATTATTCACACCGGGAAATTCAGTGTACGGGCGTAATTATTTCTGGCTTGCCCAGAGCGATCCCAAAGCTCGATGTGGGCATTTAAAACAATCCTGGAGCTTTCTCTGAGCTGTTTGTCTCCTTGAATAGCAGGATTGTGTTTCATATGCCGGCTGCTCACATATTAGAGGTTGAGTTGGACAGATTCTTTACACTGACAAAACGCTCACAGTTACATTTATTTCACACCCACATTTCTTGTTTTGTTGCAGCTGCAAGTCTAGACATGGTTTAATACTTTGAGGTTATGACCTTTAATGATGCAACCAAACCACAGGATCATCTCTAGGGGCACAATTATGCTATAATCTGTCAGAGGAGGATATCTTATGGCAGTCATGTGCTACAACACAGCATTGATTTCACATGGTGCAAATTTTTGCCCGGGGTAAAAACAAACGAAGGATTAAATTTGAACGAAGGAGTGCGCAAGCTATGACCACACGGAAGAAATCATGACGATCAAATGCACTGAAGGCGCACAGGAGCTATTTTATTCAATGCACACCCTTGTTGGGGCCCAATTTATGGCTTTAGTTGCACAAATCATAATTATTGTGCATTAGAGATACTGCATGTTAGGACTTGTAGAGGAGCAATAGAAAAAGTATTTGCCTGGTTTTTACAGTCTGTATAAATAACATTTTTTACAGCAATTTGAATGAATGCAACACCCCGAGATTGTTTAGTTTACGCATTAATGTTGTGTTATAATAAAGAAGGAAATAAAAGTGTCTTTAGATGTAATAATACACGCACAGATGTTAAATAATCCCAACATGCAGCTGCATTTTGGGATAGCGTTTACAAGCCTTTGAGCAAAAACTATATAGCTATTTTAGTGCCGTCACTTTTTTTAAGGCTCTACAAACAAACCGAGCATGCTCTGATTGGTTTGTAAACTCAAACAGGCTCAATCCAATCCATATATCTCCTAAATAGCTCCCTAAGTCCTTTCTTGAGTACTTTCATTAACCTTTGAGTGTCATGAGGTCAACAGATACAGGTTCAAAGTTGGGTTTTAAAGCAATCCTGCGTAACTTCTCGCTGTCACCGTCGGCCATTTTAATTTATCAGTAGTGATGTTTAAGACGTTAAGTTTGGAAGAAAGAACATGAAACAGTGGGTAGTTTTAGTGCATTTCCTATAAATTCAACTCTGCGATGGTCCAGTGTATCGGCCTATTTTTTATTATATTTATGGAATGATTGATGCAAAGTAAATAATCAAACAAACTCATTACACGTGTCAGTCAGTATTGGACGTATTCAGGGAAAGGCCGCATCTTTCCTTTGATAAGACCATCCAGAGGAACCTATTCTAAAGGAGATTAGAAAGGAAGCATTGATTGAAGACTGAAGCTCCTTTCTTACCTCTTTTTGTAAAAATAGTGAGAATTCAGGCAGCTGTCATGGCGACCATTAAGTACGCCCTGATCAATGCTTAGGGGTCAGGAAGTCCCCTTAGAGCCTGACTCGCTGCAGAGCTCCTTTCAAAGAGCTTCTGTTAATGGCCAAGTGTGCTCAAACATACAGACTAGTGAAAGCAGAGGCAATTACAATCAAGACAAACAAGTGTGCTCCACCAGACCCTATATTAATATGAACTAACTGGATTGAACTTACACATTCATATCAATTCTTGTGTTATTTCCTTTTCTGATGTATTTTCTGCAGGTATTAGTGTGCAGCTTCTTCCTTGAGCATGTTTATTCAAGTGTAAATAGCTCCGTATAGGTTATGGCCACGTTCCTCAAAACGTGTCGTCCACAGCTGAAGAGGTGCACAAGGCTGTATATTGTAATGTAAATGCAGAAATCACAATGAGACCCTCCACGCTGGTCAAAGGGTGTTAGAAAATAAATATGAGTCCGTGGTCAAGTGCATTACGTAGGAACAAATCCACACGTGTGCCTGAGTATGTGTCATGTGCGTGGAAACGATGCTTGAGACAAATGGCCTCGGAGACCAAACGCCAGAGACAAGAGGGTGTAATGGGTCGTACAAGTATGCGTTTTGTTTTTTTGGCCTTTTTTGATAGTATACAGTAGCTGGACAGGAAATGAGGTGAGAGAGAATGGGCAAATGACCCTAACCCAGCATATGCTCTACCTGAGCTGCCAGGGCCGCCCCCAAGTATGCGTTTCATCACTGTTAGTTGTTGAAAGGCAAAACACGAGCCTGTCCACATCATTAACCCCCACTACATAAGCTCTTGTCATGTTTTTTTTTCCCCTCTAATGATAATAGCCACTGTTCCTAAAGGCCACAAATCTAGTGTTTTTAGCAGAAGCTCTGTACATGTGTTAAGAGCTTGATAAGAGCCCATTTGTATTCATTGTGTTTGTCACATTATATACATGTAGTGGCGCATAAGACCCTCATTGTCATTGTCACTGCCATTGTGAGTGTAATTAGTGATCGTATATGCATTCGAAAGGACTCTCAAGCCTTTTCTCTGTGATCTTATAGAGGACAAAATCAGCTGGAGGAACGTGAAGCTCCTGTGCGTGTGGATCTGGCTGTACGCTCTGCTGTGGGCGCTGCTACCCATTCTGGGCTGGGGGCGCTACGGGCCGGAGCCGTTCGGCCTGTCCTGCTCGCTGGCCTGGGGTGATTTGAAAGGGGAATACTCTTTCGTCATCTGTCTGTTCATCTTCAACCTGGCCTTACCCACCGTCATCATCGTCTGCTGCTACTTCGGCATCGCCATCAAGCTTTACGTCACCTACAAGAAGTCGGGGATAAACAGCAACCGGGCGCCGAACATCATCAGGCTCCATCGTCGGCTGTTAATAGTGGGTGAAAAAAGATCAAATTGATATGTTTGGATAATGAATGGAGTCAGTCTGGAGAGCTGGCCTGGTTCAAGGAAACAGTTTAAAGCAAGTATAGAAAAAATGCATTAAAAATTCTCTTCCAAACTAAAATCTATTCAGAAGTAAGAGCTTTTTAACAATTTCCACCTAGAACACTCGTAGCCTTGGATCCCTCTGGCAAAACAGCACCAATCTCATGGAAAAATAATATACTAAGACCTTTGTAGCTTACTTTAAAATGGATTTTAATTGGTTCAGGAAAGCTTTTTTTTTTTTTTTTTTCCCTGACACCGCTGCACTGCTTCTTTGATTTGGCCCAATTCTCCAGAATGACTTCAATAATCTAGTACAGGTCCCATTCCAAAAACATTCCTTCCTCCCAGAGGCTGTAAAACTGGAGACCTCTTCAATGCGCTTAATACGCTGCTGAACCTGAGTCACAAATTCAATTTACCTATGTCTCTGAATAGAAAAACGGAAATAAATTACCTTGTCGACCTTGTTAGAAAGACACCACATACGAGCCTACTTCAAACATCCACAAATATCACTTTAAAATCTACAAATGAATCATCTCTTACTTTGGTCCAACATCAGCACACGAAAACACCTATGATACAACAGATTAAAAAACTTTTTTTACCCAAGAGTCATTGTCACCTTAAATGCTGCCATAATCTGAATCTTTTAACTTCTTTTGTGCAATTTAAGGAGCCATGCAATAGCAATGAATGTGATGGATGTGTGTGTGTTTAACTTACAGCCTCAGTATTTTAAACAGTACTTGTTTATCATTTATTCCTGCACTGTTTGATTGTGGCTATGCTCACACAACCAATCAGACAAACAAAGCATTGCATAAAGCCCAAACTATTTCAAATAAATAATTATAACTGAGATGATGCTGTGAAGGAACCTAAACATATTTAATTTTGCAATTTAAACGTATAAGGCTGATCACGCTTACTGTCCTTGTCGTGGGAATGTACATGAATTCAAAGGAGGATTGTGATAAAGATATATAGATCATGTTTCTACTGTGTGCTCCTATCCCGCTGCAGATCGCCGTCCTGATCAGCGCCGGTTTCCTCATCTGCTGGACGCCCTACAGCCTGGTGAGCCTGTGGTCCATTTTCCGCGACAGTAGCAGCATCCCTCCCGAAGTCAGTCTGCTGCCGTGCATGTTCGCCAAGTCCTCCACGGTCTACAACCCCTTGATCTACTACTTCTTCAGCCGGAGCTTCAAGGCGGAAGTGAACAAGCTCCGGTGGCTGTGGCCCGGCCTCAGCTTCTGTCACGTGACCAGCAGCATCAATGACAATAGCATTTACATGGTCAGCAATGACGCCAAACACATGGTGGTGCGACCCTCTGTGCCAAAGTGCACGGAAACGATGCCAATGACAATAGGTTGAAAGACAGGAACGGACAGAACTTAAGAGCGGATGCTGGAACAAAGCCTTTTATGTAACAATGAAAACAAGCACTGTGATTCTGAATGGACGAGGGGGGCCCTGTGAATGTGAAACTGTCTGCACAAGTCGGAGAGTGCTTAAAGCAGGGGTGTCAAACTAAAATGAGAAAATAACTTAGAGGACATTAACTGCAATTTTTAAAATAAGTAACTGCTATTCCTTATTTGTCCACTGGAGGTTGCACTGTTTTAGCCAGAGTAGGGGACCCAACAAAACACTGAGACACAAAACTAAACAGGAAATGGCATTAATGCGCAATCTGGCTCCAGAAATGGCGATTTCTCCTCACTCTATTCCTGTCAAAATTAACCTTTGAACCCTCATTACCCAGAATGTCTTTTTTTTTTCCAAAAAGTAGTTAGAGGGTGTAGAGTTTCCCAAGAAAAATGGAGGAGTATTCAATGAAAAATACAATAGTTTGCAAAGATAACTGAGAAGAGAGAAGATAAAGGAATTGTTAGCGCGTCTGAGGAAAAAAGCGCTCTGTTTTTACCTGTAGCCGAGAGTGATTCAGTAGTGACAGTGCTTGCAAAATAGCATTAGCATCAAAGCCATATTGTGAGGGTGAGTTTGTGAAAACAGACATGCTGAAGGCCACAGAAATCATGTGCCTAAGCAACGACCGGGTTATGATATTATAATGTAATCGTACTTCTTTGCACTAACACAAAGGGAAAAAAAAATTGGAGATGTTGTTATTTATTAAGTTATTATACTATTATTTCACTTTTCTGGCTCACTTGAGATGAAATTGGGCTGTGAATTAAGCCCCTGAACTAAAGTTTGACACCCCTGTTTTAAAGCAATAGAGGAAAGAAAGCAGTTCTTACAAATGTTTTACAGTCTATCAATCCAGTATGTTGCCATCTTACAGCGAAGATGAACAGCTATCCTGGTCACGAGGTGGATATGTTTACTCACCTATGTACCGTAAACCACACCAAACCAAAGAATATACAGCAGACTATGACAAAAAAAAAAAAAAAAAAGAACATATCTGTAAGAATGCACACATGGAGAAAGTCTAAAGGTGACTCAGACAGAGCGTTAGAATGAGGTCCTTGAGCTTTATGACCAACAGCCCCCAAACAATAAGGTCTTGCAGGGAGAGAATTACACAATGCAACAGCGGGAGAAAGGAAAATCCATAAAGGTGGATATTAATTACTCTTTATCTGCTAATGGAAGAGAGTCATTTAACGTAATGAAATGTGTTTATAGGGCACTTTTCAATGGTTATTTAAGTTGCTTTACAAAAGATATTTAAAACACAGAAGATTTAAAATTATGAAATAAGGGTCTATATTTAAAATGCTATATTTGTAGGATGTAAGTTTGTACAGCTCATCTGAACGGCGAGTTGTAAATAACATCTATCAAAATCGTTCTATATTTTCAAGGTGCAATTGTTGTTTTGTTGTGTGACTTTTTTTTGTTTTGTTTTGTTGGTTTTAAAGCTGTGTATAATCTTATAAGTAAAGTGTTATTATTTTTTGTCAATGTACCGCTGAGATCATTTCGATTTTGTGTGTCTGGTTATGTTTTGAGAATAAACTGACTGAATACATTCAAGGCTCTAACCTTTTGTAATCACACAATTAAGAGGGAGAGGTTTGCCAATGTCCATCGGTCTTTGCATAAATATATTAAAGGCTGCTCAAATGTCAGAGTCTTAAATTAGCATCCACTCCACATCCTACATTTGCATACAATAAGGTAGCCTGTCTGCAGATCCAGCGAGGACAGATTAACAGTGAGCACCTGATAGGAATGAAATGATGGCCGCCATGTTCACCTGCAGTAGGAGACTTCACACTGAGAGCTTAGGAAACTAAATCCAGGCTATCTTCTCTGTAATTACAGCTACTGGGGTGAAACCATGCTGTGGCGAGAACAGACATGCTTACATACTGTTGAATTATAAACAATAGTTAAAACACACTTACATTTTATACTGCCTGAGGCTTGACCTTTCCTGGAGGGAAGCAAAATGCGCCAGAAATCATTTACTCAAAGAAACATTTCATGCATTTTTATGATTGTAAAAGGTGATATATGTTTTAGTGCATGAAGACTATCTAAAGAGCAATGGAAAGCTTCATATAAAGTGTGATTTAAACTCCTGAACAAGACCTCGAGATACTTGAGCCACCCTTCTCCATCTGAGAACCATCAGCAGATAGATTAGCGCCTTGGGGAGGTGTTCCGGGCATGTCCCACTGGGAGGAGGCCCCAGGGAAGACCTAGGACACACTGGAGGGACTGTGTCTGTCGGCTGGTCTGGGAACGCCTTTGTATTCCCCCCAAAAAGCTGGAGGAGGTGTCTGGGGAGAGGGAAGTCTGGGAATCTCTGCTTAGACCTGTGAACCGGCCCCGGATAAGCAGAAGAGTGGCATCACACAGGTAAAGAACACAAAGTTTATACCAGCACAAACTAGTACCTGTGATCTTTTTATAAGTGAAAGTTGATATAGTGTGATATCAAACTGATAAATGTTTTAATAACATATGCATATTCTGAATGGAGTCTAAGTCCACAGCATATCTGAACCTGTTGAGGTATAGCAGAGTAGAAAGTCTGTGTAAGAGGAAAAGAACAGGCTCTGCACTGTTTTTAAGAGCCAAGCTTCAAAGCAAAGTTTTTTCCATCGTTTTTTTCTCTTACAAAAGAGTGTGATGGGAACCCAACCTGAACAAAGTGTGTCGCCTTTGGCATCAGAAAACTTTAAGAAGAGTGTCTGACAGAAAAAAGATACAGCACTGTTGTGTTCATTTAATGGCCGTCTTAAACACCACGAACAGCAAGTAATTCATCCACAGCCTTAATTATTGAAGAATTAATTTATTTTAAACAGTGTTATAAACATGATCAGTAAAGTGGAAGATAAAACAATAGATCACAGTCAAGGCAGAGGCACACCAGTCATGTAACTACAGACTCAAAGTCCAAGTTTAGTTTGACAATTGCTTTATATGTGACAGAAAAATCTAATAATTACATCAAATCCTTTGTGTTTCCTCTGATCAAACAGTATAATACATAAGAGAGGTCAATTCAATGTGTCATGACAGATCTTCAAACCCAGAGAACATTTTAAATGATCAACTAAACATTTTGTTTTTCTTCTACCTTTTGTGTTCACATGGCTTGTCTGATATTTTCCAGGCTCTTCTCGATGTTGTCAATAACCTCGACGGCTGCTTGTGGTATCCTGGTTCCGGGACCGAAGATGGCGCACACACCACTCTGATACAGAAACTCGTAGTCCTACAAACAGACAGGTTAATAATTATGAACATATATATTCCAATGATGTTTTTCAAGCAATTATTTTGACAACAGAATGTACCGCGCTTTAAAAGGACAGGACCAGACCCAACTGCATGGGCGGTCCTTGATTGTATGACAACTCCTCTTCAAATTATCTTGTGTTATATACTCTCGAAAAGATGTCTACGTCTTCAAAAGTACCGGTAACTGATTGAGAAGCAGTACAAGCTCATTTAAACTATAAGAGAGTTACGAATGTCTAGACACAATGGCTTATCCAATAGTACTTTAGAATTCTCTGAAAAAGTCTGTGGGAATAAGTGCCGATAGCAATTACTCTTAAGTCTCTTCAGTGTCAGCAGGGTATTTGCTTGCAATCTGATTCTCAGCGTGAGGAAACATATAGATCATTATGGTGGTTAGTTTGACACGGAAAAGCAGCACTAAAGAACACTACCAGCTTCAGGCAACTACCTCGCGCACGGCATATTATGGTTTTTTTATTTCCCTTCTGAATGAAAAAGACATTTCAAGCGTAACTTTTAAGTTCATGAAATAAAACATTAAAGGAATAGTAGCAACACCGCTGAGACTGCACCGCTCTGAAAGGGGCCGATGACAATCTGATTTTTTTCCAATTCGTTCTTTCATCTCCACTTCATAACTGACTGTTCCAGGAGTTCAGAGGGCCACAGTGCAGCGTAAATAATGAAAGAAAGAAAAAAAAAAAATCAGTCATTTGATGAAAAATGCATGTAAATACCTTTTATTTCATACACACTGTCACTCATAGTAGTTGCAGTTTTAGAAGCCATGTTAGTTAATATATAATTGGTTTCCATTGGGCCCAACAACCTCTCGAACTGGGAGTGAGCTGACAATCATCGACTGTAGTAACCTATACCTAGCTACCTCATAAATCCTCTTTTACCAAATACTATTCTCAATCTTCACTCACCAAGTTCAGTCTCATAATATATTTGTGTCTTCAAGTCCCACCTACACATAAAGTAATGATTATGGGCATAAAACAGGTCCAAAGTGAGTTTTTGTTGGATTTGAATAGGTCTGGGGCAGTTTCTGTTCGATTATAACAAGCTTTATCGTGTTTAAGTTTTGAAAGGTCTTTGAATTGTTTTTTATTGATTTTAGTTGGACTTTAACAGGTTCTAAATGGCTTAAGATGACATAAATAGAGTGATAGAATTTTAATTGCCTCAAGTAGTTGTAGTTGTTTCTTATTATTATGATCAAAATGGGCTCTCCCTGATGAAGGATAGAGTGCAGCTCGGGTAAAAATAAACTTGTAGTACCACAGTTTGAGAACAAAACCTGCCGAATTAGAGAAGGCAATAAAAGATGTGAAGGATTATAAAAAGAATCTTACCTGTGGTGGGATGACGCCTCCACATATGACCAGGATATCAGGTCTGTTGAGTTTCCGCAGTTCCTTGATTAGCTCTGGGACCAGGGTCTTGTGCCCTGCGGCGAGTGTGCTGACCCCGACACAGTGAACGTCTGCATCCACCGCCTGCTGTGCAACCTCCAAAGGGGTCTGTAATTCAAACACCAAGAATACATCCATTTCTCCATTTTATGTTGTGCTTTCACCTTATACCTTTTTCCCTAGTTTCCGTTAGACATGAAAGGGTATTAATTGAACGTGTTTGTGCCAGAGGTGTAAATGCTGCATGCTATTTCCAAATGAAATCATTCTTCACTGAGAGAAACATAGAATTGAACATAGAGCCTAGACTAAACTCAAAAAGCTATTTGGACAGTTTATCACAACGTTCCAGATCATAATAATTGCACAGAATGCCTGAAGCGTCCATACAAACTGAACCATGTGACAGCGCCAAGAGAAATAATGCAAACAAACTGTGACAACAGAAGTGTGGAGCACAAGCCTGCAGTGTGCATGTCATCCCAGACGCCACTCATCTTTAAAGAAAGGACAGAAAATAACAGGCCCAGAGATGGAGAATTACAATTTGTCCAAAGAAGCACACCGCCTTTTTCTTTCTCCCCGTCTTTTGTCGGCGTGAGAACAGTGTTTGCAGGTACTACTTTGCAATAACAGAGACGTTAGTATTTCTGTCACACAGCCTTTTTGTGTGGAGTCTGCGTGTCCTTCCCATTTTAATGTGGGTTCTCTCTGGGCACTCTGGCTGCCTTCCACTGTCCCAAGATGTGCAACCAAATTGGTGACTCACCCATGAATAAATGTCAGTGTGAATTATTGTTTGTCGGTGCCCGTCTGTATGAGTGATTGTCCAGGTTGTACAATGCCACCTGCTCAAAGCAGTCGGGTTATTCTCCAGCCTCATTCAGGACAAGTTACAAAAACTCGACTCGACTATGACTGAGCTCTTTACCAGCTGATACTATAAAATAAATGTAAACATATGCATGCAAAATTAATTGCTGCAACACTATCACATCACATTTCCTACATTTTTACCTTTTTCTCCCAGCTTTCCACAACATATGAAAAAAACAAACAAACAAAAAAAAAAACCAGTACACCGATCTGGACTATGGTCTCACTGTGGACATTAAAGACAAGCTGTGACTTTTCATCAATACATTTGACATGTACAAAAGGGAGATGTGTGTTCTCTATCAATAAATTAATAGCAGTGACCAAAGTCAACAAACAAGAACAGGCCACAACAAGAGTTTCATCCTGATGTTGAGGCAAATAACATCCAAAACCCCAAATGCTAAAGTTTGCTTCCACCTGACGTTTGTCGTAGCCTCTCTGTCGTACTTTCTAAGCATCCAGCCACTCTTTCATTTTTTTTAAATTCAATACAGACCTGAAACAGTGGTCCAATGTCCACATCGAAGCCCAAATCTGCGAATCCGGTAGCAATGACTTTAGCCCCTCTGTCGTGTCCATCTTGTCCCATCTTAGCCACCAGAAGTCGAGGGTTGCGACCCTCGTGTTTCTTAAATTCAGACACTCTGAATCACAAAAAAACCCCATAAACATCTACAGAATTATAACAAAGACATCACAAAGCTTCATTGCTAATCTTTTTACCTGTTGTGTGCCAGAGCGATCTCCTCGTGCTCCCCAAACTCACTGCGGTAAGCACCACTCACCATCCTGGTGCTGGCTTTGTGCTCACCAAAGATTTTCTTCATGGCATCAGTGATTTCACCCACAGAGCATCTGCACAACAAACAACCGCTTTATGTTGTGCTCAATTCAACGATCCATGCCTTTGAAATCAAGTTTGCTTTGACTGCTGCAACTGGCTGAGGACATGGGTAATGAAAGAGAAATAATGTGTGTATTCTGCTGAAATACAAGCCTCTATGTCAAATGCAGAGGATTAATGAGGTCTTACAGCAGGCTTTTAAGAGGCTGAATAGATCTAAAGAAGCCTATTCAATCTCAAAACTATTGTCCTTTTAAATAATAATTAATAATAATGTTTTAAATAGCATCTTTAGCAAAGTCTCGAATGTTTTACTTTTTATAAACATGGCAAATTACTGACCAGAAACACAGTGAAACCAACACAAGGCAAACAAAGACTGTGGTGTATCGACAATTTACTGGCTATAAATGAGTCATCTGCTGTGTGTGCTTATTGCAGAGTCTGTCGCTGATGTCAGAAGGTGAGGTGGTTTGTGTAGACCTTGCTCGAGCTGCCTCCACGGCCAGTTCCAGAAGGTTGCCCTGTCTGGTACGGGCACACTCCTCGATGGCGGCAAGGCATCTGTGAGCGGCGTCTGCATCACGGCTCTCCCTGATCTGTCAGAGGGGTGAAAATTCAAAAGATGGAGGATGGACAGGTCAGTGGTGTCAATACTTTATTTTACTGAAAAATTGCTTCAGACTGTCAGATTTTGAAAAGCAGCGCTAGTAAGGTTTGTGCACTTGAAAATGCCATAGTCAATCCCATTTTAGTTACACAATCGAAAAATGCCAGTAGACAGTCTGCCATGTGTCGACTAAATGCTACAGAAAGGTCCCAGTAGGCAGCAGCTTGTTCAACAGGTTTAAAGGCGAGTTGTGGACTTTTTGAGGGAAGGCGAAAATGCAAATTACAATCATTCCCCTACTCCTTATTAGAGCATGTGAACAGCCATGGCACCCTGCAGTGAGAAGCTGATCTCTATAAACAAACCCAGAGCATTAGATTTCCTTTCATTTTAAAAAATTCTAAAACAAAACAAAACATAATCAATTTTCTTTCTCATGCAAGAGGATAGCGCTCTTTCCCTCTCTGGGCAGTTGTCGAAACAGGAAATTATGAAACCTCAACTCATAAATGTATTATTAGAACAGGATACTTAATGAGTAAAAGAAAAAGATGCCTGCCCATTATTTTCAATGGACTTTTTCATTGGCGCATTTTTCATTGGGCTTCCAGTTTTATTTCTGCGTTATATGGCCTCTTGCATGTGTCTTGTGTTTTACCGGCCGCCAGGTTCCACGTAATCTGTTCTGACCAATGGGGGTGAAGAAAGATTAGTGCAGTGAAATCATAAAACAATAAAAGTTAGTTTTAGCAAATGTAAGGATTTTTAACAGAGAAAAAGTCCAGGATATGAAAAAAGACAACACGACAAAATCCGACTGTTTTGGCTATTGTAGGTGTCCTGTCAGCTGAATACCAGGAGCTTGTTTTTATTTTGATTGCAGTCTATGGGCAAAATGCTTTCCGGACCGTGTAGGATTTTTTTCATTGCAATTCCTCGAGTGGCTACTGATTAAATTGGTGGCAGGGGAAAGGGGGCGGTGCCTTATCCAGCTCTTATTATACATCCATGCCTCAACTGTGAGGCATTTTAAGTGATAGACAAATATAAAGTGTGTTATTTTGATGTGATTATACAGAACAACAGAAAGATTTGATGTTTGGCCTATATTGAGTCAGTCAAACTGTATTATTTTTTGCTTAATAATACAGTTTGACTGACTCAATAAGAAGTGACTCAATGAGAATCTAAACTGTACACTGCTATATTAGAAAACCATTACAATGTGGTTATATTGTAACGTTTTAATAATACACCAAATTAAAAAGCCTCTTGTAGCAGGTCTACACATAATGACATTTCAGTGCTCAGTGACCTTCGCAAAAAGCCATTAGGTTTTGCCAATCATTGAACTCAGCGAGTCTTTGTGTCTGTTTCAGTTCAGCCTCCTTGAGTGATTCTTCCTGCACTTCACTTATGATTATGAACGCCGTGTGAATTCCCATGTGGAAAAAATTATTCATCCTAATCGAGTGTGCATAAGTACATAAGCAGTTCACTGAGCAATGAAGCTCCTGCAGTGATATACCTGTCCCTCTCTTAGCTCATTAGAAGCCATAGGCATAAGAAATAATTATTAACCCTTAAAAACATTAACTGAGCAAAGGAACAGAACAAAATTAAATGGTTGAGTGGACTTGTGCCTGAATGTCAGTTTCAGATATCAGAGACCAATTTCCTTCGAGGTATAACAGCCAGCTCAAAGTAATCCCAAAATTCTTATTTCTTTTCCGTCTTGGGCAAATATTGCAGCACCTTCATTATTTCTTTTCATTTCTTTGTATTTGACAATAGAATGAAAACCCGGTAGAACAGCTGATAAAAATTGACCTGGATCAAAATCATGTAGAACGAGAAACTTTTGTCAGAAAGGATTTTTTGCTTTCAACTTGGGCCTAAATGATAAAGAATGCCTACCTAAAAACTTTTTCTCATTTGTACTTTTGACACTAGCTGAGCAGAGTTGTCATTCACGTCCTTCGCCAAAATCTGTGGCAGTTGGATTGGTGTGCGATAAAAGTGGAGGCTTTTATTCACATCATTTTGTTTCCATCAAACTAATCTGTGACCCTTGTCGGCTTACGACTCGAGAAACTGTCATCTTCTTCGCTCCGTTCCCTGTCAGTCTTTTCTTTTCTAGTCCGCCTTCAAAAAGAATCCTCACCTTTTTCAGTTTTTCAATCTGTTTCTGGCGCACGATGGTGTTATCGATGGCCAGCACCTCGACGGTCTCCTCCTTCTCCAGACGGTACTTATTCACCCCGACAATGACCTCTGAACCTGGAGGTTGAGCAAAGAGGGAAAAGGAGGACATGAAAGAGGTTTAATCTTTAATAATCCAAAGACTTTAAGGGAAATAGTTGTGGTTTAAATAATGTAAATTTTCAATGTTCCTGATTGTGTGTGTATAAGATTGTAGTAATGTATGAAGAGATATGTATGAAAAGAGACTGTCATGTCAATATATTTTTTCATCTTGGTGAAATAACAAAAATAACTGGGTCATTCCATGTAAAATAAAAGTCTTGAATTTGCTTTAAACTTGCTGTGATCAATGTTTGTAGCATATGTGTAAAATTTATGATGTTGGTCTTTTTTAGTTCAAAATCAGGGCTTCTGCAGAAGATCAAAGTTCTACAAGCCATAACTTCTATAAATCTATGTTTTAGACATGGTTCAACACTGTGTGAAGTTCTCCTCGGCTGTATGGTTTTCAAGTTATGGCCTTTACACAAAGTAGGACAACGTCTGAAAGTTTCATGTAGCTGGCACAAACAAAGTTCAGAAGTTATGACTGAACCTTATTTTCAGACCTCACATGTCCACTTTTTAAAATCCAAATATTTCACAAACTTTTTTGTACAAACGCTACCAGCCATATGAACATTGATCACAGCAAGTTCGAAATCGAAGAAGGTCTTGTGAGACTTTTTTGCTGAAATCTTTTACCTTGAATTCTCACGAGATTTGTACAATACTAAGCAAAATATCTGCAGTTCAAACTTGGCCGGTGTGTCCAATGTTGAGCAGTACTGACCGGTATGGCCATGTTTTAGGGTTGAAGATGCAATGGCTTTTTTACTGTTCTGAACGTAAACAACATGGCCCTCCTCTGATTGGATAAAACTGCAGTTACTAACTAATAAAAAAATGCAATCTCCAACCAGGTAATTATTGAGAGTACCAGCCCTTTTGCTTTCATTGGGAGCCCTCAGGTCAGGTTAGAGTTCACATTGAATGACCCAAATGTGTATGTTTTATACTGATGAGGTAGGAAAAATTTATTAAATGCTTATGAATTGCGTTCTGATTTTTACTGTGTTGTGGATTTCATAAGCATAAGAAGATAATCTAAAATGCTATGTTCATGAAACACTGGTCAAATGTACCAACAATCATTTATGTGTTCTGTTGTTTTATGTACTGTGATATTAACACATGGTTTTATCAGAATGCACTACTCGGCTTTAATGGGGACACTCTGTTTTAAGCATATATAGAGGGTGAAGCAAATCAGGGAGCCAATGAATATAAATGAGAAAAGCCATTAGATGGATTAGAGAATATCTGCAGTCTATGAAGGCTTTGCTCCACGACATGGAACAGTGACAAGCCAGATACAACTACTCCACAGAGATAAGAATAAACCAATATTTTTGCATTCCATACTATCCCCATACATTACACATCCTAATAGTGTAAACATGTTCCTGCTGCATTAAAAGCACCACAACACCACGGTTGAATGATTTCCTATCAGACCTCGCAGGCACCTGAATCTGAAACTGTCTTGTAATGATGTAAATGTAATTGTGTGAGTCATGTGGCCGAGGACTAACCCATGAGAGGCCGCATAAACAGCCCTGGGAAATGAAATAAGATGGTTTACCTGAGTCTATGCGAGCCTGTCTGCGTGCTGCGCATTCTTCAATCCGAAGCTTAGGAATACCCTCAGCTACAGCTCTCGCCATGCCGCCCATTTCTTCGATGTCTTTGATGAACTAAAGATAAGACAGGAAGAAGCTGTCAAAGTAAAGGAACAAACAACATACCAGACCTATTTTTGTTCACGGTTTTGTAACACCAGTGCTATCAAATGCTTCAAGATAGTGTTTTTATCCCCTTCAGCACATAGTAGTTATAACACTGCTAGTTTGGTGAAGCAAGGCCACAGAGACTTTACCTTTGAACTGCTGTTACTAGGGCCAGCTTCCATTTTATTCTAAACACTTGGACGTCTTCAGTGTTGATTTAAATGTCTTGTCCATAGAGGATATTGCCACAACAACATAAAGTTTTCCCCAAGGAGTTGCCACAGCAGAGTGATTCGCATGAGTAGCTTGGCAATGTTTTTGATGCGGATAGGGACCTGCACAGTGACCTGTGGCTGGAGTAGCTTCCCAGAGGATTTGAACCCTTAATCTTCTGCACCACACTGGGTGCACTAACCTCTCCACCAGAGAAATTTCCACAACAACAATTTCCACAAACACAGCCATATAGAGTAGTTGTGTAATACTTTGCTCTGGGGTTTTTATAAATATGGAACAGAATAAAAAGCAGTACTATTACAAAAAATGTAAATACCCTCTATGCCTGGGATCCCTTGGCCGTGGCTCATCTGGCACACGGAGGTATAGAAGGCATAAAAACGAAATACTTTCTTTCCATTTTATTTATAATGCAATCTTCTGGTTGTTTTATTTTGGCATTGTTTTAAAATGCCTACTTCTGACTGAGCCCTTTCCACTTGAGCAGTTGACTTACTCTTATTCCCAAGTGCCCTACAGTCTAAACTAAGTAAACAAAATATTATTGCTGGCTTGCATTGAAAAGAGGGGAAGACCTAGTGATGACACAGTAGAAAAGAAGACGGTCAACAAAAAGAGAGCTGCTTTCAATGAGTTCTGAAAAAAGTGATGGCTCTCTCTCTCAAAAGGTCTCTTAAATGCAAATGACAGTGGCCTTAAAAATAGTTTGAGACTTCTTCAAATCTCACAAACTTCTGGATGCAAAAATATCCTAAGATCACTTGAAAAGCACTAATAAACTTGTGAAGAGGGTCTTTTCTACCATAAAAGCAACCAAAAAAAGATTATGAAGTACAGTGGACATAAGAAACACACTTCAGGCGTCGCTGTTTCCATCATCGCTACATAAGACTGTACTGTTACAGGAAAACAAGGATCTGTGAAAAAAATGTTATGCAGGAAACTGGTGCATGGACCAAAAAAAGATGGGGACCACTGCTCTATGCATTACACAGTTGCAGAGTTTTTGAAGTTGTAGAGGCCTTGTTGCGTGTTTTTTAACTGTCCAATTAGTAGCCAGACATAACACAGTCATTTAGCTCCTCCAAACTGTGGCTATGCTGACACCAACTACTGGAGCGAATAAGCAGCCTAGACCACCTTACAGAATAATTGACTCTCTTTAAATCCACATTTACCTTCAGCGCAGTGTTGTAGACGTCATTGGTGAGAGCCTCCATCATGTGTGAGCCGCCCCAGGGATCCGCCACCTTAGGGATACCCGACTCCTCCTGGATGATGATCTGAGTGTTTCGGGCAATGCGGGCACTCTTGACTGTGGGCAAGCCCAAAGCCTCATCAAATGAATTGGTGTGGAGCGACTGTGTCCCTCCGAACACGGCGGCCATTGCTTCGATAACTGTGCGTATCACGTTGTTGTAGGGATCCTGAGAAAAAAATTTACATCTTGTGATACAGTAAAACAAAAAACTGCATTTTCTTATGCAATAGGGAAAAATAACCACTAATTTGTTAGCTAGATATGGTTAGAAGCTTATAGACACTACTGTTAATAGTACAAAAAAACACTAAACAAATATTTACTTGTTCAGTGAGAGACCAGCCTGAAGTCTGGCAGTGTGTCCGAAGAAGAAGTGACTTAGCATTCTTAGGTTGGAAGTTTTCTTGGATGAGCGTGGCCCATAACCTCCTGCCTGCCCTCAGTTTGGCGATTTCCATGTAAAAATTCATTCCAATACCCCAGAAGAAGGACAATCTGTGGCACAGCATAAATTGAGAATTGATTACACTGGCTACACGCACAGAATTATTTGTATATTTGAAAAAAAAAACATACACACAACTACACAATCTCGAGCATCTTCAGCGCTGAATCAATAAGTTATAACTTCGATAAAGATGGGTCGGAAGAAAACACCACCAACCAGCACGCAAACAGATAAAGCACCTTTCGATTTCACACATCTGCCGAGCGTCCCTGTATTGATTCACAGGTTATCTTAGTCATTAAGTAAAGACCATTCAAGCTGGTCCTCATGCTGTGTCTGGGGATTACATGTCCATGCAGGTCTATTATCGGTGCAACTGAATGTCAGGAGGAAATGGCATGGAGGATCTCCGGAGGCTGTGTGCAGTGCGAAGAGAAGAACTTGGTCTAGTTGTCCTCATGAGCATACTTATATACTTAAACTAAAACTAAACTAATACCTAGAAAGTATGATTTATAAAGGAATGAGACCGACTTATAGTATATATACACATCAAGTAATTTGTGTCCTGATGGGTTTCTTTTAACAGAAAATGCGGTAAATGACTTACAGTATGCAATTTTTTCAATCACCTCATAGTATATAGTAATGAATGATGAGAGAATGAGACAGTGGCTAAGGAGGTAGAGAGGCTTGTGTTAATGACTGGTTGATAGCAGTACAAATGCAGCCATTTTACAGATGGTTAGTGGGGCTTAAAAACATTGAAAACGGGGGGGGGGAAAAACCCCCCAAAGAAAAAAAATTTGGGAAAAGGGAAAAAAAAAAAAAAAAAATAAAAAATATTTTGCTTTCTATTAATGAGAGACTAGTGGTGTGTGTGTTGTCAACTAGAGAGAAGTTAAAGGTAATCTGTGTTATGAGCACTGTGCATTTTAGGTGTTTCAATATAACATTGCCCCCTTTTTTTTTTTTTTTTTAAACAAATGTAGTCATTTGTAAACTAATTAATTTAATTGTCTGATCTGAAAGTACTTAGAAAAAGGCAATAGTCCATAAAATACTGGGAAACCTGATTTGAACTGTTGCTTTGTATGTTCGCAATATAATACATGGCGGCCATTGTCGACCTTTAGGATCAATTAAATTTATTGTACCTCGGAGCGAACTCATCAATGGTTAAGCCTGCTTTCAGTCCAGTGCGGCAGTACTCAAGGCCATTAGCGATGGTGTAGGCTACTTCCAGGATTGCATCAGCACCGGCTTCCTGGAGATGGTAGCCACTGATGGATATGGAGTTGAACTTTGGCATATGCTGTGAACAAAGACAGGCAGTGAGTCAAGAGAGAATCTACATCAATTTAAATAAGTAAAAATCACAGTACCTTTGAGGTATAAGCAAAGATGTCTGCGATGGCATGCATGGAAGGTTCCGGGGGGAAAATATACGTGTTGCGCACCATAAACTCCTTTAAAATGTCATTTTGAATTGTACCAGTGAGTTTGGCCTTAGACACACCCTGCTCCTCTCCAGTCACAATAAACATGGCCAAAACAGGGATTACCGCTCCGTTCATTGTCATTGAAACAGACATTTTCTCTAGAGGTATTCCATCAAAAAGCATCTTCATGTCCTCAACCGTATCTATGGCAACACCAGCCATGCCCACGTCTCCATGGACTCTGGGGTTGTCTGAGTCATAACCACGGTGTGTAGGGAGATCAAAGGCCACTGAGAGACCCTGCTGGCCAGCTGTCAAGTAGAAATGACACAGGGAGTTACGTGACTTTAAGTTTCAGCTACTATTACGTGATTAATAATTTCATGTGAACTGTAAGATTAAGCTATGCATAGTTCTTTTGAGAAACTTTAGTTTTATTTCTTGACTTCAAGTGTGTTACATGTTCAATTATAAGTACTGCATCAAAGGAAGAGGTTAGACCTACAAACAGGTGTATTTGAAGACAGGGTAAAAAGCACTCTGAGTATATATATTATATTATATAATATAGGAAAAAGTCCCTTGTGTCTTTTTAAATATAAATTCAATATTGATTAAAAAAATACCTTTGATGTTGTCCTTATAAAACTTGTTACTTTCTTCGACAGTACTAAACCCTGCATACTGTCTTATAGTCCATGGTCTGTATGTATACATGGTGGGATAGGGCCCCCTAGTGTAGGGAAAGACTCCAGGGAGATCATCTGCAAAAGCAGCAGAGTCTGCTTTAGTGTACACAGGTTTAATTTTTATTCCCTCAGGTGTGCGCCAAATCAAATCTTCAGGGTTTTTTCCTTTGAGCTGTTTCTTGGCGAGGCTTGCCCACTCCGGATGTATGTCCCTCTGATCCTGACATCTAACAGAGGTATGAATCAAGGAGCTGTGTGAGTTTGAAGCCAGTACAGGAGCTCTGACCAGGCGGCGGGCAGCCAAAGCTGCACATGCTCTGTGAGCAGACAACATGCTTCCTGCTGCTCCAGTCAGATACACATGGATCACCTGAGGAGGGATGAAAGAAATGGAAAACAGTTTTATTATTGGGTACATATTGACAGTTATTATAGATTTACTCAGTTGCTAAAAACCATGGGCAACAGATCACAGCATCACAGACTACTGTTTTTAGACAACAACATAAGAATTTAAGCAATTTCAAAAAACTTAACACATAGGAAAGATACTGGAGTTTGCTTGATAAAGTGCAATAGTATTATCAAGATAGCTCGAATAACTATAAGTCTTCAAACATTAGCATTTTCAATCAGTGTCTTTATTTTTGGTTGGCACGTTATAGGCATTGTTGTGATCCATCAGCTAGCTTAGGTTTAAGTGTTAGCCTACTTAGGTGTCATTTTCATGCTTGCGAATGTTATTTATGCATTCTAATAGTATTAATGCAATCTTTAACGCATTGGTTACTTATTAAACTTACATTTTAAGAGAGTGGGGGCTTAATTTCTGGTTAGTGGAAATACAACTGCGCATTTCAACATTCGCGCTAACTATCGAATAATTCAATCACTAACGTTGATTTAGGAAAGAAATACCGTCTACATGAATTCATAATCTAAAATCTTTCAACATACGCATGTATATTTTCTGACCTTGTGTTTGCTGTGCTCTGTCGGGTTTGGAAAGGTGTGCAGTAGTCCAGCCAATGACGTTTCACAACATTGCGTATTAGCCAATCAATTACCAGCATTCACGCACGAACTTTGACATGGTACCCGGAAGTACATGAGACGAAGATTTTTTTTGTTTTGTTTTTAAACCGCACGTTTTTTTGATACTTGTGTTATTTTCTCGATATATTCTTGTATGGGCCACATTGTATTTTTTATTTATTTTTTAATTTGAGGAGTATTGTATTTGATTTTTGCATTTTAGAAAACTTAAGCTGTCCCGGATAGACAATAATTCTGAGTGTACATTTGTTATTGAAATATATTCCATGTAGCTTTAATTTGGCATTTGTGAATTAAGAAAAGGTTTTATAATTATTATATATTACAGACACTGGCAACGCGCTTTTAAACTTCTGGATCCTTTCTTGAATGTATATTTATTAAATTTGCCAGCAGGCGGCAGTGTTGTTAATGTAATGCAGCGCCATTTAAAGCGCACGTTCAACCTACAAAACACAGAACAGTAGTTTCTTTACACATTACATGCCATTTTTATTCAAGAGTTGGTCGATAAACCGTAATGGCTCTCATAGAGTTCTGTACAGTATAACTGGCTTGAATAGGATACATTTGCAGTCAATGTTACGAGGGATATAAAATATACTAAACATAGCAACATCATTCAAAGCATTCAGCAGGACTAACCCATCAAAGTGGCAATGCAGACAGTGGTAATGCCCAGGTAGAATACAGAGTATTAGGTATTGTACTTCCATCCAGCACACATCCTTTATTTGATCAAACTGTAAGGCAGTATACATTTTGTTTTGCAACGTACTGTGGCATAATCAAATGACTGATTGGTTTTATTAAACAAAATTTACAACTTTAACTGATTTAAATCAAAAAGCATTTTTAATCATTAACAAACAAATATGTGTCTGAAAAAAACATTGTGTGATTTAATATTTCTTGAAGTTTTCATAGATGACGAGGTGGCAACAAAGCAGCATAGACACTTTTAAAATACTGAACTGTAGAAAGTAGAAATCAACAAGAACAAAAACGTGGATTGTGGGAGGCAGCCGCTGGTTATGGAAACGGCTTGTAGCAGATGCCGCCTCATTTGACTTTCACCCTCCGACAGTGACATCACTCCAGCTTAAGTAATTCCACATCGAATATAAGTGTGGCATTTGGAGGGATGACCCCTGGGTGACCTACTGCCCCATAAGCCATATCTGGTGTGCACGTGATTTTAGCTCTCTGGCCGAGGCTCATCTGAAACACAGGAAAATTTAAAAAGTTGTCATTACAGTTATGCGGCACATTTTATCTTGTGCCTAGTTTCTCCAATTATTTCTAATTAGACATTCAGTTCCCATGTGAAGAATACAGCCAACATTTGGCATTTCATTCTTCACTATTTCCAAGACTAGTGACAAGTTACTCCTAAAAAACAGAAGAAAGTATCCAATTCAATCTTTAGGATATTTGTAGTTTGGTAATGATATTTTCAAGTCTGTCTTCTTGAATCTATTAATCCATCCACATCTTAAAATATTAGCACTCATAGATTTCCTCAAGTTTTATATAAAATAGTAGTATAGTTATTTCAAAAATAGAAGCTGATCATTAAAAAGGTATTGGGTTACTCTTTGGAGTTGATCTTTACCTGTGCTACTCCTTCTTCCCAACCTTTAATGACCTCCATCTTTCCAATCTTAAACTTAAAGGGTTTGTTCCTATCTCGAGACGAGTCAAACTTTTTCCCATTCTGCAGCATGCCTGTCAAAGAGAGAAACATTTAATATGTAATTATATGTGATTATTATTCACTCTGGATGCAAATAGTTAGTGCAGTTTTCACTTTAAGGAGCAAAAACTTAAGAGACTATCAGGAAACACTGTGCTTTAGAGAAATGTATAAGAGAAATGTGAATTGTCTCAACCTCAGTGGAGACCAAATTCTTCAAATTCTATGAGTTATTTATGCCTTTAGTCATAAAAAAATAATAACCACGATTCTGTTTTACTTTGTGCTTTTCTTTCAGCCAGTTTATTGCTTCAATGGTCACTTTAAGACTAAGCCATAGTCCAGCCTGAGGTATTATACTATCTGGGCTTCTTATCAGGATCTTGGATCAGTCTCAATTATGTAAATGAACAAAGGGAATGTGGATTGGGAAGCACTGGCCTGGTTTAGTGGATTATTTTTAAAGTTAACTAGGCCAGAGCTCGCCCATATCTAGACCACCGGGGGAAGAAAGTCCAGGAATGTGCTCCTTTACAACACTGACCACCAATTCAAGCGTGAGAATAACACTGGGACCATTACACTGGACCAAAAGCACTACTTCGTTACTTCATTTTAACATGGCCTCCCTTGCCCCTTGAGAAAACACAAGCTAGTTTCTGAAAGTATGTTTTGTTTTTGTTGTTTCTTTACTTGTCAAGTAAGCTTTCAGTGAAAAAAATAGAAATGAATTGAAGAAATGATAGAAAATGTGCATTGTGTAAAATATTGTGCATGCATACGTATTCTCAAAACCCAGTGGAAGTTCGATTGCACAAACAAAATCCAAACAAATTTACAGTTTGACCTCTTCAATTGGACACATTTTTTGATTTATCTGCCTGTGTCATAATTCAACAAGTGTGAATATCTGGCATTTAAAGTTGTCGTGTAGAGTTAGGTTTGCCGATGGGGTCTGGTACAGTAACACCTCTCTACTTTCAGTCAACCTAAACTTAGAAGGGGCATCATTTCCAGGGATCACAGTAGGCCAGATATCTGTGGGTTGGGATTGTTCCAACTGTGGAGTCATCAAGTGCACGCCCTAAATCGAATAACACCTGCAGCGAGTTGGAGCAGCAGCATCCAACTGTAGGAAAAGCGGGCTCAAGTTCTGGCAGAGGTGGCTTGCGACATGTAAGGAAACACTCATTTGCGTGGTTCACAGGTGGCATGTCAGTGAGGGATCGTGGACGTATCCTGATGACTCCATTGGCTTGGACAGAGTACAGGATGCAGAGAGGTTTCTTATACGAGTGGGTTGTACGGCTGATACTGTAGAATTACACACACACAGTAGACTACCGTAGTTTTTACTTAACATGTTCAAGAAACTAGGGCTGCACAATATTAGAATAACATGCAATATAATATCTATAATGATATGAGCTGCAATATTTAAATGCTCTATTGACATATAGTCTAAAACTGTTAGAAAATACAAAGAAGTAAAAGGACTGAGTTCCACTTGTCAAAGTAGGAGCTAAATCACTATTAAAGACTAAACAAGGACTAAATAAAGACTAGACAGGGCTAAACTAGGACCAAATAAGGAATTAAATTTACAGGTCAAAACCAGGACTTTTTAATTTAGTCACACCAAAGTTTGATTAAATGCTGTTTTGAAAGGCAAAAAGTAAATGTCTGTCAAAAAAAGACCATAACATTATAGCGATACAACTCTTACTACACTTCTTTGCAAATTGGGTATTACAATAACGATAATATCGCGATAACAATAATACTGCGATACATTGTGCAGCGCAATTACAAACAGCTAACTAATGCTTGTGACCAGCCCTAAACAAATGGATTTGGCTCCCCACTAAGAACAGCCCCTGAAGCCCTATGCACCTGCTTTAAATAAAATAGTACTATAACAATTATTTTACCTAAGACTGACTTCTTTAGTTTTTTCACATCACCCTCTTGCACACTGCATACTTACTATAAATGAAAGTGACTCAACAATGACATGATACAATATACAATCTGACTCCTCTCCCTGCTGGGCCAGTATTCACAGGAATGCATCAACATCCAAAACAGGTCATAAATGCCACTTGTATCACTAGTTTGTTATCACACAGAGGACAGCTAAGTATGGGTGGGGTCTCTGCAAAAATAAAGCGGGGGGTTCTGTCGCTTCCTGACTCTGGCTCCCACCACACTCTCTCCTCTCGAGAGGCTTTCACATGCTACTCCTCTGACTACATCTGCAAAATGGTGTAGTGCACCAGGGTGGGGTTATTTTTACTCCCTTTACTGTATCCTGTCTCACCCCAGTCTAGGAAGGCTGCCAGCACAACAACCCCCCCGGCCCAAGTGCGGATAAAATGAGATGCGATCTGCGTGTTAAGCTATCTGTCTACGACAAACTTATATGTGTTGGTGCATTTCACAGCTGCGAGTATCCACGTCGCAATGGAAGTATAAAAAGTCTCTGGCTAAACTAATGCAGTGTGAATATGTATGCGTATCAAGTGTCAGGTGAAAGATGTAATTAGGTGTAAAGAAAATAAACAGCATATTGAAGGTGTTAGTCTGCCCAGAGTAGCACGAAGACAAGTCTAGACTTTTGGTATTGCAGAGATCCCACAGAATTTAAACACTACGTTCCCCCTTGTAAGGCAACTTTGGCATCTGCCAACATACAACCCTATCTATTTCAGTGTGACGCACCGAGTACCATTAGGTTTCAGCATTCACGTTTCAGTGTTAAGTCCGGAAGTCAAACATGGTAAAGGAAAGGAATCTAGATTTAGGTATGACGTCATCTCTGGGATCATCTTATCAGTGAAGACATACAATGCCTCCTTATCTCCAAACCCACAGTCATTAAAAATGTTGTTTACGCTGTAGCTGATAAAAAGACATCTGATTTTTTTCCCTATGAAAGCATAATGCTCTAGTCACAGACATGGTGTGACGCAAAAATAGGCTCAGAGAAACTCTTGAACCCTTAACCCCTAATGTATGACCCCCTCCCGAGTCAGATGACACCATTAGCTTTGTTAGCCACTGAGTAGTCGAACTGCTTTAGCTACTTTAGTGTGTCGTGGACTAAAATGCACCAAACCAATTTAACTCACAGCACTCTATTGATTAAGAGATGAGCATTTCAATGGAAAAAAGAGTCCCTCACTGCTAATGTTATGCAAGAAACAAGTGCGTGAAAGACTGAGCAGCTCACTTATAGCGTAAGAGTGCGTCTATATGAGTGGGTGTCGAAAAGCCCAGAGGTGAAAGTGCAGATCAGAAAGCTACTGCGGTGTGGTGCGGTTAGTGTCTGTGAAAGTGAGGTTTTAATAGGCTTCAAATCGTGTTCTATACTGGGGAATCGGCTTGTGCTCTGTTACTGTTAGTGTTTATCACCATTATCTTATCAAAAGACACGGGGTTGGGCCAACGAACGCACAGGAGAATAATATTTGACTTATTTCAAGCCTTCTTAATTCAAAGTCAGTGTGAACATATGAGAAATAAGCACTGTTAAATGGTATCTGGTCACATGACCCCACGTGAGTGTCGAATATAACTTAACACTCCAACATCAGACATGAGACAGCTGATCCTCTCGCTAAAGTCTCATTTTAACAGTGTTTGGGCATTCAGTACAGTAAATTCAGCTATTTTCTTGGATTGTACAATTTAGTGTGAATTAAAGTTATCGCAATATTGTCGTTATCAAAATATTATTTCTGACCCAATATTATCGTTATCACAATATTATAGTCATCACAATATTATTGTTATTGCAATATTATCGATATCGGAAAGAATGATTAAGTTTTTGTGTCATATATTGCAGCTCGTATTGTTACTGCAATTTTCAAAATAGCTGTTCTATATGGCATCTTTTTCTAATATTGAGCAGCCCTAATGCTAAAGCTCCCCCTGTGTATACAACATATTAATGTGTCCTTCACTGGAAAAGGTGCTTCCTTTAACTCCCCTAAAGTTTATGGATCATTCCAGTAAATCCCAAAGTCAAATCAGAAAAGCCAGAAAAGAAAGGCAAACCTTTCCCACACAATGGAAACAACCACAAAGGCCTATTCCCAGGGAAAAGAATATCCTGGTGATCTTGTACACAGGATACTGCAGTAAGTTTAGCTCCACTGAGAGAGAGAGACTAAGACAATAGAAAATCCAACCGGTGGTGTAAGCAGTTGGATGTAATTTAAGGCTAACAGACAATCTGGTTATTTCTGTACTGGTAACTGCTAAAGCCAACACACAAGAGTTGGCTGAGGACCAACACCTGCCTGTAGACACATGTGATAAGGCGCAGACACAATGAAATCACTTAACAGCCAACGCCCGTGACACAACACTTTTTATAACCCTGTAATACGCCAATGATTCTCCAACAGACTGGTGATATGTGAACTAGCTTTTGTTTACTTTCTGTCTGACCTAGTTGTCTGGACTCCTAACCCTCAGGCACAGAGTAACCCAAATTTATTTTCAAAATGTCTCAGTTGTCTCGCTGCCCTGCATCAAAACTGGATAAAAACTGGAAAAAAAAAAGCAGATGTTTGCTGTTGTGTGCGAATGACAACACGACTCACAATGTCTTTGTATTAAGCGAAAGGTGCATGAATGTTGTCTGGGTGTGGTGAGGGAGGCTATACTTTGAGACACAGGTGCTTACATGTCTTTACTGCGTGTGTAACTGACAGATAAACACATAAAGTGAAGAAGAATCAAATCATGTGCAGAGTTGGTTACCTATGTAATGAACCACACATGTCTGGCCCTTCTTTGGAAACGTTCTTCCTGTTGAGAAAGGGAAGAAAACAGAAAACATGGTTACGTTTTGTCTGTATACTTTAGTGGCAGCTTGGCCTAATCTCCTAGATTAACAATGGCTGGGTTCAATGGCTGGCGTGGTGTTCCTGCCTTGGCCAACAGAACACACATACTTAAAGCAGACATGCAGCTCGAGGTCCCCTCCAGGGTCTCACTCACATATTGAAACTTTAGACTGCAGCTTATTTTTACAGGCTAAAAGGGATATCATATGTCCTTAATTACAATGTGTGCAGAATACACCTTGTACTGCATCCACTTGGCACATAAATCTCAGTTCATTTGACCAACAACAGCATGTTAGAATTGCATGTTTAAGTTAAGGGAGTGACACCTTTTGGGGGTCTAGATATTTACAGTAAGTAGATAGTTCTGGAAAAATAGCGTCAGAGATAGTGATAATGACTAACAGTAAAATGTTGTATTTACACTGTCCTAAATGCATCCTACGTGCCACCGACGTCTGCAGAGTGATTAGGGTTCTCTTGTATGGTACAGTTTACAAATGACAAATCACTGTGTTAACTTTGGCACAATCTGAAAGCCTTTCAAGAGGAGAAAGCCCCTGAACAAGCAGCAGCCCCGCATCAGCGCACACACATGCGAATAAATGAACTTACCATCACCCGGAGATATTGTTTCGACTTCCACACCCATAATTCTGATGCTACCAGGACTAGCTCTCAAGCATACAAGCTAAGAAGACGTTTCGATAGCTAATGTTACCCGTTTAGCGGCTACAAGTCGGGGTGTATTGGTAGAGACCATGCATTCAGCGAAATACTTGAGAGCCGTAGTCACAGCCCACAGTCCAACAGCCGAGATATTTCCACGGAGGCTACGTCGAGAGCCCACACTGCTGTACGTACGTAGCCTACAGTCACATAGCTCATGTGTGCCACACTGTTCATTCAGAGTTTATCATAAATATACCATATTTCACTCCCGGATTTAAACATTATACTTATATTTAAAAAAAATACTGATTTTGATATGATTTAATTAAATAAGTCTACAACAGTTTTGCGCAGCGCCATCTTGCGGTTAAACGGTTGAACACTTTTCAACTACAGCTCCCATAATGCACTGGAACATTTTGCTTCCGAGTCAAATAAACCAATAGCGCGGATACGTCAAAACTATCCAAAACGCAAAATACCGGTAACAAAATACGTTTATTTCTATTTTATTGTGTTTATAATCTTCTCGTTAAGTAGTCTGAAGCCGAGGTAGATGTAAAATACATTTTAAATTGTACTTTTTTAAGTTGTAAGGTAACGTGAACTACCAGCATGCTACATGTTAAATTGAAGTGAATATTTGTTTCAGATTATAATGCTGATGTATATTGCCATTCAGCTAGTTTTACTTCAGCTTAATTGAAGGTGTCTTCACTTTAGCCCAGTCGGTGAAGCATCTTTTTATGCCTCATACTTTGGGCTCATAACGTGCACATTAAATTTAAGCAGTGTGGGAAGTTATGTGTGTATCACTAAATAAATTAATCTAATATACACAAATAGACCTTTCAGTATAAAGGCGTCTTTCTTTACAACAGTGATTAATATTGAACTTACCAGATCTGACAGTATGCAGACTGGAGATAAGACACACCTACTCAACACATTCTGATGTTAATGCTCTGAGGTCGCCACTGAACCTGTGTGTTGTTAAGGTCATTGAAGCGTAAGCAGCTATAAGTGTTCGTCACCGCTGCCTCAGCTCAGAGAAGGGGGATTAAGGCATGTACTTGGAAGGAGACACGAGAGAGGCTTTTCCTATTCTTAATCTGCATAGGTAGCAATAGCTACCCCTGGACAAGACTCACTTAGCTTTTGCCATCAATGGTAACTTTGTGACTAATTTTCTTTTCTTCTTCTTCTCCACACATGCCAGGATGGATCTTGGTAAGGCAAAGCTGCTTAGGACCGGTCTCAACACTCTACACCAAGCCATTCACCCTGTGCATGGGATAGCATGGACAGACGGCAAACAGGTCTGCCTGACTGCCCTGTACTTTATCAATGGCGAGGTCAAATTTGGGGACACTAATGTTATTGGACAGTTTGAGCACGTCTTTGGGCTCTTTTGGGGCCCTCTGTGCTGCTCTGACTCACCTGCCTTGTTGGCTGTACAGCACAAGAAACATGTCACTGTATGGCAGTTGCAGCTCAGTGCTCTTGAACAGAACAAACTGCTGTGTACTCAAACCTGTGAGATGAGCGAGCCTTTCCCATTACTCTCCCAAGGCTGTGTTTGGCATCCTAAAATGGATGTTTTGGCTGTACTGACCAAGAGAGACACTTCTGTTCTGTTTTCTGTTCGGGTGGACAACAGGAGAATCAAAGCGGACATAAAAGGGAGCGGGCTCATCCACTGCGCTTGCTGGACTAAGGATGGTACTCGGCTGGTGGTGGCTATAGGCAGTGCTCTTCACTCCTACATATATAATGACATTCAGAAGAGTCTTGTGGCTTGCTCCTTTTGTCCCATCTTTGATGTAGGGGGCTATATCTGTGCCATTGAGTCCACAGGAGAGGCACAAGTAGCAGTTGCTACAGAGCTGCCTCTGGATAAACTCTGTGGCTTAAATGCTGGTATGGCATTTGACTTGCCGACAGAGGCAGAGTCCATTCGAGGCCAGGTTTCACAAATGTCAGAGGATGACAGTGTCATGGACTCGAGAAGAAAATCATTTGATTCAGAGAGGTCTTACATCCCCAGCTCAGGCCCACTGGATCTTACTCATCTTCTGGCGAGGCACCGGCGTTCTGACCCCAGCCCTCTTATTCACCTGCGCCGCAGAGACACTGTGACTGGCTCTGGGCAGGACTCCTCACACCTCATCTTGGTCACCTATGAGAGGAAGGTCACTACCACACGCAAAGTCAGTATCCCTGGGATTTTGGTTCCAGATATTGTTGCTTTTGACCCTCGTGGCTCTACAGTTGCTGTGGCTTCTAACACATGCAACATGGTGCTGGTGTACTGCATCACTGCTTCTGCCATGCCAAATGTCCAGCAGGTCTCACTGCAGACTAATGACAGGCCAAAGGGAGTGTGTTTTCTGAATGACAAGATGCTTCTGCTGATGGTGGGCAGGCAAAAGTCAAATGAACCTGCTTTTCTTCCAGCTTCTAACACAGATAAATATATTCTTCGGCTTGCCACCAAAGAATTGATGTATGATGGGGAAACCCTTACCTCGCCACCCCCCCACAATCGTGAGCCAACTTCTGTTATCGGCCCAGGGATTAGGAGGCACTCTGAACACATATCGAAGGATGACAGGGAGCGTCCAGGGATAAAGGACTTGGTGTTGCCTGGAGGGGGAGTAATTCGCTCACCTGCAAACAGGCGGAAGCTAATTGAGGAGGTAAGGAGCAACGAGCCTAGTCCTGTCACCAGCTCTGTGGACTTCTCTGACCGAGCATCAGACAAAGCTGTGTCCAGTACATCCTCCATCACACTGGAGAATTACGATATGGACCACATCAACCGCATGTCCAGCCTGGCAGTCGCTGGCCAGACCAGCAGGGACTCCAGTCGTGCAAGTTCTCCTCGCTTGGAGCCATCAGAGAAACTCCACACAGATCCAACACTACCTTTGGCTGAAAAGACATCCAGCCATTCAAGGGAGCGTGCACTGGAGCAGCTGGTCCACAACATGGAGAGGCTTTTTACTCGCTTTGCAGATGTACAGCAGTGCCTGACAGAAATCAGAGATTATACACAAAATGGCAAGAAGGCGCTGAGTGTCTATCCAAATTCTACGGAGCCCCCTTACGTTAATGTCACCTGCCAGGTACAGTATCACAATATTAAAAAATCATGTCAGCTTTTGATGACTTCTGAATAGTTGTACACACTTTACCCAGCAATTATGTTTGAGCTGTTTCAATTTTAATGAAGTACATTTGCATTTAGTGCCTTTTAACACCTTAATCAGCCGCCATGTTCACTATAATAAGACTACAGTGATAAGACTACGACAAAGATCGACTCAAATGATGAGAAGTCTGAAATCAGTAAACATGTTTCAATGCATAGTTAATCAGCAGGTATTGGATTAAGATAGTGGTTATCTGATTAGAAGAGCATCCTGTCTGACCCTATTGTTCCTGATAGCAACATGATGGCTCCTCCAAACTCAGTCTCACCTCCTCTTCATACTCCCTTTTGTACCTTCAGAAACAGCTATCTGAAAATGTCTTCATTGACGAGCGGAGGCCAGTGCTGCTGTGTGATGGAAAGCTTTGTCTCCGCTCTTTGCAGGATCTCTTCAACCTGACGATTGTGGAGATGATGTATGGTAAGTGGAGAAATCAAAGTATAGTTATGTTACATGCTTTGCAGACAAATTTCAAATTTAGACCATTTCAGAAAACTGTAGCAGTCACTTTACTCTGTGGCAGTACCTACTGTAAGCTGCCTTCTTTGTTCTAAAGCCTGCTAGATTAGCTCTGTTGTGTGGAGAGTGTACAAAGTTAATGAAGTAATAGCCTTTAAAGAGTCTCCACAGTCTCTCTTAGAAAAGCTTTGTGATAATCAGCTAGACACAGTTATTTGGAGGTCAACATAATTAACTTAGTATATGTTCACTTTGGCTTTCATTCATGTTTTCATTCTTTATTTGTTAATGATGCACATATTGTATTGTACAGCCATGCTACCATTGTTCTTTTGCCGCTGTGTGAGCTATAAATGGAAGTGATTAAAAGCCTAGGTGAGATTACAAGGTTTTAAAACAAAAGCAGCTTACTACTTTTAGTGTGCATCATGTTTTGTTGCTACGCTAGCAGACTCCTCACTTCGTTCTCTGAAAGTAGGCAGGTGTCAGCCAGATCACTGAATTGTGGTACTGTTTTTTTCAGGGCCTCTGTGGATCGTGCTCGTGGCAGATGCCGATGGCTTTGTGCCGCTAACTTTCAAACCCAAAGATGAGCTCACAGTGCGCAATGGCAAGCGGAAATCTGCCTTGCGGACTCCTGATACCTCATGTCCGTCTAGTCCAGCTCCAAATCAATGTTCAAACACAGCCACAGAGATCTGCCCATAGGTCCTCAACACACCTTCAGTTTTGTGATAAATATAAACTTTATGTGGATGTAATAATACACAGTATGGTAGGGTGGTATGCAAAGATGCTTGCGTTGAATGTCAGAGTAGCACTACTATACCTACTGTTTGGTGTCATTGTACCTCCCTGTAAGTCCAACAGAATATCGCAAGAATGTTGAGTATTGTTTGCTTAAAAGGCCTGTTTTCTCAACATCAAAATGGCCATGGATGATGCAGTATTTTAGTGGTCATATTGTTCTCAGTTGTTCTTACCCTCAAGTGTTTCCCTGGGTTTGTCTAAAGATAAACTCTAATCTCTCCATAGGAAGGCACAGAATTGTAAACATATGAAATGCACTGATTAATAATACATGTTTAATATCATGTCTACATCTTCCCAATACAACTTTTTTTTATTTTATTTTTATCCTCACAGAACACTATGTTTTGTATTATTTTAGAAAGCCAAAATGGCTGCCTTTTTGCGTTTGTTTACATGCTGCTTTGAAAAAAGAACGCCTCTATATCCAATGACATTTGAGCCACATTTTCTCAAATGGATTTTGTTACCAGTTCAACTTTCAGCACCATTTTGCAATCAATAATCTGTTAATTGTCTTTTGTTTCTGTTTCTGAATGGCACCCATCAAATGTTGGAGTTGAAAAATGGTCACAATACATAACACTTTATTGACAATACAATTGAAGCTTATGTCTGAAATTGTTGCCGTGACATGGTATCAGTGGCCACTAGAGGGAGCAATACTCAACAGAAACTTTGGCACCTCTCAAACAACTGTATATTGTACTATACAATTCATGAAAATAAATAGTGTGCTTTTTGTTTATGGTGTAGCATGTTTCATATATTACTCCCATACTTCTGAAAGATGAAATTTCACAACCAACCAGTCTCTACAACATTTATTCATTTCATCAACCTGTTATAATCATATGTCATTAATAAATAAGAGAGTTGTAGAGTTGAGCACAGCAAATAATACATTCATTATATAAATTAAGAATTCATAGATATATCCAAGGTTACTATACAGTACATGTGAAAATCAAACAAAAATGTTTACATTAAAACAATATAACCATTTATCAGTGTAATATACACTATTCAGCAATTTTCCAGCTGCACCACTGGAATACGTGGCTTTTCAAAATCACTCTGTGTGGGATCACACATGATTCAGGTCCTCCATTGTTCTGGAACTAATACTCTGTTTCCTGTGGAAGACAAACATGCAAAAATGTTTCGTTTTAATCATATACGTAATAGATGCTGTTTTTCATGAATTGAAGATGAATCTTTGGGATTTCTCATAAATTTAGTTTGAGAAATTAAATGTTTCATTTTGTACTGCTCATACTCTAATTTATGCACCATGGACAAGTTAGATAAATCAGTTCACCTTTAAATGCCTATATTTGGGGGGTGGCAGAAAGCTAGAGTGCCCTGGCAAATAAATCTTTGACTGCATATTTTAGAAGGCACTTTGTAACCAAATCATGGTGAACTCAATATTACTCTCTAGCTTTAATATATCATGGATTGTCAGGATTTGCTCTCTCTTCCCCTTGATAACCTCAGAAAGAGAACTACTAAATACTAAATGTCATAGAGCAGAGGGTCGGTGATGCTTACCTTAGTTCCTCCAGGCAGAGTTTATTCCTGAGGCGAACGTCTTCGCTGATTGGATACAGGAGCAGGATCATTAACCCTGTTACGATGAAGGCCACTGGGGCAGCGCCGATCAGCAGCTTCAGAGTGTACACAACCCGAACGGGCTGCTTACACGCACCAGTGTCGTAACCAGCGAACCTACGCACACACAAACACCAGCAGAAATCCCATTTAGACCTAATCGACTCCTAACCTGACACAGCAGCTGCAACTCCAAATGAGCAAAGTCAACACCTTCTACATAATGAATTATACATTAGGGCTGAGATGTAATGAGACACTTAAAGACAGACCATGATACACATTTTTAAATGTTGACTTACTCCAGACAGAGTGTGGACACTCCCAGAGAGATGCTGGAAGCAAACTTGGTGAAAAACACATAGAATGAGTAAAAGATGGCTTCGTGGCCTCTGGAGTAGGGGTTCACTAGTCTGAAGTCATCCACCACATCTGGCAGCATTGACCTGGAGTACACAAAAACATTAATCAGTCATAGGTTTTGAAAAAAAAATAAAATCAGTGCTTTATGGAAATTTGGCTAGCATGTGTCCTTTGTCTGGTTTACTATAATGCACGTTTTAAGCTGATGTGTGCTAAGACCTCCCTCGTGCTCTTACTTTAATCATCTTGCACAACCAGGCAAGATGCTAGCAGCTGATGATGCGAGGCCTACTTATAATAGTGTGCTGATAAACTGGTGGGCCACAATTACAGAGCTAATAACATGATTAGATGATGAACAGCAGGCGGCCGCGGGCAGGATAAACAATCAAGCCCATCCAACATACACATGCCCCCTGGGGTGGCCCCTGTAATTTGGGTTTCAGGGCAGGCTTAGGAGATGAGGAGCATGGCCAGCCTTGGAAACGGATTATAAACA
The DNA here is from genome assembly GCA_036850595.1 of Rhyacichthys aspro. Classification (NCBI taxonomy): domain Eukaryota; kingdom Metazoa; phylum Chordata; class Actinopteri; order Gobiiformes; family Rhyacichthyidae; genus Rhyacichthys; species Rhyacichthys aspro. Next base: position 12,716,589 of record CM072170.1, on the reverse strand, counting down.
GAAGCACTCCCTAATCGCTGGTGTTGTATTTGCTTTATGTTTGTATTTTATAAATTACATCCCTGTACAGCCTAGTAACCATGGTTAATGGACAGGAGTTAACCATGCCCAAAGCCCTAACCTTTAACTGTATGGCTCTGGTTTGGTGATTGATTTTGGGGAGCGGTAGCTTTATAACTTACCATGGTAACAAGAGTGAAGCAGCCACACTGAGTCCAGAAGACACAGCCACTACATAGGCCACTATCACATTGGGGATGAACACCAGCATCAAGGTGAACGGCATAATCCACTAGACGGAAAGAGCGGTTCAAGTCAATACTTTTTGCACGAACTTAAGACAGATACAATCTTTCAAACTGTTTACAAGAAATGTCTTTAAAAATCATTATACTCACTGTGATGCCACAAAATGCCGCTGTCTTCTTCCCAAACCTCTGCAGGAACCATTGCCAGAGTGGAATGCTTATCACTGCAGAAACCTAAGGAAACAATCAAAAACAAAAACCACATGTGAAGTCCTTTGTCGCATCTTTAGAGGAGGATAACTCATGAAGCGGTCATACTCACCAGAATCGTTAGCACAATATTCTGGAAGTGATCCTTAAGGTCTGCTGCGTAAGTGCAGAAGAGGACAAAGTTGCTCTGTACCAGCTGCATAAAAAAAGAAAAAAAAAAAATCAAAGACCAAACATTTAGATATTCAGAAGCATCTTGTCTACTCAGCACTGTCACACGGCACTCTCCTCGCTGCGCCGAGTGCCAAATGAAGTGACTAGAAAAGCCGCTGACAGTGTTTTGGAGTGATTTATTCCCACTCCGATAACATAGATGACAACTGACACCTCTTCTAAGTGAGAGCGCGAACATATACAGAAATAGATCTGATGCAAACGTGGGAAAGTCTGTGACATGACTCTGAAATGTATAAAACTGCGGCTTCTCTCCACAAGTGACAACTGAGCAGGAGCATTATTCTGTACTTTCATTACTCTCAGGAGTCCCAGTACTTAAACCAGCTTAAAACCCTGGGCTTTCAGTAAGTGCTCATCCACATTGATCAGATCTACATTGAGCGCCGGGTCTGGCTCCATTATGGCAGCCATCAGTGTCATGTCTGAAAACGTCTTTAAAAAAAATAGCATTTACCTGAATAGCCACTGTTATGAAGAGAAATGCGGCAGTGAGAGTGAGGTAGGGCCCGTGCCTCATCACCAGAATGAATCCCTTATAGAATGGCATTGGCTTTTCGGACTTTGGCCCGTAAGGATCTGCAAGACATGGAGGATGAGTATGAAGCATATCAAATAGCACACAGTAAGAGAAAGAATATAGATCTGCCCACTGGCAATCCTGGAACTACCACTGCAATGCAGAGGATGCTGTCTGTCCCACTGAGACTGGCAGCGAGTACTAACACTGGCACTGTCCCAAACACTAGTTCAGAGGCCCACTCATTAAAAGCAAATGAGTGTCACACGATGATTTCAGAAAAGAATTGTGTTTAAAAATAGAAACACTGCTAAATTAATGATAAAAAAAACAACATCCCTCATCCAGAATACTTTTATTTTTTACTCTAATCATAAACAAATCTAAATCACTGCGTTGTGCAGTTGATTAACAAGCCTCACCGTCTCTCTCCTTGACTCCCACGAACATGACCAGAGTGCAGATGAGAAAGATTCCACATATAACTCCAGCAGCTATCATGTACATCTCTTTCTGCGGAGAAAAAACAACAAATATATGGACTTAAACGATCCCTTTCTTTTTTACAAACACCACAATCCAGTCTATTCTAAGCCCTTCCATAATCTTTAATTCATAATCATCCCACATGCTTAAAAATTTAAGTCCCTTCATATCCCAATGCAATATGTGCATTCTAAAAGCAAACTGCCAGAGTAGATTGTTTTCTGGTGCGCCTCAATAATGTTTTTTTGCTTTTGTAAATCCGAAACCTGTGTAAATCTAATCAGGTGATGATGTCTTGCTTGTGACTTTCCATTTTGATTTCTCCGCATGAGTTTTCACTGTGCAACCCACACTTGCACAGCCAATCTCACTGTATAAATACAAGGATAAACAGGAAGAAACCTCAAGTGGATGTGCTTCCTAAAATACAGCTTTAACCGTTTAGTGCCCTACCTCAACAGGAACTGCTCTGCCTTAAACAACCCTCTGTTTGTTTGCTATTTTCTCATGCGGCTCGGCCCGGCGGTTCATTATTATTTATGCACTTCAAACACTCCCTGTTTCCGAGGACGGGTTGGAGTTTGCCGAGACGGTGTGCCACCCTCACCAGCGACCACGGTGGAATTTAGCGGGTGGCTGCAGAGGGTTTGGCTCGGTGAACAGGTCGCCCCAATAGGGTTCACCCAAAATGCAATGGAAAGAGTCATTTGAAGCCCAAATAGCTGCGGTGCAACAAAATCCAACACGGGACAGTTTGGATTGGGAGTTGTTTTATCTTCACTAAAAGTCAAATGAGGGATTCACAGGCGGTGTTTTTTCGTAGTTATTCAGAGCTCTACAAACTGAAATTGCCTGAATGCCTAAACTGATGCCTTGAATTATAACACTGATATTCTCCCACATATTGAAGCTCTAGTGCCTTCAAATGATGTGGGTGTGATATAAATAGGCCTAATGACTAACAGACTATGGAGACCCCTCAACTTTTTGGATGGAGATGTGAGGGAGCCCCTCTGTGGTCGGGAGAGCGTCGCCAGCTCAGGATGTCGGGTTCAAATATCAAACAAGTGGCATCTCCTTTCAATCCCACGGGTTAAAACATGAAGCAACGTCGAGACCCACAAACCGTGTAAATACGGAGCTCATTATGAACAATCCTTCTTTTTACGCCCTGTAGCTCTTTTTGACCCGGGGTATTTAGCGAGAGTAAACACCAGAGCGAGGAGAGTGTGGAGTTATTTTCGAAGAGACTCTGCGGCCTATTTCTGAGCACACCTGGGCTCCGACACAGTGACACTTACAGCATGTGACAGGTACTCCTGGGAGCGGACCAGACTTTTGATGATCTCTGCCCGGCTGCTGTTGCCAAGGTAACCGGCGGACATGTTGTGAGAAGGGCAGTGCTTTCGAGTGTGCGCGCTGGCCACTATCTGGCCCTGGATGGCAGCGCCCACGAGTGTCCCCAGCACCTCCATTGTCATTCCTGTCAATGACAAGACATACTTTTTAAAGTGAACAGTTGTAAGACATTTATTCTGATGATATGCAGTCAAAGATCATACTGTAGGCAGTGGCTGAATCTCTTTCCTTCTGCTCTGTGCTCAGGAACATGGTGAGGGCAGAGTAAGGCACGTGGAAGCACTGAAAAGAACAAAAAGACACCGTCAAAGGAAAGAAATAAACCAACACAGACTCATATTTTTATTTTCACCACTGACAATCAAATGGGAATATTTGAGAGCTCGCCGATGCCTTTAATCCACCCGCCTCCAAGGAAATACAGATATACTATGTTTATATATATCAAAAGCAATCTCTGCAGTTTCCATGCATGCAAACCTCAGCTCCCTGTTTCTCCTTCCTCACCACCTATCCCGGAGAATAGGCGAGCAAACCAAATCCTGTTTCACTTTGTAATTTACACAAGGCCTCAGTTGAGCCTGCGGCCAAACAAGCATGCTCAGCCCTGACGAAAATACACACAACCATGAAAACTGTGCAGCATGTCATTTATGGGACTATTATTGCACGTTTATAAAAAAAAATGCTTACATGTGCATTAATGTGTCCAGCAATTGATTCGACAGGAGCCACTTTAAATGCTGCAATCAACTTTTTGTTTACCGTCTTTGACCCTTTAAAAGGTAACAGCTGGCCCGTCCGAGTGAACTTCACACAGACACACATCCACAGACAATGAAGCACAGCTAAAAGTGGTAACCAGCATTTACCCAGCGAGAGGTTACTGGCAGGGCTGAGCGTATACTTATCGAGGAGTTAGAATGACTTGCCATTACTGCTGGCCACAGTGCGGCCGCGGCGGTCGACATGCTCTGTAGCACACGCTATATGGGTTACCCCTTTAGCCAAGCCGAGCAGCACAGAGTGGAGGGGGATGAATGGTGTGGATCGTAATAACAAAAGGCAACCTAAATAACTACACTTCCCCTTTGAGGTACGCTATCTCAAGAGCTGTGGGCTGTAATCAGAAGCACATCTCATAGATCAAAGCGTAAATCCTAAAAGGAGCTGTCGGAGGCTGGCGTGAGACGACTGTAATCATCTTATTCAGCGTTGCTCCATTTTATCCATATGTTATGTAACGTGTCATGTGAGGACTACGCTGCATCAATCAGACTTTTTATCTACAATAACCACTGCTCCGCTGCATGTGAGGTCCTGTCAAGTTATCCCAGCCGTGCATGCAATGATTGGGACATGTATTAAACATGGAAAGGGAAACAGAACATGCTTTAGTACTTACAGTGATTAGGGTTTGGTACATGCAGTAAAAGCCCAGGTACCAAAAGAAGTGGCCGTTGGTGAATGGAGGAACAAACCAGAGGTAGAAGTAGGAGATGATCAAAAATGGAGTACAGCCAACCATCCTGAAAAAAAAAAAGATTAAAGGTTAAAACAAATCATATTTTGCTTTTCTAAAACCAAAATGACATTCGCAACTATATAATTATTATTCTGAGCAAATATGAAGCCACACCAGAGCAGACCTGTTGGGTAAGATCTTAATTTTGTTACATAACTTTAATAACAGTGTTTAAATCGGGCCATATTTCACACAGATTACGCTGAGTTTAAGCTGACCGGCAAATGATTATGTCGTTGTGAAAATGATAGGAATCTGTCCAGGGAGGGACAGTCGAGCACGGAAATACCACAACACTTCAAACCCACACTTAAAGATGTAGCCGCTCTCCATTTACAGACAAACACACATGAATATGCATCACAGACTCAAATGCAGCAGATGCAGGATGAAACAAATCTGCTTGCTTTTGTTTTTTTTTTAAAGACTGTGAGTGTGTGTGGGTCATGTACAAATCAATGCAGCCAATAGGAGTAAGTGTCAGCTTTAAATAGTGGTGATACAGATTGTTACTGCTCAACATGAATAATCTGCAATCTCCGCCAGGCTTTTTGGGTCATTTAAAGGTGTTAAGTGGTTCATTTAGAAAACCGTTTTTGTGAATGACTGCTGGTTGTTAATTGAGCAGCACTTGTTAGCACTCAATGCATTTGTATCATCTCAGCTAGAAAATACGCATTATTCAATTTGTCTTTTTATAAACTAACAGTACATTGTGTAAAATGCTGCAGTTGACCAAAATAAAACACCAGCCTAAACAGTTAGACTGATGATGTGTTTATGTATTAGAAGAGATGTGCAAAAATACTCTTTTAGGTTTGTTTCATGAACAAACTCCACTTGACTTGAGAATATGTTATTGCATTAATGAATGTTTATGAAGGTTTAAACAAACCTCACACCTGCTGGTTCATTGTGATTCATTTCATATTTATTGTTTGATTCAAAGGCAAAGTTATAATAGCCTAATGTTTGTGCACTTTGTATAGAAGCGTAAAAAGGTAAATCTGACATGAATATAAATGTGTGTCTCTCTACATAGTAAGCTCCTGAAGAAAGGATTCCCCATTGCTCTCAACTCATCTCTATCTTCTCACCTCCTGTCTGCTATGTGGGTAGGAGTAACATTTTAGGAAAGGATGCAAATGAGGGAAACGTGAATGCAAAATAATGGCTTTGAGGCATAGCCCATAGCTCTATAGACCCCAGAGTTTCCTTTCTTCTTCCTGTAACTGCCTAGAGTGGACTTATTTAGTACAACTGCTGGAGGAGTACATTGATCTTTCTTTATTGAACACTCTCAATCTCATAGACATCTGTGAATGTCATAGATCAATGGATTTTGTCTCTAAACATTTAGGTGAGCTTATCCTTTACCTATTTCCACTGGATCTGTGCATGGCTTGACCCTGCAAGACTAATACATGTTCCTTTTACCTTTAATCTCTTAGAATGCTGAAGGAATTTTCACCATTTTAGGATTAAAAATATCAAATGATGCACTAAACATGCAACTTCACAACCTTTCTCCAAGACCAAGACTCCTTGCACTTGTGACAGACAATTCATAATTAACCTGCATGAATGTTGAAGGGGAAATGTTTACCTGAACCCTATTCATGTTCATCAACAATGTGGTCAGCAGAACAGCTGCATGTGAGCCATTTACAGGTGGAGAAAGGGTCTGGTGGAATTTAGGTGACAGTGGCAAAACCCACAGAGGATCTGACCTCTGACCCGCTCTGCACCGGTACATAACACAACACAGAAAGTGGGAGAAAGAGGTACAAGAGAGGCACAGGTTCGGTCATTTCTAGCATCATCCGGGTCGCTCACCTCCCTCTCCTCCTGATTGTGTGCTTTAACAATGGCTGGTGACAAAGCAGGGTAGGTGCAGGGCTGATGGGCGCGATGAAAGGGCCTCGTGTTAGTGAATGGGAGTGTTACAATGTTCCTGCAAGATGAGTATGTGTGTGCAAAAGCAGAATGACACACACACACGCACACTGACATTCCACCTTACATAGCAATTACACGTGTAAGCAAACTCTCACACCTGTTATACTCATTGCTGCCTTTAGGCTAATTAAGGCTGCCGTTTCTCCGTCAGCATTAATTAAGATTCTGCCAGCCTTCATGATTTAAAATGAGAGGTAGAGATTCAAAAGAGGTGAGAGTTTCTTTACATTTTAATGTTGGGTTTACTAAATTACTGTCACTTTGTCTTTAATTACCACAGGAAATCTTTTATCTGATTTCCCAAACGCATCTTGCCAATTGAATTCTACAGTCCTGAAACAACAAACATAGCCAACACCCAAGTGAGCATTTTAGGGCCAAATGACTCCATCCTAAAGAACTGAGGGAACAGATACAAATCACTGTCTGGTGGTGGTGGATGTGACTTCTCGCTGGATGGGTAGCAGGGGCTTTCCAAATGGGTGGAAAAATGCAGGAAGTGAATGCACATTGTGTATTTAAAGCAACCCAATACCACACCAACTATTCACACAGGAGCAAGCTGCACAGACACACACACCTCCAGCTTCCCAACGGTAATCAAAGCTGATTTAACATCCATCAGCATCTGTCTGCTACTCAGAGGCCCTGGCCAGCCACTGTGGACTTGGTCCCCTTCCAGCGCTGTCAGCTTGTGTATAATCTATGCTTTATAACACACAGACTCACTATATGCAATTACAGAAAGTGTCACGCAACTGTTTTCAATATATAAGCTTGTAAAATAATCCGTAGAAATAGTGACTGATTAAAATCCTATTGATATTTTTACATAATCTACAGTTGTGAAGCTATCAAGGACTAGAAAGTGTGTTTTTTTTTAAAGGACAGAAACTGGATGTTGGCCAGCGTTAAAGAAATTGTTACATAAATGTCACCCAGCAGCATGTGAAAAAACCTTTAATAGACTTCCTTGTACTCGGTTGGTAAACATCAAAAGGCAAAAGCGCCCTACGCCCATTAATCAACTTGAGAGGCTCATCGGTGGGAGCGTCAGGGACAGGGTAATTAAAACACAATGCCTGTTTATTTAGTGCAACTCTCAGGTGAGTCTCACAGCTGTTTGAAGATTTATCAGAAATGACACTGTGCTTGTTTTTGTTGAGCTTCCACACAAACACGAACAGCCCACAGTTATGTCTGAGAACGTGGCAGCAGACCCAAACATCCTACATAACCATTTATCAAATCATAAACCGCTATAAACATAGCTGCGGCCAGCGGTAGCCGCTGACAGCCAGTTCAGCATTTTTGTTTTGATGAGATGAAAACATTAGATGATTTATATGGGCAAAAGTGAGAGTGGGAGCTCACCAGGGCATGAGGCGGCCGATTTTGGTCCATCTGGTCTTTGTGATGAAGAAGCCAACAATAGGGTCAGTGACTGCGCCCCAGGCTTTACCGATGAACAGAACCATTGAGGCCTGGAAGGCATTGATCTGCAGAGGAGAACGGGGGCAGATGATAATTAAAATCACACTCTGTTAGAGAACATATGCACTCGTAATGGTAAGATTGGTTGTACGCTTCATTTTCATGGTTCATGGTTCATCTTAGACTGTTTTTCATTATTAGACAACATGCTTGTTCAGTGTGCATACTGATTATGGGTAGTAGAATGACAAATTTCACTTCTTTATTTACTAATCTCCTTTTTTGTACCTATGGAACTGAGTCAGCAAAACAAAACTATATAAGCTTTGTATTCTGTCTTTTACTCACAGCCATACTTATGGCTTGACTTTAGTCATTACCTGAGCGACATCCAACAGGTAGATTTGCAGGAAGAAGGCTGTGGCGCTGGCAGCCACCTCCTTGGGTGCACCGCCGATGGCGAAACACAGCTTACTGCATAATGACAGCTTCTGGCTCAGGTCCGTCTGTGAAGACAAAGGTTAAAATGTTAAGTAGGATAATAGTGTCCTGGGCCATGCTGATCTTTTGCATTGTTTCCTCTGCACTGTAATGCATGGGAGGAGCACCATTGCAAGTTGGAATGGTAAACGTTTATGTCATGACACACTTCCTTTTTGCTTAGATTGCAAAGTTACACATAGAATGTATTTGAAGGCACATACACATTCATAGATACATCAAGCAGCTCACAGACAGACAAAGGGAGCGTAAGTACAAAAATAGAAATACCATAAAACAGAAAACAGTTATGGATTTACAGTTTAGGTAAACGTTAACAAAACTTTTCTTAGTTTGAAAGAGTGAAACCCACATACATATAATCTATAAACATATTCACATATTCAAGTGGAAATACAAAAATATTGCACAGATGGTAATAACTACTGCACAGATGGTGATGATTACATACATAATACAGTCAGTTATGCAGTGAGTGTTTGAGTGTATACTGGTCTGTATATGAGAGTGCAAAGGGTGACGGTATTGTCCATTCTAGCAAACATCCTCTTCTCTAGGGCTGCACCATATCAGCAATATGCAAAAATATATTGCAATAATGATATGACCTGCAATATTTAAATGTTCTGTGACATAGTATAAAGTTACTGATTTAGAAAAGATAAAGAAATACAAGACTCTGGACTAACTTCCACTCATTAAAGCAGGGAATAGATCAATAATAATATAATAATAATAATAATAATAATAAAGAAACCAGGACTAAATCAAGACAGTTCTAATCTTAGACTAAATGTAGAGATGAACCAGGTCTAAACCAGGGATATTTTTATTTGTAATGCATCACTTTTAACTTTTAAATGAACGTACAGTTGGTTTCTAAGGAATAACCATCTTGTTGTTGGTTGACAAAGCAAATTCCTTTTCCCAGACTAAGAAATAAGGTGTGCCATTCTAAATAAACTGGGCCATGTGAACATACTTGTGACTAACTAATACTGAAACCCACAGTCATTCATTCAGTCAATTGTTTTCTATATATAGATGACAATTATTAATCCTATTCTTTTGTACTGATGATTAAGAAGAACACAAAGACAAACTATTCGCCCAACCGCTTTGTGTACGCTCTGTTGCTATGCAGAAGACGTGCTCATCATCATGATACTTGTGCATTCTCATAAACTACACTCCCCAACTTATGATTCTACAGTACTTCATGGCATCATCAATCTTCCTTTAATCAGTTCTCCACAAGTGACTGGAAGAAACATAAAGAAAAACGAGCTTGAGTAAAATACTGTCTAAGGCACTGAGCTTGTCTATTAGAGCACATCAAAAATAACTGAAGTTTTTGTCCTGGTAACAACATTTTAACGCAGAATGAAGACCCGATAATGAATTAAAGGAGACAAATGCCGCTGCGAACTCACGCGGGACTCTCACTTCTCAATAAACATCGCGTATTTGAAGTTGTCATGTGTAATGCGTTGATGTGACGGGCTCTGGCAAGACACGAGCTCTCATGAGAGGCAAGCCCTTTATAATCACATTGAAGAGTATCTGTCAAACCTGTCACACTTTGAGAGTAAAAAAGGGCTTATTCTCCCTATTTCACGTGAAAAAAAACATCAAAATGAATGTAAGGCTATAATTTTAATGAATGAAAAGAGAAATAGAAGCAGAAGAGGCGTGAATGAGAGAAAAAAGAGCATTATTATTCAACAGATTTCAGCATATTCAGATCATATTGAAAAGGTTACATATTATGCGCAGTTATGCAGCAACTATGTGAGTGTATGGCTTTGGAGAAACAGTATGAAAGGGCAAAGGTTGAGGGGTGTTGTCAATGACTTGCCTTCACGTCCTCCTCAATGACAACATCCCTCTTGACCTTTTTGTTGAACTGGAGGACTCTCTTGCATATTTTTCAGAGCACTTCTGCTTTTACTGAATAGGGATCGGAGCACAAAGTAGTATTTTCCTTCTTGGCAGGTGACAGAATAAAATCATGTTAATAAAATAGGACCAAATCGGCTATCGTTATGTCACCACACTTGAGAAAATGCCCTATTTCGTGTAATATTAGGTGTTTGTAAATTTCCTACAGACTAAAGGGAGAATTGAATGTTCTATTTTTCGAGCTGAATGTTTGCTGAAGTCAATGTTTGGGAATGCCAGATATAGCTGATCCCATCACAGAGACCCCCTGCCTGTTTGCGCTGTGGTCCATCTGTAGACTTTGAGGAGCTTGGGGAAAAAAAAAAACCCACAGAGTCAGAACGCTCTGCTAAAACCATCACGCTCTCAGCTCTCGACGTGTGCGTTTCAGAGGGAACCCGCTTTCATCTCCGTACATGAATAGGACGAGACACCGCAGTCTAGGAAGCCCAGTATTTACGACTGTCTCCGGCGCTCTGCACACATATCAACCTCCGACCTTTGGTGTCAGACGGCGCAGTCAAAGCCCGAGCGTCACCCCGCGTCACTCCACATCTAGCGACCCGCTGCACCTCCCCTCGGAGTATCATGAAAGGAGGAAATCACCAAAGTAACCACAGCCCCAAACCGACGCACTGTTATTATCCGGCTCACGTTTTCTCTTCCTCATTTTTTCGGGGCCCCATCAAAACACGGAGGGCTTGGAGAACGACAATTACCAGGAGGGCTCTGTGTAATTATTCAATCACGAGACAAGCGGGTCGGAGGTAAGTAAAGGCTGTGCGGCGGGTTCTGACTTTCCCAAATTCTCTCTTCTCTGCACTCTCACTGCAATTACCCCTAATTGGAGAGAAAATCAAAGTCCTCGGGTGTCTGGAGAGCGCGGCTTTACTTGATGATGTGCAAAAAATACCCCAGCGCGTCCAACACTGCGCTATAAACACTTATTCTTTTCCTCCAGAGTTGAGCTCTTATCAACATTAAAAAGGGATAAACAGGACATCCTCTCTACTGTTGTCTGGACGGACAGCAGACAAAATCATAAAGGCACGATCCGAAGGGAACAGGGAAGGAGCGAGAGAAAGAAGTAACGGACAAGGACAGATCAGATTAATCTCCAAAGTTAATGAGTGCTTAAGAGGGGAAGGCTTTTAAAAAGGTCGCATTTGCAGTAATTGTAAATGAGGAGTGAGGATAAGAAAGGAAAGTGGTAAAAAAAGGAGCTAGTCTGCAGCTTAGGTCTTCAAATTGTACACAATATGAAGAACATAGCCCCAATATTTAACTGTGTCACTGAAATGTCACTAAATAAGCCATCTTGGATATGTATAGGTGACATTTTTAAATACAGAACAACAATGACTGTTTAAATTGAGAATATTTACATCATTTTGTTGAACTGCTGTAATTTTATTTCAGCTGAGAGTTATTCCACTTCAGAGGCATTTGTTTTACACTAGGACCAAGCCAAGTCTAAATCCAATCGAGACTTCATATCATCACGTATAAACCCATGACTAAACAAGACCAGGTTTCAAGATCCCAAGACAAAACCACAGTTATGTCAGGCCTAGACCTAAAGGTTTCAGGATTTACAAAAGGATTCCAAGAACTTATTTCTACAGCGTCTAGGTCGAAAAACAAGCACAACGTCAGCGGCTGCGCTTATTCTGGGAAGGATTTTCAGACAATTCTATGTATCAAGGTCATCCCAGGCCCGTCGCCGTGAGCCGACCATTCGGATTATGGATTATAAATATGAGCGGTTTGTTATGGTGGGACTGGTCAAAAGCCAGTGGAACATGGAGTCCCTCTAAATTCTGCAGTTTTACTCTGCAAAATTCATCACCCGCCAGTATGCTTTCTATTATTAGATCTAATTCAGTGGCAGTGGATGATTCTTTTGTGATGAATTGGAGGATATTTATACCAAATCTGAAATGACTTATTCCCATTACTCACCATAGATCTTATTTACAAAGAAAGGAAACAGTTTCGCCCGTGACGTTCCAATAAGTCATGCTTACTGGACATGTCTCATTCCTAAAAGTCAACGTGAGCTACTTTTCACGACAGGATCTTCACTTTCATATCCAGCAGCGCAGTGTCTAAGCAAACAAATATTAGAGATGGTCATTACGGCAAAACGAGACACCTGCAGAACAGGTTGGGATCGTGTGATGTCATGCAGCTTTACAACCCACGAAACAGACGAAAGGAATGACTAAGAGCCACGGCATTGCGTTACAAAAAACTGCAAAATGAGGTATCATCTGGATCGTGCCACCGAGAGGCATTACTCAGTCTCACTCTCTCTGTCACAGAAACACAAACTCCGATCAGATTCCTTCACTCAAAAGCCAATCATCCGCGAGGCCAAATCATCTGTGAAACCAGATAACTGCAATGCAATCTTCTTTGTTTTCGTACCCACTGTCACTCTTCCTATAATAGCTGTGATTGCAACTGAAGTCGACTGATACCGGCAAATGAGTCAAATGAAAACATCCCATTGGAGGGATTATGGGAAACAAAGGCAGCTGATTACACACGAAAGCAGTCACACTTTCTCTACACAGTATCTCTTCATCTAATCACAAGACATCGCTGTGAGACAAGATCAGATGAAACTGTCAAAAGCTGTTAAGAGAAGTGAAAGAAAACGGCATTTGTGAGATTACCTGGTGTGGAGTTTTAGGAAAAAGAGGTTCTGTCGGTTTGATGAACTTCCCCGCTGACACTTGTGCTCCTCTCTCTCCCTTGGCCATGGCTGAGAGGCTGTGCGTGAGCTGACAGCTGTAGCGTTGTGCTTGCGTGTGCGAGCCGAAGTGCGTGTGGCTGTAACTCCTGGTGTGTGCTAAAGCGCGGGGAGCCTGCCACTGTGTGCTGCTGCTGCTGCTGCTGCTGCTGTTGTTGTGATGTGTCACCGGCTGAAACTGAAGGTGGCTCTGACTCCGAGTGTGTGCCGCCGCCGGAGTGTGCACCTCCTGCTCCTCCTCTGCTGTGACAACTCGGCCGTTTTTTGACGCCATTCACATGCTGCTGTTGTGCTCTGGAATGGGGCCAGGGCAAGAGGGAGGAGAGGAGGAGGAGGAGGAGGAGAAGGGGGCAAAGTCACAAACACACTGCATTTGGATACAATAGAATGGGCTGCATGTATGTATAATCACGTCATTTTATTTGAATAGGACTGTATAATCATATTTATTTGTATATACTGTTTAAAGTTACTGCCTTTTGCACTTCTGGTTAGATGCTAAACTGCATTTTGTTGCCTTGTACTAAAAAAAGTTGGATCCAATCTAATTTATATGACAAATAGCACCTTCAAATAGCATTACAGGCTGTAATACTTTCTATCTTTAGAGTCTTCAAAATGATCATAAGAAAAACTCCACTAAAAAAGAAACGGCAAATAAGAAAAGGTAGATTTGCTTGGAGAAAAAACTGGGTGATCCAGATGAAAAAAACATTAGAATGCATCCAAAAAAAAGGCACACACACAAAATTCACCAAGGATTAGCAGCTTTTGGAAAGATAATGCCTCACAAAACAGCATACCATGATTGGCAGCATATTTACACTATATATATCACATGCACAGGCTTTTGTATTGCTAAAACAAGCCACACACGACGTTGTCCCATGCAGAAGTGCACACAGTCTGCCCTCTTCTTCTCCTCACTCCAAGTGCATCCATCAACAGCCCCACTCCAGCACACCTGATAAGCGCCCAAACGCTCTAAATCTCACCTTGTAACGATGAAAATCCAGTTGTATCCCTCACTCAGCTTCTATATCTCTTATTTAGTCCGGTCTGAGTGATGTGTGGTCATCCAGACTGGCGGGATGAGACTGCGGACGCGTCCTCACTCAGATGGGCTGCACGTCCCCTGCTCACTTGTTTTCGGAGTGAGGTGGGATAGACGGGCGACACACAGTGGTCCTGAAGGGGTACTGCAACCTTAAAAAATGCATGTTTTATAAGCCTATGAACACATCTGTGAGGGGATTATGATCTGGGACCAGCAGTGTGGACGCAACAAAACACTGTATTATCACTTATTAGGGCTTTGTGGAGAAAAGCCTTTATGACCTTGAGGGCAAAGTTTTCACAGTAGCTACAGCTGCATAACATGACCTTTTAGAGGGATACTTCAGTGTTTTTGTTGTTGCATTAAAATCACTGTTTCACTCATTTAAAATTTCCCACAAAGCTTGGCAATTGCATGATTCAAATGGAATGTTTACAATGCGGTGCCCTTCCCTTTGAACTGCTGGGAAGTTACCTGTGTGTGTCGTTGTCACCTGTAAAAGGAATGACAACTGCATATTTCCCATGCTGCATCATTGTCAAATTTAATAAAGCAGTCATAAAGTCATCATCATTACTGTCGACTCTATAAATGCCATTCATGAAGCTTTCACGTTGCTTTATTGCATTGTCTTTGATCTCTGTAAGCCTTTCCTTGAAGAATAACTTAGACTCGGATTACTTTTTGCATTGTACTATCATTTTATAGGGCCCCCTTGACTTATGATATATTGAAAGCTTTTCCTTTTCTCATAAAGCAGCTCCGTGAGTGCAATATGATGTCTCTTCACAAACATGCCATGCACTGGAGACATGCACTGCTGAACCCAGACCTGTGTGTGCATTCCAAGCATGCAGACCCCTCTCATTCCAAAACCACTTTATTAACAACAGTAAGGGCGACCCCTGCGCCGCCATATGACCTGCATTAGAATCGGGTATGTTTCCGATAATGCGTGAAGAGGAATGTGCAAAATGAAAAAGGCAGCACGTGAAAAGGGTCACTTTAAAAAGGAAATGTGGGAGTTTAAGGGAAGATAATTCTCAGCATGCTTAGCCTTATGAAATATGTAGCACAAAGGAAATGTGCTCTCTTTGACTCTTTAGAAGTACCCCCTCTGGCTGCCGACCAAAGTGGTGCCTACAGCCTGCAGATTTGGGTAAAACAGAGATCCCAAAATGCACAGCTTGGCCTCTTAGAGTAATTTCAAAGAGGAGCTGCTTCTCAGTCTTTTTTTCCTCTTGACCTTGACCATCCCCAGCCTGTCATCTCTCCTCTTCAGCAAATTCACCACTCCCCCCTCTCGCCCCCACCTCCCAACGGCTTTAAATATTGAAGATGGATAATGGTGTTCGCCTTCTTCCCGAGGCTAGGCAGTAAGACAGAGCACAAACATTCTTGAACAAGCGCCTACATGTCCCTCTACAATCATTAGATGCCAAAAAAGTAATGAGACTTTGCATTTTGCAGTTTTGAAAAATAGACTTCTTGCAGGAAAGGCAAAGTGAGCACTGATAGAGAAGTTGTTGATGAATACACACATAAATTGAGCATGCACTGTGTCTGCATGCTTGTAATGTAAACACAGGTTCACCAGTTCATTACAAATTAATATACATCTCCTCCAGCAGGGCTCTGTGCCCTTTCTAGGCAGCTGTAGGAATGAAACAATGTGTTGTAATGGTGGGTCATGACCCAAGAGTGGGTTGTACAGATGTTCTTAGTAGGTCGCAGAGGAAAAATATAGTTTGTTTTAATTGTTGTCATAGTACGTGAGGCTTTTATTCTGAAAAACCCACAGTTAGACAAAGCCATTGTCATAAAAATATATGAAAAAAATGACATCTTAAGGTTGAGTTGTTGAAAAGATTGTGCTTTAAATATGCTAATATATTCCACATCAATCTTAAAGAAATTGCTGTATTTTGTAATTTATGGAAAAAACAACTTTGCTTGTTTTCAGTAAAAGTGGGTCGCACAAAAATGATCAGAAAAAATGGGTCCCAAGATGAGAGCAGTTGAGAGCTTCATTTTTACACTGGTTCGATTATAGACAACAGAGTGTCCCTCTAGGGCTACCGTAGTTGTTAAAGTGTACAATGAAGTGATGCATGATGTGGAACTCCAATAAGCAATTTTGGTACCAGATGCTGCCAGGAAACTACAAATCCCACCTTTAAATGAACTTTATCCCATCAATTCTTTGTTTTTAACATCAATATTGTATACTTTATAACAGTTAAATGCTGTCAAACTAATCACATTATGGAACGGAACAGTGAATCATCATTAATCCTTGTGTGCCTCATTTCAAATCCCTAATGAGAGCAGATGCTGTGTTACAGTGTGATCTGTGGTACTACTTGGTGTCCTATCGCAATTACCCCATTAATTAAAACAATTTGGTGCTGATGGATGTTCAGTGCTCACACTTTGGTCAGCACTTCTCATGCTGCATCTGAAAGAGCAAAGCAGATCCAAGGCTTTAAAGCGAAATTATACAAAAACATAAAACTATAGGAAGTTTTTTATTTTTATTATTATTATAATTATAGCTTACTTGTCCCAAAATAAGACGTAGTTGTACATTCAAATCCACATAAAGGCAAATGGTTACAAGAAAAAAAACATGACAATGATAATCAAACAGTCTGGCCATAAATACAAAGCCATCACTTCTTTTTTTTGTGTGTAAACAAAATAGCATGCTCCATAAATACAACTTCAAGATACATGTTGCAAATATCAGCCCCATTATTATTATGTTTTTCTTTAAATAGTGCAGAGACCTTGTTGAACACAGTTTGGGAAGACTTAGAATTGGTGCTGGTGTGCTTATATTTGAAATAATACTGAATGTGAAGTAGACAAGCATATGGATAAACATATGCACTGTCTGTCTTGTCAGTTTTTTACAGGAAATGGGTAAATACTGGCCTCGGGAGGAAGGAAAAACCCCCTGCCAAAAAAAAGTGCTCATGGCTGCTGTAGAGATGTTGGTAATTAGCTGACGCATATCTTTATAAGTGTGAAGATAATCCCCAGCACTGGTTTATACACTGTGGGGAGAAACTGCTGAGTCAATGGGGAGTGAGTTACACACAGCCTTGAGCTTCCAATCAGAGTAAATATTGAACGTTCAGTCAGACGGTAAAGTATGGTGCGAAAGTGTGGAGGCTGTTTGGTCAGGAGTGTCCAAACGGAGCCTGTGTGTTCAAGGGTCTCTGGACAATGACAGCATTAGCTAAATCCGCCTCCTCCAGACTTAACTCTTTGTCGCTCAGCTCTCGGACGGGGAGAGATGTGGTCAGGATGAAAGGCGGGCAACTCCTCTGGCAGCGCGCGACGAAATCTTGGACGTCGGTGATCCTAGAGAAGACAGAAAGGATAATAAAGACAATAGATTCCCTGTGGAGCATTTATTTTTAGTGGTAAAGCATTTCCAACCAAATACTCATGGCGGCGCATGATTTCCCTCAAAAGCGCCATACTAGTAACATCATTTATTATTCATGATGACCCTCCCAATACCAGTAGTCCTATAGCGACCCGAACGCTCACGTGTGGAGGGCTAGCTAAAGGTTGTAGGGGGCTTCACTCCACTATGTTTTTGCTACTAACCCTGTTATATAAATGCTGCATCGGAGTTACGCAATCCCTCTCGGGGGATTTTATAGATCCACTCCTTTGCTACATCTCAGATTATGTTTTCTGCAGCCCAGTTCACTGTGGTGAGGGAGATAACATGCACGGTGCCTTCAAATCCGTCAGACGAAAACAAAGCATTACGTAATCCTAAAACAAACTCACTCAAAGCTCACAATCTCCGAGGACAGAACAAACAAAAATCTTCTTTCGTGCCTTGAACTACTTCTGTCCTGCGATGCTTGAGATTAAGAGACTTGTAACTACAACACCAGTGGGTTTATATAGTACTAAGCTTTCTTATATGGAACACTCATTGTGACACCAAATATTAAAGGCTGCACACTGAAATTTCATACATACCGGTGTGATAAGTTAAACCTCTGTATCAGTCTCCTGCCATCAGCCAACCAGATTTGCAGGGAGGTAACGGGAAGGGCGTGGTCTAGTGTTACCATGGGAATAGGAGCAGATTCTCCATCCTCGTGCACAGATGGTGACCGGGCCACTACTCTGGGCGCAACACTGGGAATGGACATCACATAATAACAGATTAAGGCGCAACTCATATGAAACCGAATACACGCAAACTGTATCTACTACTATCAGTTTGAATTACCACAAGATCAAAAAGATGAAATCTACATCACAAAATATTTGCAGGAAATGTATCTGTAAACATCTCAATAAGGCACTAGTGCTCTGAGACTGGAATGACTCTGTGTTCTTAAAAATAAATGGCTGCTATGTCAGACGTGCTCCTCAGTATTACATAGTTGGATTTAGAAGGTCATCTAGTGGTAAAAAGCTGCATGGCATGTTTCTATATTTAGCTTGTACACTTGAAAACCACCACTTGAGACATCAGTTCTATTTTTATCCATGTATTTCACAGTACGCACCTGCCCAATCTGTATCCCCGGCCACTGAACGGGTGAAAGGCCTTCTTTTTGGGAACATAGGCTTCCTCGGTCAAATCTTCCACACTGATTTCCAGCTCTTCCTCCTCTGCTCTGCTCTCCCATTCTGCCGGCAGCTCCCTGGGACAGATTAATGAACGGTATAGTGAGATCAATCAGTGTGACAAATGAACACTAATGAGCATTATGCTTTATCTGTCTCATGTCGCCTCGTCGGGGGGCTGTAGGAAGGACATCTCTACTGCTGATTCTGCTTTGGGAACTAATGAGTATGACTTTGAGAGTGAATTGATGAATTTGTTACAAGGACAGATACATCATAACCTTTGATTTCATACGTTTCAAGGGGGTAGCTAATAATAGAAATAGTAATATGGGACAAGATATGAAAGACTGAAGTTGAAGGTCGCACTTGAAATTAACACATTTGCTTTCTTTTCACTGAGGGATCTACGAACACCAAAAACTATATATAATACATTAACAATTCCAACTGTAGCATGATGTTTAAAATTAAATTTAAATCCTACCCTCTGCCTTGAGATAAACTCACCCCCTTTTGATGGCGTCCAAAAAGTCCTGGTTTTCCGGTACAGAGTAGCTGCGAAACTCTCCATCATTTACAGTGAAGCCGTCTTTCCACAGTCTCACCACCATCTCCACCTGCAATGGACAATTCAACAATTATTTCTGACAGGGCGTTAATGGATGCATGTCTAAATTAATATTGTAAAAGCTTTAGGGAAGTAAGTTTTCCATTAAACTGTGTATTAGACTGGGCGCAGGTGAACTATTTCCTGACCTTAGATGTCCCTGAGGCATCGTAACAGATCTTCTCCACCTCATCGAGCAGGTCTTCGACCGAAAAACTACGCCTCATCGGAGCCTGCTCTTCATTTTCTTCACTGACAGAAAGAAGCGAGTGCAATGAGTCATTTTATGGCTTTTCAATAACATTCTTTATAACTGTTTAATAAGTGGGGGTCTATTTTCAGACACAGTAAAGAGCAAACATTCATTTTATTCCTTACTTGAGTGTGTTCATTTTATTAGTACTTGAAAATAATACGTCCACATTTGCAACAGTGAATTAACTGTTATTGTATATAGTATGTTACAATATAACTTATATAATAATAATAATAATAATAATAATAATAATAATAACTTGTTAAGGCTCACCAGATTTCTTCTTTCTCATCTCCCACAGTGTCAATATCTATCATGACGCTTTATGTTTCCCATCTACAGACAAAACAACAGGGCAATTTGGAGTAATAACAGCCATTAATGCAGCCTATATACAGTACGTGCTCATTAATTAGGCCAATTTTTAATTGAGAGCATTTTGGAAGGGATATTCAACCGGATAAATTACCAACAAATAATGAGGTAATGTTAATACACCTGCGAAACGTTGTCGATAAACAGGAGAGCAGCCTGTAGCGTTATCTTTAATTATGTAAGTGGGCGGCAGAGAGCCTGAATAACACGCACTGCACAGCCCCGACAAACAGCCACTATACACACATACAGTCACACAGCCTATTCATTTACATGCGCCGAGTAAGGTTAAGGTCAAATAGTGATTTACCAGTTGACGTTTCCTCGGTTAATCCTGGGCTACACATCTGCAGCCATAAGTTTCACCAGCCGCTGATCTGCTGCTGAGCAATACGTGTGACGTAGCAGCGCCGTACGTGGACTCCAACTGTCGCACTGTTACAACTCTGCTGAGATCAGCATCTGTGTCTACCCGTTTGAATTCATGTTACAGCGCCAAATCGTGTGCAAGCTTCTGTAAAAGTCACAATTATTTTCAGATTTTATTTCCTTCAATTTGTTTTATCTTTTGCTGCTAATGCCAAACATATTGGAAATGAACATAAATACTATACTTATTAAACTGTGGTACAGGATGGTGTTAATTACATAATCTTTATTGTAACACACAAAAAAAAGAATGTTCAACTTCTTGATAATATTTTGATGCATTGCACCATCTTTATACTAAATGGATTGTAATGGGGAAAAAAATGAATATGAAAAATTTGACTTAATATATCATAACTATACAATATGAAACAATTTATTTACTATATAAAACAGGGAGACAGAAGAAATAGTCTTATCAGTAAATTACTGTGGCAAGAAACTATAGCTATGTATAATGTACAACGAAAAATATAAATATAGATTGAAAGTGAAATCCTAAAATAGGTAAATTTTACAGTTGTTTCAGTTTGACAAAGTGTGTGGTACCAAGTGCGGTTATTAAAATAAATGGGTCATACTGTGAATCCCAAAATGAGTACTCCATGAAGTTATTGCCTATTTTAGAGAAAGAGGACAATATTTCAATTTTCACTATCATAACATATTTTTTCAATTTAGGTTATTGGTACTGCTGTAAGAACTGGGTTAGTAGTACTAAAGGGTAGAAGTCCAGTCAGCAGAAAAGACTGCACCTGCCAAATAGAGCCACATCCACTTGAGCAGAGGGAGCAGGGAGCAGGGGGAGTGGGAGACACAGACACACACAGGCGGCTACAGGGAGAGAGAAATGGCGCCTCGATGCTGCGCTCACTGAGCCAGTGTTTGGAGCCGGTTAGGGAGACACAATAAGGGCAGACAAAAGGCAAAGGCATGGTGAACACAAGGAGCTCGCGAACGGGGAGCGTCCCTTTCATCTCCTCGAGGACTAGGTCGTCGTCGAGAAGAAAGAAGCCAAACTCTGATGAACATGTAAGCCGGTCTCTTTTCTTTGCCGGTGAGCTAGCTGGCTTTGCTAGTTGGCTAGGTAGCTCTAGCTATGGCCTCAGGGAGCTCAAAACAGTACACCGATCACATTGAAATACTAAAAGCATGGGACTGACACCCACGCGGTCCTGCAGACACACAATAAAGGCATTTACATTAGCGACAAACGCGGCTGACACATACGTCAAACGCAATATACAGCTGTCAAATCACATGCTAGCGACGTCCACTCCTGCTAGCCCTAAGTTGAGTTCCCTTTGTGTTTGACAATTTCAACCCGGCTGACTTGTTTTACCATTGTCTCTTCTAATACGGTTTCCATGGCAGGACAGCTGGAATCCTAAATTGATCTGTTAGCCCTGTCACTGTCTTGGAAACACTAGCATAATAATTGCCTTAACAGTGAAAGGATAAAGCATTAGTTTGGCTAGCATTTATGGGTTATTGCTAGCCCGACTGCTAGCTCAGTGGGGGAAGGGAGTCCCAGGTTCACAACAGTTGGCTGGCTCGTGTCCCGTCTTTAACAAGTCTGAACTTGGTGAACTTTCTGTTGTTAATACCCAAAAGCCAGATTGCACGCAAATTTCTCTCAAAATAGGACCACAGGCTGTTGTTTAACGTTAGAAAGGATTTATTTTCATTACTTAAGTGTACAATCAAAATAGTTTTTGCCGGATCGACTTAACCTCAAGCTGTCTGACAGTCTTTGTCTCAAAATGTAAACACTGGGGTTATGCAAGGCAAGCACCTCGTATCTCGGCATATTTGCGGTTATTTCAGCTCATTTGGTCGACAATATTTATGAGTGAAATAAGGCGGAGAATATTGAATATTTTTGGCAGTTGTTATTTTGGAGACCTCAAACTCTTTTAAATTTTTTTCCATTTGTCCACTCTGTTCTGATTTTGTAATTTGGTAAGATTTGTGTCACTCTTTAACATATCTGCGTTTTGGAACAATGTTAGTCAATTTTGATGAAAGTGAAGTCATTTTAAAACACCGTGGTCTAGCACAGTGTATAGGCTGCATACAGTATAATGGAGTTCTGGTACATCTTGCACCTTCAACAAATCTGTCAGTCAGACAAACCTCCTTGCAGATACAGCAGACAGTTGCCTATGACAACAGTGAGATATGCTCTCATATCAGCAGGGAAGTTAAGCTGTGAAGGGCGTGAGCATCAAGGGCATATGTCTGGTTGGTGTTCTGTTATAATTCAGACAACACACTGAGGAGTTGGGCACAAACTGTCTAGTCTCTTTATGCAATACTTCATCTCCTTTTGCTATTTGGGTTTTAGACCACTATTCTCAGTCTTCCTTGTTATAGCTTTTTGCAAAGGCACATAGTAATGCTTGTTTGTTACTTACTATGTATTGACAATAATGACTGAAAATAGGCACAGTGTTGGCAAAGGTTGGGGTATGTGATACTTAAATCACATTTTGTCAGTAAATGATTTTCATTAACTGAAGTATAAAAGACATACAGGGCTCTTGTACCAACTTCCTATTGTTGGACCATTTTATTTGGTGGCACCAAAATCAAAGCTTCTGTTAAACTATTTTGACATCCAAAGTGTAATTGTCTGGCCCAAGGAGAACCATCACTGTGCATGCACAGTCTATTTTTCCAAAGTATTTTTTATTTGTTTTTTTCTGTTGATTAGAAGGATCCCAGTAGTGATGTGAGCAGTCCCAGCAGCCCGCGATTGTCCCCCCCTTCTAAGAGGACCCGGCGGCAGACCGCCTCAGAACCTAGTTCCAGTGACACTTCACCCTCTCCTCAGACCAAGGGCCAGAGAGTCAGCTGGGACATTCCCACTTATAGGACCAGGTCAGTCATAGATTTTTTACGGAAAGTTTAGTTCATATTGTTTTAGAGCATCTCTTCAGTCACTTTATGTGGGTTTTTAGTATGTATTATCTTAGTAATGAACTGCTTTGTTTTTCACTGTCTAAATGGTATAAAATAATATCTGTAATGTCTATATCCTATAGCATGAATTGCTTTTTACATGAATGTAAATCTTATTTCTTCTTCCTTATTTTTTACAGGTTATCATCTCGCTCAATACAGAATGGGCATGGTAATAAATGATTTATTTGTAAATTGTGCATATAGGTTGGAGTAATTTGGAGTTATACATATATTTTTTCTGTCATTACTGTAGCTCATATGAGTCTCCGCAGTAGCGACCGGTTAAAGGGGGATCACTCTCACATGAACGGTCATGTGGAACTGAAACGGAGCTGCAGAGTGAGGAAGAGCCAATTTGAACATCTCAACCAGAGCCTGCTGTTTGACCAGCTGGTCAACAGGTAATTGTAATTCACTTGTAATACTGTAACTTGTAATACTACTAAATAGAAAAGGCACTGGTATGACTTTATAGAAGTCTTTATTCCGAAGGGAGATTTTAAATTCTTTTGGTCCATTTCCCAGCACATTAAATCTAAACTGAGACTGATTAATTATGACTCAACACACTTATTTGTGTTGGTCAATGAAAGTATGTTTTCAGCTAGCTTGCATTATCCAATCATAATTTGCGAGTCAAAAAGGCCTAATTGATGCACTTTCTTAATTCAGTCTCTAAACCTGGTCTCAAAATATTGATGTGACCCATAACCCTGGCCGAGTTTGTAATATGCACTAATAAGCAGGTCAAACTACACCAAGCCAATCATTTTTGTATTTGCATCTGTAGTACTGCTGAGGCCGTCCTCCAAGAAATGGACAACATCAGCAACATCAGACAGAATCGTGAGGTGGAACAACTTCGCATGTGGAACGGAGACACGGAGGAAGTGAGTGTAACTGAAACCTGTGGCACAAAGAGGCATGTAGAAGCTTATGATCTTGATGGTAACACAAATGCAAAATCTCTTTTCTCTCAGGAAAACATGGACATGTATTCTCGGGTGAAGCGGAGGAAATCCATGCGCAGGGGTACCTACAGTATGCCTGCACACCACAAAGTCATCAGTAAAGCAGAGCAGGAGGAGGAAGAAGAGGGTACTGAAGGTAGACTGTTAACATATGTAATCTTTGTGTGCTATTGACACAACTTCACTTAACTCTTTTTTCTATGTAACTTTAAAATGATTCTCTCTATTTGAGTGCTTCTCTACAATTCCGTATGACTTTCAGAATCTCACGAAGAAGAAGAGGAGGATGCGGAGGACGACGACGAAGACGATGAAGGAGATGAAGCAGAGGAGGCAGGAGAGGAAAACGACAGGCCGTATAATTTGAGGCAACGGAAGACTGTGCAGAGATATCAGGCACCACCCATCGGTAAGCATTTCCCCATGGCTGCTGTACATTAAACTCATACATAAATGCTATTTTTTCAATGTGTTTGTTGCATATATAGATATACACAGTCTGTTTTTGTTTTGTCAGTGCCTGTGAACAGAAAACAAAGCAATCCCTCACTTTTTGATACTCACCGATCTCCAGCAAGAAGAAGCCATATACGGTATGTAGCAATTTCCTAGAATTAACAAATGATTCAGTGTTTAATGTGGTTATTATACATTCCTTTACACTCGCAGAGCTGAAATGTTTTGCAGGGAATCTAACAGTGTAGTGCTATGATAGTGAGTCTATTTTTTCACACCTCTGTAGAGTGAAGAAACACGCCATTCACAGTAGTGACACCACGTCATCTTCTGACGAGGAGCGATTCGAGCGGAGAAAAAGCAAAAGCATGACTCGAGCCAGAAACAGGTGACAGTTGCGGTTTTCTTTTCCTTTTATTCTTTTTTTGATTAAAGCACTTTGAAATCAATGTGTTCAATTCGTCGCCCAGATGTTTACCCATGAACTTGACCGCAGAGGACTTGGCAAGTGGGGTCCTGCGAGATCGAGTCAAAGTCGGGGCGAGCTTGGCAGACGTGGACCCGATGAACCTTGATACCACAGTAAGGGCAAGGGGCCTTTAAGAAGTTTTCATCTACTCAGTTCCAAATAAATGACTAATTCGACTGGCTGTTTTTAGGTGAAGTTTGATAACGTTGGTGGTCTCAGGGATCACATTCAGTCCCTAAAAGAGATGGTGGTTTTCCCGCTGCTTTACCCCGAGGTCTTTGAGAAGTTTAAGATTCAGCCTCCCAGGTGAGACAAAGCTCTGTTTACTTCATTGCTAAAGGGGAGAAAATGGCAAGTTTACTATGATTTTTACTCTTATTGACTTTAAACTGCAGTAGCAAAAAACCTCTCACCTCAACCTCCCACAATAACATATCAATCAGTCTGCTTATAAAAAAAATAATAATGAAGTTTTACCAAATGCAGTACAAAGATGAGACTTCCAAAAATCAGTTTTATGAGCACAATATAAAAAAGGAAACAGGTTAAAGACTAGAGTGGAAGAATAAAGTTTACTGTTACTCACTCTACTTAAGCAGTCACTTGTGTTTACAGTGTTATTAAACACATCATAGTTTTCTCTCAGAGATGCACTGCTCCATAGATGCTTTCAGGGATATTAATGCTTTTGACTGTGGACCGATCTTAAAAAAAAAAAAAAGGTCAAATGAAATCCACAGATAGATTGATGCAATTCCACAATTTTCTCTATCTCATGAAAGTTTTGCCAGTATTTATGTTTGTTTCACTTTCTATTTTTGTTTTTCTTTCTTTTCTAAGCAGTCATAGCCAGCACTGGAATATCAGTATGGTTTTCCATTGCCGTAGATTCAATGTTTACAAGCCGTGTAGCCCAGCAGCCAATAGGGCATCCTATCTTGTAGCAGGAGCTATCCATCTTGAATGTGATGATGTGATTGGCCAAAGCTTGCCGTCACGGACTGAAAATGGTCGTTTATTAAAATCCTCGATAATAAAGCGTATATGGGGTCTGAAGTTCAAAATCGTTTGTAGAATATTCTTATTCCAATATGCCATTTCCCTCATTACACAAGTGAATATAAATGTTTTATTAAATGTTTTGTTGCCAACCTTGGCTTTTAATTGGTTATATTTTCAACATGACGAACTAAATTAGATACTTGCAATGGTGAATAAATTCTGTATTTTTGTTGTTCTTTTCAGGGGCTGTTTGTTCTACGGCCCACCAGGCACAGGAAAAACCCTGGTTGCACGGGCACTTGCCAATGAGTGTAGCCAGGGAGACAGGAAGGTTTCTTTTTTCATGAGGAAAGGAGCAGACTGTCTCAGCAAGTGGGTTGGCGAATCCGAACGCCAGCTACGATTATTATTTGATCAGGTGAGCTAATTTGGCGCCACTAAAAAAGCATTTGGACAAATTATTCAAGAGTCATGAGCACCTTGTTTCTGTTTCAAGACTAATTGTTTATTTATGGCCTGACCTTTGTATTTGACTAGGCATACCTGATGAGACCGTCAATTATCTTTTTTGACGAAATCGACGGTTTGGCTCCTGTTCGTTCGAGCAGGCAAGACCAGATACACAGGTATGAAGAATGTTAATGTCACAAATCTCTTTCTTAATTTCTCTTTCATGCTTAAACGATATAGGTTAACCATTACACATTATCATCGACTTTTAATGGCTCAATCTGTGAGAATATGGTAACATAGTTGAGTGTGTGATTAAGTGTTTCAATGTCATTAGAAGTTTTTCAGGCAGTAAATTCCAGTTGCTGTCACTTTGCTTGCCAGTGGGGGGTGCTGGTTCACCTATTTTCTGAAACGGCTTTGTATGTCTGTTTGTTCATTTGGCTTTACACATACATTGGTATTCATACATTCATTACCTTTTGCTTATCCTTTTTATTAAATGCTAAATGCATTATTCATCTTGAGCTAAAGGTTAGGATTTGTTTTTCATGTAGAAAAACAGAAAAGTGATATTTGTAAGTGTGGAACATACACCTTCCCATTAGTTTATTTATATGTATTTAAATGGATACATCCTCAAGGCTGTATATAATATAATATCTTATAAATAAAATAATATCATTTCGAATGCTGTTTTAAATGTGTATGTATTGTGTGTTTAATTCACAATGACAGTTCTGAAGGCATGCATGTAACAAAATCCATATTCTTTCACCTGCCCAGTTCTATTGTGTCTACTCTGCTGGCCTTGATGGACGGCCTGGACAGTCGAGGGGAGATAGTTGTCATCGGTGCTACAAACAGACTTGACTCTATCGACCCAGCACTCAGGAGACCCGGGCGCTTCGACCGGGAGTTTCTCTTTAACCTGCCTGATAAGAAGGTACAATCAAGATCATTCACATGTCTACTTTAATTTAGTTCAACCTTGTTTGTCTGCAAGTGGAAATTCAAATGTTAAGCCTCTTCAAATAATTGAAAAAAGTTAAAGAATTGATTCAGAGTTCATCTTCCATAGACTGGTTGATTGTACAGACTTATGGAGGAGGTAAAAGGAGTTTTTGTGGAGTCCACTGGCTGCTCTCTGTTGTTCAGAAGCCCAATGCAGGGGATGGTCCATGTTGTTTAGTATTGCACTCATCCAGTTGAACCAGTCCTCTATTAATTTTTCAAGGCGCCTGCAATCTCTTTTTCAGTACAGCATACAAAAATGAATTAGCCATTATGGCATGATAATGATACAAAAAAGAAGGGATTATGTCATAAGAGCTTTGCAATGAAACTAGTTTCAACAACTCCTGGCCTTTTAGTGTTGTATTTTTCTCACTGTTTTATTCACAGAGGAAGAGACACTTATAAAAATAATGTATAGTTAAGCCAACATTTCCTTGTTTTGTATTCATTGTGGGTGTAAATGTCAGTTAACATCTCAGTGACTCCTTCTCACTGAGCTTTTCAGCAGGTTGCCTCGCATCGTTTGTCCACTCAGTGGGAACACTAGTAATGAAAGTCTAATCAGTGCTGCCCAAGATCCCCAGCAGTGAACTCTGACTAATAATTTACTCATTTGAGTAGGCTGCATGCAAGAAGGATTTATGAAAATGTGCTCTGCTGCGTCTTTTATGGAGAAGACAAAAAAGATAAAAGATAAAAACTTCAAATTCATTTAAAACACAGATCACTTTCTTTTTTAATATGGTGTCTTCAAAGTGGAGTCATGCAGAGACAATGTAATTTATAAAAAAAATGTTAGCAGGCTGGTAATGTGAGAGTCATGGCAGGGTGATAGTATTGATACAGTTTACAGTTTGGATCTCTTTTTATTAATGGATTAGTTGGAACTCACACTGTTCAAATGACATGTGATCCAAAAAGAGTTGGTTTGTTAGTAGTGACAGGTTTTTTTTCCTCAAGATTTTCCTTTTTTTTCCCTAACCCTTTACCTTTCATCTTGTGTCTAGGCCAGAAAGCACATTTTGGAGATCCACACACGGGACTGGAATCCCAAATTGTCTGAGCCATTTGTAGAAGAACTTGCAGAAAAATGCGTCGGTAAGATAATGCATACCTATACTATGTTAACAATTATTTTTCTCACAAGCATTGACCCTCTGTGTTGAAAAAACGTTTTTGTAAACCTAATTTCTCTGCTTGCATCTAGGCTACTGTGGCGCTGACATCAAAGCACTTTGCACAGAGGCAGCCTTGGTGGCACTGCGCCGCCGCTACCCCCAGATCTACGGCAGCAGCGTCAAACTCCAGCTGGACGTCACCTCCATCGTTCTGGCGCCGGGAGATTTCAGCAAGGCCATGAGGGCCATCGTCCCGGCTTCTCAGAGGGCCCTCGCTCCCCCGGGCCGAGCCTTGTCGCCAGCCCTGCGTCCCCTGCTGGCCCACTCTTTCAATTTGGTGCTAAAAGCTCTGCTCCGAGTCTTCCCCCACGCTCAGTCTACTGACAGGGACAACACACACGGTAAGGGGCTATTATTATAAGATTTGGAATTGTTTACTGCCTGTTGCTCTCTATTTTGTTCTTCATTGCTCGGTCACACTTTGTTGTATTTCATTATGTTCCTCCATCTCATTATGAAACGTTATCAGCCTTAGTCAGTAAGCATAAAATATGAAATGTTTTATTCTCTGTAAGTATGCAGGTAGCAAGGGTATTACACACACTCCAACTTGTCCTTCAGCAATACAGTGGTTTGCCAGCAGCTAGTTTTAAGAAAAAATGAGCCGCTATCTATATATATATATATATATATATATATATATATATATATATATATATATATATATATATATATATATATATATATATATATATATATATATATATATATATATATATATATATATATATATATATATATATATATATATATATAGCAACTACTGCGTTTTATTAATGGGAGTTACACTTGTTAATTTCTGTGCTAGGCGGTGACAATCAACTGCATGAAGAGGACTTATATAGCGACGACAATGAGGAAGGCTCATCTTCCATATACGAAGTCCAGCCTGCTGCATCCCCAAAGACTCAGCTCTCCTCCTTCTCCGCAGTGCACAGACCCTTTCTCCATTTCTCAAGGTAAGTTCACCACATTTAACATTTATGACCTCTATTTGTTAAAGTAAAGACAAACATTCACTTGTGGAAATCTGTAGGGCTCTGTGTGCTGGTGGAATTATTAAGCAGTGGTGCAGAACTGAGGTAGAAGGAAGGTTGAATGATTGGCACTTTAAGACAGGTTTCCTACTGTCACCCCCAAACCATATGATTGAACTTCATCTCAAATACATCTTTGCTCTCATTGTTTACTTTCACCAAGAGGTGGCTTTTGTGTAAATTCTTTGTCATTCATCCTAAGGTCACAGTTTGTCATGCGATACCTTCTCTCCTTTTTTTTTTTTTACTTCCAGCTCCGCACTACAGCATCCCACTGCATATCGACCTCGACTGCTTCTGGCCGGGGCCCCAGGCTCAGGACAGAGTTCCCATTTGGCCCCTGCTCTGCTGCACCACCTGGACAAGCTGCCAGTGCACCGGCTAGACTTGCCCACCCTGTACTCTGTCAGCGCGAAGACGCCAGAGGAGTCTTGTGCTCAGGTAATGCAAAGTGACTCGATGAAAAAAAGCCGCTATACACTCAATAATGAGGGAATTTCCCACCCATTTGTTTTCATTACTCACAAATTCATAACCTTGTTTGAGAATGACACTTGTGTTGAAGATCAAGGCAGATAATGGAGATGAGACGATGGCTTTCTCGTCTTATCTCTGTCTCCCAGGTTTTCCGGGAAGCCTGCCGGAGCGTGCCCAGCGTAGTGTTCATGCCACACATCTCGGAGTGGTGGGAGACAGTTAGTGACACTGTGAAGAGCACCTTCCTTACTCTGCTGCAGGACGTGCCCTCGTTTAGCCCCGTTCTCATCCTGGCCACAGCTGAGACTCAGTATTCGCAGCTGTCAGATGAGGTATGATGTTTACACGGCTCACCCCGTTTTTTTGTTTTTTTACACCCCACCTTCACCTGAAATAAACTGTTCCTTCAGGGTGCAATGTCATTCCTGTTGTATGTAACAGTAGTATGGTAAAGAACAGACATGAATTAACCATGAGCTATTATATTTAGATTTCACTGTGCACTTGCGGCATTGTTTTTTTTCCTTTTTTCTTATAATGCGAAGACTTTGTGCGATACATGAATTATAGGCCTTACTAGACGCCAACCTGTCTTTTTTATAGAATGCTGCTCGGCTCCATAAAAGTAACTTAGTATTGCTGTCTTACTCCTTGTGCAGAAATGGGACACAGGAAGACTAGAGGGCTAGAGTCACTTCAGGGCAATTGCCACAACTCGATGCAAATGCTAAAGCTCTTTACTGCAATACATGCAAGAGAAGACTTTAAAAGTTATATCATTTCATGCACTAACAGAGGCTAAATCTTCAACAGGTTCATTCTTTTATAGGACTCTTGGCGTGACATTTAAGGTCATGAGTTTGACTACTTTTGGCTTTGTTTCCATTTTCGTCATTTATCCCAATCCCACTGTTCTCCCTCGGTAGTTTTTGCTCCTCAGTGATCCCCTTTGGATTTATTATTCTGTTCCTGAAGTAGAGTCAGGCCCCCCATCAAGGGTTATGCTGTAAGGGAAGTTGGTGGAAATGGATCAAATTGGAGTACGGGGAAGGGGGGAGAAAGAGACAGATGAAAATAAGGAGGAGGGTCCTTTAGTCAGGCAACAGAAGGTCTTTAATTAGGTCCGGGGGTTGGCAGCCCCATGTCTTCACCTCAGGACACACACACCACATCAATATGCTTGTGCACACACTGTGGCCTTTTTGTTGTGTGTGTGCGGCTGCTGTTTTGGCAAATCATCTGCTTTGAATATAGGCCAAGACCGGAGAACTGATGGCATCTGAACCATTAAGTGTCAGGCTATAGACTCTTGCTCTTCTGTAAATAGATCTAACTTAAATCATTTTTTACTTTTTCTTTTTCGAAGTGGATGAAATTGCGTTGCATTTTACTAATTACCTTGCACTAGTCATTGAAATATGTGGAAAATTTGAATGTTTCTGAAGTGTGATGGGACAAATGTTTTAAGAATATGCTCTATTTGAAACCATTACATTGTTGAAACCACACCAGGTGTAAAAGAAGAAGAGAGTACAGGGTGAGAGAGAAAAGATTATATGAATGGTGCCTGAACCCAGAGCTGGATGTTCTGCAGTTTGATGCACCTTTCTCTGTCATGCTTCCACTTCTGTTGACTTGATCTCAATAACTGAAGTCTTGTCTTGGTCTCAGTACTCTCTGGTATCAGACTTGTCTTGGTTATCTTACTTTGTCAGTTGGTGGGACTTGGTTGATGGGGCCGTTGGAGTTTGTGGAGATTCTGATGTAGTTCTTGCACAAGATGAAGTTGAACTTTCAGACGGAGTTGGAGAGTTGCAATAGTTGAAGTTTGTTGTGTGAAAGTCGGGCATGTTATTTGTCAAAACTTCTGAGCTTTCTTCTGCAGAAACAAAATGAATACATTTTTTTTACTTCTACTAAAAGTATTCACTGGTGGATTTTAACCTGAGTACAAAAGATGACACTTTCTGAGCTCATAAAACAAGGTACATTTTGAAATTGTAGCTTGTTGCAATTAAATAAACAATAACTACCTTTGTGTCCTCTCATATTTTTTTCATATAGACTTAAAAATCTTGTTAAACAGCTTAGCTTGTGTACATACAGTTGTGACTCATCACGATCCTGTGAAAGTACGAAACTAGTGTTTTTTGGGGTTTTTTTTATAAGTGGGCTAACCAGTTGCATCCTCAAAGAGTTTGAGGAGCATTGTATTAATTTGAAACATTCTGTTCATGTTTCAGGGAGTGAATTGGCTGTCTCTACGAGTGTTTATTTTCACTTTCTGGCATGGATAACACAGTGACAGCTGCTGTCTCAGCTCCAAACCTCAGCGTGGAACAAGCAGCATCCCTCCCAGGCCAAATCTGACTCTATAGGCTTTGGTCCAGATACAATGCTTTCCTCAAAAGTTCTTTCAGCTTAGATTGACTTCCTTTTCATTAGAAGGTTCACAGACATCAAGCGTTTTATTGGAAGTGTGAAGGATGTCTTGTTATGAGATTCATTGAACGTTGTCTTTCAATGATTCACTTAAAAAATGATCATCAGTGGGTAAGAGAAACAGACAAGTGTAAATTCGTTTTGAAGACATTTACAATCAGCTTCATGCGCTTGTGTTGAGAATTACATAATAAAATACACAATTAGGTGTGTACATTATGCTGTTTTTATGTTTTTGTTTTTTGGCGCCATCTCCCAGTGTCACCCTGCAGTCTAAAAAAAGGGTAATTTTTCTGCTGTGCTATAAATATTCCTCGGTTCCCCCACCATTTTCCTGCTCCACCATTTTCCATCTTGTGAGAAGAGAAAACGTATGATCCACGAGCAGTAGAAACGTAGAAAAGAAAGGTGATATGGAGAGAAAGAGAGTCAACAAACATGTCATGGATACAAGCCTGGATCGATGTGAAAGACAGATGGGGGGATATAAAGTAGAAAGTAGATGCTTAGTCAGCAGTGGGACTCACCGCCGGGAGCAGCCTCAGGCTCCATAACCGAGTTGAACTGGGGTCTGTTAAGCCCCCAAGCCCCGATATATGTTAACTGCAGAAAAAACTGTACTTGGGCCCTACTTACTTATTAATAAAATTGCACCAACAGTTTAATCAATTCTAGTTGAAAAACAGTACACGGCTGATTATTTTCTGGCTTAACGCTTGCTACTCTGCTACTTATTGGCCTTTTATGCTTAGTATACATAACTATGTCAATCCCCAAACATTTTTTCTAGATTTCTTTTCACACTGACTTATTCTAGACACACTTTAACACCGGTAAAAGTATTCATCACAGTTCCAACCGGCCTGTTTCTCATGTTAAACACAGGTCAGGAGTATGTTCCAGAAGACCTACGGCGAGGTGGTGACGCTGTGCCCACCAGGAGAAGACGACAGGAGGAAGTTTTTCTCTGACCTTTTACTGGTTCAGGCTGCCCGGGCCCCTCCACGCCTCAGGAGTAGAGGTACTTACTGGGTAACACATACACCGGACAGTTATGATTTATCTCCGCTGTCACTCCTAGAGGGCAGTGTTATCTGCTCTGCTCTGTCCTTCTCTATGTCCTCAATATAGTCATAGTCCCTCTTCGGATTCAGTGAAATGTAGTGGAACAGATGAGATTTGACGGCACATTTGAAAAAGCCTTTTGTGCGTCTTTATTTTACTTGAAGATTGAGTTAAATGTTTCATATTAGTTTGGAAGAAATCCAATTGGAGAATAGAGAGGATTCAGAGATACTATTCGGAGATACTAGGGCTTTGCTTGCATCTACAGTATTCACAGTCTCTGACTATTTACTGGATTTCTCTATCTCTCAGACTCATCACATTGCCCTCTACCTGTCCTACACACCCCCTGTGGTTGTTCAAGTCCTCCAGTGCCCCCCCCCCATTCTAGTTCAATATAAGAAAAGTGTCCACCTAGGCTTTCAAATGGAAATGGTACCCAGCGTTCATCCACAGATTCCTCATTGATGCAAGGCAGGGGTCCCACGCTTAACTTGCGCTACGCTCTTCAGGGGTTCCTCCCTGACTAACGCAGCAGCCGGGGCTTCCAACAGAGCTGCCGACGGAAAAGCGGAGAGAGGAACTGCTATGAGAGGACCCTGTCGGCATTAACTGAAATTAGAATCACAGCTTGCATTGTTGCTCGAAAGTGAAGCGACCGGAGGTGCCGTGGAGCTTTCCTAACAATGTTGGCAGATGCCTTGAGCTAGGGCCGCTGTCTGGGGAGAGGTGGAGTAGATTTCTGCTCGCCTCGCTTCATCACACAGTCATTGGCCAGGGGCTAATCCTTGGCTGAAACTTGGGTTTGACATGATGTACACTGTATTATTTCTCTACAGCTACATGAATATTGCAGTGGAAAACATTTTCAGGGGTTTCTAGCTTGGTTTGTTTTCTATCGGCATTGATATATAAGTAAAAGATCACTAGATATCACCAGAGAGTATTTGAGATTGTTAGTTATTAGATCAGAAGTTTTATTTGTTTTTGTTTCACTCTTTTTTGTAATTGTGCTTCATGCTTATGTTTAAACATTATTCTAGTAAGTGTAAGTACATGTTTGACTTTATTTCAACAGAGCGTTGTGAAGAGGAACTACCTGTAGCTGAGGCGCCGGGCCCTAGGGTCCTCTCAGCAGAAGAACAGCGGCGACTGTTTGAGCAGGAAGAGAACACGCTGCGTGAGCTCCGCCTATTTCTCAGGGATGTGACTAAGCGCCTGGCCACAGACAAGAGATTCAACATCTTCAGCAAGCCAGTTGACATTGAGGAGGTAAAAAAACAACTCATGACTTGTGTAGGGACCCACACATTGTTTGGTAAAGCTAGTTTTTGATTTGCCTCACACAGAATCTAGGAATTCCCCTGTAAGATGATTTCTGATGTTGTTCTGTGGGGTGTGTCAGGTGTCGGACTATCTGGAGGTGATTCAGCAGCCTATGGACCTTTCCACTGTCATGACCAAGATTGACAAGCATCAGTACTTGACAGCCAAGGACTTCCTGACAGACGTCGACCTCATCAGCAGTAACGCTTTAGAATACAATCCTGACAAAGATCCTAGTGGTGAGTATTTCATTAACTAGTCGACTAAAATGTTGAACAGACGACACTAGCACACTAGGAAAACACATTTGCATTCCAACCCATGATTTGAACCTTGAATTTTATTTCCCGATCTGAAATTAATGTCAGTTCTCCATCGCAGACCTTTTATTCAAGTACATTTCTGGAGCCCTAAGATGATCCCAGAAAAAGCTGGAATGTTCATTAGCAAACTGTGATTGCTTTTCGTACACTGCTCTAAAGGCTAATAATAGTGCCTGGGACAGTAAATAAGCACAGAATGATTCAAATTATTGGGATTATGTTTTCAATAACTATTATATGTTTTGTTACGCTCAGTTCTTTGTTTGGCTCTAATGACTCTGAGCTCCCAGTCAGTAAAATAATACAACCTCTAAATGGTTTGGTTCAGCCTAGACATTCAAAGGACAGTGGATACAGCCTCTGCTGAAAATAGAATTCCCAGTGTAGTTCAGCTGAGAAAGGCTTCATATGCATGAAAATTTTATTGTTTCTCTTGCCTTGTCTCACTCGTCTTCAAGGGGTGCTTTTCAAAACTTTTACGTCAATTTAAATCTCAAAATCACTTCTGTTTTATAATGTAACACAAAACAACACACAGTGAATGATAAGAAAAATGGCAAAGCTTCAGAAAAAGGATGATTTAGCAGCGGAATATGGACAAAGAATGGATTTCTTGGTAGCATTTGAGCTGATTTAACATAAACGCTTTATGCACTAGGCCCGTCTAAGACTATTGAACTGTTGTGCCTATTTTAATTTATGCCTTGTGTGTTTAGCTGCTTCGATTCCCACAGAACCGTAAAGCTGCCCGCGTTAGTAATGGGAAACAATTCTTTGCTAGCCCAAATGAATAAATCATCTCTCTCTTTTCGGGCAAGGATCATTTGCGGGGATGCAGGGTCTACAAATGATACACTAAAGACAAAAAATGCAATTAGGCAGTTTAATAAAGAAGACTAACAAACTCTCTCGTCGGCTCATTCAGTGCGTGGTCTGGGGAATATGGCCCAGACCCCTGTACAATTAGGTTGTTGGACATGTTTTGCTCACAGTAGTGGGAAAACCCTCATTATCCCTCTGTGGTCAGTTCCTCCTTCAGTCCTTTATGCCATCTTTATCATGCTGTCCTCCACACAGTCATGCCCATATTTGTCTCCCTACTGCACTAAATAATGACTTTATTATGGGGGAAAAAAGCCTTATGCTCCGCACTGGCTGAGTTGAACAAATACTTAATTGCTTAGGGGAATGGTAATAATAATCTTTTGGCTATGAGAAAACACTTCATGGTTGTTATCTGGATGTGGAGCTTAGGCCTGGCTTACAAGGGTGCTGACGATCTCACACCGCCTCTTTCTCTCTGACAGACAGCGTTCTAATGCACTTCCCTAGTCACACACGACTCGCTCAGTAACGCACGTACACCCACATTCACACACACAGCGCAATTAGGCTACCGTTCTCCAATTAGACAAAGGATGCTGGCAGATTGTGACCCCTCTGCCACTCTCTGCCTGAACTGTTCTCCGTCCGCCTGCAGTAATGAGAGAACGCTTGTTTACAGTGGCTACGCTTTGGCCCTGCCTCTTCAGCACGGTCTTTATTTTACTGTCATAGACTGAAAACAGAGAAAAGGGATTTAATCTTGTTATGCTTAAGGGGAAAACAGAAACTAGTTAAAAAGTCTGTCTCTCATTGACATTATTTTAGACTTAGAGTTGTAAGTGGGAATGACCTCGTCTGTCTCATTAATAAGAAAATGAAATTTGTCTACTTTTTTTTTTTTTTTCTCGAACTGTGGGAAAACGCTTCAGTCTTTTATCTCACACTGAATTTTCTTGCATTGATTTTTTCTCGCCAAAACACGGATAGAACATGCAACATCAAACTGCAAAGTAAAAACCATGTTGTTGTGGTTGTGGGAAAAGGGAAGAAATAAACCCTGAGCCATGTTATGACAGAAACACTAGTTCTATACATTATGGGCTGTATCGAATGTGCCCTTGAGTATATAGGTGTAGACTGTAAACACTTTGCTGGTGCTTTTTCTTTTCCAGACAAGGTGATCAGGCACCGCGCTTGCAGTTTAAAGGACACGGCACATGCTATATTCGCCGCAGAGCTTGATCCCGAGTTCGACCGAATGTGCGAAGAGATTAAAGAGGCACGGAAAAAGAGAGGTAAGACTGTCAATTAATTAAATGTTATGGCTCTTGGTTCAGTATAAACTGTAGCCACAACAAGAAGAGAGAAGGGATATAGTATGGTCCCAACCCCACTGCCAATAGCTCCACATCATGGCAACAGATCTTTTTGTTTCTTGCACTCTATTACTACGTTGACACGTGACTTGTTTTATGCAATGGGTACGATTTTTTTCAAACAAATCAAATCAGTTTTAAGGCGGTAACTTAGCAGTACTTGATGGAGCTGTAAGGTTTTATTGCAGAGGATGTGGTGCAGTGAGGAGAGATGCCTTGAGGCTTTAGTGTTCCAGACTCTACCTTCTGTCTGCTTGGTGCTCTACATCTGTAATCTCACCAAACAGCCCTGAGCGAGGCTGAGCGGACCCAAGAGAAAGTACAGTCATATAAAGTTCATGCTTCTAGAAACACTTTTAATTTGCCAAGGATTTCTTGGTAAACTTCCTCATTATCAGAAAATTTGTAGTCACACAGAGAAAGAGGTATACTTACTTCAGATTCCACAACATTTTTTTCCTTTGTGGACATTTCTCAGGTCAAACCTTCTCCTTATATCTATGCTTCTTTCACAGAATTTGTCCAATGTCTTTGCTGTGTATTATGTCTAGTCAAACAGTGGCATGTGTCTTTTCCTAGTCTTTAGAAATACCTCAAAGCTCATTAATATAATAAAAGCAATGTACACAAAGACATGATTTCTCTTTTACAGCACAATCTGCAGCGAGCACAGCCTTACCCCTCGAGGGCTTGTTGACTTTATGATTTAAACCACAGAGGCCTGACTCCTTCATGTCAAACGAGGAACTTATCAAAGAGGAAGAAATTTTCTGAAGTCACTCTCCTGCTTTTGATTCCCTCTTTTAGCAACTAAGAGCCGAGAATGCTAAATAAATATTGCAGAGGCAGAAGTCAACTGCCTGAGAGGAGGAATATAGCTGTGTAAATATTTCATCTTCCAGTCAAGGTCCTCGCATAAATCTATCAATTAGTCCAGCTCTGCCTCGTGTCCACTTGCAACAGTGTTCTGTGCCAAAGCTTAGGGGCTTTCCCCTTGTGATAAGATGAAAGCAGTGAGGTTTGCTAAGAACCTTTACATATCATTTCATGTCAAAATTGAAATGTCTCATGTGGGTGCAATGAATTTCTCTGCCCTGTGTTTATCTTTATTGCCAATACACTCTCAGGCCTTTTTCATACCACCTGCTGATGAATAATTAGCGGTGGATGACTTTTTTTTAAATTTGGTTAACAATTTATTTCAGGTTTTGTGTAGTTCATAAGTAAAACCATTCTTTACCCCACCAGAGCACATTTTTAAGATAAAATGCTGGGATGCTTCCACAGCAGCCACACTGACAGAGCTCACAGCTACAGTTTGTGCTGCAGATGTCTCCTGAATGTGTGAATTTATCATATTCTAAAATTTTACCAGCCTTGTGAAAGTGATATCAGCCAATACTGCAAGTAATAGCTTTAGAGTATTATGAAACAAGGGCACAAGAGCGTATTGCTTGTGATTTTGTGTTCAGTCCTTGATACAGCTTGAGTTATGTTTTCTGGTTTTATGTCGTTCCACATACCAAGCTCATATTTAATCAGTCTCCAACCTTTATATTCAGTCTAGGTACATAATGAGATCCTGTGTTCTCCTGGTTTCTAAACACACAACTACATGTACACACATAGTTTTTCTGTGTTGTCAGTAACTGATCCTCTGTGGTACATGCAGACTTCCAGACGCCGGCTCAGCTGACTGCATCTACAGGCGCCGTGGCAACCAGGAAGCAGCACCCTGTGGGAGAGGAGCCGGCCAAGAGCGGCACTCAGGGCGAAGCCACTGACAAACAGTCCACCCCTAGTAAGTTCTAAGAAATCATCTTAGCATTAAACACCTATGTGGTGCCCAATCATCTCAGCTGGATGGCAATTTCATTGTACTTAGTTTTGTCCTCTGAACACACTTTTCAACTTAAAAGCCTTTAAATGGA
Source organism: Rhyacichthys aspro (assembly GCA_036850595.1). Lineage (NCBI taxonomy): Eukaryota > Metazoa > Chordata > Actinopteri > Gobiiformes > Rhyacichthyidae > Rhyacichthys > Rhyacichthys aspro. The sequence goes on along the minus strand of CM072170.1, from coordinate 12,676,767 downwards.
GTTCATCTTTAGGGCAGGAAAGACATGCTGAGTTAGCCCAGTTATCTGAAATATTTCTATATATTTTAAAGCGGTTGAATTAAGGAGCATTTTGTGTGTTTTCTGGTTTAGTGTCTTTTATTTTAACAGTCAGACTTCAGAATCAGTTTCAATGTCTCCCAGAAGCAGCTGTGTTGTACTACCACAGATTACCAGCTGTATGGGACGCCACACACCTGCCCGCTTCATGCAGACTCATAGCGTCTCACCAGTGGAGAAGCCACACAGTTAGCAGCCTCATTAGCGTGGCTGCTCTCTTCTAACTACTCCGAACATGACCACGCCACAGAGCAATTACATGCCCACCTGTGGCAAACGGCAGGAGCCTTCGAGGTGAAGGGAGGGCTGTGTACGGGCAGGGGGCGCACTAATGAGCCTGTTACCCAGACGAATGAGAAGCAGTGTTTTACAAGTAATTCAAAAAAATGCCCTTTGGCCTCCTCCAGAAATTGCCAAAATTAAACCTTTGGAGTCAGTAAGCGATCCTTTATAATATCAAATGTTTCATTTTACCAAAGTAAACATTTGAATTCTGACTGAAATGTTCACACTTTTCATACTGGTCTGTGTAGTACAGCTGTAGAACACAAGGTGGCGCATGTCTCTCATGAGAGTGTGCCCACTGGAGCTCTGCTCTGTGGATAAACCATCTGTTTCTCAGGAGATGGTCTCCTTTTGAGAGATGAGGGGCTCTGTTGGCCATCATAAATACAGGAAGACTCGGGGCATGTGTGAGTCTCAAGAGTTATTCATTTTCCACTGCCAAACCAGAGGCAGAGGATATTTAAGACCAGAATACAGTATGAATATGATTTGGGAGAAATATTGCTTCATTCATTCATTTGTGGATGGGACTTAGGCATAGAGTTTATCTAGTCACAGAAACCAGTATATTTTATTTGTTGGTGCTAATTGTGGTCTTGTTTTTGCTTTCTTTCTTCTTTTTATCAGTTATTACACTAGTTTTGCCCACTTGTAACTTTTTTATTATTTGACCTTCAGGCACATCTATTAATTCGTAAGTTATCTGAGAAACTTTTGTTTTATAATATTTAAATTTTCTTTTTTAAATAATACATTTTAGTAATGTAGGCACTTAAAGTTTTTACCATGACTTGATGTCAGTATAATAGTGTTTGTTTACCAGCAATGAAAAGTTGTACATTATTTAGCTGTAGTTTTTTCTTAGGGATATCCCAAAAACTCTTATATGGCTTATATGACAGTATCTGAGGAGGTGCACAGACCCAAAACCCAAATGTCACACACGCCGACCACCAATTCTGAGGCTCCTGGGAGGGTCGTTATCAGCCTCCACCAGAGGTTTAATTAATTAAGCCAACTCAGGCAATTAATTTGTTACATCGGAATCCAGTTCTCACCTGGAGCACCTCAGCACGGCAGCTATTAGGCTAATTGATCAGTTATGTCACAAGGTATAACACCGCTTTGTAACCGAGGCACTAATGCAAAAAGAGATTACAATTAATGTTCTGATAGTGAGGAATAAATGCAGAGCAGTCGTGTCAGGGTTGTCTGTCTCTGTGGAGGGTTAGGACACTTGAAGGTCAAAGTTATCCCAGATTGTCACCTGCAGGGGGGAGTCTATCAGCAGCTGTTCTACTATCTGTCTGATTCTATAGTGTTTTTATCTGGGCCAACACTCTCTTCACCCATACCTCAATTCCACGCACTTCGAGCCGAGAATTGTGTGTGACATTCAGATATAACCCAAAGTGGTGGCAGGGATGAAATGCAGGGTTTGCAACTGTGGAGAAAGTTCTGCATGAGGCTATTTAGAGACTGAAGATATTTCTGCATCAGGTGTTAAAAGCAAAGGTTGCAGATAAGCCTGGTTGAGATTTCGACGGCTCGGGCAGGTGCTGCTGCTGTGCGGTCAATCATGGATGGAGAGATATAAGACCTCTCTGCTGTTAATGCACGAGATAACAGGAACATGAATGTGGTTTCCATTAGCCTGCGTGGAGAGTGTCCATTCACTCGCTCTCATGGCCACACTCCCCTTTCACCTGCCACTCTTTAGGCAACAGCCTGTGGCCATTACCTGAGCCACAGACCTGAGTTCATATATAGTGCATCATCACCACACGGATCTGGTTCATATGGAGTGCCTCCCTTTCATTTATAATTAACTCTCCTCTCCTCCTCTGTCACTCACTGTTTTCATGGCTGTTAAACCAGCTGGCTGAGCACATACTATGGCGGGTTTTGAATGTTCTTCCTTTAGTATTGTCACTTTTTGTCACAGCCCTGTATTGTCAAAGAGTCTACATAATGTGTCCTCTACGTCCCTGAATGACATGCTCAAGGCAACAAGCCTAGTCTGCATTCAGGTAGATGGAGCGCTGCTGTCCTTATACATCAGTAAATAGTTCTTTGCTGCATTGCAAATGTCAATCCACAGGACCTTGATGGCATATTTAATGCCATAACAAACATTGCTGCTTCCCTTTTACCTCTAGGTAATGTAGTTGAATAAAAGGATGGCCTGTATTCTTGCTCAGGACAAAAAGACATAAGGCATGGTAAACATGGAATTAGGTTAATAGAATAGCTCTATGTTTGAGAAACAGTTTGTATAAGATGCAAAATGACTGGATAATGAAAAGTACTTCAACATTAAACAACACTGGACATGCAAGTTATGGTCTGTCATACTGCAGTATTTACTTTGGGCACATCGCAGTAGGACATTTTCTGTCCCAGAACACGGTGTGCTTTCATTTCGACTGACCTGTAAAATGTTGAAAAGGTTACAGCAAGACTTTTGTCCTTATTCGTCTGTTCCCTTACTCTTGATGTTTCCTTCTTTCTCAGTTTCTGTCAAAAAATACATTCTTTTCAAATTCTTCATTGTAGACTCTTGCCTTTGTACTGAAAATGAAAAAAACTGTTACTAGTTTTACCTTTAGTCCAGCTCTGTTTTGGAAAGGATCTAATCTTGTGTAAACTCAATAAAGCATTATTATTTAAAGAAACACATTATGCAGTCAATTCCACCTCCTTCTGGAGTCTGATGAGATCAACTGAGATGCCAGTGCTACTTTTTTTTTGATTTTTTGATTTTTTGATTCCTTGTGCTGCTCTTTAACTCTGAGACATACACAAGCACATACTGCTGTGGCTGCCCCTTAACATTCTCTAATAAAATCCATGCAAAGCATGCAGAGCCCCAGGCGAATAAGGACTGAGCATAAGCTGCCATTCTGTGGGCACAGATGCCTCTTGGATCATTGTGGCATCATGCATGAAATGAATGCAGGACCATCTATGATGTCTGAGGCTTCTGTTTATTCTTTAGGGGTGTTGATGAGCTGACATCAGCTAGTCCTAGATGATTTATTTTGTCTGTGCTTCTCTTAAACAGTGCAGTTGTGTTTAGTACACTCACAGCATAAGGCTGCTCTCAATACTGAGCTTTTTTTTTTTACCGTGCAGTGAGGATTACTGCATATATACTTACATTTATAAACAGTTTCCATTTGTGCCTGAGAGAAATGAGACCTGCTGTGAAATGATTGAGTGTTGCTGCTCATTGCCTCGATGTATCCCCGACCAGTACAAGCTGTGCTGCCCTGGGCTGTAAAGGAGGAAAAAGTGATGTGAACGGAGCAAGGTAGCCTTCAACATTGGACAATTATAATGCTGGCATTGCCCCAGTCCAGTAAAATGCTTGTTGTTTCTAAGATATATGGCCTCTGTATTTTTGGGAGCTTATGGAGTGGTATATCAGCCATCTCTAAAAAAGGCTGGGATTGACAAGTAGAAGACAGCAAATACACAGTTCTTTTCCCTGTAATTTTATTAGGACAGGCCACTTGTTCCCCTGACAATAATCTTTCTCTAACTGCCTGGCTAAAGCCTGGCTCATTATAACTATATTTGTGTTTTAATGTAGTAGCATCTACCAGTAACCTGTTTGCAATCTTACATGTGCAGTTAAAATGTATTGACAGCTATTTCATTTAAAATACATCTGTGCTTTTGAAGATAGAGAGCTCACCTGTTTCTTAATTTGTTTTCAACACTAAAGCACAGCCTGGCATCTGAGAGGTAACAGACAGACACTTCTGTAATGCCTCTTGGGCTTTCTCCCCCATTGTTGTTTTTTTGCCATAGAGCAGTCAATTAGTCTATTTCAGTAAACATCAGAAGCTAGTAAACACCCAGTCAACTAATGGGGTGTATTCAGCCTCTGCTTGATTTTGATAGGTTGTAATTGACTGGAACAATTGCACAAACATAATGCATTAGTGCTCAATTAGTTGAAATGACTTATGGATTTGCTAGTGAGATCTGAGCTATTTTTTGTAGTGTATTGACAACTGGAACCAGTCCTAGGCAATTAAACAAATAAAATGATATTCACATTTCTTACTTTGTGGTTGATGGCAGTGTTTTTGAAAAGTATCTGCTAGACTATGACCTATTCAAAGCTTGTTTTCCCTTTATATCCTCCCTACGGTTTTCTTTTGTTTTTTTTGTATAATTTGCAAAATAAACAAAATGGTTTCTGAAAAATTGGCTTTTTAAAAGAAGGCACATTACACAAGTCACATTAGACTGTCATCAAAATTGAAAAGTGCAGTGACTGGCTTTTTAATTACATCAAATTACTCCTCGACTGGCACTGATCCAGTCTAATAGCCACAGCTCTGAGACTGTGAGATGAGATGCGTTTTCTCTTTTAATGTCGCCCCGTCACGATAACCACTCATTAAGTCATGTCATGAAAGTGAGCAGCAGTTTTGTAACTCATCAGCTCTCCGGTGCAGAAGTTCTGCTCTACATAATTTGTTTATAACTCGTCAAACTGTCTTCTTATGGGTAGTGTTAACTCCATGCACATGTAGCGATAACACAAGTTTTTTTTTATTTACACCTGGAATTTTAACAGGTCCTCTTGTTTTCTGGTTTAGGGGCCATTTACTTACTTTACTTTACTGCCAAAAAACAAACACTGGCTCATGATGGCACACTGTGTATGTATTCCAGGTCAGTAGGGGAGCTGTTATTACACACAATAAGAAGTAATAGCTCCACTCTACTCCAAAACATGTACAGCTAAGAACATATTATCAACACACAAGTTTTTGAAGCACAAAAAAAACAAAAACAAAATTGGGCTATTGTTATTCTACTTGCTGTGTGCAGCTAGCAACCAATTAATTCATTAAGGATGACACACACTAACTAAACAAAAACAACTTCTGTGGAAAAAATTTCAAAAATTTAACAGAGTGAGAATTCAGTCCTTGAAAACGGACAGTGTAAACGGGACAGAATCTAAGAGAAAAATGTTGTTGCTGGGTAAATGTCCGCTACTCCCTGTTATGCAATCTAACCTTCTAAATCAACTGTTAAACCATAAAATTCATCAGTACCACTTTCTATTTCTCTTTCTAATGTAAAATGCTTCATTAATGTTTAAAAATGATGTGCAAACACACACTTTAACACATTTTAATCAATAAATACCAATAGAATGAAGAGCTTAAATACACTGTTGGACACATGACCCATTCACACCTCCACAGACATTTAAATGAGAGCCAGATTGCCTCCAAATGCTTTTTTTTTTCAATTCTCAAGATGTATTCAGTCCATTTACACTTTGCACTAAGTGTTTTGCATTAACCTTAGACCCAATTTGCTGTCTGGATTCTAACAGCAAGGTCTAAACGGGACCTAAGACCTGTTGTTTATTAGCTGGGGTAATTCACCATGCATCTCTAAAAGAGTAGCATAACATGTTCTCTTTTTTAAATAATCTACTTTTTAGAGATGCTTTCTACACTTAGATCTGTGTGTGATTTTTGCAATAATAACTCTCCTATATTTGTTATGTCAAAAAGATTTGTGGCTTGACATGTCCTTAATTTTATCCTTTACAATGTCAGTCAACATGTGCGTTTTCACTCTGAATCCTGCCTCCATCTTTTTTTTGTGCATGTTTGTTGCTGGGGGCGACAAACCTTGCCCCAGAAGGCTTTTCATACCCGGCCTTACATTTCCTGGTGTGGAAGTGCGTAGGCGCAGGGTGTGTGGGGTCAGGCTGACATATCCAGCAGCGGAGCAGTCGAGCTCTTAGTGCACTTACTGCCATTCAGTTTTGCTAGAAGCTTGCACCGAACCGTCATTTTTGTTATACACAATTACTGCTGGTGAGGTATTTAAATACAGATTTTGTCATGAGAAGGAGAGTAAAAGACTGAAGGTGCCGTGTGGCAGAGGAATTGAATAAAAGTGATTGATTGCCTTCATTTCCAGAAGCAAGAATGGGATGCATTGATCTGGATGTTTCATTAAGTGTCGGTGTGAAGTGTCACGTCAGGTGGCAAGCAGCAGTGACAAAAAGCTTCTGACACTTCGTTTCTAGACATCTCGATCCCATTTCATCGAGAAGACAGGGGCGCGCCTTGTCTCTTTTTTATCTTGAGGATTATTGCTTGAGTAGTGCACCATATATCTGCATAGTTAGTAGCCTGACTAATAGAAAACAGTAGCTGATGTGTAAATCAACTGTAGTATACAATATATGTGCTGATGTGTTAAGAATAGTCTTTGATTAAATTAGTTATTGAATGATTAATGGAGCATGTCCGTATAGATGGATCTGCACATTCTCTTGTCCCCTGTGGACTTCACTGATCTTATTAAAATCATTCAGATCATTCCCTATGCAGATATGAACTGTATAATTTAGGTTTGCCTTATTTAAATGAAACTCATAAAATTATAACGGATAATGTCTTGCTTACGTTTCCACTAAACCTTATTGTTCCTTGCTGTCCTTGCCGTGAGGGTGCACGGGCTCAAGTAAACCGTAAAAACGCGCTAAAGAGACACGGAAGAGGTTAAGCTCTCCCGACGTTAGGGTAAAACGTTGAAAAGGTTACATAATTGTTAGTTTTAGAAAGTCGACTCAAGCGCTAACTCAAAGCTCCTCCCCGTCAGTCGCAGGTGACGAGAGCAGGCCCAATCAATACTTCATTAATGCTACAAGATTGAGGTACTGAGTCCAGTCGATTCCAATGAAGCGCAATGACAAAAAGCACAGCCGGACAGTGAGTTGTGCCAGTGCAGCATAGGAAGTCTGGACTCAAAAGATAGACACTGGACTATTTTGAAAACGACATATGAACAAGACATTTCTATGATTACATTATATTGGAGTTAGTTTTAATTCAGCAAAACACTTACTCAGTTTTTTCTGCACATTGTCACTGTATTTGCTGGGCTGTGACTCAGCTTTAGGGATTATTACATGAAGAAATTTGTGACTCAGGAGAATTAATGTACTTTTTTACCCAGAGGCATTGCAAGTGTGTGTTGTTAAACTATCCATCTATGTTACCAAATACTTCTTTTCCTAAAGGGATAGTTTATATAGCTCTATTATATGCTTTTAGACTGCAAATTATGCTAGCACAGTTGTGAGCGCAAAGTGTAAATAGGGCCAGTGAAAGTTCTAATAAAAACCGATGCATATAACACGCACTTACGCTTACGGCATAGACGCCTTGCTAGTTCTTATAAATGTTTGTTTTCATTGGCAACCAGCAACAAGCATTTAAAGTGCTACACTGATATTTTTTCTCAGGGTTATTGTACCATAAGCACCTACTCTACTCGAATCTAGTAAGGTCCCTATAAGTCAGGTTATGCTTGTTTGTGTATCTACACTAAGTGCACACAACCTCCACAATTAAAGGCAGCTCCAAATATCCCTGCCATGACATTAATCTTACATGGCTAAGGCACTTTTAATTCTAACAAAGTGCTCTACCACTAACCCTGCTTTTTTTTGTCATCTTGCCTTCCCATACCCTCCTTCAGCATATCTTTCCTCTGTGGTCGGCTGTTCATGCTCTAACAATTTTCATGCATTATTTAAGAGGCGAGTATGACGAGTCATTTGCTGATGCTCCATCTCACCTTTTCCCCTCTCAGGAGAACGTTTCTTTTCTGTGGTTGTGATAGCTGACCCCAGAAAGATCTCTATATTCTGCGTGAATTGTTTGTTTTGGTCTGTGCGCCTGTGTACAAAGGGTTAAAAGGGCAATAGGGCAGCAATAAAAAAACACCATTATGCTGCCTTAATATTTAGTTTCCTTTATTTTTTTCTTTCATATCTTTATGCCACGGCCTTTTGAAAGCCATATTAAAAAAACATCGATGCTCAACTTGCAGCAGACAGGCAATATTTTCTGTCCGGAAATGGAAAAGAGCCAAGTTATGACTAATCGCTAGACATTGCAAGGTGACAGTTTGAAATTAAATCAAAATTCTGAAGGGCAGATACAAGCTGCTGGTCAAAAACCCAACAAAGCTGGACTGGAAAAAAAATTAAATGCGCATTTTCACATATAGGTGATGCAGTATTGATGGGATTAATAAATATCATAGATTCCAGGCAGGGTCTTTTTTTATCCCCTGTGCCAGTAAGGTTCAAAGAAAAATGAGGTTTTCTTTCCTTCTCGACCGTGTAATCTATAGCTGTCTCGTAATAACAGATCATATCAGGGGAAACCGAAAAGGTACATCTCATCTTAAAACTTACTCTCGAATCCTGAGGTATGCACTTTGGACAAGTCTCTGATTGAAGTCAGAAGTGCACGAGCAAGAAAACAGGCAGGGGATTTGAACGTTTTACTGTCAAAGATTAGTGGGAGTGGTCATACCAAGTGAAGTCAACAGGTATCAGCTTGAAACTTTTGTATTTCCTAAAGACATTGTGCTCTTTTACAGCCTGGATATGCTATTCTTTTCCATTCTATACAACAAATCAGTTTGGTCCATCTTAATCCGAGTCTCTGGGGATAAAACAAACACAGATTAAACTGCCTCTGAATTCAGTTGGATAAACATACAACCAATCGGAATTCAGGGGTAGTACCAACATACACAGGATAACTGCCTCTTCATCGCCACAATTTGAAAACATACAACCAATCACAAACAGTTATGATTGGTTGTATTGAGCTCAGTGTCGGGTTCAATGGGAGGTGTTCCAGACCCACCTCACCTCACTAAGAAAGTGAATGGGTCTGGCTGGCCAGGCTAGCTCTTTTAAATGGGTTATTATTGAATCCAAAACTATGAAATATTTTTTACAGTAATAGTTTTTTGCATGCAATGACAACAAACATATACAACATGTTTTACTCTTTAACGTTTACTCATTCTTTAACACAATGTTGAACGTAGCGTTAAAACTGAATTTATCTGGCACAAATAATTCAAAAGTTATAGCTCATGGAACTTCATTATTCTCAAACAGCTCTTTTTTTACTTTAATGAAAATCTAATAAAAAAAAAACTATTAGTATTATTTTATTTTTAAAAATCTACAAAAAACAATACCTTAAGATATCATTTGGACTTAATTATTAAGAATATTTAGTAAGAATGTTGTGTCAATATATGGGCAAGCATACGATGGCATCTGTGTCCATTTAAATATGAGATCCCATTGAATGGCTGGTCCAAACGGCAGAGGAAACCAGACTGCGAAAATGGCTATTCCAGCACTGGTTATGACTGGCTACACAGAAAAAGAACAAAGGAACATAGAGAAATGGAAAGCAGTTAAACATGCATGAATCTTGGCTTGTGAGTGTGACAGGAAGCAGCTTTAAGTGCTCTCCTGTACTGCATTTTCAAGTCATTTTCATCTTGGATAATGGTACCTTGGTCTTAAGCTCACCAACTTGAATCCAGAAAGCTGTAGTGGCCTCATTTAGCTCTGTTAAAAAAAAATGAATTGTGACTTTGTTCTATGGTTGTTGAGAATGACTCTTTGTTAAAAGTAATTCCCCTTGTCAAACTGCGAAGGCCTTAAAAAGTTAATCCACAAAGTTAATCAACCTTCAAACGGCAACCCGTGAAATGAACCATTGCTAAAAAAATGGAGGTCTTAACCAACGCAAGCAATCAAGAGAATCCGTACAGCACTCCTGACAGGCCATGTTAACCCTGCTAATTGTCAGGTTCAAACGCTTGTGTCCCTGGAGTGCTGACTTGTGGTAGTCTTGTGTGTGTGTGTGTGTGTGTGTATGTATGTGTGTTTTTAGTTTTTTTTTTCCTCTATCTCTACTTGTCTCTCTGACTTTGTTATTTCTAGTCCATTTTTGGAGAACCCATAATAAATGAAGGCAAGTACATTGATGTTTAGAGTCCTCGCTCGCTGGCTTTGACACTTTAAGTGCTCTCGGAGAACAGGCTTTGGTTTTCCTCTTCCTCTTTAAAACCCCATGCTCCATCTGTTGTCATTAGTGTCCAACATTCATGATATAACAAGGCTGCCGTCTCTGCGTGCTTCTCCAGCCTGCAATCTTTGTCACCTACTGCTGTTTTTCTTTGAAGAGGGCCATATGACCAGATTCAAATTTAGTGAATAATTTCTTTGGTAAAGTCTGGTATAATGCATATTTTTGCGCCACTGCTTCCTAGAGTGGAGAATATTTATAAAACTTGCAATTTCACTTTTTAAAATACTGCTTTATGAATATCTGGTCAGATTATAGTCAGATAAACTAATTTAAACATTTACAGTCTGATAACACTAATAGAACTGCCATGTTAGTGGTCCCTCTGGTTGAACAATTACAAACCCAATTTTGAACAAGTTGGGCCACTGTGTAATATGTAATTAGAAACAGAATACAATGATTTATTAAACCACATTGTTTTCACACAATAGAACATGAACAATATATCAGGGGTTAAAACATTTTACCATTTCATGAAAAATAAGTGGCAGAAACACATCTCATAATCGTTTGAACAGGGGCAATAAAAAGCTGGAATAAAAAAAACAAAACAGCTGGATGACTGTTTTGCAACTAATACACTTAATTGATTCCTGTTTTTGTTTACATTTGACAGAGTCACAAGTTTTACGTAATTTTGCGAATGCGAATGGAAATCTTTCTTTTATTCTCACTTGCCGACATGACCTCTAAAGTTTTGTTTGCTCTTTTTAAAGCTCACATTTGATCCATGTCAAAAGCTACACTCACCCTTTATTTCTTCTCTTCTTTGTAGATCACATCAAGCGCAAGATTCGGCGGCGGCCGTCTTGGGGTCGGGGCATCATCCGCAAGAAGAAGAACTACAAGAAAGGAACAGAAGCCGAGGAAGAGGAGGAGCACGATGAGGCAGAAGGTGAAGCCGTCGGCCCCAGTGACTCATGTATGACTCAGGACGAGGAATCGTCTTGTGACACCATGGGTCCCCAGCCCAATGGGCACCATCCCCATGTTCCCTCCACAGAAGAAGAGAGCTCCAATGAGCCTCCGGAGGAAGAAACCACTGCCAAAGAGGCCGAGTCTGAAACCACGCCGAAAAGTACAGAGACGCACTGCCTTGACGGGGAGACCAAGGCGGACGGAGAAAACCAGCCTTCGATTGAAACGTCTGAGTTTTCAGACACCGAAGCCCAGCCCAAGCACATGGAGGGTCTGCTAGTCTCACAGGTGGAGTGTGTGAACGGTAACGAATCTATGGACAGCCTGGACTCACAAAGCCTCCAGAGCAGCAGCGACGCGGGGAATAGGACTACTTTGGACAATGGCCCCGCTAAGCCTGAAGAGGATGAGCACAAAGACAAACATAACAGCAAATCTACTCAGGAGCAACCTCTCCACGAAGGGAGGCCCATACCAGAAAATGTGGACGATGATCACGATAAAGAAGGTACAAAGCTAGACTTAAATTGTTCATTAGGATTGTAATGTATGCTGCCACTATTCTGAGTCACTCTGCAGACATTTGGGCTTGTCATCCTCCAAGGCAGATTTGTTTTTCATTAACTCACACATGCTACCAAGAGAGATTGCAGAGAGAGGGGTAAAATTCAAGGTGTCAGCTACAGTGTTTTTTTTTTGTTTTTTTTAATTTTAATTAGTCATCATTAAATCCTAATGCTACATATTAAATGGAGACAGTAGTACTCTACCTATGACTTAATTATGATGATTAATTAACGTTTTTGATTAGCACCTAGACGTGCACTCTTGACTTTTTAAAATGGTTAACACGAAGAACAGCGATGCAGAGGCAGTATTTTTACATTGCATCACACAGTCCTTTTGATATGTACCCTTTTATTTCACCTCTACAGTTGCACAGTTGTTTGCCCTCTTTTCAATATCATGCTTAGTTTATTTTGAAAAGAATTATGCCCTTTAATCTACTGTCAAAGAGCAAATGAGATTGATTAAAGGCTTATAGTCTGAGTAGAGATGAGCGGAGGCCAGCTGGAAGCCTTTGGAGAAGATGCGGCTTGTCGGGGAAGCCATCAAACAACAGAACAAAAACAAACTTTGGCTCCTTAAACCAGCAGCAACCCAGCTACTCCTCCTCCGCTCTCATTACAAGCTCTACAAAGCCAAGCCTTTTGTTTGTATCAAAGCATTACTTCAACTCTTGTTATAAATGGGCAGAAAAGAGGCCAGTTGTGAAATATTGTGCACTCAGGAGGAGCAAGCAGCTTCAGATAGATTTCTTTCACATACTTCATTACATTAATCTTGCGGCAGTGGCAGTATGAATGTATTTTCTTTGAAACTGTACAATTTTACGCTGTTCTGTTCTTCACGCGGTGCAGAATTAGATATAAATTTAGCTGACCTGATAATATGAGGTGAATTGTGATTTCTGTGACACGGCGTAAACTCTTTGGATCCATCACTGTAAAAGTTCCTTTCAGCTCAGTTCTTCCTTTTTCAGCCATTTATATATATATATCTCTGTACAGGGTGTTCCAAAGCAAGAAAATGCAAGAGGAGCCCATCAGAGCAGTTAAAGGGATCTGGAGACGTGATGGAGGAAGAGCCGCAACCAGTTCCTTCTCTTCCACCTGTAGTAGTTGACCACCAGCGACTATCGGTAACTTTTCCTTCTCTTTTTATTTTTTAGTATAAAAATAACTAGTGACTGGGTAAGTTACTCGTTGGGAGTGTATTAAACCATTTTAACTTTTGACCCTGCAAGTTGAAAATCAGTTTAATTCATCAAGAGTCAAAATTAAAAAAGCAAACAAATGAGGGAAAAGAGGCCTGATAGTGGGTTTATTTTAAAATTGTCAAAATGAAATCAGTTTAGATCAAATTGTGGTAAATCTTTCTGCAAGAAAGTGTGTTTAAAAGAGGAGTATCATTGTGCTTTTCATCTAGTGGTGGTAGTTTTTTAACATCTGTGCTGGTCTGTGGTCAGGCAAAATGATATGGTCTTGGTCCGGACCAAACTGAACCAAGGTCCGGGGTTGGACTTTTGGACCAAATTCAGAAAATGACAATTTAAAACATGAAAAAATATGAACAAATGAGGAAAACCAGGGAAATGGATATCTGTCAGTTTTAAAAATAAAAATAAAAATAATAAAATTAAAAATATATACATGCCGATTATTTAGTGGTATGTTTAGTGTGCCTTTATTTGATAGGACAGTAGACAGACAGGAAGCAGGTGAAGGAAAAGGGAGTGACGCTGGGCAAATGACCCTAGCAGGAATCGAACCCGCGTCTCCCAGGTATATAGCATGGTAAAACCTCTATTTAGGGAACCACAAATGTATACAAGAATGTTGCACGTCATAATTGAAATTCCAATCATTTATACGTCTCAAGGAAATAATACTTCTAAACTTATAACTGTTATTGTGTCTCATTTTCTTTATTTACATTTTCAAAAAGCATTATGACTTATAGCTTTTATTGTATTATTCTGACAATGATAAACAAAGCAGCCTGTATGGTTAGTTTGTCCGTGCTGTGATTGGCCCGCGTAGATCTTGTTCTGTGTTTGTTTTCATGATTGTGCATGAAACAAAGCAATTATGTGGCAACAGAAAGAACCGTTGTCTCAGGGAAAACATGCAATTATAAAGTGACCGTGATTGGCTCTTTGATTATGATTACACAAGGAATTCATTGATAAGCGTTTTCTGTGTTATGTTGTTGGATACGCTATAAAAACACATCAGTTATGTACATATAGAAGTGTCTTATTTCAGTACATTTAAACAACCTCTACACACATATTAAAAAGAATAAACAAGCTTCCCTAAAAACAGCTGTGGCAAATTATCACTTTCTAAGTAATCAGATGGTGATTATGAAAAAGAAGACCCATAATCTTAAAATTTGGCCAATATGTTTTTGATTTAAGTTCAAATGAACATTATGCAAAAAAGGCTTATGTTACAACTGTTCATTTTTGTACCCTTGATAGGTCATTTCAGACATTAAATATACTAATAGGTTGAAGGTCGGTTCTCGGAATTGTAAAAATATGACAAATACGGTTTTAGCTTTAGTGTTCTCTCTTTGAAGGCTTACTGTTATTTGTAGTGAGCCAGCAGAGTTAGCTAGACCTGTCAAAGACATTGTATGGCGCATATTTCAAAGTCCCCATGCACTTGGCATTAATCCATCCCTTTGACCTCCATCCTTTCTATAGCTTCCAAGCACAGAGCTACCATCTGCTTAATTAGAAGTCTGCCATGGAAAGTTTGTGTCAAGTGGGATTTAAGGTATGGAGGATGTGGGAGCTCGATGGAGGGCGACCAGCCATGAGCTTCCTTCAGATTCGTCGGCCTGTCGTGGAGCTCGGGTCGTCACACTGCCCTTCTCACATGGATAACTCGAAATTCTCCTGTCTCATCCTTTTGTTCCATCCCCGTATTCTTATGCGGCGAACAACATTTAGCATGAATACCACGTGAACTGGGAGGGACCCAATTACACCGACCTTTTTTATATCTCTCAATCAACAGGTGCTGGTGAAACATTCTGAGAAAATAAGGTTATGCCTCAAACATGAGCTTCTTTCCGGACCACTAGATCCGCCAACTTGTCCCACTGAGTCGGAGTCGTGTCTAAGAGTCGTGACGGTACTTTGCACAGTCACGCCAGGGTCCCACCTAATACCCCAAGTGTAAATTGGAGTTTCGGCTCAGTGGGCTCCCTTGACAGCACTCCTCCCTGATCGGGTTGGCTAGCTCGGTTTTAGAGCGCTCTGTATAGTGTAATTGGTATCAAAGAAGTCTTCTGACATGCGCCAACTTCTTCCCTCGATGCACCAAAGTGACATCTAGCTATCAAGCCATTATCTAGTGGCTTTTACCCATATCCCATTGGGCTGTTCAGAGAGAATGGGACGGGAGCGTCGTGTATCTCCACTTGCTGAACTTGACTCCATCTTTCAAACTGATTGACAGGCTTTTAAGTTGGCTTGATCTCAGTTCTCCGAGCGGCTGCCCCTTTGCACAGCCACACAGGACTAATCTGGAGTTTTTATTTGTTAGTAGCAGAAGGAGGGAGATATCTTAAAGGAGCAGATCGTGAAAAGAGGTGACTGTGAATAATTGCTTTTTCATCCCCAGCTTACGGAACAAATTGAATTTCCGGTGCGCAGGATGAGTCGCCATTTAAGCAGATATTTGCTGGCAAGGCTGGGATTGGCACACTGCCTAATGTGTATTAGTGCTTGGAGTGAGTGGTGTACTGTTCCTTCTCCCTTCCTTCAGTCATATTCATTGATTGTGGAGCGCTCATTATTTCTGACTTTCTACATGATGGAAGGGGTGCCAAGATCTCTCTGGAATTAAATGCCATCAGAGCTTGTTCACAGACCCTGACTGAAAGCCTTTAGGACACTATGCTATTATTTCAACACTCGTATCCCTCCTTTCAGAAACTTGCATAGTCATTTGCTCTGATTCACTTAGCAAAATCAAATTCCGCCACTGCTAGTTTCACTGAAAAGATCTTTGGTGCTGGAGATCAAAAATCATTCCTCATTGCGCATAAAAAGGTCCCAAAGCTTGTTTTTGTCACCACTCGAAAATGTCTTGTGTTCTCAGCTGTTTTCTTTCATCTGTAATCAGACACTTGTCCACAGATGGAGGAGAAGAGGAGATGCTGACTATTGCAGATGAGATTTCACTCAAAAGAAATTTAATCTGGCCCTGCATTTTTTCCTCTATCTTACCAAAAACACACAACATATCGTCTTTGCTATCCAATGCTTTTTTTTGTGCCAGCTGCCTAATAAGAGCTAATGTTTCTAGTTGCTGGCACCGTTCGACTCTTTTGGCGTGATCCTGAGCTATTACAGCATGTCAGAATTTCCGGTTTTAGAAGAAACCTGTCAGCAGAAATGGCGCCATTACAGTTTGTCATCTTCCTTCATTTTTGAGTGCTAATAACAGCAGGGGCCCTTCTGGCGAAGTAGCCATGCCACATGTCTGTTCAGAAGGGAACAGCTTAATAGCAGTTCTGGACCAGCATTTGATTGTCAATAAAAGTAGATAGCGTTTGAAGTGTTGCTTTTATTTTCATTCATTTTCCACTGATGGCTTTGACAGTGTTGCTATTTTGCATGTAATTGCGCTCGCTCACTGTAGATGTACCTCGTGGCCATCATGTACGGCCAACAAGTGAGCCAGTTGAGCTTATCCAACACAACAGACCGGAAGCAAGCTTTTTATGTGCTGTATATACTCCAGTAATTTGCCCTTTTGGAATGATTCCAGTCCAATTTATTTGCTTGTGTTCACAAGCTATGCAGCCCATGTAGCCCACAAGGAATTTAACATCAAATGGGTTTTTGTATTGTACATGGTGCATTAGAACATAGAAAGATGTTTATCAACAATTTCTCTGAGATTTTCTATGTGATACTTGCTTTAACTGTAAATTTGTTTCGTTTGTGCCATAATCAAGCAGCTGCCATCTTTGTTGCTTTGTGCCTTCGAATATAGGCTATTCATTTAAGCCTCGGGAGAAACCAGAAAGTAATTTTTAATATGAAATCAACATCAGAACTATTGCCACTAGGTTTGATCTACAGGGCTTCGTAGCTGTTCACATGCTCCAAAAAGGAGTGATTGCAAAGAATACTTTTATCACCAGATGCAGCCAAAAACTACTTACAGAATATGATATGACCATTTAAATCCTTTCCCACTTACCACTACACATAGTACATATACTAAGAACATGATATTAAATGAGGGGTGGAAGTACCAGTCATTTATTGATGTGGTAAAAGTGTATGTGAATTAAAAACTCACGTTTAAAATGTTGAATCATTGATTTGTAGTTGCGCAGTTTCATTTCTCTAAATAAACCAAAAAATCATGGTTGACCTGAATTGATAAATGCCAAAAATTGTTGCTGTCAGTTTCTCTAATCACATGGACTTTTAGCACATCCAATTTTATCCATTCACATGGAGTTTTATGACTATTTTTATTTCACACATACTTTTATCTATTTAAACATTAAATTTGTCAGTTTATCATTTTTTAAATTGCATTTTAAGGTATGTTTTTAATTCACGGACACCACAAATTTTTTATTAAACAACTTTTTGTTCCTCCCCACCTGATAATATATAAGGTCTCTGGGTCCCTCTTTTGTTTGCAATAATAATACCTAATCTCTTTTATATAACCTTTGACTGAATTTGTTTTAACAATGCCGCATTTCTATTCACACGTCATTTCAAACATTATGTAATTATATCAATTATATATAATATTTTCCAAAGCTTTGAATTATATTAGTACATGGCACAAAACTGATTCTTTTCTCAAGGACCATTTATGAGTACTCCTATTGTTATACTATGTTTTATTTATATATATATATATATATATATATATATATATATATATATATATATATATATATATATATATAATAGTCCTTTTCAGATCAGAGTAAATAAAAGTAAAGTACATTCTGTCATGACACTCATCCTTTCCATGAACTTTCTAAAAGAATCGCTATGGCAATATATGTGAGTGAAAACATGCCCTGCAAGTCACCTTATTGAGCACTATCATTTTTTCCACTATAAGCATGTTGTAGCGTAGCACTTTTTGCCCTTATACAATCTATTCATGGGACTCATAAAGAAGAAACATTTATAATTCATCCATCCTCTGGTGCTGAAGCAAAAAATAAAAAAAACCCTTTCAGTTAAAACAGGAAGAAGAGTTTATTGTTCTCCGAGAGTCAGATATCGAAGCCTTAATAGTGTCCCTGGTGACTGTGACTGTTGGGCTTCAAGTCTTTGTTTTCTCCCTCACTCCTTGGTTACCCTTCTCTCTCTCTTTCTCAGTACAGTGGAAGACTTTTTTTTTACGCAGTCACTGTAGCATCCCTCTGTGATCAAAGACGATTCCACTGAAGCACTGTAATCTCTGAGCTCCGAGATTGTTTACAGGTTGTGTGTTTACAACCCGCTGCAAACCCCAAAATGTAATATACACTCAATTGCATCACTCACTACCTATAATTAATGCACTATTTACCATCTACTTTCCGCTTTAACCGCGAGATGCCACATATTTACAGGATTTAATCGTTTCTATGGATGATTACATCACTTTTAATCACCCACACCAATGTTCGGTGTTAGTTTCTTGCTTATAAAAAATGACATGCCTATATTATTTAAGGATATAATCTTCTAAAACCTATAGTAACTCATGAGGCACATTTCACTTTTTATGGCTTGATCATCGAGTGCACTGTGCAGCAGTAGAATCAGAGGAAACAACATCACTTGCTGAAAATAATGATGACATGTTCAGATACAAGCACATTAATTACAATCTGTTACACCACATGCAAAAATGCACTTAGAATGTTTATTTCCCTTGTGCCTTAGTATCTGTATGCTTTAATTAAAATTAGCTTTAATCCCACTTTACGAGAGCTAAATATTTGATGGTATATAGTGGTAGTAGCATCTAAAACCGTTTTTGAACGCTGTCATTTACATGCACAATTTTCATATTATATACAACACATCGGAACAAAATTAACAACAAAAAATGTGGCTTGTGAAAAACGCTTGGCGGCAAGTAACTTTTAAAAAGTAGCATCAGTGAACAAAAAAGTTACTGCCAAGCTCTGATTCTATTTTAGATCTTCATTCAGGCCAATTTGTTAGTATTTGTATTGTGCTAAATTACAAAAAATAGTAAGACATGACAGATGAATGATGACAGTTAATTCATTGTACTTTGCGCTTTTTACTGAAACTTCTTTAAACCAACACTATGCAACATTTGACAAACTATGGGCTCCAAAAATGAAATAAAATGAAAAGCTTAAATTGATTGAAGCAGGGAGAATAACCCCTGTTTTAAAGACAAAGAGCGTCTGAGTGACAAGACACGCCATCATCTCATACAAACACATATTTTGCCAGAACCTGTCAACACAATCAACACAAATTTATACCACAACATAGATCTACATAAAGATATTTATCAAGAGGTAACACTCCCACGTCACACTGTGATTCATAGTTCCATTAATCTCATCGTTTTTGTGGTCTGGAGAAGCATGTAGATAGAGAAGTGTGTAAACGCCGGCATGTGAGTAAAACGGGTGAGCGCACACCGGGAGTTTAGAGGGGTGAGGTTAAATGGCCCATGTCAGTAGCAGTCTTTAACGCATGGGATTACTGGCCTTTTTGTGCGCAGCGAGCTCACTCAATCACTGAGCCCGTGTAAGACGCACTCACACCATTTACCCCACACTGTCACAGACACCCTGATCAAGCTGACAAAGGCCGCCGAAGTACACCGCCGCAATCAGCCGCCGAACAGTAAGAGCCGAATAAATTGTTAAGAGCGGTACAAAGGGAAAGCGGGGGGAAAAAAACGTGAGGAGGAACGACGCGACAATGAAAAGACATCAGAGGCAAAGAGGGGAGACGGTGTTGTCTAAAAATGAGATTACAGAAAGGTGTGGAGAGCTTCTGTAAAGTGCTTAAACAGGCTCCGGGTGACGAGGTGTGCCATAAAAGAGAGAAGTACGAGGGAGAGAAATGCACTTTTATCACTAAACATCCTGGAAACACAGGCGTACAATGGCAGTTTGATAAAAGTGGAGCAGGAGTCTCACATTGTAATGGTGCTAATAAAAACTTTATGCATCTTTTGTCAAAATTGCTACCCATGATTTGCTCCATTCGGTCCTCCTCCACATTGAAACCTATGAAACATGAGACCTCTGTTGGCGCCAGACTGCAGAGAGTAACAGTCCAGAAAGAAACCGATAAAATATTCAATAGGAAAGTGTACTGAGGTTGGCCCTGGTGGTCATTATCAATTCAGATTATTACTGGAGCTCCTAGCTTATGTATGCACCTTTTATTTGGCAAGGGACTTAGACTTATTAGATTGGCCAGGTGGAGTCTTTATGTCAGCCATATTACTGTGGAATCCACCTTCAGTGTCAGATTAGCTTATGAAGGTGTGAATATTTGAAAGGTATTATCCACTTAAAGTCATGTTTCCAGACTCTTGAGCTCTGTATGACACCACCTGTTGGAAGTGGAGCTGTATGGCAATGTATGGAACATGTCAGTGACGTGATGCGAGATGTTCTTAGCTTATTAAACAGCAAAACCTAAAGGCATTGCAGGATTAACAAGCAAATGTTTACACACAAAATAGGGCCTAAAATAGTCTTTATTGGTAACATCTGCTGGAACCACATGCTGCTGCTTTTTAGAGCAGTTTTTTTCCATTTATTTTCTTGTTATTTCATTGTCTGTTTACAATTGGATGGCAACCAAACTCTTTTCATTAGTGTTTCTGTCTGTCTTTATTTTTCTATGATAGTTTACTTGTCTTTCTTCTTCTGACCTAGAGCTATTTTTTCATACACTCACATGGACCGTCACAAGCATGCTTCTGGAGTTTTGAATTCAATTCAACTTTATAAATCCCCAAGGAGATAATCTTAGCTCTCTTCAAATTACATTGAATCAATTCATGTACTTTTCTGACTATGATTGATTGTACAGTCTTATTGCAGTTGGGAAGCAGGGGCTCTTGTGATGATCTGTTATGCAAAAGCTGAGTGCAGGGGATGGTCCATGTTGTTCAGTATATCATCTGTCCTGTTGTACTTCAGCCAAAGTGTACACACTATTACCAGTAGAGGAACCAGCCCTCTCTTATTAGTTTTTCAAGGCGTCTGCAATCTATTTTTCTGAGTTTGACCCTGCAACAGACTGCCGCATAAAAATAAAAATTACTGCATGATAAAACTTTTGCAGCAATTTATTGTTTACTCAAAAAATACAGCTGGCTTTGGAATGATGCATATGGGAATTTTGTGGTGACCCAAGTAAAAACTACAGCGACACAGCTTTGGCTTTTTGCAAAAAAGAGAGAAGAAAAAAAAGGAATTTGTTTATAAATCTCAAACCTCTCAAACCTTTTTGCAAGAATGTGTGATTAAAAAAGGTGTTCTTTTCCTCCAGCAGTGCTCAGTTTGTCTACTCTGGGCAGTTGTAGAAGCTAGATAAAGTGTTACTGTATTTCAAGTAAACAAAGGAGTAAATTGATGAAATACAGACAGACTGAAGTTAGTTCAGAAATATATTCATAATCATTGTTCTGTTGAGCCACAGGTTGGAACATAAGCGATTTTGATTGTGTCCTGTATTTTATTGCTTTAACTGTCTCAACGTTTATAGATTTATAGGTATTCCAGTTTTTGCTCCAAAGTGGCACTTTGCAGTTTTGAGGTCATCACAAGCGGCTGTGTCCTGGGAATAATTTCAAGAGAGTTTTTGTGGCTGCTTTGGGATAATTTAGCTTCGAACTGTAATCATGAGGACAACTGTTCTATCGTTTAAAAAGAAATCACCGACAGATGGAGCGCAGCGATTTATGCGCAGCTATCCTTTTTCGCTTGTGTAATTTTTCATTTGCTCGTCATAATTATCTCTCAAGACGTCGCCTGATTAGAGGCTTTGACAAACATTCGCGTTTTATTAATCACAGCGCTGCCTGGTTATATGTGTTGGAACACGTGGCCACTGTCCCCGTCACACATACGCGCACCGTTTAATTTCTAATCACATTTCACTGTTTGCTTTGTGACAGTGATTGTAACTTTAATTATGCCACCTTTGCTGTCTGAGTCCATGCATCCTGATGAGCTGCGTTGTTAAACCGACACAAATATACACCCACCTAGGCTCGGGTAAAATGCGAGGAATGGGTCAATTAAAAGGGCCTTTGACTGTCCAGAATGTTTTAATTAAAGTAGCAGTGAAATGTAAACTTGGTTCTAATTATGATTAGCTTTAATTAGCTGTCACTCTGATCGTAATTGCTTTTGAATACAGCTGACCTCCAAATGCTGCAATAACATCAGAGTGTTTCTTGTGTGTTATTTAACATGCCTGTCAGCACCTGTTTGTTTCATCAGACCTTCAACGTACATACATTTATCCTAAAGGTAATCATATGCTGCAGAAGGCTTCATAACAAGTATGAATGATGGCTTTGTTTGGTTTCCCTGTAGGTTTTACTAGAAACGGTGGTGAAGAAAAGCCAAGGCTACAGCGTGGAGGAGCTGGAGAGACTCTACTCTGTTCTCAGTCAGTGTATCTACCAGCATCGCAGAGAGTACGACAAGACCCCGCTACTGGAGGTGAGATACAAAATGAGACAAAAAAAAAACCTCATTTGACTTCTGCAGCATCCTGAATTTGTAGATCACCTTTAACAGAAGTAAAACTCACATTTAGACGCCAACTTTTTGCCACTTTCAAATCCAAAAAATGGAATCCCGTATACTGAGCCGTGGTCTGAGTAACTTTAAACCCGCTAAGTTGGCTAATCTAAATTGAATTAAAACCTAAAATGATCACACACAAAATCCACAATGTAAAATATGCAACAAACGTTAATTAAAAAGAAAAAAGAATGACAAAAACCACAACCAGCATCAGCCTTTATATTGTAGTTAAACAGACAAACACTCCAGCTAATTAAGTGGCTAATTAAGTAACATGCGCTTGTTTTTCTGTAGTGTGCCACTTGAGAAAACTGTCTACATAAAGCAAAGTATGAGATATGATTTAGCTCTGAAAATACAATCATTAATATCTTGACCTTATTTTTACATACGCAAACCTTTCGCACGTTCACTGCACTTTCTCAGTTAGACAATTACCCGCTACAATACACACAATAATACAATAAAGTCATTGCTTTAATTTATTTTCTTTTTTCATCATATTGTGTAATATATTCATCACTGAACATATCTCTCTGACGCTTGGATTGAGGGCTTACGTCTGACGTCAACAAACCCAAAAAGATAAACACGACAGTATATATCAATCTATTTTATATTGAATTCTACTACTTTTTTATTATTATCCTTAAGGGAAAAGCAGCAGTCATATCCTCATTGTATTATTTATGTGGCATATTGCATGTTTCCCAAGCCCAAGTATATATATTCAAATGCAATCCACCTTTTTATTTAGAATTTCTTTCGCCTATATTGGCCTGTGCTGATATTTCGACTCCATCCACCTCCTTCTGTTTTATTAAGCTTCGTGCTATAGTCACACTTTCATAGTCAGAAACAACAGGTGGTACACTGTTGAATTTAGGGACATTCCAGCCATCTTGTAAAACTGGAGAGGGTCACATGATCTCAGGGAGCTACCTCGTATAATCTACAGAATCTTTTTTGGGAGTCTGAAGTAATAAAAATGGGAACACTATCAGCTGTAATGGTTTTAGATTGGGTTTTAATAATTGCTCTCATTTGGTGAATATTTATAACTGAAATGCATCACACTTTTACATTGTTTGTTGACCCCAAAGAGACCTGAACAGAAGGTATCAGTATGCATTGACAGTGGAATTGAAAACATATTGCACACTACCAGCAACAAAACAAACAAACATGCCCCCGATATACTTTTTTCCCCCTCATTTGAATCTTCCTCAGTGATATTCTTTACCGCAACATGAGCCAGACTGTTGCGTGGTCATGTGCCGCTGCTGTAGACCGTTAGCGGACCAGGACTGGCAGTGTCCTGTATCCAGAAGCGGCTGTCAGGGATGTCAGCGAGGGAAAAGGGGGCTGAGCGGTGAGCCAGGTGGTGCGTCTGAACAGGGGAGGAGGCGGAGGGGGCGACCGGGCGCGCTTCATCCTGCCAGCCCAAATTGGAGATGCGAGAGTAGAAATGTCAGCTCGTCTGGCAACGCGCTTTGTTTGCCCGTGTTTTCGCCGGGCGCACACGTCGAGTCGGCGGCAGGTCGTCTCTTTGTAACTCCCCAGAGAGGAGAGAGTGCGAGAGGAGCTGCACACGACGCACACGGCTGTTACTCACTTACCGTTAAAGCCCGAGTGTTGTTCACGTGTGAGATGTCGTCGGGAGAGAAATGGAGCATGTCCGTACATTTGTCTCCTTCACTCGGGCCCGTCTTCCTCCGGGTACGGCTCGTCTCAGTCATCCAGAAGAGCTGACCTTTAGCAGATGGAGTGGACTGCACCCTGCCTCCAGTTAAAGCCAGGGGGACCGGCGTGCTTCTGTACACAATAACACAGCCGCTACAAATTGGCTTTCACATTGCCCCAGATTTATTATTACATTTTGCCTGTCACGGAAAGCGATTAAAGATTTTGCACAAGTCTTTGACCTTTAACCAGAATGTGTGCATCAGTGGAAAACTGGCACAGCTCAGTAAATCATATTTCTGCCGTGTATTTATGGTTCCTGTCCAAAATGGAGCTGGAGACCTATAATTTTTAGATCGCAACAAAAAAAAAAAACCCAACTGAATATTGTACCAACAGGTGCATGAGGCTAAAAGCAGTCACTTGCAGCTTGTAGCCTTTAGCTGGTGCAGCATAAAAACAGATTTACAGATCAGTTAAATATCAAGCCACTTTGTAATCCTCTGTATCCACTCACTGACAGCACACACACACGTCGTCAGTCTGTTACCATCAGCCAAAACAAAAAAAAAACTGGACCACTGAATACATTACATCAAAATGAACTTTAAAGCTTACCATAAACTTCTAGCAGAAATCTCCACATATTTATCCACCTTTCATGTTGTGTCCCTTTTCTATATTTATGCTTTTCTTTTTTTGTCCTGTTTCTCTTTATAAGCAGAGATAGACACTTTTTCTGTTCTATCACAGCCATTAATTCAAGTCCCTTATTGCAAATACGAGCATTTAATCTGTTAATCTGTTACAATCCTGGATACCCTAGTTCACATTTTGTCACACACCATTCCTTTTACAATAAGCCATTAGGTCACACGTGTCAAACTCAAGGCTCAGGGGCCAAATGTGGCCCTTTGCAATATTTTATGTGGCATTTAGCTGGTGATATTTTGGCACAGCAGGTTTGAACAGGTTTTAGAAGGAGTTAAATCAGATTTATTTGATTTGTTCAAGAAATCTTAAGCCAGTTTTTCTATAAAGATGTATAAAATCTGTTCAAACCCATCTAAAACTTGTTCAAATCTGACTAAAACCTGTTCAAATCCGACTAAAACCTGTTCAAAACCTCATACAATACAAGTTATGCGAATACAAGAAATCACATCCTTTTCGTTTACTACCTGTTGAAATTGAAACATTAATTGACTTTGACCTAACACACTACTCTTTAAATCAGCTTTGATTCCAGTCAGTCGCATGTAAAGAGAAACTGGCTCTTTCAAGGCGCTCTTGAAAGTATTTTGTACAAATGTTGAACAGATCAGAGAATCACATCACAAACCAAGCAACACAATCAGTTTCTACACTTGCTTTAGCCTTTGTAGAACAGAAAGCAATACATCTCAAACTTTTATCAGGGTGGATCTGTTGTCAGAGGCTTTTATTTCGCACAGTAACTTCAGATTGTTCACTCCTTTTGTTCATTTGAAGGGGAAAAAAGCGGCGTTATTTCTTGCTCTTGTAACCTCAACATTTACACTGCAGGAAGCACATTTGATCCGGAAAATCGAGTCTAATATATCTATTCCTAATAAACCTAGACTGACACCCAAGGACCTAGAGCGAGAGTGTCTCCCGACGCTGTGGAAAAAGTGAACTTCACGTCAGGATTGTAGCGTTAGGTGTGTGCCCGGAATGACAATGTGAAAAGGGCTACAGGCAGATGGAATCAGGATCACAGGGAAGCAGTGCGTCAGAATGGGAGCTTATTTCTGTGTGTATTTCAGTGTGTGGGTGTACACTGAGACCAGGCACATGGACTGGTGTTAAAAGCATAGTTGTGTCAAAATGCTGCAGGTGAGTTAACGCTCTCAGGCCCTTTTCAAATTAGCAATGTTTTTATTCACTTTCCAAAGCTTTCACCGTGTTTTTTTTTAGCTAGTGACCCCGTGTGAACATCTGAGAGCTTATGATAATGTGCTAAGTGCCTAATTGATGCCGTAATGGAGTCGACAGTAAAGTTAGTATCACTTGCAGCGAGAAATTCAGCCTGTGACTTTAATTGTTGTGACGAGTGCAATGGGTGAAAAATGGTGGAATGCGACCAGTTTAATTTAATGGATTAATGCAAAAAAACTGATGTAAACAGTGCCAATTATGATAGTTTAAATATTCTGAAAGGCTACAGAGTGTTGATTATGATAATACATGTTCAAATGGTGATGGCTACATTTCAACTTCAAGTCTCACAGCATCTCTTCAGGAAAAAAAAGAAAGAAAAAAAAAGAAAAAAAACACTGTGATGTTCCAAATTGGGTAACTTGCATTGTAATAAAAAACACAAACAAAAGGAAAGCTGCTAAGATGTTTTAACTTGGCTTCCAGGTCACAATCGGAAAAAAAGTACGTTTGAAAAGAAAAAGAAAGAAAGAAAGAAAGAAGAAAGCTGAGATTTCTGTGTTTGGTGAAGGGAAAATGTCTCGTTTTGGAATTTCTTCTATGAAAATCATTAAGTACCATTAAGTACATGGACTTCAGTTAATTAAAAGTTGTTTAATGAACTCTTTATATTTATTTTAGGGTAAATGACTCTGAACTAACAATTGAAATAACGGAGATAACTGAAATAACAATTTTAAGTTGTAGATGCTGTTTTTTTGCAGTATCTTTCACATTCTGAATTGACCTCTTGGTTTGTCTGGTGTTGTTACGGTGGATGGTAAAACAGATCCATTTCCTTTGAACATATAAAAGATTGACAAGCTTAGCTAATATTTTACAGACACTCAACTGTGCTTCAAAAAATGTTCTGATATTTCTATTTTTTTCGTTTCATTTTCTTCTGGTCACGTTTTTAGAGTCTATCCCAGCAGCTGTGGGCCTCAGGTGGGGTACATGTAGTCGCAGGGCTGGCCCGGGATTCGAACCCATGACCTTCTTGTTGTCTGATGATGAATGTCTTAAATATGGCCTTTTAAATAACCTGACATTACGTATTAGAGCTGCATAATGTATCGCTGTTTTTTTGTTATTGCCATACCATTTATATATATATATATATTTACCAGTCACAAAATCTGATGGGAGAAATGAATAACACTTGCAGCATTATTCAGAATAATTATTAGTAGGTAAGATTCTGATAACCTTGAGGAAAAATAATTAAGAAATGCTTTTAATTTTCACATAAATTGGACCTGGGCATATGTTTTTATTATAAGAGTCCAATACAAACATCATTCCTTTAAATAAATAAAATCCGTTTCTCAAGGCAGGCTTTTAAATTCACTCTTTGCATTTGCATCCACTCTCTTGGCCTGTTCATTTGGACATAAGAGAAGTTGGAGCCAGTTTGATCAAATATTAACACCGCATTAGTACCTGGAGAGTTAACTTTATGCTTCTGTTCCGTCAGCTCGTATTGCAAGAATCCAATGTATTATCTCCCAATACATGTTACCTGGCACTACAGAGTTGTTCATTTTACTTATCCAAAAGAAAGAGAGGCTCGGCTCTGGTGTGAAAACAAGAGCTTTTTAGTGTAAACCCGGGCAGTTCTAACGTCGTCGCGGTCCGCGTGCGTTAGCGGCGTCTGTCGCACTGACTCAGCCGCTCAGTCGAGTACACAAACAGCGGAGCGTCTTCCAGACATTAATCACGGTCTATTGCAGACGCGCATCCATCTCTCCTCCTCCGGCTCCGTTCACATTTAGTCAGTGTCAAACTCGGCTGTTTTCATGCTGTGAAAAATCGCCCGTCTCATTCCAGCACAGCTTTGCTTCATTTTCCGTCATTTATCACGGCGCGGAAAGCTGTTGTTTGCTGTGGGAAATCTTCAAGTAATATTGAAATGGTATTGCACAGATGCGTTTAAACCCACATCTCGAGTCGGGTGTTGGTGGCGGAGTTTAAGCGGCGTGTATTTGGTGTAACTCAATTTCTCTCTTCTCTGTCTGTGGCGCAGGAGATGGAGGACCGAATCCAGCATTTTGATACATTCCTGTGAAAGAATCAGGTGCGTCCTGATCAACCTGGGACCACACACTCATACACTCAACCTCCAGCAGCCTCCTCCTCCCCCATCAAGGACATGGTGCAGACATTCAATGGTGCTAACGTCTCAGGAACTTGGCCGACTCAACTCAACCAAACTCCCCGGAGGTGTGTCACTTGACTCGCAGCAAACACTCACACTAAAACGGCGCGACCCTGGTGCTAACTCGGGTGCTAACTCCTTCTCCGTGCTGCTCTTGGGGAAAAAAAAAAACAACACACACACACACAAACAAAACCACAAGTGACGCGCAAAAACCAACAGATCCGGTGATGATGATGTCATATCAGCTGCTCATATAACAGGAACACATCGACGTCTCTTTTTTGGGAATCCGTGTATTGTACACACACGCTAATGGTGCATCGAAATAAACACTTCAGATCCTCACCAGCAGAAGTGTGAACGAGATGGGCACAGTTCGGAATCACTGCTGAGCCCAATTGAAATGAAAAGATTAATGGCTGGCCAGTAATTTTCTTCTTTTTTTTTTTTTTTAACCTGAAGAATAGTTTACAAGGTTTATAGAAAAGGGGTATTGTTCTGTATTTTGTGAAAGAGGTTCTGAAGAAATGAAATTCTTACAGTGTGTCAGCAATGGGACATATCCTTTGATTTATAAATGGCTGCTAATGGGGCTCGTGAATATATCCTTTTGATTAACGAGTAATCTTTTATCTTTAAAGCTATTATCGGTGCAAGTTTATATCTCTGCTTTTTACTCTCGTTTATAAATTCCCACAACTTCACACACCTCCAAACTCCAACAAGGACCTCAAAGTGGCAATCTTTTCCTGCATTTACTTGATTAAAAAATAGTCAAACAGAACCAATTTGCCTTAAAATACCAATACATTAAATCGCACATGTCAAACTCAAAGCCAAATGCGACGCTTTCCAATTTTTAATGTGGCCCTTCAGTACATTTAGAAGGTGATATTTTTGGCACTAGGTTTTATTCATTGAATTTGAGCATGCTTTAGATGGATTTGATTTTTGCTGCAAAGATAAGTAACTAAAACCTGTTAAAGTCTGTCTAAAACCTGTCCAAATCCACCTAAAACCTGTTCATCTTCAACCAAAACCTGGTGAAATCCAACTAAAATCTGTTCAAATCTGACTAAAACCTGTTTAAATCCATCTAAAACCTGTTCATATTCAACCAAAGCCTGGTGAAATCCATCTAAAATCTGTTGAAATCCAACTAAAACCTCTTCAAATCTGACTAAAACCTGTTTAAATCCATCTAAAACCTGTCGAAATCCAACTAAAACCAGTTTCCATAAAAGGAGGAAATGATTGTTTCTGTGATAACTTTGTAAAACTCAAATGAAGATGAAATCTCACATTCAAAATTGAATAAAAGCCCCTGAAAGGATTCTTATTAACTTTCGCGGCCCTTCACCAATCAAACTGAAGTTCAGAGCCTTACTAATTCTAGCTCTTTATTCTAAGACCGATAGGATCCCACTATTATCATTTTCTCTCGTTCCCATCTATTAAAATCCCCGACAATAAAGCCTACATGACATATTAAGGTCTCATATCCCAAAAAAGAAGCACATTGCAGGTTTATCATAGTGTTTTAACTGTTTTCACTGGCCCCATTTCCAACTGTAGGGTTCATCTTCTCCGAACTGGGAAGTGTGCTGACTACTGTAAGTAAAACCAACAGAACCACATTTACAAAATACTAAACTATCTTCGAGTGTAGCTCAGATCAACACGCCCTGAATATTTAGCAGTAGCTCAGTCCGCTCACAGCATGAATGTTTCCCCCTCCCTCCTTCCCGCTCAAGCTGAGATTCTCATCCACACCCCGACGGAGGAACTGGAAGCAGTACAAATTGGAACAAGTCTGTAGTTTGCACTGCCTAGTGTGTGCCTTATCTTAACAAAAAAATAAATAAATAAAATAAAGGAACCTCAAATGAAATTGTGATCTATTTAGCGGGATTTTACTTAGAAATACTTGTGACGGTGAACAAGCTCCAACTGCTGAGGTTTTAAAGCATAAATCGAATATTTCTGGAAGTGATGGTGTACATAAACGTGTATGAGATTCCCCTTTGGCCAAAAACGTTTAAACTTGGATTTGTTTAGCAGTACTTCTCGAGCGCTCATGTATTCATGCTCTGTCGTGAGGAAACACCAGCTTTCCTTTGGGTTTTCATATGCAAAAATAATCAAGAGAGTTCTTTTGCCAAGTGTTATCTACTTCTACTGTTTTTCTGGAAGGTGCTGGGCTCAGACAAAGCGCCGCCTGTTCTTCTTATTCGGTGGTCGACACAGCCTATGTATTATGTTGTGAATTTTCTGTTTTTGTACTTTGTTTTTTATATACAGCCTCGTTTGATGCATTTGTTTTTGTGATCCTATAACGAACAAGGCCATCCTAGGCAGTGCCCGTCGCTCAAGATGTACAAAGCGTTCTTATTCTGTTCGACTGCAGTTAAGCTTTATTCAATTCTCCGTGGCATTGTCCCGTTCTGTGAAGATGCCATTTTTTTTGTTTTGTGTTTGACTTGGACAAAAGGCCCGTCTTTCTTGTCAAAATCCTCAAATCTTGTGGTGCAACTCCGACCCTTGGCTCACCTCTGCCTTTTCTAGGTGACAGGAAAAAAAAAAAAAAAAGACCGTATGCAAACTGGCAACGACAGGTTAGCGCTCGGGACTACTGCAGAGAGACGAACCAACGCTACCTCAGCTTAATTTATTTCACCTTGGGTACAACACCAGTGTTTTCTCCTCACCACATCAAATATTTTCGGTTGGTACCAAGATCCACCCAGAGCCGCTGCAGTAAATCCAGGAGTACTTTTCGAAACGTTCTTTCTCTTGTTTGCATTCGAGCCACCAGTTTCTGTACCTCAACACTTCTCGTGCCACAAGCTACACCCGCTGCACCCATCGCCTTTTTTTTTTCGCATGAACCTAGAATCATCTCATTATTATTATTTATTACAATAATTAACCTATTATTTGTCTTTTTTTGTAAATTGAATTGGAAAAGAAGATCACGCGTCCCTTTTAACTGCTCTTTTAATAAGTGTAGCATTTGTGTAGCAGGTGTTTTTTTTTGGGTTTTGTTTTGTTTTTAAGGGGAATAAAGGGTTTACAGGTCTCTCAGGTTCAACACGCGACAACATGCCCTTTCAGCATTTATTCTATTTATTTGTGTTTTGTTGAATTGGTTACAGACTGTGGCATACTGTAAGAGACATGCTTCTTACCTGATGTTGTTCACGGTTGTCTCTTTCTGCCAAGTTGTTTTGTTTTTTATGAATTTGGAAACACTTTGGAATTGAAAATATGGGTAGTTTAATGTCATACATTGTGTTCTTCCTTTTTTCTTCTTCTTGTAAATTGTAGCCAGTTTGGACTAATAACCAATTTTTGTCTGGTAGTTAAGACTACTTAGTCCAGTATGCAGAAGGAAAAGGGTTCGTTCTGTTCCACATTATGTATGTTCTTCCTCGTTTTTAAAACTTTATTTAGTCCAGCATTTTCATACCTTGTTCATTTGCTTTGTTTTTTGGGGGGTTTTGTGTATTTAACACACCTGTTGGCAATTGTTATATTAGTGTAAGTTATATTTGAAATGAAACATTTACTGTATTTCTTAAATAAACTGCTGTGATATACTTGAATAAAGGTGCAAACTGAAGAGTGTCATTTCTCCCTGAAATAAAGTGAATTATGTCAAATATTAGTTAGTAGTTGAACACTTGTTATTTATAAATGATATGCATTAGTATTAAGGCCCTGACTATATGTACATGGATGATTATATAAAACATCTCAAGTCAATATTATGAAAACTTAAAGGAGAAACATGAGGTGTCAGTGCGGAGGTGACTTCTAGTTTGACTTGCTCATTTTTTTGCGTAAAGGAAGATGTCTATATCAATGCTAAGGATATAAACAGTGATGGCGGAAGGAAGAAAATATCGGTTAATAAAATTATCCATGTAAGTGTAGACAGGGCCCTGAGGCTGAATCGAACCCAGTGGAAGATGGAGTACTTCCTGTTCCTAACACAGCCCAGAGTATGGTTTTTTTTTCAGTCTTGTATCGTTTTGTTTCTGTCTTCTAAAGCATTTTACGCTGATCCAGTGATTCTCAAACTTCTCACAAGGAGTAGCATCTCCTAAAATAATGCACTCTCCATGTAACCATCTTATCTTACTGCTACTTATTCATATTCATATGCAGTAAGTAGTATAAAGGGAATATAATATGAGTGTAGTAAATATAAGCAGTAATTTAAACAGGGATATTTTTATTCCTATATTTTATTTAATCTGCAGGAAAAAATGTAACTGAAACACCAATAAAGTGTCAGTTACCAACTGCATGTAAATGGCGATGTATGTGGTTCAAGAAAAAAATATTTTAAAATTTCAGTCTCAAGCAGAAAAGCGGTAGTGCTAGTTATTTTCACTCCAGTTTGTGAACCACTGATCTGATCCATTTCAAAAACAGAATGTCCCTGGAGGGCCACCGTAGGCGTTCACAAGAAGGAAATGAAGTGTGGAATGGAGGTTGGTGCCAGAAAGAAGGACAGTCTGCTCCGATTGGTTGTTACAAACCAATGACATTTCACCTAATTCTGTCTTGTATTTAGACTGACATCATTTAGACCCGCCTTCTTTGTTGTAATAACCAATCACTTTCTACCATCAACCAAGTGGAATCTGCTAAACAACACATCTTTATTTGTTCCATGTACAAAAAAGACAGACACTGCTGCTCATGTTCAGGTATATGTATTAGGCTTCAGCAATAACAATTGTTAATTCTCCATTTGAGTACAGATTTACAGACATACCTTTTTGGAAATCCAGCCTATTCGCTTTTTTACTAAAAACATTTATACAGAATTGCCTTCAGTTTTTAAAATATACATATTTTCCTTCCTGTATTTACACATTACTAACCCAGGAAATCTTTAGGGTTTGCAATGAGACACTATAAAACAAGTCAAAAGTGAACAGATAAGACGAAGAACAGAGGAGTATGATATATCAGTCACAGGTGATTATTGTGCTTTTTCCGGAGGAGGAACATCTCTGTCAAATAAAAAAAAAAAAAAATCCCAGAGAGCATAAAGGTATGAACCAAGGACAGAATCATAAAAACACAGATGAAATTTCAATCAGGCAGGGATTGCACAGGAATAACGAAAAAATAGAAAGCTTCTCTTCATCACTTTAAACCCTGCCTGACCTGATTCGATGAGTTTTGTTCCAGAAAGTCATTAAAGAGAAAGGTTACTGGGAGTTCAAATCCATTTGGACAAAAAAAAAAACTTTTCAATGCACAATGAGGAATTTTGGTGGAATTTAAAAGAGGAAAACAGGCAGCTTCCATGAAACATCACTCCTCCTCTCCTGTAGGTGTCACTACAGAATAGGGTTCACATACTACAACCAAAGGAATATGATGAGCTAATGAATGAAAGAAGAGAAAAAACGATGAACAGAATGGTTTACTGAGTGGCCCCTGTGCGAGTGGATGAGATGGAGCGTGACACGTACAGTACTGGAGGTCAGCGTCGTCCCCTGACATGGCTGAGTATGAGTACATTCTGCACAGGGCTGTACGGAGTGGGGACGGGTAACGGCGAGTCCGGAGATCTCCTCGGGGCCCGGGGCCGTCCCTGGCGTCCCGCACACCGGAGCACGGCTGGTGTTTTCCTGTTCGACGGCGTAAGGCGGCGGAGGCGGGGAGCGGGGGGTGTTCAGCGTCAGCCGCTCTGGATGTACTTCTTGATCACCACGCAGCCGTGTCTGAACAGAGGGCAGGGCAGCGACTGAACCAGAGTCCACGTGTTGGTGCAGGGGTCGAAGGTCTCCATGTTGCCCAGAGCCGGGCCCTCGCTGCTCACGATGCCCCCCGTGGCGTAGATTTTACCGTCCAGGATCACGGCGCTGCACAGAAACACAAGTAAAACACAAGAAAAAAAACTTGAGCTCAGGTGGGTAACATACTCAAATCCAAATGTCAACTTTAAACTCATTTCCTCTTCCTATAAAACTGAATCAAATAATCATTTCACTTTAGAAACCCCTCTGATTTTGGTTCCAACTGTGTGGTGCAGTTACTAAAACTTTGCTGTTGATGGGACGATTGAGAAGCTAAAGAAAAAACACAAAACGCTAATGTTTTCTCAAATGAAGCGTGTCTTATTCTTGTGATCCACAACATAAACGAAGCTAGTGTTCATTAGAAACAGCTGTTTCTGGTTTTAGACTCAGCTTCTTATGGCTCTACCAATTAAAGGCATTGCATTAGCTGTCTTCAAACCAACATTATGTCACTTTTTACATAAAAATATGGAGCCTGGA
The DNA here is from genome assembly GCA_036850595.1 of Rhyacichthys aspro. Classification (NCBI taxonomy): domain Eukaryota; kingdom Metazoa; phylum Chordata; class Actinopteri; order Gobiiformes; family Rhyacichthyidae; genus Rhyacichthys; species Rhyacichthys aspro. The sequence goes on along the minus strand of CM072170.1, from coordinate 12,642,046 downwards.
AGTCACTGAAATAATAGCCTTGAATTATTTGTGATTGAACAGGGAACTAACCCATTTTTAATACAGAGTGCGCCATGTCTTGAGAGGAAACATCTTTAGCTAGAACCCATCACAGGAACACAAACCTCCATCACAACTTAAACATTTTTAGAGTATTCGAGTCTTATTGATTATATTTAGGATTTAAATAACAGAAGTTACATAATGTTGGTTTAGACTTGAGCATAACTTGTGTCATGGGATAGACAGTCCTTGAAATGTAAGAAAACTGGTGCAGATTTTTCAATTTTAAGTCCAAAAATCTTCTACTTCCAGCCTCTCACACTGCTACAAAGACACATTCACTCTCTTCTTTATTCTAATGAATGGCAATGCATCTAAGTTTTCAAAGTTTGTTTCCAATAGGATGTTTTTCTTATAGGAACTCTTGTGTGACGTCCCAGTTCACGGAGCACACAGCTCTCTCCTGCACAAAGTGGAAACACAAGCATCTTCAGGGGTTACGGGCACCAAACCGTGCTGTACCAACTCAAACTCTACTGTATTCCTGCAGCAGGAACATGGCTCTAGGCAAAGCAAATGTCATCTTTGATTTCAGTTAGTTTCAGACAACATCTCTGCAACATGCTGATTAGCGCACCGGGGGACGAGTGTGAGATTATTCGACATTCTTCACACAAGGCTACTCCGCGCGGCGCCGAGAAACGCACACATTGCATTTGCACTTGAGGGCAAAAAGAGGAAACTAATGAAAAAGCAAATATCGCTACAAATGTGCTCATTTGATATGAGAGACCGACACAGGGGTTTGTGTGTGGAGAGGATTAAAACTTAGCTGTAAGCTGATTAGAGCTTTGTACTCCTATTGGGCTTTGGAACCGTGTGCATTTACATAAGGTACACACACACGCACGCGCATCCACAACACTGCCGGGACGGGGGAAGATTATTACATAAAGCCTAAATCTACTCAGAGGAAGGCCAACGAAAATGGAGAGGCAGGGCAGAGGCATGATGAAGCGAGGAGGTGTCTGGACTATCTCTGGGCGTGCTGACCTGTGTGTGCCTCAGACTTAGTTCAGTGTAGCCCAACAGCTGCCTGCCGCGTGCTGCTGCGGCTTATCAATAACTCTGACAACATGATTTATGCTATACATTCTGCACATAAGATCACTGTCTGTAATTGCTTCCCAAATGTATTTTCTGCATGTTTCTTCTTCTTTCTTTCTACTCTCTCGCTTCTCGCAAAGGGCCTTGGAGAAAGTGGGTTTATTATCCGGCCAACTGCACACCTCTGCAGCGCGGTCTCATCAGGATATCAGGAGGAGATCCCACTGCTTTTAATTCTCCATAATCACCTTTTATCGGCCATTACCTGTCCACATATGGTAGGAATATTACACCTGTGGCCTTTGCTTTTTATAATCGCTGCTGCACTCGCCGAGAATCATAATGCTGGAGGGTAAAACAACAACAATTAAACGGTAGTTGATTGAATCGCTGCTGTTAGTCCGAATGTTCTGTGATTGGACTTTTAAATGTTGTAAATGTCAGTCTGGAATGGTAATAATGGTAATAATGTGAATTTCTCCTTTCAGACATCTGTATACAGCTGAGATAAAGGTGTCCTAAGCAATGCAATACACATTTTTACACTGACAAAGAGTTAATGTCACTCTGCTGCTGGCAAACCAGCTCAACGGTTGTTTTTGTCTTCTGTCTTTAAAAGTGGGGTAGCAACAAATAAGCACTGCTTCCTCCTACTTGTTTTCAATGAATGAATAACTATTGTGTTGTTAATTAATGTTTCCTTTCTCTCTGTTTTATTAATATGTTAAAATAAAGACTTCAAAGTTCAAAAGGAAACGCTAGTAACATAACTACTTATTCCTGTATGTGTATGTTCTCCTTGGAATGGGTACTTGCTGAGTTACGAGTGTATTTATTAATGTGCTTTCTTTACTTAGGAGTATTAATGTTGGTTTTCAATGAATGAAATCAAATAAATCAATGACTACTTAAAGTAGACTTACTTCATTAGCATTTAGCATTTATCGCCGTATACAAGTAAACATTAGCTCCTTTTCCCTTTTTAATAGGGCTGAGTGCTAATGCTAAATGCCAGTGTAAAATTAGCCTGAGCAGACCAACACGGCCTCAAAAGTACAGTTGTCTACTGTGCTTGTAGTGCTGGGGAATACACAAAAAGAATTTGACTTTTTGATTTTGAACCATTTCAAAAAATAGCTGCCAAATCAAACTGAACAGACACAGTTTCATCTTTCACGCGGTGGCTACATTGTGTTGAGGCTAACAATGTTGCTAGCGACCAGAGCAGCTAACACAAAGAGTGTGGTGACTCTTCAGAGGCTACACACGACTAAAAAGTGGTAATCTCTGAGTTTATTAAAAAATTAATCGGACAAATTTTTCCTTCACAAAATACTAATACATTTCACCAAACTGAAGTTTAGAGTTTAGCGTTACCTTAGCATTAGACTTCAGCGTCAGTAATTATCTCTGCCTCGTTAAACATGATTGAATTGACAGTATTTATCAGCGTTTTATGTTGCCTCCTTTTCACTGTTGATGTTTTTCTTTTTTCAGCTGTTTCTCTGTTAAAAGACATATTGAGTGCTGAAAACACACTTTATCAACAGCTATTAAACTTCCTGGAACATCATATGACAAGTGTCGACCAATGGGAGCGCTACTTTTTGGAGAATGTGACTTTGTGAGCATGTGATTGGCCAAGGTTTTTTGTTCCTGGATAGAGGTTCTCATCTATTAAAATCCTTTATAATGAACAGTAGACGGCATCATAAAGTCTGTTTTTTTCACAAATTATTACTTTTACAAAATATTATTTAAGGTTTAAACCATTTCCCAACTAGAAGAAAAAAAAAATCAGGTACAGTCTGTTTAAATCATCTAAAAAATGAAAAATACATTTACTTTAAGCGATACTGCATGTAAACTCATAAAGACATAAGTCCAGTTTGGACGCCATGCATTTAAATAAAGTGTGACATTTGAAACAGAGAGCGAAAAGCTATATTTTTCTAACGCCGTGCTTCCTGACTTTAACCACTTAACTTGTGTTCCGACAGAAAAGACTGACAGATTGTTCATAAGCCTGGGTTTTACATATATTCTCCAAATGTCAAAGCCTTTCGCACTAAACACCTGCAATTCCACTTAGTATTTACCAAAGCTGTTTTCCCCATTCAGCGGCGAGGATTTAAAGCGCACGCGGCGCCGCTGCATTAATAATCTCTTACCTGCAGAACTGGCGCGAGTGATTCATGTTGGGGCCCGCCTTGATGTTGCCTTTGTCTGGGTCATAGATAGTGGTGGCTCTCGCGTAGGCTCCTCCCAGGATGAATATAAAACCGTTTAGACTCACTGCAGGGGCGTATTTGTTATCTACAGATATGAGAGGAGAGAAGAGAGAGGGGGGTTTGGTTAAAAGAACAGACAAAAAAAAAAAAAGCCATTGTTTGGATGCCATTCTCTCACAAAGCAGAAAATACCATTCACTGTAATGACATCAATTTGTTCCTGTGAGGGTTTTTTTTCCCTTTTCTCTTTTAGTCTGTGGTCCTCATGCAAAAATCGTCATCAACATTCTCCTTATCACTTTACCAATGTGCCACTCTGGAGATTGCTTTGGGGGGAAAAAAAAAAAAAAGGATGGTGAACGGGTGAAAAAAAGAAAGCGGAGTTCATAAATCACCCAGGCTTTATTGGGTTCTGCCGTGAAATCTGTTTGGGCTTGGCAGCGATATAAAAGAGTTACCTAAGTCCCAATAATTCACTATTGCATTACGCCTCGTGGCACCTCCATAGATTCCCCGAGAAATAATAAGAATACAAATACAGCGGGCGTGTATAGGAAACACATGAGCGAACAGGTGGATAGTGCCGAGTGTGCATACTGCCGACTTTAATCTGATACTCTGGAACACATGGGCAATGCGGTACAATTACAGAAGATGGGGAAACAAAATGAAACAGTGGTTTGGGTTGAACAATGTCATTGGAAACCTGCTGCGCGGAAAGAGGAATGGGAACTCTGGAGCCATTTCTTCTAAATGGACCGTTCGCGGCGGCATGACTAATGCACCTGCACCGACCGCTACGCTGTTAGCATCGCTCACTGGTCACAAATATAACCAGCCAAGACCGCACTAGAACAATAGTCAACCGATAAACTGGGAGGTCAAGCATGGAAGTCGTCGTTTTATGATGAAAAAGTCAGTCTTGGAATCATAAAGCATGACAGTCATACAGTTAAAGGTGGGTTGTGCTCCATCGGTATCTGCAATGGGTCCAAAGGTTCTCTCGTTCTTTTATTTTGGCATTGTCCAGTATTACAAACATATTGGAATGATATATTTCTATGGTGCTGTAAGCATTATCATGTTAAAATAAGGCCAGACTCTCTTATGGCAATTTTTAGTAGTTGAAATGATCAAGAAAATGTTGCCTCTCACATAAATCGGCAACTGCCCCATGTTTTAACAGTAGGCTTTAGGAAATGGTGGCTAAACTTGAACATATTAACCATGAGTAGAATCATTTATTGGACGTGCCTCCTTTTTATTTATTTTTTAGTGTGTGCTTTGTTTTTTTCTGTTTTTTTTTTAATAAACTGTAGTTTTTTGTCTTTCTTTTTTCTATTGGAAAAATTTCACAAACGGGTTGATGGTGGGTTGTGCAGTTTGAGGTCTTTTTTTTTTTTTTTGGAGACTATTTTATTGAGCACATAAACAGCTATGGTAGCCCTGCAGGGTCATGCTGTCGTCAATAAACAAACCGAGTGGAAAAACAGTCGCCGCAAATCCTCACTTCCTTTCCTTCACTTCCACGAGCTTCGTTCTCAGAAACTGACCCCGCCGTCGAGTATTCTCCCGTTCTCGAAGGTGACGAATAAAGATGAACTCCTGGGATGAAGCTCCGCCCCTTTCCTTTGCCTTTCCCCGGGCCGCTCAGAGGAGTCAGACATCTTTAATTAACAAGTCACCTCTGGAGGCACGGGGGCCGACTCACGCTGCATAATGTCATCAACACTTGAGCTGCTCACACCGAAACACTTCATGCACTCGGTTTAATCACATTTACACACTACCTGGCCGCACCTTGGTGTTTTACACATGCTTAAATCCAATCTCTTCCCACGCAGCGGCCGATCGGTCCTCCTCAGTTCTGCCTGACGTGTTTATCTTCTGTTCCTCTGCCTCATTGATATGCTGCTGCCAGTCTCTCCATGTGTTTGTGTGTGTACATGATGTTTTGTGTTAGGTCCCATAAACACAGAACGCTCATTTCGCTCTGCTCGGCGCCTGAGGCAGAATAATAACAGGATGCTCTCAAAGGGGAAAGAAAAAAAAAAGAATCTCTTTCCTTTCCCCCAAAGAAACTCTGAGCATCGTTTGTGCCAGACCAGAGCGAGGTTTGAGTTCTCGCTAAAGAAGACATAGGGCAGGTGTTCTAATTTGGCACAGCGCCTCAGAGCTCTCCTGTCGGGGGCTCGAGCACTTTGCCCCTTATCACCTTCTCCCGTCTCATTGGCCGCGACGAGTAAATGTGAGATTCTGCTGAAACAACATTACAATATATTCTGCGTCAGCTTAAAACTTTCAGAGGATCTATTCTTCTATTCTTTCCGTTTCATTTCAGCTCTGAGGCTGGAAAACTTAACGCAAGAGTGGCTACATTCTGCATAAAGAATCGATAACATGACAAGACGGAGGGTAGAAGTACAGCTGGGGCCGACAGGGAAACACAGGCCTCCTTCAGACCTTGAATTTCAATCAATCTTGGAGCTTTTTGGAAACATATTTCCAGTTTGATGTGTTCTGCCGTCAGTTTGGCTGTATTAGTGTCGCTCAATACGTTAGTTTTATCTTCTGTCAAAACTTATTTAACCTTGCTTTTTGTTTTATCTCACTTATTTGTATTTATCTTACTTAATTTTATTTTTTTAAATGTATTTATTTATTTTACATTTGTTTTACTCTATTTTACTCTATTCAATTTGACTCTGGAGTAAAATACAGTGAGACAAAGCCACCATTGTTTTTAAACTGTCGTGAATATTGTGTTTAATGATTTTATGTTGTGAGGCTAAAAAATTTAAAAAGTGCTATATAAATAAAGTTTTGATTGATTTTATTTTGAAGGCTTCTGACGGCCTGGTGACAGGAAGTCTGTTATTGTGGTAGGAAAAGGGTCAGATATATATTCATTGCCATTTATCTTTTTGTTTATGCCACCGAACACATTGTCTGTAAGTATGATTTAGATTTAAAGAAGATATTATTTAAACATCATTTAGAGAAAATATGTTTTGTTAATGTTTATTTTAAATTTTATATAGAAATGTTTTATTTGGGGTTGGTTTACGGGGATGCAGCTATGAGTGGCAAATATTAAGTGCTTTTTAAATCTGTATTGTGCTAATTGTGCCTATTTTATGATTTTACAGTTTGATTCCATTTTAAAGTCTTCATGTACGTGCAACATAACATATTTGGAGCTAGAAAGCTACATCCAGATTCTGCATTAAGCTCATATTTGGAGTGAGGCTTACCACACTAGGTTAGCAGCACACATGCTCTATTCACAGTTGGTATTGGCATGTATCCTCCAGAGTACACATTTGATCAATTTCCATATTTTCCATTCCACTACTGGCTTTTGATTAAAACAAACCCTTTACTTTCTCTACCATTCTTTCCATTGAAAGAGGGTTTATTTTGCTGTGTATCAACCGCCTGATGACTCAGGACACCGGTTCAACAATCTGAACACACTCACTGTGCATAATAATCCTACAGGTGGTTGATACACAAAAATAAACCCTCTCTCTCTCTGGATTTGGGAAAAAATGTTAGAAAAAGTAAATAAATTGCATTGTTAAAGCTCCACTACCAGATTTTGTTTTTGCCGTCCCGGTCTCAGCCTCACCACTCTCTCCAAACAGCAATGTAGTAACCTTTCCTTCTTTTATTAAAAAAACAAAAAGTAAAATAGGATACATTTTTCACCACAAAACACATTAAATAATTAAATCAAAGTTTAGAGCTTACCTGAAACTTTTAGCTTTGGAGTTAGCTATTGTAGACTGTAGCGATTTTTTGAGCGGTTTCTCAGTAAAATAAGGCGTATTTTGCAGCAAAATAAACCATTTCATTGGTTTATTTCCCTGGTCCTTTGTTGTTGACAGTGTCAACCAATGGGAATGCTCCTTTTTATTGGAAGCATGCTGTGATTGGCCAAAATCCAAGAAGTGGGCTGATCATTCTCATCTATTAAAATCCTTAAATATAAAGCCTAGATTCATGTTTTAAGGTCTCATTTTTTTCACAGTTGCAGTTACGCAATAAGCTGTTAGTGATTAAACTGTCACACTAAATGCAACAATTTAAAAAAAATGATCAGGAAATGGACTTTTAAATAAGGAGCTGTTGAACCATTCAAGTCAGCAGTTCAACTTTCTCCTATTGTTTTCACACAATGATGTGACAGTCTGACAAACAGTGCTTTGGTTTATTTACACAATGTCACTGATGTCTCTCAAATCAAGCCAGGATATTCACAAAGTTTGAAAAATAACTCCAAATGCATCCTTGAGACAGAATGCATTTAGCCCCTTCAAATCTTGCATTAAGAGCTCATCATTCCAGTTTTAATGCCAGGTCTGAAGGGGGCCAGAGACTACTGAAACCTCCCGCGTCTCATTCTTAAAAAACTGTTGAGTCATCCAGGTTTCTGGCAGTGTTCAAGGACAACAAACAGAAAACTCCTCCTTCACACACTGCGCTCCAACAGAATTTGTGCTTTGGGTCTAAACAAACACATCTCTCACTATCTGCTCTCCGCATCTATCCGGCCGATATGGATCTAGTTGTGGGAAAGCGGAGCTCTGAGGCGGCGATAGCACACAAATGTCAAACAAATACTGTTACAGGACGCACACACAGATGAGATAAGGGCTGTGATAGAGACTTCCAAACGGGACCACATCAGAAAAGTGTGGTCAGCCGCCGGCGCAGGAAGGATGTGAGGTTCTCCGCTGTTTTCCGGAGTCCCACCAAAAAGCATGAGAGAGGACAAAAGAGCTTAGATAAGATTACATCAAGGTAATTGTAACAGCGAAGCTTTTTCTTTCTTTTTTTTGCTGCACAATGTTCTATTATGTGGTGCGAGGAGAATAAGAGCAGCCTTTGAAATGACAGGCCAAAATAGCAAGGGAGTGAAAAGGGATGATGTACTTTAATTCAGTCTGATGGGGAATAGACTGAGAGCGAGTAACACCGAGATGGGGAGGGGGGCGTGAACGCACACATCCAATTACGTTGCCATGGAAACGCTCCCGTCCTCTCCACCTCTCCCGCTCTGTCACTTTTCTTTTTTCTTTTTCTTTCTCTTCCTCCACTTCCATAATGGCGCTGTCAATCGGCCCGAGTCGTCTACGTCATTTGCGCGAGTAATTGTCCTGCGGTCGATTTCCCGATAGAGCGGCGGGAAAGCTTGTGCTCTCGGCCCCCCTGGAGTGGGCCCCGTCGATGACCACCTGTCTGTCAGCCGACGATGTGGGCCGGATGAACCCTGAGGAGGAGGCGGCCGGCTCCGGTTTACATAAGGAAGCTCATTGTCGCTTTTGGCCCCGGTGGGATGTGACCGAGGGGCACTTCTGGTCCACAGGTTTCAGAGTATCGCTTTTATGCGCCTGATGGATGACGGCTGTGAAGGGAATGTCATTTGTGGCCTGTGAATTACATTTTAAAAGTGCTTTGGCAAATTCCACCCTGGAGACAACGCACTGAATAGAGTCTGCCCCCTGATATGAGTCAGATGAAGGGACTGTCTAAATGCCCCTCTCACACCAGCGGGCAAGAAATCGACAGGAAAATGAAGTGGTATAAAGGTATCAGAATCAAATAGATGACGAGTAAAACAAAATAATAACATGGGCCAAGATACTGATAATTGATCAGAGTGAAGAGTGTAAAATGTAGTGTATGGTTGAACAAAATGGAAGATATCAGTCAATTGGTTTCAACGGCATGTAATTACGTAATAGCACTCTAGACTGTGTTTACATGCACATCATATTCAGGCTAAGGCCGTTTACATGCAACTGGAATATTTTCGTTTGCGTATCAACCAGGCGCACAAGAAGTCGAAACAATTCCTCCGCCGATAAGCGAAAATGAAGGCTCAGACTTTTCACTTTTTTCACGTTTTTTCTCAGCACATTTTGCGAGATAACTACTCTTAAGCATTTTAACTCCCTTCATTTTTCACCCATGGCCCAGAGCGGACTAACTGAGCACTACTGGGGGAGAAGCACATTTGGGTTTTGAGTTTATATTCTTGCCTGAAGGTGTAGAGCGTTGATTTTGTTTTGTTTTTCATTTAAAGCAACATCAGACCCTCTTCGCAGTGAACATAAAGATGGATGTTTTCGCTGGACTCTGGGAAAAACTGGGTAAAATATGCCAAATGCTGTTTACCTAATAATCTATTATTTGGTGATTTCTACACTACTGTAGACTGCTGCAAATGTGGTTAGGTTTGTTCTCTCTCTGAGTGTATATACTTGCTTTTGTTTCAACAAATGAACCAAAAAAAAAACATTGAGGGAGATGCTACTTACTTATCTTTTTCTTTTGTACACTGAATCTCAGAAAACCCATATATGGAAAGTTGTAATGAAAATGTTGTCTACCTCAATGAAGACAAAATAAAAAAATAAAAAAGTGTAAAAATAAAAAAAGGTGTGCAAAAAAAACCAAAAAAAAAAACCTTTATCAAACCCATTTCTACTAAGTTTGTTCAAAGACAACAGCAACTTTTAAATCTGGCAAAATATTAAAGCTGCTATGTCCTGTATTTAAATTAATGACCCAGCAATTGTCTTCTTTTTAGCAAAGTTTTGTTCATAACAAAGGGACACATTCAGCCTCAGAGTTTGACTTAAACGTACATAGACTACTTGTTTGGTTCTAACCTTGAAAGAATTCATGCTGTTCATTCTTCTTGTGGTTTTTGTATGAAGATTTTTCGAGTGAATTCAGCTTTGGGCAACATTTCATCTCCGGCATTCCTGCTGAGAACGGTATTTTCTCATCACTACCGCATTACTGTATGTTAAGTTTTCTCTTAGACGGCCACAATATCAAAGTTGAGGTAGAAAACGTGAAAACAGGCTTGTCGTTTTTTATTATGCGGCAATTATTCGAGTCGGTTAATGGAGCGATGTAGAAAATGTCTCAAGTTTTCTGTGCAGCACAGCCCACGCATCTCCTCTGCGCCGGAGGATGGAAATCTCAGCAACAAATCTTCAAACCGTGGCATTTTGGTAATTTGGATGAGCTGACCTTTAAAGCAAGGCAACAAAGCTTTATAAATAGTTTAGTGTCGGCGATGCTGCTCAGATTGTATGTTACCAGACAAACTGTATGACAAGTATATCGAAAATACAGGCACGACGCTTTTGAATAGACTTGTTGAAGGACTATTTTTGGCGTGAGCAATATTATTCTTCACTCGGCGAGAGATAGGAAGTCAGCCTGATAAGTGTTTGTGAAACCCATTTGCGGTCCAGGCGGGAGACGCGCACACACACCACGTACATGGGCCGAGAAACACACACACGGCTGTATTTGTGTCAGTCGATAAGACACAGGAGAGAGACGCTGCGAGACGGCGCAGGGGAGGCGATGGTGGGAGAGAGATTCGAAGGGAAAGGGAAGGTGGGGAAGAGAAGGAGGAGGAGGAACGTGGAGCCTGGCAGCGGGTCGTCGGAGAAGCGCTCCCCACCGGCTCACTAGAATCAGCGCCGGCCCAATTTCACAGGAAGCACTAAAGCCGTCCATTATCCCCTGGCTGGTCGGCTGTCAGAGGCAGCTCATCGACATGTTGACAGATGAAGCTCTCTTTCCGTCTTTCTCTCCGTCTCGCACAAATGCAGAGTTAAAACGCCACACAAACATACACACAGTGGCTCGTTGCATAATTAATGCTGTGTGTAGCTGGGCCCCGGGGGATGTATGGTTGATACGAGGTGAGCAGACGCCGGGTGCACCTTTGTGTGCGTTTCTTCTCTGCCAGCTGCCGTGCTCTGCCAGCCCTTTAATACCATCCAGCTCTCACCCTAAACACTCACATTACATAATCATCTTCCCCTTGAAGTCGTCTCGCTCTAAAAAAGGCACTAATAACGCTTAGCTCCGTTCTGCCAACAGTGCTGTGCTGAGGGAAGCGCCGCTGCCCGAGCGCTTTAATGACAAGAACAACTTCTTGTCAGGAGCCGATGCAGATGAAATACATTCCTGACCTTGTGTTTTTCGGCGCCGCTTTGAGTGTTGCCTGCAGCTACAGCCTGCCACTGTTTCACTGTGTAATTGTTCTTAGTTAAAACAACATTTGGACAGTTCTATGGCCTCAGAGGGGGGCAATTATAAATTGGTGAAATTCAGAACTGACAATGAAAAGGTTTGAAGAGAATTAGCTGGACTATACTTAAACAAAAAAAGAACATGCACAAGGACCTAAACAGATTTTTGATATTTATACAATGTACAGAAATATGGTAAAGAACCCTGTCACATGTAATGATTATGGTGCCATGAGCCTGTTAAGTCTTTACATTTTCTAGGTAGCCATTGTTTGAACCTTATCCTTATGTTTAAGTTACCCTTTATTATCCCTTTGGGAAATTCATTTTGTGCATTTAATCCATCGAGTGGAGCAGTGGGCGGCCTCTCAGGAGCCAGGGGGCCCTCTCCAGATCTTGCGTCATTAACTGGTCATGTCACCAACTAGAGACTACAGCATGTTTTTTGATGTTGGCGGGAGAAACTGGAGTACCTGGAGAAACCCCACCTGAGTACGTAGGGAACATGCAAACTAGTGGTAACCACTTTGCCACCGTGCCGCCAAATCCATCTGCACCAGATGTGTTTCTTAGCAGGTATATTTGTATTCCTGCTCTTCTGCTGCTGCACATTGTCTTGCATTGTCACAGGTTTGTCGAGTATCAAGTCTGGTTCTTTAGTCGATTTTTGTGTTTTTACATAAAGCACTAGTGAGAAGAATATCTACAAACATGGTAACGTATCCTGAGACGATTCAGGCGGTTTTACTGAGGGGAGGATAGTAAGGATTAGGAGCTCCTAGGCAAGATCTGCAGACATCGCTCATACTTGACGCCCACTTTGAGGGTGGATTAGACTGCCAGGTTGTACAAAATTTTCCTCTGGGTGAAAAAACTTCTGTGGATTGTGTTTATACATGCAGCTTCTCTGGATAGAAGGAGAAAAGGAGCTTTAGTGATGGCCGTGACTCATCAACAAAGTGAAGGTGAAAACCAAACAATCTAGTATTAAAAGTCCATTTCTATCTCACCTTTATTTCTTGACTTTTGCAACACAGCAGCTGTAGGACAAATACTATGTCTTTCTGGGTTTAGTAGTCAAGTCCAGACTCAAAGGTGCAACCAGAGGATTGACAGGATATGTTCGAATCAATAGCAATCATCTCCACGTAGTCCCCTTTCAGGATACATTTGTTGTGGAGTAAAAAAGAAAAAAAAAAAAAAAGTGCCTGTGGATAGGATGTGTGCAGTGGGAACACAGCTGTCAGTGTTCTGAGTCACGCGGAGCTGTGTGCTGAGTGTTTGCGCTGCTACCTTGGAGTTATGGCAGCTTGGTTAAGGCGTGCTGCGTTGCTGTGTCCTTCGCCGGTCCCTGGCGGCTCAGAGGAATGTGACGGTGGATATATGTGCTGCATGTTGACTGAAACATGTCAAAGACTTACCTAGCAATCAGACAGACACGCTAGTCTCGTTATGACAAAGGGGAAAATGTGAGGGGAGGCAGAATCATGTGAATGACTGTGTGGGATTATAATGGTTTTGGGAAAACAAGATGCAGGGAAAGGTCAGTGCTTTCTTTAACACAATAAGGAGCCTCACTGACATTAACTCATTGCATTGTGACACTTTAGATTGTTCCAAGTTGCTTCAAGTGCTCAAGAAAAGATGGCTCACATTCCTCTGCTGATGGAAGATGCATCATTATTAACTTCTATATATATAATCTCAAACTGACAGCCTGCTCCAAGAGTGGACGTCCATGTGACATACAGCAGTGAGTGCATCGACGAGAACACTGTATGACACTGTGTTACCTTCAAATGGCAATCACAGCTCACAGCTTTGACAGCCAAAGTCAAGTGTATATGATATTGATGGTGCTCAACAGTCATGAGCACACTGTTGCTAGGCAACTATTATGGAGGCCCTAAGACTCCTTGTTTTTTTCTGACCACAGATTAAAGAAACTCATGAATATGAATGGTTACACTAATGCTGCTGTAATATGTGCTTTTTTAGTTTGGGATGAGGCCATGTTACGAATAAAGGAGCCCACACTAATAGTCCCCTTTTTCTATGACGGAGAAGGATAATTGAGTATGTGTAATAGGAAATCCATAATGATGGAAATGGGAGGATATTAAAGTCCATCAATGGAACACACACTGCCGCAAAAAGGGAACAACAGCTCTTTTATGTCAAAGAGGTGACGGTGACAACGGTAACACGTCCCTCGAGGCAAAACACGTCTGCTCTCTAGAGTCTGAGCCGTGTGAGTCTGTGTGAGTCTGTGTGTGTCTGTGTGAGTCTGTGTGAGTCTGTGTGTGTCTGTGTGTGTCCGTGTATGTCTGTGTGTGTGCTGTCAGCTGTCGTACCTATCATGGGCGACTCGATGAAGCTCCAGCTGTTGCTCTGAGGTACATATGACTGAAGGACACCGGCCGAGCGTCCCGCCTCGTTCACGCCTCCGAACACGTACACCTTCCCTCCGCACACCGTGGCCGCCGCAGAGTGCACCGGCTTGGGCAGCGGAGACACCGTTTCCCACTGGTTTGTGATTGTGTCGTACCTGAAAAGACATTTCGAAAAGACAAAACTGTAACCTTGAAAGAAACGAGAAGTGATGAGACGCATGACAGAGTTAAGACAAAATGAAGTCATGACCCTCTTTCCGTTAAAAGACCACAACAGGGAGCCTCTTTATTCCTCTAATGATTTATAAACGCGCTAACACCCCGCCGTTTGTCAGCTACTCCCCCACACGTCAACAGTATACAGAAAGATTTCAAAGTTTCCACTGCTCCAAATTCATTGTGAAATGCTGGTTTTGGCTGCGGGGCTGACAGATATAATTAGCAGAATGCCTACACCACCAGGGAAGATGAAAAAGACCAACCATTACGTACAATGACAGCAATTAAAGCAATTACACAAAGCAACATATGTTGGGAGCTACAAGCCATTAGTCTCTGGAGTCGGGCTGTGTGTCGGCGCTCGGCTCTGGACCTTCCTCGCTCAGCCCTCGGTTTGGCAGCGCCTAAACTCGGCCGACCCCATCGCACTCGCGCGAAAGAAAGGCGGCACAATAAGCTTTGCGCGGACAACACACCGGCTTATGGGATTGTGGCCTTGTCAGAGGTGGAGCGCGTGGGTGCTCGTCTGTGGATATACCTCCCATTTGCATCAGCATCTGTGTATTCATGTGCCTTTGCCCTCTGTAATCCCGTGTCCATGGGTCTCTAATCAAAGCGGCCGCGGCAACAGCCTTCCAGCCGGAGTGGGCCTCATTAAAGAGCGCACAACCATACAGGATCTGTGATTACAACACAGCTTTCTTATCAAGGTTGTCGCATCCCTTTGTTACAGACTGAAAAACTACAGAAAACCTGTATCCAGCGTTCCCCTCGACAATAAAACACTTCAAACACTTGGCTTTGTTTCTTCTGCAACTGCCACTTAATGTTTAAAGAAGAAGAACGAGGAGTGTGATAAATGCAGTGCAATGCAATTGAATAGTTCTATGCATAAACAGATGTTATAGGTGTCAGCGATAATATGTGATATAACACTGTCTACAGATGCCATATGGGTGTTTATCAGCTTGGTAAGTTAGGTTTGTTTTCAGTGTTATTTTGAGGTAAAAAGAGATGCAGGTAAAGGTTAAAAGAGGAGCTTATTCTTCTGGTTAAAAATGTGCAAAAAGTCTCTATGAAGCCCCTTTAACTGAGGTAATGTAAGTGAAGAGCAGAGACGTCCACAACTTCACTGATCTACAAAGACTGATTATGTGGATGTATTGAATTACGCTATATAAAAATACAGTTACAGCCAGTTTTAAGGGTGTATGAATTGTTTGAGCCTTTTGTTATTGTTTTTAGAAATCTGGCATATCTAGTGTCGAGTATAATATAATACTAGTATGGTACTGTATGCTTAGTACCTAAAGTAGAGTTGAGCCACATCATTATAGACCAGTAGCTCTCACCTCTCATATTTGAAAGGCTAATTCTAAGATCACAGGTTAAACATGCTCTAGATCCCCTTTAGTTTGCCTATAACAAACGTATATTAGTGAAGAGGTCTACTCTCACCTGGATAAACCTGGTGGTTATGTGAGGTTTATACCTTTGATTTTCCAAGTGCATTCAACACCAACTGACCATCTATTCTTAGTGAAAAACATATGCGTTGACTCCTTGATTACTTGGATTACTCATTACCTTGAATAATGGCTATGGTTTTCTATGCTGCAGTCTGTTGTCGGGGTAGTCTTAGAAAAACAGCTCACAGTCGCCTTGAAAAATTAATTAAGACGGCTGATTTACTGAAAGGTGTTAGTTTGGAGACTCTGTTTGAAGCAGTGGAGCAACAGACACACAACAGGATGGGTGCTATACTGAACAACATGGACCATCCCCTGCATCTTTGAACTTTTGAACTCTTCTGTGAGCTGTTACTGGCTGTGAGGGCTTCACATCATTCACAAACATCTCTTATAGGTGTGCGGGAAAAACAGTCCTTTGTCAAGCTATCTTCTGCAGGATTTTAATGAAATATATCAGTCCTGGAACAACGTTTGACAGCATTTGCCATCCAAACACACTCAGGGGTTTGTCAAGTGACACTGACTTCCAAAGAGAGCGGGGAGCACCAGTTGCTTCCAGTGAGAGGCCCTGAGATAAAGTGCAGAGGAGACAGGTGAATTAGCCTTTGGGAATATTCTCTTCGGGGGTCTGATAGTGTCCGTGGCGACAGCTGCCGAGGGAAATGCGCGCTTAAGCGGACTGGCAGGCTGAGAAAGCGACAGCGCGCGGACACTCGGGAGGAAAAGCTGGACTGGAAAGACTCGAGGTGCCAATTAGCGCTGTTTAAACACGGACGTGCACACATCCACACGAGCGCCAGGTGAGTCACCAAGCCCCGCTGAGATGGAAGTACTAACACGTGTCTCATTCGCTGGCAGCTGTAATTACCCCTAAGAACCACGGCGCGGGAGGTTCATAAATTTAAGGGTCAGCAGCAGCGTGGAGGGAGGCTGATTATGGGATAGACAAAAGGCCACTAGAAACCACTGAGAGCAAAAGATGAGATTAAGTGGAGGGGCTTAATAAAGTACGCAAGAATTTCACCACAAATAAAATTATTGCTCACAAAGTGGACGGCCCAGTGTTTAATTATCTCTGAGTATTTAAAACTGGACTGGTGTGAACTCTTAGATCTGTGTTAAAGAACAGAGATGACATTCACAGGGGTGACATAGGGACGCACACTCTATTTCGGTAATAATTATTTGTGACTCAGACAGTGTCGACTTTTGAGAGATTTACAGTTCAATCTGAGTCTTATGTGATTCTGAGCAATGCTTACATCCCATTGGCTGAGACCTTAAAGCTCTATTACCCCATTTTATTTGAGCCGTCACGCTCTCAAAATACTAATAAATTCCATCAAACCAATGTTTAGAGCTGACCTGAAACCTCTAGGTCGAGGTTTATCATCATACCCTCAACATCCTGTAATTATCTTGGCCTTGTTAAATATTGCACGCATGAACTGCCAATATTTATCTACATTTCACTTTGCTTCCATTTCTTTATATTTTTGGGGCTGTTTTGCTGTGTCAAAAGATAAACTTAGCAGCGGTAAACCACATTCTCTGTTTTATCCGTAGCTGTTCTTGTTCAAATCAGTGTGGACCAATGGGAACGCTCTTTTACCAAGCATGTGATTGGCCAAAGACCCAGTTCAACTATTCAAATCAAAACCCTAGATGGCATCTTACGGTCTTGTTTAACTTGTTTTACAATATGTTATTACAGTTTATAACAAAAGTATAAACTTGTTATTTAAAAATGTATACTACACTATACTATAGCCTTTAAAAAAATGTCTTCTCCACATTATTTTAGACATAACACTAGTTAATTTATATTATGATATAGACAATGTTGTGCCTTTGGGTGGCACCGTTTTTCTGAGTCATGACTGATAACAAAGACGTGTTACATGCTTTGTTGGAAAGGTATTTTAAAAAAAGAAAGATTTCCGTTTAAGATGCATGAATACATACAATCAGTGCCTATTACCGCCTCTTGTTAGCATCAGGTAAAATCTATAAACCACATCCATATTGGTGGACTCTTTACCTTCCTCACAGTGGAGCACGATAGGAGTGAGTGAACGTTAAAAGGGAAAAAAAACAAGGCCAAGTATGTGACTATTCACTTCATGTTGCAACACGGTCAAAGTATTGATATGAAATATACACTTTAACGCTTCCTTGTTTTGCACTGTTTGCTTAAAGTCAGCCCTCTGCATGTATTTCACTACTTATACTCTCTTTTGACATACTGTCCTTCATTCTGGCAAAAGCATACAAAGCGGCAATATGTTTTCTGTTGGTCTGGTGTGTGCTGGAGTTAGCTTTCAATATAATCCAAGTGTTCATCATCCTGCCATCCCGCGTTTAGGTGCAGCCCTGGGGAGCATTTTAGCCAGACGGAGCTACCAAACTGCAGCAGAGTATTGAGCAGCTAAGTGGTCCTCTATTCCCCGGGAAGTGTGTAAAGAGGTAAAAAGGAGACAGTCAATACTGCATTTACATTTGCCGCTAAAGGTGTAAATGGGTTTGTTTGCCATTGTGTTCACCATATTATCTCTGGAAACATTGGGTGGAACTTGTTAGTGGAAAAGTGTGGTGTACTGAAATCAAACTATTTAAAGTGGGATTTGTCCAAGTGTCTTCAGACTCTGTTGTACTGTTCTCTTATTGGCTGCTAGGCTCAACCAACTGCGTCAAACCCAAAATGTCAAGGGCTGCACTAGTTAATGAGAATCAATCAAGGCATGAGAGATTTGTAAATGACTGGCTTTGATTGAACAAAGTCAAGAGCCAGTCCGCAGCAGCGTGAGATTAATAAGAACCAAGAACAAAATAGGTTTATTATTTTAACAGTACAAGTTCAGTCTGAACTCGGGCTTTTATTGTTTTTTTGGACTAAGATATAATAAAATGAAAAATGATTGAAATTGAAAAGTTTTTTATCCAATCACAAGAGTAATGTGGACAACTAAACCTGCTGTTACCTTGATTTAAAATCCTGAGACCTTTATGTCAAAATAATTTTGAGACAGCAGCTGGATTATCATGGGATTTGTGATTTCAAACTCAGGAAAATCGAGCTCCAAGCAAAGCATCTGTGTCCCGACCGGCTGTGATTCGACCAATGACAGTCCTGGGCATGTTTTTGCTCTGAATGAATCAAACTGTGGTTACTCACCGATGAAAAATTGAATTTAAAGGCCCTTTGCGAACTCTTTCTATGGAAGCCCTCTCAGATCGTCTGTGTCACAGTCTGTGTCAGAATTGTCCAAGTCAAGACTAGAACTTGACCATTCTTAAGTATTTCAGTCTAGTATAACTTTTAGGTTATATTTATGATGGTCCAGATACTTATCAGGACATAGTAGATAGATATTGGAGATTTGACTTCTTCAGATAAGTTGTACGAGCACTTTACTCACTTCAGTGTTTGTTTCTGTTTGCATTTCTTCACATAGCACTTCTCGACATTATACTGGAAATTAAAATAATAAATATAAAAATGATGCTCTGTTAAAATGTCATGAGGCAAATAAGCAGGCTTCTTCAAAACAAGTCACTGATAAAGCCATGAAATGTTTTTGGTTCATAAATATTTGGTAATCATAGCTTTCTAATTTAACATTTAACATTTAAGTAGTTAAATGTTAGTATTCAAATTTATACTCGTTCTGGGTTCTCTTGTTAAATTAACAACCAAAACAAGCCTCGAGTTTGACTTGTATTCAGTAAGCTATAAAAATATAATTTATTTTCTGAATAATTGCTAGTTAATAGCAGGACAAGAGAGACAGACAGTGACAGAAAACCATTCACGTGGTTGTAGGAAGCTGGCATTTCCAGAGAGAAGTAACAGCAGCACAGAGATCGAACCTATGGCCAGCTACGATTACCATTCTACCACAGTGCACCCTAAATCTGATAATTACATTCCTGTAATCCAGTGGAAAGTTAGTGACAGCAGAAAACAAGCTGAGGTCAGAAGCCTAATGTCCGCGACCGTTTCAGAGGTCACCAGTCTGATTGAATTCATTATTATTGATTCAAGCGTTTAATGTGAAGCGTAGCATTAGGTCGGACGCTAAAGCGCTCCTCTGCGTGGGTGCATATGCTCTCATTATATCTTCAAGGAGAGACAGACATTACTGTGGTGTATTACAAAACCAGACTCAGTCTTTACAGCCAAAGACACAAAGCCAGACAGAACATTTTCTTTGTCACGAACAGAGTGTAGGAGTTTATCCATCAACATGTGGCGCTGCATCGATTGCTTTTTTTTCCTCAGAGTGTTTATACACAAAGGATGATCACGGCATGGCGCCATGTAATCGGCTGGAGCTCCTGACAGGGCTTGTTTTACACGCGGGGACGATCATCTCCAAAGTGCGCCTGGCGGGTTACAGCAGAACAAACAATGTATGATTGTGTTACTAACAGGAGCGACGGTAAGGAACAGCAGATAAAGGCTACAAAGAGATTGAAAGAAAGAGGACAGACTCAATTGGATTTTCCTCCGAATATGCAATCTGGAAAAAAGAAAGGCACGCACGCTGACAGACAAGTCAACAAATGGGAATTAGGATTCACCATGAGCCAGGTGTGAGACACACTCGCAGGTGTGAATGCGCCGGATAAAAATTACCCGCACACATCCCCCTGGCCTTTGTTTTTCGCTGCCGTGTCAGAGTAAGAGCTGCGGTGTTTGATAACAACAGGTGAACCAGGACGCTCGCACCTGCCATGTTTGTTCACGATGGAGCACGCAGGTTTGGAGTGACCCAACTCTACGGCTCGGCACGCTGAGAACACATGACAAAGTGACTTCAGAGTGTAGTGACGGCAGGTGGAAGGACGGCGGTTGACGTGTTAAAAGACACAGGCGGCACTTGGGGACATGTTTTTGACCTGTGAGCTAACTATAACTACTCCTGAAGATGAATAAGGCGAGTCAAACAAGCCACCTGCCTCCAGATGGAATATGCAGAAAAGTTGCTGGAATATTGATGCCCTCAGCTGATATATTTTTCTAATCTGCAACTGTATTAATGTGCTTAAACACCACACATTAGGGCACATTAGGCACAGCTCATATATGAACTATCCATAAGTAGCTAAAGGAAGTGCATTTACAAAACACAGGTTTAAGCAAGAGGCCTTTCTGCAGCTCCA
This sequence comes from Rhyacichthys aspro, assembly GCA_036850595.1. Lineage (NCBI taxonomy): Eukaryota > Metazoa > Chordata > Actinopteri > Gobiiformes > Rhyacichthyidae > Rhyacichthys > Rhyacichthys aspro. The sequence goes on along the minus strand of CM072170.1, from coordinate 12,621,386 downwards.
AAATGCCTCAGAAGAAACACAGCCTCCTCTCCTTTGACTAAACTGTTCCAGCCGCGACCAAGCTGTAGGTTCCTTTTGATCCGTGCATCGGCTGCTCCCTCACGTCTCCTGCCTCCTGTCTGGAACTTCTCATAAACTTCCCCGACTAATGCGAGCTTATGTCGAGAGGAACTTCTGAGACAAACGGAAAAAAAGATCTACTACTTTGATCAGCTGATATCGAAGGAGACAGCAATTAATATGCAAGGGTTTTTTGTTTTTTTTTTGGACTTTGGAATGAATGCGTCTTTAGCATGCACGCCACGTATTTATTAACAGTGGGTGGATGATTTAAAATGCTGTGGTAAGGTCTTCAGAGACAGACCCCTGCCTCTGAGATACCACTGTACGCAATAACAACTAACTTTATAAAAATAACACGTCTGGATCTAGAAATATGCTTCTGACGACATCATACATGCTAAAAAAAAAGTGATGCATAGGCAGATACTTCCCCGAGGGTGTTGCTTTGTAACATTAACTCGAAAACATACGTCTGAGTCATGCGGTATCAGATCCAGCAGCCACCAGACTCATAAACATGTCAAAGGAGGACGGAGTCATACATATGAGTCACTATTATATAACGGAAAGCAATAAATACTTTTTAACCGATATAGGAAAGCTGTCAAGAATGTGTTTGATTGGTTTGACTTGTTTCTGCTTCCTCAAGCTGACCTCCATTTTTAAAAGATAAACCTAGAGAGCATATAGGCTCCGTCTGTAACAAAACACCCGGATGATGCAATCTAATCACATCCGAGGCACCACGGGCATCTCAGAGAAACTGGCTAATAAGCTTACCTGCAGGGGAACTGGGCTGGTGTATGGAGCTCCGCTAACCCCAACCTTCCATTTTTCACCCAAACACACACAAACACATATAACATACAGTAGAGGGGGCTGCTAGGCTTTAGCAACCTGGCACATATGAATTTCCTTTGAGATATAAACTACAGCGTGCATAGAGGGAGAACAGGGAGAAGAGAACTGATAAAAAAAACACCAGTGAACACCTAAGCGCAGAGAAAAATATCCATTACGAGGCAGTACATAGCAGCCGAAATGGCATGCATGCAAACACTACCGAATACAAACAAGCAGAATATCCCTTTGAAATGCTTTTAGAGCCCCCCCAAAAAAAAAAAAAAAAAAAGGAATCAGAGTCATTCAAATTCACAACAGAGCCTCAACACCATCGACACAGTAACCTTTAAAATCGGGGCGCGGGGCATTGAAATGCAGCGGAAGCCCGGCGCCTGCGGAGAGGAGCTGATGCTCTAGATTCGATCGACTCCTGCCCCTAAGTTACAAATTCAGATTAATCCCTCCGACGCCGCAGCTATCCATCTCACTCACGCGAAACACACTTCCTCCGGTGCCCGCGCTCACGCTGTACACAGGAGCCATGTGCCGACCATGTGCGCCTCGGCTGCATTGATTTATGTTTATGTGCTCCGAGACTTTGCCGCTTCTTATTTCGGAGATAAATCAAAGTTGAGACGGTGTGACTTCAAGGGGGTAAAAGCTTGAGGTAAGCAGGATGCAACGAGGTGCTGTGAAGATACTGTTTACTTTTTTCACTTGACGGGGAGCCTGATGCTTCTCATGCCGGCGCTCACTGATATGAAATATGTGTTTTGCTGTAGACACTTTTAAAGGTGTTGTATAACTCAGTGTCTTGCTATGTTAAGAACTACCCCTCTACTCACTCTGCTACACCTATAGGTTTAATGACAAAGAACTAAAGTGTTTTCTAACTCTTCTAACCAATGCTTGACTGTTTCTCTTTTGAATTCTGAAACATATTTGAGCAAGTTGCGGCGAAGCTATTTCACCTTCCAACTCATGATCGCAAACATTTTTTTTATATAATGTCCACAATACTCACATCTAATAATATTAGAGGATTTGCACTAAATAAATGTCTGCTGATGCATTTCTTTTACATCGCAATATTTAGATATAGTGTAAGTGTAAAATGTGCAGAGATGTAATTTTCTCGTGGCATCATAACCCTGTAAGATTTAAATAGAGAGGTATTTGGTGAGTCAAGTGCACCCTTTCTATAAAAATGTTTTGTTTTTTTTTCAAAATGACTTTCAGATGACCTATTTCATGACTTTGAGGCTTTCTGTATGGTGATACTTACAACACTTGGAGGTTGCATTGCGTTATAGTAAAGATGGCACACTGATTCCAATATCTGCCACTGTGTTGTCTTCCCTTGTTCCAAATTAAAATGAGTTTTGGACACATTTGACAAACTAACATTTATAAACACTTAAATGGCTTGATTCCATTGTAAAATCAGTGTAGATATGACCAAGTATGATGTACAGAAGCTCCAGGTCCAAAGTGATTTGATTAGCTGTCATGCCGTCATAATGATTATCTAATATCAATCACATATGTTAATAGAATGTGGCCTCCGTAACCTTTGTGCTACTATCAGAAAGGCTTGGAGTTAGAACATCTGATATACACATGTTCATAAATTTAAATGCAAAACTGTCTGCCATATTTCTACACTTCTCAACCAAAGCATGAGTCACCACCATGCAGTTCCATGTCCGACCCTGGATAAAATTTCTCTGTTGTCAATTAGAAAAGCCAGGTGAAGGACGATGGAGAGGGCAAGCACGTGTCATACACATAAGTGAGTGAATTCATCTCTCGTAGGCCTCCTGTTTTGTGTCAGGACTAATAAACTCTGAACTTGTGATTTGGCTCCAGGAAAAAACGGAGCCCGCTGTGAATCATCTCCGTCCTCGGGGCCATTCAACATAATTTGCACACAAATATGGGCATCATTTGCTTAACGTGTCTTTTGTATGCCAGGAATTTGCATTAGTGGCATGGTGTTTGGAATTCCAGGAAGAAGAGTATGGATTTCTGTGAGGGATGTTTCAGTTTCAGCCCGATGTAAAGTATGTGGCAGTTTGCGAGCTAAAGGAAAGTGCTGAGAGTGGCATCGGGTGCTCATTTGGAACCGTTCAACTGTGACATGCAGCTTCTTATGGCCCCCTCCAGACCTTGCATCATTGCATTTCGATCCGTCTGCTCTCAGCGTGGACACAAGGGCAGCTCGGCTTGTACACACACCTTCAGAGTCTGCATTAGAGGCCGTTTACATGATAACGCGTTTGAGAAGATTCTGTTGTGTTGTGGGACAAAATGCAAACTTTCGAATCTGGCCGAGCACATGCAGCGTCATCAGCAAAAATATGTTGTAACGCCCGAGTCCTAGAGTGTTTTATTATTACTATTGCATGCATACATTCATACAGAGGCTTCAGAGTTTATCGGCAATGTTTGAGAAATGTTTGTTCACAGAGCCCCTACCGACCAGGCAGCTATTGTTTCTCACTTTCCTGCTTCACTGCTGCGTTTCATCCGTTAACACGTCACCTTTCTGACTGTTTCTATTTCTACTACAAACTAAATGTGTTGTATAAGCCATTAGATAACTACATAATTATAAATCAACTGTACAACCTTAAGCCAGCATTAATAAAAGGCCCACCAACATCTGTACTTTCTGTGTTGTGAACTACTCTGCTGCTTTCTTCACTGGAAAACATTTAAAGAACCACCTCCATCATGGAAGATCTGTCCATCCACCCATCTACCCATCTGGCACATGAACTGTCCACACCCCTCCTCTTTTGTAGAAGCAAAGCCAGAACATTGAGGCTACAACAAAGCTTTTACCCAGAGGCTGTAAGACTCAAGAACTAAATAACAATAAAATTCCTTGAAACCTTGTAAAAGTTTGCAGAACACCTTTCTCTCGAACGTTCTAAGTACTTAAATACCACTACACTCTGTTCCGATGTGCATTACTTCACGGTCACTGATGTAGGAGGTCTCTCAGTGTGAGCCAGTGTGCACAGCCTTTCACACCTTCACAGAAATCTGGCAGCCCAGGTCACCTCCAAATAGTTTCGAAAGCCGATCTCTCAGGACTCACTGAGGATTCACTGAGACCATTTACACCTTGCATTAAATCCTGATCACTCTCTCTGGATTTCAAGGTCTGAAGGCGACATATATTGTCCAATCTGCTTAACTCGAGCGAGAGGTTATCATGACTTTAAATGTTTATCAAATGGGATCCACATGAGAGCACAAGCGTTTTGGAGATGACGAGGAAGAGGAGGAGGCTGAAGAGGCTGTCTGTGTTGTGTCAGCTGCCATCTGTGTGTCAGAGCACATCAGACAAACTGTGAGCCCCGCGCCGACACCTCCGCCGTCACCATCAACCTGCTGCTGTCTGCCGGCCACCACACACGAGCGCACGAGCACTTGTCCTCAGACAGGACAGGGTTTACTCTGAACGGGCGGCACGTGGAGTGGCTTCTTTCATCAGAGAGAGGCTCACACTTTGAAGGAATCTTAACATTTCACTAAGGATCGAAAATGAAGAACATAGCGAGAAATTTTATGTTCTTAAGTTACCTAACAATGCAATCTGCAGCGTATGCCTTTGTTTTTTACAGATAAAGTCATCACCAAGAGAAATATACACAAGCTCACCTTCACAGATTTAGCAAAATCACAGGAGGTGAAAACAAAAGCAGCAGCTTTGTCGCGACTAATCTGTAGTTCGTTTGTGCGCGCGACTGAATTCTCAATCTGCTGATTCTCAGTGACATCTGCTTGTACCTGTGTTTCTCTCAGACTGTGTTGTTAATCAATGTCTGATGGTGAAGGTTTAGTGAGGCTCGCAAATGGAAACATAGGTGTTTCTAGGTGCCACGTCATTCTACTGACCGTTGGATGCATTAGTTTTTTTCCATATTAACACTTTGCTGCATAGAATCCTTTCACGGCAAGGTGTCATTACAGGTAACAGCCTTCTAAAGGTATATTGTGTAAAATATAATGTAATGCAGAGCTGAAGAAAATGTCAGTAATGTATATGTGCATTAAAATAACACTCTGCATTTGTCATTGAGTCAAAATATACATTTATAGAACCACGAGGAAGTACCAGGATTTCCTGTTTCTACTGTAGCCCAGAGTGGACATACTGGTCATACACTGGAGAATCACATTTATTCTTTTATAAACATACAATCTTGCAAAAAGGATTAGGATATTTATGAACTAAACTGACATTTTAAAGTGACATTATTAAGCATTCTATTTTCACAAGATTTACTCATAAATATGGACAGCAACCTAAATCTAGCCACCTAATCAAAAAGAAAACACAAACACTGAACCTTTAATTCCCATAAACTCTATATTTTTTTCTCTCTAGATGAAGGAATCTTTTCTCCAAAAGCTCTACCATGCCTTTTTCAAAAGTATTTTGAGTAGACTTAAAAATATGTCAGACAAACCATAAGCCTTAGAAAAACAGGAAGATCTGGAATATGTGGGTTATTTCAAAGACTGACAGACTTTCTGTGGCTCCAAAGTCCATCAGGGAACCATTATGTCACCATTATGTCATTTCTACTGGGGCCTCTTTAAATTCTGACTGCACTTTTAACTGGCTAACACCAAAGTATGAGACTCCCAAACAGTCCAAATCACATTCAAATCACGCAGTACTGAGGCACTGAATAAGAAGAATTTGAAAGAAATCATCTGGTCATCTAGTTCTCATAATTCTAGTCAGTTTTTTCATTGGGTAATGTGCTCTGTTGTGTGCATTAATTTAGTCAGATTGCATTTGAGAGAAAAGCACAGATGGAAGTCAGAATTAATAGAATTGTTGTGTGTTTTATGCGTTTTGGACCCTTCACACCAGAAATCTCGATACCCTTGCTTGTTAATGAACTCCCAAATCTTGGTCATCCCCTGAAGGGCACAGGCATGCTGCTTGTTATTTCCTAATGGTACACACATCTGACAGATTGTTTATGATGACATCTGGGATCTGATGGAGTCTTGCTCTCCGTATGGACGCTCTCCGAGAGTGTTCGTCTGACAGACTCTAGTCAAGGTCAGCCAAAAGACACACACATCTCATTAACTCTGATGGATTACAGCACATTTCAGGCTAATATCACAGACATACGTGTATATACAATGCATAAATGGTCACTCGTGTGTATGCCAGGCCATAGCAGCTTGTACAGACACAGATGGATACAGACCTGTCACCTCAGTGTCACCTTCACATAATCCTTGTGAGACAACAATCCATGTACTGGCAGCAGATTTAGCCATAATCCCAGTGAATGAACACATTCACAGCAGAGGTGGGCTTCCTTACACAGTCATGCGTGTATACAAACACCGCAAAGGGCGTCCACGCACCGCTCCACACTGCCACAACTTAAAAGGCACCTTGAAGCACGTGGAAGGAAACTTAGGGGGCCTCATTTAGTGTGTGTGAGGAAGTGTGTGCGCAGACTCCGATTTAATTGGATGGGAATGTCACGTAGGACAGGGGACATGAGTGCTGCCGCTGGTGTAGGTCGTACACCAATTACTGCTCGGCGCTCTTCAAAACTAGACGGGAGATGGAAGAGTGAGACCCCACTTCATTACCAACATAAGCCCCGGTGTTGATAGCAGCCATGTAGGGCAGCGCAGTCGGGGTGAGGGGCTCAGGGAGGCAGGAAGTGGGAGGGGGCGGCGCAATTAAAGAACTGACACTGAAACCGCTTTGAGATCAAATATTACAGGCTTGATGTTTCAATGCATTAGTCTGTATCATTTTAGCTGCCTTTAGCTGGAACATGTTTGCCAGTGTGGTTAGCATCACACGCTACACCGTCAATAGCTACAGCTTCTCCAATGTGTTAAGCTAAATAGTACTTTTGTGACATATAATGTGTCTTTTAGGAGAATATGTACTGACGCTGTATTTAGCCTGCACAGTGACCTAGCAGTTTTCAGATGTTTTATTTTGTTCAATGTCAACAAATAAAAGGACGATTCTCTAAAGTTTTGTTGCCCTTTCTCTCTATTGTAAACACTTTCACACTACACAAAAGCTAAAAAACTGCCCTGTGTCTGCACTTACCCTGCATTGACAAGAGGACACTCACCTTGTCTGTACGCTTCCGAACGCTCACAGGACAAATCTATATATAACGTCTGACCCTCCCGCCCCGGTGTCGATCCCTCCCTCGCCGGGCGTAGGCGTGCCCGTGCCAGAGCTATACTTTCCTAAAGGTCAGTCGGTGCTTCCTCCTGCGGCGGGGCGGCGAGCTGCCTGCCAACCGTCTCGTCTGCATCTGTCACAGCCTAAGCACTCGTAATTAGCCGCTAGTCTGACTTGGAGGGGGCTGATATGAGGAAGAATGAGGAGGCAAACGGAGATCATCCAAGTTTTAATGTACGCCTTTGACAGAGAGCAATGGAAGGTGAATGAGGAAGGAGACAGGAGGAGAATGCTGAGCGAAGGTGAGAGGAAAAATGACTTGGCAGTTGGTAAAGGTAGGAAATTGTCCAAAGTGCCATCCCTTCATTAATCAACGAAGTGGAGGCTCATACAGCTACTCATTACAGCAGCCTCCCCTCGCCTGATACTGCTATGACACACCTGCGGCTCGCCGTGTTTCTCGATCTGTCACACGCGCGCACGCTCACACACACACACGTGCACGCTCGCCCGGCACCATCCACCTCTCAGCGCCCCATTAGAAGACAATGAAGAGGAAACGCTGCCTCTGCCGGAGCATGTCAGACAGATGTGACATCGGCGGCCTCGCGAGCCCCGAATACACCCATCACGCGCTGCCCACCTCATCAGCGCTAAGAACAGGCAGCGCCGGGACACGAGGGGCAGGAGAGGTGGGGGGGTGCGGTTAAAAGAGGAAACGGAGGAGGAGGAGGAGACGGGCACGGAGAGAATCTTAACTGAGATGTGATGATCCGTCTGATTCCGGCCCAGTATCTCTCAGCCCCCCCGAGCCAAAATTTACTGAGATACTGCAGCTCCTCCAGGAAACTGGCTCAGTGCTCACACTACAGCACAGAAGCTTTCAGAATAGAAAAATACACACAGGCTGGATACACTGTTTAATGTTAAATGTTAAAATTAAAAGGAAAAGGGAGCTTTGAATTAACTCCTGTGGGGTTTGTTTTTTTAAAAACTCCAAAGCTTAGGCCTGAAGAGCTGTGCATTTTTACAAAGTCATGATCTGCGGGATTTCAGACCAATGGCGCCATGCTTTAACCTCTATTTCAGACATGTCCAAAGTCTGGCCCAAGTGGCAGTCATGGCACGAGGAAAGATTTCACAGGGCCATGATGAAATGTATGGTTTATGGCCCCCAGCTGTTTCAAACATCAGCTCTCAGTGTCAACCTTTTCTTTAGGTTCACTAAGTTGTTAAATGGTTATCTAAAAGAAAGAAAGTCGAGTCTAAATTTTTGACAGATACGTCAAGCTTTTTCAGAGAAATGAATTATATGCAAACTGACATACACTTGGACTGTTGGTGTCACTGCGACTCAGGCTATTACATTATGTTCTTGTGAAGGGTTGAAGAGCATTTTGCAGGTTTTGAAAACGTTATCAGAGTTTTTAAATGAACCTGAGGTAAAAGTTTAAAAAATGTTAAAGAAAGCCATTTTTGTTGATTAATGGTTTATATTTGGTTACACTGCCATTTAAAAAAAATTAAAAAACAAACAGTGAATTTATATGTGAGTGTGTTATGGTTCAGTAAACATCAGGAGGGCATTTTTGTATTTTCAGATCGGTCTCTTTTTGAAAAAGTCTTGGACATCCCTGCTTTATTTTAATTCTTCTTAATAATTTAAAGTCAAATCCAGGTCTCTTTAAATTTTGAATGAACTCCAGACAGCTGCCACATAGTGTCCAGCAGTGTCCTTTATTCTGCGAGTTGTTATAGGCTGATCACTCAATACTGTCCCACGTTTATAAAGAAAAGTAATATAGTGCGACACAGTCCATTCAGGTGGAAAAAAACCCATCTTTTATGTGATTTTTTGTGTGGATTCGTTTCATTTTTCATCCACATCGCGCATGGCTAATTTCTCTAGTGTTGTTGTAATAATTATATGGTTACTTTAGTCACAGTGACCTCTACCCAAACTGACTGAGTGTGACTTTTCATTTTCATTTTCATATTCATTAACACAAGTTTAAAAACCTTTTGAGCAGAAAATAGCATTTTTTTTGTTCTGAAAATTAAAGGGAAAAAAACAGTTTAATCACCTAATTGGATATTGCACTAGGAGTCATCTGGATTATCAAGGATTTAAATAGAGTATATGCTCAGACTAACCGGAAGCTTTGACCAATGAAATACTCTCATCAAAGGGGGTCTTGAGTCAAGCATGCTCCCATTCCCTGATTGGTCTACACCTCTTGTCAAAATGGACTTAGTGGCTGCTAATAATACCGATAAATGACATATGATGATACAAAAAAAGCTTTGGTGTAAAGTTGAAGTATTTTGCCTTTTTTAAATACAAACTGTTGTTGTTGAGCGGTAGGGTTGCTGTTAGTGTAGAAGAACATTTCTTAAACTAACTGCCTTCTCCTGTGTGTGTTCTGTTATTACGAGTAAAAAGTTATGCTGTGACTAAGCCTTGTAACAGCATAATCCATGAAACTGACAGCTAATTTTCACATCATTACTTTGTGCCAAAAGAAAAGTCCATGGAGCTTTGTGTTTTCAGATGCCTGCTCATATTCTCAAAGTCACCTAGCTCGGGTTCCCAACCACGAGACCCAGGCCGAGCCAAACAATGGAAGGCACCGTTACTCCACATTTTTTTTTTATGTCACTGTGATAAAAAGCCTTCATGATCAACTCTAAATAAAGCGTAATGATGTGCCTTTTGCTTCGGGGAACCGGTGACTTCCTGTGACACTCCAGTCGTCGAATAGCGTGAGAGCGAGGGGAGGAGTGGGGTGCATGGCGGTCTGCGGGCGCTGGGGCGGGGCTGGAGGGTGAGTTGGGGACTTGACAGCGCAGTGGGGGCCTGGGCTGTGAAGTTGGTTAATCCTGGAGAGCAGTGGATTAGCGCGGCAGGGGGGAACTGGCTCAGCGGGGAGCAGGCTTCGGGAGACTGTCGCTCTCCGGCCGAAGTGGCACCAAATCTGTTTCCCAAATGAAATTTATTAATGTAGATTAGTAGTAGGTAGTAGTAGTCTGAAGCTCATATTTACGTTGAAGAGAATAGGGAATTGGTCTCATCTTTTTCCAGTCCATAGTGTTTTATTAGAAAAATGTATGATATGACCTACAGCTCATGGTTAAGACCAGTCAAAAGCCACACCTGTTAAGATCTATGAAGCATGCAACAGGACTTTGTGTTATATAATACAGTTTTGAGAAATGTGGACAAAAGCATTAATTTTTAAACAATATTTTTTTAAACCAAACTACGAATCTTTTCTTCCTGTCAAAAAAATGCATCCAATCACCTGGACTCTATTGTCAACTTTGTTTTGGATTCAAACTTTCTTCTGTCATTTGAGAATTGTGTGGGGGAAAATTTGGTCTGGAGTTATTTTTTTAATAAAAGAAAAGCAAGAGAGGTCCCTAAGCTTATTTTGGGGATGAGTGGAATCTGAGACAGGGATGACAAAAAGAAAATCATATAGGGGAGGTTTAATACTAATAACAGCCTTGCAATAATACATTAACATTCTCATAGACTGGATTGATCAGATGAAGGGGTATAGTGTTTGCTGTCCATCCCACAAACCCTCCTCCAACACAAAAAGTAGCCTGTGGCACTGTCTGCCCCAGTCCTCAGCCCACGTCCACACATAAACCCACACTAACATGCAAGAGCCATGCACAGCAGTTCATTATTGAAGTGCAGAGCCTTGAGGGGGCCCGGGCTGCAGATTGAAGGCGTCTTGTGAGCCTCTGCGTCCAGTGAGACTGATTTGGCAGTGCTCACACACCCACCCGGGGCTGCGGCATCCACACACTCCTCTCATCTTCACTACAGCTAAACTCTTCTTGGCTGGCTTCTCTTTCTCGCCTCTCTTCCGCTGCGGGGTCCTGTGCACCTGGGGCAGTGGCGCAGCAGGACGCTCCGCTGTTATTAGCGTCATCGCCCTGCTGATTATTTCCCCACTGTCTCCAAAAGAGAGTGCTGTTGGGCCAGCAGCCGAGGAGGACGAAGGAGCACTCGCATCATGTGAGGAAAGTGCTGCTTGTGCATCTGTACACACGCTGTGCTTAACTTTAACGTTCATCAGCATTTATACAGAGTTTGGACCCCTCTATAGCAGCGTGACAGCTTCTATTTTGCTCAAAGACAAAGGAGCAGATCCCCGTCAGAGCGCTCCCACTGGCAGCTGGAGGGCAATCTCAGCCTCATCACAACCCACTGAGAGCGAATGGAGCCTGTCTTCTTCTTGGAGTGCCACGTAGGGACTCCCGCACTCCAGGCGACCCTCAGGAGGGGGACCTTTTCTGGGTGACTGGCAACCCAGCGTGCGCACCGCCTGCACACACACGAAGCACTTTGTCTGCTCACGGAGCAGAGGGTTTGTGCAGCACGAGGCATGATGAAACCTCCCTTTGGAATGCCTGTGTCATTGTCCAGCCATGGTCATGCTCGACTTGTTGAAATTTCCCGGGAGCCATTCACTGCTTCTCCGCAAGGTCGTTAAGGCAATAGAGATCGGCTCCTGAGTCAGAAAACATGACATTCCTGTAATAAGCCTATTATGTTGGTCTAAAAGTAAGGTTTTACTTGATACAACAAGTTAAACTCAAGAAATAGACTGATTGTGACTTGAATGCACCTCATTGTGGAGTCAGACCAAGGCTAACCACAGGAGAAGGGCTGCAGAGGTAATAAAAAACACAGTATGGATAATACAGAGAGTCGATGCACTCAGAGGAGCGCTTGCACAACAACACTCCGCTTAATGAAGCAGGTGGAAAACAACACCTGAACAATGGAGCCTTCTGCATTCGTTTTTATGGCTACATGTTTATTTGCCGCAAATTTAAAAGGTCATTTTCGCTCGAGAAGTCGGGGAACATGATCTTTGCAAATTGCTCCTCTCTCCTCCCGACTTGTTAGCCAAACAGCGCAACATGCCTGATGAGAGGAGCTCGTTGCTGTACTCAGTGTCAAGTTGCTAACAGTCTTCATGCAATATTAACTTGCAATAGAGCTCGGAGGACGTACAAACCTGTGCATAGTGCGCGATAAATAAAACAAAACCATGTGTGATTGACACATCATTAGACAGCCATGAATTATTCAATAAGTGCAATCATATTGGTTTGCTGGAGGATCAACATGCTGAGGAGAATGTAGGCCCAGGATACCTGATTGCAAGTTAAAAGCCTCCCGAACTCCACCGCTGCCATCCCTAAAAATCTGTCAGTCATTAGAGCAGCGAGCAGACACGTGGATAAGCCCGCTCTGTCCTCCGAGTGTTGATTCGGACCCCCTGCCGCTCTCAAAGAAAGGCTGCGTCCTACCAGCTTTGAGATGGCTCTGATTGAAGACATAATTGTGAATGTGGGTGCATTTCACGGTTAGGAGCGTGAAACCCTCAGTGAGAAACAGAGAGAGACAGGCGGAGGGAGAGGAAGGACTGCAAATTAGAAGTGCGAGCTGGAGGTGAGAGACCTTGGACGAGGCCTGTGGAAACATACACACATACAAAACTCAGGCGTAAAGGCGGGGAGGCTTACACAACGAGTCCACACGCCTTTACGAGTCCACACACAAGTGAGTAATGTACTTTCTCTAAGCATTCCTTGCATCAATCACACTACGACTAGAGCAAATCAACTCTGGCTGTAGCGCTGTTTCAAGCTAGTCCCCAGCTTTCAGATACAATCCCCAGCAGCCATCTGCATATCAAACAAGGCAGCCATTCACACACTGACTAACAATTTCTGAATGTTATTAAATCTTCTTATTACAACTGCACTCCAGTCCAGTACACTTCTCGGTGCTTGTGCGGAGGTGGCAGAAAAGGCAAGAGAAAGAGTTTCGCTTATCTCCAGCTGCCAGGATTTAGCCCCGCTGCGGCCCGACCGCCTCGATGCTGGGAGTCGGGACTATCTTTGGAGTTTTGGCCCGCTGATAGCGAGCTGCAGGAGAGCCAAGTGCATTCACAGCAGAACCACACCTGCCAAATTGAATGGTTAGATACGAAATATAGGATCAGCGGCTAATGGGGCTCGTTTATCAAAGCCTGTATCAACGAATGCCTCCAGAATGACCGGAAAGCAATGTGTAGGCGCTTCAAAGTTCTCATTTCTGAACACATTGAAGCCCTGATTGAAGAGTTACATTGTGGAAGCCCACCTATAGAACATAGTGTAGCAGCAGGAAGAGCAAGGTTACCGTATGTGGACAAGCTGCTCAAGCCATAAGAATAAATACAAAACTTATTAAGAAACTAGCGCTTAGAAAAGTTGATAGGAAAATGATTTATGAAATGAATTCTGGCTGTTAATTTGTCACGCTGCTTCCAAAGCCGTCGTACATGAAGTATAGCTGATGTGACAGAGCAGCTGCCTGTTGTTAACCAATCTGCAGCGGCATAACAAATCTGCTTCAAAGGTGCACTCTGCAAAATGTTGTAGAATAAATTTGAACAAAATGGAACACATCAGTTGTTTTCATTTGTGTATAATCACATCAATCTCACATTTTGCATTCATCTTTCTGGGAAAAAACTGCTTCACAGAACCCAATGGAAGGACCTATTTTACTTTCTGCTCCTATGAATGCCCAGAGCAGACAAGAGCACTCAAAGAGGACGCTGAACTTTGTATGTGAGCACACATTCTTGCATCAACGTTTGAGGCATTTACAAACTGAAATGCCTTTGTCAAATCACCATCAGACCCAGTTGCACTGTGTTTTCGCATACAACAGAAAGTCCCTGCAGGGTGCCATAGCAGCAAACAAAACATATTTGAAACGCCAAACAAAGGCGGCCCTCAACAAATGAATATGCCCTCGCAGATTTGAATCATGTCCTTAAGTGGCCTCCTCCAGCTCTTCATATTTTAACACTTAGTCTGACCAACCATTTTTTGATTTTTCAAGGATGGGAACAAATGGATGCAGATTAAACTATGTCTGAATGCAACTGGGCAGACACAAAACCAATCAGAATTCAGGTAGAAGTACCACCAAATGTAGAACATACTGCCTCTGGACCGACGCAATTTGAAAAAACATACAACCAATCAGAAAAAAACAAAGCATAAAGCCTTCCCCATTTGGTAGGACTGATTGATGGTAAAGTCAGGTTCAATGGAAGGATTCCAGACCGACTTCACTTTGCTAAAAAGTGAATGGGTCTGACCAGGCTACATAAGAGTATGAAGGCACAAAATACTTCTCAGTGTAATGTAAAACTGGTGAATGTATTGAGAAGTGGGCTCATATTCATTTGCTTAGGTCCACCTTTGTTTCGTGTTAAAAACATTTTGTATTTGGCCCTCGTCATTAACACACACAGTCTGAAGTGCCAGTCGGGCTTACTTCCTGCTCCAGACTGCAGTCAGTCTAACCACAATCTTACAGGTAATAGCCCTGACTTTCTACAAGCACCACTTTACAACATCATGCAGACAATATTAATACCATTACCGATACTGTCTTTCTTAAATTTTGATCCACAAAGACATGATTACAGTGATCAGTCAATCATTGTCAGTCACTTTCATGTTACAATTTCTTGCTATTTTTTATTGTCTGTAACAGAGGCCACCAGTTGTGATCTAATTCCCTCTCTGTGGGATAAAATACACTACAGAAGTACTGATGTTTGCACGTTTTGTCGCCTGTAGATCAAACAGCCATTTGCTGATTTGTGTTTCTTGTCTGCATGAGTAATTTTTCATTGTTTACACCAATTGTCCCATTATCAGCTTGTCAGTCATCTGTTCAACACTTTTCTTGACTCTAACCTTAGGGAAAGTTGATAAACAAATACAGGATGATTGACAACATTGTGTAAAAATGTGTTTTTAATGACTCGCTAATGATGACAATGAGGTTTGTCCTTATTGAGCTGCTCAGACAGACACCCTTCTCATTCCACATATAGTAACATGGTGGCTCTATTTACACACTGTCTGTCCTGACCCTAAATTTCACTGTTTTCACATGTTTGGGAGCAAAGGAAAGAAAGTACAGAGATTTTAAAGTGTAAAAAGCTTGTTCTTTAATCGGATCAAAGCCTGTTACATTTGATTTGATGAATACGCAGAGATAGACTACCTACTGAAAGGTATACCTCTAGCCTTAGCTGCTACATAATGAGAATAGCTTTCTTTTTCCGCTGTATAGACTCAAACCGTACAGAAATGTCTATATTCACACTAAGCAATATACCAATACAAAGAAATTGCAGGTTGTTTTATCTGTGAGTCTGGTAAATGCAGGAAGGATTCAGCAGAGATAACTTTTATTGTAATACACATCTGACCTTATCAGAGACAAACTCCAGCTATTGGCGAAAAGTGTGAAACGACATTCTAATGACGCAAATGAAGAGGTTTAGTTAGTATTAAAACTCTGAAGCAACACTTTTTATTTGTCAGCTTTACAGTAAAACATGTCTATTCATTCACTCATTTTCTACCACTTTTCATGTTATAGGTTTGCGGGATCTCACAATTTAACCCATTTTGATTCGGAGTCCATGATTCCATTCAGAAACAATACACTGATGCATCAAAAAGCATCATTTGTTCATTTTCAGAGTGTTATTTCATATTTTATATCTGAAAACTATTTGTGCCAAACAATAAAAACTTCCTCAAGTGTATACAAAGTTGTTACCACACTGAGATTCCAAAGTAAAATCTAATCAATAACCTCTGTATGTCTATTGTCACATTGCTTTCTTACATCTGATCGACTGTATGTAATAAAAATGAAAAAGAATGCTATGAGATGGCTGCCTATACACATGATACAGTACAGTGATTATTTTTCCCACCCCTCCGGACCCCGCAGTAACTCGAAGAGGACTCCACACAGAAGGGTCTAGTCTCGGGATCAGACCTACACCATATATCTACTCAGTGCTGTATAGAGAAAAAGGGGAATGAAAACTCAGACTGCAGTGTAGAAAATGCTGGATCCAGAACCTCTGAAATCTTTGAGTACAGCGTTTTGGCATCACAATCCAGACAACCATAATAACTTTTATTCCTCGCAATCGAAGCCACTGCAGGTAAAAGCAGCTATTCTTCATAAATACAAGCGTTCCCTCCTCAGTATTTGTGACTTCAGACCTCCTGACTCAATTGTCACCCTCTCCTTTTGTAACCGTTCTCGGCAAAAGACAAAATAAAACCCAGGGTTGCTTAGAAACAGGGCCTGCTCTGACAATTTGTCCAAACATCTTGTGAGACCTGTTAGCTTTTACATAAGTCCTCTAAATACAACCCTGACCCCGTGCTCAGAATTCTTTACTTCAACCTGAGCCCTGCGCTAACCACTCCAAGTTCAGCCATTTTTATTCTGTGCGTGGGCTTTTTCTCTCGGAGAAGGCACGTCTTTACAAAGTGCTGCAGCCCTGGGGAAGCAATAGCAGGCAGAAGAGGCCTCTTGTAGAAAGGCAAAGTAGGTTAACGGTTGAACATCACTGATAATTGAGTCCAGTTGCTAAGGGCCTCATACAAGCTTCATGATCTGACAAAAATGCACACGAGGGCGCGGACAGTGGAACACACAGAGACTGAATGCCCAGGATGCACCGGGAGCTCTCAAATTAAGCAGCTCGGAGACAGAGGAATCAAATGCGTTTCCATTACGGGGGGTAAAGTATTCCATCTTGCCCCAGTCATTGCGACGCTGTACGGCAGCATTGTGGGGAAATATCAAATTAGGCTGTTTCATTTGGAGGACTGTTGTGCATTGCGAGCAGCTTTGGAGATCAATTGAGCTGCTAGGTAATGAGCGGCAGCGGCCTGCTCTAATACACTCAGTAATGTTCTTTTGATTACTTTGGTTAATCTCGGAGTGCCATGCGGGAGGAGGCGGCCCGCGCTCTGCGAAATTCCACTCTCTGGCACAGGTTAGAGGTATAAAGGGAGCTAATGGCAAGCGCCGTTGTGAAAGGCAAGCAATATGAATTAGATTATTAAATCAGGACAGTGCCAATTTATGAAATAAGCCACCCACTAGCACACTGGCTTATGTTCTCAAGAGTTTCACCAATTACAGAAGAAGAAAAACATGATAGGAAAGGCTTCATTATTGCCCTGTAGGTCAAGTGTCACCGATGTGTTGACGGTGGAGTGCTGTCATTCAGTCATGCAATTAATAAACCAACCTGAATTGCCGAAAGAAATCATTATCCCTATAAAACTAATTGTACCTCCAGTGGTTTCAATTGTTGTCCACAAATCCCAAACATAGCAGTAGAAACCATGGTGTGATAACATTGTCCCTCATTTGTTTTCTTTGTCCAACTTTTAATCTAGCAAAGGTTAAATATATAAAGTGTAAACGCATTGCTATTAATAAAGAAAACCATGCCATACGTTTCAACTTTAAGGTGTTTTTACACTGTTTGTCCTCCAAAAACTCTCTCTGCTCACCTCTGACACAAGCAACACCTCATTCACGCTCTATCAGTCATTTCTAATGGTGAATACTATTTTATTAAGTGATTGGTGCAAAAACATAAAAACAAAAAAGTCACTCTGAGAAGCGTCCATACCAGTTTAGTGTCTGGAACTGAATCCACATGCACGTGAACAGGTAAGAGCTGTTCTGCTGCTCCCAACAACTCTAACAGCTGCAACCGTTTAATCCGCTCCGACTTGGATTCATTCCTCAGAATCTTTAGCGCTCGCAGAAAATGCTAACAAACCTGTCCGACCACTTTTGCAATATGCTGCGCTGCACTACTGCAAGCCACGCCATCTGCCGCGGTTCACTGCGCACAGTGAATATTTATTTGCTCCGACTGGAAAACTCAGCATCTACCTATTTCTGCAAATGTCTGAGGAGATGGCTCTGGGCGGCTTACCTCTCGACGTGGTCCAGGTTCCCTGATACCCCCAGTCCCCCGATGGTGTAGAGTTTGCCGTCATAAACCAGGCTGTTGTGTCTGCAGCGGGCCACCGTCATCCGGGACACCAGGTTCCAGTTGTCCAGCAGAGACATGTAGCACCACACGTCGGCCACCATCACGCCTGACTCGGTACCACCTGGAACGTGAATTTATACTGGTCAACAGGTCTACTCAAACTGTATCTAGTGGGATTATTATTTAGGATGCAAACATAATCAATAATGCACCATTAGATTAAACTGGGCAAGAGAAATCTGTTGCCAAAAAAGAGCTTAAAGGTGCAATATATAGTTTGACAAAGTGGAAGACATAGGCTGAAATTATACTTTCATTAGTATATAACTGTCCCAAAATGTCACTCTTTGCATGTATATATGTATAAAATGACTTCCCCTTTGTGTTTTTAAAGTTGCCAAGACAAACTGAGCAATGCTAGAGAAAAAGCACAGGGATTTTTACACAACATTGCAGAATGGCTCATAAATAAATTCACTCTAAAATGAACTCATCATCTGATCTTTTTCCAATGGATTTGTTCATAGGCACCATGTCCCTATAGGGCTACCGTAGGTGATCAAATGGTCTAGAAAGACTGGGAGGACAGTAGAAGAACTGTGATCTGCAATTGCACCCTAAGATGTCTCCATGAGTAATAATACATGCATTAAGAAAACACAGTGTGTGGGTCTTGGTGCACAAAAAGTTGGATTATTTTTTAGTAGCAAAACTACCGTAGCTATCTGTGCCTTAGTGTGTATTAGTAAAGGAGTAGTAAAGGAGAAAAGTGTACACTAGGCTTGTAGTCAAGCATTGCACAGTATTTTTGCACTCCTTTCTTCCAGAAATACATAGCAGCATGAGATTAATAAATCTTCAGGCTACATTTAGCCAATTATAAATTGTTGGAACCCAATTACAAATAGGTCCATAATTTACACTCAATAATGAGACTCTATTATGCCAGTTACAAATGGTCTGTATGAAACACAATAATAAATGTGGATCCTTTACAGTGAAAATAAAACCTGTTTATGAGAGAGAAGTGAAAGTCTAAACCAAGAACAGGGCAGAGGGATGCATCACAGTTCCAGCCAAGAGCCCATGACTTCATGGTGACTGAAATCACCCACAGGTAATGATGGCTCAAGCCAAACATCAGCTGACAATGTTAAACAGCTCAGCAGAGCAAATGACAAGAACTGAGCCCAGTCACTGATAATGCTCCTTGGATAAAGAGTGAAACATACTCAGTTTTTAAATCTCACCAGTCAAACCAGGAGATTAAGCACACACTGAACTGGATGAATGAGAACTCGAGGGACTGTTTTAAACCTGACAACTCTATGTCGTCATTTGAAACAAGGAACAGAAAATAGATTTAGTGAGTTCAGTGATGAGAATGACAATATATTAGCTTTAGCAAACTAACAGTCTATCACCAGTTTCTATGTTCAGTTTCTGGGCTTTATTTGATTTTTTTGCAACATCTAGTGAAGAAAGCTTAGACTGTGGTTCCACACCTCAGACTGGAGCATGTGATCAGCTATGGAAGCCCTGTAGGGACATGGTGTTATCTATGAACAAACCCAAGGGAAATAAGTATGATAGTTCTTTCTCTTCTGTTCTCTCCACCAACAATGCTCATAACTCCTCTCCCATTGGTAGCTTTAAAGGTCTATGTTTCCAAGCTAGACAAATTATTTTAGCATTTGAATTTAATAATACACTCTTGGAAAGAGAGTACTGATTAATATGTACAATTTGTTAAATTATATACAATATTTCACATACTGCACCTTTAAATCACTATCTTTGTGAGAAGTTATGAGTGCTATCCTTGGACGACTTGACTGAAAGTTGTTTGCTGCCGTGTCGACTGGTAATTCAGCCCATGCACAACTTGGTTCTCTGAGTGCTCCACTGTGCTGCCTGTTAGCTCTGTAGTTGGACATGTAACACCAGCCGTGGCTCTGTGACCTGTTCTGAGCGTGAGGAAGGTTACACAGCGCTGCCTGTTGATTGGCTACCAGGAAAACCTCTGATTTCCCCACTGGCAATACGACTCCCTGCGGACACATACAGACCTGTTCCGATGCCCAAACACAAATTTACATTTATATGAAAAGAGGGAGAGGAAAGGTGCGTGCAGGACAAATCCTGTTGCATTTCCACGCTGCAATGTCAAGGTCTGAAAGCCGTGCAGGATTCTCGCACAAATGGACCATGGAGGGGAGAAATTCAGTGCACTTCGGGAGCAGCGACTTAAAGGTGTCTCACAGAGCGCACACTGTGCCTCTATGGAGCTAAATAAACTGCCTGACACTGCAGCCACTGTAAGACCAGACAGAGACGAGGCCAAGTTCAAAAATTCTTCCACTGCAAGGTAAACACTGAAGAGTGAAGGTAATAAAAGATACAAAAGCCTTCTGTTGTCTACAGCGAAGAGAGGAGCACTCAAAGCAACACATGAATAAGCTCTGAGGCCTGACTCTTTCAAAAGTCTTTAACCGCTTCACAAAGGTCACCAGTAAAAAAAAAAAAAAAAAAAAGCGCTGGTCTTGGTAGCTTCTTCTTTAAAAGATAATAGTGGTCATTGGATGGAAATGTCTCTCAAAGAAATAAATGTCAAGTGTTCAGTGACTTTGGCTTATCATGATTAAAAGGACTAAAACTTTTACAGTTGAAATATACAATTTGAAGGTATCAACTGTTGTATCTTAGACCCAAATGGGGGTTGGGACCCCCCTGGGAAATTGCAAGATGATTTCCAGAAATCATTAAAAAATATATTTTATCATTATTTTTTAAATAACAAATAGCATGTCTTACTCATAACTGTAGTTTATCTCAAAATAAACCATGCAAATTTGACATGTTTAATGTTTAATGCTCCGGTATACACTGTTTTCACTTGTTAGTTCAGTTTTTACATTGGGACTCCTTTTACTGATGTGTTCACCACTCTCTTGTATTACTTAAATGATAATATGGTCATTAGGTTGTGTTCTTTGTGTTGTTAAATGTTAGTGTTTTATATAGGCCTTGTGCCTGTTTACAGCAATTGTATGTTAACCTCTTGTAACCCCTGTCTTAGACCCTCTTATGACTAGAATCTAGACCAGTGGTGGGCAAACTAAGGCCCGTTGAGCTGTGTAATGTGGCCCGCCAAGCATTTACAAAGTATTTATAATCTAATATAAGACAGCATATATTTGGCCATTTTCCTTAAATGCCTTGTGCTTTGGCTAAAGCTACCATCATATCTACAAACAGAAAACGTCCATTCACACAAGTTTTTAATACGGAGCGGACAGAGATATTTGACAGATTTGAGATTATTGACTGAAGTCCAGTCAGTACCATATGTCTTATTTGCTAAGAAATTGTTGCAGGTTTCAAAGAACATAATATCAGCCTCCACTTTTCCACCAAACATTATACTAACCAGTCTGTGCAAGAAATAGTACAGGTTTTCTAATGTAATTAATACTAGTTTATAGTTTAGTGGTCCGGCCCGTCTGTCAGATTTTAAAACCCGGTGTGGCCCTCGAGCCAAAAAGTTTGCCCACCCCTGATCCAGACAGTGATTGCATCCAGCTTTAATACAAGTTCTGAATAGTGCCCTGAAGGCACATTTGGAGGTGGCCTGGGTCGCATGCATCTATACGTATCTAGATCTTTGTGTAGGTGTTAATGGAGTCCTGGCTTGCATTGAAAACATCCTACATTAGTGACATTCAGCCAATGCACTCTTCATTGGAGCAGCAGGGCATTGTATTTATTAAAAATAGAAGCGTTTTAGTGAGTCAAGGTGGCCGCACATATGGGGTCATTAATGCATTTTACACTAGAGAGTAAACTGATAAAAAACAGAAGGTTGTGATAATGCTAACTTGCACAACAGGAAGCAACACTAACTGCTTATAGACAGCAAAGTAAATCTCTTTAAATATGAAACATATGCACCGTTTTAACCAAATCAAGGGCTGGTATACTTTTGCATATGAATTGGGAAATTGAAAACTGATATAATGTGAACTAAGGAGGGAGCATGTAAATATACGTGTCCAGATAGAGAAGACAGATTGAAATGCAAAGTCTGATGGGGGAACTAGACCAAGGCAGGACTTGTGTGGTATTATTGAAGCCCCGAATGTGTTTATGGGTGTTTACTTGAAGTTTGAGAGTGAAGTGTGAGGCAACGCACTTTTAAATGTGAATAATTACTGTTATTAATCTTAACGAGCGTTCACCCATAACACAGGACCAACACTTAATGTAATGGGCTTTATAATTCATCTGCACAAGTGTGGAAATAACAAAGAGAACAAATAACAGTGTTGAAGGGCAGAGAGTGGAGAAGTGTTTACGCTTTTGATCCAACTGTTCTGATGTTTGAAGTATTTGTTGAAGAATAAAAACAATCTAAGCATTTCAGAAAGTTTACCTTCTAATGGGGCTAAAAGTCTAAGTGTTTAGAATGAAATGGGAGTCAAGGTAGTGTATTTCTGTCACATCAGAAAAGTACACATGCCAACACTGCATAGATTTTTGTCAAGAAAGGAACAAGACCAAAACGGGTCAAAAAAAAAAAATGCAGTGTTCAGCATTTTTAATACTTTATTAAAGCTATGTCAGTCTTTGGACAATTTCATTTCCCTTCTGTCGTGTTGTGTTAAGACAATCTTTAGCAGCGATAACTTTGACAGAATATTATATAGTTTTCACTTTATGTAGAGAAATATGCAGTTTCAAGTCAAACACTAGATGAAATTTACATTTAGGGTTCCCGCTTTAAGAAATGATCACTTTTTCTGATAATTTAATCCATTATTTTTCATTAAGAGTCATATAACCTACATTTCTTTCTGCATTTTTAATTACACAAAACTCTAATTATGCTCCAAGTGCTCATAATGCACATCACTCCATTCAAATCATACGTCTCTATTCCTCTTTCCTTCAACTTTACTCCACTCACAAACTACAGCAGCCTCTTGGGTTCAAATTCTACATTCCTAATTGCATTTCTGGGAATGTACGAGGCTGCATGGTTTACATTATTTGCAGTGTAAAAGCTTGTGATCTACTATATTTCCTCTAACATTTGGGCACTTAACTTAATTGCAATACCCTATTCATGAGTGGAAAACCTCTAAATTTCCAGGTATTCCAAATTTGCAGGATTTTGGGAACCAATCAGCCAATCAGGGAAAACCAGGCCTTAGTGATGAATATACCCATAATACAGCCTTTTTGAGATCATGCTTTTGTTTTTTACCTCATTAGTACTTGCACTGTGACCTTCCCATGTTTATGGCTAAAGCCGACTAATTTACTTTTAAAATCTGTATTCTAATAAAGGATTGTTTTGTTCCACTTGCAGAATCACCGGCAGCTAAGTGGCCTTTAGGCACATCTAAGACTAAATGCATGAACAAACACCAACTTTGTACTTAGAGCCTAACCCCTTGCAGTGTGATTAACTAACCCACTGCCCCCTGTTCTGTGCCGTTAAGTCAGTGCAAACAGAAAACTCCCATCACACGCTCACCTGACAGGTAGATGTTGTCCCCCGCCGAGATGACGCTGAAGAACTCGCGGTCGTAGAAGGGCAGGCTGGCCAGAGGGTACCACTTACTGTTCTGGGGGTTAAAACAGGTGACCGCTGTCAGGGAGCGCTGGTTCATCCCGATGGCCTGGCGCCCTCCCACCAGAACGATCACCTCCGCTACACCTGGAGGACAAAGAGAAGGAAGAGGATGGACGAGGAGGGAGATGGGAGCGGACAAAAGGAGGGAAGAGAGGGTCATCGGCTTAGGTTGCTTCAGTAAATAAAAGCAAGGATTCAATCAAAGGCTCTTGCAGGAGGAGTGTGGAGTGTTGGGTTAAGTGGTGTTTGTAGACAGTTGAGGACAGGGTGGCGTAGCATTGGCGAAATACTATCACACAAAATGATAATAATTCTACTTAACCAGACAATGTGAATAGATCACACTAGTTCACTCGTAATCCAAATATATTAGCGGATTTATTCATTCTATTGCCTTGTAACTTCGACTAAAAATGAAATGACATGGTGAGTGGCAGCAAATGTCTCGAGCACAAAGTCACAACGAAGCATGATTTGGTCCAGACTGAACTAATTTGCCAAGAGTGACAACAAAAAGACTAGGTCTCAGTTTGGATGAAAGTGAAAGGTCTGAACCGTCTGCAGTGTGACTGTGAGTAGTGCTAAATGACACTACAGATGCCAACCATAATTTCTTTAAGGATTTCATGTTTTTATATATTCTATAATTTTAATAAAAGGTGACTAGAGACTCCGAGCCTGGCCAGGCAATCTAATTCCCTTTCTACTGCATACAGAGAAATAGTCTGGGCCGTTTTAATCAGAGTTTGATTTCCAGGAGGCAAGACAAATGGACACAAATTACAACAGAACAAATAAATGACTTGATGTTGGCAATATAACAACAAGAACAGTTTAACTTCTTTATGAGTTATCGTGTAAAGCCTCCCCTGATTATATTTGGTTGATATTGTTGAGCTTGAGTGAAAGACAGGCTTAATGGATAAGGTTCCAGACCCATTAAACTTTACTAATAAAGTCTGTGGATCTGGCTGGCTAGGCTTAGAGACTCCAACCCCAGTGATTTTATTCATTTAGATAGTTTGAACCTTGCTGTGTGTGCACTGTGAACCCAAAAGCAACCAAACGAAACAAATTCACTGAAACTAGGAATGAGTTCTTGGTGCGAACCTTGTGAAAACGCTCTAACAAAAAAGTTGCTTTGATTGGAAGTGGATCACAAAGGCCCCAACATAGTAACTTTTAATGTTTAGTGTAAACTGAATTGTTTAGAGCTCATCTTTATTATTGACTAATCACAAACATAGGGCACAATATAACATAGGGTAAAGATTCTGATCCACAAAAAATTCAATTTTTTAACACAAACCTTTCAACCCACAACCTTGACAACACACAACCACATGGCCACAGAGGTCTGTTAAGAATTCAGCAGGCCTCGGTGCGGCCTAGTCGATATACTTGTCTGAAAACGCAAAACAAAATGCAAAGTAGAGAAGTTTTCTCTTGGTCCTGGGGAAACGACTGAGGTAAATGGGAAAGAATAACTCAATTACAAAGACGGATGGTACTGCCATCGGATTGGTCACCAGTCGGCTTTTCCAATTCTGCCTTCCTACACATTACACAAGCGACGCATTTACCCACTCCGACTGTGAAATGTGCACTGTTTTGGCGTGTCATAGGAGAATTGCAAAATCAATAGGCGCGAATCAATTTGTGTACATTTGCGCGTCTCGTCTCCCGTGTACACAGAGGGCCTAGTGTGATTAAGAAGATACTCCGACACGTTTAGTGCTTATCCCCATTACTTGTGGAGCCATCTCCGCCGTCACAGTAGGAGCGGCTGGATAAAGACACCAGTGATCCAAAGCACACAAACAGGTTGGCAGGCTGCCACGTCGTCTCAGGTCCTCCAAGACGACGCGCCGCCAGACAGAAATGAGCTGTGTGTTTGGAAAGCACAGGGAGCGTCAGAGGAGAGCCAAGGAGGAAGACTGAGGGCGATGGGGAGAGATAACTTGTGCTTCCAGATAATAATGAGCTTTTTCTCAAATGTTGTAAAAAGAAAAATGCAAATGTGGTGCAGCCATTAAAGTAACACTAGGTAAAGTATGCCAGATAATACACAGACTCAAACATGTATAGCCTTAAAGTGCCTCAACTGCACAACTATTCCACTTATTTTGGGTGAAGGACAGGTTACCATCTAAGAACACTCATCTCACCAAATGACCACAACTCAATGTTTACAGTTTCATAGCAACCAATCAAAGGAGCCATTTTTCCTGTTTTTCGTTACTTCCTGTTCTGTTTCTACAATGGACAAACTGAGCACTGCTGGAGAAGAAGCACACTACTGTTCCTTTGAGGACACACTTTTTCGAGAAAATTAGGGATTCTTACCCTAATTTAGTATCTAACCTTTTAAAGTCACGTTAAGGTTTGTTGTCCAAAGTCAACAGCATGTTCCTGCAGGTCGCCATGGCTGTTCACATGCTCTAAAAATGAGTTGGTGTAGAATAACAAACAGGGCCATAGCACAGAGGCAGGACCCACAGGAGCATATAGAAGCCACCGTCACATTTTGCTTCTGCGTTCCAAAAAATCTCGATGTTGTGCTGTCTGTCTTGTATTTGGCAGATAATAGATTTGCCTCTTCTGTGTCTTACCACACAATACTGTTTGTACTGTGCATTGTTCTGTAAAAAAAAAAGTCAACAATTTGAGTTTGCCAAAAGTTAAACTGCAAAAAAGCAGCAAAATGAAGGGGTGTTTTTGATTATTTCACAATTTCCATTTTCACCATTTTCTAAGACAATACTGAACAAAATCCATTTATGTTAAGATGACACTGGAGGAGCGAGAAAAGAGAGTGGGAAAAAAAAAACCTAATCTTCATAACCAAGGCTAAACTCTGGCTCATCTTTTCCGATCGATACTCTCCCCTCACTCTTCTGACAGATACAACCGTAGGCACTAGCTTTTTCCTTACACTTCTCTTTGTTCAAAAACTAGACCCTTATTTTTCCTTAAGCTCCTCTTTTCCTTTCAAAGCTGTAAAAACAGAAAGTCTTTTTGGAGGATGAGGGAAAAGGGTAAAAGAGGAGCGAGATATCAAAACTACAATGGGCTTTGCCAGGCTGAGCAAACAGACGGAGCAGTAAGCGCCGACGCAGACATATCGTGGACGTACAGCTTAGTCTTACTGGACAGCTTTAAGCGGCCTGGCTCTTTGCCTTGTGAAGATTTTAAGAATGTATTCCTCTGCAGAGACGTAACCAAAATGATGGCTCAAGGAGAAATGGTGACAGATGACGGTGCGGGCTAAAAAAAGCACTATCCTGACACAATGCAGAAGGCGTAGAAGCCGTGATCATTGGCGCCCTTTCTGGCAGCGTGTGAAAGATGTACAAAGTTTGAGCACTCCTAAAAAAGATTTGAAGTTGAGCTCGTTCTCGACGCGGGCTTGTTTTCACAGCTCTATGGCGTCAAATGGCCCTGAAGACCTCCAACAGACCTTGGATACACAGCTAATAAATGAAAGTGTACTTTTATAGGACAGTCACAGGCACGGCGGCTGTTCTTTGAAAAAGAATTAGGTGAAAACAGGCTCTTTGTCTTCCCTCTCACGAGCCTCCACCCAAAGCTACACACACACACATTAATTACACTGACTTTGTTCTGCGATTGTTCTTCGTCGTGATTAGTTTGCCGCTTTCGCCGTCTGTGTTTGTACTCCATTTCTCTTTATCACTCGTTGTTCCTCAACTTTATTGGATTTTAAAACTTGTGCTGTTTTTGGTGACTTTATAGGATTACATCAGGATCTCTTTTCATCTCATTTCTTTCATTCCATTAGCCCTCGCGTATTGATATTGACTACCACAATTAAGTTGGCGAAGTTTATGTCTGCGTCTGAGCCAATTTGCTGTGCTCAATCCAACGTTCTTTTCAATATCGATGTAGGTCATAATGTTAAGGAACTGTACATTTGTTCCATTTCATTTCATGGTGTAATATACTCTGCTGACTTTTCCCACTCCTCCCTAAAAAGAGAAAGACGGTTTAAAAAACAAAGCAAACGGAGCATGAAGAATGATCCTTTTGTTTGTCTGTCTTAGTTCTCGACTTGAACCCCCCAGTGTCTAATTAAAGCGACTTAAGCAGCCGGCCTTGTGTAGCAGGCTGCGCGTCTATGTAACGCAGGTCTTTATTAATACCTAGTGCCCGTGTGCAGCCTTGTTCTGGGCGCTTTACGCTTGGCCGGACACGTCAGGCAGAGTCCACATCTGGCCGTCCGGTCTGCGGCGCGCCTCTGACCCCTGAAGCCCTGAACATGCTCACAAGCCAACGCAAACCCAACAACCGGCCTGTCAGAGCGCACCGAAAACAGGAGAGTGGTAGCGCTGCCGGCGAGTCACGCCATCAGATCAGCTTCGTGCCGTGGATATGACTGCGTGTGAGTGCGTGTGTTTGTGTGTGCGCGCACGTGTACGAGACGCCGGAGCCTCGCAGGGGACGGCTGTCAGTCAGTCCGAGGTTTGACGGGAGACGGCCTGGAGGATGAAGGGATGGAAGATCGAAGGATAGAGACGAGCGGTTGGGGATAAAGGGATAACCAAGTCTTGACAGCTCTTGTATTTTTTTGGATCGAGGTTATACCCATGACAGTGTAGAGGGAAAAACCTCCCTTTTCATTGTTACTGACCTTTTATTTTGTGAAATTATATAGACAACTGCTTTCTTTTCAGAAGCGTTTTTTGCAGTTTAGCTTTTATCATCTTTATGTAAATGATAGGACTGCTTTAATTCACCAAATCCTCAATTTCATTCATTTAGTCATCAGTGTTATAGTTTGATCTGATTGTTTACAGTGCTTAATTTGTAAAGCTGGAGGTCAGGGGACACACAGGGGGTATTCTGGGGGTGTGCTCCTGCAGCACTTTAATACATAATGCTATGAAAGCTATGAAACAATGCCCTTTTAACAGAAGTTAGAGTTATAAATCACATCAGAAAATGAGAAAAAAAAGTGCCACAGGAGAAGCCAAATCCCCTCAAATAGGTCCTGGTCCAGATCTGAGAGGTCCCCCGTGTTCCCATACAAATTAAACCCTAATTATTAATTCTAGATTTACCACATAAAAGGTCTATGTGTCAAATTTATTTATTACAAGACCACAAGTGAAATATATTGGGGCATATCCACAATTTTTTTCCCTTTAGACTACAAAAAATAGGGAAACGCTTCTTTGGTAAGACTCAGGCTACGATGAGTCTAGTAGTGTGTTTCTTGATCGCTGATTAATTGCTTAGATTCAGCGTTTTTCTTATCAGTGAGGTCCTAAGTGATCAGTTATCCTTAATTCACAAAAGCAATGTATGCAGCTTAAATTATAGGGCTTTTCATTTCTAAGAGTCACGGGAAGTTATGTTACATGGTCTGAGTACAACAGCTTTATTTGCTTTTACAGTGTCTGCTTTGTTTTTCACCTCTCACACTTTTGATTTGAACTGAGACTGTGACAAAGCAATTGATGGATGTTGTTAAAAATGTGAAATTTCTTTGCTACGAAACCACGTGTTTCTGAAGCAGCAACAATGTGAGAGACCTTTCAGAGAACAGGACTCCAATCTCAATACAGATGATATTGTAAGCACCTTTACATGAAAACACATAATAGTAAGTAATAAACAAGCTTTTCCACACAGTTTATTTAGTGGAGCTGCATGAAAGCCACAGGAGACCTTAAGAGTTTTATAACCGTGCGCTTCAACCACTGCCATTGTATTTTCATCCAATTTGCAGCTCTGCAGAAAGATCTCAAGGCTAACCCTGTGGAACCTTGCTCTGTGTTGCCAGACATTTCCAGCTGAAACACTGTGAAGACACTTTCAAAGCATCAAGTAAATTAACAAGTTCACTTACAATGAGAAAAAAAACACCTCACTGTGGAGAGAAATCAGTGCGGCCGTATGGAATATAATAACATCTTTGGAGCCGAATGGGAACTATTTTCACAAACTCTTTCAGTCACTGTAGGCTTTAAAACACATCGGGAAAAAATATTAAATTTAAGATAAATTACTGGCAGATGTGGTTACCAGATTTTCACTAAAGGACATAATAAAGCCATACATTTCAGAATCATTAACTTGTTACGCCATAGTGTATAGTAAAAATAAATCCATAATGATGATTCTGCATTGATATGTGATTTGCAGTAATTGAACTGTAATGGTTCTATGATATTATTTCCTACATTTTAGCATTTGTAATTAATATCATAACTGTAAAAAAATAAGTTGTAAAGGGTTCTTTAAGATAATTAGCAGAAATAAAATACATACTTTTTGAGCCCATGCACATGACATGCACATGTTTATAAAACCTTAATGTGCCTTTTTGAAATTTGCAAATACTGACTTTAAGTGTTATGTGCATGAAGTATAAAACACTTTCCAAAAAAAATGGTATAGCGAATGGATGATGATTTCGGGAACATGTATTTGGGTAGGATTTGGATTGGAGGATTTGGGTAGGATGAAAAGAAATCAAAACTATACCTTTGCTGAACATCAGACATATGCATAATACAAATTGTTGTTGGAAAAACTGTGTAGAAATGCTCCACTTTTGTGATACAGCCATGTGTGCGATCTGCTGCTGTAGTGTGACCCTCGCTGTCAGGAAGCATCAAAACAGA
The DNA here is from genome assembly GCA_036850595.1 of Rhyacichthys aspro. Lineage (NCBI taxonomy): Eukaryota > Metazoa > Chordata > Actinopteri > Gobiiformes > Rhyacichthyidae > Rhyacichthys > Rhyacichthys aspro. The sequence continues at coordinate 12,591,059 of CM072170.1, read as the reverse complement.
CCCTGACCAAAAGAAAGAGCCGGTATTCTAAAGGTCACCCACACAAATCCCCTAAAAAGCTTGTTGTATTTTGTGTTATATTGTACTAGGAATCGTCTGTGAAAGAAGTCAAAACACATCATCTAGGCTCATGGATTTTAACAGATGAGAAAGACCAGAGGCTTTGGCCAATCACATGCCCATTCGAATAAGAGTCTACAACATTACGCTGAGTGTATGGCTGCTAAATATACAAAGTGTCTATTCCATCACTGGCAACTGTGCAAAAAAAGTCAAGAGAAATCAAACAGAATCCATTTACGTAATGCTCATTAAGGTCGAGATAATTCTACATTACACTGATCAACTCAGATCTAGAAGTTTAAGGTAAGCTCTAAATTGGAGCATTGCATTATTGTAGTATTTTGCTTCTTTTTTTATATATATTGCTATGTAAATGTACTTTTTCCTTTCACTCTATATAGTAGAGACTCTAGTGTGCATCTCCTGAGCTGGCCTGAGTGAACCTGATCTGTGACAGGAGCAGAGTGTCCATACTTTACCCCATGCTGGACGCTCTGTGGGCGCACAAACAGATGGACAGTCACAGGGAGAAAAACAGATTGATTGAGAGATGAAGACGACGGAAACCTCGTGTCTCTTCCCGCTGCCTCATGGGGTCTTATATCATCGCGTTATGTGTCACCTTGCTCCGCGCCCCATGCTGTGACCTGCTCTCCTTATTCCTCTCCTCTTTTACCCCGCGGCTAACCCCACGCTATCTCGCTGCATCCTCTCTTTTCCGCCGCCCGGGAGGCCTCTATCTCTCCGAGTTGTTCTCTGTCGAACCCCGGGGAGCTCTTCCTCCTCTACCAGAATCTGCTTTCCGCGCTTCCATCTTGTGCAGAGCAAGTGACAGAAAAAACTGAGGGGCCTTTAGTGACAGTCGAACACTGCAGCGAGAAGAGACGCAAGGACATTGTCATGTTGAGTTTGGTAAAGTTGCACTTACACCCAGGAGATTTGAAGCGGAGTGTGCCAGACTAAACAGCGATTCAGGAGGAAAAAAAAGGTTGAATTTATAACTGCAAAAAGTCAGCGGTAAGACAAGATGGTGTTGACATATTGGTGCCAAAGTAACAAGAACTTTGAATAGAACAAAAAATGTCAAGTAACAATTATTGTATTGTATCTAAATCAGTAAGCCGTTGGCTCATAATGTTTTCATACATTTGGTTTTACACTTTACGTTTCGTGTTTTGTGCATTGATTTGAATGGAGCCCAGGAAGACGAGCAACCGTTTTGTAGAAGCTATCGAGGCACCATTGAAAGAATAAAGCATATAGAATCAATAAAAGTCCGTTATAATGCTTTGTACATTGCTTTGTTTGAATGTTTGGGAACTCGAAACTGTCCCTGGTTTAAAAAAGTGTTTCTTCAATACAGCAGCTTGCACAAAGTATATGCACAGTTTTCAGATCGACTTCATGTGTGGAATTTGTAGTTCTTTAACGCAGCATAAAGGATGAGCCATTCTATTCGTCTAGTATCTATGTGCTAGATTTAGATTAGTATTGAGGTGCACTTTTAAACATTTTACTGAATTTATGTTTTATTTCCTTGTAAGAGTGGATTGAAAAGACTGAAAAACAGACTATAGTAAATGTGTTTCCTGCCTGGTAGTTTTCTCTGATTCATGGCACCAGAAGCAAACACCGCTTTATCATGACTAATTATTTCCAAATAATATGAATTAGACTTTGTAGAATTAAATCACTCTTAAAACTCCCTAGACAGTGATTCTATTTGTATGTAAATGCTGTTGTTAAATGTAAATTAATGAGGCTGTAGCCGTAATATACATTTTGTAAAACTAGCAGAGATCAAGAGGTCATCTTGAATGAGTTTTCGTAGCTTTCGACTTAAATTAAACAGACATTGTTTACAAAGTGCTTTGTAGCGAGCTGCTGATATGTAGCTGCTAATGATATGACTTGACGACCTGTTACCTTCCACAGGTGTAAATATATTCCCCTGGAGTTCATACAGAGTGAGGTGAGCACATTTCCCTGACTCAGTCTCAGCTCTGACAGTGACACTCCCAGAGTCTCTCTCAGGGTTTGGAGCCATTTATATCTGACTGCCGGTCCGTAACCATTGGCTCTTATCTCACTCACTTCTTTCTATTCACACTCTTTGGCTTTTTTTCCTCTCTAATCCTATACTTCTCTCCCAGGGTGCTAATTTGCTATGGTAAGGATGAAGAGGCCAAAGGCTGTGGATAAAGCTGTACAATACCGATGTATGTGCGTGAGCTGTTTTGTGTTTGCCAGTGTGAGGTTTCACGTGTTTGTTTTTGAGGGAGAAAGGCTATTCCCAGGTGGACGGCTGCTGTTCTTTGAGGTAAAGAGAACCATTCTTCGTGCCTCAAGTGTCCTCAAAGTGTGGTTTAAACGCCTGATTCTCTCACATTACACAAAACCAAATTTCCTCACTTAGCCCTAATTGTTTTAGCCCCTCACATCATTTTGGTGTAAGATACAGTCTATAAGATTTATGCCGCCAGCTCAGTACAACCGAGGTGAATTTAATGCGATTTGTGGCGCTCACCGTATTGAAAAATTGCATTAAAACCCTATAGTATGGTATCTTTCCCGAAACAATATCCACATTCTCAGAAAGTCCAGACGCCTCGCTGTGAATAATGCATTTATAAGAAGAAAAAAGTCCCAATTAAAACTTTCTTTTGTCTTGTGTGGCTTGTTGTGATTTACTTTACCCCCCGTCTCTGGGAGGGGTTTTGTATTTATGCTAAATGCTTTCAGCAAAGCAAATTAAATTAAATTTTCCCTACATGCATTGTACTCGTTTGGCAGAGCGCTTTAACAAATGCACACATTACACCGAGAGGCATTTCGCATACTATCTTTTCAGCTCCACTACACACAGGCTAAAATGAGCTATACTTTTTAACAAGTCTGGAAACAAAACTTTGTATTAGAGCTGGGATATGCTGCATAAACAGACAGAAAGAATGAAGAAATAATGACTTTTTATCAACTGCTTAATTATAAATTATGTAAGTGCTTGTTAAATGCAGGCACACCTCACAATAATTTGCACAAGTCTAAACGCATATAATCTCAATAGGAGCCGTCATTGTAAGTGCTTAATGACATGCTACTAGCATACCACACGTGATAAACAATGTCTGACTTTGACAAATGCAGTCATTTTCAACTCATGCCACTGAACAGTCTACATTCGGATGCTTCAACTCTTTTTGTCATTGCTATGTACAAACAGGACAAAAAATCTTCTCTAGTTTCAGGTAAACTCTTCTTAATTAGTTGTACAGACAGCAGTATAATCAAACGCAACTGCACGCCCCAGCCGCAAATAAGACAAAAATAATGAACATATAGGGCCTTGAGCCACAGGAACAAATGAGTTACTTCTCCTTTTTCAGTCGGATACACCTCTCACCAGAAGGCATTAAACAGAGCGCAGTCACTGAGAACACGCTGTTATGGCCATGCTAATTTATTTTACCAGAACGGTGCTGGTAAATTATACGTTGTTGAAAATGTAATGAAATAAAGCATGTGTGTGCATTGTGATTTATGGAGGCTGTGCGGTGACATCAACAGACAGGTGCATTGTCTGCAACTTTTAAAAATGAAGCGTAATGACCTTTAGAGATTTGTGGTAAACAAACCAGATGAGTAAACATGCAAAATCAGCACATGCGGTGGTGCTTGTCTAATCGGCTCGTAGCGTGTAGAATACTTAATATCTTTACAAATACTGCTGTTATGTCATTATGAGCAGTTTTGATGGGTGACTACAGACCCTTACACAATACATTTCCAAAGGACGTAAAGGTATTAGCCACCAACACTAGCTAATTCTGCAAAACAAGATGATTTGGGGAAATGACAGCTGACTGGTTGCATTTGTGCTGTCAGTGAGTGGGTAGAGAAGATTAGCGAGTTCCTTGATACTCGGCTAAGTGTATTTAGGCGACGCCAGCTAGAGGCTACAAGTCATGGGACAAGTAGGAGGAAAACACTATGCTGGACCTCTACTACAGAACGTCAGCTTAACATATAGATTGAAGTTGTAAAACCTACAGGTAACATGTAAGGCACCATCAAAGACAGACATTCTATAAAGGAATATCAAATGAAGTAAGGCTTAAAGCTTGAGGGCAATGAAAAAACCTCTATTTTTCCTCCTCTTATCTGATGTTAGTAAATTAGTCAAGTTTCTGGTGAGGTACAGTGTCAGTGAGATCGATCATGTCCAAGAACCATCCAAATTATTTTAAGAATATATATTTTTGGGCTAAAAGTTACACAGTGCTTTTTTAAGGGAGCACAACATTGGGCCAGCAGAGTTCTAAAGACAATGATGTGATGAAAAGGGTACAGTCTGAATAACAGATAGACGAGACGAGAGAGAAGGTAGGGATCTATATTAACAGGCAGTACCTGGTTTAAGGCTCTGATAATGGCATGTTTGGGTATGACCGAAACATATGTACATAGTCTGCAGGGGATTCCCTGCATCTAATGCAAAATGTCTTTTTGACAATTTGGCATTTGTAACATGACCTTTGTAGAGCACTTTACATTGCATCAAGCCATGCCTCACACAAACAGATGAAGTATGCACCAGTTTGTGAATGTTCCTCCACTGACTGTAGGAGATGGCTAATGACAAATTTTGTTTCCATCTTTCTTAAAAATAATACTGATCTTTTGTTAATATGTAAATGTTTTTATTTTGTTCCAGCCTCACAAAATGATCAATCTCAGATTCAGGTGGGCAATTAGGTTAATGAGGAAATAGTGTGTCTGAAAGAAAAAGGTGAATGTTTGGCAATTTAAGATTGAAAGGACGCAAATATGTGGTTAAACACATGAGAAGTCAAGTTTTTTTCACTACCACAAAGGTAGAAATATTGCTGCTTTTGTTGCTGTGGTGTGTGTATCTTTCTGATGATCTCGCTAATGGAAGGGTCATGCATAATCACTCTCTTGGAAACACTACCTAGGAACAGTATAATGAGTTTTGTTGCAGTTGTAGTCTCCTCAGCCCTTTTCCAGCAGTAGCTCACACTGTCAGTAGTCATAGACAAAAGGTCAAGCGGACAGGACCTTCATTTTCGCTGTAGCCCCGGCAGACATTTGGAGCAGGGTTATCTAATCTGGATTTACTTCCTCTATGTTACATTTATGAGCCCCGATAGATGTGTTTGCCGGAGATTCCGCTGATAAGCCGCAGGAATATCAAAAACTCATACTGCAATTCTCCGGTGAATAAGCCGCAACCAACTTTCTTTCTTTTTTTTTTGCTCTTTTCTTAACACTCAGCTTTTCTTTCTCACCCCTGCCTCCTTTAAAATACCATCGCAGACTCCAGAAATAAAAATGGGAAGAGGATTCGCTGAAGGGCACTCTTCACATAGAGCGATTAAGACATTTCTGGCACATTCTCCTGCCTCCTGCTTTTCCAGTTTGGGAGGTGAAACGGAGTAATCTCACGCCGCATTGCTTCGAAAAAGACAAACCGGGCTGAATAATTACACAGAGCGGGACGATAATCAACAAAGTCCTGAGCAACAACAACAACAACAAAAACACACCGATTGTAATTGCTTCCCCAGAGTTGACAGTTCCTATCGTGATTTGCTTAATGGTCAGTGGTCAGGTTTTGCAGCCAGACAGAGAGATGATAAATAAATTCAATTAGTGCATATATCACTGCATAGGAAAAACACTAAGTGGACTCAGAGCCTTCAACGTGATTGTCATCTAATAATCTTTTATGCTCTCCTTACAAGGTGTGAAGCCTGTTTTTCTTTTCTCCGTGGCACTCTCCAAGGAGCTGCTGGCTGGCGGAGGTGTGAATGAGTAGATGAATGTCACGCCTACAGGCTCGGGGCCTTTCGCACAACAGTCCGCTTTTTATTGTCTCCAAACGGCGGATTCGAGCCAAGCCATTGTGCAGTGATCTAATAAAACGCCGGCTGTTTAAGACCACCAGAACACTGAGGTTTGTATTTTTAATTTGCCTTTGCTTGTACTGCAGAAATGTAAAGCGGTCAATGCGATAAGAAACATTTCCAGGGTAATTTGGGGAATGAGTTGAATCATGCATGAGTTTGGATCTGAAGGTTCTTTTAAGTGAGCAATCTATAACGGCAAACAGCAATTTATGTTAGGAACGGTCACATAGATAAAACACGGCGCAGCAGACGTACACCTCCTGCATACTCGAGCTCTTGTCTCAACTCTGTGGAGCGAACTTTTCTGTCTTCAACTTCGATAATGGACCGGACAGCGTCAAGTCTGGACCTGGATTTTCTCCTGCGGCTGATAAAGGTTTTACACAAAGTGATTATGAGGCAAAGACACGGAGCGAACAGTGTGAGTCGAGCCGGACCCCTGCGTCTCCCAGTCATTACAGCTCATTTGTCTGAGTGCTATTCCACTTGGCTGGGTTGAGTTAACAGTTTGCCCTGGCGCTCTCTCCAGACTCCTCTGTGCCCACCACGGCAACACACATGGAGACTAGAGAACTCAAAGTCAATTTATTCTTTGTTTGTTCTTTGTTTTCCTTTTCCCTAACCACAGATGGCATTTAAGTCACTAAGTATATACTAAACTTCCCATGTCACAACCAATTTAGTCATTATTTGTTTAGCAGATGACAAACTCCAAGTTTTGCGGAAATGTGGTGGACTATGAACGTTTTAGGTTCTGTTTATTATATCTGCACATTGTCTTTAGGTGAGTATGGTTTCTTTTCTTACTTGTTTAACATTTTTTTTCAAATAAGTACACAACTTCTCTTTCCTGAACACACTAAATCTTACCAAAGGAGGAAATGTAGGCTGGTCTAGCTGTATGACAAAATGAGAAAAAATAGGGTAAGCCTATTTTATACGTGCCTCCTGGAGGATGTTAGAAGAATCCTGTCTGGACTTGGACCTGACAATAGTGTTCATACCTGCAGCAAATGTCAGGAGAATGTCTAGAGGGCAAGCTTTTGTACATTTCTGAGACAGTCCGAGTGGTTTTACTGAGGCAGGGGTAGAAGCAGGATATGACGCAGCAAAATCTGTGTTTACAACAACAAACTAGCGCCAATGGTGATGATTGATGCACCAATATCAATACTCTATTTAAACCTATACACAACATATCATAACAATGGAGAGTAATGTACAAATATAGAGGAGAGTCCAGTCATATGATTATACATGTTCATGAACAACACGACCCCTTCGGCCGATTTTGTGTGAACTTTATTCATACATGACGCCCACTCAGAGTTTACTTAGAGTTTTCATATATACAACCGCTCCAGATGAAAGGAGGATAGTGCATATATTTTTAGTTTTGACATGAAAATGTTAAATATGTGCAAACTGGAAACGAGAAATGAAATGAAATAAAATTTGGAAAGCATGTTATAACTTAGCACAGTAAACTCTTCTAACCAGAAGCTGCTAATTCCCCCTGATCCCCCGGAAAGTCTAATGACAGCTAATCACATGCACACCCCGACTCTAATTAACCAATTAGCAGCTAATGGATACACATACAGTAGGCAAAACACCCAGGATTCATGATGGGATGGGTTTTACTTGCCTCTTTTTGTGTTAAATGAGGAAGACCGGCTGCTGTTAACACAAGGCATTAACGCGCTAAAAAGTTCACAATTGCAACAAGATGCTAAGGTTAGACAGAGTTACATGTCACATACAGACAGTTAGTGTCTGCAATTAGCATCTAATAAGCATCTACTGATTTGAATAATTTAGGATGCAAATGATGGTAGAGTGGCACACAGAATGTATCTAAATTATTTAAAGAGATAGTGTGTAAATGGGGTTTTATTATAGGTTCAAAAAAGAGATTTGTATTAGTGAAAAAAAACAAAACAAAGTTAAGACCTAGATATAAACTAACAAAGGAAACTGACTACCATGTCACTATGTGAAAACGATATATACAATATAACGCAAAATATGATCATAGACACTCAGGCATTATAAATCTAATTATTTTTCCTTAAACAAATAAGCAAATAATACTGTTCCAATCTTTCCAGATGAGCTGCAGCGATGAGGGTGACTGTACTTTGATTTGTCATTGTCCAATCAGATGACCCCAAATGTGTGCCTTCTACTACAGTAAATAGTTGTCAGTTTGGAAAAGCAAAGACTGAACTATGTACCGGTATAAATGGAGTGAACAACAAATGTATTTAAAAACTTAATATCTAACAAAACCAGTTCATAGTTTAACATATTGTACATAAGGGACATTTACACAATATATGCTACTGAGAGATTTCCTGTGTTTTGGTTGAGAGTGATGAATAGACGTGTTTGTGGATTTGAATTGTAGAAAATAATAAAAATGGCAGCCATATGACAAAATAAAAAGTAAATAACACAAATTGGATCATATTACTTTACCTTTTTTTACGTTTTGTTAGTAGTTAGCACTGGCTCCAATAGCAACCATGCATGCCATAAAGCCTGTGTCATTGCTCCTGCTTGCTTCTCCAAACTAGTATCAGACTGACAACTATCTACTCCACGGAACATAACTCCTCATAAAGTCGCAAAATACTGAATAATGTTTTTTTTTTGAAGTACGACAAACTTTGCTCACTGCAGATTGTCACTTTTGCAAAAGTTTCAGAGTTTTCCTCACATTCCTCACAGCACAATGCCAGGACCTGTCAGAGTGACTAATATAAACATAACAATCAATAAAAATGAGGCAATTATGTTAATAGAGAGATTGCCACAAAGCAGCACAGCAGGACCCTACACAAAGACAAACCTAGAAAAACAAGACCATTAAAGGCAGTGAGGCTACCATCTGCTGGCGCCTCTTCAACTGCTAAAGAACAACTTTTTTCTGCACTTACAGCTAATGAAGCAACAACTAATTAAAATGCGGCCTTTTTGTTGAGCTAAAATAAAAATGTTTATGCTACTCCGTCTTACGAGTGTACTTCATAGACCATTAATATTACTGTTTTCGGGCGTGACATGAAGGATGACTTTAATTTGGCAAAACATATTACACGAGGAGACATTTTATTATCAGCTCTTCTCCAGATTCCTACATCATTCTATAGAGCATTATTAAAGGAGGTTTAAAGCCGAGGAAATCCATTGTGCGCAACCTGTCCTTTATAAAACACAAGGCACACGCTACAGCGGAGCGTATAATAACTTAAAGATATTTTGCAACGTAATTTATTGGGAAGATAAAAGTTCACCACTGCGTCAACACTAAATTATGATACTGAAGAAATAGTTTGTTTGTAGTTTATTCCACTGTTGCTGTGGTCACTATGAGTTTTGTCCAAGAAATGTATGCCAAGCGGTCAATTAGCGTACCAAAGGTTAAAGTGATACTGTAAAACACAATTACATCTTATAAAAGACAAGGCATATATACTGACATTAGATATTTTCATTTCGTCAGTTTGCATCAGTGTAGTTGAACTTTTGCTACACTACACATTACATATAATATATCAACGTATAAAAAAGGAATGCAGATGTGTTGCAAATATAATGCATTTACAATAGCAAGTAGGAATGCAACATGAATGAATGTCACAATGCAATAATATCATAATAACAATTCCATGATATATTTGTTGCTGTATGTAAAATGAAGTTTAAGTTAGTCTTTATTCAGCTCTGTGGGGAAATTCATTCTCTGCATCCAGTGGTGCAGTGGGCAGTAACTGGAGAAAACCTAGTCAGGCACGAGGAGAACATACCATCTCCATTGAAAGGCCCCACTGCCCAGGAGTAAAACTCAGTACCTTCTTGCTGTGATCCAGTAGTGGTAACCACTTTGCCACCATGCTGTGCTTACTCCAACCCATAACCACAGAGATGAACAGTAATGACTAGAATGAGCAAGTGGTTACCTGGGAAACAGAGGTGATGTAATGGTGCATATAAAAAAATGAAGACTTTGGGTGGCGCCCCTGGCAGCTCAGGTAGAGCATATGCCCATTTGCCCAATGTCATTCCCCACTCTCCTTCACTCCATTTCCTGTCTAGCTACTGTGAAACTATCAAAAAAGGCCAATAAGCCCAAAAAATGAAAACAGAGGGAAGACTTTACCTTCACAATGTCTCCTGCTTTAAAAAACATAAAAAATCTCTTGTTCAGGAGAGAGGTTGATGGGACAGAAAGAAATGACTTGGCTGAGGCAGATAGCAGTGGATTGGTGTGTTTTGCCTCTGATCCACTGGGATCCTTTTAATTGACAATAGTTTCCTTCAGTAACTGTTTTCTAAAATGGGGCGGTCTTTATGATACACTTAGTTGTTCTGATTGGTTCCGAACCTCATCGGTACTGCTCCCTGGAAATCAAACCTCAATTTACAGAGATCCACAATTGTTTGTTTAGACAGAAAAACTAAAAACCTTCATGGCTGGCCAGGCTATCTGTGTTGTATTCTGCCACTGAAACAAGTTGTGACACTTTTGTCATTGCTTTATTACAATATCAACAATATTGTTCTATCCCTAATACAAAGGGCTTTTATCCACAGGCATAAGCCACGTAAAGGCATCTGTATCATCATTTGTCCAGCATAAGGTTGCAAAATTGGAAAGACGTCAAAGTAAAAGATTATATAAACTGAATCTTTAGTTGAGTTTATGGAATTTGGACCAATTATTTCAAATGACTTTTCAAATTCTCACTGTTAATAGGTGTTTTACAATCAGATAAGAACTAGAAAGAAAGATACAGTTTGGGTGATAAAACGTCAAGTGAAGAAAAATATATCTTTTTTACGCTTATGAATATTGGTTACTCTCAAGTTAAAGTGTAAGAAAGTATAAAGTATAACACCTGCAGTGTGAGTGTAATTTCTACGAATGTATTCACAGTCGAGTTGTGAAAGGAGGTTAATTAAAATCTTGCTGAAAAGAAAAAAAAATCACTTTCTCAACTGAAATGATGAATTTAAATTTTATCTCCAGTAAAAAGCCTCTATATGGGAGTCCACACACACACATGCTGTGAATGAACACAAACATAATACACCCACATATGCACGCAACTCACAAGTTCACAGATTGACTGCGCTCAGCAAGAAGTGCTTCACGGATGGCAGTTTTCCTTTCTTTTTCCGGTTGACAGACTTATCAACCGAGCTCAGGTGGTGCCCCATCTGCTTACGCACATTTAAAGTACACAAACACACACACTTTCAGTTACTGCTTACACAAGGAGACACATGCTCTGGGAATAAACTCAATCAAATGTCTGTCCTTCAAGTCTCATTTCTGATCCCGTGGGCTCCCTATTGCACCCCTCACCCTGACCACATCCCAACCTCTCCTCCTGTTCAGCACAACCCTCTGCTCTTCTGTCCGCCGTATGCCAACCTCAAATTCTCCTTCTGCTCTGTTCCTTATCATTCCTGGTCCCGGTCCCTCATGCCCACGTGCTACGAGTCCCTGCGCCTGTCCAATCCGAGGGACAGGCCACCCCGCTGCGTCGAAACCCACTCTGTCCAGTGCAGCAGATGGCTGAGCAGCACATAACACAATCACTACAACTGACGCATGCTTTCTACTAGAGCTCCAAGGATGCACACGGTGATGCAAAATGTCAAGGTACATTCATATTTATCAGTTCAAAGAGCGCAGGACACAGGCAGAACGAGCTCAGGCTTCTATTCAATGCGCACAATGATCAAATGCCTGGCCTAATAAAAACTTTCACTTCTGTGAAGTTCAAAACTCGATCGGGAAAACTTACATATATAGAGCCGTGGGGGGATAATGCATCATAAATGTATTCATCCCAGCAACATTTATGCATTTATATAATTCTGTTGTACAGAGCCACGAGCTGCTATGAATCAATATGCACTTCAACCTGCATAATGGGGCTGCAGGACGCATAAGATATGCACATACCAAACACTATATAATGGGCCTTGACAGAAAATGCTTCAAGTAACATCAGCGAACAAAGAGGAGCTAGTGGATTGAGCATGAGTAATGGGAGCACACATAACACCTCAAATGTTGCTTCTCAAGAGGTAAAGGATTTTTTTTAAAAGTCCCGTGTGATTGCATTACCCTCAATTAAATGAGCAAAATTATTCCGCTAATGCAATTCCCCCAATGTTTGTTTACTGGCAAATAAACTACAGTGTCTGGACAACAGCACTGGCTGGTGAATTCTCCATAAACTGCCATTTGTTATGCAATTATCTTTATTCTACCAAGCAGAAAATAACTTGCGTTGAATGGCAAGGTGTGCTGGTGCATAGCTCATAATATGCAGACACTGTTATTAGGCAGATCTTTCTAGGGGAAAGCCTGGAGTCCGGGCTGGCCTCGGGAAAAAAAAAAACAAAACGCCAAAAGCAATTTGGTGGCGCCTTCTAATTTCCATGAATGATTCTTTGATTTAAATGATGTAAACAAACAGAGCCTTTAATGAGCTGAACATCATCGCTGCTTGGACAGTGATTTGTTAGTTGGTTGCTCAGAAATGTAGGACTAAGGGCTGTTCACACTCGGGTGGTCTCACATGTAGGGAGAATCTTAACAGAGGTTTGTCTCTGTTGTCTGGTCTAAATACATGGCATTGTGCCGACTACAGGACTTTAATAAGATCATTGTGGCCAACAGAGTAACTTTGTCTCGTGTTTTCATTAGGCAGCAGCAATGTCGCACTGTAGGGCCATTATAGAGCATTTTTGTTCTGCTCATTTACAACAACTAGGCACTGACTCAGTGAATCTTACTGTGGAGGACTAGGAACATTCAATAAAGAGATGAATACTCCCTCAGACAAATAAACATTTACACATAGATATACCAAAGCCTTTGCCTCATTTTATCTCTTCAACACCGGCTGCTGTAGAATCCACTTAGTCCAACTTTGTGTCCCTGTCCACATACACTCATATTTTTGTCATTATAATTTGCCAATATAAAGAGAATCAAACCAATTTGAAGTAAACCATAATGTTCTCAACTTGTCACCTTCCTGTTTGGGAAGTTTAATCTTTGAGCGCTCATACTACACAAGAGTGTGAGCTTATAATTGCTCCTGAGCAGCTTCAGTCAGGCAACACCTCTGCTATTAGGCGGAAAATTGGGCTCAAATCACCTTGATATTACTTTTTTGTGAGCTCGTCTTAACCCAACTGAGCGTAGTTGTAGTAAACACTTATTTATGTTTGCAGTGAATGAGGTTAGGTCCAGTAGCACTGCGGAGGCTGGAAATCCATTATCAATAAACACTTTTAACCTCAATCAAGAGTCGCTCCGGCAGTCCATTTATCTGAATAGAAAGCTCGGAGAGGAAAGGCTGTGGTGACATTTCCAGATATGACCTATTACCCACATGTACATTTAATTATGAGCAGTAGCTGTGGAAAACACTGTGGAGCTTTAAATCACTGCTCTCCGGTTGTGGACTAAATCATTAGAATGGCAGTCTCCTTGTAGAAGACCTGACCTCCCTGTCACCTTGCCGCTGTGAAATATGAACAGGATGTATGTGTGGGCGTACGGATCTATTGGCAATAAGTTGTGGGTCAGTTCCGTCGGTGGGCAGCAGATCAGCGATGTGATGGGGTCGTCGGGAACAAGGCTGGTGCACTTCATCTGTGTGCGTACCTGCGGAGAGTCTCGGCCTGGTCCTGGGAGTCTGCATCTCTTGCCGAGCGTGAGGAAGCATGTGGTACCGCTTGGCTTCGTTTACGAGATCTCTGCACGCCTCGGACGATTTGATCAGCTCTTCGTTGTCCACTACGTTGAGCAGGTAGGACGGGTGGATGAAGGGAAGGCGGACCACGGCCAGAAGTTCGGACAAATGCTGGAAAAGAGCAAGAGCAGAAGCACTAAAGTTGGACATTTTCAATGAGGAAGTAGTGTGTAATAAAAAGGAGATTTTCATAATTACTAAGGAAGGATGATCAAAGACGGTTTACAGAAACATTGAACAAATAGCAGACTTGAAACACAGCAGATCAGAGACGATACACACAAAGAACTCACTACGGTCAGATTAAATCCCATGCTCATTAGTTTTAGCTGAAAATGCCTTGAAAATCAAAACATGATAGGATGTTCCCCTAAAAGCCTGTTACTGTGAGGACATCTGGAAGTAGGGACTAGGAAGACCATTAAATCAGCTGCTCACGACGCCGGGCCTTCAGAGCAAAACCACTGTCTGCTGCGGCTCACAACCTGGCAGATGTCATTTTGTGTTTTGTGCAGGGCGTAATGCCTCGGAGAAGATGGAAAGATGAGAAACGCTCCATTAAAATGCTGACATCTTTTATGTATGCCCCGTGATAGGTTCCAAACATAAAGTGTTGGTTCTTCTTTCAGTCATTATTCAGCAAAAAGCAGCAGAGGGTCTCCGTGCTGTCTTTCTTTCATATGCACATTTGAGAAAACAAACAGGAGGAATGTTACTTCAACCTTCTGCTTTGAGTTTTCCATCTTCAAACCGAGACATAATGTTCTCTTGGGCTAAATTAAGTTACTTTTGGTTAACACCTCCTTCTAGCCAAGATACATACTGTCTCAGGAAGCAGCCATGGAGCCAAGTTTACACTCCATCATTGAATAAATGAGGCTGCGTTTCGAAATTTGAAGGATTTCGAGATAAGAAGCCGGACATCAAAGTCAACAGTGCGATATTAGATCAGGGAGTCAATCCTAATGACGACGACTCCAGCTCTAGGCAAATATATGTCTTTGTGTACCATTGTGGGCTGTGCATACATTTCCCTCGACTGTATAGGTGTTCAGGAAAAGAGGCAGGACAGGCTGTTTCCATGGCAACCTTGTCTATAGCTCCGGCTGCAGTGTTTTCTTTCCTCCTCCTGGGCGTGTGCGCGAATGAATGTATGTGTGTAGCCGACTCTGCCCCCCCACGAGAGTCTCATCGATGTCGACAGTGGGCGTCGTAAACAAGCAGAGTGACACCGGGAAAAGGTCTGCCGTGACCCCGCTGACCTTTGGGCTCAGAGCTCAGCGACCGACGGCCGAGAGGGGGGATGGCGACAAAACAACATGCTCGGGTACGGTTCAGGGGAGAGCGGTAATAAGCTGACACACTGCCTGCCCGTCAGCCTCTCCCACCTGAGGACGCTTAGCCTGGCATGTGTCCCATTTGTTCCTGCCCGTGTCCTGGGTGCATCTGACCAGAAAGGAGGCGGGACGACAGGCGGCGGAGGACAGAGCGGAGGGAAGACGGTGGCAAGGAGAAATCTGCTGATGACATTCCCTTTCTCGGAGCACGACGCCTCGCTGCAGATGGGACTGCCTGCTCGCCTCGTCTCGCCTTGCCTCCCCGCTTCGTGAACGCACACAGCTTACCCAACAGTTTATCAAACAAACAGCTCAATACACACAAACACTGGCTCCCAGCGCAGGAGCTCAAACACAGCACGAAAGTTAAGTTAAAGCAAGCTATTTTGTTTAGCATAGTGCGGTGCTCTTTAGGGAAAAGCTCATGAGAAGAAAATACTTCCAATTAAAGTGCCCCCATAGTGAGAGATTTGCCCCAGCAGCGTGTCACGTTCAAACGGAGGTGACTTAAGCTGCAGGCTCACTACTACTGCTTTTCTATTACAACCTACTTTTCCTCAGGTCTGACTGGTGACTCCAGGTTTATGCCACTAATTGAATATCACAGTTAAAGCACACATTTGACACAAAAGGAATTTTAATAATCTTGTTGTATTTATACAGTGATAATTCTTTTTCAAGTCGTGAATCAGGTCCACGGCTGTCCTTTCTGACCCCAAGAGCTAAATTAAACCTCTATATGGGGCAGTTTCAGCCAGGTGGTGCCCTCCAGGTCACAATGAGAAAAAAAAGAATCCTCTCAGGTATCTGCTGGTGGCTTTGATGTGAAATCGCAGGTGGATCCGCAACATGGCGGCGACCTTCAATTTTGCATTTGCTTGAGTGGACACTTTTATACATAAAACATACTCCCACCTATAGCAAAAATGTTTAGATGTGTAGGTGATGATACACAAGACGAGGACACAAGATAGCGTTCACAAGATGAAATTTTTACACTGTTTCCAGGCGGGGCTGGTTGAAAGCTGTGGTTGTTGCATATTGCTGGTGTACAGCATTGTTTTCTCACAATGTTTACATATTATTTATGTCTTGGATATCACTCTTAGGCTGTTTCACCCGAAAAATAAAATGTTGCCACACAGATGATTTAAAAGTGGTGGTATCTTCAATCCTAATTTCACCCTTAAACTCCATCACGATGATATCACAAGAAAGCGTTTCACCTTGAGGAGAAATGAGATCTTGTGGCACGAGATCTTGTCACACTCCTACAAACTTAAATAGGCTTATGGCACCGAAAAGTTTAACATTTCTATTGTACAAAGTTTTAATCTGTGATCTACATTTAAGTTAAAGCAACACTGGAGAAGGTTCAACTCTCTGCTGGGACTGAGAATGATTTGATCTGATCTGATTAAAGAATTAAGTCTTTTGCCCTTATTTGATCGCAGTAAATGACACTGGGCAAAGGTCCCAAGCTGGAATCACCCCTGAGTATCGCCCGAGTATGTGGTATGTGCTCTACCAGGTGAGCCGCCCCATTTCATAAAATGTTAGCATGGCTTCAAATACACACTCGGATTGAGTAAAGTGGGCTTTAATTTGTCAAACTCTGCTTCATTAAACCTAATTTTAAATGTAAAGAAATCTCAATCAATGAAACCTGGTTTGAGTCATTTTAAACATTTAATTTATGTATTTGTTTTTGGTAGGGTGGTAGGTCTATGCCACTTGTCAACACTCAATTAGGGACTGTCAAAATATAATGAAACTGTTTATGTCAGCATCAGTTTACACAACAAACGGCAAAAAACAAAAAACAAAACACAAATAGAAGACAGGGAAGTTAACCGAAACATGGATGAATATTGGCAACGCATTCAGATGCTTAACAAGATGGAGATAACTGAGGGATCAATGGTTTAACGCCGGAGGTCTAAACTTCAGTTTGGTGTCTGTTTTCGTAACAGTATCAGGATTTGCAGTAGGACTTTTACTGCATGTGTCATGAATATACATGGTTGGTTAAGTTTTCTAACCACACATAGAAAAAGAAGTAACAAATGCATCTACTTCCCATCTGCAAATCTAAGCTATGCACAAACCCACATCTGTTACAGCCTCTTTTCACTTGCCAAAGAGCTCTAAAATGGCAGTAAAACTCCACTCAAAGAGACAGCATCTGGTCCCTGCAAAAGGTAAGGGCTGCTGCAACATAAATATGCATCGAAAAACAGATGCACGCAGAGACAGGGGAGGACTGTATGGTACAATGAAATATACGGTCACTAGTCTGAAACAGCAAAGAGTATTTAACAGAACATAAAATCAGTCTTGAGCCTGAAATAACACATCTGATTATGCCAACAATGAAATGTCTTATTCAGCCGTAACTATTACAACTTTCTTCTCAGTTTGTTAGGAAAAAAAAAAAAAACTCTCTCGACTAATTCTAAGTAAGTTACTATCTCTGCCACTTCTTTTTCACTTTCCGTCTGTTTCCACCTCCATTTCCCGCTCCTCGCTCTTCCTCCCACACATGAATATATTCGACATGGAAATGAGGGAGAGTTGCACACGCCGTGCTAATATTCAAATCCAAACTGTCAGACCCCACATTAAAAAGCAGTCCTGCTCCGTGCCAGCCATTCAAACTCCTCAAGCAGAAATGACCGCGAGAGAGCTGTTTACAAATGGATGTTGTTTTGGGACAGAGAATAAAAGAGAAGAGGAGTTTTGCTGCCACCTTGACACTGACGCGGTGGTGTCTTCATTAGGTTTTTGTTAGTTTTGACGGAGATGTGCTCGCTCACCTTCTTAAAGTGGCCTTGGACGACTCAGTGAAGTTTGAAGGAACTTTGTAAAGATATTTTGCTCTCCTCTCAAGGTCTATAAGTCACGGTCATCTGAGTGAAGGTGTCAAACTCAACAAAAACGTATAAAAAATAAATTAAATTCTATCTGAAAATGGCACAGTTGGAGGAAGTTGCTTTAGTTAAGGAAGCTGTTGACCCTGCTGTACAGAGATACATTATTTCTTGTGCTTTTTATTTCATCACAACCTATAATTTTAGAGTAAAGAGGCACTTTGATCAGCCACAGTGTGTTGTTAAATGACATGCTTTCAGACTAATTGAGTTCCCAACAAACTGGGCTACTCCTAATGTCACTTATTGCTGATTAAAGATTAAAGTGGAGGGTTATCACAGGACTGTTTTGCAGAGATTTTAGATGCCACTGAGACAATGACGATGGCGGATGACCTGTCTAGACTTGGGCATAACACTGTTAAAGGTGCATTGTGTAAAATGTTGGAGTATGCAGTTGAACAAAATGGAGCACATTATTCTAAACTATGTTTTTAATAATGTATAATCGGGGCGCCTCAGTGGCTCGGTCGGTGGAGGGCATACCACATACCCCGGGTCATCATTTCCCTCTCTCTCGCCCTGTACACAAAGGCTAGAATGACAGCAAGAAATGTAAAAAAAAACAACAACCAAAAAACAAAACAATAATCACATCAAAGTAACACTGTTTGCATTTCCCAACACTTAACAGAGCCCAGCGGGAAAAGCAATTAGTTCCATTGATTCTGTTTTAGTTCCTACAACTGCCCAGAGAGGACAAACTGAGCACTGCTAGAAGAGAACCACTTTAAATTATTTATGTATGCATAATATGAAGGTTTAGGATCAGAAAACCCGTATCAGATCTAATTCCACTGGGTTTGATCATAGCGTGTCCCTCCAGGGCTACCATAGCTGTTCACATGCTCCTGTGTTTTTCATTCACTTGTACATATGATGGACCATTTGTCAGTGACTGTCCTGGACACATCTACTGCACGGCCTGGTAACCCCCTGAAGTTTTTCTTTTTCCCCACGGCTGGGTTTTTGAGTTTTTCATTACCCTGATGGAGGGTCTAAGGACAGGGGATGTTGTCTTGTTCATCCTGTTTGAATATTTAATGTCTTTTGTTTTTGTGAAGCCCTTTGAGGCAATTGTTGTTGTGATACTGTGCTGTACAACTAAAGAGAATTGCAATCTGCACTTTTCTCCCCATAAGTTGCCCAAAAGACCATAAAACTCCACCCCCTACCTTTAAAAGCATAAGTTAGCATTATTTTTTTGTTTGTTATCTGAGTATATTAATAGTCTTTGCACTCTGCAGTTCTATGGAAAACAGTACATGTTTTAGATTCTTCTTAAAAAGATGCTCTAAACAGGATGAAAGCTTCCAATGCTGCCAACCCTGGTAAATATTGATGGATATTAAGTATGCAGCCTTTTAGTGTCCTCTTCTAGATACAAGTGCGTGCCCTGGCTGTTTGCCATATGAACCGCGTGCTAAAAGGGTTCATGTTTATTCGTCTATATGTGTGAGAGAGTGCGACATAAAACCAGGTAAATGAGAGCCCGGGCAAAAAACCGGCGACGTGCTGCACTTAAGAGATGAGAGCAGGAGGCACGTATCCAACTCCATTTCCCTCCATCCACCAACGAGCTCTCGAGCAATCAGTCCCTCAAGCGCACACACACATGCACGCAGGGCCCTTCCCGCCAGACGAAATGGTGCGACCTGTCATTTTCATCTAGTCACCTACTCATATACAAGAAACCCAAATTGAGATGGCATCTAATTGCAGCTACAATTGCCAACTGAAAGACACTAAGCCTATTAAAATGAAAAGATGGTGCAGAGTGCAGAACTTTACTGTTGTTATAACATAGGGAACATATGGATAATATCTACCGGAGTATGCAGACATATGGAGAAGCTACTTAAACTCCCACACACATTTTTTACTCCTATTCTGCTTTGACAGAATGCATATGCATATCTACTTTAATCTGGAAACACGGCCCACGTAACACCTTGTGGAGTCCCTCGTGGGATTGCACTAACACACGTGGGTCATATTTCGGGTCCCAGTAGATGCCCTGTAGCACAGATGGGATGAATGAAACTTGTGATATATGTCTCCAAAACTTAAGGCACATGCATTGAGGCAGGTGGACAGGTCTAAAAGTCTAAAAAGTCTAAAAGTGGGGCCTCTCGGATTTGTCAGAGGAAGTTTTGAAGCAGCTCGGAGGTCCAGCGAGGATTGTCCATTCCACGACTGTCAGCGAGGACTAACACCTCCGACCCCATGTGTGTGAACTGACATCCATTAAATGACACATGAACAGTTGTATCTTTGTGCTTCACTGTGACCAGATACAAGAGCGCCTCTGCTTTAGTGCAAAATATGGTCACTACTTAAAATGGAAAATACAACAACAAAGGAGAAGAACATGCCGATACTCAGTCACTGACTCACAACTGTGTGTTCAATAGAGCGCGTGCCCATGTTTAGCCTCGCAGCGCTAACAAAGCCACTCGACTGAAAAGACCACAGCTCAGTGTCTTTTGGAGTGTGTGCAGGTTGCTGTGACATATGCATGTGCTTTTGCTGCTAACACAGTGTGGGTGAGTAAAATATGATCATGCAAATGGTGCTTCATTTGGGCCGAGGCGATGTCCACGCTTCGCGGAGCGTGTGTGTGTCGCTGTGTGTTTGCACGTGCGCGGCTGTACGGGGGCCTGAGGGATGGAGGGGGGAGCAGAGGGACGCGGGGGGAAGACAGACGTCGAGTGCTGCCATGGGCAACGACTGACAGGTGCAATGTGTTCTGCTCTGAGGTCTATTTCAGCATGACTTCATTTAAAAAGAAAAATGCTGGCCCCTGCTCATTTTATTTAGAACATATTTTCAAAAAGATCCCTTTCCTAAAGTTTAGAATTGGACTTCTTATTTATAGCTGTGGTATTTTAACTTTGATCATGATTTAGATTGACTGCAATGTCCATTATTAAACATTTTTTTAATAAATAGGTTTTGGACCAGCAGTTTGGGAAGCTGGAATGCTTTAAGTGGCTATATCACAGACACTGACGTCACCTCCATTTCTAGGTGTCAAAGTCTTTATTTTTGGCTGAGGTGGAAGTTAAAAACAAAGTTGACTTTTCTTGCAACTGCAATTCGTTGGACAGTGTTCAGTTTTCATCTCTTGTAGGAAGGAAGTTAAGCTATTTTCAGTATTTCAGTCAGGCCCACTAGTGCCATAAATAAATGACTAAATGTCAAAAAAGAGGCTCAAGTTGACTCATACAGAGTAACTCTACGTACGCTAATCAATTTTCACAGATTAGAATGATATTTAGTCTTTAATCTTTCATCATCAATGCTAACATTAAAATGAATCATTCCATATAATCATAAATATAAACAGTTTACATGTTTATGTATTACTTCTACCACCGGGAATATGCTGGATCCACAGTCATATCATAGCACCTGGGCATAACAGCCAGTGTTGTATCTGTTTATATGTGTGTCTATAGTCTAAATGTGCAGGAAAGTTGTAGTGATTGACATGTAAAATTGCAGGGCCAAGCAGAATTAATGGGGATTGGTTGGATTCTTACAAAATGGCGCAATCAGACACTTTTGTAACATCTTCAACTGGAACAAGATACAAGCCACAGAGATGTAAACAGGCCTCATCTAATTGTAATTGTATGATGCATGTAGTGGTTATACCCATTTACTGCAAGTGACATGCGTTGGATACACCTTCCCTTCAGCAACTGCATACAAATTGCATCGGTTTATCTAAAATCTCTTCCCTCTGGAAATCCCACTCAAATCCAGAGAGAGCAATCAGTTGTTAAGAATTAGGATGGCTGGCCGGGCTAGTGAACCTGACTATTTAAGGGGAAATAAAGATGCATTCTATCCGGGGGCGAGTACGGCACAAGACTGTTTGACCTGCTGTGGACAAGTGGCCACAGTGGTTGAGTGCTTGCATTCAGCCGGCTGCACACATCAGGACTGAGTGCGCTGTGGGACGACTAGGGACAACGGAGAGGTCCAGAGTTCACTGGCTTGCATCACATCCTGTCCATCCTCTAATACCTGAGAAGTATGTGGAATATACAAGTGTCTCCGAGTCCTGTGTGGAGTAGAGAAGCAGGATATCCTGAGCGGAGGGGAGACAGAGACAGAGAGCAGAACAGGCAGCGAAGCAGGAGGAAAAACTGCAGACTGGCCGCTGCATCAATCTCCATTGCGCGACTCTGTCTCCTCAAGAGTGCGTATTTGTCACAGATTATGCCGCCGGTGGCCTGTGTCACGTTCATTTCGCTTCACTCCGTGGGTGTTTTGGTTTCATCTTCAAGGATAGTGGTTGTGACATAAGGCTTCTAATCCCAAAAAAATACAATTAACCTTTTTCCTAGGGGTGCGCAATGATGAAAAGTTTGCATTCAGAACCTTGAGCTCAAATAGAAAATGATTAAATTGAAAGCGATGTGAAGAGGACAGGGTCATTTGTCGTTCTGAAGGGAAATGAATCGTAAACAGAGGTGGAAAGTCAGTTTATTTTCCCATACAGCCTCAAAGCCTGGCTGTCCTTTTATTATTTTAAACTCTGACTATATAATGATAAACTAATGATGGCAACATTTCCTCAAGAATTTTCTTTTTCTCTTCTTAAGTGAAAAAAAGTAAATCACTGTGTTATCAAAGCTAATTGTGTAAAATCCCTCAAATAATAATGAGTAACCTAGAAGCACATGAGGTCATCCCTTTAACTACCTTCATTTATCCAGGCAGTGACCAATAAAGGGGCAAACCATTGTTATTTCTGATGAGTGGACAGCAGGTCCTTGCTAATGGCAAGGCTGGCCTTTTTTATCACAAAAATACACCATTAACTGTCCTTTTTAGCTGTTACATTAGTTGGCCCTTTTCCAAAGAGCCAATTAATCAGCTGCTTTTGTCAGGCTGAGTCACCTGGCGAGATAGGCTCCTTTTATGAAATATGTTCACGTTAGGTGTAATGGAGGTCCTATTCAGAGATTTGGCAGGCTCTGGCGGGTTATAATTGGAGCCATGTGTCTGTTGCTGTCCCACAATGGAGGGCTGGCTGAAAGGAAGGACAGGTCTCAGTCCATCAGCACCTTTACACACACCACACAAAGCAGCATACGGTTATAACAGCCTGTTGTTTGGGTGAGTCATGGAGCTGTTGTCACCCACAATAAGGCAGATTCAACTGTTCAAGTCAAAAACAGACCCTCGATGTATTGTATAGTGTTGCCCTTACCAAATCAATGCATGTATGTAAATGTATGATGCCCATAACTTTACCATAATATGTTTAATACATCTCCGTATCAAATATCTCATATCCCCAGGAGCAGTACAGTATGGTCAGGACAGTACAGATCCGTTTCCATTAGTGTTTTTAAATGGTCCTTGTGGAGCTTCTTTACTTGTTGCACTATTCACAGCTGTACTAACAACCATACTAATCCCATTGTAAGCCAGTTAATAAATA
This sequence comes from Rhyacichthys aspro, assembly GCA_036850595.1. Taxonomy (NCBI): domain Eukaryota; kingdom Metazoa; phylum Chordata; class Actinopteri; order Gobiiformes; family Rhyacichthyidae; genus Rhyacichthys; species Rhyacichthys aspro. The sequence continues at coordinate 12,567,551 of CM072170.1, read as the reverse complement.
CACACAGCCGCTGAAAACCGTAAACAACATTTGTGTGTTCCACAGTCCTTCAGCTTTAAGATCACCCTGGTCCTTCGGTGCTTGTTATTCAGGAAGTAAACAGCTTTGGAGCAGGACATCCTTGGACATTTCAAAGGAGACTAATGAAGGGATAAAGAGGCGATGTATGATGTATCTGTTTTTTATCCTTCAGGCCTTGTTCTGAGACACGCAGTGTACTGCTGCTGTGTCAGGGTCAGGTAACAGTGATTTAAATCTGAAAATTTCAACAGATTAAGGGACATGGCTGAAATAGAGCATAGTAAGGTAGAGCGCAGCTTGCTGTCTGCCCAGCTATTCCCGGGGTCAGCTTTTTCTTCAGTTTGTTTATCTTGTGGAAGATCATACAAGATACTGTTTTTATTGCCAAAAAAAAAAAAAAGCAAACTCCAGTCTTTCTTATACAGGCTGAGTACCACATGACCTCAGCACCAAATGATCTTCTTGAAGATTGAAAGGTGTGAGGCCCCCGAACTATTTGGGTTAAAGCTCAGAGACTATAATTATAATATATAATATAATTTAGGCGAGAAACAAAGACGCACATGGTAATGGGTTTCACTGTACTTTTGAGAGAGGATGACAGGGACTCCAGGCTATTATCACAGAATTCAATTAGCATTATTTGTGGAATTTAGCATTCGCTACGCTTTATTGCTGATTAGTTATCTATTTCAATGAGGCCAGAACCAGACTAGCTGTTCATACACAAGAATATCAGAAACACAATTATAATGGATGGCCTGGCTAGACCTAGATTTATCCATCGCTACAGGCTGTGTATGAACCCAGATGAAAAAAACTATACAAGTGCCTCATCCAAAAGGTCAAATTAGAAGAATGAATTAGCCAGCCTGAGATTCATCTAATGACTAATACTTGGTGTGATTTTTGTTTTAAAGTGATTGTCTCCTTGTCGACGAAGTGTAAACGCAGACAGAGTGAGACTTAAACGTGGTACACCTTCAATGATCCTCAATCAAAGAAAAGTGAAACAGCTCTTTTCTTTCATCCAGCCCCAGTTGTGTCTCATAGCGAGCCATTATTAACGCTCAAATGCTTTCTCTCTTTCTCCGAGCGATGTCCGGGCCCCTGTTTCCTGGTGCCAACGGATGTTAGCGACAGCATAGCGGTGGGAGAAAATTGCATATTATTTACCCGGCGCCTTCAATATGCCACTTTTCCACTCTATAGCCTGCAGCTTACAACCCACAGCGCGGGCCCGGACACACACAGAGACCCACAGTGGCACGCTCACATGAATGCCAATGCGCGGAAAACCGGGCTCGGCGTTAAAGCTCTTAGTCACTCTTGCTTGGGTTATTTTTTTTGTTGTTGTGGTGATATTTCGGCCTGACGTGTCATTAAAAAATTGTCACGGGTTCTGGTGGAGTGATTTTGGCTTTCCGAACGGAGGGGGAGGAGGGAATGATGTGGCGGTGCCGGGCCATGCGTGTAAACTCAGCCCTCGGGGACACATCACCTCCTTCCTGTGGCCTGATGGAGTTAGATATTCTCCCCGCACTCTGCTCAGGGGCTGCTAGTATTTTTTCGGTCACACATGGCTCAATCACATGCGACCTCCTTGGATGTCACGGCCGCGCGCAGAGCTACAAACTGTGGGATATCAGATCAGACTGGTTTTTTTTTCCCCATTCCCTTCTCAATCATTCCCGTTATGTCTCGCTCGGCTTGCTCCCCTCCCGTTCTTTCCCTCCACTGTTTCTCCTCGGAGACGGGGTGACCCAGGTCTGTCGTCTTGAGGAACCGGCAAGCTGGGTTGCTCAGACAGGCGGGAAAATGTTCCATTTCTTTTCTTTTTTTTTTTTTCCTTTTCTCTTACTTCATCTGAGTAAGTCACCTCTGCACCTCTCCATTAGAGTGTGAGATTGCAGGACCGGGCCGTTACCGAGCCTGCACGGGGTTTTCCAATGCAGATAAAAGGAATTGTACGTCCTTTAAAACTGTGCATCGCTCTTGTTGTGGATGAATTTGCAGACGGACGTAGGATGTGAAATTTCCCATCAGCTACCTTACAAATTCCAATTTCAGTGGATTTACTAAGGGTTTCTTGATGTAGCGTGTGTCACTTGAGCTCTAGCCTGAAGGGAAACAAATCCTATTCCTTATTATTGACACAGCATCATCATGTGCTCAGAATGATTCAGAGAAACATTTGCTTGTTGTTTAAACTAATGCTTTGTATAGCACTCAATACTAATCCTCCACTACAAATCACTTTATTGGCATGATGGATTCCGCCCTAATCTTTTGAGTGCCACATATCAGAGGATAAATGCAAAATCCCCAAAAATTCAAACATTGATGTATGTGTCCCGTTAAAGTGACAACGGAGGTGTGCTGGTGAGATAAGAGCCACTTTCACTTTCACTTGCTGATGGGAAGACATTACTGGTGAATGAACGACTACTCAGACATAGACCGGTGTCATTTATTTGATGATAATCTCACTTTTTTTTTAAACAGTAGAATGGGTTTTGTGACAATCCATAAAAATCCGACAACTCAAAGTTTTAGTTTGTAGATGGATCCCTATCTACGCTGGAGTCATTTACCTTTTAATAAATGTACGCTCATGTCCGCACTCTAACCTTGACTCGTATCGATTCTGCGTTAGTAAAATTTTTACCCGCTGTAGCTTCCTGTCAATAGCCATCGTGTGGATATATCCTGTAAGATTAACTGCCTCTAGGAATAAATCAAACACCTGTTAGGCCGCGAGGAAAAGGACCTCGGATGAGATTGTGCCGTTGTTGGTTTTAAAACAGTACAGTGCCTCACAAACAAACCAAGTGTAACTAAGAATAGAGGGTTTTCTGGGGGCAAAGCGCTCCTGGGATTATGAACAACTGCTGCGTTAGGCTCCATCTGAAGCACAAAGTTGATGAGCAATACCCAGAGAGAACAGGGAGTCCGCCGTCGGAGCAGGCAGAGAGGGTCGATAGAACAGCTGCACCATTACGGCTCGGCAGACTTAGCCGATCTGTACTGTCAGTGGTAACAAGGGTCTTATCTGGCTTTTTGTCTCGTGATACACATCCGAGGTGCGCTCATTTTAGGGAGGCCCATCTGACAAGACACAAAGTTTACAAACAGCCTCATTAGGCGCTTCCTATTACCTGCACCCTGGCGGCAGCGTCCTGTTTGATCCATTTGATGACCGTCTCGTAGACCAGCTCCTCTGCCTTGGTGTTGAGGCTGTCGTTGGACAAATAGGCCACTAGGTCCTCTTTGGACACGCTCAGGATCTCCTCCTGCCCCGCCACCTGCAGCAGCACAAGAATAACAAGGCACTCCATTATCTCCAGGTTTCCGCCGTTGGTTTCAAATGTCAAAATAACTTATGACAATCAAAACTTTTTACAGTTTGGAGAAAATACAACAAGTGTACAGAGCCTGCGTCTTTGACAGCTTTTGACAACTTCTGATCATAATACTCACAGGATGACTCCGGCTCTCTGGGCTGTGAACAAATTCATTTTCTTTTTCTATTTCTCTGATTTATGCAATATGACATCTTGACAAATTTGTTATGTGTATTCAGGTACAGTTTAGCCCCACATAACTCCATATCTCACTCTTTTCTTTACAAGGCATGTGCACAGCTACAGTAGCCCCGCAGGGACATGCTATTGTCTAAAAACAAACAATGTGAAAATAGCTCTGAATGTGTGCTCTAATTGAAACACCAGCCGTGCTCTGTTTGTCTGTTCTTGACGTGTGTAAGAACTTTAACTCTAACTTGAAGCTTTAAATATCCATTTTTCCCATGTCTTTTATTTTGATTCAATTGTACATGATGTGTTCTATTTGTTAGACTGTATCCTACACAATGCACTTTCAAATCTATTTCTTAATAGTGTGCCATCTGGAAATTTTTATTCTTTAAATCCAAGACCATAAACTGCTGAAAACCTTTGTTCTGGACCTTGAACTCGGCCATACATAAATGTTTGGAGCGGAAAAACTGTTTTCCCTCTGCAGACCTTGAAGAAGTCAACAATTGAACATTAAACGTGCCAAGCTTAGAGTAAACACTTTACTTTCCACTGTGCTGTCCTACAAAATGTAAATGCTTGATTTTAGGTAAGTCACTTAGTCATTTATTGGTCACTAAAAGCATCTATTAGAGTTGGAGTTAGATTTATTTGCTGTTATTTTCTCGGTGGTAAGGGCTTAACTCGACAGAAATCACTTAATGGGCTGTTCACAGAGATCGTAAATCTGTACCCACCTCGGGAAAGTTCTGCAGAGCAAACGCCTTAGCCATGTTATGGAGCTCTGTGCAGCTCATAGCTTCAGCCATAGCCAGCACGCCCAGACAGTTCGCCGCAGTCAGCTGCTTCTCTGGAGTCGATAAAGGCCGTGCAGCGAGGGAAAAAAGGCAGACGGGGAGAAAGGCAGAGAGAAGAGAAGGCAAAACAAGTGAGGAACAAAGACAAGCCAATTGATTAAGACGGTGGAAAAACATCATTCAGTTGTCTGTAGAAAGATCACAGATGTAGAGGGCTTCAGAGGCAGCAGGTAAAACACACTCACGGCATTTTGGGGGCTCTATCTGCTTGGGACTAAGGGAGAACACGTATAATAACTCAAAACAGCTCTGGGGACAAACAACGAGGGGAATCGATCGCTCAAAACCCAGCACAGACCGCTGGATTTGGGATTAGCTGGGCCACTTAAAAGGAGCCCTGTCACACAGCAGAGAATATATGAAACTAACCCAGCAGCCAGCCAGCAGGGGAAGGCCCCACACTACCGGCTCTGATCTTTGGGAAAGGTCCATTTAAGTGGCTTTGTCTGTAATATTAGTTTTCAACGCACTCTGCTATTTGTCAAAAGAGGGAAACGTACCGGAGTTAGAGCGGACACATGTACACGGCTGCATCAGCTGGCCACAAAGAGAGGCCTGATTAAACAATAGCCATCAAGCAAAGCAGCGGCTGGCCTTTTATCACTAGAGACAGAGTCCGAGAGCGTTTCCTGAGCAAATACGAGCCAATAAAGGTCAGCGAACATCTGCTCAATCACAACTAAACAAAACTACAGAACAAATAAAGCAGGATTCATCATGCATCAAAGAATGGGCCATGAGCTCTGCTATTTCTGTTGAACACATTTTTTAACAATAAACCATTGTATTTATCACATGTCATTTATGCCACTACCTTTGTTTTTTTTCTGATAATACACAAAGCACATGGCAAAATGTCTTGTTTAAAGTGTATTTCACCCACATTATATAAATGTTACTACTATTTTTAATCACTCCAGCATTTTTAGGGTTTTGGGCTTTTTGGATTAATTTGATAGAGTAGACAGTAGCTATGAAGTGGCATGCAATGAACCAAATTAATCACTGAGGCACTCACATACCCAACAAAATTGCCAGTGTAAATTTGAAACAATATTTCTTTGAAATTGGAGTCACTTGCTATGTTCTGAAGCTTCTTTTTAATAAAATGATTATGGCTGATGCACAAAAATTGTTTTAACACAACACTCTTCAGGATTTATAAGGTAAAAGGAAAGGGTTAACTGTTTATAGCAGTGGTTCTCAAATTATAGAACAAGAACCACTGGTGGTACTTTCTTCAGTGGAACCTTTATTTTAAATTATAATATTATACTCTGGTTTTAACATTGCTTAACTATAGGGTCAGTCCTAATTTAGTTCTTAATAATTTTCACATTTCAATATAAAGGTGCAGTTTAAAGTACTGCCTAGTTAGTTACTCCTATACTATACTCCTTACTGTGTATGACCTGTAATCAAACACAGAAGAGTTGGTGGCACTTGGAGAGCCTAATATTTATTAAGATGGCATTTATTGTGAAAGGTTTTCAGTATCGTCTTGCAGCATAGTTTGATGAGCAATGAAGGCTAAAAGGTTGTTTACTTGTAACTTGTCCTTAAACCTAGCCTTTATTGTTTATATTATTAGCATATATATGCACTCGCTCATACACAAAACAAGAGGTATGTGCAAACTGAGTTGAGACGTCACAACATTTCACAAACACAAAAAGCTCAGCTTTTTGAAAAAAGTGCTTGTTTGTGTGACTTAAAACCAAAAAACATAGAAAAAGAAACATTTTCAAAGATAAATACCTAGCTACATGTGAACAGGGGATAAATCACAGAGTAAAAACACTCAAGGTCATTATCACACCACACTAAAGCGGATCCAATAAAAACTCCTCTCTGAAAGACTGTTACTTTTTTAGGTTAGATAAACTCAGAGATAGTTGTGTGAACAGAAGTGGTAGAAGTAGGTCGAGGAGATGTTTGCCATTTCTCCGCAGTGTATTTGTTCCACACTTCAATACCATCTGACACAGTATCAATTTCTCTGTGCTCAAGGACACAGTCGTGCGGTATCTTTCCACCTTCTAATGCACCGAAATGCCATGAATCTTGTCGTGGGAGAATGGATTGACGTCTCACTGGAAATGAAGTCTACAAATGGCTTCCCTGTTTTCCCTGTTTGTGCCCAAATGGAGAAAAACAAATCAATAACGCGGCAGCCGCTGCTCCCCTTTACTCTCTTTTCAGTCCTATCCTGGTGGTGACCTTTTTACCAACATGCACTTCCCTTGTGTTATGGATACCCAAAACATTGTATTAAACTGAATGCAAAAGCTGACCTTTGCAGCTTTTTGCAGTGTCTATGCCATTAAAGTGTGGAACATGCCATTTGCTTTTCATGTGACCCCTGTGGGCTCCAGAAAAAAACCCTCCTCTCATTCGCCCCACTTTCCACACCTTGTCTAAGTATCAATCTGTTTTGCTATTTTTCGATTCAATCACGGCTCAGGCCAAAAGATTTGACATTTAAGTGACAATTGTTCCCTGACCTTTTTAGAAATCTGCCCCCGTGCTCGGCCTGGCCCAACGGGAGGAGATCAGAGGCGCCGCGCCTGTCAAAGGTTTGCAGGCACAAGTCTTACTACGCAGTGGTTAGCTTTGGAAACATGACATAAAGGAGCAGGATGTGCCACATTCAGTTAGGAAATGTACACTTTATATTTCTGGACAGCTGGACATAGTGACAGCTGATAACATTAGATACACGACAGAACAGGAAAGTGCACATGGGGATATTATGCAGCTAAGGCCGCATATTATCATAATCCAGTATGAAGGCAAACACATGTTCAAAGAATATCTTTAAAGCCCTGACAAAGTGACAAACTAGAAATCATTTGTAACAAATTGGTTTCATACATGACCACAGAGATATTTATAGAGTAATAGTCATAATAATGTTGTTTAGTATTGCATTGTAATAAACTGAATTATATTATTAACCACATTCATTAAGGAAATGTACACTTATATATTCTTATATATTCTGGACAGCTGGACATAGTGACAGCTGATAATATTAGATACACAACATAACAGGAAAGTGCACATGGGGATATTTCATGTCCAGCAATGTCTCAAACTACAGTATCAGTAAACATGTTTTATTGTTTGACAGCTTTACACTACACAATACACACACATTAAAAGTGTGTGAGAACATGTCCCATTTGGTATAGCAATAATTGAACTTTACTCAGAATAAAAGATCTGGACTTCCAATAGTCAAATGGTGCCACACACTTTGAATTTAGATTCTTATTTTGACATGGAAATATTAATGTGTCATATTGAAGCCCATTATATTATTTTTGCAACACAGACATTGTGACTAATAGAGTAATAACGATAAATCAGTGATGAGCCCTAGTGCAATCCACTACTAGTTGATGGTTGATTTAGTACCAGGCAGCAAAGAAATAAGCAAAAAAATGATTCATGTTCAAATGTTTCAGTTTATCCACTGCTGCAGTCTTCAGGGAGTTTCAATTCCTTACACCATCCTGCAGTGAACTCCACCTACACCACTAAGGTGAAAATATTAGTCTCACTATCTGAAATGAGTAAAATACCAACAAATATTAGGAAAGTCTTTGGAAGCTTCAAGGCATTTATTGAGTGCACAACTCTCGAGCCTTAAAATCTTAAATTTTGTTATTAGGTTGTGAGGAAATGCATTCAGATCAGCAGTTTGCAAATAACAATGGCCTTAAAACTATCTTTGGTAACACAACTGTGCTGACATTTAGATTAAATTAAAGTGGAATATCTTGAGATGGCCACAAAAGCACTGCAGCCTTGCATCCATTTCTAATATCTAGCCATTCATCTTTGTGAAGCACGGTTGCAGCCGGAACCAAAAGTAGACTAGACTTTTAGGAACACAAGCCCCTTTATTTCTCACATCATTGTCTCGCTACAGGAAGTAGTTACTTTGGGCCAATTGCAAAAAGAGCTTGCATAGTTTGTTTGTTTTACTTCAGAAAAAAGCCAGTCTACTTTTTTTTTTGCAAACTGTAACATAAACATAGGCACAAGGTTGACTCACGGGATTTTGGTGAGAGAAATTCCCATCCCTCATGAAAAGGAAGAATAAAAAGGCCTTTTACTGTCTATTATCAGCCCTAGATGGCAGTATTCATGGGGTACTTGCTGATTCTTCTGTAGTGTTTTCAAAAAAGCAGGGGGCTCCTGAAAAGCTGTAAAAACACTAATCTATTCTGCTGTGTTCGTACCTAGGAATGAGACGCAGACTTTGCAGAAGGTGTTGAACTGGAACTTGTTGGCGGCCTCCAGCAGTGTCTTGGCGTTGGCCGAGTCGATGACCAGCGATCCGGTGTACACAAACTCCAGCAGCTGCTCCAGCACGTCCGCACTGATGTTACTCATGTTCAGCTCCAGCATCTCCCCATTCCTTGCCTCCCCAGACGACCTGATCGACCAATCAGGGCAAAGAGAGGTCAGTTAGAGAAGTTTATTGAAAAGAAGCGACTGGATAAAAAGAGAAATACATAGGCTACAGAAAACACCTGGGCCAGTACAAGAGTGGGGAGAAAATAAGAGAATCATTACACCATAAAGATATCAAAGCAAAGTGGAAAATGACAAAAACACAACTTTGGATGAGACTATTTTCTATGAGACTAGCAGATTTGCTTTAACTACAGTGCTGCATCTGAAACAAAATGTACTCTCGGGACAAAGATTAGGCAAAAAAAATAAATTAAAGTTATTGCTTTCAAGAGGCATGCCATTACAAGTGTTCATGTATGCATAGTTTCATATGTGGACATGCATACATGGCAGAGCTCACACATGGACAGAGAGTGACACATGACATATGCAGAAAGTATGCGGCTGTCCGCTGCTTTGGTGAGTCTACACTGCTGGTGTGTGAGTGTTGGATATCAGAGAAGTGTATCCACTCCTACTGGCATGGTGTAAGAGGTTCCAGGGAGCGCTTGGATGAGCAAATTAAATAGAATATGATATCCCTGCGTAATGCTGAGTTAAAATGTGCTGGAGAGTGGAGGGCGCTTTCTGAAGTGGGCCACGCCGTGACTTCACCGGGATCGAATGGCCTGAGATTAGTTCACATGCAGGGTCCCCCCGGGGGAGGTATGAGAGCGTTAAATAACACCCCGCCACCCATGTTTAATGCCCCATGTGAAACAATAATCCACTCAAGGGCAGAATAAATGGAATCAAAGCCCCGCAGAAGGCATGCCCCCACTACTACGCCTCTCTCCCTGCGGCTATGGACGTCAACAATATGAAAAGTAGCCTACATTAAGATGGATGGAGCTTGTTTGCTTGTGTCACTCATGGCGGCGTAATGATAATGCTCTGTCTGTGCATGTGCGCGCTGTGCCTTTTTCTGTTGGCGCTAGTCTTGTTGGATTAGAAATCATGGCAAACAGTCAGCTTTTAGTGAGACGGCAAAAACAAACAAGATGAGACAGGTAGACAGAATGGTTAAAGTGAAGAGATGAGGCAGGAGGAGTAAGAGGAAGGTGGGGCGAGACGGTCCTTCCACAGGGAGCCAGCAGCCATCCTTCTGAAGGAGGGGTTGGGTTGTTCCATGACTGTGCCTTGGTCGTTTAAATAAGAGATAACCCCGCCCCACCACGCCCAAAAAAAGCCACCATCACCACACCTAAATGAAGTCCCCGCTGCAATATTCATCAGTCGCCTGTAGTGTATGAACTGAGACATTAGTTGTCATTTTAAAGCGCAATCAGGAGGTGAAAGGGTAGAAGGACATCCAAAAAAAGAAAATTAAAGTAAAAAAAATTAAAATAGACAAATGGCATTTATCACTGGATGGCTGGAAAAACCAAGGTAGTTACTCATTTTCCTCCTGCAAAGCAAAAAGCCACATAGTGTTATTGCCCCTTTTTCCGCACAAAGCCCTGCGTTGGGGGCAGGTAGTAAAGAGGGAGATGGGAGTGTACTTGAGGGTTAAAGTGATGGAGAGGAAGGGGGGTAAGAAAAAGGAGGGGAAAGAGCTAAAAATAAAGGAAGAGCATGCTCATCAAACTTGGTCAATTAGTGCAATAGGAGCTGGCTGGAGTGGCAGTTTGTTTTGTCTGAGCACTTGTGTTATGGAAATGACTTTCCCTGAGCTTCTAAAAGAGGTGGATATTTATGCTGCGTCTGATTGCAGACAGGAATTTAAATGGAGGACAGGAGAGACAGAGGGAGAGGAGGAGGAGGAGAGACAGGGCTGAAGTGAGGAAGAGAGAAAAAGGTGAGTGGGGATGGATGGGCACGTCCAGGCTGGGATATTTGTTTGTGAAAAATGCACCACTTATTCCAGAAGAAGTCTTAAAAAAAAAAAAAAAATCAGCCCAAACTGTCAAAACGGTGGTGAACAGAGGTAAGGAAAGGGAATGAGGAGAACATGAAGCACACACACACACACACACACAATCTCACACACAAGTCTTAATACATCCTTTAACCTAAAAAAAGCCCGTACGTTTTATATGGTGCACATTTAGCTTGTTCAACAACACCATTTATTCTGCGGCGGCAAACCGACGAAACAAGATAGAAACCCCTTCAGAAGCCAAGCCGGAGCTAAAAATGGCTCATATTTACATGTCCTGTCAAGACATAAATCAGAATTATATAAATAAACAAACATAATGCGCTAGCTTTGTCATTGTTTGGAGTGTTTCATGTGTTCGCCGTTTGGTATCGAGGCCGCAGTATTTCATTTCTAGCGCTGGGCCGCGACAGACTTACAAGGCTTTGTGCTTGGGAAAAGTCCAACTCCGAGGAGGACTCTCTGGAGGACAGGAAGGACATGGTAACAGGTGGAGAGTGAAAAGCCCAGCGCTCCGTCTGAGTGTCAACACAAGGCCAACAGAGGGGAACATGTGTGCATTGGTTTGATAGGTTTATTGAATGGGCAGAAAATGGAAAAAGTCATGAAACCATACTATTTCTTAAAGGCATTGGTGCAGCGTGGAAAGTTTTATTTTCAACAGTTTGGGCCTTTTCCCCATTTCAGTGCATGTCAATGAATAATTTTCACGTGGCACTCAGAGCTCTGAAATGACCTCAGCCGTTTCTCCAAATGTCCTTGTTATGCAGCACAATCCGCACACAGCTGTAATGAGTTTTCTGTTGCTTTGTCTGTCATCCAAATAAAACTGTTGACAGTGTGTTCTGACTGTAGCAAAACAAGGACGCCGTTTCTGGAAAGACACGCGGCTGGTAATTAAAACTTTTCAACGGTCTGAGCGATAAACCTGCGACTCCGAGGTAGGATTTGTTGTGAAATGTTAAACGGCGCCGAACAGTGTGTCTTATTAAAATGTGAGGCGTGTATTTTCACTGTCCTGTCTTCCCTCAGGCGGAATGAAGGCTGTGCACTTGGGGCTCAGCTGCGGTGTTCAACAGGGCCAACGCTGTAATGGGCTTTAACACTGCGCTGGAGCCGTCTCATCGTCATAACACTCTCTGACTCACAAGCACAGAGCAGCCCGGGTCGACTCCGACAAGGAGAGCGGGGACGAGGGGAGAAACAAATGGTGAGGAAGGATGTGTCAGGACCGGAGCTTTTTTACATCACCGCGGTGCCAGCGACGCAGTGGCCATAAATTAAATGCCTGCAGAGCGCACTTATTGCAAAAAAATCCCAAGAGGTAAAATGGAATTACTGGAGATGATCTGTCTCTGTGCGCCGTGCGACGGCCCTTTAAAAGATAGGGTAATAGGCTTTTGGGCGGGGGCGAGGGCACACGTGTGCGTACACTCTGAAGCGCCATTACATGCTTCATATCAGGGCAGAGCAGCTTCAGTGAACACGTATTGTAAGACTTCAAGTTCATGTGAGAACAGACTTTTGAGAAAACTCCATTAAAGTACACATCACTTGAAGTATTCTATTTAAAGCTCATGAATATTAAGGAGCAGGTGTAAAGTATCTCTCAGGCAGAGATTTTAAAATATGTAAAACGAATGGTGATAATGACATTTTAATTGCAATAAAACATGCTCACTTTTTAGATGATTTTTAGTTGGTGGGTACTAGAGCATGAGCATGTTGAGCAGTGTTGTGTCTCTCTGACTAACTGAGAATTATGTCCTTGCTTCAAATGCTCACAAAAACACTTAAACCTGCTGTGCATGACTTTTTTTGCTTTAAAAAGCTAAGTGACAGTTGTCTGATTATTGGTAATGCATTCACGAGGTGGAGATACATGTGGGAGTACATCAGTCTAACACTCAACTCAAAGCTCGAAGTTTAAGGTAAGTTCTCAAACTTTGTAGATACACTGAAATGGTTCAGTTTTACTTTAATACAATAAGAGCAAACTTATTGTTGTGTGGGAAGTTTTCTGCTACTACAGCTTCAAGTGTACTACTAGTACTACTACTAGTGCAAGAACATGTTGCGCTGGAGGATAAGCACTTTCTGACCCTTCAGTACAGTATCTGTACTTCTCTAGTACTTCTAATCTAGAATTTTGTCCTTGCTTCAAATGCTCACAATAACAATAATGCATAGGCTTGACTTGAGTACACTGAGAAATTGTCAAGTGCCAGCTGCACACAGCGCTGTCAGGGTTGCGTTGGCCTGACTAGGTGTCTGTGCTCTTGAGAATACAGGGTTAGAGATGTTGGCCGGATTCTTTCTCCTTCTATTATCTGTCTCTCCTGCTTCCATTCACTCTCATAACAATGTGGGTTCTGCTGAAGCTAACATGGAAACCTGGAAAAGTGACCTGAGCTTCTCGTCTTTGACTCTGACGGACTTAACTTCCAGTATTCTACCACCAAAATACTATACGCCAACTTTTCTATTATGCCTGGTTTGTTTGACCTTCTCTTGTCAACATATTGTTGCTCAAATGTCATTTTCATTAAGTCAAGGTTCTGTGCTCCTTATGGCTGTTGATAGTTGTCATATCAAAACTATCGCATCTGACAATATTTAGTCGTATAACAAATTCAAGAGATAATCTTAAGTGTTATGTGAAATGAGAAATTATCTATTTTAGACATAAACAAGTGAAAAATGACTGCATTGTGGCAATAGATTGAAGTAGTTTTACACTGAATTAACTGATTAATGAGGACTTCCTCTATTAAACTGTCAAATTAAACAAGAGGAATCAGTCAATGAAGCCAGCACAGGCATAAAGAGGAGTGTGATGAAACACACGGGGCTCCTCTGGGAGCTTCAGAGTCTTTCAGGGCTCCTGTATTTACGCATTAATCATGTGGCTCTGTCCCGGATAAGAGGCATGCATAAGATCATCTGATAGACAGGCTGACCAGCAGGGGGCCTTCAGTTCGCTACAAAGTCACTTCACAGGCTCACAGGAAGCTTCTTTACCATTATCAAGGTCAGTGAAAGAAGTGACGTGTCTTTTTTATTCATGGGGTGTGTAAGAGCGACGTAGATGTAGCTCTGTGGCCATTCTACCTCTGATCTTCCTCTCTCCGTCCCCATTCAGAGAGAACAAGAGTATCGCTGACGAGTGGGGAGGGTGCAGCGGCTGATAAGAGTTGGCTGTGGAGGCTGTGGAGGCTGCGGGCGAAAGTGCCAAACTTCCCTAAGGCGTTCCGGCGCCGCTGGTGACTCGTGCGTCTTTCTGTTTGCCTTTGTCTGCACTCAGCACTTCATCTCTAGCCATGCAAGCACAAAACACACACACACAAACACACTGAGGTGGCAAAACAACTATGGGTCCAAGGGGCTTTCAATCAAGCTGAAAAACACCTGCAAGGATGTGAAGGAAGGATGAGGACATAAGGGAATAATAGTATTCCCTCCTCAGAAAACAAGGCAGATAAAAAGAGATTCTATACCACTATACACACTTGTAGAGACACTTTAAAAGCGGATGCATGCACACACATGTAAACCAGGCAGAACAAAACCTAATGAAGACAAAAATATGAAGTATGAATAGGGGAATACTTAGATCTACATCAAATGAATACATTAGTGAGAGGTGGTATTAACCTGTGGAAGTGATAGTTCGGTCAGCTGTCTTAGATGTTCTTTTGAATATGACTCAGAAATGTCTTTTATTCTACTAACCAGCATGTATTAGCATATGAAAAGGGTGTTTTGGTGCAAAACTCAAGAATTAGCAACAGAAAAGTATGGCGCTTTGGGAGGCTCGCCCAAAGAAGACAATGTGCTTTTGGCAAATCATCACCTGCGTAACAATGTATGCTTCTTTATTCTTTTGTCCCTTGAGATTCAAAAACATCCCCAGTCATGGAACATTTTCACTGCTCGTTCAAAAAATGGAAATGTGGTTAAGAATCGCTCCTACATGGGGAGGAAAAGTAATGACGAGGGTTGACCTTTTGTCTGTTTTTTTTTTTTTTGTTTTGATTTTTTTTCTAGTCTCCAGATTCAGATACATTCATTTGAGCAGGAAGAGGGAGGAATGGCTGCTGGCCCTGTGCTAGGAACCAAAGTCTTCGCCACACCTGCAAGAGAGAGAGGGGAAGGGAAAAGAAGCAACACAAATGTGCCCTATGAAAAGAACAGATCGGATCAACGGCCGGTGGTGGAGGGGGGGTGGTTGGGGGGGAAGCGAAGGCAAACCTTTTCACCAGGTCCTTGAAATACAAGCTGCAGGAAGCTAGAACATTTTGGTGGACTTCAAACTCTTTGCCTTCAACAATTATTTTCAGGTCTGTAAACTCTTTCGCTCTGCGCTGCTGGTTCAACTCCTTCAACATCTCTGTAGAACAAGAAAAAAAGAAACAAGACAATGCCACATTTGGGTTTAGTTCTCACTGCGATACATATATGTGCATTTAAAGCAAGACAACAAGAAAGTGCAGAAGAATCAGTGTACATTATGTGGAAGAGAAGAAATGACAAATTTGCATGTATCGGCAAAAAAAACCAAAGGACAATAGGAATGATCATTAGCTCACATGTTTTATATTCTACAGATGGCTATCCACTAACAAAAGCATGCATAGAACTAGGAATATTAACTCTACATGTGTATGACATTGAAAACTAAATAAGTACATGAGAAGATATATTCTGTCAAAGTACACAGCAGCATCAACTTCAATGGCAGAAAAGCTGAATGAGATTTTAAATGGTGTAGAAAGTGATGTGGGCTGAAAACAGAAACACTGTCAATGCATTATTCATAGTGAAATCAAATTCTTTGGCTTCACACTAGTGCCCTACTCAGCAAAGAGTTGACCTTCAAACGTCGCTCAATGGGCAAAGGGGAGAGAAAAAAAACAAAACAAAAAAAACAGTAGCTTATCCCAAAATCCTGCTTCATTCTCTTTCTTCGAAACAACTCACGAAGCCCCCAACCCCTCCCGCTTTCCTCGCACTCTGGGAATAAAAAAATAAGAAAAACAGGGACGGAACAAAATGTAACGCTCGGGGCAAACCGATGCGGAGTTGAAGGCCACAGCGAGTGTAATGCTCGGTGTTAGCGTCACGTCGGCCCTGGCCTAACTGTGGCGTCGGGTCGGAGGCGCTTGTTTCTCTGCGTCTTAATGAGACACCATGAGGGGACGCTGAGAGTGAAAGTCAGCGGGGGGGCCAGCAACTTATTCCACGGCCTTAGGAGGGATCAGCGGCATCGCAGCTTTGTTACTCTCCCACTGAGAACGCAGCTAAAACACAATACGGAGAGAGTCACAAACAAAGCCACGCGTGTGAGAATGTGGAGGGGATATATAGAAAGACGGGCTATGGCATTGTTATTGTAATGTATTTTATTGTAGGCTCTGTGGGCTGGGAGATATGTACATTGTGTGTACACTGACTGGTGTAAGTTATGAGCTGCTAATAGGTGCGGTATAATTAGTGTATTGCCTGTAGTAGATTCGATTATTGACCCAGTCTTGAGAGAGTAAAGCCATATATGACAAGTCTATGACGTAAGTGCATTTTAAATAAACAAAGTCCTTCTTGAAGAAATGAATTTAGAAGTATAGTGCATAGAGCTTATTTATACCCTAGTCACACCATACGATTTTGGCACTGAATCAATCATTTATCGCAAAATTATATGCCGTAACTAAATCTGAGGCCGTAGGTCGCACAGTGGGATCAATCACGAGGGATCACACAGTGCTATGACCAAAGAGTGCTTGAAAGAAATTTAGGACAATCATAGCAATTCCTGCAAGAACAGTCGTTTTATACAACAGTTAGCCTTTTTTGTCCCAGCTATGTAAACAAATGTTACACTAAGACCTTTTTTTCTCCCAAATTTTATTGCCGTTTTGAACATCACTCACTCACGCTGTCTTTTCTGGTTCATAGTTGAATCGTAACTTTTCTTTTCGTGCAGTAGAGGTTGCAGCGAGTTCGAAAAACAGTCCGGGAAAAAAAAAGTGAACAGGGCTTTAAACTGCATTATGTTTTCAAAGGGATTCATGGCTATGGGTGCACTATAGTACTCAAATGTAAAAAACTGTATACTATAAAAAAATTCTTATGAACCATATGAAGAAATAATCAACTGTGGAAGGGCTTTGACTGTTCAAGACAACATAGACTGTTCATATACACCCGACATACACCACTACTTCAAAAATTCTTATCTTATTGTCAGATGGAACACTGTACTATGGAGATGCTTTGTCATTTGTGGTTGTGTAACTCAAGCTGTTTTGCACTAGTGCCAGCCCAGTTTCCTGTGTGAATCTGATCAGACTTGGGATTGTGCTGGGGCCACCCAAGTTGGGAGTAAGGGAGTTTTTGGTTCTCATCCTGAAAGAGCTCCATGCTTGTGGCAGACTCAACGATGGGATTTAATTAACCCTGAATGGCATTTGCCCCTCTCTTTGGCTCGAATACCCTCTCATTTAGCTCCCGGCCGTTCCCCTGACTGACACTGGAGGCTACGCTCAGAATTAAATCAGTAGATGAAATTATACAGTATACAGACACATGACAAATAAAGAGCAATTCGCTGGCACACTTTGGTAAAAGCCTTTTCTGTGAGCGGCGCATCATTCACAGTTAGAGCGTCATGGAATTAATGGGCAGCGAGAAAATGACCTGGATATTAAACCCGCTGAATACCGAGTGGGGGAAAGTAGTAACAGATGCAATTTTTTGCCCGGTGTGTCTTCTGTGTTTTGACGCACAGCTGCATTGTTTGAGCGAGGCACACAAAGACCAGCATTTGCCTTGTCTTTCATCCATCTCTCTCCGCCTACATTCCACTCCGTTGCTGCTTGTCATAGGGCCAGCTATCTGATTACTGTGTGGCCATCCGCTGTGAATAGTGAATGCACAGTAGTTTGGAGTTTGCATTAGTGAATCTCCAGCGACCGATATGGCTCTCACCTTCAATCAGCCGCGCCACATACCATCCACCGGGTGCGGGAAGAGAGAACTGCACTTGTTAGTGAACAATGGCTGCCTCCCTCGGAGCCTTGGAGACGTACCTGAATGCCTGATAAAAGAGCTAATTGTGGCTTCTTTGGGGTGGATCTACGCGGCCCGAGAACAACTCATCAGCGCTGCGTACCATGAAACTGCACGTGGCGTTCCTATTCTGGGCTTTGGCTTGGAGTGTGGTGATGCACAGCGAGGTTCAATGGGGCCCCGGCGCCTTTGTACTCCCAAACGTCTCAATACGCTTAAAGGAAAAGTGTCAATTTCTGCAACATTTAATCGAATCACACGGCGGAAAATATAAATAGAACTTTGCTTTTTAATAACAATGAGGACCACAAACATTGCTACTACATCTTAACAGAGTTTCCTGCCCCTAAGAGGTTTGTAGTAACCCCCTTTACTCCCTGTTCATGATTGGTTGACACACTGACGGCACAGAGGTAAGGAAACCGTGCCAGTTCTGCTCTTCAGCCTAGTAACCCCACACAACTGTCAAACATCTCTGAGCGGAGCGGCCAATGAGGACCCTTGGTGTAAATCCAGTAACCTATCAGCGCGTTGCGGGGCTCCCGACTACACACTACTACGCTTTACTACTCTAACGTGTGCTACGTCACGCCACGCGCCGCAATAGGCTGCCGTACGAGGCCGGGACAGCGTGTCATTGGCTGGAGATTTGGAGCCATTTTAGGGGGTCCACATGTAATTTTCATGCACAGTCGGGACCCTCCATTTTGTGTTCATGCAAAAACATAATAAAGGTTTAGCCAATGGGATGATTTATGCTGAGTACGTTGTTAAGTTGAGCTGTCGGTGCGTTTAAAGGTCAAGAGGCACTACAACGACCATTAACACATCTCAATCAGAAAAATCTACAACATAAAAGGCCAGACCTTCAGAGATAGTCTTATAAAATCTGTCAGAAAAACGCAACCTGTGACCTTAAGTAAAAATAAAAGCGCATTTCAGGGGTGATCATTTCGTGAGGAGAATTTTCTTTTTTAAATAAATGTCAATGAAAAACAAATATAAACAATCCAGTGAGATGACAAAACTGTTCTTGACCACTTTTCTCCAGTTCTTGCTCGGTCTCTCCGTTTGATCCTGGTCTGATCCTTAGTGAACTCGTGACGCACGGCGGGGACACTGATGTGTTCACTCTGACCTTTGTGTTCCCTTTAAACTTCAAACAATCAATGTGTACAACACTCAGCTTAATTAGCCAATACTAACCACTGCAGGCTCAATACGTCAATGTACAACTGTGCCGTCAAGTATAGGCTCACAGCACTATACGGCCTACATCTACAGGGGACTGATACTACTGACTTACACCACTATCAGAACATCGTACACATGCATTTTATTATCTGTGCATTTAGAAGGTGTGTATTTGTATAGTTGGTCCAGTAAAATTATTATGATTTTATTCTGCATATTTAATAGCATTTGTAAAGCATGTTGATTATATGAAGCTAAAAAACTATTAAAAAGCTGACAACACAATTACAACTAAAACACAATTACTTATGCATAAACTTATACAAAAATATTTATTAAAAACAGTACATGTAATATGTAAAAAATGTTTTATTCAAATATTTTTATAAATTGTTGATGTTTTAATTACTTTGCATCACTTTTGTAAACATTCGCATAATCTTTTTTCCACTAAAACTAATTTAAAAATGTATTTTTCTCATTTAAGTATTATTTTTATATATACATATTATTGTTTAAAAGCAAAACAAATGAGAAGTTAGTTTAATTATAATTCTGATTAAATGATGCTGTAATCATGTTTTCAAAGTTTAGCTTTAAATCAGTATTAATCAAATAAATCAGATTCAGAGACAGAACTGAAATGTTCAACATGGTCTTGCTCACACAGAGGACTTTAGATCAAAGACAGGCTTGTGGTGTATAAGACATAAATAAATTCAGTGCTTTCATTGAACTCCTGGAATTCTGCCTTTTCCCTGCAGAGACAAAAAGAGTTGCACTCTTAAAAAACAGACCCAAACTGCCTAAACGGCGTTAATAAAATGCTCTGATGATGATTTGTATTAATCTTTCAGAACTTGTTTATGCCGCCTCACATGAAGCAGATCAGAACCGTATGGAAACACCAAGCCTGCTCTGCTCTTCATGACTTTGATAAGCCAACGCTTTAAGTGCTATCCCTGTTTCCAACTGCACACGTTTACTACTCCCACATGGAGCATTTACAGCCCAGCGCTGGTCAGGAGTTCACACGCGCAGCAGCTGCTGCAGAACCACTCCGTCTATAAACCCACAACAGAGGAAGAGAGGAGCAGCGCTGAGGCCAGAGCCGGCTGGACAAGACACGGACCACGGACCAGTGTCTGTGCTGGTCATTCATCACCAAGTCATTTCTAGGGCTCAGGCCTCAAGTGAGGATTTGATAAAAAGCTGATTAAGCTAAAAAGTATGACATGTAGGAGTTAAAATAAAATAAAATAAATCTGCCACAAAAGAAATACCTGTTATTCCACCTATGTTCCTCTAGAACAAAGTGAAGGATAATAAAATAATGAATGATAAAAAAAATAAATAAATAAAAGATACAAAAAAATAGAAAATTAAGCTCCTTCAGTAAACCTAGTGTTAACTACTAATTCATGTGCACTAAAAGACAAAATGGAGTTTGGGGCATTATCCTGAAAATTCTGGATATTACTCTTTTAAATACTGTATAATTTGTATTATATATTATTAAATATTTAATTTGTATTTTTTTAAAATCTATTCTTTATGTATCAACATTGAATATATGAAAATAAATGTGTCAAAATGTTGTTTAAAATAGATAAATCAAACACTGAATGAATGAATGCATGAATGAATTAATATTAAGGTACAATGATTTTGGGGTTAAATATTGCATAGATAGATAGATATTTTTATTTTATTCCAGCAAAGATTATTGTCACTACTTTCATATTTGTTCTAATTTTTTACACCTTGTGTGACCCTGGGCAGCAGAATGAGGGCAACTTTACGCAAACTACATCTGAAGAGCAAAATAAGATAGATATTATGTTAAGACATTCAATTGGTTTGTTCAAATTCTTTATTATCTAACTGAAATCTTTGCATCTAAAAATCTTTATTCCTTTTATTGCTTAAATTAGATTTTTCTACCTGCACAAATTCCAGTTCCTTTGAATCCTCAATAGGCCACAACCCTGAGCTTGAAAAAAATTCCAAATATTATTTAGATTTTATATGCTGCACTCCAAAGAAAAAGAAGGCAGCACTAATTTAACTGTCTTTTTTTTCCCTTTTGAGTCTGTCCAGCTCAAAGTAGCAGTGGGGAACTCCAGGTCGCCATGTGTTGACATGAATTATATACTGAGCACAAAGGGGAGAAAAAAGCGCCTTTCAAAATCAGCATTTCCTACTGTAAGCCATTATTTTTAGCGCCACAATCTTCAGCTGGGGTCAGTTCATTTCAAACGGCGCTGCGGCTAAATGTCAGCCTTTAACAGGTGCAAAATGTCACGAGCGCCATCGGGCCGCTCATCTGGACACACCACGGACAAGCGATGCTCTGCGCAGATAAAAGCACCACGTGTTCCGACGCTCTGCTGCGTGCTCCTTTACATCCAAATTCATCTCTTTTCACACTATACCTTTAACAATCAGCGCCGCATTGATTTGCCTCAACAGTTTGCGCTGCACTCCCAGTGAAATGAGCTCATGCAAAGAAATCCTCGAGATCTCTTGAGTGCACGGCCGTCCTGATTTGGAGCGGAGTAGAGGCAGCCTTTGAGAATACTCCATGATGAGGGCGTTTTATTTTTCCCAATGTGCTGAGCCGAGACTGAGCCAGAGGAGACACAGTGACGGGGAATGGGAGCACGTGCCCCTCAAAGATGCAGTCAAGGGCTTATTGCATCGTCCGGTGGCTGTCTAAGAAAACTCGAGCTGTAAAAAAAATGCAGTGTTGCTATACAGAAAGCCTGGGGGAAGACATAGGCTGGACATCTCCACAGCAGGAAAACAATCAACTGCCGTGGAGCAAAGTCGAAGCAAATGTGCGAAGAGGCTAAGAGGAAAGGAGCAACGTAAACAAAGCGAGCCCTGGGAGCAGCGGCTGGCCCACTGCAGCGGCATGACAGGATGTCAGCCGCCGCTCCTTTTTTCTTTGTGTTTGTGTGTGGAGGGAGAGAAAAGCAAAGAAATCAAGGAGGGGGAAAAAAAAAAAAACAACCTCTGGTCCCGGCTGAAGGAGCGGCGGGCTCATTAGCCGGGCGAACGGGACAGCAGGTGACAAGTGGTCAGCTCCCTCCAGCTGATTTTAACAAGAGGACAGTGAGCACGGTGCAGAAACAACAGCACCGTAATGTCTCCGGTCAGGTTTGAAAGACGGAGAGTGTGGTAGGCACTAAAGCATAAACAGGATTGACAAAACGTCTGTCGTGTTAGGAGAGATAAAGGGCTCTCGGATATATATATGTGTGTGTGTCAGTACAGAAGGGCAGGGCTGCGGTTCACACAAGGTTAACATTTACATTCAGCGCAGCACTAAGGCCATTACGCTTAAAAGAGCCTCCACTTGGCTCAAGCACAAGTCTATTTTAAAGCCGGAGCCCAAAAGAAAACCGAGAGGTACTGTAGCAGCTTCACAGCCTCAAAAAGGCAACTGGATTTGAGCAGAAAGAGTGGAAATTTAAGAGAAACGGTTGCCTTAGAAACTCAGCAGTGAGCCTTTACCGGTGTGAGAATCTTTTGTTGTTGAAATCAAAAATGCAAAATCTTCCAAATGCAAAACAGATGGACTGACAATACATTTAAGTGCTCTTAACATTTCTAGGGTAAACTGATTTGTATTTGGAGATCCATTAAAGATGTCAAATCATTTTAATAGGGCTTCTCTAGTGCTCGTTGTCCAGGTTTGTCAAGTGATTACCGTTTTAATGTACTCCACCTCCTGAGGAAATATGCTGAGAACCTTGACTATTGCGGCAAACCGATGCTGAGCCAAGTAACATGCGACAGATGCAACGCAAAAAGGAAAGCAGCACGAACTGGGACATGACTTCTGTTCCAAATGTTTCAAAAGGAGGAGAGTAGAGCTGCAAGCCTTTTTAAAAGTAAGAAAACACACAAAGAAGCCTGTTTTCACTTGCAATTAAAATGTTCCAGGAGAATCCGAGGCATGGGGTCTGTCTTAATTAGCACGCACGGCGGTAATGCCCACCACGCCAATAACTGTCACTTGGTCAAATTACAAAAGAGGGAAGTAAAGAAGACGGCCAAACACATAAGAGAGTAATTACGAGGGTTTGAATAACAGCTCATCAAAATGGCGTGTGGATTTATGTTCCTAGAAACTCATCTTTCATCGAGAGTGGGGGCTTTTTTTATTGGTTTGCTAACGCGCCATTACGAGCGCCGCACTCCTCCTTGGTGTTTTTGAACCCGCTGTGCTCGTGAAAGCCAATCTGCTGCCGAGGTTCTAACGTGACAATCGTGACGGGCAGAAATGGCATGTCCTACATTCCCAATCAAACGGAACTGGAACATGACACTTACGCACATTCAGGAGGAGGAATATATGCTTTGATGTTCCATTACAGCCCACCTGTTTCATCTGCTCAAGGTGATCGTTAGCGTTACGGTTCTCGCAGTATTGTGGATGTTAAGTTGGACACAAACACGCAGATATAAAGTGCGAGCTTATCTGAACACATTACTTTAAATGTTTATGCAGGCAAAGCTTGCAGTCATGTATTTTTATGTAGCTGATAATGAGCACAGTTGGCATCATATATTTTTCTGTGCATCACTGACAGCTAACAAGCAACATATTTTATCACTAAGCTGAACTGTGAACCTAAAAAACCTATTCTTACTTCACGATCTGGGTTTTAAGTTTTCTCTCGCCTGTCACCGGCAAAGAAATGCATCAAAGGACTGACTTTATGACATGTAAAAACAAAGCTTGCATTTTAAACACAGCCAGTCAGACTTCACAACAGCACAGGCCTAATGTTTTGAGTCGTAAATGTCACGCCGAGTGCGACTCACTGTTGATTCATGCGTTCTGACCTAAGCGTTCGGACTGGACCTGAGGGCGACTCCATCTCCAAGTTGTTTGTCTCATGTCCTCAAAGACTTGCTCAAAAATACAAGCATAGTGCCGTCTCCGGCGAACAGCACTTCACTAAATAAAGTGTGAGTGATAAAGGTCGGCTAATGGGATGTGATGAACGCTGAATTAGCTAACAATTACAATCTAATTATTTAAATTAACTGCCTCGACGAGAAGAAAGGCCTCTGCTGCTTTATTTTTACAGATGTAGGTTTGTAGCACTAGGCTGAAAATGGCTCTGATTGGACAGCTACAATCCAATTGCACTGCTTCCAGCTGTGAGCCAATCACAGCTCACAATCCGTGCCCAGATATAGAGCTGGTTTACTATAGGCTAAAAAAAAAGAAGTGGAGTCAATCAATTGGTAACGGTTAATCATCCAGATGCTGTCAGAGCAGAAAGATGTTTCCAAAGGGTTTCTGCTGCCAAATTTTTGACTACATATGCACGAGAGGCTGTTCCATAGCAACAGCTGCTGATTGGACAATCGGGGCTCGCTATGTGAGCACTTGGAATTTGCATCTGGGAATGAATGCAGCTCCTTAAGATATTTTTAAATCAAGCAATGGATTTTTATGACTGAGCTGACTACTATTCTGCGTTAGCTACTGATTGTTTAAGTGTTTAATTATCCGGCCCATGAATTCATAGAGAAAGTCCAACAAGCTTTAGGAGAGAAAAAAAAAAGAAAAATCTTCTTACTTCGAGAAAGAACTACTTATGGGAATGCAGATAGAGGCTTTAGGAACACAGGCCTGTAGGCTTAAAAAAAGCACAAACCTGCTCAGGCCAAGCTTTAGCCCTCGATGTGTGAATTGACTTGTTAGTGCTGCCAAACAGGCAAAATGCCAGTGTGGATTTGAGTTATTTTTTTAAGAGTATGGCGCATAAAAAATAAAAGCCAACTCGGGCGAATCCCAGATTAGCCAACATTGCTTATGGAGGATGTCATTGTGAGTCAGTTTGGGGTACAACTACTCACACTTTTACATCACAGTGACACACGTGCAGCCATGTGTGTGCAGGACTAGTGCTCTGACCTCAAGCGATTCTGTGTCATGAGAGAATAAGCCCAACATCCAGGACACCATAAGACTTAAAAAACTCAACAATACACAGATTTCAGGACGATGGAAGGGGTTTTTGGTTAGTGCAGCTTTAATAGAGGATTTGTTTTATCATCCTCATTTTATTTGCTCTATTTCCTAACAGCAAGTATATGCAACATTTACAATTTTACACTATAAACTATAATGCAAAGTGAAAAGTTAATAGTGTGTTAATGGCATACTTACTCCGGTATTTAGTAAAAGGGGGTCTATGGATAATTGTCAGCACATTCCAAGCGCAATGACACTGAAGCCCTCTTTACAGCAGTATAAACCCATAGAAATGTAATAGATCCACGTTTACAAAACACTGAACTTTCCCTTTCAGATTTGAGGAGATGCGATTAGTAGCATGTGGGCGACTAACACTTCTCCATCTTATGTTGTAATTAAATTGCTGTGTTACCGATTGACACAACTTACTGTAAAGGCCACATTTCTATCTCGGGCTTACTTTATTATAGCTACAGCTGAAAAACACGACTAATTGAGTGAAGTGAGTCATCTGGAGCTGGTCTTGTGTATCAGTGGAACCGCAACCTTTCAGTGAGCATCTGTTCACACGCTTCACCTTGAAAAGGTCGAGTGGGCATCAAGTTCCCTTTTGAGAATGCACAATGCAGGACTGAGGGCTGCGCACTGCAAACTCAAGCAGCTTACTCAGTTTTTGTGGCGCGCAACCGTTTGGACCAGTGACATGAATGAGATTTGACCTTAAAACGCCGCATCATGACTACAACAGATACCAAATTTGTCTTGAGGGCCTGCGTCAGGTAGCCTGTCTACTCTGGCATTTCATCATCCTGGCACTCGTTTTCACCTGAATGGATCTTGTACATCCCGAGGCAGTGGGGGAAACATCTGCAACAAAGCACAATGCTGTTTAACTCCATTTAAATAATCGGCAAGGCATTCAGTCGTCATTGTTCCGCACACATTAAGGGCATTTCTGTGTGCGGCTGTTGTTGAGCCAGTGATTAGGGAGGCATTACTGACATGCCACAGTATTAGGAGGCACGCTGTAGTGGGAGGCAGCGGAGCATGTTAGCACCATTCTCGCAGCAATCCAAAGCCAAGTCCAACATTTCTTATTTGGTGTTTGCACTTGGTCGACACCAATGTCCCTAATATGTCTAAAAAAAATACTCTTCATAGAATATACTGAGCATTTGTCCTGTAAAGTAAGTCAAAAGGCTAGTTTCTAGACTTTCACTAAGGCTTACATAAATGCATGATTTATTGACCTAATTCATAACAGATTCCTATAAAATGGGTTATTATTACTCATTTTAAAATACTGAAAATGTTTCATACAATAAAATATTGTGATAAAAAAGGGACATGAATGTGTTGTATTAAATATATTAACAGAAAACCATTATATCACATTGTATGACTATATGGCAACTACAATACAAACAGGAATTTCCTTAGCCAAAAAAATAAAACAATTAGAATGTCTATTCTTTTATATT
The DNA here is from genome assembly GCA_036850595.1 of Rhyacichthys aspro. Lineage (NCBI taxonomy): Eukaryota > Metazoa > Chordata > Actinopteri > Gobiiformes > Rhyacichthyidae > Rhyacichthys > Rhyacichthys aspro. The sequence continues at coordinate 12,541,044 of CM072170.1, read as the reverse complement.
AAAGGATTGATATTTCCCCCAAAATATATAGAAGTAGACACTATTGAAAAGAAACACACTGCAGCAACAGAAGTACCTGTATTTATCAGTCATTTCCATGATCACACAAGTTAAAAAGAAGCACCTGTATTTATCAGTCATTTCCATGATCACACAAGTTAAAAAGACAGTTAAAGCAGACACTTTGGAGGCAGTGAAAAAACATGTCACATTTGTGTTTAAAGTCAGTACTCCACTGTTTGCTGCGCTGCTGTTTACCAATAACAGTAGGTGCAAGAATGCTAAGAAGCAAAAGCCTCACATACTTTTTGCTTAGCTCTGAGGCTGTGTTTCTTTACCTAATGTGTACTTAAATAACATCTTTTAAGGGGATATGCATTTAATCTTAATGTAGGCTTTGAGCGACGTGTATGCTAATCTTGTCAAACAGATCTTGAATTACCAGTCCTTGATGAAGAAGCATAGGTCCTAAAACAATCTGTGCATAACTCTGGGATCTCCATGTGGTTGATTGGTGTAGTCATTCTATAGCTTTAGCTGGTGTAGCCTAAATGCGCCTCAATATAAAACAGTTAAATATCAAGCCACTCCCTATTGTTCTCTACCCACTCACTGACCTCACATAGAGTCAGTTGCAATTGGCTAAAATCAACTCTTTTATGCAGAATTTGAAATTTGTTGTGACTAACACCCTTTCCTCCATTGAAAATACAGTCCTTTATGTTCACAATTTTACACCTATGTAAAACACAGTACACTGCTAAGCCCTATTCTTTAAATATATTTAGACAAAGTGTTTCCTTCTGTTGAGGTCATTACATTAGCTTCTTTTGGTCACTAAGCATCTTTGGTCACTTTTATAGCTGTGAGCCAAGGTTGAGGAAAGCACGGACATAAAAGCAGCATCAACTGAGGACACATTACAACCTTCTGGTTACTATTAAATAGCCACATCACTGTAATAAAATTAAATGAATGTCCAATTCATCCAGCAGCTATAAACACCTCGCTCATATTCTCAAATGTCAACCACACAATGCCACGAGAGAGCCATCAATGTCACTGGGATTCATCTTTAGAAGTAAAAAAAAAAAAAAAAAGTTATAAATGGCAATGTTAAATGTTACCAAATGTCTTTACAGAGTGAATAGCTCTTGGGGATTAAAGGTGCGAGGGATACATAAAATTAAGCAAGCGCAAAGTCTGTTTAAGTGCTAATTAAAAGTTTAAAGTTACTCTGTTGCCCTGAACTGCAGTATGGAACTGACAGCCTCTAGCCTCCACATGGGGAGAGAGCATGTTGTGTGGGCGAACGCAGATGCCACTCCGAGTGTGTGAGAAAATGCGCATACGTCGGCCAGCTTGTCTTACACCTCGACTCAGTTTACGAGTTTTCTTTACATGCATTCCTCGCGAGCCTCACACGTTGGCGGTGTTGGCCTCTGCCGTCCGACTTTCCACAGACTTGACCCCAAACAGCAGGACAACCCCAACCGTTAACACATACGCTCGGATAAACAAACAAATACAAGGAAGAAAAAAAAAAGAGCTCAGTGTCACCAGAGCTGCTTTAGATAAATGTCACTACTCCCCCTGAAGACAATGCATGTTTACTGGGTAACTTTGTGAAAGTCATGGCAGCCCAAGCAGAAAGGTGAGTGTCGGGGTGACGCTGGGTGTGTGGGAGTCTTTACACCACACTGCACACCTGAGATGAGCTCCACAAACTCGCGTGGAGTCTGCCCGGTAATCTTTGCATTCCATCTTTTTTTTTCTACTTTCTTTTCCTCCTTCACACCAATCCACTTTCACACACCTCCCTCCTTCTCCAGGGAGTAAAAACAATCTATCAGTTGACTGGACTGCTTTAAAAATCCTGATTTTCTCCTGCATGCCCCAATACTTATTCAAATCTCTGGTGACCTGTATTACATACTGTAAGAAAACAATGTTTCTCTCAAGGATTTTGAGAAATGAGACAAAAAGTGCACAAAGTCTACTGTTACAGAATAATTAACTTAATCAACACCATAATTCAAACTGCAGGCTCTAGCTGTAACACATTCTATGAATTCAATAGAGATATAGGGTATTGCTGTTCTGGTATAGCTCTGTTTTATTTTAAAGTCCACTGAGCTTACACACGGTCCTCTTGAATGTAATTTAGACCACAGTCATTTGTCTCCGTCACCAAAGAATTGTACTTCTTCTTCTTCACATGTTAAGCCTGTTGCTAACTGTGGAATAATGAGTTGCAGAGAGCAGCCTTTCCTGCTAATGTCTGGCCTTGTCATTAGTATTTATTACATGCCCTCCATGCATTATCAAACCCATTTAAAAGTTTCAGGCTCAAGGAAAAGTTGGACTCACCACTCAGATCAGTGTGCACACCGTGAACATTAGCAAGTTAATGCAACCAAACTTCTCCTGGATTTTTTGCTTAGGTGTTGATGCACATCTGCTGCTGTTTTGGATACCGACTTCATTCCCTGTTGCAATTATGGCTTCTCATTAGAGAGAAACATCCGCTATTGACTGGCTTCCTGGTAACATCTGCTGTGTTTACACACGGCCTCATTGATAATGCATTAACATCTATTTCATGGCTGATGTGTGGAATAACAGATCGACATTTGACTCGTACCAATTAATCTCATCATATTAGATCCATGTGTGAACCTAGGTGCTGCAGATTGTGGCCCATTTGAGGTGTTCTCCCCCACAAATTACTTTACACACAAATCAATTTGCTCCCAAATAAGGGAGGGCAGTGGACTTTTCATGTAGGGAAATGGCACTCTTCCAGGGCAAGACCTCGGCTGAATACACAACACACTACAGCCATAAGCGACCGAGAGCACACTTCATCTGGAGTCCAGGTTATACGTGTCTGTGTGTGGCCAGAATCTGGGAACACTTCCAGAAGGACGCACGTGGTAAGAGTGGACTTAGCATCTTTACTTGCAAACAGATACATCTTTACATTTACAAGTAAAGGCTTATTTCATTCATTCATAAAAAAAGGTATCTTTAAAGGTTATGGGGGAGCTGGAGCCTAGCCTAGCTGCTTAAGCCTGAGGCAGAGGGCACCCTGGATGATTGCCAGTTAATGACAGAGCTAACAGAGACAAACCCTGACAGATAACCATTGGCTGTCAAATCTATTCCCTATGGTCAGTTTGGAGCCACCAGTTCACCTGCAAATGCATGTGTTTGGATGGTGGGAGAAAGATGGAGGACCCGGAGAGATACCCCAGGGGCACGAGGAGAACAGACTCCACATAGAAAGGCCGGTGCAGGGATCGATGACAACCTGAGGCAGTGAGGCAGGACCGCTAACCCACAGTGCACTGAGGCTAACTTAAAATGATGATTATATCAAACAAAAGAATTGTGAATGTGATTTACTATTCAACGGACACTTAAGTGCAATCTAAGCCTTCTATGTGTGCTTTTATTCATTTAATGGAGTGTTAAATGGCTTCATGGAATGGCCCATAGAACTCATGTGAGCCCCCATCAAGGACACGTGCAGTTCAGCAGTAATAGCACTAATGTCTCTGGCTTCTCAACACAAGCTTTACCAACTGCAAGCACTATATTAAGAGCAAATGAGAGCAAGCCAGTGCAGTCCATTTTTTAGACATTTGTTAAAAAGAAAAAAAAAATCCTATGGGTCTAAATAGTGAGCGCCTAAGAGCTAAACTGTTTCACACTGTGTGCCCAAGTTAAGCTGTTATAAAATATTAAATTGTTTGAATCCCCAACTGCTAACTTTGGCTCCAAAACTGCTGACTTTCACTGAATGTAAAAAGGAGACGGCTTTGTAACAAGAAAAAAGACATATTCTATCGATAATAACCTTCTGAGGTCTGCAGTGAATTATTTGACATTAAACATTAAAGCTTACTTCTATAATTACATGTCTAAATGGTGCATTGTTGCCAAACAAAACATCATATCCGTCTCCTAGAGCGTTTTAACAACTTTTTAATTTTACATTCATCTACATGCGCAAAACATGCAAGACTCTATCCTGTATTTATCCTGTCACACACGTTGCTGTATCTTGTGGGTGGTCTGTCAATCAAACATGCAGTGGCTAGCTCCTTGCCCAATGGCTATACGTTTGCATGAATAACTCTCAGCATAGAATAATAAAACAGTACAGGAATCAGTAAGTGCCTCATTACGGACAAACTGGGGTGAGTTAAATGGGTGTAGTTTCATACAAAAAACTACTTAAAAGATTTTTATTTAGATACAGTTGTGAAAGCTGGAAAAGATGCAGGAAGAAGCAGGAGGAAGGAAACTGCTACTAACAGGGTTTCCTCTGGAGATCAAGACAACACCAGAAATGCTGTTATATGGCAGTTATAAATGAAAACTAAAAGGTACAAAGCATAACTGTGTAAATGGAACATAAGTTATTTCCCAGAATCTCCAGATCTTGAGGGAACCCTGTATGCTTAGACAGAGGTGTGTGACGTCAGCGGTGGGAGTGGCACATAGGCTCTGGAGAGGACAGTTTGGGAGGAGGGGTGTGCTTGGAGAGGCTTGATGGGGGGGTGGGAGGAGTAAAAGCGATGGCCCAGGGAGCGTGGCGGGGAGCCGTGCAGCTACTCTTATGATTATGCGCGTAGCGGCCGGGCTGTCAGCGCCGCACGTCCTGCCACGCCGCCGCCGCCGCTGAGCTTTATCTGGAAACGCCGGTGATTAATGAGGGCGGTGGCGCGTCGTGCACGGAGGAGCTGGCCGAGAAATGATCAATCTTAATGAGCTATCCACCGTCCTTAAATTAACTGTGGGGGGAATATAATGCATGGGGCTGCTGGCGGGGCTCCTCTCCTTTAAAACGCGATAACGAGGGAGAGGAGGCACGAGGCTGAGCAGCTTTGGTTCCTCTGCTTGTGATGCACTGCTGCTGCTCACCTCATGGTTTTTTTTTTGTTTTTTTTTAAACTTTCCCCTCCCTCTTCCTCTCCCTCTTCCTCTCCCTCTTCCTCTCCCTCTTCCTCTTCTCTGCTCTCTCCGGAGATCCAGAGCTGTACTAGAAACACTTAGACATCTCAATGGAAGCCGTCCTTAGCGAAGTTAAAGAGACAGTGTCAGGTAGCTGCTCGGCTGCATCAGCACGGGGGCCCCGCTCCTGCCACTCTTAAAATGAGATGTTGAGAGTCAATATCATTAATATGGAGGCCCCTCGTGGACTCGTGTGCCAAGGTTACTCATAAGCACATCAGACGGGTGCTGCGCGTATTCATTTAAGAGAATTACCTGCACATACTGAGTCCACAGTGATTGGAATAAATTTGATCCTTATTAATAATTTGCAACATTCCCCGGTCTTCTGAATCTCATTTTGCATTAGGAATTAAGAAAAAAATGAATGTGGAAAAAAAGTAGAAATCCATGCATTTTATATCCCAAGTTAAGCCTGTTTTGGAGTCATAATAACCCGAGTTCTGCTTTAGCTAATCCTGATGTGGATAGCTTTAAGATAATCGCCCGGCACAGAACCGCAGTGGCTTTAATTAATTTGACACCGTCTCTCCCACAGACGCTGATCCGAGTCAGCATTATCAGAAGTAAAAAAAAAAAAGAAACAAAAAAAACACAGATCACACATGTGAAAGGCTACACGTATGCAGGATGGATGTAGTTGATTCCCTATGTTCTATCAAGAGATACAGTCGGAGAAGGAACACGGGAAGGGGAGGGTTTAATTAATGCGCCTGCTGTGATTAATGGTCTCACTGTGGCTATCACAAAGCGACTGTGTTTTTAATAACTGGTTTCAACAGCCTGTCACGCAAGCGGTAAAAATTCCAGTGCTTGAATTTTAATTAATATTTATGCATCACTAATAACACTGATAATTTCTTATGCTACATGACGACTTTAGGCGATCTAAAAATATCTCCAAGGTGAAACGAGAAAGAGAAAACATTATTATCCCATTCTATATGTTGGTAAAGCGGTAAAGGTACAGTCATTTCGCTGTAATTTTGTGTTGGTAATAGATGTACAGCCTGTAAAATGGTAGAGCGGCCTTTTAAAAATAACCTCTAATGCTTTGTGGACTGTCAAGACAACCAATCTTGTGTAAGTAAACAACCAGAGCACATATAGCCTGCCTCTGTAAACACTCACTATCTTACTTATTGGAGATCTATAATTTGTGAGGTGAGTATTACATCGTGCCAATAACCAACATAGCTTAGATACAAGGCCTTCCAGAGTTTAAATATGGCACTGTTCGAAGAAATGGTTGCAGCTGGGAAAACATGACGCAGGTTGTGGCCAAGTAAAACACTGATCTTAACTCAGCCAGGCATCTTAATTGCATACACTAGCTGCTCCAGAGCTGCCCGCTGCAAGGATGATGGCTGATGTGAGCTGACTGGAAGATGAACCTCCTGCCCTCTGCATCATTGTGTGTACACTCCTTCTCACACATGCATTTATGGTGATGATTATATGTACAATAAGAGTCTCTTCCCTTCTGGTGGAGGTAAGAGAGCATTTAAATGATGTCCGACGCTAGAGGAGAGGCTACGAGCAGCGGCACATTCACAGCGTGGCAGCAGGTGGTCCGACAGATCTGTCTGTGACCCCTAACTTCAATCCGGGCTGAAGCTTCCAACAGACGCTGTGACTACTCCACTCCGCTCTTTATTTTTAGACACTGCCACTGTGTCACCGTGCGCAGCCTGGACAACACTGACAGTATTTCAAAATCTCACTCAGTGCCGAGCAGCAAAAACAATATCACAGAATCATTTGAGCTATCTTTCAAAGAGTTTGGGGTATGGGGAATATAATCTCTTCTTGGGTATTAATGTATTTCTCTGCTTTAGAAGCTGCTCAATCACATCTGCAGCAAGCGGGTCTGTCCCTGCTGAGCTCTGCACTAGCTTCTCCCGGCTGATATTCATCAGGACAGCCATCGATTTTAATGACTCGGTCAATAGACACACACTGACTCCACTCTCAGCATCTACCTCTTGTTTTTTTCCTCTTTGGCTCTCCGCTCACTCTGTGTCCTCTTCTGTTATTTTATTGCCCTTTTTTACAACAACGTTTGTCATTCCCCACTCCTATATTTCAAGAAATGTGCTGACAAACACAAATGCGACCGGCTTTGCATCTGTGGATTGATTACCGCAGAAGCTTTGTTAGGACTTGTCTTTATTGTGACAAAATCCACCGGAGAGATAAACAAAAGAAAGATACTAAAAAGAGCAATGAGTGGGCAGTGTGAAGGCAATTATCAATTGGGAGGAAGGTGTGTGGTTTGCCTTGTGGACTATGACAGGAAGGCATAAGGATGAGCCCTGCTGAGCATGCAAAAACTATATAGGTGGATCACAGCTTGGTGACTGGCATGTCTCAGCGGGCGGCCAGGTTAAAGCCGCTGCGGCTGGCATTGTGCGAAGCTCCAACATACACTTACAACAGCGCACTATACAGTAAACAGAGAGCCGGAAAATGCCTAGACAGACACCAATTTCTGTTATACACACAGGGCGAGGAGCATAGTTGTTGATGTGCCCACTGATGCAGAGCGGAGACAAATTGCTCCCTTTGAAGGCACAGCCAAATCAAACACAGAGTGAGATTTCTGTCACTGCGCTGTTTGGCTTTAAGGCTGCGAGGCTGACATCTGACAAAACAGCCACGCACTCACTCACACACCCATCCGCCAGGCACACAACACGTTTCCACACATCGGCAGCGGCCTGTTGTGCAGCTGGATTAAGGAAGAAGAGCGCTGTCAGCTCCCCCAAAATCCAGGCCTTTGCCATCAAAAGCCACAAAACCTCCTCTGCTCATCAGCACTTACTGGCATTGTGTCTCGCGGCTCAGGGCTTTTTATGCAGCTACACAATCACTTAAGTAGCCGGGTTTAGCGCTTAAACATTTTCAACTCGGGTGAAATGTGCAATGCATGACCAGGTTTTGGTTGTTTAGTCTGTCAACATTTAATTATGGGCGAATTATGAAATGATGAAAATGACTGGAGAGAATACCTAGGGCTAGCTCATTTGCAAGAACTCTTTCAGCATGATAACTCGTCAAGTCATGCGTGGTCCACTTTATGAGGGGAAAAAAAACTATGAGGGATTTTTATTGCTTTTCTAGTATAATAAGCTAAAACTGAGCATAGGAAACAAAGAGGCTGCATAGCATTGCATTCTTTTTAGTGGAAACAATACGTAAGAGACTGCTTGAACCAGGGCTGGGCAATTAATGAGTTCCATTTATTTGAATTTTCAACAGAGACAGTTTCCTCTGAGTGAAGGCTAATGCTATCTGCTAGTACCAGAGCAGCTGAAATAATGTAGCCATAGTAATTTTGTAGACGCTACAGATGACTCGTAAGCACCAGAGAAAGGTCATATTACCGCTGCAATTTCTTGGTTTTGTGAAGTGGCAGAAAATGTCATAAATACCTTAGTGTCTATGTGATGCACCGATTATTTGTTGTGATTTGCTTCCATTTAACAGAGCATTTCTTGCATCTTTAACAAGACTATTTGGCATATAAAGTATACTAATCCACGTATATGAAGAGACTGACACTAATAGGTACTGAAGCTAAACTGCCTTATTTTACTGTCATAATAATAAATTGTTTGCTGCTGCTAGGCCATTGCTTTACTTAGCTACTAAGCATAATTGCTCACATTTAAAAATGAATTGTCTTTTTTAAGGTCAGATAGCAAAAGAAAAAAATGCGACCATAATTGCAAATTGCCTGAAAACTAAAAGATTTAATTATTTTTTTTATTTATTTATTTGCCATATTGCCCAGCTCTAGTTAAACTGCAGTAGATCTGATGGTATTCCATGTGCTCTGCCTCCACAGTTCCCACGTGATATGGAAGTGATATATTTGGCCCGTTCGATGATCAAAATAACAGAAGTGAGCTGAAAGCAGGTGGCAGGAGCTTACTCTCCATATTTTACCGCTATGTCACTCCAGCAGGACAGTAGGTGCCCTCGCTACATTGCTATGCAGCGTTAATTGATTTAAAATAGACACCGTAGGACCTGCGGGGGCTTGGGATTCGAGAGTTCTCAGGAGCAGAAGGACATGAGAGAGAGAGAAGTGAGAGGAGACTGAAAGTGACAGATAAAGATAATCAGAGAGACAGAGCTGCACGGGAAGGAGGACGGCTCGGAGGGCACAGCCATTGTGTTGCAGGCATTGTTGGGATTACAGCTGCAAAGTAAAGTGCTCTTGTCGGCGCTGAGGTCTCGGCGTCGACGCGCTGCTCAACAGACGTCAGAGCAGCTGAAATACCAGTGATCCGTGTTTTACCATCTCCCACTGTCCTTGTGACATAACCCAATGTCGCTCACTAACTCCTATTCAAAGTCAAGCAGAATACTACGCTTGAGGAGGCACAGCATTCGAGTACTTCATTTCTAATGTGACCTTCTGGTAGACCTTTACAAGATTATGTTTGCAGGATGGCCTATAAAGTGAGACGGGCTTGTTTTGCTCCCACTAAAACAGTAACATGGGAGAGTAAAAATAGCAGAATAAAAAGTAGTTCCTCTTGAGATATTAATACTCCTTAAAAGACAAAGCTGCATACATACTGTAATACTAATTAAACTTTACCTATTTTGTCTTGCTAGGTCATAGACATTAATAATTGGCCACAGTCAATTCAACAGAGGCTAAAAACATCTTTGATTTGATAGAGACTGGTCTGAGCAGAGGAGTGTAATTATCTATTTCCAATTCTACCTGCACTCATTTCAATGTATCACAGACAGCCAGCAAAATAATTGCTTTTTGCAATCTACAAGTTCATTTGCACACCTTTTATTGATCAAAATGAGTGAGGGAAAAGAAAACAATCTAAACCTAAATTAAAAGCTTCATTAAATGTGAAAATTGGTCAGGGAATTGCGAACATCTGTTTCCAGCGCCCTGCGTCATAAACTCCAAGGTTAAACCAAACACCAATTTATGGCTCGCAGGCTCAGGCATGAACCGGAGCCGGGAAGCACCTCCACAAACACAAGCGCAAGTCAACAAGGCTTCAAACGATTCGAGGGAGATGTGAGGGCGAGCGGCGCAAAGCTCTTCCTGCCTTGTTTTTAGTAAGCCGTGTGAGTATCGCTACTGGAAGCAGTGAAAAGTTAATGCTGACACACTAACTGTTTCAGAAGTTCAGAAATAATATTGTGTAGCAACATGAGATTTGGATGCCTCTGTGTATCACATGTATCCCGCTATGCCGGCCTGCCCCGTTTCAGGTGCACCTCTTGTTCTCCTCGACCTTGGAGCAGCTTTCAAGTGAATTGGCTCGGGTTTCAAGTAGTATTTTAACAGCCCAATGCTGTAGTGTTTGCGGCCTTGTTTATGACTGTTGGCATTCGATACCGCTCTGGTATACAGACAAGAGGTTAGAGGACCGGGTGTTTCATTCCTGCCCAGCCCACGTCAGAGGAGGTCACAAAGGAGAGCTCAGAACAGTGATTTAAGAGCTAATACCTCCCCAGCTTGGATACACTTTAGTTTGCCAGCTGAACAGAAAGGCTTTGATTTAGCCTTTAGCTGTGACAGGTTGCTTATGTGAGAGAGATTGATGGTAAAAACCTGTATAGAGTCTAGCTGCGTGCTCTTACCTTTAGGATGTCCCGGGTCGCTGAACTCGTACTTCCCCATGCCCACAGTGCGCAGCATTTGCAGCCTATTGGGTCCATCCTGATTGTCCGCAGCCGTGAGCTGGGCCTGTCCGTTGGTTAAAGGGAGCGCAGGGGGCTGAATTAGGGCGTGGCCGGGGTGAGGGGCTAAGTGGCCGTTGCCCATGACGCTGTGAGGGTTGGGATGAACCACCTGGTTGGCCTGGAGGGCGGACGGCGTGACTGCGGGCTGCGCTGAAGGGTACGGCGGCTGGCTGGGCAAGCTCAGCACCATGGAGGGGGGCTGCTGCGTGGACTGGAAGTGGGCCGTCATGAGGGGGTGCTGCGGGGGCATGGGGGTCTGAATGGACGGGGTCACACCGATGATGGGAGACTGCGCCGTCACACTGTGGTTGAAGGAGGGCGGCTGGGGGAGGGTGTAGGTGTGGGGCATGAGGCTGGGCTGGCTCACTGCTGCCACTGGAGCTGCCCAAGTTGGACCTGACGAGAGAGATGCACAGAATAATTACTTCTGTATCAATGATCCATACTAAATATAATTCTGTAGGAAGATTTGCCTGACCAGCCATACCCATTCACTTTGCAAATATTCTCTCAGTAAAATGGGTCTCAGGTTTATTTTCCAACCAATTTAAATTCTATGGGAAAAATGTGATGTGATTGATCTGAAATGGGCCTGGCTTTATGTAATCTTATTTATCCAATTGCTTGGATGCCTTGCCTATTGAGTCCAGAGGCACTTTATTCTGCATCTGTTAGTACAACCACAGAAAATCCAACATGAGCCAACAGAGACCAGACTAATTCTTGGTATAGAATTCAAAAACAGCTAGGATGCTGCCAGGCTAGATTTGCGGCAGCAGTGCCAAACCTATTTTTAACTATCTGCACCTGTACATAAGAATTATATAAAGGGCAAGAGGCATTGGCAAAGGGCTAATTTTCATTTTAAATTATTTCTCCATGTCCTGGGCAAAATGAATTTTACATTTAATTATGTGCTTCAAAAACATCCTTTAACATTCCAGTTGTCAAGCAATTGATGATGAATAGGCCCTCCTCACATTTCTAAATATCCAACCACACTACAACCACATTCACCTCATTCACTCATGTCGAATTATTATTTATTACAAGGACCAAGATCTTTAAAAGGTAGGTGCACCATTTGGGGCCTTTTTGGCAGCCTATTATATTGGTAAAATTGCACAGTGGTAGTCCTGCAGGGACATGCTGTTGTCTCTGAACAAACTCAGGTGGAAATAAGTCCAATGGTGATTTTTGATCTTAAAACGTGTGCTAAGAAGAAGACTAGGAACTACAATTGCTCCGTAATTTGGTGCTATGTACAACAATGCTTCTTAAAGTCAAAGGGCCAACAATATATTTGGAAAAGGACTGTATTTATGTTTGTGTGGTAGGGCTGGGTATGTGATATTAGACAATCACAGACTCCAGCATGGGACAGCTCCTTTTCATAATACAACTTTTAGTAGCGTGCTGCTCAGCTCCAGTCTCAGTTTGTTTATGATTTGTGACATAATATCTAGCACAAAATATTTGGAGTGACATACAGATCCTTGCCCAAGATCAACAAATGTAATAAGATTAAGAGATTTATTTTGTAACATGATAAATAAATATTACACTCGGAAACAGTCTGCGCTATTATCTGTGTAGGAGCCTATGTTTACACAGACAATCTTCTCTCTTCCCCCAGGCACTGATGCTGAGGGTGTATGGGCAAGAGGCAGCCATATTGGACCTAAATTGTGTCTTCCTTCCTTCCTTTTTCCTACAGCTCTGCCTCCTGCACCCCCACTCCCTCTGTCTAAATCTCCTCGAGCCATGGTCCAGGTTCCAAAAATAGCTAACCAGTCTGCTAAGGGCCAAAGGCTAAAACAGCATGCAAAAAGCTGGAGGAAGAAAGAGGCCCACATTATTCATGATACTAGACCTGATATAATAGTCCGGGCAGAAGCCGAAAGAGAGGAGAGCGATAAAGACAGGCGGATGGAAGAAAGAGAGCAGATGTGGATGGGAGTAAAGGACTCCAGAGGCCAGTTCATAATTCACATGTCATTGAGCTAAGTGGCACCAATGCTGGATTTCATTTGCCCTCTTTTGTAGCTTCACTAATTTTAATGAAATGGTTTGGAAAAATAATTCAACATATATTCATTTTTCAGTTTAAATGACAGTATTGATTATAATTTCATGTATAAGAAAGGTCTGTCAACTCTGTGTGGCCTTTACCTACTTGAAATTAAATATTGAAAGAAATTTCAACTCACGACCTAGACAGACATTGACAAGTATTTCTTGCTCAAAGTATTATTACTGCTGTCACTACATGTCTGTCTCTTTCATTCTGTTCATTATTTATTCAAAACTCTCAAATAAAGACCTAAATCAAAAAGGCTATTTTTGCACTGAAATGAAACAAATACAAAGAAAAACTTATTTTTCAAAGAAAAACTTTCCTTAAAAGAAAAAAAAAAGTTTTTGTAGAAGAAAACCGTTGATTAATTCTGGCACAGTTGGCAGAGAACTTTCTGGCAACACAGTTCAGTGAAGTGTGGAGTAGTGCTGGCTTCTCTGCAAACGCCACTCACAGTTTGGAATAGCGCACACACGCAAATCAATATGCAACACTATGCTTGGATTTGAGTGTCATATGTGATAGCGTGCCGGGTCGGTGACATCTCACTCTGCTGGCACTTCCACTCCAAATCGTGGTTCGGGGTTTGGGAGCTGCTGTGGGCGTGGGAGTGCGGGTGGCCAGCGCCGCTCACTCTCACACAACAATGTGATTTCAGGAACTTCACGGCCAAATTATCCAAGCCCTAGAGCACAGCAGGAGCCCTGGCCGCTGTGGGGGGCCATATTCTCAACTAGATGTTCTGCATCTTTCCATTCCAAAAGCAGTGAGAATAGCTGCTGCTACTGAAACATCCGATAGGCAAAACTAATTGAGAAGCAAATCTTTACGGAGGCATGTGTGAATTATCATTAGAAGACACAATGAGCAGCAGTAACTGGGGTTAGACTAGTACACATTTGGAGCAAAATACTGTGCAATAATAGAGCGGCAGCTGACTGCAGTCTGTGTTTGGAGCCAGAATGTGCAGTGAAACAAGCCCTGTGCCAGTATCATTCTTAAATGAGACACATTTGTGATGAGCAAGAGACAGAGGCCAGGAGAGCAATGGAAGGAAATTAACTGCTCCGGGGCAAAGCCATTCTGGGTGAGTTCATTACAATAAGAGTAAAAACTTCAGCGCTGGCTTAACTCATTAATGTCAGAAACACGCTCTGCTACTATGAGTTTGTGCATGTCTACAAACGGCTAGAATAAAAAAGGTTGACATCTTAATTAGTCGCTGCAGAGAGCATTTGGAGGACTTATGTTGCAGAGGTTTATTTAAACTGTATAGGTGGGTGTCATTAACAAGCACACTAAAGTGAATGCATGGTCTAAATACGTGTAAGGCATTCTGAGGTGCAGTAAGGATACAGTACAAATTTATGTGACTCCAATATCGCACTCACATTTTTTTAAATTATGTGCATAATTAGGCTTCTTTATGTAAAGTTGGTGTTTGTGAATGTACATTATGCATGATTGCTGCATGTAACATATGCATGCTGCAGAAGCAAGCACATATTCTGCTGTATATGGGGCATGTAGCTAAGATGCCTCATTAGCATGGGATGATATTAGCTGCCCTGAGCAGGCTGGGGTGTAGTGGGCGCATCTGTATGGGCCATGTACATGTATTCATTTCCTGCAGGGCTACATGTGATGGAGAGCTTCCATCAGGTGGAATCAGTCTCTGAACATACAGCCACATGTGTGTTTGTAAATGGCTGTGTGTCGGTGTGACAGTGATTCATTACCAGTGGGCTCGCTGTCTCTGTGTTGCTTGGCGGGGGGTTCATCTGTATCCCAGGGTGTGAGCTGGTTGATAGGCGTCTGTCCCCACCTCACCCCCGGAGCCAGCAGCAGTCCTGAAGCCTGGCTGTCTCCAGGAGACAGGCCGGAGACCTGCAGCACATCAAAAAGAGAAAAATACTCATTAGAGATGAAACGAAAGGGCAAACATGTGTGTGACTTACTTCATGCACTCTGATCTTTGGATTCCAACAAGGGCTTCAATCAAATATTTAAACTGATTTCATTTGAATGAAAAATGCAACAAATCACAGCAATCTGAACAGCTCTGTAAGGTTGAGGAGTGAGCCTTTAATTAAGACTAAGTGAGTGCTGATTATAGCCTATATGTAGGGGAACAAAAGAGGAAAATGCAGTTCCAAGCCTCAAGAGTATTTGAGGAAAGACTGATATTTCTCTTTATATACAAATAACAATTAACTGTATGGGGTGGGATACATTTAAATATGGATCAGCGCCCTAGGGTTTTGTATAACTTAATTCTGCAAATGAATTAAAGATTGTGTTCAGTCAAGTGAGATAATAGAATTCTGAACACAAATATAAGACAGTAAATAGAAAGAAACCCTTTCACAAGATGAGAAAAAAGCAGAATGTAATTTCACAAAAGAAAATGAAAAAGCTGGGTGACAATGGATGTGGGCCAGTGTAACTTCACCAAGCTAAGAGTTCCCTAAGCCTCTCTTTGCGCCCACATCTCTAATATTTTGCCCTGGTAGAGAGTTAGAAATGTTATCAGCCATGCGCAGGCAGATGAAAACATAGGGTCAATCACAACTGGACCCCAGAGTAATATTGGCCTGCCTCTATCTGCAGCTTGGATGCTCTGTCTAACAAGAAGGCAGGGAGAGGCCAGCGCCAAGCCCCATCGCCCCGCTAACCCCAGCCAGAGTCCCGAGTTAATAGAAAAGACCTGGTCACCAGGCCTCCACCGTGTCCTTTTGGCTGATCCCTCCATTCCTCTTTCCATCCCTCAATTCCATTATCCCTCCTGACCCACTGCCCACTTCATCAAGCATGCCATCGTGCATTTCAACAGCTGTGTGGACAATGCCCCCTGCACCAAGTTGTGGCCAAAACACAGTCCCAACAAAGTAGTTCACTGTGTGCAGCTTTACATATCAAACGAACCACATATAAAGCAGGGGTTTGATGTTTTTTTGAGGCCCCTAATGGCAAAAGTGCAGACTGTAATGTAACTCCTCACGTACTTATTTTTAGAGCATGTGAAATGCCACAGCTCCTTCTACTGAATATAAACAAATCCCGTGGTTTGGTAACACAAAACCCTGATGGTAATTTCACTTAAAAAATAAGTTTGCCTTTTTTTTCTTTTTTGTAATTGGAAGTGCTGTATCAACTGTATTTTACACTATGCATCTTTAAGGCATGTTAATCACAGCTTCCCAGTGATGGTAACATGTCAACACTTATCCACAGGTAAAACATAACGAGAGCAGACAAGTTCAACGAGTGTCACTTAGGAGATGAATTCATACTGAAAGTTATCTGACAGTTTGTAAGTGCTGAGGGCAAAAGAAAAAAAATGGAGACAAACATCTCAAGGCAAAGTAGAAAACAGAGTGATGGAGTGAGAGAATGAAGCTGGCGAAGACGGCCTGTCAGGTCTTTTTGTCCAGCTCCACCTGTCGACTTCAGACAGGAGAAAACTGAAATGGTTTACTCAGAGAATGCCCTAAGCGCTCCATTCCTTCTTTAGAGCCCTGGAGACTCTGGGAGGTAAAATCTTGACCACTTTCAAGGTGAAGAGTAGTGTACTGTAGCCCACTATTTGTTTTAATGAGCGGTTTCCGTCTCGGCTCGGCCTGCTTTACTGTACTCCTGTCCAGCCATGCTTTACTGTCCCCTGTATACAGACAGCTCATCATTAACTCTCAGCCTACACTCACTTTAGCCTTGCACCTCATTAATACACCCACTTATTTACCAAAAACATGAAAAAACAAAAGTCACAGCTGAAAGCAACCATCTGTCACAGATTTAGTGCCGCAGATAAAGATTCTTAGTCAGCGCCATCACATTGACAGAACATGAGCTGGGATTGGGAACAATCCTGACTTGAAAATGATCAAAGTTTTGATATGAAATACTCCACACTGGGGGGCACACATACACACAGGCAGGAGATATGAGACGGGATGTTTATTAAGATGGCACAATGCTGCAGGCAGGCGAGCATGAGGAAGGGTACAGTAGCTTCTGGGACAGCGCCTGCCATTTTTGCTCCATTTTATTTGCTCTCACCATTTTCAGTCCTCTCCTCCCTGGCCACCCATTATCACCGGGCAGCAGATGGTTTCCTCTGACTCGACAAAAACTGTGCCGGAGAGAAGAGCGGAAGCCTGATAAATAATTTTGAGATGTGCCAAGCCATTCTGTGTTTGTTGTCAAGCCGGCTGGGACTTTTCTTTGACGTCTGCGTACACTTGGTTCCTGCACACAGGCCACCTACTGTCTGTAAGGAAAGTGGCACTAAATCTTTACCAGCCACAATCACATGCTGCAGTCCACCTTGACACTTACCTCTACTAAGAGCTGTTCGTGAGCTGATCAACCAGCTGTCCTCCTGACAGAAATACAACTCTTTCATAGATAAATGCATTCATCTTTTCAACTCAATCAAGTGTCAGTTTGTCCAACAAATCTTGCCCAAATGTTTCTATTTTTGGATCATTTTAATGAAAAGCTGTATATTGTCAACCTGTCACTGGAATGCCATGTTCTCACTGTTACTTAATGTTATTTCTATATTCTTCCAAAAATGATGCTTCATCTTTTTATTAAAGCTGTCATAATTTGCATAGATCAGGCATATCTTGGGAAGATCATGATGTTGCAGTTTTTTGGTGGTAACACGTTCTGGATTAAATAGGTTTCTCACAATTTTTGTCCTTACACCATCCAATCATTTTTTATATTATTTGCTGGAAAACAGAAGGATTGGATTTGTTCTTTTCACAGTTCTTGTGGCTAAAGCCAGCATAGTTCACATGCAGCAGAGCGGCAGGTAGTGTATTTTCTTGGACATCTTAAATTGTGCATTGTGACACTGTGTGGCCTACCTTCTCTGAGCAGTAAACAGCATTAGTGTGACTCCCTGCACCTCATGGCACCTCATGCCACTGGCCACCATCTGCTGTGTGTACATACAGGAGGAGGAGGCCTCAGTGATCCAGGGCTCCAGCACAGACTGCTCTGACTCATCCACAACATCCACATCCAATAAACAAAGAATTTGCTCATGGCTTTGTGTTTGCCTTTGCATTTTGTTGGTGCCCGCCCTTGCCTGTGTGAGTTATTGCACTAGTTCAATCCTATTATAACACATAGTAGGACACCGGCTTCTGCAGAAAACTATCAGCATGAACATTGTACGTGTGGTCCAGGCCACACTGCCTAAGCCTGGGCGTATAATACTGCTGCCCAGTTAAGAGGTAGCTCTGCCTTCCCCAGAGAAATTACTTTACTACTGCTTGATTCGAGCGCAAGAGAGCTGTGTCTATAACACCCAGGTCCCATTGGGGTAAACAATGCTACAGTGCACACTGATCAAATCAACTAACCACTATGAGATTTAATAAGAGGTTTGGTGGGGAAAGGTGTAGCGCTGAGAGAGGAAGAGAGAAGAGAATAGTGGAGGTTTAAAGGACTGCTTGGACTTAAAGGGAGAAAGACACTCTTTTTTTACACAGACACACCACAAACAACTGGTCAGTAACAATACCTAAGTGAAAGGCTAATCTGCTGAAATGCCATTAGCACAACTGCCAGACACGATGAGATAGCACTGTGCAGGCAGCACAGCAGTAGCTACAGCAGCTGATTATGTTCTACCTTTTCAGGTTCAGTGTTCCTTTAGAGGAAAGGCTCTTTACACAAGGAGAAGGAAAACAGCAGGCCCAAGTGGGGTAATTTCACTCAGATAGTATGGTAATCAGCCAGGCCTGTTAATGTGTGATTGTTTTTCTGATAGGTTCATCTCTTTAATCTATTCCACACATATTGACGGGGAATGTTTCTGGAGTTCTGGTGGTCCAGTGGCGAGGCTGCAATTGCTTGTTTCATTTAAATGCATGTCAGAAAATACATCTGCACCGTGAGCCACTATCTCTGGGCAGATGTATAAACACAAATCTAATCATAATCAAAATTTCAATAACAGCAGTCACTGCTATGTCTTGATATATTGGATGCACTGTAAAGTAATATCACATTGTAATTCCACACCATGAACAAATTATACAAAACAGTACGTGCGGGTAAGGAAATGAAATTCAACTGCAGCAGAATGGCTTTTTCTTCCCTTTGGCCAAGCATGGACAGAGTGAATTTGGCTGAAAAGTGGAGAGTGATGGAAATAATGGCTTTTCTCTGAAAAGAAAAACAGAAAAAATGGCAGCGAAAAAAGTGAGAGATTGAGAGTCAGAGTAAGACAAACCCATCCATCACTGCCTGGTATCATTGCCTTTGACACATCATTTTCAGCTTTCTAAAATGTAGGGTAAAAAAAACATTCTCATCTACTCCTGAGTCCGAAAGCTTAAAAGCAGCACAGTCCAAACTTGACCGAATCTGCGAAAGACAGTATAAAGCGTACCGGTCATTCTGTTCCGTGCTGTATTCACTTACTGTACAGAGGTATCTCCTTTCCATCACAACGCGCCTAAATGTGAAGTGGATTTGTTCTGGGCTTCCATCATAATGGTGCTGAATACTGGAGCCGAACCATGGGGCGGCTGTGTCCAATCTATTAGACTGGAACATAGCAGAGCATCTCACGCGTAAACAAAGAGACTACTGCGCCATATTTGGCAGCCATCTTAAAATGAAGGGGAGCTCCAGCGAGCTGAACAGTGTGATGCCATACACACAGAAGGTACATGTTCAGAGGGGTGGATGAAATACAAAGGCAGGGAGGGTTTTTTAACTGCAAAATAAATTATGAAGCTCCAAAAATGTGCATTATTATGAAACTACCTACATCAAAGAATTTGTTAAAAATAAAAAAGAATATTGTTTTTTTTTAAATGCACCTACTGTGTTGGTTGACTTCATATCATAACTGAAACTAAAAAGACAGATGATGCTGCAATGAAATAAGCCAGTTAGTTTTTTATAAACCCCTTGTGTTGACCTGACTGTTGGTAGGTTATTTTTGAGAGTGCTGCCAAAAAAAAAAACAAAACTATGATAAGCAAGCTACCCAACAACATGTACAGTAATAGACAGTACAGTCCATTACTACATTTTTTTTTTTTTTTTTTTTTACAAAGACAAGGTTAAATTAAATGTGTGTTACAATTAATTTCATTCTAAATAAATAAATCAAAGATAGAGTAGTATAGTATATAGACTAGTAACAGCAAAATGTAACTTGAGATCTAGCAAAAACACAATGTTGGTTCAGAAACTGTGCTTTCATATTTTATTATGGTTTATTTGTATTTAGTCATGAGGCTAAGCAAATTGGCATAAAATGGTTAAGAAGAATTAATCCCATACTTTTTAATCCCCATTTTCTTTGCACTGTCAAAGTTTGGTTGTTTATTTTTAAACAAAAATTTTGAACAAAGCTGGTACATAAAAATGTTGCTCAATATAAAAAAATGGAGGCTGAGATATGATTTTAAGAAGAATAAAAGCTTGCCAACCATTTCAACACCTGTCTCTTCACTAAACACCATATTCCCTGTCTGTAGTCACCATCTGCATTGAGCCAGAATCACTTTTAAAAACATGTCAGCCATCGCTGGTGGCTCCTTGCATGTGACTGGCAGTTTGTGTACGAAAAAGTGAAAATGGGAACAAAGCGGTTCCTTTCAGGCTCCAACACTTAACACTGACCCGCGGCAGCACGACTTACAAATATAATGAAAACACACAGCCCGAGCACCTTCTGGGTGTACATGCTATTGATGCGCCACACAAGGGCTACGGATACAGACTCTATAATTTTAAGCCCCGGGCCAAACGACTGAAGGGGAACGGACTTCACTTCTACTGAAATTCCCGCTAAGACACTCCGACAGCTCAGCGAGCTCCGGGCCCGACGTACGCGTTCCAGAGAGAAGCGTGATCGCAGGGGCGAGGCCGACAAGCTTCAGTGAAAAAGCAGGGATGGCAGCCCCGCCTAATATCCCATGAGTGCTATGAGGTTGCAGCGTTGGCTCTCCAAACCCTTCCTCCACTCCTCCTATCTCCTGCTCTGCTCTCGACAGATAGTCTAAGTGACTGGTTGTTTCTGCAGCGTGAACATGCTTTGTGCGACTAAACGGCCGTGCCGAGGTTTCTTAAGATGGGTGACTGGTGCGTGGACATATGGGCTGTGGGGACTTCCTCGTGTCATGGTAACACCTCCCACAGGAGCATGTCATGGGCCATGTTGCCCTCCATTGGCACTGGCTGGAACTGTGAGAGACATAGGTCTGCAGCAGGCCGTGACCTTGCCTGATATGTGGTGAGTGTTTGGGGAGCAAAATATCCACTGGCTGTCACAGCAGCAGCCCGCCAGACCCAGAGATGACTGTGTAGTGCTGTCTGTGGTTGGAACTGAGGCAAGATGATGGCTGTGTGCTCCTCATATGTGTGTGTGTGCTAGTGTTTGTGAGCACATGCTGTAATAAAGAGTTAACTGATACTGCAATATGAAGGGGAACAATCTACTTTACCAAGATAGCAGTGTGGAGGGATTTTTTTGTGTATTTCAGTATGCATCTGTGTTGAAAGCCAAATAGGATGTTTTGGCAGAAACCAGCAAACCCATATGGCAATGCTGGTAATCAGAAGAATTGGAATCAGACCTGCTGCAATTACCAGATGATATTAATCAGCACAAAGAATGGCACTATACAGCACGACCAGCCATCCTCTTTTTTATTCTGTACAAAGAATTTGTCTGGTCCCTCAAGGTTTGAGTTTGATTTCCAAGAGGAGGAAAAAATACACATAGTACAACCAATTAGAATCAAGGGGGCAGTACCATTATTCACAGGGACCAACGAGATTTGAAAAACATACCACAAATGAAAATGGATAAAGAGCAAAGTGAAAGTCAAAGGGCCTGGCAGGCCAAGCTAGTTGAGGAGGCACTATCTGCATCTAGCAGCTGCTCAAAGTGTCCTTGGCAATATCAGTGTTAATTACTTCTTTGCTTCCATCCAGTCATCAACATAACATCTCATGAGAATGGATTGCAACATAATTCTCAGAGAAGTCAGGAAGTTAGATGGATGCTACCCTCCAATTGAGTCTCTTATTGACTGTGTGTGGACACAGTGATATCTGAGGAGAAGAAATCTGCCTTTGGTCAATATAGGAGCACAAATACACAACAGCCACAGTGCTGGCCAAGTGCTAACCCTCCCACTACTTTTAATTCTTAGCACATACTGAAGCATTTTAGAGCATTGCATCAGCACCTGGAAGGGAAAAAATCTTTAATTAGAACACAAGTGTGAATAATTAAACCCAAAACACAGGCGAAGCCAGTGGCCAGTCTTCACTGTGAATGTGTCTAATTAACGGCAGAGCACAACTATGAAAAGCACAATGGCCAAAGTTATCAGCTCCTCTTAAATGAACTCCGCAGTGTAATGAATATACCAGTCGGTGACATAGTGCCTATCACTTTTCATAGGACTCCTAAAAATAACAGTATTCTGCGAGGTACAATACAGTGGAATCTGCAATGCAGCCCTGTCAAGTGTAACTCATGATACCACTGCAGTAAAGTTAGTGTGCCCACAAACTCTTAACTAATAGAGACTTTTTATAACTCCCAAAGAGAACAAGTATGGCCTGTGCAGCTGACACGGCCTTATGTCTGGAAGGGAAGCCGCCAAAAAAGTCTACAAAGTGATGCAGAGGTAGCCAGATGTGTAACCTCTGGTGGTGTTTGAACCTTTTGAGGTTTGAGACTTCGAGCCCCAGTCTGCCTCCCCCGGGGTTTGTGAAGAGACTGAAAGACTGGTTTTATCCCACAAGATGAAGTGGTCAGTGTAGCTCTGAGCTGCTGCAAGCACAGGAGGGAGTCTGCACAGCGCACGGCTTGGGGTAAGATATACGCTGGAGAGACATGCTGGGATCATTAGAGACCCGAGACTGAGAAAGAAACGAGAAAGAACCATGAACTACACAGCAGCAGGTGGATAAACAGACCTTCACTTGAATTATGGGTGGATTTTTAAGCAAAGGCTTTTCTGTCTGTTTGGGGCTCTCTTTCAACTGCTGCTGAATGAGCCTCTCGCGATTTGGTCCAACGTTGTAGGCTTTTCAAATGCTAATGCTGCTCTATACAAATGGCAAAAGTAATTTCAAGGTCCATATCCCGTGTCAAAAGTTAGCACTGACAAGGAAATTAGGATGTTTTTGAAGATTAGTGGATCTCTTCAGGCTTTTGTTTGTCCACAGCGGCCAACTAAATACATTAGGCAGGCAAAGGAAAACAAATAATTACTGTGAGATATTAGACATAACACAGAACCTATTATCAGTATTCTTAGCAGACCTATAGTCTCACATGTGGTAAACTGAAAAGCACTATTCTCTACATATTTCTGGAAATAAAACTGAAGCAGTGCTATGGTTGGCCTGATAGTGTCCAAGGTGACGTCAACATTCTTCACTTCCTTAGTTTTCTGTTTTGATCACGTCCAGTTCTTTCACAAAATCTGTGCGGCTCCACTGCTTAGTAAAATCAAACACACATTAAATGTGTCACAAAAAGCTCCTCTGGCTCCTCTAACTAGCAACTATCTTTCCCGCCAGTGTTACCTAAAACTTCAGGGAAGAACAGTAGAATCAGTTTTTTCATTTCAACTGCCAGCACTAAAAACAAAGACTCATTACAGGAGAACTACAAAATGACTTAGGACATTGGACATTTAGCCCATGAAAAGATTCAACATTTACACAGCTACAAAAATCCTGTTTCCCAATTTTGGAAAAAAAAAAACTTGATCAATGTCTTACTAGTGAGACCTTTTTCTACATAAATTATCTTTAAGACTTCATCCAAAGGGGTTTCATGTTTGAATGAGCTCCACAGCTCATCAAAAGAAGCACCCAAAGTGAGCATGCTCATGTTTGTTAGTGATATATCCTATCAGAAGCAGTGTTAGCGTAGTGCGGAAGCCTCATTCTCACTGCAGCTTCTTTCCACATTACTCAACATCAATACAAAGGATTGTCTCATGTGTAAACGCAAACTCTGACATGTGCATCACATATGAGCACAATAGTCCTGATGCGGTTCTCCTGACCTCCCGCAGGAGACACATGTGAAAGAGGCGTGATGGTCTGTTTCTGTTCCATCTGGAGGGCTTACACAGAAAGCATTTGCAAAAGACAGGTACTTGGGTGAACCGCCATTGAGTAACTCTGTATAAACTCCAAAGTGTTTTCAAGTACCGCCAACCTCTGTTCATTGTAACACACCCATAACTGCGAGCATTGCCACACCATTGGTCTGAACCAACAAAAATATATCTGTCAAACTGCTGCTGTGCAAGGTAACATGTAATCAATAAATTATTTGTCATGTCAAATGCAAACATTTCAAAAACGCATTAAGAAAAGATTTGAACAATTAACACCAATTGAGGAAGTTACAAAACAATCAAATGCCAATTGTATTTATCCATTGTTTACCCATATTACAGCCAAATTTAGTCTAAATTTGAATTCAAAAATCCAATGTTTATTGTAGCTTTAAACATAATTAAATACAATCCTTTTAATCCTTTTTAAGTCTCCAAAAATGAAATGGTTCATCCTTTGCCCCTTGTTTTTCTCATAAAATTCATGAAAACCGCTTCAGTCGTTTTTGCATAATCCTGCCGACAGACGAACAGATGCAGGAGAGATTGGATGTAAATATTCTATTTGCTGCTTTAAGGTAATATGCACTCCTTTTGTTATTCATGAATAGATGTCATATTAAGATTACTTTTGTTCGATGTCAAAGTGAGAAGGGAAAAAAAAGTGTTTCTACTTCATGGACAGGCATTAACATTTATGACAGAGGCCACTTATCACTTCCATGAGTCATGCTTCTAAAAAAAATGTTCCTGTAGCCAAATATAAATGCAGCATAGCACAGCCCGGGCTAAGATGTACAGCCTCATAAGCAAACTGTCTGGGTTCTGTTTTGGTTTACTGCAAAGATAAGAATGTATACTGCACCACAACTCATCAATAACATGCAAAATCAACTTTATAGGCCGATATGGTGCCCGGAACCAATTTATAACTGCTATCGCTATAAGTTACATTTATGCTCAGAAAGGAAGCAGATAAACAAGGGGACATGATTTCACAGAGCACCAATGTGAATCTTTTGCAGGAACTGACACTTTTACTGCGTTGTTTTTGGGGGAGGTTTATTTAGTGGTCCCTCCTCCTGACCAGAAGTCTGCGCCGCTTCCTTTCTGGATCCGTATGAGGTAATGAAGCCGCTGGAGGCTGCCTTTAAAAAATGCTTGTGTTGTCAGCGGCAGCACCTGCGCTGTACATATCCTCCCATTCACCTTGCACAAGCTGCACACCGCTTCCCTGTGCACTTGTTGACAGGAGCTTGTAATCTGAAATAGTCTGCCGGGTTGAGCTGTTAAGTCCCTTGTAGGAATGGGGATACGGTTCTGGTGGAAAAGAAGAAATAAGTAGGAACATCTTTGCTCCAAACCATATTGAGCTGTCAGGTTTCAGTCGCTATCGTGGAGCATTGATTTCCTGTCAAATATTGGGCTGTATGTGCGTTTACACCCGTCTTGAACAAGAGCGCGCCGCATAATGGCTCCGCTTTGGTGGTTATGACCACATCAAGGAACCCGTCTCCATATTGATCTGTGTTGACGCCAAGCACGGTTCTTTATTCAAATTGATCCATAACACAGACGCTGGTTTCACACTCTGATCTTTAATGGAGACTATACACCGAGCGAGACGTAGCTGAGTCATCACCGGGACTGATGTGGATGTAGAACACAGGCGGCTAATAGCGCTCATGTTTCTGCTTCTGGAGATTTAGCATTCCCTTTTTGCCATATCTATTCTCAATCGGTGACTTGAAATTATATTTTGGCATTAACATTTCAGTGACCTTTCCAACTCTCGATTCTGCTGTTAAAAACGACGCTGCTGGGAAACCATCAACCAAAAGAAATGAGCTATTAAACTCAGGACAATCTCCACACACATCTGTTACATTGCAAACACGCTGTACACTGTGTCTAATTTTAAATTACACTCTTCGGTCATTATTATTTTAAAATGGCCCAGAAATTGTTGTCTGCAACTGTTTGAGCGAGGAGCTGCTGCATTGTATTAATATTCATTTTGAGCAAGGAAAGGAGACAGTAAATAGGTTGTGTTTCCCATAGAGACCAGGCCTCATAATGGAGATATACAATGTGCACGCAGAGGACACTGCTTGTGAGAACAGTCACAATCTCTCGGCCATGCCCGGACATTAGTGAGAGTCATTAGGCTCATTTAAATGAGGTCGTTAAGCCGATGAAATGAGGCCGTATATTTGAGCGCGGAAACAAAAGAAAAAGAGATCCCCATTTCTCACCGCCGCGCAATCTCTTCCGAGTCAAGTACGCCATAACTCTTTCCACGAGAGAAGCGGCGGCAGCGGAGTTTTTAGGAGGCCAAAAGTCAGCAGGCCCAGACAGTTCACATTCTCATCAATCGCTGTCAAATAAACTTTAATCCCCGCAATAACTGCAACAACAACTTGAACACGCAGTAAGTGCTGTATGCAGAATTTGATAATGCAGCCATTAGGAGGCCTTAATTAGAGCATTTATAGCTTTCCCTGCAGCTGCTAAAATTTACGCAGGGGTGACTCACGAGTGCATACAGAGGTCTTCTCCTACCTGCAGCACACTGGGAAATAGGGCCTTTCTGCACACAACATTGTAAACTAAGGCTTGTTTTGCCATTGCATTTTCATTTGAGGCCTCTATTCTTCTGTTTCTGCTGTGTACAATTGTGCTTTTTTTGCGCTAACATTCTTGCAAACCACACCAAACTATTCACTCTTCTAATCAACTTGACATAAATAAATACTTCTGCCTCACAACAAGAAACTTTCTCTGTGGAGTCTACCCGTGCTCCTGTGTGTTTTCTCTATCGATTTTAGCTTACACAGGTAAATTGGTGCTTCAAAATGTCCATAAACAATAAATGTAAGTGCAAATGTTGTACTATCAGGGTATGGCTTTAAGTAACTCAACCTCACAACACTCTCCAAGCAGATGGCAAAGGGCTATAAGTAAATTGGATGTGTTGGAATAAGTGCTATAAGAGTTGTTAAACACAGAGGCAGTTTGGGTTATATTTGACCTGTATGAGTTGAACTGGATTTTACACCCACAAAGGAAAGAAGGAAAGTTTTAGGCAAAAGGCACACGTATATATCACAAGAAGTGGTCTTAAAGGCTGCAGCGCAAGCCTTTAAGACCACAAACATTATGTGAAAAGCTATTCAGTAATTTACAATACAATGATACTTTTGAATGGATTCTGGAGTCCAAATTGTCCCAAAAGATGGCTGATTGTGTGACACTAGTGAGAAGTGTGTGTACAAAACAGATTCCGCGTTATTAATTATTTTAGCTGTACTAATCTTTCTAAACATGCAGAGAGATGACAACAGTCACTCGTTTAGAAACAATCCTGCTTCAGTGCTGATCTAGGATTAGGCTCTTGATTAAAACAGCGCTCCTATTGTTGCTCGGGTTTGAAGAAGCAGTCGAGGGTGGTGGAGCCCGAGGACGTGCCGTAGAATTAATCACACCCACACCTTTGTTTTTGACACGAGTGGTCCTTCTTCTCAGGAGGTGCTCACAAAACATTCAAAGGATTTGCAGATAGTGAATTATTAATCACAGGTGTCTTTGCAAAGCTGAAATGAGAAAAAAATAAATAAATTATGTTTGGACTCTGGTTTGAATCTTTTACTTTTGCAGATATTCACATTTTTTTCTTGCCCATTTCTGCAGCTGGGTGCAGAACCATTGAAAATCTGGCGTATGGTAAATAGCCCTTAAATTGGGTCCCTGGCCTTCCAGCTTGGTTATCTGTGATGATCGGAACAGTGTGTGCTGCTTGAAAAGACCCATTTTCCCTCTGGCACATCATTTAACATGTCTCATTTAGCGGCAAAATATGCAGGTCACACACCAAGAGATTTCTGGTCACATCCTTACCTCGCTCAAAATTTAAAAGGATTGGAATTAGAACAACTATTACATTTCTTCCTCTTCTTCTTGTGTTTCCGCCTGATAAATATTAATGTTTTCTTTTTCTATCACCACAATAAATTTTAAGCAGGTGCCTTCGCTGGCAATAAAAAAAAAAAAGAGAAAAAAGAAATCTTTTACTCAGTAATGATAGCTCAACCCAGATCTTCCAGGGCCACCTCAATAAAAATCACAGAAAAGTGGACACGCAAAAGGCACATAACACCAAGAGACTGAACTAATATTCAGCTCAGCACCGAGGCGGGCTTCACGTCGGCTCTCAAAGGTTAAATTACAGATTTAGGTGGAAAATTATATAAACACCACACTGTATATTGACAGAGGCACACCAATGCCGATTTCAAATGTCACCTTTCAATTTTCAAAGAAAGAGGAGAAGTGCATTAATGCTTTATGGAAAACGAGCATTAAATAATAAAAGGTGCATTTAAAGCAGACTGAAACGCTTTGGAGTCAAGGGCAGCAGGAGTTCAAGGAAAGAAAAAAAAAAAACGCTGATGCTATTACTTCACTGTCAATGTGTTGGAATTTCTTTCTTTTACAGAAGCAGAAGCTTTTTCGAAACGAGTGAGAAGCAGTAACTAAAGAATGGACCAGACAACAGACAGTGTACAATTTTTCTTTCAAGGTTGACAACATAAATGGGAGATAAGATTATTTGAATTTATACGTTAGTTACAAACATCACATAGCCATTCTAAACCTGGCACTCCTCCCTTTTAGAGCACGTAAACAGCTATGGCATCCACACAAACCGGTGGAAATGGGTAGATGGTGATTTTGCTTCTAAAAAATCTTCTAAAACAATCTCACTTTAATGAAGTCAGATAAACTGAGCACTGCTGGATGGGAATCACACTCGTATTTCTTTTTGGGGGCCTCTCAGTTCCACACCTATGGCCCACGACAACAATGTCAAAGTGAAAGTATCTGTAAACCAACTGCATCTGGCTGTAGTTCACTATTTCCCTTCTTTGTTTACATGAAAAGGATATTTTTCCATATAAAGCTCTCAGCCAATCACAATATGAGCAAGTAAAATGGAGCTTGGATTTGTGTTTGATTTGGTAACTTCAAGAAACTATCTTGCCATTCATTTTTTTTCCAGAATCCCAAAATGAAAAGTTTATGCCCTTGAGAGTGAACAATTTCTTAGGAGCGATAGGCCATTTACCAGCAAAACAATATGCTTCAAAATGTTTGCAATTCCTCACGTATTTTTTTTTTTTTTCCCATTTAGTTTCTGTGTTTGCACATCAAGGATTTTGTCCTTAAGAAACAGTCTGGGAGGGTGGGGGTTGTTAGTTTTGAATGCTTCAGTCTTAAAGTGGAAACCATTCACAAAGTGGCGCTAACCTTGTTGATCCTGCATGCTCTGCTTTTCTTTTCTCACCAAGCTTTATATTGTGTGGGCATCGCAGTTCAAATCGGCAGCTGTCACCCGATGAATCGCAAATGGTTGATTCAAAAGCACTTATTCATTTTAACCTCGTCAAGGTAATCATTCTGCCGAGGAGCGCGGACACACCCACGAGCCGCTTGGATTCTTTAGAAGGAAAAAAACAAACAAAAAACAGCTGCATAGGAAACTAGCCCAAACAAAACAATCGCCCACATTTTCAATAATATCTTTTGGGAATTCACGAAGAGAAAGACAATCATTTAGTCTCTTCTAAATTGGATTGTCTCTGATTTAATGCAATACAGCCTTGACTGCCCTTCAAGACACTTTTAAGAAATGCTCCGCCAAGTTTTTATGGCTGACTGCTAGTCAACAAACAGTCTCTAAAGTACTATATATGCTGAGCTCTGGGTGCCCTTGGTAAAAGTCAGAAGAAATTCTCTGTTTCGAGTGCTTTCTGACACCGCTCGCTTGTTGAAATATAATAAGATTTGCCCAGAGAGTGAACAATATAGTGTAAGTCCTTGATTGTGTCAAACTGAGAGTGCCCTTTTCAGCTGAGATATTAACAGGGTTCTTGTCAGACCGGTGAGTCGGACTGAGTCACAACATGCTCTGTTTAATAGTTGGAGGATTTCTAGGACCTAATAAAGGACATGATCTTGTCAAACATTAACTGTGCTCAGTATTCATCTCATAAGCCAGTTTCCGGTAGAATCCCAGGAAGGACATCTATTGTTCTGGCTAGTGCTGGGAGTTTTCAGCAGAAATAGATTAAAACACCTGCAAGGAGCTGCATGTTTAATTGGAACACACATTATTTGCATTTCCAATTACCGGTGTGTTCCTGGGAATGGCTTCTATCAGCAAATAAAATAATGCCGTTATAGTTTCCCATATTCTTCTTCTGCTCCTTGTCAACAACCTGAGCTCAATGCACCTTTTGGGAATGGAAATGAAGCAAATTGCAACCAGTTTTCAACAGAGAAAAGGGCATTTGAATTTGCAATTTCAGGAAATGACAACTGACTTACTACAAGTGTGCTGTCAGTGAGTGAGTAAAGGACTTCCTACAATTCACTAAAAGCTCAGGGCTATGTTATGCTGGACAGAACACCAAATGATAACACATGGGCAGCCCCCGAGAAGAATATCTACAAAAACAATGATGTAGTGTGAACACTGACCATTTGCCAGAAAGTCCAGAAAGAATTAAATAATCTATGTATGTGCTGACTCTGTTTCTTACCTTTTCAGATGTGCAGCACTTCCCATAATGCCTCAAGATGGAATAGTTCCAGCCTGGATCTGACCTTGACAAAAGTTCTCTTTATGCTGGTCTGACATAAAGAACGTCATCAGGAGACACTTGAGAGGTGGCAGAATTACACGCGCACAAGTCCCTCGAAATCAGCTTCTTAATTGAGTCGGCAGCTGGAGAATTTCCAGCGACAACAAAAACAATCTCACCAAAGGCTGCCTTGTGGAACAGCCACAACTTTTTCTTCTTTGAGTAAAATGGAAATAAGGCTGGAACCGGTTTGACATTTAGGCTGTGGAGCGCAGTAATTGCTCCAGTAATGGATCAAGTGAACAGAAGATTTCATAAGGGAAGGGGTGCAGGCAACGATACAACAAACTTACATTTTCATTTGAGTCACTTCTTTCTATACATGACAGTAGCTTGAAGAAGAGAACAGCACTAAATGTGTCCAATTGTTGGCAACAATCACAGCATCTGCATGCATCACAAGCCCCACAGGTATCCCATCATCCTCTAACATCCTGGCAGCAAGCACACTAAATGGCTGACACACCTGTACAGGCAATTTGAGCCATAATCACCCCAGTATGTAAAGAAGTGCTCCACTTTGGTACCAGGCAATTACAAAGTAATTACTCTACTTAATAAAGCACTTACACTGACAATGATGGATTATAGCCTAATTAGTTTACTTCTCTAGTTAGCTGAACACAACTTTAGAGCTGATGTCATTTATAACAACTTTTAGAGCTAAAATTAAGGCCAATGATGTTTTGCATTAATGAATGCTCATTTAGGTGAACAAAGTAAGATTTTTGCAAGCCCTAACTGACAGAATGTGCTGGTTATTTTAACAACAAGGTGAAGCTAGCTAGTGGCTATGTGATAAAACCATTTAATTAGTTCTCTACTCAAGTGAATGTCAAATCTATGCATCATGGAGAATGCTTCAGAATGCTGGGTGCTACTGAATCTTTACTAAAGCTTCTTGACTCCACCAAGAGAAAAGCTCTACAAATCATTGGTGAACAATAGGTATGCACACACTAAACACTGCTATCTATCTAAGAAGCACAACAGCTCATGCAAAAGAACTTTTCCAGACGATTGCGAACAGATATGCAACTCAGACGAGCCTGTCTACGCCACAGCATGCTCTTTGTGAATCAACCTCAAGAACCTCCTCCATATGCAGGACCTTCATCCACACTACTGTTTGTATTTGGAAAAGACGACCAAAAACTGTACAGTTCTCAGACAACGACCTCCAGTCTTCAAAATCTGTGTTCACCGCCCTTTGCTGTCAACATGTGCACTTTGTATCAAAAAGCCCTTGGCAGCTGTGAATCACTGATTAGCCCTTGTAATTTAATGAGCAGAGTCATACCTCTTGTGCCTAATGCTCACCCTAGAATGCCATTAAAAAAACTGAATGAAAAAGAGAAGAGAAAACCACCAACTACTCAACTTTACCTCTTACAAATACAGGAGTGTAATAACTCACACTCAACTTGAAGATGCCTGTATGGAAATGTATAAGGCTGTATTGATCCATTACAGGTGGCCTGTTCAAAATTTTCAACTAGTAGTGTAATCCATCATATTAATCAAATTTACTAATCATAATCTAATTGCTTTCAATTACTTTTAGATTGCCTTTCCTCTAGACTCAGTAAAATATTATGTTGAACAGACAATTTATTCCAATTCCAATTTGCGGGCTAATTTGAATAGGGATATTATCCTCCTCTTCAAACATTATCAACTGTTATTTCCCAGAAGTATCTAATCTGATTACGGCTGCAATATAGTCGGCTGTGTTGTTATTAGAGTCGAATTACACAGGAATACAAACTGGGTGGTCTTGGTTGTCTCTCACAGAACAGACAGTTTTGGGATGTTTTGCTGTCGTGGATGCATTTACTTGGTGAGGATTATGATGGATCAAAGTTGTGTAACTGTGAAGGCAGATGTTTAGGACTAGTCTCAGTGCACAGAGGGGAAATCGTCATTAAGTCGGATTAGAGAACTGATAGAACATGTGTAACATTTGTGTGACATAATCTGATATGCAATCAGATAGGCACATATATTTTACATAAACCTATCACTGAAAGCACAATAGTGACTTCGAAGGTATTACTCGCTCCCTTTGTTGGATTAGGGGGAATGTTATCCAGTCTTTTGCAGAAATGCATATAAGGATTTGTGTGCTACAGATGCAATAAATGTTCTCGCTAAGGTACACGCTCTTGAGTCACAGTTTCAATAGTTTCCAAACACACTGCAGAGAGTAGCAGATCAGAGGTTCAACGGGTGGAATCAGCAAATTAAAATCAGCACTTGAACATGGAAACGTGTACACTTGTTCTTAAAATTAATCAAATTAAAAAGATGAAGTTACTTGTATTAAAAACTTTTGAACAACACACATTTCAGCAGGATTATTTGTTGGTTTTTTTTCCATGTGATTACTTATTATTCTGCTATTCAAGTTTCTCTGTCTGAATGAACCTATGGAGAACAAATGCATTGATTGTTACATAATTTATAATTCCAGGGAACAACTGAACGGACAGTCAATGTATCCTCACAACTTTATAAGGCTGTTCTAACATAAAGCCTGGTCAACAGTCCTGATTCTTTCTCAGTCCTACAAACAGTTAGTCTAGTCACTGTGTATTTGAGTTGGATTTCCAGTGGCTAGGACCAGCAGACGCAGAATAGACGTACAGCCAATCAGAGAAACACAGAAACGCATAAGGGCCGTCCAGGTTTAAATACATGGTTACAGTTGGTCAGAAGGGGAGGGGATTCTGGACCCATTTCACTTCTGGGTGGCTTACACATTGCACTGTCCAAACCTTGTGTCCTTGTCCTTCGTGCACCTAGTTACTGGCTGGCTGGATTCCAACCAATCAGCAGCAAGAACACCAATCAGCTTATAACAATTCTCTCTTGATTAGTATGATCCACTTAGTACTTTTATACTCCGTGCAACAACAAGAGGATTATAAGGACATATTAACTAAACTTGTCAAAATGAGAAATGGTCTAAAATAGCTGACTTCAACAGTTTTATTCTATCATTTAATGGGACCTTCAATAATTTAATGAGATGTACCATTTATACCCCTAGTCCTTTTCTACTCCACTGTACTTTCATAATTGCCAAATTCTTATTATTCTCTGCCCTTTCTGAATGAATAAATGAGAGAGATGTTTTATTGCGTAACAACAAAAGCAGAAATATTGTCAATGTAATATTTTCTTGTATTACACTTGCACGTGAGCAACACTTTGCAAATTGAATATTGTGATACCATTCAAAGAGCGCGTAATAGAGTAAATGTGTGAACAATCTTGACTACGATCTATGTAAAGATGAAGGGAAGCCCTTAATAGGATATATGGAGGTTGTGGTTATGGCACAGGAGAACTTGGTAGGGTGATGATGCGTGCAGCTCCTAATGAGAAACACCAAGCTCACGGTAATTTGTTAACCTGAGTTAAGGTCAAACCGCAAATGCTGCATGATTGAGTCACCCCCAAAGTCCCTATTAAAATTTGCATTTAAAATATATCTATTATTTATGTGTGTATTATTAAAATGGCTGGCTGTGGATCCCCAGAGCGCAGAGCTGGGGAAGGGTCTGCAGAAACCACCACAATACAAGAGGAATGACGAAGAGTAATTAAAGACCGATAAAAAAAAAAGTTGCACACAATTCAAAAGGAGCATTTGTTCTTAAGAATGTCCAGTCCAAATGACCACTGGACTTGTTTAATGTGTTTTTGCAAGACTTACTACACAGATTAACCAAATAATCTTTAATACAGTAATACTGAAGTACATTTGAAACCTTAAGCTAAATTTCACTTTATAGATCCTTCCACAAGCGAAAACATTAAAAAGACTCTTGTTCACTGTGGAAACAAAAACAATGGGATTTTTATGTGAGCATTCAACATAAACGCTATATTGGACAGTTTAGAGGCGGAAAAAAATAAATGTCGACTTGATTTAATGGAGTCAATTTTCTGCAGACAGAATTCAGTTTGTGTTGGTTGTTTTGCTGTTAACCGAAGATGTAAGGAGCTACAGCCTTTACCCATTTTAGCTGTGCAGAATGTCTATAATGTTGAGATGCATTTGATCTTAACATAGGTTGTGATGCTTTAGGAATGTGTGCTACGCATTCAGTGACTGGTTTAGCTTAAATGCTCATATTTAGAGCACACTGTAAATCAAGTCACTCGCTAATATTCTCTACCTACTCACTGACAGCACACAAGTCACCATTCAGTTGCAATTTGCTTAAGTCTTGGTCGGTGTTGAGATTTTTGGAATCTTATATCTAAGGGGGCTTATTAGGGTGCAAATTAGAATTTTTGAGGCCAATCACCGATCACCAAAATTATTATTGACCGATGACCAATCACTAACTAATAAATAATTCATTCTTAAAAACACAGCCAATCAGTGGCCAATCGATCGGAGCACCACTACCTCAATATCCTTTTGCCCTTTGTAAATGCACTTCCTTTTAATTAGTGTGTATGCAGTTCATGTTGATTACCAGTAGTACAAAGACCTATGGGATATGCATTGATAAAAAAGTAAATATATTCAGTGTTCTGTGTACTTCAGTGAACTACAACCTGCCATCACTGACGCTAAACAAAATATGGGGTGGTTTGAAGAGTGGCCGAGTGGACAGAGCAAGTGTCTATTCAAATGACTAATGATTTTATTTCCAATTTTTTTTTTTTTTTCAAAAACATTCTTTGTCTCTTTTGTGCATCCAACTGAAAACATTAGTCGAGTGAAGAAATTTCAAAGCAAAGCCTGCCAATGTCTATTTACAGTCAAAGGAGGTGCCAAGACTTTAAGCCCACCTTTTTAAATAAGAATGAAAGAGTCAATGTCTCAGTTTTCCAGGAGTAAAGACTCCGCCGCAGGCAGAATCCAGAGGCACTTGTCCACAAAGTGCTCGTTTTGTAGCCATATAAAGAAACAAAACAAAAGTAAAAAAAACCAAAACCATGCCTTTTGCTGAATGTGGGAGATGCTGCGAGCACCTGCAGACCATAATACCATATTTGTGACACGATGCTGAGTGAAGTGCTAGACATAAAGAAGAGAGATGTTTTGTTTACCTATGCATCTTCAGTAAACAGACCGCCGCTCAGTCTGCCTTCTCGCTCAAATCTGATATTCCTCGTCATGACTGATGCTTTAAAAGCCTGCGTTCACTGTCACCTTTTGTATGGAGTTAACCTTAAGGTGGCAGCACTTTGAATGTCAGCCCCTCCACATGTGGACCTTTTTAAATGCCACCGCTCTTTATTTTGCAATTGTGGAGGAGCACAGACAAAGAGAAGGGGGTGGCCATAGAGCAAGTTAGGAAAAAAAATAGAGAGGGGCTGGCAGAAGAGGATTTCCGTCCCAACAGACAAAAAAACAAATGACATACAATCAGCAGGGCTCAGCAGGGGTTTCATTTAACACATGAAGGGGAATATGGGTACAAAGTGTGGGTCTTTGAAGGGCTCGAGAGCTGATCCGCTTATTTGATGATGTGCTCAATTACATAGATGGATGAGTGGCAGCCTTGAATGAAAATGCTGTATCCTCCACTGGGAACACTGCCTTCTGTCTGTCTCTTTGTTACAAGTTCATTAAGACTATACTTTAAAGATTATTAATCTGAACTAACGCTACTACTAAACTATTACTGCTTTCCGGCTGATGGCTACAGGCACGCTAAAATTAATAAAATAATAGCGTCAAATTAATTTTAATGGTTCTTTGACATGAAATGGGGGGGGGGGTCTCTTTTTTAAAACAGTGCTTGCAGTGCAGATACTGAAGTGAACAAGCATGCCAACATCTTATACACATATCCTGCCAGAACCTGTGTCATCTCAGAAATATGTTTTTAGCAAACAAAAGCTATAAAAGATATAGCATGAGTTCCATCTTACAGCATGAACTTTCACCTTCTAATGAGAAAGAGCATTACGGATGCTACCATGCCACTCAACTCAAATCAAAGTTGACAGGCACTTCAAATTGCGTAGAGATCCACAATGACCTTTGCCACTTGAGAGATCCAAGCAAATCTGACAAGAGCCCAAGACTGTCGAGCCCCCTGGCCACCCACTGCCTCATATGTGTTTTTTGGTCGTTGTTTGTCTCATTTACATTGTCGTGAGATTTGCTGAGAGCCTTTCCAGTCTTGAAGAGATGAGGACTAGGAGTCAAGCGTCATCTGTGATCCCTTGGTGTCCTGTAACAGCTGTCTCCAGCTTCAGAGCATGCGGTTGCCGCTATCCCATATTACATCTCTGCCACTCAGTGCCAACGGATCAGCAATCCAATTTCACACAAGCGCGCTCAGAGGGAGGCAATGCTGACGCAGAAATGAGGATCTATGCTTCAACAAAGACAAGTTGTTTGAAGCGGCTAGAGCGGAGGCTGTCGTGGAGAAGGGAGCGATGGGACCAGAAATTAGATAAAAACAGTAATGGAAGTGCGATGGAGCCCGATAAAGACACAACCAATATAAAGTGAGGGACCGATTTCGATGGATGTGTTTAGCTGTTATCAATCAACTGTTGCTGATAGCAGTACAGGGTCTTAATTTTCCAAACCAACTTCAATCTAGAAAAAGTAATAGGAGCACCGTCAGAAGATACAAGTCTGCACTTTGTAAACAGTGTTGTTTGTGTAGCGATGATCCTGGGCAACAGACTGGCCAGACGATCTCAGTGTGCTACTGGAGAGCAGATGTATAGTATAGGATGACAACACTCATACTGCATAGTCATTGTGACTAAAATAGAGAAGGGGCGTGCATCTCCTCTTTCACCAAGCAGAGAGATTCAAATCTGATATCCAATGGCGGTTTATTAGATTGAGCCATCAGAGCGCCAGTTTGGAGCCAGACTCATAAGAGAGATGGTGAGCTGGAGAAGTCCGCTTTCAACTCATCCAGACATATACAATGAAGAAAGACAAGAGAAGGAAGAACAAGTCGACATCAGATGAGTTTCTTTAGGCACCTTTCCACTACAGGCTTGCATTCATGCAATTTAGTATGAGTAAACCCTGGAGAGACTTGTATTATCACTGGGCTGTGTGCAGAAGAGTGGCATCTGCATAAACAG
This sequence comes from Rhyacichthys aspro, assembly GCA_036850595.1. Taxonomy (NCBI): domain Eukaryota; kingdom Metazoa; phylum Chordata; class Actinopteri; order Gobiiformes; family Rhyacichthyidae; genus Rhyacichthys; species Rhyacichthys aspro. Next base: position 12,503,293 of record CM072170.1, on the reverse strand, counting down.
TAATATCTTTTTTTTTTTTTTTTTCTGCCTGATGTAACCGTCAAAGACCTCCTCTAGTGCCTGCACTCTAACAGACCCATTACTTTCATGCACCAGAATTCCAATGGAGAGAATTCAAGTAGGACAACTTGGTTACAGTAGGGTGCAAACTGGTGATTGGCAGGACAGACATTTCAAGGAATGAATGTGGCGCTCTGAGTTTGGAACAAAAGGTCAACTGTGATCCGAAACCCTGCAGACAGGACGACAGGTGCGACAGAACCTCCAGAACCCCACAGATTGGAATAAACATGTGGAACCTCCTGTCAGAGTGAGAGTGACGAGACGGAGATAACAACCGCCTTCACCTACTCCTGAACATTTTGTATCGTTATCGTGCCACATCTGTCGCCATTGTCACTTTAATGTGGCTTCTTCTGCTTTTTAATCAGAACCACCTCTGTCAATATTTTCTGTTGACAATAAAAGATGATGATGTCCCAACTGTGTGATGAGGCTGTGAGATTTCTGAGTCCTATTTTTCTCTCATCTATCTGATTCCAGATACTGATAACAGAGAAATGAATCCTGACAGCTCCTTCTTTTTACAGTGCCTTTCCTCTGACAGCTTGACGGTATGCAGTCCTCGTGGCTGTCTGTCTTTCACTGTCTGTCTGTCTGTATCTCTGTCCTTGATTAGCAATCACTGTGCCGTAGCCTAGTCTGATTCCAAGTGGAAAGCTTTAATTCTCTCCACATGGTGCCGAGACATCCAGGCCCTGGTGCAATTGCTCCCAGTAAACACACAATCATGGCTTCTCGTTAACACTCGCAAAGTTTCCATGTATCATCTTAAAGGAAAATCACCGGCTAATCCTTATTTTCCCCCCCCTTCAAGGTCCGCAGCTTTTAATGGCTCGGCTGTAGATGTCTAACAGATGATTTGTTTGTCCACAAAATTAAAATCATGCTTCTGTTTGTGGAAATAACCAGCTTAAAAAAATTAATGCTTCACAAATGGAAAGTAAATCACTGGAGATGGAAATTTATGGTGCTTACCTCATGAACTGTCAGCACGACTCAAATCAGGTGGGCTTGGAAACAGGAGCCATATTGTATTAAGGAACAGAAAAAAACTGTCTCAATCAGAATACTTAATGGTAAAATAGCTCCTAAGTCATTTCCTAACTACTATTCCTTTACCTTTGAGTTCATCGTCATGATGTCAACAACAGGTCCCTTTTTTAGTATGGACAGAAGAGTTTTAGGCAGTGTTTTGAAAATGCAACTCCAACAGCTCCCCGTCAGCAACAAAAGCAAAGAGGAACTTGCATCGACTGCCCAATACAGATGTGTTCATTTAGAGAGTGTTTTTGCAGATTTCTGCATAATAGTAAATGCATAGTAACATCAAACTCATCACAAACTCATCACACGCACATGAAAAGGCTCGGGTAGTGGTGCGATAGATTGTCGGATGCCAGTAAGCTCTGTTCATTTCGCTCAGGAACATCCAGATGTTTCTATGCTAAAGATGATAAAGAATCATTGTCGTTCCTTCCTATCTCCATTTCTTACAGACGAGACAGTTCGGGTAGCTAACAACACTGAATTACATCCATGTCATTGCTCAAGACTTACAAACATTTCTCTTCAACAATTTGTTGTGTTTGGATCCAGCCACTGTTCTCCCACTGAGGAAAGTAATCCAATCAGAGGAAGCAAAAAGGAAGTGGCGTTTGTAATACTGCCGTGTCTAATAGTGGAGGGCAGGCTTGAGTGCATCTTGTGAGAGTTGTCTTTATCTGAGTTGGCATTCTTACCGGACGGACGAGTCAGGGAGAGCTGACGGGTAGACTCCGACACACGCAACACTTAAGCACGTTATCAAGAACAAAACGTGCAACAGACCTGGAACTCGACATATTTAAAATTGCATAACTGTTCAAACAGTGACAGTGAGATAAGGAGACACTTGACTCACCTATGCAAAACCATTTATGTGACGGCGTATGGATAATAAATGAGAGCCAGACAGCTAAAATAAGACGTTTCTCATCAATCAGTTTGTTCTGCATTGAGGTATTCGTCTTGGGAAAGCTGGATTTTATGACACTGTCTCCGTGAATGCAAATGGCACATAGCACTTTAGTGGTAGGATGACAATGCACTCGACAGAGACTAATAAATCGAATGCAGGTTGCACAGCATGAAGATTGTTTACCTTTCTTTTTCCTAGGAGAAATATAAAGACACAACTGAACACATCTGAAAACTTGTGATGCTTTGTTGATGTATATTACGTCCCAAAAAACGCATTTAAAACATAAATTACCTAGCATATAATTAAAAATACCCTTGTGTTTCCCAAGTTGTTGAACACCATTTCCCAAAAGCTCCAAAAAAAGCAGTACGTGAAATGTCAGTTGACTTGGTGAAGTACAATGTGCGGGTGTGAATGTCAGATATAAGAGACAGACTTCCAACTTTTTTTTAAAGGCGATAACTCAGTCGTGATGTGGAATGCTTCAAATCATAGTGAGATGCTGCTTTTTAATGGTGTACTTTTCATTTCAGTTAAAATGACAATGGCTTCAGCTGACATTAAGCACTGTGCAAGATATTGCAAAGAACCATTCATCACAATGCGTTAATGCCGCAGCAGAAATTTAATGCTAGAAATATGAAACAATATCCTTTCCAGTCGGTCGTTTTAATGCTAATTTGACATTGAAGATTTCTGTTACACTATAAACAATCCGAGTTATAATTAACTGGAAACCACAGTCGATTTAAGTCCATCAGCATAAAGAAAAAGAAGAAAGCCGATTAGTATCATTTCAAGCTGTGAAGATGATTTTTTCTTGCAGCAGTGTTTAGTCTTTTCGGGTTTCCTCACTGCGTTTTTCGCGTTACGACCCCATGGTGAGTCTGTCAGCTTTGGTAATGTAAAGTTTCATCTTATCCCGGCGAAAGCGTTCCAGCGTGTGATGGAGCAATTGTAGGTTCCCTTTTCCATCTCGAGCTAATTCAAAAGCGGCTCTCACCTGCGCAGCCCCACACTCCCTTTTCCTTCTGTCTCTCCATTCGCTCTGGCTTCCCTACTGCGAGCCTCCTTAAACTTTAATAATCTCAAATTCAATACAGCAAAGCGTCGCAAGGTTAGCCCGATTTTTCAAAAGACTTTTCCACCCTTTTAACCTCCATGAAGATTGGATGATTTTGGGATCTCTAAGAGTATTCATTACCGAAGCTCCCTGACACTGGTCTTTAGCCTGAGGTGCCATACAATTGGAAAAATAAAAGGCTAAATAAGTGTCTCAAAGCTAATGTAGTACAAAATGTCTGCTCCCGTGCCAACCCTACACTTGTTTCAAACATGGCCAGAAAGAATTATAGTGAAATCATCTGCCTTGTCATTCACATGTCAAGTAGAAAGGATTGAAATAGTTACAGAATAAAATGAAACTCTGAAGAAACATGGCTTTGATGGGTTTTTTTTTTTCTTTTTAGTGATTGTCTCAGAGTGAGGCTAGAACACCCGCTGTTCACTGGCTACCCTGTTGTGTTCTCCACAGTACGGGGTCTGATTCAGTCCATTGGCTATAGCTGACCTGGCTCAAATCAATGACCGACAAGACACAATGTGGGATTTTTGTTTCAAGACGTGCTCTATTGATTGTTTTTCTGTCGAAGCTTGGAAATGAGGAGGGCTTCACCTGAGCTCGACAAAGAACTTTTCAAACTAATGCGTGAACTTTCAAGACACAGGTTTCATATGACACCTTTAAATGAATGAGTAGGTGCTAAAACACAGGTGTTGAGAGCTGTCTCAGGGCGATCACATACATTTTATCAAAGCCTACGACAAATCAAAAGAAATGATAGTGTATGGAGTTTACAATGACAGGGCTCAAAATGAAGGAGGCTGATCTGGAATGATGGGGCCATCAAATCATGTGTATCTGTCTGTTGAACTTGAAGATTAAAGCGCTCATGAAGTAAAAAAGCAACAATACACCAATATTTTGCATGAACTGGCCATTTCATACATACATTGTTATTTGCTGTTGACGACCTGCCCTTACCTCTGAGTGGGGTCATATATCCTACTGAGAAGCGCAAAAAAGTAGGTACATTGTTCACCTGTAAGATGGGGATGTTTGCATTGTGTGACTGGTGCTGTAAGCAGAGTGTGCAGAGCTTTGAAGCAAACTTGCTTTTATTCACATTACTTTTCCCTTTTGAGATATGTTGTGTATGTATTTAAATACATGTACTGGTGATATGAGTGCAATACCTGCCATCACTGTTAGGGATTCAGCCACTTTGTAACCTGTGTGTCATAAAAAGGATCACTGTCGGCAATGATGCTGTATGTGCTACAAGTCTGAATGCAGTTTGTCCAGGGCCTTTCTGTGTGGAGTTTGCATGTTCTCTCCGAGATCAGGTAAGTTTTCTCCAGGTACTCTGGTTTCCCCCACTAACATCGAAACAACATGTACTGTAGTCTCAAGGTAATAACATGACCAATTACTAATGCAAGATCTGGAGAGGGTCCCCAGGCGCGCATGAGTGGCTGCCCACTGCTCCACTGGATGGGTTCAATGCAGTGAATGAATTTCCCCACAGGGATAATAAAGAGTGACTTAAGCTTCCTTTGTGATTGGAAAGTGCTCATAGTAAAAATTTTACAGAATATACTTACAGCTCATTTCATATAGAGTGCCATCTTTTAGATCTGTGGTTTATTGTGTATAATCAAAGCAATATATATTTCCATGAATGGAGCATCATAATTTTATTTATTTTTGACTTAATATAGTGCTGTTTTTTTGTGAGGGTTTTGTGAAGATTTAGTTTTCAGTGACATTTCCAGAGGACGGTGAAAATAGTGAGGAAAATGTTTTAATGGACTGCCAGCAGCAGGTATTATGTTCAATGCCTATCAGCTGGAGATCAAACAGAGGAGCGTTTTGTAGTCGACGCTGTGGTTTCTCTCTTTGTTAAAGATGACTTTTAATGAACACGACTAAAGGTAAATATCAAGTTTACCTATCTCTATTATGCACCGAACTGCCGGCTCACGCACTGCTGTGTGGTTTTTTAACACAGTCAATTTGAGTTGACAAAAGCAGCATGCCGTTTGCACATTTCTGCAGGGATAAGCTACACGGCCAGAATGACACAGACACTCAATGCAATGGACTGTAAGGATAACAAATAACTTTATTGATTGGAAGAAAAAGATTTGTTTTTTGTAAAGGGTATTTGAAATGCAACACTTTCCCTTCCCTTTATGCAGAATGGATCATTTCAGCAATAATTTCAGAAATGATGCTTATAAACCTCAAGCAAAAATGGACAATTAGACAAAGGAAATTATCCCCATTTGCTATCAGTGGGAAGATACTGTAGAGTCTTGGGGAATTAATGAAATAGATAAAAACTCAGCTTTGGTCCAGTTTGAGCCCAATAAAATCTTCACTTATCACAGCGCTTTAACATTTATGTTGTAACATTTAAGCAAAGATCTATTTTACAAGCCACATCTCTCACTAGAGCCACTGCTCCAGAAGTCAATAGATTTTCTCAAAGTACAGCGTATTGAGGATTATTGTTTGGCTCTCTTTGTGTGATCCTTCAAGGAGAGCCATTTTCAGCCCACTGACAGTCTCCAATTATCATCAGAGAGAAGTTTAAGTCTCAGATGTCAGCGTTTAAAAGTATGGAAGTGCAATAAGCGCTAACACGGCTTAGGCCAAAGTGTTTAAGGATGAAAAGACTGTGGGGAGACCGTGTTAGCAAAAAGATTTTTATATGTCAGTGAAGAATTGTAGTTATTAAGCATGTATGTTTGAATGACAAGCCATGACAGGACGCAGAAATACATTAAATCTAATTAATGGGCTGGGCAGGGGAGAACAAATTGTAGCTCCAAATTAACTGTGGTTCACTGTTCCGTGTCGTTAGCTTTACATTAGCGTGGACAATGTGGCCAGATGCTACTTTTCAAACAGAGAAAAAAGCACTCACTGAAGACTGCAACCTGACAAAAGAACTTTATTATACTGGATTAGTCTAAAATTAACCAAATCTTCTTGAAATTAATCATACTAGAGTCCAGGCAAGGTTGCAGATGATTGGGTTGTGTAACTTATCATGAAGCTTAAGACGTAAAAGCACAAAATTCTCAATACTTGATAAAAGCAAACCAAGATGCATACCCATTCCACCCTCCACAGAGATCCGCAACCCACTTCTAAATCACAGCTAATCTCTCAGGATGCATTCACACCTTGCTTTACAGCTATCCACATTAGATTAACTCACTGTTTGGATTTTAATACGAGGTCTGAAAGGGACCAAAAAAAAAAAAAAAACATTCAGAGAGTTGTCACGCTGCTCAAATAGCTCTCAGATATCAGCCCACAAGACATCTGTTGGAGATTTTCTTATAAAGTTGTGAATTAACAGACCTCCCTCTGGAACATCCTCACAACGGTTAGACTCAGATCCCTACTGGGTTTCTGTGTTTAGTGTGGACGGTCTCCAAACGGTGCAGATCAATACTAGCCTGTCAGCTTTTTAGTGTAGCCCTGGACAGAGCTGAGACGTCGGGACCAGGGAGAGGGAGCTGTGGTCCTCTGTCAGACTCTTTGTGACCCTCCTCAAAACCTTTGATGGAAGATGACAGGGAGGGAGCGAGTGAGGACAGCAGACAGCCAGGAGAAGCGTCTTTGGTGTTGGCTCGCTGTATCTGTTCTACGCGGTAATTAAAGCCGAGCCCGGACTTTGGGTATTTCCCTTTATAAACGTTTCAGCTCCCAGTTGGCTGTCTGCAAAGGGACTGTCAAACTAGAAAGGTAAATCCCTGAATAAAGCTAACAGACAGGCGACAGGGAGGGAGCTGCATAATATCTGAGGCTAATGCATAGACACATTTTCGCTATACTGTACTTCTAAACATGTGCACTCACACTGCAGCCAAGCCACTTAATTGCACTGGCAGCCATTAACTCATGACAAAAGCTGGATGGGAGATGGCGGGACTTTGTTGAGGTCTATGTAATTATTCAGAGGCACAAAGGGAAGGCCCGGCACGGTGTCAGAGCAGATTTAGTGTATATGTGGTCAGTGCATTCAGCGGGGTAGCTAATGATGTGCACTTATGGACTAAATTAGCAGCATTGTTTACCACTGAGAGACTGACAGAGCTGTAGAAGGTCCTGATGGATACTGAAATTAAAAGGAATGATGTGACTCTAATGGTGAGGAGCGATGACGAAAGAGGAGGAATGGTATCCATGGAAGCAGAGGCAGGGGAGAGGCTGAAATGTCTAACTGTTTTTTGGTAAAGGCCCCTCTTTTTGCAGTGTGCTGACAGCCAGCTAGCTAGCAAATCCCCAGGCGAGGGGGAGGAGAACACAAACTCTACAGTTTTTCTATGTACCACTCACACTTTGCCGTGCTGCAATTTTATGCACCAATAAAAAGCACAGAAAGATGTGGATGAATTTTTGTTCAAACCATAGATCAAAGCCCACTCAGACGTTCTTTAAAAGCTGGTGTAAGCACGGATGGAGTAAATGCACATCAGAGAAATGTGCTTGAGAGAACATAACTCTTAGATATTATTTTTTTGTTTAGCGTCTCACAACAGGAACCATTAGAGCCACTGTCAAAGGTCATTTCCATAATGAAAAAGAAAATCACCAAGGAACAAAAGGCAAAACAAACTGGTGATTTGGCAGAAAGGCAAAATGCAGAGAAAAGGAAATGATTTGGACAGAATGGGGCATTGGACAGAGTTTGTACAGAGAGCAGCAGAATTGGAGTGAGGGCAGAGGCAGAAAAAGAGCTGAGAGAGGCTTGAGGAGTTCAGACAGTTGAGGCATGAAGACAGACGTGCCAGCGAGTTGGACAGTGCAGAAACTATTGTACGAATGCCATGAGAGATGGGGAGGCTGGATGATTCAGAAAGGAGAGGAAGTTGGAGATGACGCCCGGCTGGGACGCCATCAGAGATTGCAAAGTTGACAAAGGAAGAGAAGAAGTCAAAGAATTGGAAAGGAGGCAATACTGAAGCGAGTCCAGGACATTTTAGAGAACGCAGGTGTCCTGGCTCCAGTTGGACGCGTCTCTTACCTTGGCCGACGCTGGAGCAACTGATCCTGCTGCCGTGATGCCTCGCTTGACCACTATGTCGCTGCTCGATGTTGTCACGGCAACTGTAACTGGGGTGGGCAGTAGGGAGGGGATGACTGGGAGGGGAAGGAGCCCCGGACGGTTGTTGCCATTGACGACAGCAGAGGCACAGCTATGATTGGCTCCTCCGTTGTGTAGGCCAGAAGGTCGTATATCTCTCCGCTCCCAGGGTCCCCGGTAGTCCCTCTCAAAGCGGTGGTGGTGGCGTGACATCACTTCCTCTTCCTCTTAGAGGGAACTACAGGGGCAGGCCTGCAGATAGAAAAATTAATGTCATATACATTTATATAATATGCAAATATAGGCAAATAGATTCAGTCAGCTGTTGTGAGCAGGCTAGCAGACATAGCGTGCTTCACAGTGAAGAGATGTTGTTGACATAAAGGTGTAAATGCGCCCAGCAGCTGCTCCCATTGCACCTGACTGACATGAACACACTGTGGCTCATTTGTTACCTCTGATTCCTGTTCTCCCTTCATTAATGAGGACTGTGACAAGAGGGAGCGGAATAAGCACCGCTGCAGGTCTATAAAAACCAGGAGTAGTGCCAGCTCCATGCATGAGGCATCCAACAGGAGAGGTTAAAACAATACGGCCAAGCCATGAGCAAACAGGTACGCACTTGAGCAGGTTGTCCTGAAGACAGCACAGCAGAACCGTGACCCTGTGGTCAAAGCTCATTCTTCTGAATAGATAAATACCCCTGCAATTACAGCTCATCTCATACAACTAATGGCTGCCTAATTCAATCAGATTGCCCTTGAAGTGCATTGGAGGGTTCTCCCCATTTCAAGCACAGCAAGCTGTGATAGGCTCAGATGTGACAGTGAGCTGAATTACATCAGTATGGGGCAAGGCGCTATTGTGTAGCATGAGCAGCATATCACTCGACATTATATCATGAATCAAAGCCGTACAGGATCTGAGCAGTGAAATCCATCACTGAGGGGTTTGTAATGCATTATATCCCTTCGCACCAAAGGCACGTTATGCTTCTCAAGCCCTTGATAACAGATGAAATAAATAAATAACAACCTCAAACCAGGTTCGGCAAGCCCTATGCAAAATCCCTTGGTCTGTAAGGAGAGAATGACAGCGGATGATAAGTCTTTATTCTGCATGCTGGGGTCTGTCATGCTGAGCCTAGCCTCAGAGAGAAGTGAACGCCTTTAAATGCCGCTCTCTGTGTATGTGCGGCACAAAAGCTACAAGAGAAGGACTGTATGTAATGGTTTGGCGAGTTATAATGATAACCCATACATCCAAAACTCTGGTGCAGTACGTGACTAGGTTGCAGCAAGTGAAAGCTTCTCTCCAAAGCTTTGATGCCAGTGATACAACATGCAGCCTGTGGTGGGAGCACTTCCTCTATAGTTACCAGCTACAACGCCAAGCCTCTCTTATTCACAGCTTTGGGTCTTTCTCCTTTTCCTTCTTTTACATCCATTTATCCCCCCTCTCAATATCCCTGTCATTTACTCCTCTCTCGTACAAACCCGCTCTGTCCAAACACTGCAAGCCGATACGAACTGATGGAGCCAGACGGAACAACTAAAAGCTGTGGGACAACACACTCACCATAGTCTCGCACTCTGCAATAACCTTTCTCCCTCTCCGCAGTAACCCCTTTTAATAACCTTGAATTTTCCAGCAGCATAAGCCCGTATTATCTCTAAAAATATGTGAGACGGAGAGAGTAACAAGGTGCTAGTCCGGTGGAACAATGGCGGGGTGAGTGCCAGGTAATATTCTCTTATCTGCTAAGTCCCACACCTCAGCCGAGAAAGAAGAGGGCACAGAGAAAATTCCCCTGTACAACAAAAAAGAAGATGGAAAAAAGAAATGGACATTATCTCCAAAAGAGTCAGGTTTGAGGGCAATGTGTATTTGCATTCGCCATTCAGTACAATTTATTTTTATCAGTGCAAGTAAAGTGGCGACATGCTTCTGTGCTGCACAGTCTAGACTGTGAGTGATATAAATTTAGACTGGTATTTTTGTCTTTCAAGAGCTCACTGAATCAAATCCTAGATTTTACAAATTGAGAAAAGTAGCTTGTTAAGTGTTCAGTGAAACTCTTGTAGGATAACCTTCAGAGAGGTTAAGGTAAAAACAAGTAGCACTGAAGAAGACCATGACCAAGCTTTAGACAAATAAAATACTGCAGGATGGAGATTGGCAGCTTGACTTTATTAATTAAAGCTCCTTGGCGAAAGATTTGAGGCTGCACTATTATTTCATTGCAATAATATTTTGGGAGATTTTCAATGAGAATTTTGGTTTCTTTCTTAGTATAAGACAGAAACCTTGGCTAGGAGAGGATGTTCTTTTTTAGTGAAGGATTGCCAACATCACTGTGGCATCAATTCCACTACACTCACAGTACAGCAATAAAATACCCTATGCAGCATGAAACACAAAGACTGTACTTTAATATTAAGATTACTGTCTGCCCGATGGAGGGCATGGACAAGTTTTATAGCGCCGTACACTTTTGATTCTCAAGAGCTGCTTTGTTGTCCCCAAGAACAGCCCCAAGTTCAATCACTTTTGAATCTGAATTGAATTTTTGTATTTCCTTCGTGCCTTACTGTCCTTCTGTCAATCACTACTTACAACAGATGTGACTGAAGCGCACTTGGTTAAATTTGTAAAAAACACAAAATACATCAGTTTTCACTGCATTCCTCACTACAGTGTATGTATGTATGTATCGCTGCAGTTGGGAATGTTGGACAGATGTGATGTCATCAGTAGGACACTTGTGTAATCTGTAAATTTGCACATTTTCAATTTTCCTTTACCTTAGCAGACTTTAAACAGATGGGATTTTTGGATTTTAAATATATTAATTGAAAAAAAAAACAACATATGTGAGGAAAAACAGCATGACAGAAAAGGAAACCAAAAATAGCCCATTGTTCCCCATTGACTTTCATTCATTTTCTTTCAAAGTTATCTCCCAGAAGCGTTGTGAGTAGGCTCTGTGTACACCAAGACCTGACTATATTTAGTACCTCTCCTCTGAGTTTTGACAGATATTTTAATGCCAACTCTGTTTAAGTTGGCTCTTTATAAAAATCTAAATACAACCAACAGAAATGAAAGCAAAGTCAATATTGCTGCTTCTGTAAGCTTTCCCAAATTAAAAACCAACGCACATAAATCATCTTTGAACCCAGGAACTTTTCTAACATATGCAACAATTAACTTCAGTGTGCTGCAGATGATTCTGAGCTGAAGCAACGACACCAGCGAGGTCAGACTTGCAGCTGTTCTTCTCGTTCTAACCTTTGGCTGCAGTAAACTCACAACATATGAATAATTGAAGAAGACGTCTGAGCAAAATAAAGTCTCGGCCACTTCATATCCACCTAGACAGACCAGTTAATAAATAATATTTAATTTAACACAATATGCATAAGTTGTAGCTGTATTTGTATGCAATGCAGTTTAAGTTTTGATAGTGTTTCTCATCCTGCTTTGCAATAGCCTGTTTAAGGTGATTATAGCAAAAGCCCGATCAATGCTGACCCATATGCTAATAGATAAGAGGCTAATGACAATTTAGTACATGCTTTAAATTCTGTACACAGTGCAATACAAGGCTCTGCGGCTCCTTGAAAAGTAAAAGGACTACTTGTGGCAATACTTTTTCAGATGCACAGTTGGAGTTTCATGAAAATTACCCAGAAGCCAGACACATTTCCTTGGGCAGACCATTTGTTAAGTTTATGCACCTAAATGAGATTTGTTGTCATAAGAAATCCCAGCTGAGCGTTTCGGTATGTTAATGGTGCATAATCTGCCACGTCTCATGTTATACTCCACTTCCTGCCATGCACCTCAATGTATGACGGTTGATTTGGATTTTTGGAACAAATAACTCTTTTGAAACATCTCCCATTCCCACGCTTCAGATTCCATCACTACACACCCAACTGGCATTTTTGAGGCTCATGACATTGCAGTTCAATCCTCTGAGTGAATGCCTGTCGTCTTTGCACTGTGCATGTCAGTATGTACTTTGTAATCGGATGCTGGCAAGTGATCCCTGAGAGGAATCCATCCACGATTATGGTCCTCGGTGAACAAAGCGATTTAAGCTCGTAATTACAGAGTGTGTGTTCCTTTCACAACTAAGTTTCAGCAACTACATTAAAGGCCCCCTTTGGACCTTGCCTTTCAATCCGTCTTCTCTCTATCTGGACACACATGGCTGTCATGGCTCAGTCTATCCACTCGTGACCTCCAGAGTCCACATTAAATAAGAGCTCACAGTCCCACTTCATATGCAATACTGGGCAACCTTTAATTTGATAAACCAGTGATTTACTTCTGCTATGTGTACCATATCAAGAGCAAACGTAATGTAGCAAATACTTTATTCTCTAATACTCAAAAACTTAAGGTGCACAGTGGCGTTTTTGGCTTTTTATCAGTAATCTGGTGACAAAAGAGCTGATTGCAATTCCACTCTTCCTTTTTTTAAAGCATTTGAACAGCTATGGCAACCTGGATATGTAAACCAAACAGGTCTGACTGATTTCACAAAATTTAAAAAAATCTAATCAGATCCCAAATGGCCCAAACCATCATTCATGAAGTGAAAAATGAGTGTGCTTCTCCTCCCACAATGCTTAGTTTGTATGCTCTGGGCAGTGGTAGGAACAGAAAGTAATGGAACTAAAATGGCTTCTTCCAATTGGCTCTATGGACATTTATGTGTCTATTTTTCCAAGATAGACAAAAAGTGTTATTTTGTTTTGACTGCCATTTTGCTGAATTATATTCTACAACATTTTACACAACACACCTTTAAAGCACCACTAAGTAACTTTTTCTCACAATCCATGAAGTTAGGAAATCATGACAACAATATTGAATTCACTGTGATGGTTTCATGACAAGACACGAGAATATGAAGGTGCACCTGGTTCAATACAATTTCATGAGAACACTTATCTATATAGAACCCATTTTTACAGTACAGCTAGGATAGCTTTTGTCTCTTTTCTCTACATTAATGTTTTTCTCTGATGACTTTCTGATGTAAAATGCTTCATTAATGATAACTTCATGTGCTTTATGTGTTATATGTCACACTGGCGCATTACTGGCATAATAAAGGCCTAACTAAGAGCGTGTGCAAAACAACAGAGTTACTGATATAGGCCGTCTCAAATCCAATCAATCAAATACGTCTAGATACCTGTGACAAAGACCACCTACAAAATGTGTCCTCACCTTTAGGGACTATTTCAGCACATTCACATCTTGCATTAAGGCCGGCCACATTAGATACCTCTGTCCAGATTGAAATGCCAGGTTTGAAGGACACCAAAGAGTATGTGTGAATTGTCCGTGTTAGAGCAATCGAAAGGCAGCATTTGCAGGGTTACAACAAAACGAAATGTCTCAAATCCCTTAAGGTGTTAGTGGTAACCAACACCCAACACACCTGTGGACCCTGCCAGAGCCGATAAAGACTCAAATACATCACATCTCCAGTGACACTTTACTCCATGCTGCACTGCTCTGGGGACAAAGTGCCAATAAGGATTTGGCCGTGTTTCCTTCACATCCAATGAATTCACTGTCAGGCCCCGGACGAGACAACAGCTTTTCAGAGCGGACATGATAGCCTTTGCCGCGAGGCTTGTATGCTGAGCCAACCTTTTAAAGAAGCTTTTCAATTTTATAAGAAACTAATGACAACATTTCAGCCATACCCTAAAGCAATTAACGGAGCTGCTGCAATCCTGTCAGCATGTTAATAATCTCACCTGAAGGTATCAGAGTTCCCACGCCTAGTGCTATTTTCTGACTCCGCTCGAAATAACAGCTGATTACTGAGAAATGAGAATCTAAAAAGAAGAACATTATCCAAAACGCTAATTTGCGAGGAAAAAGCGAAAGCAAAATCGTTTTTTGGCAGTACGACAGGAGGGCAAAAAAATTGAGAAAATACAATACTTAATGAGCTGAGTGACTGGCATTTCCATTGTGCTGTCAGTCACGCCATGAGTTAAACGCAGTGTACCGCAGAGAAGGCAGAATGCGTTGGTTGTGGGGCAATTTTGTTTCCAAAACTAGCATTGTTAGGGCTTTCGAAATTACACACCAAGAAGTTAATTGTATGTGTGCTGGTCCATCATAGCTAATATCTCCACGGAGAATTTCACACATGTTGTACTAGCATGCATTACACATTAGGTAGGTGCAACAACTGTGATCTCAGAGCAGCAGTGAAGTGATTAGCCAAAATAAAAAGTTGTTTGGCAGGTGGGAATGTCACACACACACACACACACACACACCCTAAAGAACAGCATCTGTCACTCGGAAGCGGCGCGAGGCATATCAGGTGCGTATGACAGCGCTGCGTTAACAAAGCCACGTGGGAATACGCAGGGAGCCGGGGATAGACGTGAAGAAAGAGCGAGCGTAACAGATGGACAGAACGTTTTAGCGACGCTGAGACGGGGAGATGGTGTGAGCTGGCAAGCAAATGAGATATAACAGCGGTGAGGAGTGTGTGTGTGCGAAGCCTGAAATAGAAGGAAGGGTGTTAAGGAGGGGATCAGTGAGGGATGAGGCGGGTGGTGTGTCAGACTTCTGTTCTGGGGTGTGATGTTTGCTTTGCTGGCACATTCTAGCCCTGTGTCTAATATGCCCAGCCATTGCACAGCTGCATTAGATACTCCCTCAGTGCAAGGGCTCCATTTCCAACCTGTACTAGTGTTTACTCCAATTGACCCGGGACCGGCCTGCTTTCACCAGGCTCACACCAGCACCTGCAACATGCGCCAGGCTGCACTAATGATCAATTCGTCCATCAGCGATTCGGGATGGGACAAATGAGCGCTGGGGAAGGAGAGTATGCTGTAACTTTACCAGGACAAGATATAGTTGTAAATGAGCGTCCCAGAGGGAGACAGCCACAGACACACACTGGCATTAACTGTCGAGGAGTGTGCGCGCTTCACATGCCACACAGCCACGATACACCCCGGCGCACCAATGAATGTGCTGACAGTTCCTCCAGGACAACAGAGCTATTCTACCTGATATTTAAATAATGGGAGAGACTGTTGGAACAGGAATAGCCCTAAGCAACACCAGACACTTTCCTTGGCGTTAGAAATTCTCCTCCTCAGCCCAGGTTTGCACCGCCACGATGATGAAGACATGCACTCCATTTTTTGGTCCACCAGCAGCATAAGTGATGAACTGGCAATATTGTAAAAATAGATGCATTTCCTCCACATGAATCTTTAACTTGGTTAATTAAGATGTATACACACACTGTTCTACAAAGGATGAAACCAAGTAGTTCACAATAAGCAATGTCAGAAATATATTTTTTGGGAAAGATGGCTGGCTGCTGATAATTGATGATGATTGATGAAATGAACCAAATTGTTAGAGTAGTTATAAGGATAGGCTAAATAAATGCAGATTAAAAAGTGATGCAGCCACTCTTACAGATCACACACACAAAACTGTAGCACTGACACTCACTCATGACTCTTTTAAACACTTATTTCACCATTATTAAAAAGACAATGCAGACCCTCAACCCAATGCTGAACTGTAAGACATGTAATGCATTCAAAAAAAGGCAGGTAAAAGTGTAAAATCCTTGTCAACTACTAGATTTAAAAGGCTTTTCTGCTTTGTAACGTATTGATTGAAGCAAACTGATGTTCCAGAAAAGAGCTGGCTTCCTGGTTATTTTTAGCTTTGTCTCATACGGGCATGATATAGGAGGAACCTAATTGATGTTTGTGAAAAAGATACAATCCAGGAAAGAAAAAGAAGTGCAGTTGTGTCTTTATTCAGTTGCAAGTGTGGAGGCTGGTATGAGGGCTGCTGAGTGGAGGGGAAAGGGCCATCTTGAGGGATGAGATGCAGAGATGAATGCAGCTACCTGCTGGCATGGAAACCAACAAGCCCTTTGTTGGGACTGAATCGTAGCATTAGTAGGTCCAATTAATCCCAGCAGTTTGAGGGGAATTAGATCTTTGCTACAATTGGTACACCTCATTAGCGGTGTGAGTGCAATCTGGAGACGCCACACAGACAGCGGTGCATCATAAACACACAGGACTTCTCAACACACAACTACCTCAGGTGCAATTTGCAACAAAATTAACTTCTGTTTCAGAATATTAGAAGGGTAGTTTGGGTGTGCTTTTACATTAACAGCTCCGGAACAACTGGAGCGTTTGACAAGCAAATAAAGCTGAAGCTCGGGGTAATGAGCAGTCACTCTAAGTAGATCTGAAAACTCACACCTCCCATCCCCTTATCTTATCCGCCTATTAGGATTCCCACAAAGGTTCGGGAGCAGATGCTAGTGAGAGATGGCACTTTGTACATTAATCTGACACCTTGATGGATGAAACAGTGGTGGCTGACATGCACACACTGACTCATTTTGCCAGAGACGGGCACTTCCTGATAGTCCTTTTTGATAAAGCACGCAAGCAAAGGCCAAATCATTCAAAGTGAATAAAAAAAGGAATATTAGGCAGACACGGTGAGCAGAAATAAAAAGGAAGCAGGGCTGGGCATCATATTTTCTCAGGATTAAGAAGCATTGCATATACCTGCCCCACTGACAGTGTATATACGGCTCAGTGTGCATAAGCACTATTCTTTTAGCAGGGCATTAATAAGTAAAACTTTCTTCCAATCTGGCTGTGAGTCTGCCGTGTGGACCCCATGTGTTTTCGGCGGCGATACAATGGTACAATGACGCAAGCGTTTCACAGCAGCTTGTTTACTGAAGTGTGGACACATGAGCTAGTCTTTAGAATGATGAGAAAGAGCAAGCAGAGATATTTCAGTCCAAAACTGTCACTCTTGCAGCAGGCCCCCCTCTGCACACAGGGCTGACCACAGCGTTATGAAATATTATTAGGGCCGACTTAGTAACAGCCTGGCGGTGCTCGGCTGCCACTTTCCCAGGCATGTGATTAGCCCGAGGAGCAGAAAAGGCACCGCTACCTCCATTACCGCACACCACACGCTGCGGCTCAGTTAATTAAAACACAGACTTTCAACAAAACGCCACATTATCACGACAGCAAGACGCGGAGCTGGAGAAATCCTCGGGGCCGGTGTGTACACTTTCCCCAAACAGCTCCTCTCTGTATCCCTTTTCTACGACAGATTTCCAGACGCCAATCACGGCTTGTGTTCGGGCCCGAGTGTATATGTGCGTGTTCGCGTGTGTGAATTCTCCGTGGCCCATGGCAGCTGTCGCCCTTTCTCTCCCGCAGCATCCTTTGGCGAATTTCTCAGTTCCCTAAAACAAAAACCAACAACGGCGTCAAAACAAACAGCTCCTTACTGCGGATGTAAACACACTGGGTAGTAGCTGCATTCACATCCAAGTCCTGGTCATGTGTGCTGTGCCAAACTGGTCGTGGGTAGGACTGACAGGGATTCACATAGTGCCCTAAGATATGATGCAATTTGGGATATAGGCTCACAATGACAGGAACATGATACAGCGAGATTGCAATTATTGAAATATTGCAAATAAATAGTTAATAATAATGTAATATATTAAAATATCCATGTAACTGCAAAAAAAAAAAAGATTAAAATTGAGTTTTTGCATTTCATAGTTCAATAGAAAATAAGAGTACTTAGAGTTTTAGTCTAGTGTAGGGTCCTATTTCCTTTTCCCATTTTCAATGAAGTAAATACTCTACTAGTCCTTACTCCTTTGTATTGAGCCCCCCAGTGAAGTATATCACAGTAGCTGTACACAAGGAGAGAGGTGAATTCTTCCTCTTTAGGCTGAAAATGGGAAATGTTTGATCACCGGATGGTCACTTAATCAACTGCTAACTTTTTGGCCCCGCTAAACACTTTTCGTTTATGCCAACATTAGCGTTAGTGTCAGCTAAGAGTCTTTCCTATGACACAGCGGTTATCAGCAGCTCAGCTCCGTGTGTTTTGAAGTGAGTCTGTGCAGCGTGAGGTCACAAAGAATCAATAAATTGTCACCGAGGCAAGTCAAAATATTGGCATTTGTTTATAGCAGCTTTGTATTAAGGCAACACTCCAAAATTTTACTGAACATGCGCCATCTAAACACTTCTAGTACAACATACAGTTGCGCTATGGCCACGTCTCATAACTTAAACTTAAATGTGGTTTCTCATTGGCCTTGTTTCATGACTTTGATGTATTTTAGGGGAAAAAAATTTGTGCATCATTACTTTAAATAAAAATATGAAGTGACAAAAGTACATCAATAATCGATCACAAGAGGAAACACCATGAGGTATTGTTCCATCTGTACTCATGGGACAAAGTGCTAGAAAGGGAACTTAATTATCTAAATGGCTGCTGCTGAGATTACCGAGGGCACTGCTCATTTATCTCTTTCAACACCGGCGGCTTCGAGTGGATGGAGAGATCAAGAGATACACACATCAATACGAGAGTTGTGTGAAAAAAGAAGACAACGGTGATGAAAAGAAGTGACAACAATATTCACTCGAGGAGTTTAACATGAAAAGCTACACAGCACAGTTTGCCAGCAGCAGGGATCATAACATCACCCCTGTCGCCATGGAAATGCCCCGCACCTTTTCGATTTTCTCCTTTCCTAGTCATTACCATAGTGATGCTCCAGGCCTGGATTGTGTCTTGACCCCCTACAAAGCAAAAAAAAAAAAAACGCTCTGTATCTAGGTCTCGGCTCGGCCTTACATGAGCGGGCATTATTGACTTGTGCGTGGCCAAGAAGGTCACAGGTTAGATCCTCTTGTGTCAGAATGGTGTTAGACGAGCCCTTGAGCGGGATGTTTAACCCTTTAGCTTGCTCTAGAGACTCCAGGCTGGATTCATCACCCTGCACCACATCAGGAAGAAGCAAGCAGCCTAGAATAAATGTGCAAATTAAACCATCGATACACCTTTTTGTGGAGCCTGGCAAAGAATTACAAAAAATGAAATTCTATCACAGCCAATTTAAGCTTTCCTGATAGCCAGAAATATGATATGATGTCTTAATTAAATCTTTTTCACAGGGTTGCATTTTACAGTATGTGAGAAGGAAGTGACACCTTACACAAAAAGCACTTCTCGGGATACAAATTCTAAGCTTCAGTTTTTGACAGCGGGGACAGAGGAGTAGGATTCCAACTGGTTTGAAGCTAGAGACTGTGTGGGAAAAACAAAAAAACACTAAACAATCTGCGCTGTCAACAACATCTGGAAGTGTATTTAAGTTGCAACTATTTTCCGAGGTCTGCCATACTTACTGCTTCCAGTTCTTTTAATTAATCGCGTTTAATCACGAGTTGGGTTACCCATGATTATGAAAATGGCAGAAAAATGTTTATTGAGCCAAATGCAGGGTTGCACTTTCACCAGAGGAAAAGGAAAAGTGCTGTGCAAGTATATATGTATGACGCAACTCTCTAATGTCGCAAGTAAGCCCTTTTAAAGTTTAACTTAAGTAGAATAAGCCTGTGTCCAGATTTGCTCTATCTTTTGTACCTAAACTCTGGGACTTCTGGGACAAATCTAAATCAAAGCAAGCTCTCAATGACAAAACTAAAATGCAAATGTAATTGTAAAAGTTGCATTAACACTGTTTTATTGCAGAGAAAATGAGACACTTGAGGCAATTTAATTAGAAGAATTAAAAGCAGATGTATGAAGAAAATATATGATGAAAACTAATAAAAAATCTCAGTCTTGTTAGGGGAAATGATCTAAATGTAACTTAATATTCAGTTTAAAGTTAAAGGAATATGTAACCTTTAGCTGTCAAATACATACACATTTTTGAGAATATTTCACCTTTATGCCATTTACAGGCTCATTTACCGACACCAGACAGACTAAACATTCTATTACCCCACTACTACACACCAAGCCTTTAAACTAAACTAATCTGGATTGCCATTTTGGCCCCGATCGAGCTAAAAATTGCCTAAAGAGAGCTGTGAATATTGAACGGGATCAAAGTCCAAACAGTGCTGAGCTTCAGCTGAGGTAGAGTCTAGACGACAGCAGTGCCGTGGTTTATCTCCCTGGTGAGAACACACTGAACTGTACAGGAAGAATCAAAGCAAACAGTCAACTTTCCACCTGCGAAGCCTTGAACAACAATGAAGAGCTGGCAGCAGATGAATACACAGTCGCTTAAAGAATGCCTTTTCAAAAGCAATAATGTTGATTTATCACAGACAATTACAAACAAATTTGATTATAAATGTATGGACTGTTAGTGCGTTATGCTTTTCCCTCCTGAGTGATGGCATCTACGGAGATATTACTCATGCTACTGTGGAGAAATATGATGAAACAATAAAGATCTGAAAACACACAGACAGATTAAATTAGAGAGCCGTTTCACGGATAAACGGGACCTTTCATAAATTTAGGTCAAAATGAAAAAGAACATGGAATATCTCCTAAATTAAAGATTGATTGTTCTTTCAATTATGTTAAAGATGAAGCAAAGCAGAGTTCAGATGCGCTGTGTGCCAAAATCCCATCGCAGTCAGCTTCTATTGTTTCTGCACTGCTTTATGACAGAGCCTCAAGGGCTTTGTTCTTTTCTGCCAAACTGCTGCATCTATTCAGTGGTTGTGTTCCAACAATGCAGTGTCATACAAGCATCAGCATTCACTATTGTACATTTGGGGAGGACACGCACACGTTCCCTTAACAAACATAACAATAATATTTAAAATGCAGTAGGCCTGGACAGCGGGGTTTTGGTGATCAAGCCGGGCCATCTGCTCATGTCCCCACTTCCCTGTCCTGTGGTCTATCTAAGCCCGAAGCCCCGCAGTACCATCCGATCAGGAATGTGTGCAGGATTTTAAAAATAGTGACTGTGAAACGGGTTTATGGGTATGCTAGAAATATGCCAATATCAAATCCAAAAAAACACAATTATATAAGCATCTAGCAGCCACATTTCAGTCAAAAGTCCCTGACAGTGATTAGTTAGTTGGCATAGTTTAATGTCGGGGCTTTTAAAATGGTGGTTGCACAGTGTGACAGAATCAAAGATGAGCGACCCCACAACTGTAAGACCAAAGATTGCCTGCAACAAATAAATCATGCTACTCTGCTACAATTAGAGCTAAATTGCAGTCTATGACCCTCTGACAAGATCATAATGAGCCAAATGTGGGACAAAGTCTGTGTTTGTGGGAGAAGTTACTAATGCTGTGACACAGAAATAAATAAAACATGTTTTATATTCTATTACCTGTTGTTTTAATGTTTTATTTGTGTAAATCATGTAAATGTGACAAACTAGCAACAGCGACAGTGGTCTAAACTTGCACTATCTTTCACTTAAGAAATAGAAAGGATTGTTAATAGTAGTTCTAGTAATAGTATAGTAGTTATAAAAGTTATTATAAAGTTTAATACTTTGTGAGAGGTATTCAGAATTTCATGAAGCCTAATAACATAACGTTTATATTATTAGGCTGGAAAAATACTGTGGTCCAGACCTAAATGCTGCAAACAGTGATGCACCCAATGGCATATTAATCTCTTCAAATCCCAACCTTTTCAAAAGGGCAGGCTCCACAGTAACCTCAGTTGTTCGGGGTAACATCATTTCACCCTTTTCACTTCCTAAAATACACGATTCTGTCACTTGTGCCTTAGAAGACATGAGAAGTGAATGAAGGAGACAGGCTGTTTTTCTTTCTCTTCATATCCTCCTTTCTTTCCACTTATCTCATGTCTCTAGGTGCTCCCTCTAAAAGCCATTCTCTGTCTCTGTCCATCGTTTCATATCGGTATGAACACAGTGGCCTTTCAGAGCGCACAGTGAGTGGCGCCACAGCCCGGTCTAGCCCTGAGGAGCCGCTGGAGCGCTGCAGATTAATGGCCCAGGAGACGACCACGGCAAGTGGAATGAACAAATACGGAGGCCACCGGAACGAGGGGAAAGGGAAAAAGAGATGGGAATAATGATGGAGTAATGATAAAGAGAATGAGCCGTGCTCCGTGTTGTAGTTGAGGTAACAACTGGAGGAATGGCTTCTGTCACAGCGAGGTTCCACAAACCTGTCACGCTGAGTTAAATCCAAATTGCTCGTTCAATATACTTTGCATTTCCTCAACCTGAGTCAGATCAAGGACAGATCAGAGTTTGTCAACTGTCCTGGGGCTCAAGTGATGCATCCCTTTTTTCCGGAAAGAAAGTTTAAACATTAAGAGAGGCTTTTCGTTAATGGTTCTGGATCTTTAATCTACCACATCATCTTCACACAGCAGCTAATTTATGCAGGTTCAGGTACGAGGCAGCTGATGGAAGTATCACCATTTTATTGGACTGTATACAGTAACACATCTTCCACACTGCACCAAAACCGTATCACATTGCTATGACAACCAGCTGAGATGAGCCGTCAACACCAGCCTCACTTCAAACATGCACATTTTAATTTTTTTAACAGTATTCTCCATTTGACTTTATCTCCGAACGCTCTATTTAAGTCTTGCTGCAGCACCTTGCTTGAAATTAAAATGGGTGTTACCAAATGTAAGTTGTTGGGACCAGTGAAAGCAGTTAGTGTTTGAATACAATTTTATAATTGACTTGTACTATGCCACAGGAGAGATTTAAATGTGACAGCCCTAGTTACTCAACTGCAGAAGAACAGCCCTAAATGTAATGAATTTAATAGGATTTGCTTTTTCCAGCGTTTACTATTCATCTTCACCTAAGATACAGTGTGTGCCTATTTGGGTTTGTTTTGGCTGTTTTATCAATGACACTGTCAAGTCACACCATCAATCAAAACATGCCTCTAATTATGCTTCATGTAAACACAAAATACAATGATAAAGAGTTTTTTACAGCAAGTTTTTCCCAAATAGTCCTTCAAACATCTGCTCCCAATACATCTAAATAAAAGCCCAGGGATACTTTATGACATAAAAAAATCCAGTGTACTTCACCTAACCCCTGCTAGAGACTGGAAATGTTTTGGATGTTCTCATTTTAAACCCTTGTTATGTAGCCTATTGATATAGATTTAAAGAGCTTATGTATTGTGTACATTTCTAGAAAAGGATTCCACCTGCTCCCAGTCCCATAAATAAAACATTAACTGATGGAAATCTCCTTCAGCCTCCTCTCTTTTCAGTGAAGACTAGCGTGCGTTGCGGTGACAGGGTTATGGGAGGATGCGTGTTTAGTCTCATTTAAGAATTCTCTTTGAGGAAATGTGTAGTAGACTCCTGAAGAATTTTAAATGGGCCACAAACCTGAAGTGCCTGCACTTGTAAGCATTTGAATGAATATATGGCTGCAGCTGTAGCAGACAGAAAGATAGGAGGGTTTTATTCCCTTTTGGCCTCTTTGTCTTTTATTTATTGTTGGGGCTGTACTTTTATGCACAGTCTGAGGCCAGAACACGGAGAGGAAGAGATCGACAGCGGAGCGGCGGAGGTTTTTGGGCCAACATCAGAGATAGAGGAAGTCAAGTGAGATATATAAAGGGGAGAAAGAGGAGAAGTGAGAAGACGGAGAGGAAAGACAGTGGCTCAGTGGGAAGATGAGAAAGCCCTGTGCACATTCTTTAATCAATATGGTGGGAATGTGGGCCCCGTGCTAAATCACTTTCCTGGCAATAACAGAGCAGCCACTGTCCCTCTTTTTAATATGTTGCCAGAGAGCATGTCAGTGGGTGATACGCCGCAATATATAGCGTGGAAGAAAAGGAGCGACCAGTGGGCAAGTGAGCGCGGGTGATGTATAGGCCTGGACAGTTGGTCTTGCTCTGAGATAAAAGAGGGGAATCATGATTAGGTTGGCTAAAGTGCTGGTGCTGGCCTATCTGTAGAAGGACACACGCTCGCACACACAAAGAAGAAAGCTGTGGCCGCTTGGAGAGCCCTGTCCTGCCTCTCTCTCCCACTAAACCCTCATCGTGTGTCCGCCCTCATGAGCTCTCAATGCATCAAAATCTGCCCTCTGAACGAACAAGGATCCACTGTAATATGAAAGAAGGGGAAAGAATTTCATTACAAGAGTAAAAACTATCATTCTCCTCTTCTGGTCGCATCAATTTCGGGGATATCGAAGGAGGCTGTAACTTTTCCACCTCGGCCTTAGGAATCCGTCAGTTCGTCATCACCCATAGGGCCGGGCGGATTACACAGTGACCCCGCGGACTGCCTTTCACTTAACCATCTGACCCCCCGGGCGCACCGTCCGACATGCCGCTCGCTGACTTGATTCCATTGCGCTCGGTCTCGTCTGAAGCCGCCCAACGTTTCGAATCGCTTTGCAATTGTTGTTACCGTAAACGAGAGCGGCTTCTCAATTGACTTGGGTCGCCTTCAAAGTGCTGCTAAATAAGTAATGGGGCGTCTCATCTGTTTGGCTAGCCAGTGGTTGGATGGGTTACAGTAAAGCGGTATTAATGGATGAAGCAGATGGAGATAAGTGTATCAAGAAATTAGCTCTATGTAACTTCAATGCTGTCAAAGTTCACGGCCTGAATAAGTATAATACAAGATTTACGCAGACCACTCATCATTTAAGTATTCTGACGATGCTAATTTACCCAGATCACAGTGACGACACATTTTGTAGAAGTGGCTCTTCTATTTTAAGTGAGGGAGATACAAGAGCTAGAGTCTGAAATTCCATCCACGAGAATTAGTTTCAAGGTCACAGTGGCAAATGTTACAACGCGAAAGGTACTCTGCAATCAGTGGTGCTTTTCAGTTGTTTTTTGACGTCACTATTGAACTATCGCTGAGGCTGAAGTGGTGCACTGAGGAGTTTCCCATGGACGTAGTTACCATTGTAGAAGAGTGGGACATGTTCTACCTATCCTTGTTGCTGTTTTTCAAGTGCTGCATTGTGCTTCAGGATCAGATCCATTCCACTTGCTGACTGTCTGCCCAGAACAAAGCTCCATGCCATGTTTTAAGTCCTTCCTGTGGGCAAAAATAGGCTAGTATTGTGTGCTTAGTCGTTAAAGCTAAGATGAGCATGGAACTTACTCTTTTTGACGTTAATCTTCTTTAGGCTGACTTAACTACAACGTACAAATTTCTGATTTTTCTCATGTTTCAGTATCTTATAGTTTTGCGCCCCTTTAAAACGGAAAGAAAAATGGTATGGGACTCACTCAGGTCAAGCTAAATTAAGGTGATGAACTTAACCACGTCATATTTATTCAGATTTTAATAATTAGATGCTTAGTATACATGATAATTATGCCGCAAAGGTTTAACATGCTCTCATTCTTTTTCAGGTGAGCATATTCAGCAATTCAGCGGAGATTTACTCAGCATGCAGGCTGACCCAGTGTAATAAAGCTCTATTGCTCAACAATGACAGATGAGCAGATTAAACACACATTTACAGGCTTCAAAACACACCACTTCCTGTAAATAAGAACACTATTACTATACTTTTGAATGACCTCAATTTGTTCTCACAGCAGGACTACTTATATTAATAACAATATATCATCTGTTTCTGATGTTACCACTGCCTTACTTTTTCTTTTTACTCAAGAATACAGTGGGTACAAAGAATAATCCTTTGTTTACATGTGACGGACGTTTCTGTGTGTGTGGCTCTCGGCCAATCAAATTGCACAGAAGAGATTTTGACCTAAAATAAAACTATATGACAGGAGACTCCTGCATGTTCTGCCTTTAATTTTCTATAGTAGTGTATTATTTTCACTACCACATCTCTGCTGTTTTTTGTTTGTTTTATGCATTACATAAGATTTAATGGTTTTAGCTACCAAATATTGTGTTTTGTTATGGTTCCTATGGCAAAAGGTCTAGGGTGTGAAAGGGACACATAACATAAATGACGGACAACGGCTAGAGTCAATGAAACAGTTTGTATGCAATTAACTATGTATGTATATTGCCAACATAGTTCCCTCATTCATTCATCTTCTCTTCAGCTGAGGCGGGGTACATCCTTTTAGAGCCGTGCACTGGCATTCATCCACTATGGACAATTTACATTCACCAATTCACCTGTACATCTTTGGACGGTGGGGGGAGTGCCCAGAGAGAATTCATGCTAACACGAAAGTTTTCATTCAAAACAACTCCAAAAAAGGTGACGCCTTCAGCAGACACCAGCCTGGCTACTGTCTGGAGAAGTGCTGTAAAACACGCATGACATCCACCCCGGGTTTAATCTGTATATGATATATGCAAATGTGGGAAATGCAGATTTGCATTTGACTGTGCTTCAAGCAGACTTGTTACTCTTTCCACGACTACTGTTGACAAAACCACACGCAGCAACCCGCTCAACTCAATGCCTCCAATCCAATCATAATTAGCTGACCACAAAGAGCTGCAGATTACAGCTGATGAAGATGAGTCCTCTCGCCTTCTCTCCATCAGCATCTTCAAATACGTCTTAGGAATTTTACACTTCACATTGTAATGACATGTGGGTCTAATGATCTGTGGTAAGTCCTAGCCCACCACAAACCTGTGACAGTTATGCTCCTTTTCACAGCTCATACATGAGACGCCTTTTTTCTTTGGTTGGAATCAAAGGCAATGTCATGGACAGAGCAGGATCTGTCGATGTCCCCTCGTAAGCAGCCTTTTAAGCAGCCGCTTCTCATTTCCTGGCGAGATATGAACTGTGTGAACTGCAAGTTTCATAGTCCAGGGCTGAAATATGAGCCGCGGCACACTGTACTTCTGGTGTAATCCACAATGCCCCAGAGTCCTGTGTGAAGAAATATGCTTGAATCGCATGGGCTCGCTCTAGTGTAGAAGGTTTGAAATTCTTTCTAACTCTCCTCTACCAGCTCCTATAGGGCTTTGTAACCACTAAGATAATGGATGTCTCCACTCGCATATGTTCATAAATAAAACAATCTGTGGTTTTTGCGTGGTATGAGCTGCGCTTTTCATGTGGAAGCTGGAACTGATGCTAATGGAAGTTCTGCAAAGCAAACAGGGACAGTCCTTTGGCCTTTTGACATCCAGCAGTGACAAACACTCCGTACTGTATGATCAGAGAGAAACCAGCGTACAGAAAGGAATAAATATGTGGATAATATTCCCCGCACTCAGCAGTGTTGGTGAAAAAAGCTGTGAAATGTAGAATTTGATATGCTGTGAGGGTCAGCCCCGGGTTCTCTGCGAAGCACAGTTGAGCCAGAATTCACAAGGAATGGAATTACACTTGTGTACGGCAAGCGAATGAAGCAAACATCAAACTAGCATGAATTCATAAAGTATGTATAAACTGTGTATGGCTGGACTGAGACCATATTAGCACATTAGAAGACACGTAGTGCACTGTGTGGAGGCTGCAGGATGGCAGGTATATAATTAGCGTGTGGGAGGTCCAAAGGAAGGTTAAAGCAAAAAAAAAGAAAAAAAAGGGATTAAACAAAAGAGGAGAAAGCGGTGAAGGGGAGTTTCAGAGCAGTGCAATAATTTATAGGCATTGTAAAAGCAGGGCTAGCGGGGACGTCAGTAAAACAAAAATGCCAAACCGCTCTCTGGAGGAAGTGTGCTTTTATACATTTGTACAGACATTTTTCATCAGAGGAGAGTGGAACACTTTCTCAAGTAGTCCCTGCAGAACCTTCAAGTAGGCCAAAGTGCTTTCTTTGGTGCCGTTCTTTAATTGCCCTATAAAGTTCCATTCAAAAAATAACAAGGAATGATGATGGAAATATCTGTAGTGTTTCAACATCCTGCACCAAGCCTGTTCTGTTAATAAAAGGGAACGGGATAATTGCTCAAATCTGAAACATTTAGCATCTGTCTTTTGTTTGTGTCCTTTCAGTGATGTAGCAGCCGTCAGTTCGTAGCCTCCAACCTCTTCCCTGACTCCCTCTGAGGCCCCAGAGCACATAGTGATGGGGTTGGGGCTGCTATTTGGCGCGCTCCCTCAGGCCCCTTCACTTTGATAAAGGTTGCATACCTCCGGGCATTTTTGAGAACACTTCCCGCCCTCTCCTGACTCTTCCACCTCGCCAAACCCCACGTCCCCTCTCAGCACGACCTTTCCCTGGGGCACAGCGCAGTTTACCGACCGTGACATGGCGCGCTGGCTCGATAATCCCAACGAGACCCCGCGCGCCATCAGCAGAGAGGAGGCCGCTAAAATGCCAAGCCCTATTACAGCCTCCCGTATTCCGCCTCAGCTGGGTTCCCCTCACTGTGTCTGCTTCTCACGGGGAACTTAGTGGTACATCTCTTTATTAATGCAGAGGGGAGGGGGGTCTTCTCATTCCCTTACACAGCCACTTATCTGTGGTGAAAAGCATGACTACACTGCTGCTGCCCTCTGACAATGGGGGCATGGGGGAGGGAGGTGTGTGTACGTGCGTGTGAGACCTCAAAGGAACAGTCTAGTTTAAAGCTAATCATGCTAAAAGGTAATGAAGCTACCATAACAAGCATTTTGAAATATTGCTTGGGAAAAAAAAAAGTTGCAAAGAGTTGCTTATTGTTTTTGTCAAATGAGAGTTAATGTGGATAAAAGTGAAATGATGTAGGTTTTCCCAACAAATTTGTACAAAGCAAATGTCGGTCTTCATTTTAATGAGGAGAACACAAAACTATTCCTCTGTAAAATATGAGAAAGTATAATGGAAGTTTTTGATGGAGAACAGCAATGGGTGTCCTGCAGCAAATACTTGAATATGACCGTCACTGTCTGGATCAAACCCATTCAAATTCTCGAGGACCTATTAGTATAAATATTTTTGCAATGTTCCAAAAAACAAGACTACAGACAGTAGAAATATTGTTTGCTAAAATCAGTTGCTATAAGACAATCTTCATTAGAGGTTAGAGGAGGTTCCAAGAAACCCTAGGCTCTCTTTCAAAAATCTTGATAATAGGCTGTATTTCTTAACAGATTCATTTTTATTTTTTAATTTTTATTTTTTTAAGGAATCAAAATGGTTATATTCAACATAAGCTCCTCTACTCTGGCAGTGGCAATGTGTGTCTTTACGAAGAGCATCAATTTACTGCCTTAACTGTATTTATAGAGATAGTACACAACATGCCAACTACAGGCCACACCTACTGGAAAGGGGTGCCTCCATCTGCCTTACAATGGCAGACGGCATTTGTTTGTTTTGGTCTTCTAGAAAAAGTTAGAAAACATCTTAAATCTTGTGTTTGGTATGATAAAAAAACCAAAGTTTTTTTTATAAACATCCAATCCTGAAAAAATGAATTCAGGCTGTAAAGAGAATGGAGTGGGCGGTGCAGACTTTTCTAAAGGTAGCATCATTATGCTTTGTGATTCCTGAACTAAATTTGGTATTAACTTCTGGCTGCATAACAGGCCCATCGCTTTAGAGGTGACATCATGGATCATCAGTCATTTGAGCTAACCAGAGACGCTGTCAGCCTGCAAGGTTAATGGAACACCTGTATGTGCAATGTAGAAGAAAATGAGTGAGGATTGTGATTTGTGCTGACTGTTTTTTTTGCTGACTCGTGGCTGTGCACGAGAACATGTGTGTACATTATTCACTGGGAACTCTGCAAGCCTTAAGACACACACCAAAGCTTAAAAGGAGAAGGTATAAAGAGACGCCACCGAGTGCCACTGCTCATATCTGTCAGCGTCGCAAAAGAGGAAGAAGACCTTCTTCCTTTTAGCACACTTCTCTAAAAATAAAAAATACTGTAGCAAACCCTGAAGGTGAGAAGAAGAAAAACTGAAAAGAATTAGGTTAACTTGTCAGAAGATAGAATAAAGCCAGTGAATTTCCCTTTGGTCAATCAATATAGTTATTTGCAATCAACAGCTTTCAACTGACATGTTTCTTTAATTCCTATCTTAATCACAAAACAGATATTCACATCTGATCAAACAGCCGATTATTTTGACAGCTTCCACTTGCTTTCAAATGAGAAAAGTGTCTGCAGGCAACCTTTGAGGAGGAGAAAGCGGGCAGCTAAATTATGCAAATGTCTGTCAGTTTAACGAATCAGAGGCAGAGAATTAGCAGGCTGTTAGTCTCTCATAGACCCGCAAATGCTGCTAATACAGATGAAGGGCTGGAGCTTGATTCTATTATCACTACACTGAAAAAGAGAGGAAGGGGGAAGAGAAAAGGGATTGAGAGAGAAATGAGAGATTGGAAGATGGAGATAAATGTATGTGAAAACACGGGCCTCAATTCAGAGACCTATCAAGTCCAAATATCAAATTAGCCAAATGAATGGTACAAGATAAAGAATAGCACGGGGAGGAGAGCACGCACAGACGGGTGAATGAAAGGAGCCAAAGAACGAGGGGAGAGGGCGTGTTAAGAATGGGAGGGTATTTCAATAATCGATAGAGCGTGAAGCGGAGAGAGATATTGGGAGAGCGGGAAGTGAAGAGAGATATAGGGAGAGCGGGAGAAAGGAGGGAGGATATCACAGTTCATTAGTCATAGCTGGTGACAACTAGAGACTGTAGCGGTAGAAGATTGTCACTGGGTCTTAATCAGATGAGAAACGATGGAATGCTGGCCGTTAATTCCGACGGTATTGCAGCGCCTATTGTGTGTGTGTGCATGAAAGGGGCTTATCGCCAAACCCTGTACCTCAGACTGCGCTCCTCCCGCTGCTACGCCGGCAAACAAGCTGCCAGCCAACTCACCAGGGAAGATGTGGGGAGGAACTAAACTCTCCCCTTTCTGCAAACTCTGCCTCTCTCATGTGCTTTTTCCTCTCAACTTATGTCTCCCACACACTCATACTCACAGGAACTGGAAAAAAAAAAAATAAAATCTGCACAGTAGCCCTCGGTGCTACACGGAAGCATCTCTGAGGCAGAAACCAGGAAATCAATTCACTCTTTTTAAGCAACCCATTAAAAGGCGCCAAGGAGAGTTAAAGCACTTACTCAAGACATGCCATTATGGTATATTATATATTCTGGGCCAAGGCAGGCCTAATGAACACAAACCATTACGCAGCGCTGCCAAAAGCTATTATACACACTCAAGATTAAAACGTTGGCTTCTAAATGTGCTGTAATGCAAATATACACAGATAATGTCATCTCCCCTGCATTCTATTACTTGTACACAGACAGGAATAAATACTGCAACATCCTCCTTAAAATGCACATTTCCACCATGTTTTGCCTCTCTCAGGGTCTGTTCCTGTCAGAACCATGGCCCAAAACTCTCAGTCAGCCGCCTCAGCTGGGGACAGCCTCTCTGGCTCAAAACAGCTTCCCTGCCTGGCTGCGTAATGTGTTGGCTGCATTTGTACCACTACGCTGCACTGCCTGCTTCATTCACCACACCTGAACAGAAACTGCATGCTGTAGCACCGTGAGGAAGTTCTGTGTAAACGCAGTGTTCTCCGGAGTGTGATGGGGACCGCCCGTTTGCGGACAAACCAGTTACAGAGAGGAACCTGCAATGTTCTCAAATAACCTTCAGCGTGATCCCAAGGGCAAACAAACAATGGTAATGTTTGGTCACAGCTTAGCAGTCAATCCATTTTATAATCCTATAATCCAGTCAGGCATGGCTTCCTTGGTTGATTTCCACTTTTGGACTATTTTACTTAATAATATAGGTTCAGTACAGTGCAGTGGTTCAATTCCCTGGCCAGTTCAGGCTATGTGAGTGAAAATTCTCCTTAAAACGTTTTACTTTTGAAAAGAAAAGCAGAAAACAATACAGTTGCAATGGACAAAAGGGCATTAGCCACCAAAAATCATAAAGTCAGCAACGGCAACTGTCTAGCTGCATGTGTGCTGACAGTAAGTGGGTAGAGAACATTAACAGTAGGCTCAATATTTAGCTGTACTGTATATACACAAGCAGCTAGGCCACACCAGTTAAAGGCTACATGCTACAAGTCACTGGATGTTTAGGACTATGTTAGGGTAGACTTGTCATGCTAAATAACACCATAAGAAGTTATACAATTGAGTTCAACTGAGATCTTCCTGATGAGATCAGCATACACATTGCTAAAGCCTGAGACCCTACATTAAGAAAAAACACAAGACAAGACGATATGTAAATGCATAATAGGCAGTAACATACAGCTATGCAATAATTAACAGCTACATATTCTTGGTATTGTTGCTCCATTTACCAAACAATACAAAGCCAACAGCAGAATAGACCAAGTTAAATAACCATGAAATGACCGTATGTCTTTAACTTGCACTTATTGCTGTGGTGAATAGCTTTTTGACGATGTAGTGTGGATGGGTCTATTTGTACTTTAGTTACTTACACAGTTTAAAGAGGTGCTTTCCTTGGAGAATTGGTCAGTCTAAATGGACCATAGCAGTGAGTGTGGGTGAATAGTTGTCCTTCTCCAAGTCTTGGCGGTGCAATTAAATGGCAATTGTCCAGGTTGTCTCCCACCTCACGTACTGAGTCAGCTGGGATAGGGTCCAGCCCTCGGATCCTGAACAAGGATAAATGGTAGAAAATTAATTAGCCTCTTGGATTCACGCTGCCTTTAAGGAGACCTGAATACACTGAAACTGGACAAAAGACAAGAGAACTGATGTTACAAATATGGTTGCTCTTAGCATGTGTATCAATGGCACATGCTAACCTTGTTCAAATCAACTGCTAGATTCAAGTTATTAAGAAGCCCTCGTAGTTTGATCTTTATTCATTAATCCGTTCTGTGGTAATTTTGTTAGTTTAACCTTGAGTTTATTTACAAAAATGAATGCATTATCCACATACGTGCTTAACGCCAGACTACTCGAGACACAGAATCAAGAAATGGAAACGTGTGGCTGTATGTGACAAGGTGATTCTGTGCTTGGCTGTGTATAACTGTGTGTGTGCTATGTAGTGCACAAATGTGGCGGTGTGGATGCTACGTGTGAAACGCTGGGATATAGTGTGACAAAGGGGCTGTGCGTGCAGAGAGAAGTTTGTCAATGAGTGAGAACGAGAGGACGAGTCTGAGGGAGGAGGAGAAGAAGGAGCGCTTCTGCTTGAGTTATTTGTCAGCAGTGCTGGTGTTTCACTTGGCTGAAGAGACCAGTCAGGAGGGACTAGAGTACGGCCTCCCTGATGACACACTTTTCTCACTGCACTCTGACTGACCTCGCACCACGCACACACACAGACAGACAAAGACATCGCTGAAGCACACACGGGACATTAATGCCAAGATCTGTTTGGCCACGTGTGCAGTGCAGGTTACACGCATGTATGAGAGCAGCCATGTGACCACACAGCTACACACGCTTGTATCTATAGCTACAGCAGCCACTGTGTTCAAGCAAGTGAAGTTAATGTGAACGTCGGATTCACAGGAAGCATTGGTGTTCAACAAACCATAATAAATGGGCACAGCTGTGAACCCCCACACTCACAGGAGTACGTTGCTCTGACTCGGTGCCAACAGAAAGTCGTGTACTTTTTTTTCTCTCCATACGGTTTGCCGTTGCTCAACTTTCATCTCAATGGAATATATAACCATTTGGTAAGATCGTCAACAAACAAAGAATCATGAGTAAAGATGACACAGGATCTACTGCAGGGTCCGTGAACTTGACTTCAACCAACATCCATTCAGAAACTGACATTCTAGTTAATGCAGTGTTACAGACTACATTTTTCCCCAAATATGGAAATATCTTGTCGCACTACATTTTTCTGCCAACTTCTATGGCTTCTCAAGTTCATTGTGTGTCTATAAGGGTGACATCACTATTCATTTATTCTATTCTAATGCTCACTTTTTGTTCCGCTATATTATTGTGTCTCGCCTCTTAACTAAAAAGAAATGCTAGCATGAGGGGTGTGAGTGGTCCCATTTTTAACCCACACTGGGAGGTAGTAAGTTGAATAGTTTGTGTAAAAGAACCTGCATCTGTGTTTGTTTATGCAAATTAGCCATGTGCTTTCTGGTTTTCAGTAGTAGCTGAGTCACCAAGAACATAAACAGTACTAGAAATCAAATGCTCTGGGGGGTTTTATGGCATGATGCCAAAGTGTTATGGACAAAGCGTTATATTACGAAATAAGTGTTTTAAGGGGTTTCTAGGACAGGGTTTCTGGGACATTGTTGATACGAACCTATTTGCTCCAGAAATAGGTTAGTATGGACAATGCTTTGAACTGAGCCAAGGCCTTGAAAAGCCAACCAGGACAAGATTTTAACATTTGGTTCATGCATATGTAACAACCGTCCACCTGATGTGTGAAAGCAATCTGCTTTGTTGTAGAGACACAGGATACGGCGAGAGATAATGTTATCCCTGATGTAATGAAAAAGCAAAAAAAAAAAGAAAAAAGGATCATTCATTTTTTAAAACGTTTAAGAATGACCTCGATTCACTGGAATGAGAGGAGTATCACGCGTCAGTTAAAGTCAGGCTAAGGCCTGCTTTGATTAGGTTCATCAGTAGTTCAGGCAGATATTATGTTTTACAAATATCGGATAATGAATAAACTCCTGGCAGGGCATGTCTGGCAATCACACACTGAAATTAGAATAATAAAAGTAGATTCAGCACTTTGAACAGACAGAGGAAATGATACAAATAGACCAAGTTATCTGTTAAGCAAATCCATCAACATCAGCAGCTTTGAAATGGGTTTTATCTCGAAAATTACTAATGTGCTTTTGGATGAGAGGGCCTGTACAATCAAGACTACGTGTTCAATTTATTAATATATGCAGCAAACAAACTCCTGCATCAAAAACAAGGGAGAGATTGAATTGGCAACGTTTTCCCAGGGAACAGAATGCAATTATGAAAGCTGTGTATGACAAAATAAATAAAAAAGTAAAAAGAGAGTAACTTTGACAGGATGAATAATTCCTCTTCTGTGTTATGGCATCTACTGTCTATCTGCTGTTTTCCTTTTTTCACACGGGCCCCATTTTGTCTCAATAGAGCCCCTGACCGCAGCTGAAAAGGTCACCCCGGTGCCACGGAGCAGTCTAATTACCGTATATTAAACAGCCCGACCTCTTTTCATTTGCATCCACCTCTGTTCCTCTCCTGCCACCCTCTCTCGCTGGACTTTTTTGGAATGCCCCGACACTCTTATCATTCTGATTTGCAGCTCTCTGGTCCAGTTTTTACCAGAGACTTTATGAGACCATTGCTTTTTACACGCAGCCTCTTTACAATGCAGATGTGCTAAATTGTCATGCACGAGCTCTGTGAACTGGACAGTTTATTGGTTCATAATGTATGCATGGAGTGCAACAAACACTGGTGTTTTTAGTTTACTACCTCTGCGAGAAGAGGCTGCAAGTAAAAGATTTAGCACAGGATGAGAGGCGCGCCGAGACTTCACATTGGAATAAAATGAGAATTGTAACTTGTACAGTCTAGCTGGAAACGCATGTTTGCATACAAATGATTTTTCCTAGTATACCAATCAGTGCATTACTAAATGTCAGGAATTGATTTATACTATATAGTGCATGGTATGTTCAGCAGTAATTTAACATAGATCTTAAGTAAAAACTGTTTTTAATTTGTTCATTATTTGATCAGAGTCAAATGCTTTAGAGGGGGCTAAAGCTAAGTTACATGTTTACACACTTGTATACTGCGTATTAACCTTTAATCCCAAAAATATATATTCTCAAAATCATTTTTAACAGACATTAGATCGGTGGAATCCAGAATCCAGAATAGACTAGACCAGCTTGGATAGTCTCCCCTTTAAACAAATATGGCACCGCTGACAGTGCAGTTACACAGAGAGAGATTTGCGCCCTCTACTGGCTCAAAGTTACACGGTGTCACAAAGTTGCACTTTGTAAACTCATGCCTACCTCAGTATGTAATGATGAAAAAGAGTAATAATTCATAGATGTTAGAAGTTGACTCAACATTGTTAGGTAACCTTTCTTCATTTGTTATATTTCTATATTAGTAGTGTTCAATCATCTGTAAGGTTGTCCTAGCAACAATTTGTCACTTGTGTGCCACGTATTCGCATATACTTAGAACATTGGTAATGTTGCTATAAAAACCACCAGTTAAGTTTATAACTAAGCTAAATATTGTAATCAAAGCAGAAGAAACTACAATATATTTTGACAGTATGTAGCATACAATCACTCCGTTTTTCTTTCCATTTCCACAGACCATGCTCACGTGTGCACATAAATGACAAAATTAAATAAGAAATCACCAGACTCTTACGTGTCTGTCCCAGAATGAACATTCCATATCGGTCCCTCCAGCCAGAGAAATTTGTTTAATTTATGTAGTTAACTTCAACAAATGCAATATCTCCAAGCTTAGATTAACATAAGAAAACTGTATATTCAAGGATCAATAGCACCGCACATTTCAACCTGGAAAATGTCTCTTCAGAGCACAGAACAGAATAGTTTTATTTATTTATTTATTTTTTTAAGTATCCGTGTGCATGTGTCTTTCAGTGTGAATTTGCTGTGTCAGTCAAAATAAACAATATATTATATTCTCATAATAGCCCTGTTGTAACTGCATTGTGAAGGATCCATTGACATGACTTCAAATTCTCCATGTTCCTGCGCCACAAGTAAACAGTTTGATGAAAGCTACTCTAGAATGAAGGAATGACAGGTTTTCTGGTTGTACATCAACTGGAGAAAATCACTGCTCATCAACAGATGGATCAAAGTGACATTTAACTGATGTGATATAATAAAACCACAGAGCCCACATCAGCACCATGTGGTACCAAAAGCAGGGCTGTTTATTCAACTAATTATGTGCAAAGTGCTGAGACAGG
This sequence comes from Rhyacichthys aspro, assembly GCA_036850595.1. Classification (NCBI taxonomy): domain Eukaryota; kingdom Metazoa; phylum Chordata; class Actinopteri; order Gobiiformes; family Rhyacichthyidae; genus Rhyacichthys; species Rhyacichthys aspro. The sequence goes on along the minus strand of CM072170.1, from coordinate 12,466,367 downwards.
TTGGAAGATGACGAGGGGTGGAGCTGTGGAGATGGTGGCGATGGTGGTGGCGAAGGGGGGTTGATGGTAATAAAGTGAATATTCACACAGCACATCATATAGCCAAGAGCCATCTTCAGGGCAATAATGCAATAATGAAGAAATTCAATCAGCAGCGCTGGCAGTGCCTGGACTACACAACTGTTACTCATGTGATGTGGTTTTTAGTGCACCACTTCCCTTTTTATTATGACAAATGAAAATAGAGACGTGAGCGCAGGCCTTCACAAGGACAAGGACAATCTAAATAGAGCCTTGAAATAGAATAAATATCAATGTAAAAGTACTGTTCATCACCAAGCTCACTTTAGACCAATTGTTACTTTAATGGCTATTTTGTTATTGTTCACACAGATGAATATGTGCTTTGATGAAAATTGAGCTTGGCCCTAGTGCTGGTTGTGCAATCATAAAGAAAAGGGTTTTTTTTTAAATCACAGAACTCAAATAAGTGTGCAGACGCGGTTGATATTATTACTCATTACAGAGAAGCAATAACTGGGAGAGATTTACAAAGGCCACTGAAATCCCTGCTGATGTATGAGGTGTTTAGTACTGTCTCACATTTGGTAATATTTTATACAAATTAAAAGTATAAGTCCATACAAAGGCTTCAGAATGTAACAGCTCTGTATAACCTCTTTTTGTTTATTATGACCATCTGTATCTGAGTCAACACTGATTAAGCTGTCCAGCAAATGTGTGTTTTCTGCCTCCTTTACCAAACACTAACCAAGTTTGAACACTGTCTAAGATCTGCAGTGTTTCAGTTTTTTTTATCTGTTCAATTATATCCCTTCCCTTGCCATACACTGTCTCTGCCTTGACCCAATCTCAACCCTCCATGGTCTTAGTCTTGATTTGGTCTTGACCCATAAAAATCTTGGGTCATGTCTCGCTATGCTCTGGTCTGTTCTTAGCTACACATTAGTGTTCAGCCTCAAAATGAAGCTTCTACATTTGGGTATGATGAATGGTTTAGATATACTGAACCTTATTGTTGACAGAACTACACTGGTGTAATTAGATATTTTACAGCGACGCGCGCATTAGTGCTGTATTGCTCTGATGTTTACAAAGGTAATTTTCAAATAAAACCCTAAACATAATAGCATCGTGCTGCAGGCTTGATAAGGAAAATGCACAGTGGGTGTTAGTTTCCATTTGCAGGTTGGATACCCTGAAGCTATATTCAATGTGGGTTTTTTTTTTTTTGTTGTTGTTCTTTTTTCCTGTGACTTCCCACGGTCATTTCTCTAAATGACAGTGAAATATTATCAGGGGCTCTGGGATTGACGTTGCCTTCTGAATACTGAACCCTATCAGCGCTTTGCAGTTATAGCCTGGCTCTCTAGTGTATTTGAGAAAAACACTCATTTTCCCCTGATAAGTTAAACTCCAGCAACGTTCTGACATTTCAAATCTTCGCTACACTTTGCTCGCTCATTATTTTTCAGCATTATTAAAACATGTAAGCAGAAAATAATTTTTATATACTTGAAAATGCTACCGTTTTCTTCTCAGCCTGGCTCGAAGGGCTTCTAGCGTTAATTAAAAATGTTACAGTGGCTGCTCAATGGCTAGACCTGCAAAGAAATGGCAAATAAAAGAAGAGGACAGTTTTTGTGTACTACAAAAAGGCCGTGATAAAAAAAAAAAAAAAAAAGTCTACAGTGACCATTATTTTTGTTACAATTTATGAATATCTCAAGAGATGAAAGAAATAAGGCTTGAGGGAGCAGCAGATGGAAAAACTCTATCATATCTCAAGAGGTACGAACACTGACTCTCATATACACACACACAACACACACAGCAGATGCACGCTGGATTTTCAATTTGCAATAAGGCCCAGCGCGGTGAACCCTCCATGTTCGCCTGCACCGTCCCTAGTATTTGGCATCAAAGTTCCGCCCCGCCATAAAAGCCAAATTCTCTATGACATAGTGGAGATTGCTCTGTCGAAAATGCAATCATCCAAAGCCGCCTCGAGTGCTGATGAATTACTGTGGCTTAAGGAAAGACAATGCCTTGTCATTTTTGCGATGACTGGCCCTGGTGAGGGACAGTGCACAGAGAGAGTGCTGGAGTCACATGCACAGCAGGATGAATGGACACGAGTGGGACTGAATGACACGGCTCGCGCAAATCAAGACCTCTGGGTAAGGTAGAATGTGTCCAAGTGTTTTCTAATAGTTTTAAGGTTAAGTGTGTAGATTTTGGTGGCATCTGGAGGTGAAACTGTCCATGAACAAATTGTCTAGTGGAAGAATCTACATGAAAGAATGTGAGCTCAAAAAAGAGACAAGAATGTGAACGTCCTCTGTGGGCAGTTGTAGAAAAGGAAACAGGAAGTGATGGAACCTCTGCTGGGTTCTATGGATCGTAATAAGTCTAGTTTTCCAAGATAATTTGAACAGAAAAAGCATAAAGCATTAAACAAAAAATTACATATAACATGTACATTTATTTTTGCTACAATACAATTACAATCATTACTGATAATTTATACTTTTTTTGGTTTAAAGCATTTTATTCAAATTAGTTTTTGTGACCAAATGTTAAGTGAGATTTTGAAAGAGTCGCAGAAAGAGAGCCCTAAATTGAAGCATTTGTATGTGTGTTACTGCTTTTCATGAGTTTAATGTGGGGAACTCCTTGCTCTTTGTCTTATTTTTTGATGATGACCTGGAAGGAAAGGTAGATGATTTGCACTTTTTAAATCAGTGAGGATTACACCACAGCAACAGAACCCTTAAATCTCTAATACAACACTGTGTCTCACGGCTGTTTTATCTGAAATATTGTCACACTCCTCCTCCTCGTGTAAATTTCCCAATAGCCCTTCAGTTCAAAATCTGAATTGAATGTTTATATGATAGAGACTACTGAAAAGCAGGTATGCAAAAACAGACAAGCTACATTTTTCAGTTTAAACACAAATACTTGGCTTTTGCTCTGATTCATTCCGACAGTCATGTCTTTACCAACAACATCCTTCCCCGATCAATTTTTGTTTAGCAATTCTCTTTTCCCCTCTCATCTCTTTTTTTTTAGCACTCTCAGAAGCTGCAGACGAAGGTAATTGAAAGTGTGCAATCGCCCACATGAAATGCAGCTCTAAGACAGAGTAACAAAAGCGGACGCAAGAAAATGTGGTCCATTTACTGTCACTGAGTCTGAGGATGAGTCTGACTGAAGCATGAAACACTTGTCCCGTAGCTGTGTCAACTGCAATTACTGTTCGCTGTTTACTAATGCGCTGTCAATATTGCACATGGATTTTGAGGACGAGGGCCGGCATACTAAAAGATGGTTGGAAAATGGAAAACATTATGACAAGAGGAAATTGTTCCTCCAAGATAATAGCAGGGGTATTAAATATGTCAGCTAAAAAAATAATCATAAAAATATCACAGTGTCACATACAAAATACATGAGCAATAAAATAACACGCTAAGGAGAGGGGAAAAATCTAACTGGCACATTGGTGTCTATTCTCTATTATTCCTTTTGGCTTACAACATATTGACATGAGCTTAAAAAAATGGCAGCTATCGTGTGAAATTTGATGATCTTTCATTGTTGTTCAACTGGTTACAAAAGCTTTTGCGAGTGGTTAGAATAGAAATGCCATTCATCAGCAGTGAGGAAGTCCTTTTAAAAATTGATCTTTTGCTGTTACATTTCATTAAAAATGGAAGAGTGAGAGGGTCACGGGGAGTTGGTGTTGCTTCAGAGCACCACTCAATCTCAGCCGCAAAACAAAAATAGGCTATATCCACATGCTGCAATGAAGAGACCAGGGCCTTCTGTGACCTTCCATTTCCCTGCGTTCACCGGAGTAGAATCACATATCATCACATGACAGATAAGTGCTGACTTGCATATGTTACCTCTTTTAGGGTTTAGCCATGACTAAAGAAACACATACACACCCAGTACCAAGGCAGAGGCATGTTCCTAGGCCTGTGCCCTGGAAATGGTCATTAAATAGTGATGGGAAGCTGCGCTGTGCTGTGCTGTGGCCGGCTGCCGGGCTGCTGGAGGCTTAGTGCTCATGTTATGCTCATCACCGCAGGGGTCAGGTAGAGTGCAAGGCTGCTTTTCAGTTACGGGACCAGTTTATCGTTGCTTCATGTGAGCTCCAGCACACGCCGGGCTCCAAAGTCACACCAACATGCATGCACACACACTTTACCTCATGTTAACCCCTCGCTGGCATGTCTGCATGCAGGGAGGTCAGCTTACGGTCAGTGAGCGCTGCAACGCATCCCGGGACGACTCTTATTTGGGAAAGACTGGCTGTCTAGTGTTTCCGTGAGCGTGCATTTTAGGCCGTGTTCGTTATGTGAAGCACAGCAAAAAAAAAAGCACAAGAAAATGAAAAGGGAAAGCTGCTGTGAGTGATGTACCAGCCAAAAGATATGACAAAACCTGTGTTAGTTACAAGTACCCAATGCTCAGCGTGAAATGGGAATTAAAGTGTGTCAAAACTGCTATATAATTCAGGGTGTCAGGCTCATGGAGAGAAATCTAAATCTGAGCGGTACAGTACACGTCGGGTCAGCACAGCAGACTTTGGTATAGGTAACTGAAAAAGAGGCTTGCAAATGTAGCAGCGTCACCTTTGTAAACAATGCTGTCATACAAGTGCTAGACAAAGTGTTTCAATATGGGATATAATTTCTATTATTAGCATGTAGAAGAAGTAGAATTCATTAGAGAGGATACAGTGATGCAAGGGGATAAATGTAGGATTTACTGCAACAATAAACAGAATTGTAGCATTATCTAGGTGGTGTATACTTGTGCTTTCCCAACTTTCTAAACTTTACATCAGAGAGCCACCATGTTGCTCCATTGTAGGGAACTGCTTATTCTTGTCACAAGTTCTGCTCATGTTTAATGCATTGTGGACAGCAAATGCAATGTTTTTAAATCACAAGCCATTCAGACACTGATTCCATCTACAACAAGAAACAGTGACAATAATAAACATACGCTTTGTTCAAATTTATTCCAAAAAAAAGGACAACATTTAGCATTCTTCTTCTTGGACTATAAATGTTTATCACAAGAACAAGACGAGGTACATCAAAGAAACACTGTGGATTTGGGTCCCACTTTTCCTTCAGTTAAACTCTATCATCCAATAAAATAACAGTTAACTCCACTTTTTAGTTACCTTTGGAAACATAGCCAAACCTCGACCATGTACTTCCTTGTTTAGGATGTTTCCTACCCGCTTCGACAATGGAAACACCTCAGAAAGAGCACTGAACTGACCCGACTTTCCTTTGTGTGCCTTAAATGTAGAGGCAAATCAGTCAAAACAATAACAATGGAAACAAAAGAGTAAAGGTTAGAGTGACATTGTCAGAAATCTGTTCTGTGATGTTTCATTTCCTGCTAAACTAAAGTTTTTTTTGTCAAGTTTAAGTAAGTCGTGAAACCATACATTTTTCCTCAGGAGTGGAGAGTTAAACTGGTTGAAACATCTCTGTCTTTATTTTATTTTTATCATCTGTGTGCTAGGTCAAATACAGAAAGCGGCTTTTGTGTTTGGTGTCTGGCAAACATAACTATAAATTTAACTCTTACACAGTGGATCTTTGAGTGGTCGATTTTGGAATGACTCATTGCTCTTTGTCAACATTGTTAAAGGTTTGTGAAATCGCACAAATAAGAGCTGTTTGAAAAGAAGCTTTGACCTTAATGGCTGTTTTCGTGAATTCTTTACTTCTTGGTTTTCTTACTTTGCACGGTCACAAAAATACTGCATTACAGTAGAAAAAAAAAAAAAAAAAAATCAACACAATATAAGGAATTATGGCAGGATTGAGAAGAGTTATCCATCCAAAACATTCTGCCACAACAAACTCTAGAAACTCTTTGAGCTTCTAACATGCAGTGATTCAATGATATATATTTTGGATACTATAAATTATTTAGTATTAGTGGACGCAATTTCCAGTTATTTCCAGTATTAATTACAGTAGGCTGAAACCAGATAACGCTGCCATTTTTCATCAATTAGCAGATAATTGATTTTCACAATTGTCGACTGAGTTTTGACAATTGCCATTAAGACCTCAAACGTTGACCGCACCCATCTGAAAACCCTGTACTCAAACCTTTCTCCACTATCAATTAAGTCCTGTCCATTACCCTGCTGTGTTTTCTGCACTAAATGCACCTTCTCTGGCCCCAAGGCAGGCATCTTGCACACTCAACATATAACTGGAGAACCGAATCAGTGGAGTGATGAATGACTTCCAACACACTGTGGACTCAGCAAATGTTAAATATTCTCATTAGCTGGTTGAGAGCCCTCTCACACACACACACACACACACACAGTACCGCTGCGGCTGGCCCCTCCGCTCATACCGGCCTGGTGAATTCGTCACCTCTCTTTTTCTGTCCTGATATCTTGGCGGCTCGGCTGTAGGCGCTGGGCCACTGGTAGTGCTCGTGTCAGAGCTGTCATACACGTGTCTGTCAAAGCAGAAGCAGCAGGACACTGGAGATGGACAGACACCTGATCTGCTGGAACTGCTGCTCCCCTTTGGGAGAACTGATCAGCACTGTTAGCACGGACTCGAGAGTCAAGATTAGCAGAGGCAGCTGGCTGTACAAAACCATGCCATGATAGGCTTCAGCTCAACCCTTGACCCCTGAAGTATCCATTATCACTAAATATGGATGATAAAGGCCGAAACTCGAGTGTCCAGAAGTGATGGTAATGCTACTCCATCATCTGATCTTTGCATTCAAAGCCCTTCTAGAGGATGTCTGAGGAACTGTGGGGTAAGAGGGGTTTCCAGTCTTTGTGCACTCCTCTCAAAGCACCAGCCACACAATCAACATCACTAACAAGCACGTCAACCATGCGCCCATGACACCTGTCCAGAGATTATAATGGGCAGGAGAGTCTCTGGGTGTGATAACTGAGTCAACTCACACATGCAGCCCCTATAGATAAAACCTTAAAAACAGCTGGAGGATAGTGCATGTGTGAGAAGGGCTCAAGTGATGTGTTTCCTTCCCTAAAGAGATTGGGTCTCTGTATTTGGCTGTATTTTGCGCTGTGTCGAGTTGCCAGCAGCAGGCGTGTTCAAGAGGAGGATTGGGATGAAAAGTGGAGAGGAGCAGAAGAGGCGAGGCCAGCACAGAGCTCGGGGCAGAGGTGGCTCCCGGCCATCCATCTCTGGTTTCAGGATTCAGAGAGTGCTGACAGGTCTGGGTCCCCTGGCGCAGGCCCCACAGCTGTAACCACGGATACCCAGACAAACCAAGAGCTGTCACTCAAGCGCTACCAGCAAGACACAGTTACAGGAGATGGAAAAACAGGATAGCAAGAATCCAGTGTGTGTACGTGCTTGTACCTGTGTGAATTACACAAGACATGAAATGCAGAAGCTGTGAGCAGAGACAGTTGCTGGTCTAGTGAGATATCATCAGTCGCACATACAGAGGACACACCAAAAAACAACTTCCTGATACTGAAAAAGGTTTTGGCAAACTCCAGGCTCCAGACACACACAGTTCGCTGATAATAATAAACTGCCACCTCATGAATTTTGCAGCTGTCTAAATCTCCTTGACATTTTCACACAAGTGCGCTCTTCCTTTGGCAATCGTTACAAGGCTTTGTATTTTAAAAAGATCAACACCAAAAGAGCAAAACAACTGAAAGGCACTATTTAAATATTTGAATAATCTGGTTCAATCAAGACAAGCACATATTTACTGATAAATGGAAAAGTCTATTTCAGGCGCCTTTAGTAAGAAACAGTCTATTCTTCAAGGAGTAATTATAGATTTGTACAGTACATCCACAGCTTTTCTTTACAAGGTTTTCAAAGTATGCTCATTAAAGATTGCATGAGAACAAGTGCATAACAATAGATTCAGTATAATAAAACATCCAAAAGAACATTATGCGCCCCTGTAAAGCCTGTGTACGTCGATGAATTGTCTACCTCAACAGAATAACAAAGAAATTATTGGTGAAGTCAGAGGGTGCTTTCTCTTTGTTCTGCACAGTGACATTGATTTCTCCTGGTGGCATAGACTGGGATGGCTGAAGGTTAGGTGCACACTATGTAGATAGACTGAGCCCTGGAGTTCCAGCCAAATGAAGCAATGATGTAGCTCACTGGCCCAAGCCTATGTCGGACTTCAGTGAGCGCTGGTGAAAATGCCCTGCTGCCTATAGTCCTAGTGCTAAAGGGGGAAAAGTATAAAGCCTTATATGTTGGAATGAGTGGAACTTTAATGCATTATTCACAGCAGCAGGATTGTGTGCAAATGAAAACACTACAATAATCTTACAGCACAAGACTAAATACACAGCAGTATAGAAAAAAAACTGGGCCGCAAGCCAGTTTTATGTAGAACAGACGTATTCAGATGGAGTCTTATCCTCCAAAATGTCTTTCTCCTTGCATTTAAAGGGATAGGGTAATGTGGCCCTATTAGACACTTTTTGAAAACTACTATATTCCCTACATTTGGCAGTTGTCAATAGGTTGCAGTTAGAGAAGATAGAAGTAATGCCACAGAGAGCAAAGTATGTGCTGCTGTAAATGGGGCTTCATTGTCAAGCTCCCTAAAAGGATATTTAAACCATCTATTTTGGACAGAACCTCCAGTGAATATTGATGCTTTCGCTGTTCATTTGAACCTATGAGTTTCCCAGATGCACTGTGCTTGAATGTGCATGTGATTAGTATGTTTAGGTTTACCCCAGCTCTTAGTCCAATGCCCAGCGGTGTTCGTCAGTGCAGCGCAGTGAAATTGGCCTGAGAGGTTTGGGGAACATTTCCCCCTTACAAACAGGGCCAAATCAATAACGTCTCGGTCGAGGGAGCCACTCTCCATATGAAGGTGCGCTGACTCAGCAGTCCCAGCTGCCGGGGGCACAACGAGAGGGAAGCGGGGATGGAAATGATTGCTTTACAAGCGGCAAAATGCATGGCGTGGTAGAGAAGCCTCTGTGGACGCCGCGCCGCCTTTCCAATCCTCCAGCGGCCGAGCGGGATGGAGCTGAGGCGGCACACACACAGGCTGGGCTTGTAAATTTAATGGGCTGTTCTCTGTTGAGCCGCCAGTGCAATCAGCTCTATCAGTTCTATCGGTTTGTCTTTTTTACCTCAAAACTTGCTCTTTGTCAATCTTTTTCAACGCTGCTCTGACAAGTCCTGGTTGTGCCTTTGCCAAGTCAATCACAGCTCAATAGCAGCACAAAAGAGCCGGAGCATGCAGGAAACTCCTATCTGAAGCTTCTTTTATAGTCTATTTATTTTCTGCTCTCAACAGCTATCAGTGGGCTGATTAAATGTGGGAGAGTGCTAATTACAGGGTGATGAGACAGGATGATAGGTGAGCAGAGGGTGGACAGCAAGGTGCTCCAGCGTCCTTCAGGACCACCAGGGAATGTGCAGCAGCAGCACTTGCCAGTAAAGAGAAGCCGGTATTTTCTCTCTCGGAGGTTTGAAGGGCTGAATCATCTCTCAACATCACCTGCAGGTCACTGCTAATTGCTTTTCTTCCTTTTGTCTTTATCTATTACACATTCATGTTCTAATTCCCAGTCTATTATATAATGGCACTACATAAAGTATACAGGAGCTTTCCTTTTTCAAGTTATCTATTTGAGCATTCATGCATTTATGACTGTTTGTGCAGGTAAGTCAAATGCTTTCAAGTATTCATTATTGCTGTTGAAAGAAGGAGTCTTTCAATAAACTGATTTTCAGGAAGGCCCCTGACATGAAACGTAATTTAGTAAGAGGACTGAACCTTGCTGAATATGAGTTCATCCATCAAAGCATAGACACATATTTTTTTTTCCCCCCGCTGGAGCAACTGTTACGTTATACCATTGAGTTTAGGATCATTTCAAAACGTGTATGGCCAAGGACAAGTGACATCATTAGAAGCCAAGCTCTGACTAGATCTTACTGAATAGTTAAATTTGCCCCAATGTCTTTACTGACTTTTAACAATAAACACTGGGGGTTAGGGGGACCGGACATGGAACTGATTGGCTCCTGTGCAGTTAAGAGAAGGGGCAGCTTTTGAAATAATGGTCACGTTCAAATTGTTTAGAGCAAGTCATAGAAGTGTTACTCTGAGAACAGAGCATTACTTGTAACTTATATGCTGTTCTTTGCACACTTAAAACATGCAAACCATTGGTGTATCATATATATTCCTAAAGTCTGTGTTTCAGCTGGGGGATTCTATTAGCTCCCTGCGGCTGAAGGTGAATCTTGTTTTCCTCTCGCGCACTTGTAGGTGGAGGTTGTGTGACAGTAAATAAAAATTCCAGCATCAGGCTTTCACATCAGCACTCCGAGAATGGCAGCGGTTGCCATTTTGTCACCTAATATAGCGTGCAAAACAGAAAATATTAGGGGGATGCTCTTTGTGACAAGCTGAATATGGCAACACACCCCTGTCCGTCATGTGAATGAAATAGTAAATGACATATGCATTGCAATATGTCAGGAAGTAATAGCCTTCTGCCACATCTTCACAGCATTCTGCTACAGGTTAAAGCGGGTCCACAGAGATTTGGGGGGAGAAAAAAAACAACACAGATGTGAAAGTGTGAAAACAGTGAGTCACATATACAGAATGTGGAGGAAAAACACTCAATAGAAACAGCTTTAAATAGAGTCGTTATTTTTGGCTTTTCGCTTCATTCTGAGCTAGGTGATAAAACCATGCAGCCCATGGAGCAAGTTGTTGTCAGTGTGAGAAGACTTGGTGCACTCAGGGTCTATAGCAGCTGTCTGCACTGGTGAGGCCAAGACCATCCAATAGAGGTGAATATATTACTTTCACTCACTGAATGTCACAAATGCCATTTGCAACTGCTGAATGTCACAAAGACTGTTGGGGTGACTGCTAACTCCACTGAGCTGTGTGAGGTCTATACTGTTAACATCCTGCACATCCCTTTTGGATTATCAAATCACTAAATCACTGTTGTCACAACTCAAATAAACTGTCTGTGTCTTCAGAAACCAGTAAGTTTGAGAATTGACACACGTAAAAAAACGTCCAGTAATAAGCAATGGTTAGATTTAGGCAAGAACCTAGAAAAGGATAGATAGCATAGTCATATAGAGCAAAAAAAAAAAACTAAATTTGATTGTCATAAATGAACATTTAATTCCCAGTGGCAGAGTGGTTAGCAGTCCTGCCTCATAGCAAGTAGACTGCTTTATTGATCCGTGCGCTGAGCCCTCTGTGTGAAGTCAGCATGTCCCTCATGCTATTGTGGGTTCTCTGTAGGCACAAAGCTCATCCGTAGTGAATAAATGTGAGTGTGAATGGTTGTCTGCCAGTGTCTCTAAGTGTGAGCTCTGGTATGAATAAATGAATGGATGAATGCATTACGTAAACCCTGTGCCACATTTTAGTTAACCATCTTTAGGGTCTTAACTTTCAACAACAATCTACATGCCATACTCAAACTACAACTACTAGCAAATAGTCTCCATTATACCTTCTGGCTTAAAGTGCTTTACAAGCATTCCATTCTCTCACTTTCACAAACACAGCAACTGAAATCGAACCACCAACCTCCCTGTTAGGGGGCGACCTGTCATTGGTAATTAACATATTTTTATAGTTAGCTATTCTCTGTATGTACCAACATAACACTGCAACAGAATTTCTCAGAAACATACACATAGGAGTGTGTTTCATTCATTTAATTCATGTGGACACCCCTGACAACCTATAGAGGCCATTATCTAACACTAAAGCTCATTGTTTGCACTGCAGTCATCAGGGCCATGTCTCTACCGACTGCTGAGAGCAGATACTGATTATTTCCCACATCCTCACATATGAATATGATGAATATTTGACGTCAAGGTCATTCTCCTCCAGCTATCCATACCTCTCATGCCGCCGTCGCTCATTACTCCCGTACACTGTTTCGCTGACATTTCCAGCTCTTTGTGTTGCTCAATTTAATAAGACAAAAACTCATTTTCCACCAGAAGATTAGAAATCTAAAATTAAAACTGCTGCCTCATTTTATACTAAATTATGCCATATTCATTAGAAATGTCTTTAACCTATCAAGAGAAGAAAGCCGCAGGTTAAAGTCATCATTGTTTGTTTGGTTGGAGACATGTAATTATTTTTCCCATAAAGATTAAAGACCTTTTTAATTAGTGTTTTTTACCATTATGAATAACCTGCAAAAGAGGCTGAACTATTCTGGGAAGAGTTAGATGTTCTATTAATACTTTTCTAACAGCAGCTAAAACATCTTTTTATACTCTGCAAATATATTCCTTGTGACAAGTCAGTGACAACGAGTTGCAAATAAGAAGAAAACCATGTCTAGCAGTGTTGAACCCAAGCATCAATATAAACAACAATTATTCTTTCAGGACATCACAAGATTATACCTAGCAACAACAACTCAATTTCAGCCAACTGCCAGCACCATTGACTGTATTCACCCATAAACCACCTATCAATCTCTGTATTTGCTAAGTCAAATCATGCTCTTTTCAAGCTTTGTGCATCTGTCAAATAGAAAAACAGGACACTGCTTTCCCAGAATAAAAGAGGGGGCACTGTGCCGAACCAGCATGTACTACAAAAGAGAAAACAATCTCAAGTAATTGCCTGCCATCTAACAGCGAACAGTCATTTCGAATGCAGGACGGGGAGGGAGGTGTACGGCGGTGCATAAGACAAAAAAAAAAAAAAAACAGTCAAGGACGTTAGAGCCATCCATCTTCCGAGAAATCTTGGAGCTAATCAAAACGGAGAAGCACTGGCGTTAGTAGTGAGATCTTCCCGGGTGCTGGCACATCATTAAAGCTGGACATGGCGAACGCTAAACAATGAGGAGGTAAAAGATGAGGCTGCCTCTGACCTTTCGGAGGGGAATGGGTGGGGAGGCATGTACAAGCCGAGTGGCGCAGAAGCTCATTGATTTCAGACAGTTTATCTGTATCACAGGAAGCGGCGTGCGCAGGCTGCATGAACAACACTTTGAAGCTGTTGGGATTAGTCACCAGAGACACACACCTGATATCCATCCATCTATCGATACATGGATGCTCAGAGGCTAGACGGCGCTCTCACTTTTTTTTACTGAAGAGCCACACCATTAATACTGTACACTTTCAATTTCTCTCTTGGCTAAAGTGTACTACATTTCTGGTCAATACCGAAGCTAGACATTTGTATTGATTAGTTTGTTTCCAGTTCGCCAATACATAATTCATCAACAGCTCGCGTTCGTGTGTGCTGGAAGGGTCCGCCATCAGTCAAAGTCGACACCTGTGTTCACACTAATCTGGGAAAACTAAAAGTCTCTACTGTGAATGAAGTGGTGGAGGAACTCGGGGAACCAAGTGGCAATCAGGGCTCCCTTATCTGGCTGCTCTTCATGAAAGGTTAAAAAAGGTCTGGGACTAGTTCATGAAAGAATCACAACAGCAGGTGCGTTTAGAAAGGCTCGACAGACAAGAGAGTGTGGCAAGTTCTTAGGCTTTCTTAAAATCTGGGTTCAGGCCAGACTATGTTTGTCCTTTGACTCTTCTACAGATCAGAAACATCCGACACAGCTCTCCATCCAAACATTGGTCTGGCTCAATCTATATCGAACAATCTCAATCCAAATTCATCCCTGCCACTTGGTCACGTTCTAACAGCGCGCAAACAGTGCCAAGAAAAGACAAGCACAACAGCAGAGCATAAAGTAGAAGCAAATGAAGGAGCTGTCGGAGATGTGGAGAGCTCTGCTAATAGTTTTGCTGAAGTAGGGCAACAGTGCTTACAAAAAACAAAACAAAAAAAACAGTTTGTAAACCATGCGATTAAAGAGTGAACCATGTATTCACAAGTAACAGGACACTGAAGGCTTCATAAAGAAAAGAACCCAAGAAAATGCTGGGTTTAAAAAGTTAAGTCAGAAAACTAGAAGCACAAAGCATGCTGTGTCTTAAAAAGCCATAAACCACAAAAGTGTTGCCCTCCTGATCATAATGTGAAGGAAAATCAAGTGTGGAGAGGCACTTGTTTAAAATGTTCTCCCGGAGGTCTTTTATTAGTTCAATTTGACACAAAGACCTTTCTTTAGTGCAACATTTTTTTTAAAAGCAATGCAATAATATAAAAAGTGGATCAAATTATAATGAAACAGTCAAACAAATCATGACTCTAACAATCAAAAGTAAATCAAATCAAGAAACGCAACAGCTCTAGTCTACACACACAGAGCTTTTGGATCGTCTGTAAAGTGCTGCTCTTTTCACGAGGGCCCCATACACCACTGTGAACACTCCAGGATATATACACCTTCAGCCGCTGACCAGGGTCTGAAATCCTCCACAGCAATGATTCATGGACATTGGTTAATCTTATCAGGGACTGCCTGGACACAGCAGTAATAAACTGAAAATTGTCTAGTGAATCTCATATCAAATCACAACCATGGGGAAAGTAAAGCAACGCAATGCACACAGCAACAACGCGTTCACAGACACGTCTGTTCTTGTCAAAACAAGCTATAATGTGATGCTGCTAATTAATTGCATGATGGACAAACATATTCCAACAGAAAGAGCTAATTAGTTAGAAACAGCTAATCTCCTAGAAATGGGTTCTCATATTGTCTACTTCTCGTTAAAGTAAATCTATATTGTGTAAGCGCAGGGAGACCTTGAACAGAAATACGATGCCATTGGGTTCAACCTTCAACTTAATCACACAGAGAAATGTAATATCCTTATTCTCCGCCCATTTCCTATTGAAATCTGCACCGAGGCTCAAAACTGACTCGAAAGGTTGCTTGACTGGTCGCAGGTGAAAAAGTAGCAGCTTGAGTAATGAAGGAAAGTGCTTGTCCTTTCAACATGACTCACTCCCGTTCGCCTCAAAGGAGGTAGTAAAGAAGCCTGCCACACGCATAAAAAATGACTGGCCACTTCAATTAGTCCAATCGTAAAAGGTAATTTGAGGGACATCTATCTAACATGACCTGGAGACTTGGAGAGGACTCCGGCATTGTCCATTCATTTATTCTCCCATTTACTCAGGTTTTTGTCCGGGTCGCAAATGACATTGAAAATCAAAAAACGTGGGATCGTTGCAAAGCAGCACTTCTGTTAGAATATTTAACAAACACAGCAAGTGTAATTAGAGGGAAGCAGGGTGACAGTGGAAAGTCAAATCACAACACATTAAAGACAAGTTAGGTACTTACTAAAGAAATGCCAGTTTTATGTAGAAAAAAACAACTGTATCAGGGAGGTAAAGATCACAAAGAACCCAAAAAGCTGACTAAATCAAAGTCCTGTCACTCACTGCATTAAATATTAATCATGTAGTTTCAAATAAATCTCTAATGGGATCATCAAATTGTCTCCTGTAAACCCAAGTACAATTGCACTATTTTCGTTAGGCATAGGATAATCAGGCCGATTTGTGCAAACAGCCAAAGAACTGTAACTTTCCTGATCTGGTCAGAGATACATTGGGAGTGCCTGACAAGTTTAAAACTTGTTTATTTTCTTCAGATTATCTTGACAAAAACATGACTGGAGAGGAGTGGGGAGACAGAAATCATGCATGAACTAGATGCGGTTCCAGGAACTGGGCGAGATCCGTCAACTTGTCTGGTGCCGAGAGATGAAAGAGATAGAAATTGAGCAAAAAGACCCATTTCCTACAGTCCTAGTTCTCCACAGTGAAAGCGTCAGTGTTATCGCAAAGTCTGCGCCAGGTAGTTTTAGACAAACAGCACAATACAGCTCTATGACAGTACAGTTAACACCAGCACTACTGCTTTCTGCTTCGTGAAAACAAAGAATTACTCTTTCTCAAAATAAAGAGCCTCTGGACCGACGCAATTTGAAAAACACAATCAGAGAAACAAAGCATTGCATGAACAGGATATGTCAAGTGGTTTGTGCTGACCAGGCTAGTAGTCTGTAGTCTGGGCATTATTATTAAAACAGACTATCTTTATGTGTGAGATGAATATTCCAAATCGGGTAAGGCAGCAGTCACTCTAATATTCAAGACTGGTATTTTTATATAGATTTTAAAATGTGATTCAAACATACCCTTTCAAACACCATTAACAGTTCGCATCACATGACAGACCAAATATTTAGCGTGGTGGATAAAAGAACAGAAAATTGAGTTAAATAACACATCAATCAATAGCCTACATTGCCAGCTGGAATTTAATTAATACTGACATAATGTAAGACTGACATAAAACAACATTACGTTTCGATTTTTCGTCTCTGAACTAAAAACTAAATGTCTAAGCTAACAGTTACCATCAGGACTATGCTTTTTGTGACTCAGAAGTGGACATTTTAATCCCTCTTTTTTGCAGCCAGCACTCATGCTTCAAAAACAGTTTGATGTCAGGAGCCAAACCATTTGTGCCTCGGTTATCCAGCGTGAACTAGATAACATCTCACCTCCGGCTGTGCATTGTTTTGTGGATTATTGCAATAGTTCAAGAGGGTTTCCTTCACACTGGCAGCCCTCGCACCTCTGAAAGCAACTCTGAATTTATTTCCTTGTTAGAATAAAGACACAGGGATAAGGAAGGGTAATACTCATGTCACTTCATGTGTCAGGAATGATTTTGGCTGAAACATTTTTCCACCACGGTTCCCCATATCACAAGAGATGGAGAACTGATTGAAGCAATTTCGTTTTTCCTCTTGTGCTCCGAGTATTTTTGAGCATATTACAGCTCTGAGTTTGACGCGATCGAGGGAACAGAGGATTGCCTGAATAAGTACAAATATACGGTGTTTTCAGGGAGTGTTTTTTTTCCCCCAAAAAACAGAAAAGTGCTTCTCGGATTCGTGCAGTTTTACAGCTAAAGCGAGTCCCATCCAACTGACTGATGGGAGTCAATTGTGGATGTCAAATGTGATAACTGGCACTTTGCCGCAGATACATACTGAGTTCAGTACCCGCACACAAATACAGGTTTAAAAAATGAAGCTATTTGAGAAAGCAATGGAGAGATCATCCTAATATAGCCCTGCCATCATCTTCACTCTCAGATACCGCTGTTTATTTCCCTACTGCGAGTCTGCGGACTTGCATAGAGAAGATGACGCCACTCAACAAGCTCATCTTCAAAAATCTGTTTACCCGGATGGCGAAAGGGGGAAATTTGACTCACAAATTCCACTGGGGAGCGTTCATGTCAACGTCTTCCTATCTGATTGTTTTGGCATTCACGTCGGAGTAGAATTGGGAGTGCGCGGAAACGGCGAGACGGCCATGCTGCAGATGGTGCTCCGGTGAGAAAGAGCGGGTGGAGTGGCGAAAACGCTGCCACGGAACACGCTGTGGCTAATCAACGTGAGACAGAGTGCCGGGCTGAGACCGTGTGCTGGCGGCGCACGGAGGAGACAGTGATAAAACAATGTGTTGGAAGCACCTGCGCAATTTCCTGGACTTGGGCTCTCGGCAGTCTTCTGGGTGCAACACTATCACAGCAAGACAAGTTTCATTACAGTTTTATTTAGCCACCAAAGATTACTTTTCTCACATAACTTGAAGAAAAGAACTCGGTGTCTTTTGTCAATGACATATTAATAACAGATAGGCCATTCATTACGCTTTAAAATAGTTTCAGTTCAAAGGATTTAATGGATCTATTACTATTATGATTTCTATAGAAAATTCAGCCCTTAACTTGTACTGACATTGTAGATTGCTGACCTCCCAGACCTGTGAGAGAGCAGTCTGTGTGAACACCTATACAGTACAACCCTGCAAGGCATTCTATGTACAAACCCACAGGAAATGGTTCAGATGATAATGAGGAGAAGACTTTTCTTTAGTATTCATGCAAGATTGAGGCATTCATGCTTGGAGCCAGTTCTGGTCCAAGCTCATGGTTCAGTTCCAGACACTACAACCCTCAGCGCTCTCTGTTGAACCAGCCTGTCTTCACACCAGTTTGAACAGAACATACTTTCCACTGCCGTACGTCGTCAACAGAAGGCCCTGCTCTACGCAAAGTGGATGTAAACAACATTCGGCCACATTGTGCAGCAAGATAACTTGCAAACTAATCATATAACTATCCACTGCAGATGATAAAGACTGCAACATTTATGAAAGGGGTATTTGAGCAGCAGTAGGAACAGGATGTAATAAAACCTCTACTGGATTTTATGGCCTTGTAAATGTTATTTTTCTTAATTATCCAAATGTGAACACTGTTACTTGGAAGCAGTTACAGACTCTTGGAAACATGTTATTGCCTGATATGTTCTATTTTGTTAAACATTTTACACAATGCGACTATAAAGCCATACATCTTAAACACTGTGACCCAATACAAACTGGCACAGACACTTGACTTATGCTTGACCTCAAATAAGAACAATACTTGAAGTGAGCTGACTAAATGCATTCAAATTTATTGTTGCCCCAAAACTGTTTCATTTGGTGACATTTCCTCACAGAGCCCACTACAACAGAGAGCAAAGTCCCTCGGCTGAAAAAGGCAGAAAGTAGGGCACCCTGATGGTCGAGTAGTACACGCCACAGAACGGGTGCTAACACCCCCAGCGCTGAGCCCCAGGTCTGAGTCCCAGCTGGACAGACCATTTCCTGCATGTTTTTTTTACCCACTTTCTGTAGATCCTCTCTTGACTGCCAATGTCCAGGGCTTAAAAAGGCCAAAAACAATAAGCAGAAGGGAAGAACAGTGCTGTGTAATGAGTCTTGCCTCTTCTCGCTTCAAGTGTTATCAGAGTTAGATAATAAACTTGGTATCTGTAATGAAGGCAGAAAATAAACACAGACAGTGGAGCATGCAGTGCACAACACAATTTAGTGAAAGGAAGCTACTTTGTTAAAATTCAGGCAGAATGTGAGAAGTCTTGTGAGTCAAAGCTCATTAGTGCCGTGTCTGGATCAGGTCTGAGCAGTGATGCCACAGATCTGTGAAATCTGGGCTGTATTCCCATCAGCAGCAGCTCCAAAGCTACAGGCACTGTGCTACCCAGAGGGTCTGCTTCTACTCAGATCCCCAGATCCTCCAAACTAAACAGTTTGGGTGACAGCTGGACTTTCACTCTCTGCCATGAAGGGGAGCTCCATTTGGACCGGGTTTGGAATCTGCAACTGCGGGCCAATAGACACAAGATTACAGCCCACGTGGGACGGATATGAAAATCTCACAAGGAGAGAGTCAGCACGCTGTTAACTCAGAGTCTAACATGCTAAATGAATGCCCTGTCCACACAAAGGCAGGCATCTCTGAACAACATTTTTAGAATGAAATACTGTCATATAGCTACAGTAAAAACCTATAAACCCATATTCAATTACCTTACTATACAAAAAAAAAAAAAAAAAAGTCAACTTGAATACTTAAATTATTTGTTACAGATACTAGTATAGAACAGCTGCCAATTTTATATATAATTCGACAGATTTATTTTGACAGTGAGTGAGAGAGTTTTAACTAATATCCCTTACAATGAAAAAACAAAAATACAATGTACAAGACTTGGGGCCATTTTGTGCAAGTTTCCTTTCACAGATTTCATAGTTGGGGTTATGGCCCTTCCTAGGGTTCAGTCAAGGTGTGCCTTTTGGATGAAAGTGCTAATGCTTTCACCAGCTGGGTCACCTTAGGAGGGTTATTGTTCCACTGTGCTTATCACAGAGGACTTTTGAAGAGAGCCTAGGCTGGGGCCGGGGCAGTGCACCTTGGCCCCTGCACGCTCCATTAAACATGAATCAGGGGAAAGTATGAAGTCCTGACAGTTCCTGGCTTCAAGCCTCACCGTTGACACAATTACTAGGCCCTTGTCCCTAGTCCTGGCTTTGCTACCTTGTTTAAAATGGCTGCCTGTAGCCTGTGGTGGATGATGTAAACAACAGAGACCGAAACCAGAAGGACACAGCTTTAAAACAGCTCTGTTACAAGAATTGTTGCTTTTCCATCAATTTTATTATTGTGTTAAGAGTGTGAATATTTCAAATTTCAGCTGCAATCCATTGTTCTTAAATGACTGCTGTGTGTGGAAGCGTATAACCACAGTGATGTAACAGGGCAGTGTTAAACGCACTTATGGCCATTTAAAAAAGAGATAAAAATGATATGTATAGATACAATAGAGAAGACACTGAACACTGTTGCTTACAGTTGCTTTGGACATGTGGCAGGGTGAACCCTGGACAGTCACTAGATAATTACAGGGCTAACCGGGCTAGAGACAGATAACTATTCACGCTCATATTTATTCATTATGGGAAAGCTGGACTCACCAGTTCACCTTCACATGCAAGTGAGTGGACCATTTCAAACAGGCAAATTAGGGAAAGTAAATCTCTACAAATGTATCTCGAAACATGCGGCACTGATCTTGTGCATCACTCTAAGCAGTCTATAGGAGTAATGTCCCTCGTCAGCCCGAGACCTCCCTCTGGTCAAATACACACTTCACTTTGAAATAAGGATAGCAAAGGAACAGGTTTGATGCTCATTCATACATTTCAGACAAATCATCACAACCATCACTCACTGCCAACAGCCAATTTATTTTCAGTGCTTCTAAATAAGGCTCTACATAAAATAGTTGGCTCCAGCTTTAAATTTCAGAAATGCATTTTACTCGCTAAATAGCGACAGTTATAATAAATTTATACAGAAAAAAAAAATGCATTTAATTTGTAGTTTATTCTGTGGTGATGTATCACGTCAATTATCTATCCAGCATCAAGGTTTTGGTTTTTTTTCCCTCAAATCTTCTGAATAACCTGAGGAAAATCTAAAAGTTAACTTTGGTCATCTTAATTCAACTCCCAGAAAAGAGCATGGCAGTCCAAGACTGGTCTGTGTTCGGCCTAATGCAAACCATTGAGATGATGACTGTCTCATTTGTACAGTATGGGTTTGTTTTAATTGAGACAAGCCTAAAACGCCCAGTAAAAAGCAGAGGGAGAGATCAAGCAGACGGACAGTCTCTAGTCGGCTCCAGCAGAGGGGCCTGCTGACCTAGATCCAGGCTGAGAGGGGATGATATTAGCAAAGCAATTAAGGGAGATGACAGCCGTCAGGCAGGGTCAGACTGACAGGGATAGCTCTGACTCGTCGTTCTGTTTCTCTCTGCTTCTCCCTTGCTGTAATGGCTATTGATTTTTCACAGCAAAAACAAGGGCTTTGCTCAGCACAGAACTGGCTGAATTGGTAAAGAGAAAAAAAAAGTTTAAAAAGAGTTGGTGCACTGCAAAAAGAAGAAAGTGGAGTTGGCATGGGTGTATGGTAAGACACGCTAGTGGACAACCTTGTCAGCTCTTTGCTCAGATGTTGTGAAATAACTCCAGGCATGTCAAAAACTTAATACCCCAGAGATAATAGAGGAATGTCTTCCTCAGACCTGTCCAATGTTTCTGCCATAGAGGTGTGGAAATGATCATATTTGAGGAAACCAATATTTGTTGATGCAACAAAATTACAATAGGAGCACACTGAATTTGAAGCCTAATTATATGGTTAATAGGGCTGACAGCCATAGATCTAGTTGTGTGGAGGAGATTTTAGCCAAAGATTTTCTAGTACAGCCCAAATAATTAAACTGCAAGAATAAGGCTTATGTTACATAGGGTTTCAAAATAATTCATTCTATCTCCAAAAACTGCACTGATGTGGAAGGCTGTATGCACTGCAAATGCGCAGTCAAACTCTAAAGTGAAAAGACTTCCTTAGTTTTAGGTGGATCCCACTGGTGGATCTCATTCAGAATTCAACACTAGGGACTTTCTGACACAAATTAGCTTTTAGTAACTTCTGAAGCTTCAGAAGACAAACTTGTACGTCATGACTATGATAATGGTCTTTACAAAGCTTAGTACAATTTAATACCCATTAACTACAAGCAAACTTGATTTAAACAACTAAACACTACCAACGAGACAACAAGAAAAAAACAAGATTCTGTGAAATCTCATAAAAACATATTAAAGCATAGCTGCCCCATGAACCATACATCTAATCAAATTTACAGCAATTACAAGAGACAGCATCACTTAAATCTCCAGCCCATTCAGCTGTCAAAAAGTAGAGTATGTGTCACTCCATCCCAGCATGCATTGCTCTAGGCGTGCATCTCAGTGGTGTTGTGTTGTGTTCAACATGTCTGCTTTAATCTGAGCTCAGTGGGTGGTTGGAAGTTTGACAAAAGCACAGGAGATACACAAGTACACACCACCAGATAGTAAAGAATAACAGCACAGTGGAGCTTAAGTGACATGATGAGATAAAATGACACAGAAAGAGCCCACTGACAGACTCCAGTGCATGCATATAAGATGCTTTTCATATTCCACTGTGTGTGTTGTCAGCAGTTCAAAATAACATTCAGTACATCTGTAGGAAGAATCTCAGAACCAACACCTGCGAGGGAACAACACTGAGGCATTTCGCTCTCTTTAATCCACACGTCCAGACACTGAAAGGTCAGCATGTAAAGAAGAGGTTCTCTTATAGATGTGCTCTCCAAAGCAGCACCATCTGCTCACCTGATACATGAAACATACGGCAGATAGCCCTGGTGTGGTGCAACATCACTCCTGCTCATCCATGTGGTATCACTGTCAATGTATCAACACTAAAATATGTATACACATTTCAGCTTCAATATTAAAATCAATTTTATGACAAGCACATAACATGAAAGGATAATGATGAGCAAGGCCTGTGAGTTTGGATTTCAGCACAGAGAGGGCAGTGATGCTCAAAGTTGATTCGTTCTGTGCTGATGGACGGGAAGGCTTCAAGAAAAAAATACATATAGTGCAGGAATCCACATTTACAAGTATGAGAGCAGACCCACAAGGGCCCCTATAGAATCACTTAGACATCTGCAGTACATGTGTTTGCCATCTATAAAAACATAAGAATGTTTTTATAAGACACCAAACACCACCAAAAGCACAACTATAGCATTGAGACTGTAAGATGTAAGTCTGAGAGCCTTTCAAAAAGACCCTTTGTAATTATATAACCACTACTTCATACATCAGCTCTTATCACCACTGCTTAAAGACTAAAGCAATAAAGGTTAAGATCTGACAGCAGCCTCTCAAGTCCTCCTTTAAAAGGAAAATAGAGTTGCAGTTGTGTGCCTGAAGCAGACAGAGCATGCCCACCCCTGCACCTTAGTCACACTGGTGGACAGCAGTGGAAAGGGAGGCCTCACCTACACATGCAGGAAACTGACGAGTTGCATTCTGCAGATGGCCATTTTTTTTTTCAACCTTACGGAGACATTCAAATCATATTTTGGCAAATGATGCCCACAGTTTATTCAGAATAAATTTCCTCATCGCCCCACTGACGACAGATACAGAGGAACATCTAAATTCTTTGATAAGAAACCCTGGTGGGGAATTAATTTCAGGAGAGAACATTTGGTCCTTACAGATCTGCTAAGTAATTAAGGTTAAAAAGGAGTTTTCATAACAAGCAAGAAAATTGCTTCCTTTCAAACCTGTCTCTTCAAATCCGAGTGGGGATTGGTACAGTCATTTCGAAAGTCACTGTTTTGAATGGGTTTTTGACAGACAGCAGCTCCACACACATTGCACAAAAAAAAAAAATCACATTTGGCCTAGGTCAGCTGAAAATTCCAAATATTCAATCAAGTTCAATATTCAACAAAAAGGGAAGAGGAGCAATATGTTGCCATTTTTATCAGGATCTCACTTGCAGCAAAACACAATGTATATAACAGGAGCACAGTGTCAGCATCATGGCAGCAGGTAAATAAACTGTGTTGTAGGTCAGAGATAAAATGCAGATTTTTATTATAGCCTTGTCATAATGTGATATTATATTCTCCGAACATGGTATTACCCGTAGCTCAGCTGCTGTGCCGGCTAGGTTTTTTCACATGCTCAGGTTGAATGCTGCAGAAGACATTCAGTGAAATAACACCCAGTACCTGTCTGCAGTGATGCCCATCAGATACCATCATCACATCTAATGACACCCACTAAGCTTTGACATGTGGGTCACTGCATATTGCCTGCCCACATACCGGGCACAGATACCTGGGATAGAAATCAATAGGGAGCAGGGCCAAGCGCACACAGCACAGGGGTTCAGGCATTCTTAAATAAGACAGCTGACATGACAGGCCCACTGTATGCCCCGAAATGGCAAAGCCTGCTGCTTGATATCGTCATGCTGCAGGACATCTTCACCAAAGGGGAAATGAAGGTTTGGCACCAGGCGGCTCAGGGAGACCATGGCTGACAGGATTTTGTGGATGAATAGATGGATGGACCGACAGCCGGTGCTGCTCATCATTGTTAGAGATTTTCTCTTTGCATTATGTCACTGCTCTATTATGCTTCTATCCTGCCACTGAACTACCAATTTACAGAAAAAGAGCCTTCTAATAAAAGAATGCTACCCTGCAAAGCATGTTTTCGATGTCTGGTGGATGAATTGAAAGATTTTTCATTACAGGTATGCTTTTGTAAAGCCTGGTATTTTGTCTGCTCTACAGTTATAGCAATAAATGATAGCTGGCTTGGTTTAAAAACAAGAGACAATATCTTCCCTTTACTCCTTTACTTTCTTTTACTATACTTGCATTCGGCCCAATTGTATCTTTGTCTAAACTCAAAATGTTTTCAGTTGAACAAAAGCATAGAAAATTATTTTATGAATACTAATTTCCAGACCTTCAAATATATTAAGATCTGGAAGAGAAGCTTTGTATAGAATACAGTTTTATGATTCAATATCGTACAGATTAGAAACTGGGCTTTCAAAAACATATCTGTCCTTTGAATTTAGGCCAATATCTTCTAAAATGGTCACATGGAAGCATTATCATATGATTGTGTCATCAAAGGAAAAAAAGAAAGGTTTGTAGTGATGAGACTTCTGACAGCTAAACTGAAAGGACTTCAAACATGAGGCTGTTGTCCCTGTTCAACTGTTCATCATGTGGACATTTAGAATAAGCTGTTACACTTCTGTCCTCCACCTACGACGTATCATCACTGTGCCGTCCCTCGGGGAATTTTAATCAAACCAATATGATACAGATAACCCTGCTAAAATTGCCAGCCCTTTCACAGATATTAGCCTCAATGGCCTGGATAAGATGGCATGGTGGACCCCCGCTGTGAGTATGTGTGTGTGAGTGCGCCAACCTCTTTGGATTGTATGCTCCTTTAACCACGGGTCGACCCCCTGCCGAGCTCTACGTCTTAATCACTCTGGGGCGTGCAGGAGACAATGGCTCTCTGTTCATGTGACGAGAATATAAGTGGTTACGTGCGACGATGCGGGCCGTCCTAGTTGTTTACACGCGTGTTTATGTTCAGCCCCCGCCACGGTCTGCTAGCGGCATGTGAATGGGGTTTTAGGAGCTCGAGGAAAGGAGTGGGCGACTTGTCATTAAGGCAGTAGCTGTGTGCTGTCAGGGCCAGGGGTCGCTTCATGAATGACAGTCGGGGAGGCCTCCTGCTTCTCCTCTGCCTACGTCCTGCACACTTGATTGCTCACAGCAGCAGAAGCAATATCAAACACGCACCTCAGGACGGCAAGGTCAGAGGTCAGGTCATTAGTGACATTACTTTTCTGCTGAACATACTTTTTACTAAGGAATACTGCCATCAATTTCAGTTTGCACGGCTTAATAGTTCTGTGTACGGCAGCCGGACAAATGCTGCTCTTAAAGCGTTTCCCCTTTGTCAGCAGGGGGAGACTTCTTTGTTTTCAAGAAATGCTGCTGGGTGGACATTTTTGTACCTTCTGCTCAGCGCTAACAACACTTAGATGGCTTGTCGCTTGAAATGCAGATTTGATGCAAATATAAAATATAATCAGTGAAAAAGATTAGCATTTGGTGGACTCTATAGATTCCCTATAAAACCCCTCTAGTAAAATAAGTGCCTAAAGTGTGCAATGAAAGTAAAGAGGAACAATTCAAAACTAGTCCAACATAGCGTCTCTCTAAAGTGAGTCCTCATTTTTGTGGCATTGCACAAGTTTCTACAGAGATATAGCATTGCTCAAGACTAGTTTATCTTGTGCACTACTCAGAAGAGAGCTTCAGTTGGGCTACAAACTACATTTTGCCCATCACTACACATCATTCTTGTCAAATTTGTCAATGTCACTAAGCATGCACATTGAATTACCAAATACCAAATATTGCCAAAGGTTTCATTGTGTTGACTGCTACTATGCTCTTTGTTCAACCGTGACAAGGTGACCACTCAGTTTTATTTTATTTAATGAGAGGCAGAAACCCGGCCAGTAATAGTCCTATAAGTTATGTTTACGACATTGTCAACAGGGTGTGTAGCCTCTTCTGATTAGCTGCTGCACACTGCTTTACAGTCTCTTATTCACTGCCCCCCTCAGCCTCCCTCCACAACTAGCGTGCAGCAGGTAAGCTGCCAGCGGATGGCACCTTTTCCTGAGCAGCTCTGCGTGCTGCCAGGAGACCTGTTTTCCTCCTCGCAGAAGCTTGTCATCTATCATTACTTGGGGAGGCCTTGAGGATGATTCTGGCGGACAGCTCCGGCTTACCGTCAGGGGGCCCCTACGTAAACAGCACACTGCTGGGCAAACAAGGGTGATGATGACCATTACTTTCCAAGGTATGTGCTGGAAAATGTTTTGTGTGCTGTGTTCCAAAAGTGTAACACCATTCTGATCGGTTTGTGTAATTTCACAGTTCTTATAGGCTTCTTTTTATGCTTCTTGTTCTCATGCTGCAAGTAAGTATGCGCTTTTCCATGAATATAGTATTTGCAAGTGCTACCACACTCACTGCTTGGTATCAAACAGTGAACCATGTTTAAAAAAATTTCTTGACCGCTTACTGGATTTTTTTCTGTATGACTCAACAATGGCCTGTAAAAGTGTGGGGACAAACTGGGTTATTACTGTGAGGTGGTGCTAGTGACACATTATAAAAGGCATAGGAATCCAGAACTCAAGCTGTGGGTGTAATCACAGGTACGACTTTGAAGTCCCATGCAGCACTACAGTTAATTTAAAAACTGTTATGGCTGAATGCAGTGTAACATTTTCATAGTTTTCTAAATAGGCCAACACTCAGAGAAAGCAACCACAAAGAACAAACCACCACTGAATAATGCTGCACCTGAAGCCCAGCAGCGCTAGCTGAACCCCAGTAAAGAGCATCATAATGAGTCCTGCTCATCAGTGACGCACTGACCCGGGACGGGCATGCACACTAACACACACAGAGGCCCTCCCCCACACAAGCCGGTGCACCCACGCCTGGTCACCTCGCTGAGGGATCAAAGCCACTATGTCGTTCTAATCAGTCCTCACAGTGGGCAACCCCATTAATTCAATTCTATTTCATCAGTGGTGAGCAGACCACCGGAGGGGTCTGTACATTCCTGGGGTCCAGGAGTAATCCTATCTCTTAATGACCCCAGATCTGACTCCAACCCTGTAATTGCTCAGAGACCGACTAGCTTTTGCTTGCCGACAGAATAGCGAGATCTCTTTGCAGGAAGAGAAACAAAGACAGACATTGCTCATTTTCTGGACACGGCAGGGAAGTCAAGCAGAATTAATGACGCTGTATATCAAATAATTCCAGGCGATCAACCCCCCGCTAAACCAGGGCAACACCGCTGAACGTGTGCACTTACACACAGTGAGCTCCATCAAGGCATCAAGTACTGCACATTAAGATAAGAAAACTGGAATCACTCAGGTTATACAGGTCTCATGAACACATTATAATATGCTTTTCATGAATAAATAATTCCTTCAGAGTGACATAACGCTAGTTAAATGACCTAAATGATAATTGTATAATATAGTTGCAGAGGGAAAACAGGAAGAGTACAATGAGACGCTGTAGCAGTCATTTTATTGTGCTTCTGTAGCACGTTGTGTAACTTGTCTGAGGCATGATAAAATGTTTATTGGAACATAAGATAATGAATTTTTCATATCTTACCGTACCTTTGGTCTCTGGTGGATGCGGATGCTCATCACAGACAAATTAGATCTTTTGAGTATTGCCGTCTACACCTGCAGAAACAATAACGGTTGGTGAATATGGCAAGGCTTTAAAACAGAAATGAAATTAATTTGTGATAAATCTAGTCCCAATACACTCCTGTTTGCCATCTGTTAAGGACAGAAATCGGGCATTTCTTCACAGAAAATATTTTTTTTTAAAAACAACCTATTCAAGTCAGAAACAATCTGCATCAAGAGATTTATTACTGTGGTCTTTGGTCTGAACAACAGATAAATGACTCCACAGAGAGACGTGCTACTGGGAAAAACCTATCAATAACTGCCCAACTGTCCAGAGAGCAGCAGAGGTCAGAGAGCGGAAAAAAGGTCAAATTCAAGGCATATGGCCGGAATCTTCCTAGGGAATGGAAAAAATAGAGAACAAAAACAACTAAAATTATATGCTAAACTCAAGGCACTGCTTTTTCTTTTAAAATGATGGCAAAGGGGGTTTGCTTGGTAGACGACACTTCAAAGGCCCTCATTGTGGAACGTACAACAGCCGTGGTGTGTGTGAACAACGATCATCTGACTGCAGCGCGGTGGCAGCCTTTGGAAGTCACCACTTGTGTTTGTGTGAGACAGGCAACGTTCTGTTTCGAATCAGTGAACAAAACAGTCTGAGAACCTTTATATAACCTATATATAAAAATGGAGTAAGAGCAATGTGGCAAACAAGGATTTTGGAACTTTTGGAATGATTTATACAGTAACTTATTTGAAGTGTATCGGGTATTTTTGGTAAACTGCCTCTTGTTTGGACTATCACTGACAAAAACACCTACAGCTTAGTCAAGGCACAATGTTTGGTATTTTAAACCTGCACAAACAAGTTCATTGAGGCATTGGGCATATGAACACCCACGACATACTCATGCAGGCATTATGAATGCAAATAAGTACATAGGCCAGCCTCTTCAAGATCAATAAAATAGGGCCCGGGGCAAGTTATCTATGTACTAAAATTTACAGTAAAATACATTCTAAAAATATATTGTATACACCGAGCTGATAATGTGCTTATCAAGGGCTGTGAACCAAAAGGCCATAAGTGACATTCATACAGTACATCTTTTTACTGCCACAACAATCCTAATAATACTGTTAATCAATCTAGAGTTATTCAGGGAACAGAGAATTCAGTGAGTGCTAAGAAAGCATAAGTGCATGTAACTGCTTTCATTAAAAATGGAATCAAACTGTGGAGCCGAAAAGGCGTATCTGTCTCAAATTAAAAAATATAGAAAAAATATTTATTAAATCATACAGAATTATCACAGAAGGTCTGTCATCTGTGTGTCTATTTTATCATTTAAGATTACAATTCTTTCAAAAAGTGAGATGAAAATATGGCCAGTTTTGGCTCCTTGTGTAAAGTTGGCTTCTATGAATTAAAAAAATACCAGGAGGGTAAAAATGACCCCTGGATAGCAACTGTCCATGTAGCTAAATGCATGTCTTCTTGTGATGGCTTCCCACATGTACCACCATGTTCTGACAGTACTGGCAGGTCGCGGCAGAAATGTAGGCAAAAAGAAGTGGCAGTTGAAGTAGCTTGCAGTTAGCTCTAAGAACAGAAATGGAAATTAGATCCACTTTATCAAATGGAGTTTGATGAAATGCAGTTCTGGGAGAAAAGTGTGGAGTTCCTCTTTGTGTCAAACTCCTGCATAACCGAGTGCTAGTCTGTCACTGACGGCCTCTAATGGTGTTGGCCTGTTAGCGATCACACCATCTGTGTATGCAGGTTCTTGACATTAAAGCCCACTTCTTGTCTACGCTTTACAGGTTATCTGCTCCCCCTCACAATAATGTAAGGATGATATGGACAGCTTGCAGAAAAGGACTGATGTATAGCCATACGTCTGCAGCAAAGCAGATAAGGAACAGACAGAAAGCGCTAAAAGTTAAAAGTTATTGAACGCTCATTCATCATGTTTTGCTGACGCTTACTTCCAAGAAGCATACATCACGTTGGGCTTAATAGTCTGTCAAACATTATTTTGACTAGATTCTGCTTTTAAAATGAAAAATGGGGAATGAAGGTGTGTTTCGTTTTGCTCCAAAAGTCTGATTTCCATTGTGATGATTGGGCAAGAATAAGAGTTACTGCCTTGCCAAATCTTTCTTCTGTGGATAATTAAAAGAAAGGAGCTTGTCTGTAAAGAAGAAAAGAACATCTTGCTGCCATTAATTTAAGGAGCTTAATATATTTAGTATTGCTCAGGTAAATAGTACATGGGTTATTCCACCATCCATAAACCTCGATCTAATGTGTGATTGTGCTTAATGCGTCCTTATTGTGTCTCTACTTGGGCTTGAGAAATGACACAAATATTTATTGTTCATTTATAACAAATGTGATTTTAAAAAAATGAACTGAAAAGACTAATCTCTGACATTTTGGAATAAATGGGAACTAGTTTTGTTCCAGTACTTTGGCTTTGATAAAGAAATTAGTCCAACACAAGGAACAACTCTTGTACAAAAAAATATAGTTCCATGCCAATTATTGTAAACTTGTCAAAATGAAGCCAGACAATTAATCATCTGCGTAATTATCAATTGATTGAAGCTGCTATCTAACTGTGAAAAACACTTGGAAAGCATAATACATCAATTTTAATGGTATTTCTTAATCAAAATTCTCAGCAATCAGCAGAGACCAATTAGGGCCTAAGAGATAGAGGCCCGTCATTAATAATCAAAACTTGGCTGCCAGTGCTATGGCTCCATTGTCAAAGGTCTGCTGTAAGTGGACCATTTATCCAGAGGAACGCATTGTCTCAAACTACACCATTTGAAAAAAAATCCCCACAGAAACAAAGCAAAAAGCTCACATTAAAACCCGGACGCCTGGTGTCGGCAAATGACCGCTGTCTGTTGGAAAGTACTGAGTAAAGATTTTTCTCATAACATCAAATGTGTTCTTTCCCAGGCTGTAATGAAACCAGGTATGAAAAGGGAAATGGATAGGTCTATCTTCCAAAGAAATAGAAATGTCTACTCAGGAAAGCTATAAAATTACTCTAGTGGCCACAGGCGCAGAGAGACGACAAAAGGTATCTTTACGACGCCACCTTCAGCCGCTGCCTTATTAGCATTATGGTCCGTTTTATCGCAGCCAAATGTCTGTGTGTCTTTGAATACAAAAGAGGCATAACTGCAACGCATAAACTGTATGAGAGCTGCAGACGGCCCAGGCAGAAACATTGGCCGACATGTCCTCCCGAGCAGAGTTTACTTCCTATTTTCACCCTTCATTTACTTGCCTGCAGATGTAAGTGGTGATGGCCTGGCTTAAGTCCACTCCAGTGAACTGTGAGGAGGGGTTAAGTAAGGGGACCCCCTGGTGACTAGTCTAAGGTTTCTGTGACGCCTGCTTCTTATTTTGCCTCCGTACACTGAGTAGGCTGAGTGTCATTTTGATATTTAGGTGACCCTCTGACACTGTAAGTGAAAGTGGCAACGTGCAATTTTTCATTATTAACTTTGTACCAATACCAACAGCTGGACCCTCCTGACAGACAGAGAGTGCGCATTTTCCACAACAGTCTGCAAATAAAAACAGACGGTTTTCATTTAGGAGACACGCAGTAATTACCAAAGACAATTAATGGCCCTGGTCATTGTGCTGCAGGTATTTATACTGAAGAAAATCTCCTGCCAACAAGAATTAATCGAAGCTGGAGTGCATACATCATTGCATTAGCTGGTTGGGATGGAGCCAGTATTTTATAAGCATTTCCATTCCTTGGAAGAATACACTGAGGCTAAGGTACACAGATTGTAAATATGATGCCATTACAGATGCACGTCACACCCTCTGTGAACGCAAGATTTATGTGTCCTCTTAACTCAAAAGCCACCTCTCTGCTTGCAGTCTTGGAGTATGCAAATCAGACACAAATGTACACCGCTGTTATGTATACTTCCATTAACTTAACTATTAACATTTCTCACCAGAGATAAATGATATAGCGTTTCACAGTTACAGACAGTAAAGATTAAAATCCATGAGAAAATAATCTGCACTGATATGACGGATTATGCCAATTGTTCGGTTGTTTTTAATAGTCACAATAATTTAATTTCCTTTCTTTTAATGTAACACTAATCAAGGCAAAAATTTGACAGTAGCTAACTCCAGATGATAATGTCAAGGGGAAATGAGTTGAAGTGACAAAGAGGCCAGTCAAATTTGTTTTCCTCTTAAGTAATTTGAAGTCTGCTTTTCTTCAAGCAAACAGAGCTTGTTTGAGAATGACATTCCACCTAAAACCTGCTCTAGTGGGCCTCTCTTTAGGCGCCACTTCTCCTCGAGACAGATTCAATTATTCAATTTCAAATAAATTATTACATAATATATCCATGTCTTTCTAAGGGCCAGTGCACTCTCAGATAATGCCTGGTACACAGTGCATGATAATAGCCCACTCAGACCCAGACTAGGCACTACGTTTTATTATAGATGATGTTTATTTGAAAGTAGGGTTAAGCTAGTAAAAAACACCTTATTAAAATGACGAAGGTTCATAAAAGAGATGCCAGGGGAGCTGTGTGCTGTCAAATAGTCGCAGAGCAGAAATATTCCTATAGCCGCAGCTTAATGGGATCCTGCATAAACAAGAAAATATGGTCGTAGCAGTGCTTGGAGATCCACAAGATAGAAAAGACTTTCAGAGTCCGCCTTCTTCCACATCCGTGCAGCTGACCTGCAGTGTCATCATATGGGACTAACAGGCTTAACCCTGCCCCCTGTGGAGCCACTCACCACACAGCAGCCTCACAGACGGCAGGGGCCCTGACGAGATGTTTCACAGGCCTTCAGCTGCACCAAATCCCTCCACCGTGTCCCCAAACATGTCAAGTGAATTTCTGCAGTTTGTGTGCATATGGAAATGAAGGTAATGAATTCAACATTTCCCTTCAGAAAGGAAGAAATCTAAGTATTGCCCAATCCCAAGAACTTAAAGCATTAGTTTAATTTAGACATTGATTATGAGATTTTGTGTCTCATCTCTGGTGCTTTACTTCCTCAATCAGGGCCTATGTGTCCCAGCTGAACAAAGAGACAGTAAGCTCTTGCTCCTGAGGGGTTTAAACACCAGGTCACAGTGCTTCTTTAATATACTATCTGTACAAAAGAAAATTGACAAGTGTTTGTAAAATATATTCACAATACTCAAAGGCATAATTTAAAGGATTTTGTTAGTTAAATCCAAGTTTACTCTGGCTTCTGAATTAGTTGTAGCCATCTGTCATTTACTTTTGCTGTATTCTCTTTCTGTGAGCTATGATTGGCACACACTCCAAACACTCCACCAGTGTAACGAAAAGAGGAAACAACTCAAATGCAGGCAGAGGGCAGGTGTTTTACAGATACATTTGTCTCCATTATTGTTCAAGAGGTCCATAGGTAGGGAATAAAGGTATTTTCCTATTGTGGAAGGATCAATAAAAAAATCATGAAAATCCAGCATATTATAACTTTAAATTAAAAGTCTTCTTCTCAATCTTTTTAAACAGAGGAAGACTGGATCAAATCTCCAAGGCACAAAAGGTTCAGAACTTGTTGCATTCTGAGACCAGTTCAGTCTCTGAACAGGCAAACTACAGGCTTTTTAGAAATGTGATAGCACCATCATAGCCCTTTAGCTCCCGTGTTCAAGAGGGCAGCTAAGAGAGTGCTTTTCAGAGTTCACTGATGTCTAAAGAGCTTGTGAAGCGCATTGCTCGCTCATGGCCTTTTGCCCTATTTACATTAGCAAGTATTTTGTGCTTTGTAGCAGCTCGGATACTAAATATTCAACAGCATGTCCTCGTAAAATATCGATGAGTCTGAAACATAATAAGAAACAGCAGGAATTATTCATTTCCACTGGCATAAAAATTAACCTATAGCACAGTAAAATGCCTGCCTACATCTAGTTAATGTTAAGCAGCCTATAGTATTTATACCCACCCAACTTAACACCGTTCATGTGTTACTTAACTCATAGCTATCAAACCTGCTTTGATATGCTGTGCTAATAAACACAGCTGACAACTCACTACAATCAATGACAGCCCTTTAAAGAAACTGAGGTAAAGTCAAACATGCTCCAGTGCCATTTGAGAACAATTAGGAGAGCACTGCATGGATGGAGCTCAGATACAACTGATGTTGAAAATGAAATGAAATGAAAAAAACACACACACAGAACATCAGGTTTTCCTCCATTTTAAGAGCCAACCTCTCACAGTCTTTAACAATACAGGAGAAGAAAATGTTATACAGTCCCAATACAAGAGTACCTTTGTGAGAGACATTTGAGGCAATTGTGCTTTCTCAAAAACAGTCAATGAGATAAGTAACTCAAATTCATTCCAAATGATTCAAATTGTACAAAGTGGCTAAGCACAGAAAACGTCTGTTATACGAGAACAATACAGTAAATGCATTGAACAAAGAGGCTACTCTTATGTTAGGCCATTTTGTTGAGGGTGAATTACTCAGGACATTGTCGTTTTGTACAAACAGCCAAATAACAGTCTAAGCCTTGTTCTCACTGGAGTAGGAAAATATGGGTCAGTGTTCCTCGTCAAACAGGGTACAAAGCCTCCCCAAAAAGCGTACCTCACCAACTTGGTACCCCCCTGGCTTCTGGTTCAATCTGTAACTTTACTAATTCTGAAAATGAAAAGAAATACTCAAAACAAGACATGCTTCTTAAATAAAGCATGTCTTGTTTTGTGATATACAGTGATATTCTAAGAAGAAACATGTTCATGGTTGCGCAAAGATAATAATTAACCATTTCCATTCTAAACCATAGTGTATTTGGATTGGAGTCTTTTTTTTATCCATTTTCCGACAGAGCCTAAATCAGTTTATTTGCTATGTGCTCTAACATTGTCTGATACTTGCACAACATTCATATGATAGCTGTAGAATCAATCCTTTGAGCACTATCAAACGTATTCAGTATTAACAACCAACAAAAGGGACATGCATGTCGATTCTTTATTCATATTTAGATTTAGTCTTTAGTCAAACTCCACACTGTTATTGCAGTTTTCAAATAATCATCTAACACACTATTCAGATTAGACATACTGGTATTGTTTTGAACACCCAGAGAAAATGCTCCTCTCGCAAGCGTCTCACATCCCTTACAATTAAAACAGAGTGCAACATCCGAGTGTGTGGGAAGCTGTTTATCCACTTGTAAAAATTGCAGAAGTGCAAAAGGCATAAGCGAGGTGAACGGAGGACAGCAAATTTTTGTATGGAACACAAAAAACAACAAAATTCTCTTTAAGCTTTAAGATGGTTTAAAATCATTTTTGAAATAACTATGAATATCTAGATCCAGGCAGAATACATTTGCATATATTTAGCCTTTTTGGACTACGTGTTCTACAGTAATGAGTGTAAGTGTGGCTACATTTAACACTAATATTTGTACTTTTGTTCTGCAACTATAAAAAGAAGAACGATGTACATAAAAAAAGGCTTTTATGGCTCCATCACATTCATGCTGCTTCCAGCCGAGCTACTATTATCCTCATCTGACTGCTCTTAGATTAAAAACACTGAGAGCTTGGGTTTCTACGCATCATGTTTTTGGCAAGACTAGTACAGCTTCTGTTTTTGGGAGTGCTTTAAACTGTGGTCCATCACCAGAGGCAAAACCAGAGGATCATAACAACAATCCCGAGAATATACAGCATTTCATCTGCTTTCTGTCTTTGCCTGTGTTGCAGCCCACACATGCTACAGTGAAATTATGAACCCCTTACGCGGCAAAGCTGATCTCCTACATGACAAAATGGGGTGATATAAAACAAGAAGAAAAAAAAAACAAAAAAAACGGCCTTGAGCTACAGTTGTTGTAATTCGCTGACCATAACAACAGAAGTCGTTTTTCGCTTGGCCTTTACTAATAGGATAAATGCCTCGGGGTAATTTCTAAATGAATTCCTCAGGCCAAAGCAGCTCCCTGAGCCAACCTAAATCACATTGATATAGAAGGATTAGCCCTGATTGGGTTTACGGCATAGACTGCTGTGACAAACTAGAGAAAACGCCAGACTTCTGCAGACTTGCCTAACAGTGAGGCTGTAGCTTCGACACACATACCTCCATAGTGCATGCTGCTGCTGTGTAACCCTCCACCTACACTGACAGCTTAGTCTGAGAAGACAATTCTCTGTCATATGCAGCAGACGAGGCGAGAAGACCCTGCTAACTGGACCTGCTCAGAGGCAAATTGCAGTCTTACCTCATCAAGCGCACAGCTCCATGCCTGTTCGGAGAGGACTAAAACTAAAGCCATTAATCCCCCGCTTGATTCATGATAGCCTGCTAGGTTTTGAAATGTCATTCTGTGGGAAGAGTGTCCGGCTCCTGCTCCACATGTTCAGAGCATTAATGTGACAACAAGACCAGTGCGCACTCATTTAGGGGCACATACACGCAGTCAGGGTGCACATCTATTTATATTTAGCAACACACGCTCATGCCGGGGCTCGTAAACAGCCATCACTGCCAACACTAGTGAGGATCGACAGCAGAGCCAGACCCATATCCCAACATGTGCGCGCACTGATATGAGACCTGATAATATATCACTCTAAAAGTGGAGTACAGATTAAGTGAGATAATACTATGATTAGTAGTGGCTTCATCTTTTCATCAGCAACTTGCCCCCGGGCAGCCAAATAAAAACCTGTCATGGAGGAGTGCAATTATTTCCAGATAGATGGATTTCGGCTTCATGTCTCTAACTTTGTGCAGGGAAATGCACTCACACAACCAGGGCTCCCCTTCACATCCAGGAGTACAGTATTCAACTGTAACAACACGTGGAATGAAAGGTGATGAGTAATGCTTTATACAGCAGGAGCTTATTCAGAAATGCACAATAAAACAAATTTGAAATACTGCCATGTGCACAATTAGATTTAAAAAAATGTGCATGAAACATATTTTTAACATATTTTTTAATTTAGAAGACAAACAAGACGAAGTTACTAGCCTATCTAATTTACTGTCTTTGTCCAATTTACATTAAAAAGCATGATTCGTGCAGATTTGAATCTCAGGCCGTTTTCATTTGCTGCCTCGGTTACCACGTGCAGGTGTAGATTGGTAATGTAACAGTAGCTCTTGCGCCTTTAAGGATCAGTTGATTTATTTTATAAGCCGTGTACTGATCACTAGCCGGGACCTGAAGTTTCGTTTTGCAGGAGCGCTTGCGCACAACGTGAGCACCGCACACGCCGCTGGGTTTAGGATATGATCCTCAGCTAAGCGGTGGCAGAAGAGCTGATGACCCTCCTCTCATTCATTGCCGATAGGACAAGTGCTCACTGCCGAAACTCCTGGCTGACATTTAGCCGTGTAACGTGTACGTGGTGTGAGCGTGGTGGCCACCTCCGCTCGCTGCGCGCTTACCTCCTCGGCCGCTCGCTCCTGCTGTCCCCCGGCGTTTGTCCTTGTTTCGCTACGGCGCTGCCTATATGCGAATACTGTCTTTATCCCGCACAGGCTGCCGTTGCATTTTACAGCAGAGGGAACAACGGAGGGCACCGGCAGAGGATGAGTGCTGCTCGGGAAGTGGCTTGTCTGTGCCCTGCTCCGCACGTCACCAAGTGGAGTGGCCAGGACTTGGCTGAGGCTCGTCTCTGTGCTCGCACGGCGGCGGATCTGAGATGTAAGCGACTGCTCGGACGGACTGGCACACCGTGTGGCCACTTTACTCCCGATGCTGCTCCTCCCCTTTCACTTTGTTTTCAGTCGAGTAAGCCCTACAGCGCCCCCCGGCCGCTACTGTCACGAACTGCACTTACCTGCAGAGCTCCAGTTGCACTCCTCAGCGAAGCATTAAAGGGTCCGAGGATCATCTGGGCCACGAACGGAAACTAGAGGCACATCTGTTCTGGCGTGATTTCTAATTCTGTACCTGTACACAGACAGAATGAAAAATTACCACTGTTTGACTGCACATCTGAACACGGCTGTGAATATGTACTTATAGCTTTAAATAGAGAATACTGCACTGTTTAAACCTTCTCTAAATGGACTTCTAACACAGGCTGGTTTTAATTGTTGGTCCTGCAGGACCCAGGGTGCTCCATCTTTTTCATTCTACCTGATCCTTAAATGGTGGTAATTACATTCACTTTGAATCCTGGCTCTAAATCAGGCCCTGATTAGGTGGCTCGAATGAGAATGAGCAGGGCACAGGCTGGATCCAGAAAGTGGAAAATCTATCGAGAGCTGGCCAGCAGGAAAGCAAAAATGTGAAACGGGATTACTTAAAGTTATATTTATAGATCATATTTGCATACTGCATACATCCTTTTACCACTCTAGGGAAAAGACAGCACATTTCTGATCAGTTAAAGTTAATTAAATACCCTAAAACTTTCAAAACACATTTCTGGCTGAGTCACACAAGATAGGTTTATCCTCAGTCCAGCATCCATTACATCAAGAACCTTTACACAAACAGACTAGCTCTTATCTAGACTACCTCTTGCAACAATCGACTCATTAACTCAGTTTACTTACAGGAAATGTCCAAATAATGACAAACTTCAAAATAGCAAGTTATTTTGTACTTACTTTAGTGTAACAAAACTGCAGAAGCCAATAGAGTCCATGAGTTAGCGGTGCTCCTTCATACATCCACACAGGTGTCATCACTCTCCTCCTGATCACTGTCCTTCTCTGGACCAAAGGCAGGGGTGGGACCAATGATCGACTGATAGCTAGTACACTAGTATCCAGTGTATACTGTAAAACCTGTCTGAACCCACCCCTCTTTCCACATGAGCATAATTAAGCTCATGTGAAAACACCTGCATAAGAAAACATAGAGTCAATATACCACACATTATCTGTTTAAACCTGTGTCACTCACTACCAAAGTCTGACTCACCATAAAGCAGGACAATAGACAAAGTGTAACATCACCTGCATAAACGCAGTGACTCTGAAAGCAGTTCATGCAAACAAGAAAAAAAGTGCACCCCTCATACTCTTATTAGAGCAGGGGAACGCCCCCGCCCCCCCCCCCCGGGCGGCCGGAAAAACCCCCCCGGGAAAAAAACCCCCCCCAAACCCCCCCCCCCCGGGGCCCCCGAAAGTCCCCCCCTCCCCCCAAACAAACCCCCCCCAAGGGGGGAAGGCCCCCCCGGTCCCCCCCCAAAATCCCCCCCATTCACAAAAAAAAAAAAACCACCACCCCCCCCCCAAAAAAAAAAAAAAAAAAAAAAACCTACCTTTTTCTCCCCCCCCCCCCTTCTCCTCCCCCCCCCCCCCAACCCTCACGTTCACATTATCATCACCCACCATTATTTCTTCAGTGATCCTATGATGCACTGTCTGCTATCTAGGCAAACTTCATGCAGTAGTGCTTTCTAAAATGGTCACATCTATAAGCACTATTTAAAGATGCCATTTCCAAAGTTAAGATACATTCGAAACGTCATCTCTATAGCACTACCATTGAACTACAAATCCTTTTTTTTTTTTTTTTACAATAATTTCCGCACAAAATGGAATAAAGACATATAGCGTATATAAAGGCTATTACCACACAGCTTTTCATCCAAGCAAAATGAAAAAAAAAGTCGTTTAAGGAGTAAACCATTAGCTTATGGTATAATGCCACTCAGCACTAGGCTGAAGTAAATGCACTCTAGGTAAAATACTTAAGTGCTCTCCACTTGCAAGGCATCCAGTGTCGCATCAAAATGTCACACTTGGCAGACTAGATTGTAGGATTTATCAGGGGTCATTGCGTATTTTGCTGTCATTTCCAAAAAGTCTTTCAGCTCCACTTTTTGGCCATGGCAGCAGTGAGATGGCACGTACTTGTAAAGTCTAACCTGTGCCAGCCACTTTGATGCATTACAGTCTAAACTGAAATGTTGGCTAATGGAGCAATGGATAAGTTGATAATAGTATCAGTTCATGAATACATTACTAACAAACGTTTACAACAAATCCAACAGAGTTCAATATTATTGGACAGAGAAGGTGAGAAGATATTTGCCTTTCAAAATAAAAGCTCAAGAGTTATAAGTATGTGCATATTTGTTTGTTTTTCAAGTTTTCACCCTTTAAATCTTAAGGCAAAATAAAAAGAGAATTCCCTATACATCATAGCGTAGGTGTATTGGAGCTCATTTTGTTTATCTTTCACAGTCTACAGTGCAATTACCTGCT
Source organism: Rhyacichthys aspro (assembly GCA_036850595.1). Taxonomy (NCBI): domain Eukaryota; kingdom Metazoa; phylum Chordata; class Actinopteri; order Gobiiformes; family Rhyacichthyidae; genus Rhyacichthys; species Rhyacichthys aspro. Next base: position 12,426,009 of record CM072170.1, on the reverse strand, counting down.
GCTGGAGTGATTCTGCAGGGCACTGTGCTATTCCTGCCCTTTACAGTACTTCTGTTTGTGACAAAATCTCACAGTCAGTAAACAACAGTAATTGGGCTCAGGGGGCAGCAGGGAAAAGCAAAGTGCTACAATGAATCTAACTATCATATTCATCTGGTTGCTTGTTTAGTTTTTAGAAATAGGCCTGGAGTTGTGTTTCCGCCAAAGTTCTATAGGAGGCAGAAAACCACAAAGGCTGGATGTGAAAACCAGGAAATATGAAACCTCCTCTTTTCCGAGCTGATGCTTTCTTCCACAGACGATCGATCACCTTCTATCTATTATTTACATCAGGTAATATATCAGTCTCCTTGCACTTCTGCTTCAATCCCTGCTCTTTCAGCTGCCGTGCCTGCGCCTCATCCACTCTTATGTCTGACTCGTCTGCAGCATTGCATTTTGTTTCTGCTGTACCAAGTGCCTCACTGTCTCCTAACTTGGTGTGTGTCTAAACAAATCAAATTCAAGTTTTGGCAGTGCAGTGTTTGCACTTTTTGCGGTTGGGGAATGAATTGATTCTAAATGAAAACCTGTGCATTTGAATTGTACAGATGCCCTGAGAGGTAATGTGGGCAGGTCTGTAATGCTGAAGCATAATTTACATAAATGCAATTCTGTGTAAACATAATGGATAGTCTATTGTCAGACCAGGTGTGCAATAGAAGACCAAAAACACCATCCTTTACTTGTGACTAATAAAACTTCCAAAACTTGCAGTCATCCGATCAAATCTAAAGTGGACCAGCCCACTGCACCAGACACCAAAGTGTTTTAAGTAGAATTACAGAAATGGGTGAGTCAACACATTTATCCTATTAGAAGGAAATGAAGCAGACACTTAGTCTGTGTTTACCCCTTTGAAATCCATACCTGTCTGGGAACACAACTGCATTGCTTCAGTCTCTGAACCTCTACTACAGTGTGTCTGACGATAACAGAATTTGTGATTCATTATTTATTTCCAGTCGAACTGTAGCAAATCAATTAAACTGATGCTCAAATAAGATCCTAATGTGTAGTTCTTACATAGAGTGAGGCAAATTTATATGCAAGATGACTCCTGTAAAGAGAATCGCGCCACAAAGCCAAGTTTTTAGAAATGCAAATGTTGCTCGAGGAGGGCCTTCAGGTGGGGGAACTTGGCCTGTGTTTAATCACTATGACATTTATGCTGCTCTCCTGGTGAAACTATCAAGGTGTGTTGGTGTCTTGCCTTTGTTGAGAACATATGTTTTGATGTTAAATCTTTCCCCTGACGAACAGGGTGTTCCATCTTTGTGCCTGCCAGTGAATACAGGTGGAATACAGCTCGTCTGAATGGCTGACATTTCTGCAGTGATGTTCAAATGTTTTTTTTATACGAGTGGAATGTGAATTAAACTGCCGGTCCTATGACAATAAACCCTGTAAAGTGATCACAATGTCCCTTAATGCCAGCAGGTTTTGGAGAGTTTAAGGAGAGAAAGCAACTAGAATGGTTTTGTTGCATTCCTCCCACAGCATGTGCGCTTGGAAACCAAAACAATTAACAGGACTATTTCTGTGGAGATGACCACGAACTCACACTTCTTCTGCCGCAGGTGGCTTTGTTCCAATTAACAAGTCTAATTACATCGCAGCTCGGCAGAGTTGTGCACCATTCATTGTGTCTATGCGCTGATGTGTGTGGGTGCAAGTGTAGGGAGAGTACTGCTCTGAGTGTCACAGTGTGATTCTAAAAGTCACAGCACAAAGGGTCAGGGGATCAAAGTGTATTGTTATCTGGCCTTAATAATTGGCATCAAGAGAAACTGGCCATTTTATTATGCATTAAATATTAAACTATGTGATATATTAAAAGCCACAAATGCTCAGTTATGACCAATGGGGAAGTCAGCGAGACCACATTGCATATTTACTGTCCCATGAAAAGGGCTGTTCACTTTATTGTTCTTAATGTGGGATTTTCACAACACACAGCCTGTATTTTTCTAACTAAATTTAACTAATGCAGAAATCGCCCACACCCACTTGTAAAATACTCTGTCGAACATTGACAATAAACTCACTTCGAACAACAACACAACACAAAGGGCGGCAAACATTTGATCTAAAACGAGCCTGTTTATTTATTTTTTTCTATTTGTGTTGCCTTTCTTAAACCACTGTAAGGAACAAATGCAACCTGTTTGACCCAATTATCTCTCCCACAGGGCACAGTCGGGCAATTTGGCTCAGTCACAGACTCTGATTCATTGAGCCAGAAGATTTTCAGCTTTTGGGGGTCTTTGGGGGTCTGTCAACCCAAATGTACTGCAACTATTCTATTCTCAGTATTTAGAAGCCTCTCTTTACTCTGCATACATCAAACCTACCCCCTGCAAATGTGATTTGATAATTACATGATTCTGACAGAAAACATAATGATCCTGACAAATATGGATAATTACTGCTCGTATTAGGCTTCGCGAAATGGATTCAGTCAGTTACATACATGAATGTGGTCCGCAGAGAAATAGATTTCCAATAATTACTGCCTGACGTCCAGTCTTCACATCAATGGTTCATCGCTTGACCTCAAAATGGCAGCCCTCGGGTGAAGTCTACCAACACTGACATTTATAAGGTACATGTAAACTGCAAGGTGTTCAATTCCAGCTCCTACTCCAGACAGCTTTTGCCTATTCTAATAGTTTAAAAGCATTAATGGCTGATCAATGTGTCAAGTCACTTTAGATTGTTGCAATTAGAAAACAATGCCCACCCTCCCAAAAAAAAGGCTATTTTAAGTCGTGCACTATCAGCGGGGAAAGCAACGGAGAGGATAATTGGGTATTGACAAAAGAGTGTGGAAAGCAAAGACAGCCTTGCGAGACCGCTCTCCAATTTACTCTGTCATCTTGAGGCTCTGATTATGCTGTTTACTGACCAGATAATTGGGGCAGCGCTTGATAAAAACAAACATTTTAGCGTGAAACATCAAATATAAAGCAACATGCATAAAAAATATTAGGCACACTTAATTGGGGTGATGTGTTTTCACTGTTTCCTGCAAGAGGCATTTGGGGCCTGGTTCACTGATGACTTCCTGGAGTTAAATGTAGAGCTATTCGGAAGGCTTTTTTTTTTTGTTTTGTTAAAGACGGGTTTTTTTGCGCCCCCCCGGGTGTTAACTAGTAAAGAATGGTTTGTTGACAGTTAATTAAAGTCACATCTGTGCACGTGGACATTGATCTGTCTGGTTACACAGTGCTGCAGTGAGAGTATTGGTTTCCCTAAATGCTATGTGTCACAAATGGAGGCACTGCTCTCGTCATAACAATATATCGACACAATAAATATGTAGTATGAATGCACCAGAAAATGAACAAAATAAAATGGCTCTAAACACAAAGGAGGCACATTCTATGATTGCTTTGTCTTTCAGAAGGCCACATTTCACATAACAGAATATTATGTCATTGAAGTATTTTATCTCTTGCATTAAAATTATGGTTCTGTATTTTGTAAATGTGATTCTAAATAACTGAGTCATTGCCTAAAGCACCCTCCCACTTTGAAGAAGCAGACAAGAGCAGCGCCACAGAGACTAAATCATTCTCTGAAATGAGGCCAGAGAAAATTTGAATGTTGTCCACTTAAATTTGTGGCCGATATATATTTTCACAATAAATGTTCATGGTAAATGGCCCAGATTTTGAGTAGGTTTGCCACATTGATGTGCTTGTACTGGTTGTATAAATAAGAGGTTTTACTGCCGCTCCTTATGCCAGACTTACACTTGTTACGCTTGTTATTTCAGGAATTGCAAAAAGGAGAGGCAGTAAGTCCGCCATAGAGACTGCTGAGAAACACAGCTGAGACCCAAACACCCGATGACCTCAGGAAACATTGTTGATGATGTGTCCCAGTGCAACCACAGATGTATCCACTCACCAGGAAAAGAATAATTTGCAGTCATATGATGCAGTTAATGCATGTTAACACCTTTTACATCATACACACTTGTACTGTTTGTGAAGTTGTGTGAAGTACTGTTAGTTATAAAAGTGTGTGTTCATGTGTGGCCCTGTTACTAGCTACATACAAAATAAAAGCTATGTCACTGCTCCTTTCTGCTTTTCCAAACTGCTGACCATTACCTACCTTAGCGAATAAGTTCAGTCCATGAGTATCCAACAAACCCATTTGACAAAATAGTGGAATATCCTTTTAATGTGGTTCACCTCTGTGGATGAGCACCCTCTAGTGCTTAAACCGGAGCTAGCATTAACAGTTTTGCAAAGAAGTAAAACAACTTTATTTTGTGTGATTTCAGTTCAAATATAATTTGCATACACACCTGAACTCAGAGTGAAGTTGGTCCTCGCTGGTGTCTCTCGGTTGATTCTGTAACCTCGAGCCAGCAGACGTCTCTTGGCTGGGTGGAAGACAACAGAGGGCACCTGTGATATGTGTTTTCTTTGGTGCAGTGCCACGAAACTGTGCCAGAACACCCAGGGGTATCCATGTGCACAGTGCAGCGCCTGGGGACCAGCTCACTGCAGCACCTTTATAGCCTACTGGCACCATCAGGGGACGCCTGTGTTCTGCCAGAGCTCAAACACAATAGCAGCCATGTTAGATAAGGGCCCTGTTGTAGAGGGATCGTTACACAACCATTCCATTAACCTTAATTGGAGCAGCTTGGTGGAGCACAGAAAAACTTTCAGCACATTGAGACAGAATTGTTGTTCCCTGGAGTTGCATAAAATCGAAACTGATCTCGGTCTGAGTTAATTGAATTGCAAAATACTTATATCTCTACAGAGGAGCTGAGAATTAACTGAGGAGTAAGTGTTGTACAAGACAAGATTATTGTGTGGAGTTTAAGGTTTGACAGACCATTACTTACCAGAGCAACAATGACATCATTAATGCTAGAAAAAGTTTGGCCTCCTTCTGTTTGTGGGTAAACATAATATATTCCCAGATTGTTAATGAAGTAGTAATATAGGACGACAGAGAGATAAAGGGACAGCACCATTTAAATTAGCACAGCCTAATTTGGCCTCAAGGATGAATTACAAACTTTAACATGACCCCAAAGTCCAAATAAGAAAACATCAGGGGTTCCTAAACCAACTTAGAGCCAACGAGGGAATGCACAACAACATTTTTTATTAATATTGGCAATTTGTTTTTTCATAAGTGCATAATTTATTTATTTATAGAGAAGGCTACATCTACTCCAAGAATTGGGAGGTTTAGTTTAGCCACTTTTTAAGTAGCCTATTAAAATAGAATTACTTTAATAATAAAGATCTTCTGGAATTGTTTTTGCAAAGTCAACCATAAACAAACAATAGCTAACAATTATGTTCATTAGAATATTAGACACAATGGGTTATAAAGCTACATTCGTATTATTTATTACTGTGTGACAATGTAGGTTAGCTTGTTACGTTTTTCAGCGAGCTAATGTTAGCATATTTACAGGTAAGCAGCTAACAAATCGTTCAGCTTTATTCGAGCTTATGGTTATCATCTTACCTTGAAAAGTTTATTTAGCTGCAGCGCTAGTAGTCAATATTTATGTAGGTTTTCTACGCTTTTACTATTTTTTCACACTATGCTGCTCCTGCGCATGTGTCCATTGCATGCTAGGCCTTAAAGGTCCCATATTATGCTAAATCGACTTTTCTGAGCTTTTAACCATGTTCTAACGTTGTTTCTACCTCAAACACATACACACATACATACCCAAAGTTGTGTTTTGTTTCATTCGCGCATGTTTAAGTAATTTATTTAGTTTGAGCTACAGTCCTTTCAACAAGCTGCTTCACGCAATGACGTTAATATGTGAAGCAAACCACTCCTCTCCAGGAAGTGCTCCTCCACACTCCTCCAGCCCCTCTCTCCTGAACTGTCAACAAGTGCCGTGCTCTGCAGCTCAGACACAGAGAAGCATCGCTGCTACTGTGAAAGCTTACTTACCATCAGCAACATGCCTGATTGGAGAAGATCTGCTACGGGCTACACCATAGAAATATACACAATAAATAGTTTCTCATTTACCAAGCAGAAACGTCTTGATGAAGCCTTCGAGGTCTTTGTGTTTGCTCATGTTCTTCGAACTCAGAGTCAGACTCTGGGTCGAAGATATACGGCTGAGTTACTGCTATTGCTGAAAAAGTTATTACTACGATGTACCGTGTTTACTTCAGTCTGTCTAGCGTGACGTTATGAGTGGGCGGAGCCAACACGGGAGAGCTGAGCCTTAAAGTGACAGCGCCAAATCAGACCGTTCACTTTGGACTCATGATGAGAGCTCATCCAAACTGCTTGTATAACATCATTATTGTGTGTTTCATGTTGCATTGTATGGTAACGTAAATATATCCAAAATACACTGTATAATGTTCAAAATAGTATAATATAGGACCTTTAATTCCTGTTTGGACAAAAGTTGTATTTTTACTGTACATTTTTTTAATCATAATCTGATTACAGGTCATCTAGTTGTATTATAGCAACACACATATTACTCACCTGAACACACCTGCAGCATCAAGCGAGAAAGGTCGAAGTTGTATTTACCATATATTATAATAATAAATCTGCTCTCAAAACTGCAAAGCTTATTAACAAGTTTAAATTGATTAAACCTTATAAATAATACATTTTTCAAGCCATTTTAAAATACCTGTAGGTTACAATAAGCTTCTCAAGAATAGTGTTGCTAATTGAAACAAAATCACTATGTAAGCATATAAAAATTAATACAAAATAAACATGCAACATACAAACCAGCAGCAGAGATAGCCTTTAAATATTTGGTGTGTTTCAATACTGCAATATAAGTAACCATTTTCTTTTACTATTACATACATATGATAAAATAATATTTAGATGTGTTTTAGAAAGTGTTTGTGACTTGTAAATAAAATATTTTGTGTAAATACAAAAAAGGCATGTACGAGGGTGAAATTACCTAGCCCAAATGCATTTGAAAAGTGATAACACTGTTAAATAGTAATTTAAAAATCAATTGACATCTTGGTGGGCAAATATTCATTAACTTCAAAACCATCTGAAAAGTCAAACAACACAGAGCCTTGTATAAGCACATCAAGAGCTAGCTGCAGGCCTAATCACATAATACTCACTAAGGATGCAACATTTCCTCATACATTTTTCTCCATGTACATATCAGTAATTTAAAAACATATCTCAAAGGTCATCTTCAATTCACTGTATTTAAACCAAGTGTTCTACCACGGTCTGCTTATTTGCAAGCAGTAACATCTTTCAATGCTTCTGCAACACATTTCAGTATCTTCTATTCATTTGGGGAAAAGCCGGTGCTTCCTCTCTAAATCTGTTCTCTCCTGCTAATATTAAGCTCCATACAGATTGGATTGCAAAAGAAGATTAGTGCAGCAGTCGGATTTTCCAGGGCAACAGGTCATTCCACATGTTTCACCAGTATGTTGCATTATTTTATACATATACTGTATTATGGTGCATTCATCAAATCAAAATGATTTACTAGACTATATGTTGGTGTAAGTTTATTAAAGCAAACTGGACATATTGGCTAAACAGAACAAAAAAAAACATTGAAAGATGCTGTCTGGATGTTATAATAAGCTGCAAACCCATCATCAATTATTTAGCTCAAACACAGCTGAAGTCTGGGATGTTTTTGTTGTGTTTTCGAAGTCTTCAAATGGCTTGTGAATGTCAACAGCTTTCACCATCGGCCTGACAGACTGTGGAAATGCCCAGCGCTAAATGAACACTGTAAACATAAGACAAATCTTTTCTGTCAACAAGCAATACAAGCAAAAGGCAAGGAAAGCAGCGCTGTCTCATTTTTGGCTTACACAGACTTAAATCTCTATCCAGTTTTTACTTTTTGTTGACTGCTCGTGTTGTGTCAGATGTTGTATATTAAATGAATAGAACAAACACGCCTCATTCTGTGGTGTGAATAGGTTTGGTGAACCAGACAGGACATTTCCTTTGGCTAGGATTCGCAGTAGTTCAATTCAAAAAAGAGAAAGTAATTGGTAGCTTGCAAAAAGTGCTTTTACGAAGCCACAGTGCACAGAGGCTGTCTAATTAGTTCAGGATCTAATTGTGTGAAAAAGACTTCAAAGAATTCAAAGCCAATCAGTAGAAACTAGAAATAGCTCAGAAACACATTTGGCAGTGTCTTTACTCTTCTTTGTTTTGTTGCTTCAGTGTCAATGGTAATAATAAAGGGATAATGTAAGATTTTCAGTATAGAGCTACAAAGGCCTAATGCCATTGTTTACGAAGAAATAGTAATCTCTTTACACATACATACGTCTGAGATCTGAGAGAATTTTGCGTATTTCAAAAACGACTTTCAAAAATGATTATACTGTGCCATTATTGTGTGAGAATAACTGCACTGTTTTGGCCACTAGAGGTCAGGCTAGCTGCAGTATGTTGTAATTTGAACAATGTTGTTCATGTAACCAATGCCTTTAATTGTTAGATCCAATTCAGTGCTGTCTGCTTCTGCTTTTTTCATTTAAAGAACACTCCCAGAGAACACTCAGAATTGAACTCTTTTGTCTATAATTCTGTCCAAAAATGAAGTGATTGTTTTCTTCTCTCAAAACCAAGCTTTGAAAAATGAGAATCACAGATGTGCAGTAGCGAGTGCTTTTCTCAGCAGCGACCCATGACTTCAAAAAGTCTTTTTGCAAAAGATGTGTGTTTATCCTTTTTTGTAAACTGGGAGATGGAAAGCATTTGGGCTACAACAGCAGTGGCCTGCCTTGTCTGATAGATCTAACCTTAATCTGGATTACGCTGCATGAACATGACAGGTGGGACAGCCCTGGGCCCACACACAACCACACAAACAGATGTAGGCTACTATCACTCACAGAGCAGTACCCAAAGAACATAAAATCTGAAATTACTTTTTCTCCAGGGGGGACTTAAAGGCAGCATGAGGTCAGCTGAGCCAGAGGAGGTCAACTTGCCGGCAGAGCCACAAGACTGTTCAACTGAACACAAGAGACTCTAGTTAAAGACTCAAAGCACTTCCAGGAAAATGATTTGACCAAAGAGTGTTTTCTTGTGCCTCATGTGGGCAATCATTCCGATCGAAGTGGAGGCTGACAAGGGCTTTTTCCTTGCACTCATTTAAAACACATTCACTACATTTTAGTGTTTGCAATTACAGCAAAGGAGGGAAGAGAGAGTTTTTATTAAGACATGGTGGCTGGGACAATAGTAGAAATGGAAAGTCACTGTTTTTCTTTTACTAGTTGTAACCCTAAAATACAGCAGGGACTAGATATACTGGATACTGTTCGTGGAAGGAAGAGCCACTGCCATTTTGTCTAATGCTGCATGGTGCAATTCTCCTGTTAAATCTTTACAAGTGTAGTTTTGTTATTTAATTACAAAGGAATAACATGACAAGTGTAGCATGTATTTGTATGTTACATGTATGGACAAAAAAGTCAAAGGAAGTAGCAGTTCACAATTTATTTACTGAATAAATTTGGACAAAACACAATAATCTGTTACAATACAATCAGAACATCTGAGGCAGATATCCCACCATGCACCACCCCCCTCCATGAAACAAAAGGACTAAACATTAGCACCAAATCAGCACCAACTTAAATAAACGTAGCTCAGTCTACAAAACCATAAAAGCAATAGTTGTTTTATTATTAAAAAGCAACTCAGGAAGTAGCAAATTGAAAGTGTTTATGTTTTTAACTTTTCTTAAAAAACAAGCACCCCCCTCCCTCCCTCCCCTGCTAGGCAGGCTATAGCATCCATGGGGCACATGCCAATGACTAGATAAAAACACAAACTCAAGTAACATTGAGATACGACTAAACATGTCCACTGGTACTCATTCTGAGCATCGTTTCACAGAACCTACGCAGGCAGTAGAAAACTAACAGAAGGTCCTGCTGTGAGCATGTCATAGCAATACTATCACTGAATATCTCGTATCAAGTTGAAAAAGAAATGAGGGAGACTGGGGGCATGGGCTGTCGGGCACAGAATACTGGCACAGAAGATATTTTGGAAACTAAAACTTCAGACAGACAGCACTCTTTGTGCCTGTCCTGTGTCAAGATATTGCCTACATTATACATGGAAAGGAATCTCTGAAGAAAGAAAACCCTGCAATGTAGTTTTAAATATATATATTTATTTTTATATATTTATATATCACTGTTACAATTTAAATAAATGTTTTGCTCTTTTGTTTCTACAACTGAAGAATGAATTTAAATAAGAGGAAGCTAATTTTCAAAGAGGTGGAACTGTCCATTCACCTAACACAGTAAGTGCATGATGTCAAGTTTGGAGATTTACCAGGAAAACTGTTTAGAGTGAGCTTTAGGGAGTGATGAAAGCAGCATTGAGAAGAAACAGGGACAGCTCAAGAAATAAAAACAATGAAATAAAAGATTGCGTTAAGAAAGGAGAAATAAAATTCAAAAGACTAATGGGCACTGAAAAACGTGTTAATGAATTATCTGGATGATTAGAAGAAATCTATGAAATAAAGATGAGGTCAGCCATGTTACTGATGTGAAGGAGAAAAAGGCGAACCTGTGGGCCCAGGTCAGGACACAAGGACTGTGGTATCTTGACACTGGTCTGTGCCAACTAAAGCTTCATAAAAAACTCAAACAATGACAAGGGTGCGGTGCTGCAGTTGGTCAGTTATACATTTGTTCTCCTTGGTTTCCCGTTCTTATGTCCCTTCATGCTTTCCATAGTGTCAGAAATGGTGAATGGGTCTACCTTTAGGAGCACCACATTAAACCAAACAGAACCAAAAGAACAATTGCTACATTGTTTGCGACTTGCATGTCTGGTGGCAGTGTCCCTGAACTGGACGTGCATCACCAGGTGACATTTAGATGCCATTTGTCATGCCAGGCTCAAGGTTTTCCATGAAATGGTGGAAAGGAAACAGGATGGAAACACCTTTATTAAGAGTGACAAATGTTCACCTATTAATCTCTACACTACTGTTTTTGGCTCTGCTGTGAGCGTGGCGAGCCGACCGTGGCGGAGATGTCCGTTTGTGCTTGGTGTTTTCTCAGCTGAAAAACTGCTCCAGCTCTTCTTCCATAGTGACCTCAGGCACCATCTGCTCCTGCTCCCTCTCTCCTCTGCCATGCACTGCGAAGCCCCCTAGCGCTCCGGAGGACACGAACCAGGGGTGCTCCAGAATCTCCCGAGAGGTAAGACGCTCTGCAGGCTCCCGGCGGAGGATGGAGCGGATCAGGCACTTGGCCTTGGGTGTGAGTGTCTCAGGGATGTTGAAATGGCCCCTGCGGATCTTGCTGAACAGAGAACCGGGCTCAACATCATGGAATGGGTATCGCCCCACGAGGATGGTATACAGCATGACGCCCAGGCTCCAGACGTCAGCCGCCTTCCCCGAATAGCTGCCGTTTGCATTGAGAATCTCAGGACTAACATAGGCTGGGCAGCCATGTTTGTCTGACAATGAGTCATCATGACCATCCAGGATGTAAGTGTCCTCAAGGCTCTCAAGCTTTACCAGGCTTCTGCAACACACAGGAAAAAAAAATAATCATGACGTTTTACCACGACAAAAGAAAACAATCACTAATCTCTTCTACATCTTGACCAGATAAGTCACTATCTGAAGAACTGCTCTTTCTATTAAACCTGCTTGAAAACATCCTCAAAAGACACTCAAAGCCTTGAAATTTACTCTGATGCACATCTTAAGTGTTTTAGATTCATTGCTTTTGGATATTAGAGTAAGTAGAGCACATAATGCTGTGGGCTTAAATTTGACATTTGCTTTCACTTAGATAAAAGCCTGGCTAAGGAACACTGACGTAAAAATAGTCTTTCTAAAAGGCCTCCACAATTGAAAAGAAACACAATTACGGATGACTGATCATCTTAAGTTCCGCACACTGAATCGCTCAAGGACCTGACAATGCAGATTTGCTTTTAAAATTGCATCTTTTCTTTTGACCCTGCCGTTACGATACTCTGAGTTGAGTGCTTATAACAATGGCTGCTTGTTTCTGAATGCTTGTCACAACTCTTGAGGTTAACGCAAAAACAATTTCCCACTTGCAAGGGAAGAGTCACTTTTGGGGCTAATCTGTGTGTGTGTGTGGCCCATCACACAAGAGGGAGAGGGATACAAACACACAGATAAATGCAACTGTTGTTTTTTTATTAATCCTAGCAATACTGTGTTTGTTTATATGCTGCTGAATTATGCTAATGCTTAAAATAAAGATGGGTGTGATAGGGCTGTGCCAATTTGCAAATAAAGCTCTGTCTTCTCCTTTGTTCTCTCCTAACCTCTGGCCTGTGCATTTGAACAGACTTTCTTTGATCGGGATAACAACATAGGTTAAGTGACTAGTCATGTAGTGATGGCTCAGGTTTTGTGCCAATTTTTTTCTATCTACACTATGCTGTAGCCTTTTGTCCAACTCTTGGGCTCATGCCAGAACAGACCTTTGGATCTGTGCCTCAAAAGCAACCTCATCTTCTCGTCTCAGTACTCTCATGTCCACTGAGCCAGGAAGACTGAAAAGGTGAAAGATGATTCTTGACAGGCTATATAGTAAAGGTGACCCAATATGCTCCTGCCCCATCACTCTTAACGTTTACCCGGAATCAATTATTTAATAGGAAGGGGCCATAGCCTTGCCGCCCATTAGCAGTACGATACGGCATTCAAGGTCACTCGAGCCGTAGTGAATGTGTGAGATAGCTCAACTTCTTTTTCCACTCTTAGGGCCAAACAATGACATCACTCACAATAAGGTTATTCTGAGTATTGTATGGGCTGCTTGAACATCCATAACAAACATCAGCTACTCACTGCTATACTCACTTGTAATATTTAAGCATGTCCTGGACACAATCTGATCCCAATAAAATGATTAAAGATATAAAAATGAACGAAAAAGTGCTGTAGCCACAGACGCTTGAAATTTAAAGTATAGTTCTTTGTTTCTACCACCAGGGGTCAGTAAACTTATACATACGTGTCTGATTGGACAACTTCTGTTCATCATAACACAAGTGCTGCAGTGGAAAATATCACTACATGACCATCTATTATAGAGAAATCTTGTATCTTTTCTTGTAAAAATAATTTGACCTTATCCCATACTGATACTAATCACTTTCCCATGTGAAATAATATATTTCATGTTATGCACAAAAATAGCTGAAGGGAAACACAACGGCTTGTATTTCCTGTAGTGTGCAAAACATTGAGAGACATGTCATGCTTTGTATTGTCTGATTTTACAGTATGTACAGATGAGAAGGTAATATGGGGAAAGTTTTGTATCAACAACATGCATTTACTTTTCAAAAGGACATAAAGAGACAGGCCAGGCTGCAAACGCTTTACTGTGCCGTGTGCAGAACTCACCTCTCCTCATTCTTGAAGACAAACTTTCTCAATTTGAGGTCACGGAGGACCAGTCCGTTGTCATGGCAATGTGCTACAGCTGAGGCTATCTGATAGAAGAGTCTGGCAGCCTCGTCCTCCCGCAACTTCTTGCAGGTTCGGACGAAAGAGTGCATGTCGCCATAGCTCCTCTCAAAGAACACGTAGGCCCTCGTTTCCCCAAGTAAGATCTCTAGGATTTGGTTAATGTGTTGGTGCTGGCCCAGGGCAAAGTAGGCCGCCAGTGAGTCCTGGTATCGGCCAATGTCAAAGACCTGCACAGACAAGACGGACACAAACATTCATGTAGTGAAGATAAATCACAAATATAGTTATCCTATTAAGCAGCCAGAGAAAAGTTGGAACATGTGCCAAACAGAGGTTTTTCTTGAACTTCAGAGATCAGTCAGTGAATAAAAAATGGACTTTCATTAAGGAAAATGAATGTAACCTACCATATTTGAAAAGTGTGTTCATTCTCTTGGAAAATAGACTAAGGTTTCACCTATTGTTAGAGAACGGTGTTGCACTGCAGCCTGGGGTTGCAGTGTCTCTTTTGTTTCCATAGTAACCCCCAATTGACTTTCAGCACAAGCGGTTCAGGTGAGATAGCTCCTCTACTTACAGTCAATACAAATACACTGAATCAGTCTTCACATCTTAACTTCTGAGCTAGGCTTCCAACTTGGCAAGAGTGATCAATCCTGCAAGTGGCCATTGACTGACACGCGAGGTCAGGCAGCAGTTAGCTCAGGGCTTTTGCCATGACAAAACATTATCTCGTGATAAAAGGTGGGTTACCAAATATGTCAGGGCTTATGAGTGCAGTGGTGCATGTAATTATCCTCTCAATTCACCAATCCATTTAAGCCTGGTTCAAACTAGAATGTGCCTCTTGGATGACCCCACTGCCCTTAAAATTAATAAAGGGCAAAGTCTAGTGCTGTCGTCCTGTTTTGTTTAATTCTACTGGCTTGTAGATGGTTGATAGAGATGAAGTCTCCCACATGCCCATTACATACTGAAACGGTCTGAATAAATTATATTGTTTTGCAGGGTGTCAAATTATTCTGTGTAATGTTGCACACACAGTAAGAGCATTACACTAACAGAGTGAAAGAGGTAATGGGTAAACCAGAATAGCACTGAGGGAGTGTGAGCTGGTTACTCACTCCTTTGTCAACGTTACATCATGCAATCCAAACCACGCAGCTCGCCCCATTCACTTTTTCCATTAGGCTCCTCTGCCAGCTCTCTATTTACAATTAAAGTAATTATTAAAAGAAAAAGGGGGTGACTAGCAGAGAAATCCTATCCACAGTTTCAAAACGTATCTTTATATAGTTTGTGTCTATTGCAGTGGAGTAAGTTGGAGTATTAAACGGACGTTCAATAGTGAATTTGCAAAATATATTTTAAATGTTCAACTCTCTTTTCCCAAGAATAGTCGCGTGAAAAGCAGAGAAGCTATTTTGGTCGCATAAAGGTAGATAGGTTTCGCATATTGCCTACTCACTTTACATACGAGCTCTTCCCCGCTGTGCAGGTGGGCGGCTCTGAAAACGTGGTCTCCCTCCAGTGGCTCCAACAAAAGGTAGTCCCCGATCCGGGAGATACAGTGCGAGGAGTCCGGGGTCTCAGGCGGACTGGGGGATCCTAGGTTGGGACTGAAACTCTGGTGAGACTCTGTAGTCCTTAGACAAGATAATTCTTCGAAATCGTGCGCTTTGTGCCGCGATCTCCCATAACGTGAAATGTTGATAGGATTTGACCTCTGTATGTTCATGAGGAATGGTGTAATATCTCCACAAAATTGTCGGCCTTCCTCCTTTCTTCTCTTCTCCTCTTCGCACTTTGATGCAATATTTCAAACTGACCCAAACTTTAGTTATTCAAATATAACTAATACGGGTCAATTATTTGATAAACTAGACTTTCCTTATGGAAAATAAGCACCCTAATGTTAGCACATTGGCAGGTAGGTAGTCATACACAATAATTGGGATAATTCTGTGTGTAGTTCATCTAGTCTCTTTTATCCCTTTGTGATTAATATAAGCTATAAGGCCAGGATAACATTAAATTACTACTGGCCCAGTCGACTGTGTTTCAGTACAGACCTGCTGCAGTTTCATTAACAAAAACAGTCCGAGCAACGACGAAATTCTTTAACAAAGGCTTCAAAAAGTCAGTTTTTTTAACAATGAATGAGTAAATCTTGTTTGCTAGCTTATCTTGCCGGTAAATTGTATGGCACGTTTCATAAAACGGAAACAATTTCACGTATGCAGCTTGCAGGTACAACTAAATACTCACAAGCTAACTAAGTAAAGCAGGTTTTGTGATATAATTACACGTACATCGACAGACAGATAGTGCTAGCAGGTGCAGAGCTAACTAGTTAGCTTCTTTTGCTAACTAGTACCAGGTCAGTGCACGGCCTTGTTCCCCTGGATCATATCCATGCACGGTAATTGTCATGTATCACAGAAGCAGAAAAGCCCATCCGAAAAACGCTGTAGGTCTTTGTGTGCGCGACTCTTCTCTTATTCTGGTTCAGTTCTAGTCCAATGGAAGAAAGCGGTCGACTGTCTTTATGTGTGTGCTGCTGTAAGCTTCTTGCTGGAGGAAGGAAGGGACGGCCGGCCGACTTTCCCAGGCCTATCCCTTGATTCAGCAGGACATCCTCTCTCTCGTGGTGCCGCTGTGCTTCTTACGTGGCTGGGAATCTAGTCCATTCAGTGACTGGCTGCACACACTGCGCCTGTACAGACTACAGAGAGAGCCCAGTGCCTCGCGGAGGGGGCTTCTACGCACGCACGCGCACCAGGACGCACACGTACGTACACACACATAGAGGCACACGCAAGCACACCACCCCGCCCCCTGACGTCACTGGCAGAGAGGAACCCCATTGGCTTCAGCGCTGACTTATAATATGCAGTGCAGTCATGTGAGCGGCACAGCGAGGCTACTCCCCCATGAATCCAAATGCATCGTATCCCGGTAAATTACATGAAGGGGAGGAGGCTGGGCAAGAGGTGAGCTATAGCTGCTGTACATGCTGTGTTACAAATGTGTTTCCTCCTCAAATGTCAGTCAAAGGAACAAAGGGGATTCCTTGCATACAATAATACGAAGATACAGGACATAAGAGGTATATTCATTTGCATGTAATCTGTCCATCACCATAGGCAGCACTTTGGAGGTATATTTAGTTTATAAATTTATTTAGTTTTATATGAATATGATGCAACTTTATGAAGTCTTTCTCTGCTTCATTTGGTTGTAAATATCAAATACCATCACGTCTTAAGTTTGAATTTCTGCAATGAGGACTATAATACAAACCTGCAGTTCAAGCAGTCATATCCAGCTGCACTAGATGTGATATTTTTGTATTCGTGATAAATTTTCAACATACTGCACAGCCCTTGACGGTCATATTGCAGATTTCATGTGTAATCTCAGTTGCACGTACAAATATAAACAACTCAATGCATCAACATTCTTAATATACAAAAACACAGTGCCAGAAAAAAGCGGATTGATGATAGTATGTGCCACCTTTTTCGAAAATCATTTTTATCTGTCAAAATGTGACTGCAAGTGACAAGCTTAATAACACTGCATGTTATTTCACATTTTTAATAAAAGCTTGCTCTCTGTTGTGTGTGCCTTTGAGATATCTGTTGTGGAGCTGTTTCTCTGTAATACATTACAAAGTGAAGGATGGAAGGGGTTCATTATTCATTGTTCTTCCTAGATTACCGGTGGTGTGACAGCAAGATTGTGCAATTCCATGTAGAAATCGAGGGCGGTAAGTGGAATGCTTGCAGCTGGACACAAGACACTGACACAAGTGTTCAATTTAACCTTTGTTCCTCTGTTTGCAGGCAGTAGTGGAGCGCACATGCACACACAAGTGCACACTCCTCTAAATCTTCAGGGGTTTTTTGCGAGCTGCTTGAATAAGCCCCCGCAACATGGAAATGCATTTTTCACACAGAGGCCTCTCAACGCCCAACGGTGGTTCACAGATACAGAATGTGGCTGCACCCACAAGCTTTATGTCCCAGTGCTCATGCATATGCATGCATATATATATATATATATATATATATATATATATATATATGGCTTCTATAATATAGTCCCTGTCAAACATCCACTGGTATGAGGTACAGTCACTCTTATGCTGCCCATACCATAGAGAACACAATTCAAATATTCAAATACAACTTCAGTGTTGAAATTTCATTTATTTTGTTTTACGGAAGATGCAGTTTTACAGGTCCAATGCCAAGAATACAAGAGAGTCTATTGCTATTGTTAGATTTCCTCATGTGGCTACATGCCTTAAATCCTTGAATTTGCCATCACTTTAACCTAAAACAGGGATTGAGTTAAGCCTAAACCACAGCTGTGCATGAATCAGAATAATAATCCCCAAAGATTTTCTTTTGCCCCCATTCTCTGATACACTGTGTGACTCATTTGCAGTGTAGAGTGGCACTCGAGAAATCCATTGAGACTCATCAGCTCTGCAGACACGCCTACATGCCAAGGAGTAAAGGCAGGCTGCCCCGGCAGTGCTTCACAGCCACAGCTTATGACCGTGTGTGTACCACTGAAACAAGATGTGTCCTGGACGACCACAGAGGTCAACAAGGACGAGTGAGCATCCCGAATCCCTGGAGCAGTGTTACTCACCAACTTCTTAATGGCTCAGCTGCCCTTTGGAAAATGATCTAAGGTCAGTTTCTGCTGTAATGTGGAAGTAACTGGAAGGCTTTGAGTCCTTTGGCAAATGCCACTTTCATACTTCCGTGTTCCACAGCAATTGTACTCAACTGAAAATTATGCGAATGCCTTATGAAATCTCCACAAATATTTCTTTTTTATTGCCCACTCAGAAATAGCCAATCTCCATTTGTCACATAGCAATGCTTTTTGACACTATCAAGATTCAATAGAGTTATGTCCACAGCCTGTGGGTAGAGAAGAAGATGCAGAGGCAGAATACAAATAGTAGAAGTGAGATCATTGAGTAAAGAGATCTAAGGAGAGAGTGGCAGGATGGAGGATAGAAAGGGAGGCAGCAGGAGATCGTGACGAGTGGTGGAAAGAGTTAAAAGTGACAGATATAGTTTCTCTTCAGTCTACTTTTCCCAGACAGGGAGCCGCCAGACAGAGCTGAACATTCAGTTCTTAAAAAATGCATAATTGTACCGAAATATGTGGGAGTAAATCAAACCAAGTAAGGCTAAGATGCTTAACAAGGCAAACATGACTGCACCGCTCTTTAGTTGAGACGAACGTCCCGGCCGAGACATCCACTTAACACAAGATATTCTCAGTTTACTTAAAGGTTTATTTTGATAGTTCAGAATTACATCCTTGCATTCCAGAGATACTCATTTCCACAATCGCCCACACTGAGCATGTCGGTAATGGGCAACAGCTGCAATGCCCCTTAATTTGAAGCAAGTGAAAGTTATTTTGGGGATGGGTACATGTGCCACATTCTGCCCTCAATACTGCTCTGGGATCTGAGCCCTGTTTTTAACCAGAAGAGAGGATAGAGCAGCGACTGCAGAAACAGAAAACAAAGTGGAGAGTCATAGGCAAATGATGTCTCACTGATGATAATATAATCTGTTCAAAATCTGGTTGCAGCAGCAGCAGCTCATCATGAACCACTAAACTGCAATCACAAAATATAGCATAATTATGACTTGTTTTCTGCTTCAATCTGCAATCATCATTATAATTTTGTGTTATACAAAAAAGAGCCCTTGTCTGTAATTGTAAAATGCACAGTGATATGTTTTATATGCTTAGATATCCATAAGCAGCTTGCTGATCATTCCAATAAACCGTATATACATATCAGAGCAGTTTATATGTATAGTTGTAGCTAAAGCTCTAATATTTCTCATCAAAAACAACACTGTGCCAAGGGAGGCTGTATATTCAATTTCATTTTGCAGTGTGGAATGCAAACTGTTCAAAGTGGGTCACGAAGATACACACTCAAAGCAAAGGAACAAAATGTTCTGTGTGATACATTTAAGCAGCAAAGCCTTGGCCCTTTCACATAACCTAATAATTTAACAGTCATATAATTTTGTGTCTATTGAAGTCATCAGGGAAATGTATGAGTACAATTAAACAAATGGTTTGCTGCAGGAAGTGTGCAGTCAGCATCAGAATAAACCCACAGGGACACTTCAGCAGATCAACTAAACACTGCCACTTCCGTTGACCTGAATTCAACCTGCAGGCCCCTGGCCATCACTTTTTTCTGCTACAATGGACAAGTCAAAATTGAAAAGGTCCAGAAGTGATGAATTCAGGATGATGACAAATATTTCCACTTTCCCCTTTGAGGCGGCAGGAAGTGCAAGTGTACAGTTGAGTGGCAGGTCACACACTTGAGAGTCCGTTCGTACGCAGAGGAAGGATCTTGGCTCGAGGGGGAGACAGCATTGGCGTCACTGGCTTGGATGTCTCCGGCGAGAAGTCAGACAGCTGAGTGAGGGCTTGTGGCAGCTCTGTCACTGGACGGGGTGACTCACTCCCTCATAAGTGGAGAGGTTAATAATAGTGATACACGAGCGGCAGTGAAATCAAACAGCTTTGCAGCCCTTGCCTTCCAAATGGCTCTAAAGTGAGATTCCATTTCACCATTTTTGCTCTTGTGTATGTGACAGTTTAGAGGTTGATGCCATTATATCTTTAAAAGTCAGGTAAGTGTAATTATGTACAGAATGTATATACCACAGAGAAAGGCCCATTAAGGCATCAAGCATGATAAGTGAAACCTGGAAGAAAATCCTAGTGAATATGGCATCAGTGGCATGTTGATGACAGCCGATATTGTCTTCAGTGTATCTTTTCCTGGCCCTGCTACACCTGTACAAAACAGCTGAAGGCATCACAAGGAAAAAGCAGGCAGATTTATTACGATTCTTGACACTTTGGGGATGCAAAGCAAGGCACTCCAGTGAATACTGCAGTTGCTGCTGACAATGAGTCAGTTGCAACTTTTCTACAGTTAGTCATATCATGTGAGTTTGTGTGGACAGTATTAAAAGTGAATGCGATGCTTTGTGGAAATATTTTCAGTCTGTCAGGATGTTGTCACAAGTGAGTTTTTCTTAAATCAGATAGTATGATGTATGACAGTACAATGGCCAATGCCTGCATCTATTTTGTATTTCAGAACTATACATAATTGAAGAATAAATCAACTGTGAAATCATCTATATACAATCCACAGTGGACCATGGAAGATGTGGAAGTTTATAGAGTTTATATAGCCAGAGATAAGTTAGAGTTTGTGGTGCTAATGGCCAAGGTACAGCTGACCACTTTTTAGATCTGGCTAACCACAGACACAAAACAGACTCTCTGTCTTTATGCCTTAACAATAAGCTTTAGTACATATTTTGTGCTAGTGGTAGCCAAGCAAGCTTTCAATCACAATAGTCATTTCCTCCATGTGCCATGTGAGGTGACTTGACTGTGATTGACAGGCAACTGAAAGAATGTGTGAATATAACAAAGAGACTGGAATTATTCCCGAATAAGTCTTATCTTTAAGGTCTGTGTGAGGATTTTCAATGAGTGCCAGGCTTTATGAAGCTACACTTAAGTTCTGCATGAGCTTTCTTGATCTCCTTATCCACTACCCTCTGACTGTCTGTGCGCGGTACACATATTGAACTTGCTTATATTCAATACCTCGTGAACCAACACAAAATCCCAATGTTACGCTGCATAAAGAATAAATCTAGTCGTTGACTGGTTTCACTACGGACAATGCAAAGACACACAAATCCGTGTGACCAAAGAGGCAGCTGTTGTGTCTGACAGGCTTTCGGTCACATTGAAGCGATTACTCACATTATGGAAGGTTACTTAAATCTTCTCTTGTTTTATGATTCAGAGCTCGCATGATCATCTCCAAAATGACGAGAGCGCTCTGTCCTTGTCTGGCCTCTACATGAGAATCTAGCACGCACACACGCAAAAAGCACAAACACATAAACATCACTGGGATTCAACATTCAAACTGCTGCCATGGCAACCTGTCTCCGTCCCCAGGGGAACATTGTACAGAGCCACAAACATAAACAGGCACACAACACACACGGTGATACACATAAGGGACCCCCCTGCTCTGGTCTCCTGGGATAAAACACTCACACTGGGTTTATGAGCTGATTTTGTGCCAAAAGGTACGTTTCATGGCGTCTTAGAGAGGAGAATTTATGATAAGGACAGAGGATTCGCTTTGCCATAAAATGTAGTCACAGAACTCCATTCTAGCACGATTACGGTCGACTTACTGCAGCTTCCATCATCCAAAGTGAATTACCGCTTCATTATGCTATTTTCATTTTTATGCAACAGCGCTTGCCTTGTGCCATGTTATTTTCTTCTTGATGGGCCGGAAAAATCTCACCACACAACATTAAATTTGAAATCTACCCAACTGCCAAGCATATCAAAGTGACACGACCCTCTGCGCTTTTTCAATTATATCGGATCAACCCAGCATTCAATTATTTTTCTGCTACAACAGCCTGGCAGGTTGGAGTTTGACGCGACTTGTGCAGGCAGCAGACTTAAAGGTGCGGGACACAGCGGCCGAGGAGACAGTGATGAAGAGTTGGCAAGGAACGTCAACCACCACGCACTTCATCACTTTAGCGCAACTTCCTGCCGGTAGTGCTGATGTGTCTCATGTGACAAACCCCGTGTCTGTGCATGTACCTGGCAGACGCTGGCAGGTGCAGAGACTCTGAAACACATCCACGTGCTCTGAAAGCCCGCTTCGGTGCAGTCACTCATTATCCTAAGAGTGTCAACTGAGCCCTTGTTGAAGACAGTGGGGATAACTGCTGCGTGACGATCAGTTCAAACAAACAAGCCTCATTCTGTTTTGATTCTAGACACTACCTTTAAGGAGAAAAAAATGAAAATGAACTGAAGCCTCCGATTGTGACAATGCTCTGTTAAGAAGCAAGAATATAGGCTATCCTCGATATCAGACATATCATTTAGCTCCAAAACCTGCCTCTACACTGCCCCATCTTTAAGATATTTGGTGTTTGGCTGGTTGCCGCACCGCTCTGAATCATGCCACGTGTTCCTGCATTGAAGATATGCAGCTATTAAGATAATAATTCACTGTTGTCTCAGAAGGCCTTAGCTTGAGGCCAAATAGCCTGGAGCCTGACGGAGACAAACAAATAGGGTGCACACGGGGAAAAAAAGAAAAGGGAACAGTGAAAGAGCTGTGATTACTGTCACCGTCAGCAGCATTAGCAGCATTAGCAATGACAGTAATGATCTGTTTCCAGCATATCTGACTAACAGGAGCTGGCGTGTCAAACAAACCATGTCTTTGGCAGTACAAAATGGGCAGGGGTCAATGTATTTAGCATATTTCTCAAATCTTGCCTGGCCAGCCATTACCATTCACTTTGCAAAAATGATCTTGTCTCAGTGAAATTGGTCCGGCATTTTTTACCTTCACAGCCATTTTCAAATCCTGTCAGACCATTTATCAAAACTTTGGGTTGGATTTGTGCAATGCTTTGAGTGCTTAAATATCTATCTAATTGAGAGAAGACGACTGTTATTTATAATAGAAAAAGCTAGCTCAAATTACTTCAATCGCAACCCCAGATAAAGAATATATCTGTATGATGAGTCTGTAATGTGGTGCATTATAGAGAGACAAGGAGGGGCACGTGGGTGGTGCATTATAGGTACCAGACTTTGGAGATATCATCGCAGTCATTGTCACTTTGATGTCTCTTCCTCCTCGGAGCAGGGCAGCCCCCGTAGCAACACACCTCTGCAAAAGGAGCAGTGATCAGAAGATAAGAGGGAGAATGAGAAAAGCTTAGCAGTCTGTTTCTCAGGGGTGTCTCTTGCCGTGGCGTTCTGCTGACTTGGAAGCACGGCGCTTTAACGCTGACCTCACAGGTGTGTGTACAGACAAACAAAAGAACTCTCTCCGGGTTTCTTTGTTTTCTGAGGTCATCACCAAAAGGGTCATCAGCATACAAATGAAGACAACTGAAACACACAAACTCCCCCCCTTTGGTTTCTTTGCACAGATGCATTTCCACATTCATTTAATTGCCAAAATCTCATTACTATCCCCCACTGTCTCTTTTCCACATATGCCACACACAAACACATGCGAGCACAGATGCAAATAACATAAGGGTGATGTAATTATTGCAGCCTCGGAAACCCATTTCCTACTGCGAAATGACCCGCCAAATTAGAGCTGCCGTTGTAATATAATTAAAAACAATCACCAAAAACTCCATGCATATTTTTATCTCAGCTGCAATATAATAAAGTGGAAATGTAGCAGGTTATTCTTACCAAGTGGTTGCACTGATACGACTCCTATGTGTGCATTCAAGGCCTTCATTTTATACACTTTTCCAGAGATTGAACAGATGTGCAAATCATCTTCCACGTTGACCACTGGAACATTGTTTTCTCTCTTGGAAAATAAGCTAAAAGAAATCGTTATTAGTAGATGTGCTATACAGTTTTGGGGGATAGAAGCAATATTGTGAACGATTAGAGCCATAAAAACTTTGTTCTACAAAGTGACAGCCTGAAGACATGAACAAGTATCATTTGTGTCTAATATGATTTCCTCAGATGAGTCCTACTGTGATGCAATTTTATATCAGATGTGTCCCGGCCATAACACATATTGCACGGCTGTCACTGATGTTGCCGTGCAGCAGTGTAAATGACTTCAGGAATACAGTTTGTCTGTGGTGTATTATTGCTCCGAAATGTGCCACCGGTGCCAGCGGGCCGCTACATTATATGAAATCTACCAGATGGCTTTCTACAACCTGTGCAATATGTTGAGCTGACCTCTTCTGACTTCAGATGTAATAACTGCCAAAGAAATGAAGGAGTAGAGCAAAAAGCAATCTCTGCAGACGCTGATAATATCACACTTTTGAGAAAACAAAAAGGATCGGGGCTGAAAGAAAATATCTAATATTACACAACGTGGGATGGCAGATGGCGGGGTAATAAGGCTTTTACTTTGTATTGATTTCAGTTGATCAAAGTGTACAGTGCAACTAAACATGGTGCAATACGGCTGTAAGGCGCTGACTCTCTCAATATGTTCCTCCCAATATGGCTTGTGAACATGATTTTGTGTTGACGCTATGATTGATGACAGGAAGAACACACACGGATAAACATTCAAAGTAACACACATCCAAAAAAGAATTGTATTTAGCTAAAGGGAACATTGTCTTTTTTTTCAGGCATTAGGCATGTACATGATGCAAGATTCCACATACTGGACAGGTTAGGACTAAGCGTGTTGTCAAAATCAGGAGTCTATCCCATCATGTGTTTGAGGTGTGTTACACCAGTCAATCGCAGGGCTAACACTTGGAGACAGACTAATAGACAACCAATCACACTCAGATTAATTCACAAATTGACCTCCACTCGCATGTCTCTGGGAAGTGGGTGGAAGTTGGAGTACCCAGAGAGCCCTCTATAGCAGAGAGGACATGCACACTCCAAGACTCCAACATGACCTTGTTGTGAGGTAATGCTAACCACTCTACCATCTTGCAGGTACTTGTAGTCTCAAAAAATATCTATATATAGCTTTAATAAAATCTATGTAGTGTAAATGCGGCATATTAGTCATGATGCATAAGTACAATATGTATGATTTTGATTGATGTAACCCCTTGTCCATAAATGAGCATTTCAATGATATTTCATAAGGTTTGTTCTCACTTTTGTTTTGCTGCAGAATACACAGAATCAGGTTGAGCTACATTTCAAAAACCTCCAATGTGGAAAAACTAGCAAGCCCACTGTAAGTAAGCCAGCCCCCAGCCCTGTCTCTCTAGTTACAGTGAATGTGAGTCAGGCTTCCAGAGGAATGAATGGCTGCTGCCTGCTCACTACTTTTCTCTCTCACACATGGCCAACTGCCAGAGCTCTAATTTAAGCTCCGGGCCTTCTGCTGGGAGAGGGGAAGTGCAGAGGAAGCCTATCCCAGGCACAAGTGCAGCGGGTGGGGGAGAGTGCTGGGCCTAGCTCCCTAGAGTGGAATTGATGGCTGTTAAGCTCATCAATGGGGATGAGTCATCTGAAGCAGGCAGCCACTTCGTTTCTCCTGGTCTGCACTGACTCAAGACTCAAAATGCTCTTTGTTACTACCTGCACTCTTGGTTGGATTAGGTTTCCTTTAGAAAGTCCCATACACATTGCAATCAGATTGCTGGATTGCATGCTCATGCTGGCTTAATGTTTGAAAATCATTTAAGCAGTCGTTTCCATGTCAGTCTAATTTTAAAGGTCAAAAGGCAAAAGCAGCCCACAGTAGACTCATGGCGGTTGGCTCAACAAGCATCTGATTCCATTTGGGCCGGTTTCAGTTTCAAAGCCTCCCACCTTCCTGTCTTATAATCACTCCTACAGATTTTCGAATCATTTTGGGCTCCAGCCTGAGCTTTAACGACTCATGATCAACAACTGGCAAAAATCATGACTACTTCAATTTTTACAGTGGGCTCAGAAGGACATTGTGCCCATTCAAACCACAGTGATGGCTCAATGAGAGGCCATAAGATGAACGCAACAATTTCCATTTCAGGCCAACAATGCTGTTTCTTAAGCTGCTATATATCAGGGTGGTGACTGCTCCATAAATTCTATCTTTACATTGTGTGGAAAGCATGTTACCATGACTGCTACATGGCTGCCAAGTGCTGTACGATACTATCAAATCCAAGTGGATTATGGCAAGAAGCGGGAGCCTAATGTACAATGGTTTATCACGTTCATTTTCGTGTAGGCATCCTGCTTATCAAGCCACTGCAACCACAAACACGTATCGGAGCTGCTGCAGGTCATTATGCCCTCCTCATATCACTTGAACTGTGTGTAGCGGCATGCATTTATTACACCGTGGGGACATAAGTCTGACTCTGGGGAATAGGTTTTGGGGTTAGGATTGGATTACATTAGGGTTTGGGTTAGGGATAAGGTTTGGCATTCAGTCATGATGGTTAAGGTTAAGCTACCACAATGGAAGTTCCCACAGGGATAGTGACATAAGCGTGTGTGTGTGTGGTGTGTGTGCGCGCACATTTACACAACCTTGTTGGTGCAACAGGAATGTTAAAAGCCCTCATTATCTGAGGGAAAAGTGTGATCACTGGCCAGAGTTGTGTTGACATGTCAACCCTATTATGTGCTATCAGACTGCACTGAAGCCAGACAAGTCAGTTGCTTTGAGAAAGAAGGTGATCCAAGTTAATGTAGGCCACAGACATCAATGTTTGACATTAAAGGTGCATATGAAACAAAACTATGTGCTAGACAGCAATAAAAGAGAGAAATGAAAATCCCCCTCCACGGTGCTATTTGCAGCCCGGTGGACTGCCTACAGCCTTGATCTGTAAGACAAGCTGCCCACCAGACATGTGTCGGGACTCTACTCTACACTTAATAGAGTAGTATCTCTCTCTCGTTACAAAAGGCAGGCCTCTGAAAATAGAGACCACAAATCTTCAGTTTCTATTGTTCTTACAGAAGGGCTTTCCTTGCATGTTTGATCTTAATATACCTATGTGCACATGTTTGCAGCACATTCACAGACACATAGATCATATATAATCTATACCCCACAGAGTCAGTGCAATCTCTTAACTTATACTGCATAGAAAGTGAAACACACCAAATATAACATAACACGACTGCACAAGCGTACGGAATAGAGCCACACATCTGTAAATATACTCTTTAGGTCAAGCTTGTGCTTGTCTACATTTACACACAGACACGCAAATGAACACACAGGAAGCCCTGTAGTGACTCAATGCCACAATGATTTAGGTTCAGAAAGGCAAAGGAGCGTTCATGACTCAGAGTTTCCATTGTGGCTCCCACTCTAATAGGCAAGTTTGTATGTCGTGTGTGTGCACAGGTGTGTGTTTATTCAAGTGTTAGTGGTGTGATGTTCTTGCAACCACTGAACTTGCTCAAGGGCTTTAAAAAACCCAAGCGGATCCCAGCAGGATCTCTCTGTCGTTGCTTCATTCTGCTAATGTTGTGTGCTGTTTATGGTCCATGTATGTGAGCCGTAGCTGGCGGCATGCAAGAGAAGGCATCACAGAGCATATGGCAGAGAATACTACAGGCTAGGCTTTAAGAGAAACCTCTTTATACTCCTCTTACAGAGCTTCAGCTTTGAAGCTTAGGTCCGTCATGTGACACGCTGCAACTATCAAAAATATGAAATAAATCTCCCAGTGCGCAATCACAACAAGTCACTTCAAAGTGCACAAGTGAGAGTGGGGGAGAAAAAGACATCAAATGAGGTATCACTGTAATGTATAACAGAAATAAAAGAGCAGGATTTTCCTTAGCGCATACTACCGGGGAAAGTATCACGTATCAAGACTTTGATATAACTTTGAAATGCACAGGGGGAAACTTTTATGGAGCACCAGTCACATGCATGATAACCATGTCCACTATGCTCTTCCCGTTTTTGTGTATTGTTTATGCTATGCTTTTCTTTGGGTCGTTTCAGTCTGGTGGTCTGGACTGCTGTGTCACGTGGTTTCCTGCTGCCCAGGTCACGTGCTACTGGTGGCTCCTTACTGGAAGACAGGAAGCCCTGGTCTGTGGTGTCTCACACGCCTCACATGTCTCTCTCTGAAGATGCAATAAGCTCATTTATAATGCATTAATGGACAGGGCCACAGGAAAGCCTGTCTACTGATGGAGAGCTACAGGAGCACTTCCATTCATCAAGCGGCTTGTAGACGTCTCTGGCAGACAGAGATATGATGTAGCTGCTTGGCTCAAGTCAGAAGAACAGCAATCAATAGTTGTGTCAGCCATTACAAATAAAAAAAAAAGTAGTATAACCTGCCCCTGAGTTTGTCTTTGTGACTTCCCAGTATTTTAGAACACACCCATCTCTTTCTGATGTAAACTTTGCAGCATTTGCCTCAGCCCCGAGCCGTGCAGCCCGCTGTCTTTCCACTGTTCTGTCTCTTGTTGTGGCTGTGATCAGAACATGACGCAAGGCGAGGCGGTGAGTGGGAAACATGTGGCTGGTGGCTGGGCTTTGCCTGGGGAGGGGGACCTCACCTTGATTGTTGCTGATGAGGGCTGACTTTCACTCCAGGCACTCTGACACCAAGCTGTGCTGCAGCTCAGGGAACATACAAGCCACATGATAAGACTTTCTAAAAAGCGAAACAATGATGTGCCATGAACCCACCACAAAAATGCATATAATAGTTTATACTGTACGTGCAACCTTTGGCAACTTGTTACAAGCACAGTGACACAAAACAGATCAAAGTCCTGTGCTTCAAAAAGTTTACATTAATTATCTTTTTTTAGTGATTTTAGTTTTATCATTCCAGTCTGGGTGTTGCATTTCATTTACAGTCTGGCTTTAACTGGATTGGATTCTTTTCTTAGAAGTCATTCTGGATGTATTCCTCTAACCCAGACAGAGGCAGGATATGAAGCAGCACTTCAGGAAAACACGCTAAACTGATTCTTCTCTCTTAACTCAATCTTATAGAAGTCGGAAGTACGTACAGTATGAGCTGGAGGAAGGGCATGGGCTTTAGAGCATGTGGATTGGAATGTGGTCTGTGGGTTTAAAATTGTACTACAGTTTTTTCCTGTTTTATTTGTTGAAAAGAAATTAAGCAACTAAGAGAAACTGTAAAAAATTTCAATCTGACTCTGTCACTTCACTATCTTTGTTCTGGATGTATCTTTACTGAGCCTATCATCCCTCACCTTGTTAAAACCCAGTCACACTCCGAGGAGCATTACCATTAGGCAGTAGAGTTTACGAGTGGAGCTTAATGCAGTGCCCCAGAGGCTTTACGCTTGGCAACAGCAAATTATCTCAAGAGAACATGATATGTGCCTTCATAATGACTAGATGAGATGTTTAATGACATGTGCTTGGATGCATGTAGGTAGACATACAGCTCATAAACACAAGCAGCAGGTGTAGCCCGAGGCAGCGTCATGTGTGAGGTTACCTGTGTGTGGATGTGACTCAGCACGCTCAGCTCCATAAATGCAATGAGTTTCTGAGTTGAAGGCATCAAAAGGTTAAATTACATGCAGTGTACATATCTCAACTGGCATTAGAATCATGAGAAACAGGGCTGAACCCGCTTATATCTAGCCTCTTTATTCCCGGCATTCATAATCCTGTCATTCATTTGAAGGGCATATTGAGAAATTTGATTTTTATAAAAAAACATTGTTTCAAGGTCAGCTTTGAGCCTGTGCAATTAAAAATAAGTCAACTAATAAATGTCTTTCAAAAGAAAAGCAGGAAACACCTCCATAAAAAAACAAGTTTGTTGTGAATATAAATTTAAACTTTTGAGCTGGTTTGCATATTTTTGCTAATTACAGCATGTTGGGAAAAGCCTGCTTTGCATATTGGAGGGAACGGGAATAATAGAGCGGCAGAGAGAAGCAGGGAGACAAAGAAAGGAAACAAAGAAGATTACATGCTGTTGGCCCTGTAATGAGATTGTCGTCATATATTACAACAAACCTTAATACTCCTCCTTAGAGCTGGGAGATTGTGTTTCCATTTGGGCCGGCTGCATGGACTGATTAATCACTTTTTAATCAGGATTTCTCAGTGAATTATTCACCTCTTTTGAAGCACTGGGGTGACGGGCTTTTAAATGCATTCAGTCTTAGTACCTCTGTTTCAAACATTTATCTCAAAGATACAAACTAAATGATTGATTTTGTAACTCTGTTGCAGTGATGATGCTCTGCATTGCAGTATAGGATGGCCAATGGCCAACAAGTGACAGTATTGTACCAACTGCTCATCCTTTCAAAGAAATATAAGCCTCCAGTGCATTACATTTTTGTGCATTACATCACTCCTCTGTCTCTCGCTGTATTTAGACCTATTGTTCCTCTCCAAATAAAATCCTGTTAAGGCTAAAGCATATTCATAGAGGCACTGGCAGCTTCCTTGAAAGGTCTCACACTACAAAGTGACAAATGGCTTGTTAACAGGTGGCTTGTGCGCATCAGCGCAGGGTGCTTTTGCTTTACATAGATTTACATCATTTGACATTGAGAAATGAAATGATCCCCTGGCACAGACTGCATGACGGCAAAGTCACATTGGTGTAAGCATGACTGTAAGTCACACAGGCAAAGCAACATGGAGAGTGGGAAATGGGATTGAAAATGTATTTCACTTAAAAATCGTTTGAAACATTTTTGTAAGTGTAAGACCATACAGTGATGTAAGGTGTAAGATTAAGCAGAACATGAGGAAGAGGATATTTTTCAGGATTACAGTCTGTTCTCCAATTTCTTTATGAAGACTAAATAAAATAAGTGATTTTTATCATATGTAGCCTGTGTACTTAGTATACATAAGTACCCTCTAACCAGTGCATGATTTGTTGAAAAAGGTATTAAAAACTGTTCTAAACAGACAATGACAAAAGGCACTGGCCTGTTTGCTTGTACATGATTAAGGAGGTCAGGATGATCAGTGATTAAAAAACTTAAAAAGAGTGATGATCTTGAATAATGATCTCACATCCATTTGCATCTGAGACAAAGATAGATCAAAACCACCAAGTGAGTTTAATTGACAGATCAGATGAGTAATAACCAGAAATGGCTCAATCAATATTTATTTTCGTATTATAAAGGTCAAGAGAAGGTAAAGCCATACAACATGGAGACATTTCACCTGCAGAACATGAGAGCTGTTTTTGATCCCATTTGCAGCCTGTAGATGTATAAATAAGCACTGTTGATATTACTGACACGGGCAGTGTTGTTTGCACTGTAAACAAAAAGGCACCGTGTATATTAGACGCCCGCATTATCACAGTATATTGTTGTGCTGTTGAACGGCTCATTGCTGAGAGTGCTGCTTCCTGCCACTGACTCACCTCTAAGTGCACAAGCCACATCTCCGGCTCTCTCCTCTCCCTATCCTGTCTGGCTTTCTTCACTCGTGCGCTAAAAGTCAAAGTTTATCTGCCTCCTCGCACTCGTCTCCGTGGCATTGCCAGTCAACCCTGTTCTCCCCGTATTACTCTTCTCTTTTATCATCTCCCATCTGTCCTACTCTTGGTATGGGGGAGGGGGGGGGGGGTATTTCATGATACTTTTTGTGGAAAAGAATAGAAAGAACAGAGATCAGTGAGTCAGGCTGCTATTGAGAGACAAAGCCCGGGAGGTAGTGCTGCAATTAAAATAGTATAATTACTGCCAGAGAACTGTGAAAGCAAGCAGTATGTGCTCCTGAACACATCACATGTCGAAATAAGACAGCATCTGATAACTTCCTCCGGAGCTGATTTATGAAAGATTTAGAAATTGAAATGAGAGTGCTCAGTAGTCTCCTTCATCACTGCCACCTTATCAGCTTCACCTGTGCTCTGTGTTTTGCATACGGCCAGCAGGTTTTTTTTGTTTTTTTTGCATGCGGGCCACATTATTGTCACCTTGCTGAATTGCATTATGGGAAGTGAGCCGAGAGAAGGGGGCTGAGGGGAGGTGAATTCAATCTGCACTCACTAACGGGTGGGAGCTTCTGCCCTGCCTGCTGCGAATTAGCCTTCAGACTTCATTTCCCAAACTACTGCTTGTGTCTCGCAGCATAGATCAGCCCTGAAATATGCTGCCCCTTCACTTTTTACTACCACCACCAGCAGCAGAAGCACCAGCCCCGAATAATCATAGCTCAATCTGATTCTGTGCTAATAAAGCCTGGGGGTGGAAGTGCACTATTTCTTATGAACTAATTATGAGCAGAAATTGCTGTTGTAGCCAAAATTCAAAAGATAGTAATGTGCTGTGAATCCGTGCTGAGAAGTACCATAATCTGGGCGGGTGTGTGTATTTTACCACCAGGCGTTTGAAGTCAGAAAGAATGCTGGCCTAGTTTGGGCAAAAATCGACAGTAATCTCGGAGTCAGCATTTAATTGTAGTGAGTGCTATTGTAGTTTATTTGGAAATATTGAAACAGTGAAGTCAAGACGTGTCAGAGGAGCATTTGAGATATATTAAAAATAAGTATTACTGCGGTGGTAAAACAGTGGGTAGCTATTGTCTTAGTAGATAGCTATGTCTAATTGGATCTTCCACCTCTTGTATCACTTGTAGCTACATCATTAAACTTTAATTTCACTAAGTTCTAGTTCTTTATTGTTGCATTATTAGGTTACCTTGCTTCGAGTTCTTTAAAGCGAAATAACATAAACAACGATAAGCGTTTTAAGAAGCTAAAGTTAGAGTGCCAAATGCTAATGTTAGCTAGTAGTTAGCAAAACTACAGTTCAGTAATACAACTTGGCACTAGTGTAGTCTTCAGCATTTCTTCTTTTCATTTCATCTTACACAACCTGTATTTTCAGAATCTACCATTTTTACCTGATGTTACAAGCACTAAACAGTAAAGCAGCCATTTTATTCAATCCACAAGGACTATCGCAAACATTTTAAGAAGCTAATGAAGGAATGTTGCGTGTGAACGTTAGAGGATGTCACCGTTAGGCTATGTTATGCTAGTAAACAAAACTGTAGCTCAGCACTGCTTTCAGAAATATACAATAATATGAAGAATACAATTCCTTAACAGAAATGAATGGATCTATACTTTAATAACCTTTACGTATGTACTTTCCCTCAGAGACAAAGCAAACACAGTGATGGATGTATTCAATATTACACCTTGTTTTATACAAAGCACCACTGGGCAAAGACTTCAAGATTTCATGAAGCTAAAGCAAGAATATGCTAATGTTAGCTTTTGTTACCACTGTCACTGTCAAAGTGTACTTTATTGTCAATTCTGCACATGTACAGCACATACAAAGAAATTGTGTTACTCTTACCCTTGGTGCCTTTAATAACAATAGTAAATTGTGCAATGAAAGAAAAAAACTCAAATAAGGGCATGCAAAAATACAAAAGTACAAAAAACCAAACCAAAACAAAAAACAAATACAACATAAGGCACATAACAAAAAATAAATTATGTTAGCAAAACTACAATTCCATTTTCTTCGAGGAATATCAGAATTAAATAAAAAGATAAAGGACCTTATGTCAGTGGTAGCTACAACTCAGTACTAGCATTTCAATCTATTTAATACCTGACCCTTTAATACCATTTTTATCTTATCTTATAAATGAACTAACCAGTAAAGCAGCCATTTTCATTGAATCCATGGACTATCACATATAAATGGTGACATTTACTACACAGGAATTGTTGTGGTAACCTTAATCAAATCTACACCTGCACCCTTATGGCCTCGACCACTGGAAAAAAAAAACCACACAGATCTAACTTACTTAGGCAAAGAGACAAACTAGAAAAGCTATCAGGACATCGAAGCAAACTGCTCTGACAACAAGTACAATTCTGCACACGTCTGCTCCAGAAAGAATGGCCCCCGCATCAGCAGCATACAGAAATGCATTGTGCCTATCCATCCACACTAAGCAGCTTCAAAGAGAAAGGGATGAAAAAGAGGCGGAGAAGAAGAAAGACTGGATAAAAAGTTCGGGGACAAAGAGATGGGAAAGACGGTCACTGGCCTCAGCTGGAGTTATTGATGTTCCATTGATTCTGGGAACATCTGCGAGCCCATTTGCTCTAGTTAATTATACAGCACTAATTTAACTGTGGCAGACGCTTGGCGAACTGTAGAGCACCGTGTCCTCACTTTATTTCATGTCTAACTGACTAAACAATGATGACGCTCCACCCTCAGCTGCTGCGCGTCTCCATGGCAATTATGCAGCCTCGGAGTGTGGTTAACCACTCTAAGGCCTGGAAATCTTATCTACCTACTGAGGGCACTCTAATATGTTTGCCTTTCAGCTGGGATTATGTGCAACTTTTCTTGCGTTAAATACAGAAAAGGCTCTATGGGCAACATACGGTGACATTGACATAGGCTTTAGAATAAACCTGGTGGAAAGGAAATAAAGTCCAAGTACTCTAAACAACACCTGGTTAAAGCACGTTGAATTACCAGAGAACACTTGGCTTTTATATGCTGCAATCACAAAAACACAGTAAAGTATTATTACCAGTACAGGAATGATAAAGGTAGCTTATAATGGGCTATAATTTAAGTTTAATGCCATTCAACAGCCATAAGATAATGTTAAACTATAAGAGACCAGTTCCAACTTCCTCTCTTTACTATAACTGTCTGTAGATATTTAAATATGTATTTTATGTGACACTTTTTCTGTGTCAATGCAAAACCAGCTGGTGTTATCTTAATAAAATTAAAAGTTCCCTTATGTTAATATACATATTTGGAAATGTTTTGGGGGCATTTTGTGGACAGAATACCAGACTTTCACTTTTATTTCAATGAAACTAAAACCGCTAAATGAAACATTTCTAGACAACAAACTGACTGGTTGTTTTCCATATGGTTGATCAAAGACAGTAGTTAGTTGCTGATGTTCTTTCCTGAGGCATTGACATTAAACACATGTTGTTTGTTAAGTACATTTGTTAAAACCAATCTTGAATCTTTGAAACACGAAAAGGGTCTATTGCCGCAGTTGTATTATGTTATTGTTAATGTTATGATAATATCTCTGACAGAATTGTTTCTTTCATTTAGAATGTCTAATATTTTAGCGCTAAAGGCTATTTAGGCTGGTATTTGTCTCTAAAAGCAGGCATATGTGTGTTGTTTAAAGCTATTCCTGTAGTGTGTTATCAATACACCAGGAAAAGAAAGCTATTCCCATCTCCTAAAACTTAAAACAGGTTTTATCTACTTGTTGTTTAGATTTACTTCTTTTTTTCTACACCAAGTCATGCTGAAGATACCTAGCAGCTTAGCGGCTGGTGATGTCCAGTAAAATTGTCAGAGGGCCAACAGTGTGCATATAAACTAATTTCTACGTCACTGTGGATGGCCATATGTGTGGAAAGGGAAGGGATGTCCCCTGTGTCGGCATCATATTTATTTATTTATTTTTGTTTTTTGACTGTCTGGTGACTTTAAGCTATGAACTTTCTTTGAGTACACTCCTCACAAATTTGGGGTTGAATATAATTGAGAGCAGTTGCACTTTAGTTAACAACCACCAGGGTCATCAATAACAAATGTTCTCTGCAAGTTCCGCCATGCATCTCGAATTTGTTTACATAGAATACCGAAAACAACTAATGCCCTCTAATGA
This sequence comes from Rhyacichthys aspro, assembly GCA_036850595.1. Classification (NCBI taxonomy): domain Eukaryota; kingdom Metazoa; phylum Chordata; class Actinopteri; order Gobiiformes; family Rhyacichthyidae; genus Rhyacichthys; species Rhyacichthys aspro. The sequence goes on along the minus strand of CM072170.1, from coordinate 12,390,214 downwards.
TGCATACTTGAGCAACATTCGCACTTGTGTAGCCTACCGCTCAGAGACATAACCAGAAGCCAAATTTCAACTATACAAACAGCCCTCAAACTATGTGTCAAATTGAATGATGAAATCTGAACCCAAACGAAACAGCATCCATAGAGAGAAACGTGTCGGGCATTCTGATTGGTTATATAAGAAGAGCATACGGAGAGTAAGTGCACACACACATACACACACAGACCCCAGAGGTCTGTGTTTGCCTTTCCTGTAATCTGAGCTTCCGTTCTCTGAAGAATGATGTAACTGAATGCCAGCCCTAAACCAAGTAGGAGAGCCAGCCAGCCAGACACACACAACCTAATGTGTGTCGATGCTTGTGTACAGTCTTTATACCTCTTTACATCACTTGTTTCACTGTTTACTACTAATTGCAATAGGTTGTGAGACAGACAGAGGAGTTATTTTCTGTTGCAAGCCCTTGTCTCGCCTGTACAGATTTCTGCTGCGGTAAACACAGTCTTTTATTGCATCACGTTGCCCTGCAGATACTTTTACAAGGTCACCAAGATGTGGCAGTGGACCAAGACACACATAACTCCCCTAGCACTAAATCTCTGACTGGTTTGTAGGCCATAAAGGCAAATATTTCAGCACCAAGTACACACTGTCTTGGGCAGTGTGGGTCTCTAGTCATGAATGAGTCTGACGTGACCTCATCTCCTCAGAGCTGTTCCTCTTTGTCTGCAGCGAGTCAGTTCCCCACTAACCAGATATGAGTCACCACGAAAAGGGATATCCTCAAGCAGACAGTGGAGTGTTCAACTAAAACTAAATTTAAAGCAAAATCATTTTCACGTTGGAATCAAATTTAGTGTCTCAATGTGCACCTATGTTACACAATCTAAAGGTGCATTTTGCAAAACTGTATAGTTAAACCAAACAAAACTCACTGATTTTAGTAGTGTATAAATGTTTTTAAAAAATGTTTGTGATTGCCCATCATAAAGAATCAGACATTTAAAGATCAATAAACATGGCAATTTTCCTACAGATGCACAAAGCGGTGCATATTTACAATCTTTCATGGAACTGAAGTAGCCAAGACTTATTATCTGGGCTTTTTCTGTGGCATTTGTTCATAGACAACAGCATGTCCCTGCAAGGCTACCATACATCCTCGCAGGTGGTAGAAAGAAGTGTAGGAGTTTGCAGCAATGTCACCATCAGATGCTACACACTGCACCTTTAAAACTTGACAATTAAATTGTCTGTGATGTCATTTCATTCATAATTTTGGGGATTTAAATTTAGTAATAGTAATGTCTTGGGGTGTGATTCCAGTGCGAAGAAAATAAGTCATAAGTCATGCTAAATAAGTGGATACAGCATGTTCAATTAGAGTAATTAAGAGATTACCTGGCTTTTTAACTCCTCTGAGCAGTGTGCCAATAACAATGCAAAGCAACAATGACATAAAAATAACTGTCAACACATTCCCAATGCTGACTGTAGCCACTCATAAGACAGAAAACTGTCTAAACTTGATTAAACAAGTATAAGCTTATAATAAATATTGCCATTACCCTTTTTTACTGTAAACGTCAGTAGACTTTTAAATGTGGATTCAATGTTATGTTTTTCTCCTTTAGCACTGCACCAACAGAGTGCAAATCTTTTTACAATAAGGGAGCCTCTGAATCTTTACATTACAAATCATCCTTTAGACACTTTCCCTTGCATCTGCCTTCCAAATGTGTTTTCATCTTCCAAACTGACAGCCATCTAAATATCAATAATGCATTAGTTAAAGTGAGCCAGACTGGAGCTGCTGCTGTGGCCCGCTCTCTCAATGTGAAACATATGGCTCATGGCTTAGTCTGATACTGTGTAACATGTCGCAACACAAGCGTTGTGCAAAAGCAGCGGCTCATTCTTCTGCCTGGTGGGGAAATAGGTCAGGGGTTTTCTTTACTTTGAAACACGGCACTTGATGCTAAAGGGAGTTTGCCACACAAGTTTCAAACGCCTGTGTGTGTGCGTGCCATGTGAGAGACGCTTGTTTTCACTCTCCATGTGACCCATTTGCCGATCGACCACAGTGTTCCTCGCTCCGCCGGGGTTTCCATGCCAACGCAGCCAGTGGCAAGACAAAAGATGAGGAGTTACTTGGGTGTTTGATCAAAGGGAACGCTGCATAAGTGCGTGGCTCTCGATATCAAGCACATTTTGACAATGTCACACTATGCATGTTGAGAACGTACTGTAACTAGTTCACCTACTGTATACAGCGGTTTGCATTCAGGTTAAGGCAAAGTATTCTTCAATGGCTTGTTACATAGAGGCCACTTATGTTCTATATTAAGCCGACCTTCTGTATGCTATTTTTTCTGACCTACATTTTCACAGTCCTAAAACTTACAATGCACAGCACCTCTTTACACATAAATATAGATCAACAGACACTGGTATGTTCATCGGCATCTACTGAAGAACCATATTTAGGAGTTCCAGATAGAAGAAGTGGCCAAAATGTCAATTCTATGTTACATGTAGAAAGTTGTGACACTGTAAGTGATACTTTGGCACATATCTGATTAGGTTTGGCCATACAAACTGAGCAATCCTCACTAAACTGCATATGCCCTACTTCCAGAGTAGAGTAGAGTAAAGTTTAACCACACATAGGTAACATTTGTATTAGATTACCCTTTTCTCTTGGCAGCTACATAAATGCATTGCTCCATAAACAGCAGAGCTAAGTCTCATCCACTCTCACATTCATTCCCTATGAGCAATTTAGATTCACCAATTCACGTGCATGTTTTTGAAAGCCAGTACTGCCATCCCAGCAATGTAGTATGTACTTTTCTATTTTTATGCCTTGTGGCTCTCATCAAGATGTCATCAAGTGCAATTAATCACCCTTTTGCTGAACTATAACATTGATTTCTGTGTTTTAGATGGCTGGTGTTTGTTTTCGCTGGTCCAATTTGTAGCAGTTATGTTATGTGTCTGCCTCTCAAAAAGTAGGACCACACTCACCAAGGGATAATCCTATACATACCTTTAATAGTGAAGTAAATAAGCCTTTTTGGTGTCTGATGGTCAAAGTGCAGACTGCAATTCCACGTCCCATACTTCGCTTTTGTGGAGCATATGAACATCTATGGTAGCCCTTCAGGGTCATGCTGTTGTCCATGAGGAAACCCAGGAGAAATAGGTCAGTTGGGGTTTTCACCTAAAGGAAAATAACATCAATAAAGTCAAAAAATGCTCTCAATTTTGCTGCAAGAATGTGTGCTCGAACAGAATCATGATTGTGCTTCACCTCCAGCAGTGCTCAGTTTGACCACTCTGAGCTGTTGTGAAAACAGGAACAGCAGGTTAAGGAAGTCCATTGGGTTCCATTAGGCAATAAAAGGCAGACAAATGTTGAGTGTTATATTGTTGTGATTACACACCCCTGAAATCATAAAGATGGATTTGTTACCTTATATACCACAACATTTTACACAATGCAGCTTTAAATATAAAAATAGAACTTCAGTTGTACTTTGAATGTCACACAGTACAGCCACATGCAGAGTGCAAAAAGCTATATTGACAGCTGCTAATTAAATGCCCAACTCATAACCAATATTTACATCAATTTCTGCTGTATACAGTGACATTTAACTAATGCCTCATTGACCCGACACAGTGTTTGTATGCACCCCACTCTCCATTTATAATGTGATCCGGGCTGAAAATAAGGCCGTGTTTTCACTGACAGTGTACTTTTCAGGAAATGAATTGTCTCAGCTCCTTTGGTGACACAGCAGTATCATTCATCCTAAATGGAAGCCCCCCCTTCTCCCTGTAGTTCTCAATGTCAGGCTCCTTTCACTGTGACAATAAGTAAAGCCGAAGTAATGCATAAACAGCGGAGGAGGAATAACAGTGTAAGTGAAACAGTGTTTAACAGCCCTCTGAATAAATGAGTAACGGAATGCCACAGCAGCTGCGTTTTAGTGATACAGCGGGATGGAGAACTTTCCGCTCCATTCATCAGCAAAAGATATGAAACACAGGACAGGAGAAAATGGGAGATAGTATGATGGATAAGAGGGGCAGGCAGAGAGAAATTAGTGTATGGGAAAACAAGGGAGTGCTGCAAGATGACACAAAGGGAGGAGGGCAGGACAACAAAGGAAGGATAGTTAGGGGAGAGTTGAGGTTAGACTTTCAAAGAGATGCGGGCTAATTTGCCAGCACTGAGACCTCAACCAACCAAAGCCAATTTGTGCAGCTCAAGGTGACCCCTGGGACCAAATCAGAGTGTGTAATTGTGAGTGAAACACACAGACACACATAGACAGCTTTTTTGATAAATCCTCATCACTGCAGCTGAACAACAGTTGTTTATAAAAAAAAAAAAGAGAGAGCCCCACATCTCACCACACACACTCCCAACATGGCATCTTCATCACAGCCGAAGATTAATGTCCCCGCTCTTGTCTCTCGGAGCTAACTGCCTCATCATCGGCCCGAGCATCCTGCCTTCCTGATCAATCATCTTAATGCAAAGAGATAGAGTTGGACTGCTTAAAGCGCCGGCGCATTCATCTGGTGATGACCACTCATTACAGGGCTCGGTGAACTCCTCCTGTGCACGCCGCCATGTGCACTGTTTATCCATAACTCACCCCGGACGCTTTTATATGATTGGTAATGAATGGGGCCTGGTGGCGAGAGGAGAGGAGAAATAAAGCTGTTGCAATTTGTCATGACACTTAAGAGACATATAAGAGTCTCTTAAAGCCACTAGGTGTTATAGCTCAACACTAAAACATTAGTGTTCTGCCTGTCTGTAGGCTTCTAATGCAAATACTTTTATAATTGTGTTCAATGTGACGTGCCTATTAATGCTGTCTCTAGTCATATGCTTCTTTTTAGCAAAGACCTGCCTGACACCATTTTCTATTCTCCTTTAAATGGTTAAAGATAGAAGCTACAATTTTTCAGACACCTCATATTTTCCTATTTCTTTATGATGCTCAAGATTAAGTGGGTGGTATTTAGCAAGAATCCTGCTGGGTGGTTTTATAAAACAGAATTAATGCAAAGCCCTTTCGGAATAAATTATGAAACGGTGTATAGTGGTGGACTGAAATAAATGCAGCTACAATTTCCACACATAATGTGTTTAGACCTATCTTTTACCATGAAGCCAAATCAGAGGGGAAAGGAAGCCCAATTGGACACATTATGCATTTTGCTGCCAAAGGCCTTTTGCCTATGGGCTTGCACTGGAAGAAAAAAAAAGCGTTATATGGTAACTTTTAAAGTGGAATTAACATGCTCACAGGCTGGCACAAACCTCATAGGTCTTCTTTTTCTAGCAACTATCACTGAACCTATTGAGCTGGATATATTTATAAAAATATAGGCTATTTAAGATCTTCCAGTTTATAAGTTAAACTGAACTGAATGGTGGTCAGAGTATGTCTCCAAGTGTTGGTCCTGCAATTAATTGGTCATTGTTCAGGGTGTAACCACCTCTCGGCCATAGGATCTGGGTTAGGGACAAGGGTAAAGGAAAAGCAGTAGAAAATCAATCAATGTTGTGATTTTGACAGGAAAAGGTGTCTTTAGTCTTTCATTATTGTCTGTTGGTGCCACTTACTGGTTATTGAATTTCACATTCATTAGGGCTGGTTCATCTACAATCACTTTAGTCCATTTTTGTAACAACACTTATGTCAAAGCCACCATGGCGCAGTACTCATATGAATGTTTTCAGATAATGACAATTGTTGCACATTATTTTACATCCTAAGGCCGCAACACCACATACTTTACTGGACCTCCATTTGCACCAAAATGGCCTACAGTATGAATGGTATAACACTACCAGATCAAATATTAAAAGCTGTTTTTTTGTATTGTTTAATTATGTGCCGCCGAGTGCAAAAATGTCATCTTTGAGGATTGCCCTCGTCCTGATTCAAAAGGTACGTTTTTCCAGTGCACAAAAAGCTAATAAATAATTCAAGTCATTTAGATTTGGGGGCCACCAAAACCTCCATTAAGTTCCTTCAGTCTTTGATTAAGCTCTCATTGTTGCAAAAGTAATGGGCTCATGCTTCAGTCACATCACTCAGACTGTTGGGGCTGGCAGATAAGAGTGAGGGCTCATGGTGTGGAATAAGGAGAGCTTTCCTGCGCATTGGATTAATGGAGTCAACAATTCCCTGTGGCATCTCACTGATTATGCATATACGGACTCTCCCAACCCTGCAGGAAGTTCGACCACAACAGCTCAGGGCTAGCTGTTTGCCCAAAGAACACACATACCATACAACCATACATGTATATGGAACGGCCACACAATGTATATAAATGCTCGAATTTATCCTCACACAACATGAAGTGGAATGTATAGACCTTCTTTTTCTTTTTTCAGAGGATGAATCACCAAACTGACAGTCTTCCTCGGGGTCTCCGCGCCGATGACTCATCCCTCATCAAATGGTGGTGGCCCTGTAGGAGAATAACACACATATTCACACTTCCAATCGTCGCACAGCTGCTAATATAAACACACATGCTCAGAGTCGCACACAAACTTAGACCAGCCAGCCTTCCTCATTCTGGATGCTTGTCAGGGATTTCTCACTCGTCTAATGCACTGCTGGGGAGGGAAGCCCCTGGCAGACGAATATAACTGTGTGTGTGTGTGTGTGTGTGTGTGTATATATATATGAAGAGAACAGATCACATGCTGCATGTGATGACTCATACACAGGGAGAGGCAGCCCTTGCTGGTTGTTGGAAGCAGTTAGGCAGGAAACTCATCAGCTATGCACCGCTGAGCTCAAGACTCCGGCGAGATTTGGATGTCTTTCCGACTCTTCCTTGTTAACCACTGTTTGATTTGCACGTGGCTTGCAAAAATAGCCACCTTTACATGTTACACGCGGTTTCTGTTATGGAAGCGCCCCCACCCCGCTTTACAATCAGTGACTTTAACAGGCTGTTTCACACCTCATTAGCTCATTTAATACAGTGAGAGATGGATACAGATGGTTTGGAAGTAGAGCAACGACAGCACGACACAATTCTGCATGTAGTATGTTGCACTGCTCAAGCTCAAGGTGACCTATAGATGTATCTCATTAGAGAATACAGGTTTCATTTCTCTCAGTAAATATGCAAATAACACATACAGTGCATCCATCTGCATCTCATTGTAGGTTTTTATTTTTGCACATGAATGCAACAAGAAGAAGAAGTGCACACTGTTTTATTAGTGACTCTAATTCAAAGAAGATATATAACAATGTGAACTTCAAGGTCAAAATGCCAGGAGGTGCTACACCACTGGCCCTAAATTCTGGCCAAGTGTAATAATTAAAGACAGAAATTCCATATTAAATATCACTATATCCGTATGTGGAATGAGTGATGCAGTTAAGCCATATGTAACGTTAGTTCAAAGAGGGATGGAGCAGCAGGACTCTGCACATGTGTGTCCAAGTTACAAAAGATTGAGGAGATAAGCGGCCAGATGAGGCTGGCAGTGGAGATAAATGAGACAAGTGTATGCTCCCAACCATGTGCGCGTGAATGTGTGTGTGTGTGTCATAGGCGCATGAAGCGGTGCCAGAGTAGAGGCTTTGATGAAACAGCTGTAGGCAATGGCAGGAGAACGATGAGACAGTAGGTCACTCATCACAACGCCGAAACCTCTCACCTCTGGCTGTATGTGTGTGTGTGTGTGTGTGTGTGTGTGTGTGTAGGTGTACGAGAAAGTGCCCCTGTAATGGAAATCACCTGGCGTACCTGCAACAAACAAACGCATTATGCCGCCATCTTTCCCTCCTCTCCCTCATAACTTTCTCCTCCTATACCAGATTCCCCCTTCGCATCAGTCACTCATCTCCTGGTGCTGTGGATGCCGCTCGGGCTTTTTTATACGGCTGCGGGATTTTTGACATCTGGTGGCCTAGATAAGCAGGAAACGCACTGAGCTCATCGGCCCGATCTGTGGGACTAAAGGGCGATTAAAGTACATAATCTACCTGATAATGTGGAGAAACAGGCCAGATAGAGAAAAAAAGGCAGGCATCCACTTAGAAATGAGGACTACAATGTGTGGTTTAATCTGGCATGTTCAGGAACAAAAGCACAAGAGCAAAACCCTGCAATCTAAACGAATCATCTTTTTACATATGCACACCGGAAATGTATATATAGAAGTGTGTGGTCCCCGGGTGTAGTGATCGTGCACGTGCAAGGTTACTTCCGCCCCATTTTGTTCCAGCTGCCAAAAAACTGATGCGTATGAGTCATAGCCTCGTGTGAAGAATATCAGAGATCGAAGGAGGAGTGCCCCTGATGGAGAGCAAATGTGAAGAGACAGACGAGAATCCTGTGCAAGAAAAAAAAAAAAAAACAGCCTGCGACAATGCTGCTGGGTTTCCATGACAACACCAGCCCCGCTAGGATCACCAGGAACATAATGTTTTTTCGCTCTAATGAGGCAAACTGGATCATTTTGTCCATTTACCTGTGTACCTAGTAGTCTTTTTTTCTCCTGGCCTTTTAGCACACACACATACATACACATAAGGTGGGAGGTGGGTGCTTATTCGGAGGTGAGGTTATGACTGCAGCTTGGGTATTTACTTTGTGCAGTGCCGAGAAAGGTAAATTGGTTCTTTGTGCTCTGATGTGAGACTAGCTAGACAAATGTGAGAAAAAAAAAAGATTGCTTTCTCTTGACTTTAGTGATTTGCACCGGAGTGGCAGAGTCAAGGTGACCCCTAACACTACTTGGACTTCACAAACACATGAGTGGGCACGCACAGTGTCACAACACCTCTGTTTGCAACAAATGAGTGTAATCAAATCCACCACTTGACTCATAATAAAGTCTACATGTGTAATGACATTTTGGCTTAATTCAATTGATTATGAAGTGTGACCCAAAGTGAAGCACAGGACAGGCATTGAGGAAAAAAAAATCACATGATGTTTGATATTCTGTAACAGTAGCAGTGGAGAACATGTGCTGTTTGGAAAGACAGTGAGTGTGCTGTGGAGGGACAGCTTGTGCTGAGCTGCACTGCAGGTAGGTACAGTATACATATGCTCGCTTTCAGCATCCTTCCTTTTATGTGCCTTTCACAAAGAACCTGCTTCTGATACTGGATTTTTTTTTCTCATATGATATCTGAGTGATTTTAAAAATGCATGCCACCAGCAGAAACGTCTTCTCAGTTTGGCTCCATGGCCCTCTACGGCCCTCAGGTCTAATGGTGGGAGATGATCTCACCATCATGCCCACGATGCATACTGGATCATTCAATTATAGAGCAGCACAATGAATCATTCTCCTCTTCTCTGACAATCTCCTCCACAGTGCACTCATCTGACACAGCCCAACGACAGAAAATGTCCCCCTTATCATCGTAATATGGATAAACAGTGACAGTTGCCTCAGTCGGAAGGCCAGTGCAATGGCAGCAGATCAAGTGAGAGCTCATTATGAAAAAAATGACAAGCTGGAGCCTTTAAAGAGACTTTCTGAGATGCCTGTGTCCATGCAAATTCCTATGCAGCCTGGATAGGATGAAATGAACGCACTAGAGATTTGGTCCCGTGACTCCACTCAGCTGACAGGAGGGGCGAATATCTGCTTAATCTTTAGTTACTGTGTGTGTGTGTGGTGTGTGTGTACATCTCTCCTCCATCTAACTCTCTCTCTCACACACACACTCTCACTTGTCTTGTTCCACAGTAAATGCGTCAGTCATGGGTCTCCTCACTGGAGCACCATGTCATATGCTCCCCTCCCCCAGTCACCATGCTCTTTTTTCCTCTCTGCTCTCTCTCCATTTTTGGACATTTTAAAAGGATGCTGAGGAGAGAAAAAAGACATGAGAAATAAAATGGTGGCTCTCGAAGCAAAGTTGTGTTTCTTAGGATTAGTGGGATTTTGTGTCGATCCACAAAGAGTCTGGAGATAACAGGTCAGCGTTGAAGATCTTACATGTTTTGAAAGTGTTATTTTCATAGAGATAGTCTTTCTTTCTTTCAATCATCTTGGGATGCATGCAAGTTCATTACGGCGCTGTATATTGGCAGAAGACTGTAAAGAATTACAACACCCTAATGAGAATAATAGACATCTCACCATAGGTCTGCAGATCTGATCGCTTTACAAACTGGCTGGACTTCATCTCTCTCACTTATTCCCAAGCCTGTGGTGCTGTACTTCTGGGAGACTACCCAAAGAAAAGGAACAGATTCAGTTAGGAAAACGCAAACCTCATGGAGGCAACTCGAAGTTCATTTAACACTGTATATTTGACGAGCAGTTGCGTATTTGAAAAACAATCTGCCTTAAGCTGCTGTGTCAACAAGCTGAACGAGAGCAGCAGGGTGCAACATTTCATCTCCCTCTTTACTCTGTGAGGGTTACTTTCCTGGTCATTTTTCTTTTCTTGTTAAAACATCAGTCCAAACCAGCAGGACTGCAATCCCCTCAATCCCTTTAAATGATTGACTCAGCCCAAGGCCAGATCTTCTAGCAGGGCTTCCTTGGTGCACACCCTGAGGCAGAGGCCTACCAGTGCAAAAAGGTAATATAAAGATAAGACAGTTCTAGCTCCTTTTAACAGATTCACTATTTTGCAATTAGATTTAAAACAATATGCATGAAGACTCATAAGAGACCATTTCTTATTGAGGGTGCAACATTTGAAGGTAGATGTTGATTTTTAAGTCTTGGAAATATTTTGGCCCCATTTTATTTGTCTGAGGTCTTGCAGCCTGACACTCCAGCCATAGCTTAGAAGAAGGACCTACCACTTCATCCTTGATACCTACCTTTCCACTTGTTTAAGAGAGATACCTTGACTTTAATCTTAGTTTTATTAGCTCAACTAATTCATTTGTTGATCTTGCTTTATTATATTTATCATTGCTGTATTTTATTCCTTGTGTAGGACAAATGACTCTATTTCTCTTTGTTTTATGTCTGTATGACTTATATAGGACTTTGCTCGACTCAGATTGAATTACAATTCCACACTTCCCACCCCTCTTTTCAGGAGCATGTGAACAGCTATTGCACCCTCAGGAGACATGCTATGAATATGAAATGAAGTTAGATGTGAATTCAAAAATGACTCCATTCCCTTTATGGGGCCTTAAATATCATCCAAGTAAATTCCAACTTAGACAAATAATTGATAACCACTTTATCCATCAATATTTTACACAGTGCAACTTTAATTATTTCTAACTTAGCAGGTTTTGTTTCCTCCGTGGAGATAATGTCAAGCCTTCACTGCTGATGCGTAAAAGCACTGGATGGTTGTCACTCCAGAGACTCGGGACTCACGGGGCTTTAATTGAGCAACATCCTGTTTCCCTCCATTAACCGTGCGGATATGAAGCGTTGACTAGCTGAACTGGAGTTCTCTCATGCGGCCAAGGCCCCTGTTATTACACAAGTGCTGGCCTTCTGCCACGTTACACAACTCAGAGAATAGGTGAACCCAGAAGAACAGCCTTAACCTGGAGTCCCTTTTGTGTGGCTCCACTAAGAGAAGTCAAGGTGCATAGCTCTGGTATTTACTGTCAGGTGGACTATATGACAACTTTTTTCCTTCACTAATGGTACATGTTTTGGCAGCCTGTTGAGCCCCGGTGGCAGTGTTCATGTAGTGTGTGTGCAGTAGTAAAGTGCACCGACCTGCCTATGCTGATCTCTGCGTGTGTTTCCTGTGTGAGAATGCCTGCAGTATATGCTACAAGTGCGAGTAATAACTGTGTAGGTTTAGGAGGTAGAGGAATAAAATGGGAGAGACAGACTGAGGCAGAGAGCTAGGGCATATCTGAGGGGGATCAAAACCTAAACCACAGGATATTTCTGACCTTGAGGGTGAGCGGGTAAAGCAGGGAGGGGGACCGGGGGTAACGAGAGGAGGGGGCGCTCAACAAAGAGATGGAGCGAAGAGCCGAGTCTTTGGAAAGCCTCCAGAATCCTCCGCTCAACCCAACCATAAAATTCCAACTGCAGCCGCAAAACCAGTGTGTGGACTGACAAGAGCGCCTTCTGCCCACAATGGCCCTAAGTGTGTACCTCTGTGTGTGCAAAAGTGCACTTTTACCTCCGTGTGTGCCATGTGTGATTAAAGGGTCCGAGAAGAGCAGGCCAGGAGGCAGACGAGTGACGCAATCCACGGAAGTGAAGGAGAGGACACAAGGGCGGCAGGAAGGAAAGAAAGGAAGGATGGGAGGGAGTAAGGGAGGGAGGGAAGGAGGAATTGTTGCTTCTGGGGATCCAGCTCTCCAGGAATGTGCTGACAGTCTTGTCCCACTCCCAGACTGTGCTGGGAGAGAGAGTGATGCATTCTGGGAATCTCTCTGTAGGTGAGCTGACACCACCTGTTTTACAAATGGAGGAAGAAAATCACACATTATAAAAAGGGACAGACTGAGAGAGAGTCAGTAGCACTAAATTTCACTGTTTCCATGTTGTTCATTCTTGTTTCCACAAGGCTCGAGGCGTGAGTCCGCCCTCGTAGCAGCAGCAGCAACAGTAGAAATCTATTTTGGTGCGAGCTACACATTGTCCACGAGCACCCACACAAGCTCTGTGGGTAAGGTGATTGGTAAGCCTGGACAAATAGGCTATTTATGAGCATTGCAAGAGTGGGAGCTTGTCCTTGAGCTGGTTTGTCTGCCGTCTGAAGTGCTAAGTGCTGTATACAGTTACAATAGATAGAACATTCACAAGGACGAGTGAAGGTGGAGCGGGTGGAGGAGGAGGAGGGGGTGGAGGGGTGTGAAAGAGCACTGGGAATAGACAGGGTGAGTCAATGGCCATTTGGAAAGTAATTTCATCTCTGAATGCTGTATATCTTTTCATCAATGAGAGGCAGCCACAAGAAGAAAAACATCACCGTTCAGTGAATTGGAGATGATTCAGGAAAGAGATCAAATACCATTTACTTTTTTTACTTTGCAATGTATGTCAAGTTGTTTTCAAGTTTGTCCGCTTACGTGCAAAGCTCAATCTTTCTGGCAAAACCGAGGCCAAGAAAGAGTGAATTTACTACATTGTGGCACCAAGTCTTTTGCAATTTTGGTGAATCATCGGCTGTCTATGTCCCGATCCTAATTTGAGGTTTCAGAGCTTTAGCTTTATTCTGGACAGAATGCATGTGGTATGGCACTGAGCCACTTATAAAGGATAGGAGGAGAGGGGAGAGAATGGAGGGGGAAGAAGTAAGTCAGGTCTGGATTGCTCTGTGTATCCTGGCAATAGAATTTTAGCCAAACATGTATAGTTTAAATCACAGCACATTTCTTTACTTTTCATGTCAACATATAATCAACACCTTTTTTCAATCCAAGTTCACTGGCTGGAGCAAAAGGACAAGTCACTATGGAATATTGAGTTGGACTGGTTTGTTCGGTTGGTTTGGCATCACTTGTGTGGTTATTTGGGCAAGCACAAAGAGAATACTGTGGTTTTTCTTGGACCAGCACCATCCGCTCTTCCATGTAACGTTCTAGCTGTGATTACCATCACTTGTTCAATTCCTCTGTTGGGATTATGAGTCAGCCCTGTTAAGGAGCTGAAGAGGGGTCCTGCAAGGACATAGACTAACCCTCTCTGCATCCAAATGAAAGTGTTTATGGAGCTGCAGTACACAAACCAAGCACAGACACCAATACTGAATTCTACACTGTGTTCTCCCTCGCATCAAATTAAAATCCTCCTCGGTCTTGACATTTGCATTTTCTCTCATACAGTGTACATTTTGTGATGTGTTTGTGTGGAATGTCAGCACCGGTATTTTGGTCGTGTGGAGGAGTCTACCCAAAGCAAAGCAAACATGAAGCCATTTCAGCAGAATGTTTGCTGAGTCCATCACCTTTCAGTGAGCAACTGCACTACAGCCTTCGGAATGACAACTTGATGATGTATCCATGGGAGTTTAATTTGTTACTAGACGACTCGGAGGAGCAGCTGGCTACCATGTACAACATCTGCACCCTTGACATGAGTTAAACAACATCCAGTTTGTCTGTCCTCAGCTCATCTGCGTGCCTACGAGTGATGCTCCCCGGAGTAATTTGAGAAGTCAGTTAATATCAGCACTGAAACTATATTAAAACGGCATATTTCTGAGATGAGTGTTTGACCTTTTCTTGTTTCTGTGATGCTGCAGATGTTCATCCTCTTGATTACATGTGTCAGCCAGCGATGACATGTAGAAACCCATGTAGAAAGCCTTCGTTTCCATGCCACTATATCTTCATTCTGACAAACCTTCCTGTGAGAATAACAAAAACCACAAACACTTACCTCAGTTAAGTCTGACTTTTACCACTGACATTGCTCTGAATATCTGCAGTATTCAGCAGTATATTGGCCCAATTATTGTTCAGTTACAGATGACTGTCTAATTTGTCAACAAAATATGACGGTAATCAACAATTTACTGTTACAAGTAGTTGTGAATACTGTAATGGAGGTTATATTCTAAGACACACGAACACACTGTACCATTTCAAAGCTATTGTCTGCTCGGCCTTGGTCCAGAGAACAGCATGAGTCACCGGAACTGCACAGATTGCTAGCTTGCAGAATTCATTAAGACAAATGAAAGGTATATGGATTTCCTGTGGAACTAAAAAAAAACTACCCCCTAGTGAATTTTAAAGTAGCTTTCCAGACCCCTTTGGAATGACATGTCCTTTTCAACTCTTAATATATGGGTTATTTGCTGTTTAAATACACATTTTCTTTCAGTTTGTTGGCTTGCATTGTTTTGCATTCATTATTCACCTACAACAGTGCAGACTTGTAGGCTGGTCTTCACTAGATAGATAATAAAGCCCAATTGAAGAGCTTCAACATAGCCCAGGCTTGTACAGGGTTTTCATAGATTCTTCTCCCACAATGTCACTTTAAAACATGGAGGTGAGGGTTTCTTTTAAACTGGAGTAAACCTGAATTTACTTTGAATTAAAGTGATGTATGTCTGATCAGTCACATAACAAAGAGAATTCATTGACAAAAGACCAGACTTAAATGTTACAGCACCTTTTTAGACAGTCATTTAAGCGGCGTCTAACAGTCTATTTACCAATAGCGCCCTCAAGCGTATTAAAGTCGCTACTGCAACGAATAATGGTCAGTCCTAAGTTAGCCGGCTAACCCATTTAAGTCATTGAAAATAATGGTAACCGTTTTGTAGAAATGTAAAAAAAAATGCGCATTCATATTAGCCTACAATACGTGTAACTACTCTCATAATCCAAAAGCAATGTCGTTTTGCTTACTGTTTCAGGATAACAGGTTTGTTTCATTTTTGGGGTACATATTATCTACAAACGAGTGACCGGTGAGTATAACTGATCTAGGAACAGTAAATATGTTTCAATAGATCAAAACAAGTCGCCGGAACTGATCTAGTATCCGCGGTCTTCACACCGGAAGTCGCGCGACGCAAAGACTGGCGCCGCGGAGCGACTTCTACAGGAAATACTCCTCCGCTGCAGATTGTGAAGGCTGCCATTTTACCAGGCTTACGGTAAGGAAACTTCACTTCGCCCTTTGTGCAGTCGGCCCACCTCTTAGCCACCTGTAGACATTCACCCAGAAAGTGACAAATGTCAACCCCCTTTTTAATACATTTTTGTTTTCTGTGCCATAGTTAGCATACATATCAAGCTAAAACTCGTGTGTGCGCTGTTGGCAGCTGGGTTAGTTAGCTAGAGAGAATACGAATAGCAAAATAATAAAGTGTTCAGCATCACAATGCAGAGCTGTTGGATCTGTGACAGAAACGTTTTATTTTTACTTACCTATTAATCCTTCGCAGCTTAAAGGAACAATGGGAGTCAAAGAGGTCCAGCTGACGTCTAAGTCTCACCTCGATAACATCCTGGGCTCGGTGAATGAGCTCAGGCTCCAGGGCCACCTGAGTGATGTCACTGTGAAGGTGGATTACCAGGGAGAGGTGCAGGAGTTTCAGGCCCACCAACTGATGCTGGCAGCCTCTAGTGGCTACTTTAAAAGCACCATCCTTTCTGGACACGGGGCACAGGACAAATTACTGCTCACAAACATGCACTCTTCTGATTTCTCCAAGTTCCTGGAGTTTGTGTATACAGGGAAGGTCCAAGTTAACCGGAAAAAGATTGGTGACGTTCAAGCCATTGCACAGTTTTTGGACTGCAAGGATCTTTTAGAAGTTTGTCAAGAGACAATGAGTGCTGGGGTCCTCCAAAAACGTAAAAGATCTGCTGATGAAAAGCCAGATGGAGCAAAGCCTACCAGGAGGTCCAAGAGAAAGAAGTCAAAACTCAGTAGCCATAAAGCACTGCATTCATCACAAGACACTGATTTTAGTTCAAAGCAATTGAAAACAGCAAATAAGGTAAAAGGTAAAACAGTAAAAGGCAAAAAACTTAAACTTGAAATAGAGCAGAAATCTGTAAAAAATACAACACAAATTTCACAAGTCCCATATAACAACAAAGAGGTGAATAGAGACAATGGGCTAGAGACCGAACTTCAGGACGGACACAAGTCAAAGGACACACTTCCATCAGATGATGAAGAATGGCACCTGAAGGACAGTCTTGATAATGAGTCTGAGGACTCCTTTTTCTTGGCCTGTAATAGAGAGGAGGACGAGGATGACAACCAGGAAGAGGAGACATTTAAAAGAACATCTAAAGCTCAGTTTGAGTGTAACAAGTGCCAGCGAACCTTTCACTATGAGAAGAGCTATTTGAAACACATCAAGTAGGAAATCCTCTTTAGATTTTAATTGTACATTTTCTGTTGTATATATTTTCTATTGTATTAAATGTTCTCATGCCTCCCTGCTACTAGGACATTTTTCAGTAGCCCTTTGTTCTTGTGCACTTTAATTTGTGTACGACCTTTTGTAATTTAAGCTACACATATGTCACTCTGCTTAATTCTTTTTTTTTACTGCTCTTATTACCCAGCACCTACCATGGGGTGAAAGCTGATGTTATCTATCGCTGTGACACATGCCAGCATACTTTTGCCAACCGCAGCAACCTCAAGACCCATGAAAAGCATGTCCACAGCAGTGAGAGGCTGTTTTCCTGCAGCACCTGCGCTAAGACCTTCAAACGGAAAAAGGACGTTGTTCGGCATCAAAGAATGGTCTGTTCGTTCATAAAAAGTATATTATACAAAACTAAATAACTATGCCAGGGTATTAAGAATATATACAAACACAAGATTTGTCCTATTTACATTTCTGCTTATGTCCAGGTACATGAGCGCAATAATCAGCTAAATGTCTGCACTGTCTGTGGAAAATCACTGAGCTGCAAAGCTGCCTTGTTGCTGCACGAGAGGATCCACACAGGAACGAAGCCCTTTGAGTGCCCTGTGTGTGGGGCCAAATTTACCCAGAAAGCTGCTCTTAAAATGCACTCCAGGTAATGAGCACACTCGTATAATTTGGACCAAAAAGTCCAGTCGTTTTCAGTTCGTTCTAGAAAAATAGGCATGTGTTTTCTCATGGGCAGGACTCATACAGGAGAGAAGCCATTTGCCTGTGACAAGTGTGATGCACGGTTTACTCAGAAGCACATGTTATCTTATCATGAAAGGATACATACAGGTGATATACAGTTTTTCGGCTTGTTATATTTTTAGGGTCCTTAATGACGGCTCTGTTGAAAGGCTGTTTTTTGCTTCTTCATCTTTTATCAGGAGAAAAACCCTTCATGTGTGAAGCCTGCGGAAAAAGCTTTTCTTCAAGAGAATATCTGAGACACCATTCGAACATCCACACTGGGATCAAGCCATTTAAGTGTGAACACTGTGATCGAGGCTTCGCACAGAGAAACTCCCTCAACCAGCATTTAAAAATACACACAGGTATGTTATAAGCAATCCGATACAACATTTACTCATGTCACAACTCATGTTTCCTGTTTTATACTTTGTGTTTTGTATTCCAAGGTGAACGTCCTTACAGCTGTTCGCTCTGTGAAAAACACTTCACCCAGTTAAATGCCCTCCAGAGACACCAGCGTATTCACACAGGAGAAAAGCCATTTATGTGTGGACTGTGTAATCGCACTTTCACAGACAAGTCCACTCTTCGGAGGCACACTGCGGTAAACTATGCTTTATTTATTAAGCCTTTACAGTAAGAAAGTCTATCACCACTAATAAGACGATAGTAATACTTTCTCTTCTAAATTTCAGACTCATGCTTCCGATGCTCCGTGGAAGTCTTACTTGGTGGTGCTGGAGGGAAATGTAGAAGACAAAATAAACCAAACCATACCAAAGAGTAAGAACCCGAAAGCTGAACCTGGGGAGAAGAAAAGCAAGAAAACTAGCGCTGCTGTCCATGGTGATCCTAATAAAACCCAGTCTGATCCCATCGAGGGGTCAGCTGAGCCAGTTGTTGTCCCGTCTGATTGGGCCAGTCACGGAGCCACTGCAGTGGTCAGTCATGCTGTGCTGGGTGGGATCACTGTCATCCACACAGAGCTACCACCTGGGACACAGCTTCAGCCCATCGTAGCCACTGACGGCACAGGGGCCAGTGTACTTGCCCTGGACAGTTCCGGCATCACCGTCCCGTTCTCCATAGCTGCATCTGTGGCTCAGTCCATCCCTTTGTCGTCTGAAGCCTCCAACTCCTCCGTGTCTCTATCCACCGTTTCTGTCTCTGACGGTACACTGGCAATAGTCTCGGAAAGCCCGTCTGTCCTGGAGGAGGCGGCTTCACAGACTATCTTAGCTCCAGATTCAAAGACGGAAGCTTCTGAAGTAGATCCTGATATTCAGACTGTTATTGTCACTGAAACAAGTTGCGAAATTCAGGAAATGGATGAATTGAATCAGAGTGATGCACAGAAAGCAACAGAAACTTGAGATGCTTTGTTGAAGGATATAATGTATAATTTTGTAGGTGAATGATTGAATTTTTGGAGTTTTGTTCTTTGTAATTTTACATGTTTAAGTGGCATCTGTTGTTTTTCGGCTTAACCAACTTTCATTTTGACGTTTTTATCCTTTGTCAATCTTGCATCTGAGCTTCTGTAGTGTGAAGTATTGTGTATACCAGTAATATTCTCAAAGTCCAATTTTATATGCTATAGGGCAATAGCTGTACAGATGAGTCAAGCTGGGATATAGTAACTTTAATGTCCCTTCGCACAAGCATACAGAATACATAATAAAACCATTCCCATCTCGATACAGAGGGCATCTTACCCTTTTGTAAAAACTTTGGTCTTGCTCACAACCGTGAATGTGACACAATTCTACACTACACAACAACATGCTGAGTGACTGGCCTTTTGGAAGGTGCCCTGTGGCGGTAAACCTTAAGGGATGATTTCACAAGACAACACATCACAACATGGATGACTAATTAGACACATTTGCCCAAGATTACCACCGAGGGCTTTAAGGAGATAGGGTTTCCCTTTTATAGTGCATTTCAAAAATACAGTATTTTCCCAAAGTCAAACTATGAATCACAGCATACAAATTCAAACATTCAAAACACATGACCTAATACTAAATAATACGAAATAATCCAAAGTAATAAAACCTTTCATATTTATGATTCACCCCAGTGACTTAGTACAAATGTTTTAACAGTCTTCACATGGTGCATAACCGTGACCCTCACAGAGAAGAGTCGCTCCGCTCGGTATCTGTACATTCTAAAAACAAATCAATAAATACATGTTGAAAATATTTTCTACAAAAAGTGAATCATTTAAATAATTAACTAAACAAAACAAGCCGAATCTATGAAACAACTGTAGAAAACATGCAATGCTTGTTCGTGATACTACTGTCGTTACATTTTGAAATCCCCCATGAAGGATTTCAGCATAAAAGGTCTGCAGCAATCCCCTAGACAGAGGTAAGGGCAAGCGGATTTACATTCTGACTAGATTCAAATTTGCCCAGAAAGAAAGCAGAGGATAGTACAGCAGTGAGCAGTGGAAAATTTCAAATCAATTACAGGTGCACTCCTCTCCCAAGTGTTACGCACAGTGAGGTGAGCAGAAGGATATGTGGAAATCTGGGTGTAAAAACATGCATGATGGACGGGCCGGAGTTCATTTTAGATCTCCTTCATCGCCCTGAATGGTCTTCTTGATACGCAGCAGGAGGGTCGTGTGCCACTGGTCCAAACGTGAGATTGAGTCAAACTCTTTGACCTGAAGAGAAATGAGGGGAACAGATTTTTTTTAATCTTCTTCGGTGGAAACTGTAGTATCTGAAGGTCAAGTTTCATGCAATTACTGAACCAGAATGAAGAATCCAGGCTTGTGCTTTCAACACACAAGGGATCCAAACAAACTGAGGAGCACAAACTGAGAATGACTTTGAACTACAAAGCATATACTAGACTTACTGCCTCTGTGAAAGCCTCGCTGTTCTGTTCCTCGTGGGCCTCGAGAAGTTTCTGTTTTAACAAAAAAACGTCGGTTGCTGAATAAAATAACACGGGAAATAAAGAAGCCTTCAGGATCTTTAGAACTTAGCGAAACAATACCTTCAACAATTTGCATTCTCTTGAGTCTGAAAAAGCAGGGAACATCTCCTCGTATTTCTCAACTGCAATCTGTGGGGACAGACAATTTCAAAATTCTAGCTCCTGTGTTACATCCTCAGACTGGAGAGGTAATAATCAACTTGCCTTAGCATTGAGCTCATCCACTATAAAGTGACAGAGAGAAGCTTTGAAGAAATATTCTTTAGCGCTGTATTTCAGAAGTGGGTTGTCCATTACGTTGGCCCCAACCTGTGTACAATAAAATCAAATAAATGTATTCAAATAAATCATATAAATAAAAATAATACTAAATCACACCAACTCCCACCTGTTCATAGATCTCAATAGCTTTCTGGTACTGCTCCAACTGAGCGCAGTAAGCTCCGACCTTTAGCAGACACTTGTTGGCAGAACTAAAAAAAAACAAACAAAAAAACCCACAAATACTTGGTAATACAGAGTATCCTTTAGATTTTAAGAAATAAGTCTTCAAACAAATAAACTTTAGAAATTCAGATAAATGTTAAAATGTTAAGAATGTCTGAAAAATTGGTATTTTAGCTCAAAATATCCCTTTTAGGTGAGTCAGTTAAATTGCTTTTGTGCTCATAATGTTTGTGTATCCTTGTTAATGTCATCCGTGCCATACCTGTTGGATTCTTCTCCTTTGTAGTAGTCTGCCGCTTGTTCATAGTGTGCAATGGCCTACAGTAAAAACAAACAGTACAGCATTACATGATAATTCTATGATTATAAAAATTTATAAAAAGTTTCAAAAGGCACAGTAATATTCCCACAAACCTTTTCAATGTCCACCAGTTCAGACTCATAGATCTCTGCAATACTGATGTGGTGTTTGGCTGCAATGGTGAATCTTCCCTGAAAAAAGGACAAAAAGGGGGAATCATTACTATTTGAATCTAAAATGACATTACAATTTTAACTAAGGGGTTCAGTTACAACCCAAGAAGTAGTCTGATGCTAATGTAAGTAAGAAGACTCAGGGCAATAATGTGCATGGTTTGGTTGTTTTTAACTTTTTATCACATACACAAAGAGATACACTGTGAAAGTATGAGGAAAAAATAGAAATTGAATGAAGGTGTCACAATGGAACAAAATATAAAGGCAACAATACAGCTGTGGGCTACACCAGAAGACTTTCTACATGAATCTTACCATGTCTGTGTATATATCGATGGCAGCATTTAAACACTTGATTGCCTCTTTTAGCAGCGTAAAGGAAAAGGAGAAGACACCAAAGTCGTTTGTTATACAAAAAAAAACCCTTCTCATGCTTCTTTGTCAGTGTATGTGGTATGAAAATAAACGGAGCCAAATGTATTTAAGTGTGTGTAAAAAATGTTTAAGTACTTGAGATATGGTCTTACCATTAGGGTCAGACTTCTTATAAGCATTTCCTGCATCAATGAAACTGGTGGCACAGTCGTGTTTGTTCTGCAGCTGCATATGAAGACGCGCAGCTTTGCAAAATGCACCTCCAGCCGCTGGAAAATAAAAATAAAAATACAGAGCTCACAAACTTCCACGTCCTAACCTTTGCATTTAGCTTACACTTTGATATATGCACATAATGCCAACTTTTTAGTTGTGGCACCTTCACGGATGCTGGCTTTGCACTTACGGTGCCAAGAAGCAGCACATATTCCTACAGCCTCTCCTACTGACTAAAATTTGCAAGAATTACACGGAGTAAAAACGCCATGCGCACCATTCCAATTCTTGGCCATCTTGAACATGTTGGCAGCTCTGCAGTACATCTCACAGGCCTCTTCAACTTTGTGATGTCCTCTAGATAAATAGAAAAAAAATGAAGAGGTTATTTGGAGTCTGTAGAAGTGTCATTCAATCATAACATAATTACATCATGCTAAGTCAGCTGAAGAATTTAATGTAAGGCCTGCCCAGCATCATTACTAGCATCTATCATTAGGAATTTAATAAGCATAAAAGGGAAAACAGAGTGAGAGTTTTGGATGGGTAAAATAACCACCAAATAAGAAATGAAGATTAAACGACCTGGAATTTGTTCAGATTACATTGTAGAATACACGGTTACAGCTTAAAAACAACATGTCTGCCTTTGTGAATAAGTTGTCATGGGTTTGAACAGATATAATAGGAAAAGGGGCCATGAAAAAACCAAACCAAAAAAACATAAAAGCACTGAATGGGTTTGATTGGATTTAAATATAACATAACGCTTCAGTGGCTTGTGTATATAGCATTAATGAATGTAAAATAAATCGTAATAATACAAAAGAAAGTAGCAAAATTTGCGTAGTTTAGCCCCTGATGTGTTTTGCTCACTTGTTTACACAGATGCTAAAGGCTAACATGGCTAACCTGTTTGTACGCACGTGAGCAAAAACTAAATGCCCTGTGTCGTTTTGTGTGGGTTTAAATACACTTGAAACAGGCTCCGTGCCAACTTTGCAGCTGACAGTGACGCCTGCTAGCTGTTTATCCTTTGGTGCAGTGCTGTCTTACCCTCCAAACATTCCTCCTAAAAAAGACCCAGAAGATTTGACTTTCTTGTCAGCGTCGGCCATTAGCTGAATCGCTTCCTTCTCTTTACCGGAGTTGTCCATTTTTATATTTTTTGTCTCGTATTTGAACTTAAGAGAAGCAGAAACGTCCGCAGAGGGTATGTACAGTGAGGATTACAGTCGATGGGTTTACTTAGTGTAGGCGTGTTTCGGCTGTAGCTTAACTGGACACCGAAGTGCAGTCTGGGAGTTTGAGTTCTCCAAAGCATGCGCCCGTATAACTACAGCGCAAAGTGAAACTACATTTCCCAGTGAAACTAGAATTTGTTTTTTTAATGACTGTTGCGTAATAAAAAACAATTAAGTGGAAAATACTTTTATTTTGTAATTGTCTGCTGGTATGATTAAAATGTAAATAAACTGAAATGAATGATAGCGTGTTGGTGGTATCTATAGCTGTACTTTATTGTAACAGCAGAGGGCGTAAAAACACTAGACTTTTTTATGAACGAGTGCCACGTCAACATCCTCATTGGCCCCGCTGACCTCTATGGTGTGATCCTGAATGTTTCGTCAACAATCAGATTTAACAGATGTAATCAGAAATATGAATATGCTGCCAACAAAACTATACAAACGTATTTTACATATTGTTGCTGGGGTATTAAGGATAGGACAACACCAGGGACCAGACACCCTCTTTAACTGTCTGTTAAATATTGCTACCACAGGACAAGTTCAACAAGTCCACATAACATCAGCCAAGACATTGACTTTGAGTCAAAATATTGGTCTACTGGGTTTGCCTATTTAACAAATCATTTACTCAGTGTTGCTTTTATTTGCAGACTAATCACATCTTGTTTGCCAAATGGCTTATATTGTTACTTCCCCAGAAAGCTTTATCTACACTTGTAAAAGCCAGAAGTGATAATAAAAATAAAAATGAGCAAATGCTGTTCTTCAAAATGTTACAAAACCCCAGAGGCAAATTTTCATGGCCTTTAGATAACTTGATGGACAAGTAAAGGACAACATAAGCAAAGGGTTTACGTTTTATTTACATTATCATTTTGACTGCTGTTCCTTAATGGCAGTAATTGTTACATACATTCTCACATCCATCAAGGTTATTTATACAAGTATACAGAGCATGCAATACTCACTCATTCCATTTCGTAGCAGAATCTGTGCGATTATGACATAATAAAGAACGTATTTACATAAGTTTGCTGGAGATTTAACCTTTGCACTGCTATTGATTTTTTCTAGACTGAAAATTTGCTTTAATTCAAGTGTATTTCCACAGACATATTGCCTGTCATGCAAAAGTAAATGCACGGTAAATCTAAGTGAAGCATGTGAAGCTGAATTCTGAGTTGAAGCATTCAGGTCTAGTACAGTGTGAGATGAAATGTATTACAGACTACAGTCAATGTACAGAAAGTTCCCTCTTTAAGGCTGTGGTATGACAATAAATTAATTAAAACATTCAGCAGTAATTCAAATCAGGTAGTTAACGTGTAATTGCAAGTGTGTGTATATATATAGAATGCAATAAACTTGTAGCTGTGATAGTTAAAATCTACTCCTGACAGTGGTATTTAAAGGGATAAAACGAGTGT
Source organism: Rhyacichthys aspro (assembly GCA_036850595.1). Classification (NCBI taxonomy): domain Eukaryota; kingdom Metazoa; phylum Chordata; class Actinopteri; order Gobiiformes; family Rhyacichthyidae; genus Rhyacichthys; species Rhyacichthys aspro. The sequence continues at coordinate 12,365,497 of CM072170.1, read as the reverse complement.
TTTCAAAACAGAAATGTCTCATACTATTCCTACAGAACGTTTCCACAAAGAGGTAATCCTTCAATGGCAACCTGCAGTGTCATCCATGCACCTCTTCCTATGTCATGTACAACACACATTTCAGTCAAAAATAGATACGGTGCATGTATTTTCAATTTGGTATAATGCTTTAGAAGACAACACTTACGGTAATGGCTAAATGCACAAAATCAGTCCTTTTGTTTGAAACTTTGACATACAACCCTGTTTGAATCTACACATGAGCAACAAACGCAATGCATTTTTAGCACTTTGACTATGAATAAATGCAGCACATTGGCTAAATAAATATCAACCAAAAAGCACCTGCCTGCCACTGTTTCACAATGATGGAGGCCTTTAAAATTGTTTCCTGCTTAGCATGATCATTCTCAAATAAATAAAGAATACATTGTGCATCCCAGCCCCAGTGACACTTGGCTAAAAATCAGTGAGACTAGAGGACAGCAAACATATTGTGAAGAGTGGAGATGGACCTCCTGAGTGTATTTGTGCATGATCAGGTCTAGTGGTCCAACTTTTAGGAGGAACTGAGGCCAGAGTCGGACTCGGCGCTGCCAGCACGGGCCTTGGAGGCACTGCACAGAGCCACGGAGCAAGGGATGGAGTAGCATGAGCAAGTGGAGCTTTTCAAAGTCTCTTCTGTAATCACTTCCTGAAGAGAGTGCTGCTCCTCTACTTGGAAGATGTTTGGCTGCTCTATTTGGTCCTCACCAATTCTACAAGAAAAGAAAAAGCAGTTAGATTGGAATTTGCATGTACTTTGTTTAATATACAAAAATAAAGATACAAAACAAAACCAAAGAATCTTGGCAAGATGCAACATGTATGTACATAACATGAAAATCAGGCCAAAATGGGAATTGCACTAGTAAATACTTTTGAACTGTGAAAGAGAAGCATGTTATGAAGAAGACTAGTCGTTTAGCAAATCTGCTTGAAGGATAAGCCTTGCTTAATCTCATTAGGTAGACTCAAGAGAAAACATGTTGGATAATCGCAGTAATGTCACATGACTAACATATACAAACATACACAAGGCCCTTCCTTTAAGTCAGAGCAATGCTGTTTAAACAAGTTTGACATGTTAGGACTACAGGACTGATCAAACCAAAAAAGGGGGTTATCAATGGGCAGAATAAGTAAGGCCATTATATAGTGACAGAAATAGGTGAGAGGCTTACAATCCATTTTAGTTTTCAACAATCCACAGTGTGAATGTAGTAAAACCGCCATACCAAGTAAATACAGCAGTGGACTTCTCAAGGCATACATTTCAGTTAATAAATAAAGGAAAACATGTTCATCAAGTCTCATGCAGGCCATTCACTAGTTAAACCTGTTTTTACAACAAAGTACAAGGTGCACACCAAGCATTTGATGTTTTTTTAAAATCACATACCAAACCAAACCAAAAAGCATGAACAAGGATACCAGCCTAAAATTATATGCAGGGCAGTTGACCAATTAGTGTCAAACAGAAAAACCTTTACAAAATGAACAAATATGATCATTGTCATAAAACCTGTCTCACAAAGCAAGTGTTAAGTAAGAACTCAACCGTCTTGCATCAATAAGTAGGAACATATTTGTTTCTGCTGCATTAGAATTTGGGCTTTCAGGCAATGACTGAGAAGATGCCTAAATACAACCAAGGAGTATGAAGTGAGTAGGGAATAAAATGCACAGTCAACAACCAGAGAGACATTACGGGAATCTGGAGAGCTTGAGTCAAAATATGCCACCAAGCAATCACAAATTCTGTAAGGAAAAGGTACAGTTGTGATAACAGGCTTAAAAAAAATACTCAGAGGCACAACATGAAGTCTGCGGCAGGATCCATGGGTTAATGTGCAGTTCAACGTCTCAAGTCTAGACTGAGTGCTATGTCAAAAATGTAGAGCAAATGTCAAAGTCAAGGGAATGGGAACTGAAACAGCTGAACAGATGGCCTCTCGGAAAACTCATGACACAGACAAGAAACAACTGTGTCCAATCTCAAAACTAAATGACGTTTTATGTAACAGAACTTTTGTGGACTGTGATCAAACTCTGGACAGTGAATAATCAAACGTTCTCATCAGCAGCTCTGATAGATGCCAAGTGATTAACCTGCATGTTAATGATCATTACATAACCTAAAACCCGCTGTTCCAAGTTCTGTATTCTGTGGCATGACACGGCCTTTGTTCCAGGATAATTACAGCTATTAAAGAATTATTCTTATAAGTGGCCTAATTTGACCGTTCTTAGTTTGTACAAAAATGGCATAATAACACTTCCACTTAAACTTCTCTCTTAACATTAACAATAAACCATCTGCAAATACGACATACTGAAACAAAACAGACTGGTAAATGTGCCAACGTGACCCACCTGTCATATATCAGCCCGTCGATTCCCCTCTCTCTCAGCCTCCTCCTGTTCTCGTGGTCGTTATTGTCGTCACCCCAGCTGAACACAACCAAGCCTTTGGATTGGGCCTCTTCAATGTAATTTAAGTGCTTTAGTAGTTCTTCGGTGTGGGCGCTAATTCCCTAAAGGCACAAAGAAACATTTCAGAAGGTCAGTTTATGAGCACTGCGGACAAACTGCCCCAGTTGTTCTGTGTTGGCAAAAGCTATGCTAAAAAGTAATCAATGCTCACCAGAATGTTCTCGCTCTGGGCAAAGCTTATAGCGATCTGCGTGGTCTGGCAGCGGATATCCATCATCTCTGGATATTTTACACAAATTCCCTGAGTCAGAAAGAGGATTGGATACTTGTTTTGCTTGTTACGCACCCTGAAAAACAAAAATACATGTCAACTATTAGTAATGAATACTGTGCGAATGTTTAAATCTAGTTTTACATAAGGAATAAATAGTAACTTACATGGTACAAATATCAGGGTCAAAAGAGGAAAAGACAATGCGCCTTTTTCCACCTTTTTGCAGCACACAGGACAAGATAATGTCAAGGAATGTGTTCATGTTGAAGTAGGATGATAGGTTGGCGTCCCAGGACCCATCCTGCACAACAACACAAAGATTGGTCAACTGTCTTTAACATGAAGAAGATTGTTAACTCTTTAAAACACCTACCTTCATCTGACAGATCCATTTGAGTTCTATATTGAATCCCACATGTTCAGGAACTGCTTGAAATATCTACAAAGTTAAAAGTTTTGTCAGAATAAGGAGGGTGAAAAGATGTCAAATTTGATCAGTTATCTAAAATGATTTACCTGAGAAAGTGAAGGGAATGGCTGGTGTTCATCAATTTCATCCTCGTCTTCCAACTCTGAACAACAGAACAAACACATCTATTGCATGACCAACAGAAATGACCCGTGCTAATTCAATTTGCAGTCATAAAAAGCAAGTAAAGAACCAGCATAATTTACAACTGTCTTAAATCCACAGTAGAACAGGTGGTGCATACCTCTGTGATCAGCTCCATTCATTGCAGTGACATGTGCCAACTGTGAAATTAAACAAAAACCTTTAATAATGATCATTTATGTAAATGTTTTTAGATGGTGGATGAAAAGATTAAAAAAAAAAAACCTTGAGAAGCTGAAGCTGATCAAATGTCAGGTCTTTCACTGGCACCTCAATTAGCTCCAGGGTCTTGTCATTTTTCTACAGAGACGGATACAGAATAATTATAACTATACAACAAAACTAAGGGACCAGAAACACTCACTGCACACTGTATATACCTTCTTAGTAGCGATGCAGCACGTCAGATCGTGGTACACTATGGGAACAGCATCTTTAGAAAGATGAACATCAAATTCTACATACGCTGCACCCTAAAAAACAAAAGCATAACATTTGATTACAAGTTAATGGTAATGACCTGTTGTCTTCTCTTCCTCATTACGATTCACTTACATGCTTGGCAGCACTTTTGAATGAGGCAATTGTGTTCTCTCTGATTCTGTGGTGTCTGGGGAGAATACATTAAGACAAGAATGTTAGGAACTGTTCCCGCATGGATATATAACAGGACAGGGCACAAAATGGTCATTTGTGATTGTACTAAATGATCAGCAAAAACAATAGTAAATAAATCTGCCATATTGGGCAACTTCTGTGCTCACTTGTCTGCGTGAGTGCTCCCAGCTCCTCTATGTCCCACATCCAGTGTGCTTCTTTTCTTCCAGTACTTGGTAAAAGAAGACCTCATGTCACACTGGAGACCACGAATTGGGCGGATGACCAAAAAATCCACTATTGCCAAACAAAAATAAAGTAAAGGTCATTATTTCTACAGTACATTTTGACACAAGCCAAGTCACGGACACTGAAACGTGTGGATGACCTTACCTCTGACTTTACCAATAGTTTGTCTCGAATTTCGTCCCATGATAGGAAGTGTGACAACTCCAATGTCCTTGCCACTTTCCAGAAAAGAAGAGGAGAGGAGACAAGCTGTTCCCGCATGTCCTGGATGGACATCACCCGGGACGACATGCTCACTAAGATCCTCCTGTAAACCAAAACAGAAACTTCATTACCTTCTCTACCCCTACACTAAATGGGACTAAATAGAAATGTATTGCTGGTTACCTCAAAGAACTCAAAGGTGAGCTCTAGGTTATCTGGGTCCATAGTGTGGATGCTGTATTCGGTCCACTGGGACGGCTCCAAGGCGTAGCCACACTCAGGCTGTGAGTGGCGTGACTTGTAACCACCCGCGCTGATCATACTCATGCCCAGCGTCGTGGTCATCTTATTCCAAGATGGAGTACTGTGCTCCTCCTCCGTCTCATCTTCCTCCTCCTCAATGCCCTCTAAAGTCAGCTTAATCCTGGAGAAACACGATTACAAAAGTAAATTAAAGATGAAGGTTTAGCAAAATGATGACGCACTCTTGTTTTTTTGGGTTTTTTTTTTTTACCTCAGGAGAGTAGCATTGTACAGGATTCGTTTTACACTTAGTAATAGATACAGTGGATACAGTAGCACATTTAAGCCTAAGTGATCCATCTCACGTCGCTTTCAAGAAGAACTTTCCCTGAACGGTGTTAAATTCGGCCTCAGCGTCACCCCCACCTGAAGCGAGACTTCTTGAATTTCTTCTTCGTGATGGACACCGGAGACATCTTAGAATAGTGCAGACGCAGGCGAATCTCCGTCTGACATGTCAGCCATCCCGAGTCAACACAGCTCACCCCATCTATAGAAAGGAGCACACAGACAGGAAGCATTTCAGGACCTCCTTTGTCTATAGTGAATGCAGCAGCAGTGAGGGGAGGTAACGCTGCTGTCACAATGAAGGACCTCAAAGCCACAGCTCAAAGTAAATTATAGTCTAGAGATTGGAAAGGATGAGCAGGCAAAATTAGATAACAGAGCTCCACTTACTTTGTATTCCAAAATGGCCGTCATCAATATTCAGGTGTGACTCTGAAACAGAGTTAAATGCATTAAAAGAGGCACAATAAATCCATTACAATTACCAAAAAGAGAACAAATCAAATATGAGCTGTCCCAGGACATTACAATGTGAATAGAGCTGCACAATAAGAGGAACATAGGGAGTATTGTTCATGAATATTGTAAAGAGGGTATCACTTGCAATAAATTATTGCAGTTCAAGCAGTCTTTTCCATTATGTATATTGTGCAGCCCTATAAATGTCATAAAATGTTTTTGTTTTGCTCTGAATTTGATTTGCCTCAATTAAAAAAAACAAGTTAATTTAAAATGTATTAGTTTATCTATTCAAAATCTATCAAAGCCAACTAAATATGATGTTAAAAATTCAACAAATGTTTCAATTAAAGTTTTAATTACGCTGTCTTGGAAAAATAAAACTGGGGTGAAAAGTGGGGTAACAGAGGACACAGGCAGGGTGTGGATATTTTTTATTTGGTCTTGAAGATAACTATAGCTGAATTTTAAAATTAAATGTAAATGTTAGTTAAATAGCGTTTCCAGGGATCTGTTAGGTTTTCTCTAAATTTCACAGCAAAGACCTCCCTTACAACAAAGCTGACCAAAACAGGTTAGACTAGGAGTACCAGCTTGCAAAACATGCAGACGAGCGAAAATATGTAAACTATGACATAAATCTCGCTGCAAGCAGAGCTTTGGAAGTCACATTTCTTAAACACTGACCTAAATGATCATAGGGTAAGCTACAGTCTATCAGTGTTTTAGTAGGACATGTTAAGGCCAAAGAGAGGGGTTTGAATATGGCACACTTTTTATCCAAACCCAACCCCACTGTGCGTTTTTGATGTTCTATACCTGTGGGGCTCATCGTGCGGGGGTGATGATGGGTCTCCCACATACTGACTATCACTTGACAGGGGCCACCTGCACTCTGCAATTCCAATGTTTAGTACAATGTTAGGGTTTGCAGATCAGACACATTTTTTTATTTCTTTTCACAACTGGTCTCAAAGTTGTCTTAAGGCCAGCATGTGAGAAAGGAATTAGAGCTGGTATAGTCACCAATCCCCAGCTAGGGCAGTCAGCCACCATGGGTTGAAATCTGAAAAGTGGATTTGTTAGTTAAGAAAAAGTGACCACTTTACATCTGTGTTACAGACATTATCATCTTTAGCAAAGACTAGGTAGACAGAATGAGCCAAGTCTGCAAAAAACGTGGTCAGCAAGTCTGGTTCTTGTTGCTGCAATATTTTTTCATTTTAAGAAAAAGTTAAAAGCATCAGAAATTTGAACAAACACAAAAAATAGGACTATCCAACCAAAAAAGATCAACAGTTCAGTGAAACTGCAATAAATCAAATTTTCAATTTCGGCTCCCAACAATCACAAAACCTATGTAATCAAGAAAAAACTATTAATTATTACTTGTTTTTAGTTATTACTTGTAACTTGTTTTCCACAAGATTGTGGAAGTTCACTTCTTATTCATCTTAATTTTTAAAACTACTTATTTATACATTAGAATATATTATTTATTTCAAGGAGAATTCACTGTTTTGATCAATAAATCCAACATATTTCCAAAACCTATGAGTCATCATAATTTCAATAATGACCAAAATAATTGGGATTATGATTTTTTTTACATAATCGAGCAGCCCTAACACACAACTACCTTACCCATTAGAAAATATGCAAACACTATTGTAGCTATGGGCTGCTAATCACATGCAAAAGCAGACACCAGAGCTACGTGGTAAATCTCCATGGCCATAATCATGTATTGACAAGTTGTGTTGGCAAGTTTTTGTTCAGCCAAGCCTATTGCGTGCAGTAATGTGAAGATGGTTTGCTTAGATAGGGAAGATGAAGTATGCGAATGCACCACTTCATAAATATAAAAACAAAGCTTAAATCTGAGCTAAGACTTTTTTGATATGTGACTGGGAACCTCCACATGACAGAAATTAGAGCTTGCACAATACACAAGCAAAACAGGTTTCACTTGTTTCTGCAATAGAGCTAATAAAGGACAAACATTTATTATCTCAATAACGGTAATAATTACTTTCAACTATCAACAAAAATATTCTACGTTTTAAAACTCCGATAACTATTACGACAATGAATTTGGCAATAATTAAAATCTGATGTGTAGAAAATTGGTTCTGCTTACCTTTGACTCCAAAAAGAAGCCCTTGAAATATCGATACTCGAGTACAGCTCCAATGGGTACATTGATGTTTGCAGTCCAGGTATCACTATTTCAAGAAGAAAACAAATACATTTGGACATCTGTTAGTTACTTTCAGGCACAATCTTACAACTCTCCATAATTTTACATGATCTATACTATATTACACATAATTACAAGCAAAAATCTCTTTAATTTTAGGTTAGGCAGATCATTTCCTTACCCATCGTTTTCTAAAAGACGTAGAGTGATGGCTTTTTGGTGGTTCCAATTTCCCAAGGCCTCACAGCTTCCAACAACAGCAATCACCTCACCTGGAATAAACAAACGCAGTATTACAAAAGAGTTACCTATAAGAACTCTTTTATTCTTAAGTCTTCAGTCACGTAAATACATCAGTACCTGCCGACGTGTCACCTCTGACCGCTAATGTCACTGAAGTCTCCATGGTTTGATCGGACATTCAGATTGGCAGCGAAAACAAGCTGAAACACACAAAAGGGGGTTGAATTGTAGCATCACTGAAGAAAACAGCGCTTAAAGCTTCCTGTCTTAAGACTGAAGCAATGCGGTGAATAGCGAGGCTAAGGCGAGCATAAATCAATAAAGCACAAAATACACAATTGATAAGAACCTTTTTGGCAATGGCACAGACGTACTTTCTTGGCAGGCCTGTGGAAATGGACTATAACACTTATCCCGCTCAAAGGCATCGGTCTAAGTGAGAGAAAACGTGAGCAATTGTTCCGCCGGTAGCCATGGTTCCTTAGAAAACGAAACAAAAAACGTCAAAATTTAAAAATGTTATGTCTTGGTTTAACGCCAAAACACCTAAACCGAGCCTGAAATTCACCGCTCTGTCAATGAGAAATCTGGATAGAAAACGCCGTAAACAAATGTCAACACCTAGCTACTTGAAGCTTGAGCGGCAAGACGACTCGATAAAGCACACTCAATCTAATGCCACTTCCGGTAATGACTATCAACATAAAAGACTTGTATCTAGTTTACACAATAGACATTCACAACCAAAAAAGACCAACCAGAAACAGAAAAACACAAGGAGCTGTTGATTGAATAATGTAAAGTTTAAGAGCTCATTTACAGGGTTTAAATAGCCTGTTGTCTGCTCTGTTTGCTCATCTGATATGTCCTTCGTGCACCTTCCCAGTGAACTCTAAACGAATACTACACCTTCATTATTCTAAATACTTAATACGTTTTAACCACATCCTTTTGCGTATTTTGCTGCTTTTATTTGTATGCGCGCTCAGTCTATCCGACGTTTTTGGCTACTTCCGGTAAATTGACGAAGCTGGTTCATACCGCCTCGCTCCGGATTTGGGCTCTGTCAGCTGTGTCGCATTCACGCACACTACGAAAATTCCTGAATACAATAGATAAAGGTACACGGTCCATGCCGGGGAACCGCTTAACAAAAACAATAAACGCTAAAATTAAAACACATTCCTTCGTTACGAAAAGAGAGACACAAAGAGAACACAATTACTACAGAGAAAGAAAGTAATTTGGCGGGAATAGATTGATATTAAGGAGAAAGGGAAGTTTACGAGGTGGGGAAATGCCGCATTACTGGTAGCTGATTAAAGAGTGGCAGACAGTATGGTAGTGTAACAAGAAAGAAATGTATGTCACGACTGAGAAAATTACTTTGTTCAGTAAAAAAAAAAACGAATCAACAACTCAACATACCCTCAGCAGATTTTGATGCGCTTAAATTTCTCCATCAATGGTTGATCCTGTTTTGTGGATGCGGTAAAAGTGCTCGGTCCAAATAGGTGGAGTCTGGGGTGGGGGGTGTTTTGGGTCGTGACGTCATGAAAGCTGCAACCTTGACCACTGAACGAAAACAACCTCTCAATGGTCTTCAATTTGCACAATAAAAAAAGGAAAGCCCAGTGTCTTTCTTTTCCAAGTGGCTAACTAACCCACTTGGACTAACCCTAACCCTAAGCACCGTGGTATGCTACCAGGGGGCACTTTATAACAGTTTTGCTCAAAGTTACAGCACAAATAACCCTATTCCCCCATGTACTCCTCATAAATAAGGTTAGTTCAAACTATACAGCTCGTGGAAGACTATGCTCTAATCCATCCATCTTAATAAAACACAACTGATTGAGTTACAATAAGCTATAGATCCTATTACATAGATCCCTATCAGGGGTTCTTGTTGTTTATGGACTACATTAGGCTCACGGATTAGGTGTTAGGACGATGAAATGTGTGTAAATCACAGCTTTAATAAACAGAGGGAGCCATTGGTATGCAAAATCATCACCATGTACTGTTGTTTGAAAATATAGGTTAATTTACAGTAAGGTTAAGATGGGTACAGTAAAAAGTCACTGTTTTGTGTGGGTGGGAGGATGTGAATGTGTAAACAAATCGCTGCAGAAATGAAACATTTTAGCCTGCAGCTCCCCCTGGTGTTTACATGTAAATAGTGCATCGTGCGGCATACATCAACACGCAGCAATGTAGAATGCACTAGGATGCAATTCTCTCTTTATGTGCAAGCAATTAAATGGCTTATGCTGCTTCTGATAATGAGTCTTACAGCTTTTTCTGTTTTGGTTATGGCCACTCAAGCATTACATGATAGTTCTAATGAGAGTTTTTCTTCATTTATTTCAGGCAGAAGTCTTTAGGTGCCTTATTAATGAACACCAATGGGACCCAGCTGTTGTGTGTGTTGATTTCGAAAGAGAGAGAATTAACTACTGTGTGTGCAAAAGTAAAAAAAAGTATGAAGTAGTTTGGACGCCCTACCCTCTCTGGCCTGTTCACTGGGGCAGCTGTATATCAACGCTTCACTGTAGCTGAAGGAGGTGCAGAGAAAGAGAGACGATCAGGGGAGGGGAAAAAAAAAGGCTGTGAGCGCTTGATAAAAGTGTAATGAAAGAGAGAGAAGTCATGATGACTGAAGAGAGACTGCAGCATTATGAATATTTTAGGCTATCTCTCAGAGCTCAGCAGCACTCTCATTATCACTTGTAGCTGTGGCAAGATGTTTGTAGCAATTAGTTTGGTAATTGAGCTCTAATTGTTTTGAGTCATACTGAATATAGCCGACATCATCACAGACAGATTAGGTGTGTAGAATATGCATCTTTATTCTTTTTAAAGCCCAAGAAGCATATTGCCTGTATCTCACTGTTAGTAATATACTCCATAAGTACCAGGCAGAAAAGTAATACAAATGTGCTTCCATAGCGTATTCAGAATACACTTCCCATCTGAGTTTGCATTAATGCCCACAGTCTGAATTGAAATACACCCTAAATGTGTTTATTTGATAGCTTTCTCAATCCTATTTGCCTAAATGAATGAGTCAGTGGAACAATGCAGACTTCCCCCTATTTCCCTACAGTGTGATTGCATCTGTAGCTCATCAATGCACCCTTTCTCTCTCTGTCACACTTTGAGTTCATCTCTCTCACTTCTGTATGAACTCCATTTGTGTCAAAGAGACGAAGTTGCCATTTCAAAAACCTGAAGAGCTCACAATCGATCTCGTGAATTGCCTGAAAGCAGGGAATGGCGGTGATAAATAAGATACCTCCCACAACACTCTTACTGCAGGGCAAGGAAATTGTTGTGAAGTGCTGAGTTATCGGGATGATTTCCTACAAGCACAATGTTAGATAAAAATTGTGATGTACAATAAGATGTTTTGAAGGTGCAGTTTACACCAATGCACTGTGCACTGTCCTGAAATAACACTATGGTGGCCAGCGGGCCATTGATGACTGGTCACAAAGAGCTTTGGGCAAAAGTCAGTGCAGATCTGATGATTGCTCTACACCTGCCTGTCAGAGCTTGTCTCGAACAGGAAATGAAACCACAGATTAAGGTGTGCAGCGGGGAAAAAAAGATGCGCTATCTTTGTTTGCTTTTGCAGAAAAAGGAAACATAATAACAGCAAAGGGGTTGCTGCTGTTTGGCGTTTCAAGCAGCTGCCAAGATCAGTAAAAAGATAGCACTGTCTGATAACACATTTATCCACATAAATTTAATTTCCTTTGAAAGAAGAGACTGAGGTGAAGAGTGTAAAATGTGTATGTGAGACACCTGAAGTTCTGTCAAAAATCTGCATAATGAGACAGAAGAGTGGGATGAAAGGCAGTTCATTTTATTTGACAGTGATAAGATGAGAAAATAGTGTTTTTGCCATATACATTACATATATACACATAATAAACGTGTGTGTGTTTTTTCCCCCTCTTAACAGGTAGAAAGACATACCTCAATCCATAACAGAGAAAGATGACAACTTATAAATAAACACATGTGAAACATATGTAAAACATTGAAATACATAGCAGAATGGAAATGGAACTCATCATTGAAACCTTTCAGGAGCGTATTATAAAATAACACTCTTTGTGTCTGACTAAAAATATACAGTTAAAGCTCCATAGAACCCAATGAAGTTCTACTTCTTACTCGTCTCATTTCTCCAGCTGCCCAGAGAGGACAAACTGAGCGCTGCAAACTGAGATGGTTGTGAAAATAGCCCCAATTTTGCCCAGTATCCCCATCAAAATCATAACAAATCCACTCAGGAGAATCACCATTCGACTTCCCACCTATTGCAAAAACTCATAAGTGGGGCCATATTGATCCCTGTTTTTATCTCCATACTCAAAGTGCTACCTTGGTGATACCCAGTGCGGCTATATTCTCACTAAATGAAGTAGTCCCGTTTCCCGTTCCGAAGGCCCCCGCCAGTAGGGACCCGATCCCTTCGATGCCTATGCCCCTGTTGATGGCATGTTTAGGGGGACGAGGGGCACCAGATAGCCTCGCACACGAATGGTAGTCCCCCACAGACTCTGCCATGGAGCATATAATCCCAGCCATGATGCCGAAGACGCCTGCCAGGCTCACACTCGGCAAGCCCCACTGACCTGAATGGAGAATGCCACTTAAATATCACATACTTTTACAATATTATGTTACGTAATCCCACTTACCAGGATAAGGGAACGTGAACCAAGAGGCCTGCCCTAAAACATCCCCCTTTACGTCAGTCCGGGCCAGGTAGCCATATTGCTCTGGGTCGGCAGGTAGGACGTCATAGATGGTCAGGAGGTAACACACTAACCATGAGACGGCTATGCTAAGCAGAATCTAATCAACATCTATTATTAGCATCAGCGTTTTACTGCAGTGATTTGCCCAATATAAAGATATCAATAAGAAGTGTGTTTATAAGTGATACGTACTGGCATAATCTGGAAAACGAAGAACTTGGTTGTGTGCAGCTTCTTGGTTTTGTTGTATGCCGGGATGGGTATGGGTACCCGTCGGAGATACTGGGAGAAGAGGATAATCAGCACGGTGGTCCTATGGGTATGATAGCACATGATATAGAATCATACATGCATCCTATAAGCATTGTTTTGGTGCTTATCAAAACATAAGAGTTGGTAAAGTCATAAATGGAATGTATCAAGAGCAAGGTAAGACCAATACTTTTAGGGACTGAGACTAAGTCAAGAATACATTAAAGGAGATACCAAGGAATAGTTTGCAAATTAAAACAGTAAAGTCCAGTCTTAGACCAAACTCATGAAAGAGGTTAGCCTTGGTGAAAGGTTGAGTTCTTTTAAAGGTTCCTTTTTTAAATGCAGAACAATGTGGAAGTGAAAGTAACCTCAAACCAACTTCCTTCTTTCTGCAATTCATCAAGTTCGTCCTTTGCAGCAAAACTATATCACAGATGAGTACTGTTAATTCAAAAGCCAGACTAAACCTTCATTTGACAAAAACAGAAGATGGGATGTAGCCCACGTTTGTTTACAAAATCACACACACTGTGCCTTTAAATTAAGTTTTCGTCCAGTCACAAGAATAATGTGGACAAACGAAGCATGTTTCAACATCCAAGTCAAGGTTGTTTGAAAGATTTTGAGTCGGAGGCTAGACCGAGGCCTTAGTGGTCTGCTTCCAACACTTGTCATGAGTGCAACAACAACACTAGTAGTAGCTTGATAAGTCAAATATAAGTCCGTTGCTACATGCAAAAGTCGTGTCAGTTCAACTTCAGGACAAGCCGGCTAACGAGAATATTTCAACTGTCGGCCCATTTCGCCACCAGCTGCTGTCAGAATTCATTTCAATGATTTAACGTTGTGCAAATGGAGTCTTTCTTGCTGATTTGTATTAAAAGCATGCAAAGAGACAGGGGGCGGTACACACATTGCCGAGATGCCCCAGTGGCTCCCCGCCTTGACCCCAGCCGAATCGTACAGCGACAGTCCGATGAGGGAGACCGTGGGGGCAATCGTTAAGGGTCCGATGAAGCGCATGAGGAAGCCAATCAGCCCAGAGAAACCGACGAGGATCTGGAGCACTGAGGCCACCATGATGGAGCCCTGCAGCTGTGGAGAGAAACACAACAACAGGGTTATACAACAGCCAGTATAAACACAGCCAAATGAATCATTGTAAACCAGAACAAAGATTCGTATCTGACTTTATGAAAGGTGTGAGTGGGAAATGTTTGGACGTACTGTTCTTATACGACTCTGCCACACCTCCATAAAAACAGGAGAGGAGGTGTCGACCAGAGTGGCGTTCTGTGTCCAAGCTGGACATTTCCACTCGGGCGTGGACAGCAAGGCCATGGCAGGAGTGACTAAAGCAAACGTACCACCCTGCAGGATGGGCAATCTACAATAAAATACAGAAGAAAGTGTACCGTCTCTTCATTTCGAAACATACAGCGATACAGAGTAGTGGAAATGAAACGAACCTGACCCCGAATGTGACCTGCAGCAGTGTGCACAAGCCCGAGACGAAGAAAATTGTGTTAATGAGTCGGCCCTGCGTCAGACTGTCATGCTGCAAACACAGCCCCTCCGAGAGGATGAGAGGGATGGAGACGATGGCGCCAAATGCAGTCAAGTAATGCTAAAGCAGAAACGACAGTGTTATGTTTCAACACAACAGGCAGCTCCCAATACTTCACAGCACGTCCACATTTTTTTTTTTTACTTCCAGCCCACCTGAACGGCTAGGAATATACAGAGGTACCACGGAGGAACTTCGGTGACACTGTACGTTGGCTTGTTTCTGTCCTCTTCTGCCACACTGCTGCTCTCTCCATCCTTTCCTCTGGGCTCACCACTGACGTGTTCATCCATCTGTAATGACATATAGATCCCACATATAGACACAACAAAACAACATCCATTTTCCCAAAGGCATGTTATGTGGTGGAAATTCCTTGGTTATGTATGTTAGAGATGGAATTTGTAGCCTTAAATTGTACTCACATCAAATGCATGGTTGTCAATACCACTGCTGTCCTTATATAAATCCATTGATGTTTCCTCTTGGCAGGACACAATAGAGAGGCTCACTGAAGGCTAGTCAAGTGCTCTTCATAGTGTCCATCCAGTCTTTCCTTCTATTTTAAAGTCTAGTTATCACCTTTACAAACCCTACTCTCTCACGGGAAGGCAAAGTCCACCTCAATCTTAAACTGTTAATCATTACTAACCCATTTAATTATAGCGCACATTAAAGGCCGCTATATGCTCAACACTGTTTGGTCAGAGTGAAACATTCCCAAGTGTGGCATTGGTGTGACAGGTCCAAATTGCAAAGATAGAAAAGATAAAGATTCGTTCAATTTTTTTGGAAAATAGAGCAGTTACAATAAACTGATATGATCTTTTTGTGTGATGCTGACAAATGCGTCGTGACAGGTGACGCAGAAAAAGGCACGTAAGGCTGCTTGAGATATGTCTTATCTTTAACACATTTAATTATCACATACAGAAGAGAAACTCATTCCAACAGACATTTTTCTGCATTTAAAAAACTTCCTTTTACTTACTTGCAGGGTGATTTGTTTCTCTTAGAGAGGCCTTCACGGAACACTAAATTTACTGCTTTTGTCAGTAATGCAGTGCATCATTTACTCCCTGCAAGAGCTTTATGGATAATACCATATCATAAAATGTGTGGCTGAGTGTCAAGTTGTAAACTATACAGAGAAATTTACCCAATTTGTCGGAAAAGAGAATGTGTTACCGCATTCAGACTTGCTTTAACTTCTGCTCACACTTTAACTTTAGTGGGACTCAATGGCATCATCAGTTACGGTTAAGTAACTTGCTCGGCCTTTAAAGTTCACACACAAATAAGAAGCTGCTTGTTTAAGTTCTTCCCTTTGAGTTCCCGCATATCTACATCTACATCAAGACACTTTTACAGAGGAATTTGTGACAGGAAAAGGTAGCACAGACAGATGTAAACACAGCCGGAGTGCTCAGTCAGCAGTCACAGCACATAAAGCGTCTGTTCATGCAGCACCGAGCTATTCTCTCCGCAGAGCCTCGGGGAAAACAATAGTAACAGTTTTTTCTTTGAAGCTGGTTGCTAGAGTGCACGACTGTAAGGATGCAGCAGTACACAGCGTTTTCCTTTTTATTTGCACATAAACAGTTACAGTGGACCATTTTGAACACTTGTCTCTGTTGGCTTGATACCAAACATGTTCAGTGCTCAAACTTCCCATCAAAAGTGCATGTGTTTGCTGCCCAGAGCGAGCTAAAATCACATTAACGGCTCAATGGCGGAGGCTTGTCCCCAGTTGATCGCCGAGACCTTTTCGAAGCCAACAAGTGCCGGCTCCGATTTGTTTAACGCTGATGTCAGTGTCAGGGAGTGGAGCAAGACGAAACAAAAGCATTGATCTCCACGTCACTGTGAGCGTCTCGTTCCCTTCAGCTATTGATTTAAGTGAGAAGGAGTAGACTTCTTCAAAATAAAGCCTGGGTGTCTCTTGCACTTAACAATTAACAGTTTGTACCCATGGTATTGAAAACCTATTTCCCTTTTTACTTGGTACAAAACCCATCATGTTTTACTTTTGGAGTGTAGAGAGTAGAGTACATTTGTCTCAACTTGTCTTTTTGAAAAACATAAGCAGCATTGTGTAAAATATTATGGTATATAGTGAACAAAATGAAACACGTGTCAACACTATATTTTCTGTAGTGTATAATCACACCTAAATAACTTTGCATTTGTTTGTATCCAAAAAAAAGACTCCAAAGAAGCCAGCAAAAACAGCCATTTTAATTCCATTACTTCCCAATGCAGACAAATTGAGCACCGCTGGAAGAGAAGAACACTCATTATTCATGTTGAGTTTTCATGCTCATTCATGAACCAAATTATTTTAAAACATTTTTTTTCCTGCTTCCACTGTGTTTGTTCATTGTCCTTTTGAGGCTACCTTTGCTGTTCACATCCTCTGAAAAGGACTTTGGGAAATGGCAAACTGTACTTTCGCTAACAGATTTTAGCACAAAGACTGACATTCTACCTAAGCTGTGGCAACTAACGATTGGACCCATAAATATTAATAAAAAGTATGCAAGGAGAAACTTAACCCTTTGAAGCAGTTCTGTGACTCCTTCTGCGACCTTTGGAAGTAAAAGGGCTCATTACGTGTCTCTGCAGAAACTTGCCTACGGCCTTAAGTCTCAGATCTGCTAAAGGTGTTGCTTCAGTGACGACCTTCTCGCTCCTAACCCCCGAGGCGGAAGTGAAAGGCATAAACCAATTTCCCTGTGTGTGTGTGTTGTCTGATTACATACAGCTTGATTTGATCTGGGCTGTGAAGAACGCTTAGTGTCAATTAAAGCATGAGGCTGAAGATCACAGCAGAAAAAGAAACTTGGGGACTTGTCAATTATTTATAACTCCATGTCAACATAAAAGGCTACACTGCATTTTGGGTGTTAGCGGGATCAAACTTTTTCCCTTGATGTGTTTAGAATTCATGAGAAGGCCTGAAGACTTGAACTAAAATGACCCTATTCTGAATGAAGAACATGTATTGATCACTTGCAAATAAGAGAGGCCTCTCTCTTAGGTGCTTTTCCTCAATGGTAATTTGCCAAGAAGGAAATCAATGACACAAAAAAGAAAGGCTTTGAAAGTTTGGGATGTAACAAAAGTGATAGTATATCGTACCCTTGAAAATAGACTCTAAAAAACTGTCTCCTCCTTACATTGGGAATTTCCCTGTTGAACAAATTGTTAACCCTGTAGCAGTCAAGTTAATTTGAGTCTTACAAAAGTTATCACACAAACAATTATTTCCTCCTTTTATCGTAATTGGTTTTACTTTAGTATTTTAACATGTTTACATGGATTTAAACAAGTTTTAGTCAGATTTGAAGAGGTTTTAGTTGGATTTCAACAGATTTTAGATGATAGAGAACAGGTTTTGATTGAATATGAACAGGTTTTAGGTGGATTTGGACAGGTTTTAGACAGATTTGAACAGGTTTTAGTTACTTTGTAGCAAAAATATTGATCACTTGCAAGTAAGAGATGCTTTTCCTCAATGGTAATTTGCCAAGAAGGAAATCAATGACATAAAAAAGGAAGGCTTTGTAAGTTTGGGATGTAACAAAAGTGATACTATATCGTACCTTTGAAAATAGACTCTAAAAAACTGTCTCCTCATTACATTGGGCCTTTTCCTGTTGAATAAATCGTTAACCCTGTAGCAGTCAAGCTTAAGTGGCCCATCTCTTTCAAGATTCATCCTGCCTTCCATGTGTCTCTGCTTAAACCTGTTTGTTCTAGTAACCTGTGATTGGTCAAGGCTTCAGTATGTGCTGTACATTCATCTGCTAAAATCCTTGATATAAAGCCTACATGACATATTAAAGCAGTGGTGTCAAACTCACATTGGAGAGGGTCCACGGAAGTTAAAAAGAAACCTTTCAGGGGCCGAAGATGGTGACATTTGGAAGCTTTTATTACATTTTGAATGTGAGATTTCATCTTCATTGGAGTCTTACAAAAGTTATCACACAAACAATAATTTCCTCATTTTTAGTTTAGTATTTTAACAAGTTTTAGATGGATCTAAATAGGTTTTAGTCAGAATTGAAGAGGTTTTAGTTGGATTCAACAGATTTTAGATGGATTTCAACAGGTTTTGGTTGAATATGAACTGGTGTTAAATGTATTTTTATTAACTTATCTTTGTAGCAAAAATCCAATCCATCTAAAGCATGCTCAAATTCAATGAATAAAACCTAGTGCCAAAAATATCACCTTCTAAATGTACTGAAGGGCCACATAAAACATAAAAACTTGAGTTTGAGTTTGTTCTCTTTTTTCAGCAAAAGAAATTGGCTAGTTTCTCTTCAACATTCTCTGCTACGTACTGCTGCAGTTTCGTGTTGCTTTTATGACACATTTTGAAATAAAAACATTTCACTCATTTCACATCAAAAGTCGTATTGCCATTATAAAACACCTGCAGTTAGTCAAAAATTTTAATAAAGTCTGTTGAGTAAGAGGTCATTTGTAATCATACTTGCCTTATTTATTCTCATGCAAATAGCTCTCCATGTAGTCCAGCATCAATAGACATTAATAGCTTGCGCAGACCATAAAATACTCGCAAAATAATTACAACTTTCGATCGTCTGCCTCGCTGGAGATCAATACTCATGATGAACACCCAGGGGAGATGAGTACAGGACTGCACCGTGAAGACAACAGCACTGTCATCCTCAGCAAAAACGCCTCCCAAAGTCATTCACAGGTTCATTAAATTTGGATGATAAGAAGCTGTAGTGACCAGAATTGTGAATGAGCACACCGTTTTTTATTAGCTTTGAAGAAGTGCTTCCACTCCGACATAACATTTACGCAGTGTCATAGTTCAACCTTAATCCAATCCTCACGGAAAACACCTTATGGAACACTGGATAAGTCTTATCCATATTTATCTGCCATCATCTCTGAGCACAAAAACACCATTTGCAATTCAGTAGCATCAGTAAAATCAGCTGGGTTTGCAGGAAGTGTTGCAGCTCGTCCCTTCTTCTGCAGACGAGCCTTGGGTCGTCCCGGGGCTTGGATGTATGAGTTTTGGCATTTCCAGTGAGTCGGGCATGGACTGTCAGAGCGTCAGCCAGCAGGATAATAAGAACTGCTCAGTGCGTAAAGGGGTGAATGTACATCCAGACATGAAAGGATTGTACCACGCACTATCACCTCTTATATAACTGCTTCATGTTCTCCTGAGAACAATTTACACTACAAAATATTCATGCAAACTGGCTCACTCTACTGAAATTTTATTAAGATGGATCTTTTTTCTTGTTCTACAAATCAGCGTTTGTCTCCACAGAATGTACTGGGAGCTTCTGTTGGTTCTGTGGAAAATGGTCGGCTTTACTGTCAAAATACACTGACAGTATTGGCACTAATGAAGATAAGGGGGTAGACTGTTGGGTCGGTGGGCTAATTAATGCATATGGATCAATTGTTCACTCTACAGAAACATTACTTTTGGGATATTAAGTTAAAGCAAGAATACAACTTAATATAACTTTACTAGATATTGCAAAGGTTTCATACAAACTAATTACAGCAAAAATATAAGGCTGACACTCTCAACGATGACCTTCCTGATGCTATCATGCTAATGCTAATTGAATTATATGATAAGAGCCGCCTCTTCCTGCCTCTTGACCCTCCACACTGCTTCAAAAGTACAGTGAAGCCCACTGATACTCTACACGTCTCTGTGTTTTGCCCAAATTCAAGTCTCTGGGCTGAAAAAAGGTAGCCCTAATAGTCGGTAACACAAGGGGGCGGGGCTTCACACCTGTCAATCGACAAATTAGAAAGATGATTGGTGCTGAGGTCATATTGTGCTCGGGCTGTACAAAATAAGCTTTGTTCCTTTTTTGTGGTGTGAAATATTAGTGCCATGAAAATGTTAAACAGTGTCTTCTAAAATCTTTCACAAGATATATAAAACTTTTATTTATTAATTTAAACGATTACAGTGTTAAGGACAGGAGCTCACCTGGCGGAGTGATACCAGCCGTCCCTCCAAAGTGTCTATTCAGGTTTTCCGATGCGTGTAACATAGTGTAGCAAGCAAGACACAGTTAGTAAGACACCAAACTACATCATGGTTTACACAGTTTTTTCGGTCACTGTTAACCCACGTGATGCTGGCCACATGTAAATATTTCAGTGGACTCTGTTGATCCTTCTGACAAACTGGTAGCAATGAACACAATTTAATACATAATGAATGTGTATCATGTTCAGTAGGTCTTCCCACAGGTACAGACAAGTAATACATTTACATAGTTTTGGTCGCTCGCTTTGTGCCCATGGTTCAAGAAATAAATTGCAAATGACAGAAAGCATCATGGTGACCGCTGTTGCACAATCTTCACAGTGCATTGTGGGAAACCACCTCATTTGAGTCCACTAGAAATTCAGACAAGAATACAATAATTCACTCTGCATGTCCAAAATTGTGTTTTTTTTGTTCTTCCAGTTCTTGTGGCAAAGACAGAATAGCAAAAAACAATGAAAATAAAGTAAGTGGTTTGGCTTGTGTAGCAAAAAAATAAAGCTATTTTTTTTAAGTTTCTGTGCAATTAAAGCTTAGAATTAAATGCTTATTTGTCATCTGTGTACAACTTATTCCTTTTAATGAGACCTTCCCTCAGATCTTACTGCAACTGCATCAGAAGCGCTTTAATAAATAGCTTGTCAAAAGTAAAAGAACACATCAAACTTCATTAAAGTTACTTGATAATGATTAATTAACCCAGCAGACATTAGTGAATGAAGATGAGAGCACACAATCTGTCCTGTTGCTGTTGGAACATCATCAAAGTGCCTCACGGTGTCACAGCTTTGTCCCCGGCTAAAGATCAAAGCCAGGTCAGGGCTTTTACGGTGCGTTTGAATACACCTCTTTCCTTTTGTTCATGTATGTAAACGCTCTGGGATGAAAGCTACAGTGCTCTCTCCGACCCGGACCGATCTAAATTTCACAAGCTGTCCGACGAGTCTATCTGATGAGTCTCTTGAGCTCCCAGTGTACATCTGCTCTGCTTGCTGAAATATTCATCAGGCTCCGACGACAGCAGTATAGCCACAATACAGTCTCACATAAACATTCATTCAGTCAGATTGCTCAGAGTGACGATGTGTACGTGGAATTTATGACCTTTTAATATCCGCTGGCTGACTTCTGGAGTCTTTACCTCCTTTTGGGATGTCATCAGATCTGTATTTAACCAGCTCTACATGTAAAAATAGAAAGACATCTTTGCCACATTGCTTTGTTTTGAATCAATACCTCTGAGAACTATCTGATACTCCTGACCAGTAATTGTTTCACAGGCCGTCACACACCCCGCCTCGGTTACAAAGATAGATGTTAGAAAAACCAGTCGCAGGCAAAAGCTGCACAGTGGAGAGCGCAGATTTATGGAGCATGTTCACATTCATTTTGCTTGCAGCTGTTGCACTTTCTGGGCCTGTGGTTCCCCAGACATGATTGAATTTGAATGTACGTTATTATATATAAAGGGCAGTCCTGCTCGTGCAAACACCAGTGTTATAAATGTTCTCATCATATAGGACCTACACAGGCCTATAGGGCACGTGTATGTAGCAGTATGTGCCTCTTAAAAGCAATGGAACACGTATTCGAATGGTGTATACAGGGAGAGGATGCAGAAAGTGCCTGAAAGAATAAACCAGCACTTGTCACTTTGAATGTTCTGATCCTAGCCTGCAAAGTTGTCTCACTGCAGCTCTTTCTAATCTGGGATTTGTCAAGAAAAAAGTGGAAGAGGCATGTGGAGTTTTTGCAGAAATGTAATGTCTGGTAAATAACAACACGGTGTCAACGGTTTAATGAATAAAGTCAAATCCATTGGTATTGATCCATGTCTCCATTAAACAGTTTTCCTCTATTGGAGCTGAGACACTAGGCAATCCTGTGGGAAATCGCATGGGATGAGCTCAAGGCCTGGATAAATAATAGAGGAGTCTCTAGGATTGTCTGAATTTTGTGGCACACTGATACTGTGAAACATTCGGACGTATTTTGTTGTTTTAGTTTGAGAAACACTTCCTTATATCAAGTAAATCAATCAATCTTCTGAATCTTTTCCTCCATACTTCTTGTCATCAGATTCTATTGATAATAACTATATAACAACAGATGCATGGCAGTCACGGAGCTGATAAAACTGTGCCGCAACCACTTTTAAGCCTATAATTACTGCTTTGCAATAGACAAACTGTAAATATAGGGCAGTACCATTGCAGCTGAGAAGTATTACATAACTAAAACTTGGGACTAAATATTTCATCAAAGAGACTTAAAGGAGATACTGCATGAGACAGTTAACCTCAACGCTAAATATCTCAGCCCAACAAATCACTTTTAATATAAAATACAAGTCCCCTGCAGTAAACACAAAAGCAGCAACTTCTCCAGAGTAAAGAAGCAGAAGTCTCCCCAAAGCTGTGGTGCAGAGCCGTGTTCACAAAGGCGCGCACGACTCTTCGTGATGTTTGTGTCCACTCCACCCCCTTGCACCTGTGTCCTCGGGCTCCTCGTGACATTAGAACCACAGGCACGCCACGCACACGCACTTTGCCAAAACCCCTTCCGGACGTCACTGGAACGATTATCGACACTAAATATATTATTAGGTTGCTTTTCAAACCGATATCGACAGTGCCCTAATATTGCATTGTCCCAAACCGCAGGTCTAATGAATCATGACACTAAATGAGCCTTAAGCCTTCCTCCCACGCGTTTTTCCCCCCCAACCCACTCCTCTCTTTATTTGAGGCGCTTGGAGCTCCCGTTCTCAGAGCAGCAGGCGCACAGTCCGCGCAGCGCTCTCCCACTGACGGGAGTTGGTTGCAGTGATCGTCTTGTTTTTTATATTTCATGGGATAAAATATCTACCTGGACCAAGATGAGACTCCTTTTGGTTTTTATTGCAGTGGCCGGTCTGCTGTCCGGTAAGTGCAACTCTATATTGATATGTTGATATTAGAAGTTAGTGAGAGCAGTTCAGGACCACGGACAGAGACACGGGCTGCTAATGTGTTCTTTACCGCTAATGCACTTTTCCTTTACCGCAGAGAATCTAGCACTTCCAGTGGGCAAAGAAGGGCAAAGAGAAGACCTGGTAACATTTTATACCCCTCCATTAACATACATATAGACGTGTATTATGGTTCTCTTTAAGTTTTGTCTTTGAATACTGCAGGTTACTCGCTGTTTGGTTGAAGTCCTGTCCAAAGCTCTCTCCAAACCGGACTCTCAGCTTGACCAAGAATGCAAAAACATCCTACAAACTGGTGCGTATTGCTCTCATTAAGAATTATCGACCATTTTGATTGTGAAAGCTCGGGAATAAGTTGTCAGCAACACCAATGGATAAGAGTGTAACGAGGTGACACGTTTAAGCCTTTCGTGCAGCGCTATTACCGCATTTAGCGCTGAATGCTCTAGCAATTAGCACGAACGGCTAATTATAGGCTAATTAGAAACTGGTGAAGACGAAGCTAAAGCGTTTAAAGTTAGCGAGCGGGTGTCATTTTTAAAATAAAATTATAATTTGGAACCTTTTAAAGAGTTGGTTAAATGCTTCTTGTGTAAAATAATTCATGTTAAAAAGTAAATAGTAATATAGCAGAGAACTGTAAATTTTAATAGCATAAAAGCACATTAGAAGTAACAGAACTAGTTAGCTAACTGGTGACGACGAAGATAAAGCATTAAAGTTACTAAGCAGCTAGCATTAAAGTCTTTTATTGAAGTAATAAAAATACACAACTTTTAATAAAAGTCGGTAAAATCTTACTTGTGTAAAACTAACAAAAAACAAATTGTGAAATAGTATAATTGTAAATTTAAATAGCATGTAATTGCATTAAGAAGTAAAATAACCAGATCATAATATATGTTAATAAAGCCATAATATGCCCCTACTACGTGTACAGAAAGCTCAAGCTTATCCATTTGTTTGTCTTGTAGGGCTTAAACATTCCCCACTGGACAAGAAGAGCAGTGATGGGGCAGTGGCGCAAGAGGAAGGGGTCAAAGGTCAGGCTGAGGTGCCAGGGGCCAACGGGGCTGACGTTAAGGACATTGAGGCCCTTCTAAAATCAGTAGGAGACAAGAGAGAAACCCCTGAAGACGAACGCAGTCAAGAATCTTGGAGTCTCGGCGATGAGAAGGAAGCTGAGCGAGAGAAGAGGAGCAGCTGGCGGCCTGGAAGGTTCCACCAGAGGAAACACAAACGTGACGAGGAGGCAGAGGAAGACTTTGATAGGAGCCAGGAGAGTTGGGGAGTGGACAAGAGGCTACAAGAAGAAGATGAGAAAGACATAGAGAAGAGGAGCAGCTGGCGGCCTGGAAGGTTTCACCAGAGGAAACAAAAACGCGATGAGGAGGGAGAGGAAGACTTTGACAGAAGCCAGGAGAGTTGGGGAGTGGACAAGAGGCTACAAGAAGAAGATGAGAAAGATTTAGAGAAGAGGAGCAGCTGGCGGCCTGGAAGGTTCCACCAGAGGAAACAAAAACGTGACGAGGAGGGAGAGGAAGACTTTGATAGGAGCCAGGAGAGTTGGGGAGTGGACAAGAGGTCACAAGAGGAATACGAGGAAGAGATAGATAAAAGGGCCAGCTGGAGACCTAGATACCAACAAAGAAAACACAAACGGGATGAGGAACCTTTAGGTGAGGAACCAGAAGAAGAACGCAGCCAGGAGACTTGGGATGTAGACAAACGCAACTGGAATGAAGTGGAAGAAGACAGATATAAACGCATATGGAAACCGACGCATCGCTACCACCACAAGAAGAAACTCCACAAGCGAGGCGACGAGGAGGATGACGGAGAACGCAGCCAGGAGTCATGGGGTCTTGACGACGAGCGGGACAAAAGGAACTGGCGGCCTGGGAGGTACCATCAGAGGAGACAAAAACGGGAGGAGGAGTTCTCCGAGGAGGCAAGAGATGAGCCGGATGAGGAACGCAGCCAGGAATACTGGGATTTTGACACCGGAAGAGACAAAAGAGAGTGGAGATCTGGGAGGTATCATCAGAGGAGACACAAACGGGATGAGGAGCTGTCAGAGGAAGCCAGGGATGAACCAGATGAAGAAAGAAGCCAGGAATACTGGGATTTTGACATCGGAAGAGACAAGAGAGAATGGAGATCTGGTAGGTACCACCAGAGGAGACACAAACGTGATGAAGAGCTGCCAGAGGAAGCCAGGGAAGAACCGGACGAAGAACGTAGCCAGGAATACTGGGATTCTGGCACTGGAAGAGACAAGAGAGAATGGAGGGCTGGGAGGTATCATCAGAGGAGACACAAACGTGATGAAGAGCTGCCAGAGGAGGCCAGGGAAGAACCAGAGGGAGAACGAAGCCAAGAATACTGGGGGTTTGACAAGAGGCACGGAAATGAAGAGGAGGAAGAGATAGAAAAGCGCATATGGAAGCCAACACACAGGTATCATCATAAAAAGAAATTGCATAAGCGTGATGGAGGATCATCTGAGGAGGAGGAAACTCCAGAAGATTATGAAGAGGCAGGCAAAGACGGAAATGAAGCTTTGAGGTACTTTTATTTTTCATGTTTAAGATTCCCTTCCAAGACTCTTAAAATTTCAATCACAATATACAGTGGTGAGAGTATTCCATAAAACTGCATGAATGATTCAAGACACTAAAGTAAAGTATGTTCTGTTTCAGATATCTGGCAGAGAAACGCAATCCATGGATTTACAGAGGTTACTACCATCCTGCCTGGTTCAAAAGAAGTTCAGATGCTGTGGCCTCTGGCAAGGTGAACATTTTTTCTGCTCTACAATTTACATAAACTTATATTGTTTAAATTTCTAATCATGCAATTGTGTGCAGATGGAGGAGCTGGCGAAGTTGTTAAGTTATAAGATAAACCAGCTGGCCAACTATTCCAATCAAAACGAGCCAAACAGAAGCACGCCTCAGAGAACAATTTCCCCACAGGAGGTAAATGCATTTCTTTGTGCCAATGGACAAGAAGACTATTTGCTGTTGTGTTCAGTACCCTTTATAAGAGAGGGTGTTTTTAAGTAAATATTTTGTTTTTATCTCATGCTGGTTTAACAGTGCTTTGTTTCACATCCAGCATTATCTCCATCATTTACTAAGCTGACCTAGTAAAGCCACACAGCACATCATGTAGCACCACAGCACTGTTTCATGTGGGGGGAGAGAAGCCACAGTCATTATGGAAATCTCCCCTCTAAATGTAGATGTCAGGATTGTGCCTTCAGAACAAGAGTGTGTCCGTGAATATGCATCTGCGCAAATGCACATCACAAACCGTCTCCCATGAGTGTGTTCCAAATACATAAAGAAAAGGCTATAGTATAATACTAGTGTATTTATGAACTCTGACTTGTTATTCAACAAAGGCATACCTAATCGGGTGAAATAATGGGATATATTGTTCACTCTGGGCCTTTCTGAGAGCTGTAGTCGTCACACCTCATCATTATTATATCCTCCAAAAGCAAAGTTCTACAGTTTCACTTATATGTGGCCTATGGAAACTGGATTTTTTGCCACATCAAGACACATTGAACAAGAAAATGTGTTACATAAAAAGCACTGAAAGATCTTAAGATGTTAAATAAAGATGACAAGGTCTTTAAAATCTTTTGTTGATGTTGCAGAAGGTTCAGTATTTAGCTATGTTATAAACATCTTATTCAGCATTTTTTCTAAAGTTTTTAAATTTTCATTTCAGGAAAAGGAGCTGGAAAACCTAGCAGCAATGGACATGGAGTTGCAGAAAATTGCAGCAAAGTTGCATGACAAGAGTGAATAAGCTGACCTGCAGTTTTAGAGTCACATCATTGTGAATTAATGCTATCTTACTGTATTATGTCAATTTAGTGTGCCTACAATGTAAAAAAAAAATCCACAAAAATAAAATTCCCGGAGCTCGGAAAAATTCATTTTCTCATTGTATTAGTGATATTATAATGTATGAATATCTCTGCATGGGAATGATGTTTATGTTTATATACTGAAAATGAAAACAACAATAGCAAAGAAAACCAATGAAATACTTGTCTTCTGAATAGTTTGCTCTGTCAGCTTTCAATAAAAATAATTATTCTGGGACCAACAGAATGAGGGTAAAATTATTGCTTGATGTACAAAGATAATAGTGTTCACATTAGGTGCAGTTGTACTGCTGTTTTAATTCTGCGCATGTACAAATATAATAATTCACACATCCGTTCAATTTATGTAACAAATGGCATTTTCTGCATGGGAAAACTCAAATAAATAACTAAAAATACCTGTCATCTTGAAGGGGAGTATAACTGTAAAACTACTATTTTTAACACCTGGTCTCTGAATTTGGAAAAAGCCTGTCAACAAAAAGTTGAGTTTCTAACTGAACTAGCAAAGCTTACTCTATAGCATAAAGGCTTCACAAATAGCTACACAAAACTGAATACAAAGAACTGGCAGAATAGTTCTGATGAATGCACACCAGACAGTCTGCCTTGCCCTTTTGAATGTGTCATATCCCTTCAGAAAGAGAGCCCAGTGGTACTGTACACTTAGACAAAATGCATGTTTATCCTTCAGTGTCCATCATTTTCAGTCTCTTTGGCATTGGTTCCTCAGTACTCTGTGAGCCTCCTGGTTTGGAGTGGCCCGTGGCAACTGTGGTCCCTGAGAGGAGGTAGCCCCCACCCCCGCTCATCAGAAGCACAGGATGCGTTCTGTTAGGCAGCACCTAGAGATGTGTTGCAAAAAGAAATAAGTCAGGCCACATTAATGTTAGAAGGGAACACTGTACCGCCATTAGGGCAACAGCAGTGTCAAATCTGTATCCACTGGACTTAGTATACAAGACAGAGTTAAAACTGGAGGCACAATCCTATGACTTGTGTAAAAAATGTCAAAATAATATTTTCTTAAGAAAAAAAGATATAGGTTTATCAGTAGTTTCTTTCATCATTATATAGTTGTGTCAATAGGAAGACTTTGTTACAGAATTGATGTGCTGTTGCTCAGACAAGAAAATCCTTTAATACTGTCTGAATAATGAAAATACGTTATGGTAATAGATAATGTAAAAGTTGGCTGTTTGTGTGGTAGATCATAAACTAAACATTTACCTGATAGTGTCTGAGCCAGGTGTTTGTAAGCTGTAGGTTGATAGTACCTCCTTGTTCCTTGAGTTTAGTGTAACACTCAACGAGAGGCTGCAGAGATATAAAGAAATCATTAAGAGAAAGCTGCAGAGTCAACAAATCGACCATTTTAGTTACTGAATCAGGAAAACGGGCAATAACTGAAGGGCTGTGATACGAGGTCTAACTCCATGGACAGTGACAGGGATGCTGGCCTTGCTGTGTAATACAGACATTTCCCAGTGGAGTATCAAGCAATAAAAGACAATGGCAGATAATGAGAGATCTTCTGACAGTAACTAATAGACCTCATTAGATAAGGCATTAACCGTATTGCTATTGTTCGAGTAAATAACTGCTCTGTATCTCACCTCTTTGTACTGGGAGTACACCACAAAAGGTCTGGAGGGTGAGAGGAACGGGAGCAAACCCATTAGAACAGGACACGGGTGAAATCGACTGGCTATGACCAACCTGCGTGAGATACAAACAGATGATCAAGCAAACCTGTCAAATATAAAACGTGCTGTCAACAGTACACTTTATTTTTGGAACTGCCTGGTAGGCAATATTGGACTGTGGTTTATGAATGGTATGAGTAATGCTGAAAGGCCCGCAGATTTAAGAGCCATTGTTATGATTAATGTCATGTTTTATGTAGCTGAATGAGAGTGCGTAAAGGAGGGTGATTTACACTACACTGGGATATTGTGTTCCGCTTGTGGTCTTTATGATACGGGTGCTATCATGCAGAGGACGTCAATATATTTCTGGCTTTGTAGGACTACATCCATCAATCAGAAAATTGCTATAAAGCACATACATGGATTCCTCTGAGAGAAAATTTCAAAGCAATCACTTTGTTCACCTTGAAAGAGCACTGAATTCCCATCGTGGGTGTTTATGGAAAGACGAATAATGTAGCATGATTTTTATGGATATACTTAACGATTATGGCTTATAATTTATTTTATAATTAGTGCTTTATCATATTTTAATCTCTGGAGAGAATGAGGCGGATGAGGAGAAGAGCATAGACTAAACGTGACACACACCCGTCAGCATTCCTGCCTTCCAACTGAGCAGCAGCAGCAGCAAGCTTTTTCCGCTTCTCAACCAGTCGCAGCTTTTTTTCCTGCTCCTTAAAAGGAAAAAAAAGTAATAAAGACCACAACTAAAACTTCAAAAGGTATAGTTTAAAGAGACTTGACTTATTTTTAGACGTATTTAAAGTGAAAGCTAAATTAAGGATGTTCATTGTACATTCATAAAAACAATTTAATTCACCTCTTAAAAAGGGTAACTTAAAGAATCTTATGCAATGCATATTCAGGCAGTTTATGGATTTGTAGGGAGTGTGCTCACTCACTTTAGCTTCTTTGCGTTTCTCCTTCTCTTCCTGCGCTGGGTCATTATTAGCAGTACTTGTCTCCATGCTGCGTTCCTCTGGACTGCCCTGCTCTTCAGCTTCAGGCTGGTTTTGTTCTGTTGTTTCTTCTGCAGTGCTGTTAGTCAGCGCTTCATCTGCCAACAACAGCGTAGTGTAGGATGTGCACATACATAATACAATAAAATGATGTGGTTGTTTTCAAACAGTCTCAATAAACTTTTCAATCCCTTCATACAATATACACAAACAGAATACAAATATGTATATTATAAGCATTAGCATTATGTTATTTAGTTCAAATGATCTAATAACAAAGAGAAGCAATAATATAGCTACCAGCACTGGGCTTTTTGGCTGTAGTATCCAGAGTTCCTGCCAGCAGAGCGTTGACATGGCTGATGGGAAACTCATGCAGCATATCGTGAAAATGTGCAGGGAAGCCAAAACTCTCCACACCTGCACGAACTGGGCCTCCTCCTGGGTACATTTGGACCACAGACCCATAGCCTGGAATAGAAGCAGAGATAATTATACAAAGATCACAGGAAAAGCCAGGAGTCAAGACTCAGTCAAGTTCAGAAAAGTGAACACACACCTCCCATCCTCTCCATAACTGCTCCCAGAACTAAACCAGCACAGGTGTCAAACACTAAAACTTTGCTGCCGGCGTGAATGTTTGCCAGAGTCAACATCTGCGCCAGTGTATCATAGCGCAGGTGGCTGCATGAAAAAGAAACGTACACAGATTAAAACCTCATCTGCTTGTAGTAAAACAAAACAACTTGAAATCTGTTCTTGAAAAAATGAAATCCCTGCGCCGACTCACCAGATCTTCCCTGGTTCCCTGCCATGGTACATCATAGCCAGAATGCGGCAGGATGGTTTTAAAATGGTCACGCTGTTTTCATACCTACAGGAAAACACAGCAGAATCAACTGATCAACAAATCTTAGGTTTGCAGGTGCATGGAACAAAACAGTGCTGTTTTTTTTATTGTTCTTAAATAGTTTTGTGGGACTGTTTAAAGCAGAGTACACTCAACAGTTTAAATTACAAGTTGAAGCATAAATTTGAAATTGTTCAGTGTGAAGAGGCCTCCAAGCCATTGCAATTTGCAAACAAAAAGTGCTGCCATATTTTTGCAGATGATAAAACCTCAGAAAGACATGACGCATTACTGAAGGGAATATTTGCCACAAATAATTTATTATACTATTAAATTGCAAATGCACTCACTTCTTCTTTTTCTTCTTGATGTACTTGTCCTGTGCATATTCAGTCTTATCTCTGAACGTCGAGCTGTTGTCTATAAGCTGCTGGATGATCTCCTAAGATATGCATACAGTGCATATAACATTTAAATATTTAAAGAATCAGAAAATCAAGTCTGTCTAATCCATTTTTTATATGAACAGATTTATGTGTGTTCATATATTAAAGTTATTATAGCAGTAGGATAACACCTAGACAGTGCATAGATACAGCTTTTCCTGCAGTATAATCACCAACAAATTTTCCCATTCATAAAGAAAAATCTGAAAATGTCTTACGTACCTGACCCTTCAGACCTTTCTCTTTGAGCATCTCAATATCGTCCCTGGTCAGTTTCTGTGACTTTCCATCGTCTACAATATTCCTGTTGTCGATGCCTGCCTCCTTTGAATCTATAAAGCATACATTACAGAGGTTATTCAAGTTAAAGGAAAGGAAACGTGTTATATTTGAGCTACACACCGGTGGAGCTCTCTGTGACACTGGTCTTCTTTGGCTGCAGGGTCCCACCAGCGACGATCTCAAATGTGGTGTTGTACAGCTGTCCCACTGCATTGTCCAAGAAGAACCACTGCTTCTCAAATATAACCTTCCTGTGAGTACACAACATTAAAGAGCATACGATGAGATGCTATTCATTTGACACGTATATACTAAGGTGTAGCTAAAGACATAAGTACATGCACTGTAAGTTAACCTTAATTTGTTTAAAAAAAAAACAAAAAAACAGAGATGTCGACTTACTTTTTCGATTGAATTTGTACAGCTTTGAAGATATCTCCTCTTTTTAGCACGACGTAGTCCCCATCTTTCATTCTGTACTGACAGTCATCGTCTCCGTTGTCTGCCATAATAAGGCAGATTTACAGGTTTAAGAGTAAAAGACGAGAAAAGTTCCACCTCTGAGAAATGAAACAGATGAATGTCAGACAAGGCACGACTGAGAAAGGCACTATTCCTCCCTGAACTGAAAGCAAAACACGGCAAAATGCTATTTCCACGTGTTAGCTATCATTTCCTTAGCCGGACAGGATGGCTAAACGATCACAGAACAGGACAGACTAGACAAGTCGAAATCGCGCAAAGATCAGTAGCCAATGAATGATGTGTTGCTATGATTTCTGTAATCGATGAGGCAATTGATTTCAGATATTTAAACAAATAAGATACTAATGATTTACAATACAGCTAGAAATATTGGATGGCAATTATCCTTTGCTGGAGAGGTTATGTAACACAAGAGGTCAGCCTGTCGTTTTATGATTATAGTGCCACCAGGACTGCAATAAAGCAAAAACATTTATCGATCCGTTTAACAGAAAACGTCCAATGGTGTGATTGTGTCAAAATAGGTTTGTTACTAAATGATTTTGTAGCTGGGCTTTTATGCAGAAGTAAAGTGAGACTCAGTGACACAGCTCAATTCAAATAAAGAAGCAAGTAAAACATGAAAAAACATTACATTTTAATGTTTGCACATTTTATTTTACTGTTTTTCTTGTACCAAAACATGTATTCTTCCAAAAAAGTAGCATTATGAGCGACATATTTACACATTTGCCCTTTTGTCCCATTCACAGTGCAGTTTACATACAACACAATTAAACAATAGAATCTTTCAATGGACATCACCTTGGACTTTCACTTTGAGACTTGTACTGTGTGTGGGAGCAAAAATATACAATAGAATAAAAAAATGCAGGCTGGCAGGTTTTCCTCATTCTTGACCTCCAGTGAGTTTATGGAACAGTTCTTCGTCTAGTGTTTCATTCTGGTCCTTAGATCTCGTGGAGAGGAATATGTAACCTCCAATGAACTCATGGACCACCTTGCAATCACAGCTTACACAGCAAAAAGCTATCGTCACATTCTGGTCAAACTCTATGGTCACCTGTGAAAACAACAAAAAAAAGTGATGTCTTGGAGATATATATTTTTCTTCACCTTTACATGGCTCCCACATCAGAGCCCCATGAATTAATTAGACATGACATGATCATCTCTCACCTGTCTAATTTCCCAGTTGACGTTCCACTGCTTCATGTTGGCGAACCTCCATGTTGTGACAGGCAGCCCGGAGGACATGTCGATACGAATCAGGCGGTTATATGAAATCCCCAGAATCTCATCTTTCCTGCTGCCTTTAAATCTAAAACACATACATACGCAAAAAAGATTCAATTCTCAAAATAGTCAGATGGTATGCACATGTTCAGACAGCTAGACAGCAGAATGCTAGAACAGCTGGAAAAGTCTATACCTGACAATGTAGTAGTTGATGCCAAACTCTGGAAGTGACTGCCAGGCTTGGATAAAGCGCATCTTGGCCTCCATTAGTGACAGTCGTGCTATGTTCTGATGAGCCTCCAAGATTCGTGCAGTGAGCTGCAAAGAACCACAAAGGGAATTTCAATAAATCTAAGTCTGTATAATAAAAATGATGCATAACAGCATTACAAATACAGATACAATAACACACCTGCTTTGTTTTGTGCTTCTTGGCATAACGTGGAGAAACAAAACATTCGGCGTTCATATCCATGGAGTCAACATCTGGAGCTGCCTGACCAGGGGGAGGCGCTAGGCTCTTCATTTGTAAAAAGGACTGAATATTCTTCACTTCAGACCTGTAAGAGCTGTAGGCCATTGTCTTGCCTTTGGAGGCCAGAATGCATGCAGCTTTCCACTTTGCATATTGTGTTTCCTGGAGTATAGAAAAGTAACTTAAGTCATCAGTCTCAGATGTGGCAGTAAAAAAATCCCCTTAGTGATCGAAAGCTTGGAGGACACGGGCCTTACATTGTCACATCGAATGTACACCTCATTCATCCCATCTGCAACTGGGAGCAAGAGCTTAATGCCAAACTTCTTGTCTGTCACATTCACGTCAGGGACTACCTCACAGCCTAGGTGTAAAAGCAGCAGGGGTACAGTTATAGTTAGGATTAAAACTATGAGTTATAGTTTAGGATTAAAAATCACAAATAATCAATGCAAATTATTCATGTTATTGTATTAATCTTTATAATGGATTATGCTTGTGATTACAGATAGAATAACAGTTTACTTCCGCGCCATCTCCTTACCTCGTAAATGCAGTTGCTCTATGGTTTCTCCCTGGGCTGCTTCTTTGTTCTTGTAGTAGGAGATGGTGGTGTCCTTGAACACAAACCAGTATTCTTTGTATGGCTTTAGCGTCAGTCTTTTAGGCCTGACATATCAAACACAGAGATATACATTCTTTAAGGGTGACACAAAACCGTTACATATGACACACTGCTATCATCACTATACTGTATGTAACAAAAAGAAGCAGTGTAGGATATGGATACTGATGGGATTACCTAAACAGCCGAAGGGTATCTGCCAGCTCTGGAATGTCTGTAATGTCTTCCTGAGGTTGGGACAAACAACTGTGAGTTAAATGTGTTGAAACATACAATTATTTGTGCCCTACTCAAAAACCTTTGCTCAGAAACAGATGTTTTACTGTAACAAACCTGAAATAGTCTGCTTTGCATGTCTCTAGAAATATGTTTACCAGAATTTTGTCTGCGTGTCCACCTTCCAGTGTGACTTCCAGGTTGGACAGGGCAGCCTCTACTTCATCGATTTCTGGTTCATCTGAGTTTACCTGAGGTTCACTTGTCATGGTCAGCTTACAAATGTGATACTAGAAATAATACAAAAAAATATATATATATCTTTTTAAATGTACATTAATTTTGCGCAATGATCTACAGAAATTTTTGCAAGAATGAAAAGTTGTGGATTCGATGATGCATGCTTTGAAATGTTTTGGTTATGCATGGCATGAGTCAGAGAGAGCTTGTGCTCACTTCAGTGTGTCTGCCATTTCACCCATGTGTAGGTGAGTGCAACACGAAACCTCCCTTTGAATCACTGTGATTTCTGAATCACTCTCAAATGTTGCAACAAAAAAGGGCTGGTACACTGAGACTTTAGCTACAAGACAGTCATTTATCTGCATGACATCACTGGAAAAGTTTAGTTTTTAAAATGTCTTCATCCATATTCTCTCTGTTTTCTTTCCTCGTCCCCATTTTTATACTCTTTCATAAAAAACATCTCCACATATTTCAGATGTTCAAAAATGATCTACCTGACAGCATTGTATAGAAATGATACTTAACCCAATTCTTTCTTTTATTTTCCATTTAATTCTGTCATACATCACTTACCTGGAGTGAAGCAAACATCAGCATTTCTTCCTCAGTGCAGTCTATCTCCTCCAGCAGGATGGCCCAGCGAGCCTGTTCGTACAGCTGTGTAATCCTCACTGCATCATACTAAAACAGATTCCTATTTATTTTTTTCAACTTAGTATTGAACATCAAGAATTTAGCAAACCAAAAAAATGCCTCTTACCTTAGGATTGAGATCAAAGAAGACATTGTACTTGAAACGGAGTAATAACTTTTCATCCTCAGAAACCTCTTGCTCCATAAGAGAACGAGAAGAGTCAAGCCATCTAGCAAATACAGCCAAATTGTAGTTATCATTTAGTAGTATGATGCAATATTTGAAAAGCATCTTCCAACTGTTATTTTCTCTACCCTGATTTGTATGCTTTGTCCACTAGTGACAGAGGCTGAAACAATCTAGCCAGCTCAGCCGGCAGCAGGTTTGGCTGGGACTCGGCTAGAGGGTTCTCTCCAAACCAAACGCTTGTGGCAGACAACGGCATCCCATTCTCTGGGTCATATGTTGCTGTCATGGTTTTACTGTACATCGGACCTTGTTGGAGAAATACAGACAGTTTAGAAAACAAAGTTATACATCCATAATTAGAGCCACTTTCTAACAAACTTTTTACCCTCAATAGTTATTTGCCAAAAATGTGCACAGGCCTATTATTAGGATTGCAAAGTGAAGTTGACCTTTACAGCGAAAATCACACCAACTCTTCATGTAGTAATTAAATGTTCTTATGAAAAATGTTATAAATAGTGAAGAAATAGCAAGTAATGTCCAAAAATGTCTTGAGAGGTCAACGTAACTCTGTGACTATAAACACATATTTCTAATAAGTATTTATGCCATTTGACATCTGTTTACAATCTGTTTACATCTGTGTTTACAATAATAAAATGAAAAGATCACACTAGCTTCATCCTCTTCATCACAAAAATATAGTGAAGTGCATCAAATTCACCAGCAGCATTACTTGTATTTGAATATAAAAGTAAAAGAGAGATGATGGGGTAACTAGAAGAATAATGAAGCTATTAAACAATTATTGGATTTGAGTCTGAGTAGCAAAAAGTATGGCCACCTGAATGAATCTAAAAAGCGCCTGTTCTTTTACACAGGCTACAACACAAGTCCACAATACCTGTCCCTCCTTGACTAAGTAAATCAATGTCCCAGAGATCTTCTTGAGTTGAATTCTTGTCTTTCTTCTTTTTTTTCTTTTCACCAGGAGACCTAAGCAGGGATAGTTCCTCTGACCTCCTGATGTCTGTCATAGAGCAAATAGGCACAGAGGTTAGACAGGTGTTTATTACTCAACTAGTGCAACGAGAAAAGAGAGACTCACTGAGTATTTGACATATCTCTGACACTGCCCTGAAGACCGTATTGGAGAAGCTCACAGTCATTCTGACCGTTTTCATGTTGGGGAGCTGCAGCAACAGGGGTTTGTGCTGGTGTGTGTAGCGCAGGTGAGCATCAGCCTATAGAGCAGAATACATTTACATGACATCTACCTATAATTAAATATGAACATTACACATTGATGTTTTTATTTATTACTTTGTGTTGAACTAACTACTGTAAGGTTCATATTACCTGAATACCATACTTGTCCAAGGTCCAGTGAGTTTTAAGAAGCCAACATTCTCTCTGTTCCCACCAAAGGGCATGATCTGACCAGTCCTGAGGAGCCTCTGCAAACAGATTTCACTAGTAAAGCCATTACTGCTGCATTACAGTCATGGCTAAGGCTATTCAATCTGAATTTACTTTACAGAGCCTTAAGGTGGAGCGTACATACAGCTCCACCTACTCCTACTGCTAGCAACGACTGCTTGATGTTGTGGTGAAATATTATTAATACCTAGTTTTATGAGTCTGCCTGACATCATATTGTGACGCCCATTTGAAATCTGTTTTTTAGTGACATGCTACTTAGTCATCTATTATGTCTCACACTGTGTAAACCACTGTGCTAGGATACTAGGGTATTTCCTTGAGTTCAAAGGGAACAATAAAGGGATCTGGTCATGGTTGAACTTCGGTCCCTAAGGCTAGTCAGGCCGATGCTTTGTGGTAAAACAATGGCACTGCAATGGGAAAAAAATGCAAGGCAAACACGGGTGTGGCCTGAGTGGCAGACCTCTTAAGCACTGAACTCAGAACAGCTTGCCTAATCAACTGAAACAAAAAAAAAAAAAATCTATGTATAATGTATTAAATCAGAAGCTACGCTGTATGACTTTGACTACTATGAACACTTACTTATCTTCTCCACCAGTTTAAGCATGAGGCCACCGATGTGCAAATCCCCTTTAACTCTTAGCTTAAATTTCATGGACTCCATCTCTCCTTCTCTGAGGTCCACTTGAACCGACAGCTCCCATGATGTTTCTGCTGCTGAGATCATGACCCTGTTACAAAGAGACAATAAGCAAGAACAGAAAGACAAAATGTGGTACAGCTTTCCTACAGAGCCATAATGAGGGGGTTGGCTAAGATGCCTCTTTAAACATTAGAAATCAACTCATGAGTCACTGTATTAGTTCTTACTCAACATGCTGTGGGAACATCCACATTTGCAATCAATGTAACGGTCACCAGTTAAGTGAATTCAGCTATCATCAACCAATAAAAATGTATCCCTATAAGATATCAGGGAATGTGCAAGAAGATGTAGTAAAAACGGAAATTGGGCTAAAACTGTCAATGCAGATTTTAATAAAGAGTTTGTAGAGGATTGGATCTTATTGATTAGGGCAAAGGATAAACAAGACAAAAAGGGGTATGAGGCAAGTTGATGATAGTGAAGCAGGGAGGGTTCAGCTGTGGAATGTGTGACGGGCTCAGACACGAATCTGGTGCAGCAAAGACCACACTAAACAATCTCTCCACACTTTTATCTCCCTGGTTCCTCTAAATCTCTAGTGTAAAACACATCGCACATAAACTTCAATTTCCACAGAGATATATGTTTTAATTGTTCTGTTGGTAATCCACTGTGTTGCTGG
Source organism: Rhyacichthys aspro (assembly GCA_036850595.1). Classification (NCBI taxonomy): domain Eukaryota; kingdom Metazoa; phylum Chordata; class Actinopteri; order Gobiiformes; family Rhyacichthyidae; genus Rhyacichthys; species Rhyacichthys aspro. The sequence goes on along the minus strand of CM072170.1, from coordinate 12,326,911 downwards.
GAGGCAAGTTTAAAGAACAGCCTCCACTTAGTGATGCTCCAACATTATGCAGCTGCAGGCTACAGATAGAAGTTTGTGTTTGCATGTCTCCTCTGGGAAGACTTGTTGAGAAGTGTTGGAGACTGAGTAGATGGCCCAATATTATATTAGCATAGGAAATACTTTAGGAAATGACATTTTTGGACACATTGCCTTATTTCTAATGTGTTGAGTTAGCTTAAACTACTGTAAAGGCCTGCTAAAGTTGTTTAAAGTTGTAAAGTACTTATGAATAGCATTGATAAACATACAAGGTGATTGTTCAGTAGATCTTTATAACCAAAACCACCATGGACTTTTACTGCAATTTACTTTTGTTTTTACAATACGAAAGCTATAGTATTACTAGCATATGCTTAAGTACAATAGTATGACTAAGCTCCAGTCCATTATGTATCTAGTACTAAACGGACCAACACACAAGCCCAAAAAAACATAGTCCGGATAATGAAATAATCCAACACTTGAACCTACAACTGATTAACTGATGTCAATCGCAGATAGAGACCAAATAGCCTATGTATTAATAACAGTATTGATTTTCCAGGTCAGTGACTTGGAGAGCATTATTAATCAAGCACAGCTGGCCCCTAAAGTTCCCGGATAAAACATTTTCCAAACGTAAAAACAGACTTACCCTTGCTAGTAGTGGTTACCTGCCAATACAAGCTACAGTTCCTAGAAAATGTTACTGAAGTGAAGTAGATACGGGGCTCCTTACAAAAACACGCCCTGTGCTCAAGTATTCTCCCTGAACACGGTACAGGTAGGTAGGAAGGAAGGAAGGAAGGAGGAGGAGGAGGAGGAAGGAGGAAGGAGGAAGGAAGGAAGGAGGAGGAAACTTCTCAGGAAGCGAGGAGTTAAGCTAGCCGCCGGTGTAGCTCTGCCTACAGTACGTGAGTTTATTTAGTTTTTACAGATAAACAAACAAAAAAACAAAGGATTTCTTTGCACCACTTGCCCGTTTCTATTCTGCTACATTATTGTGAAAATATTAAAAAATGTAATAAAGAAATAGGTTTGAGGAATAAACAGGATGTTCTGACCTAGCTACAACTATTCATTAACCACTTATAGGAACAAAAGCCGAAATAGGGAAATGATTAACGGAGCCTTAAATTAACATATGAAGTCCTGTTTAAACTTTTTTTCCCTCACTTTTACAATTATTTTTGCTTTCTTTACTAAAAAGATAAGCTACCTGATAATTATCAAAGGCAAGTGTTTAACTTGGTGGTGCCTCAGACGTCCTGATTCTTTTCCTGTTGCACTTCATCATGATTGGGTATAGCTGGCCAGGCTATCAATTAAACAATCTGTCATGAAGCCTAAATTATTTTGAACTACTTAAATAATCAAGTAAATGCCAGAATTATTAATATATAACATAAAGGAAAAATAATACTGGACACCTATGAGAATGGACAGAGTACAACAGCAATCACCATCCATCCATCCATCTATCCATCTATCCAGTCTATCTGCAACAAGTTGGCCTCTTATACTGACAACCAATCATTCTATGGCTTTTTTATTTATTCTTACATGCAGGTGTGTGTTTCAACTGTGTGAATAATATGGGGTTACTTGCTATTACAGATGCTGATTTGGTCACAATGCAGCTGCTGTGTTCCAAGTCTGACCCCAGCTGGCTTTCACTGGTAAGAACAATGCTATTCTGACCTGTAACAATGACGCTAGGATATGTTATAATAATTTATTTTCAATAGGCTGGATGAAATTTGCGTTTCTATTAAATATAGGTTTCAATAAGATAGGACATAATTAAATGAACTAACAACAACACTGTTCTTTGCTTATAGGCAGTTAATGTTTGCAGGTTTTTGACGCTATAGTCTAATCCTACCACATAGTGGCGCTGTTGGCTCATTCTTTAAGTACAGAAGACAGTGTTTTTTAAACAATCCCAACCCCTTTCACGCTGCTTTAACTCTCAGACTTACTATAAAAGAAGGATTTAGAAGTTCTTATATTGTGTGGGTTCATTACATAAAAATACAAAGCACCAAATTAAAAAATGCCTGTCTATTTAAGTAATATGTTGGCATTTCAAGAGCTACTAATTGCTCCTCAGGTTATTTGAACTAAAATACCACTTAGCGCCTGGCTTGATTACATTTGCCACAAGTAGAACAGTGTCTTTTTTTTGGTAGCGATTTGTTATGATGTGATTTATAAATGTTATTATTATTCTCTTTTTACTTATGCCATCCAGAGAGAAGAAACCATGTGACTACAACTTTAGGCGACCTACAATGGTACGTTTTCAAGGACACTAAAGCATGCAACCATATGAAGTCTTAACCTTAAAAGACAGTTACTCTGACCACTTGACCATTTTGACCACACCCTGCAGATTAAGTTAGACAAACATGCTTGACAGTCTGTCTGAGCTCTGTGTTGCATTTGGTGCATTTGGTGCTGGCACATGAGGTTGTCTTGGCCTCTTGTGCAAGAGAGGAAATGTAAATTCCATGACAAAAACAAACAAATAAACCCAGAGCCTCATAAACTGTCACTAGGCAGACATGGAAAATAAGCTCATTCAGACCTGTCAGACCTGGATGGAGTACAGACAAAGTAACACCGTGTTCATGTCATCGTGACACCTGTGGCTCTGAAAGCAACTTGGTCAGGACTAAAGGAAAGGACATATATCCACTTTACAACATTGCCTGTGAGAATGATAAAGTGCAGTCTTTTAGAGTGATGAGGAAAGAAAGAAGGAAAGTTTTTGGACTGTGGTTTCAGACACAATAAATTAAATCTACTGCCTGAAGCTGGTCTAAACCTAGTTGGAAACGCTTGGGAAACTACATCTGTAGAAGCCTTGCTGGATTTCTGTATTTATGGAAAGAGAAACCTCCCGGTGACCTGGGAACACGCTTACCCAATTAGCAGCCTCGCCGACGGATCAAATGGAAGTGAAAACATTCACTGCCATGACGGAGACGCATCACAATGCCCCATTCATGCTGCTGAGCCCCTGCTTTGGGGATGAGGTGGTGTGGGGAGCCCTTTTAGCAACGTATTTGAGCATTATGAATGCAACAAATGCAAGAAGAAACACACCTCACCTTACTTTGACATGAGGCCTCATTCATGGCATCAGAGGTTAACTTTCTTCAAAGGTGTTTTCATATGGTTGCTGGCCACTGCGTACCTTGGTCTTACACATCCCTTTACCTCAGACCGGCATCCTCAGGTCTATAACCCAACACAACCACTGTTCTTACCCTGTGGGACTGGGGCTGTGGGGGTCAAGAGGTCTGAGAAACAGCCCTGGAAGAGAGCCTTTTGACAAACTGAACTCTGGGGAGCAAACATGACACTGCCCCATGCTTAGAAGTGTTAAAACTTTGATTATTTTGATTTGTAGATTTTTACATTTTTAAATAAGTTCTACTTTCCCTCGTACCAGTGCTTTTACAGAGAACACATTGGTGTGACATAAATGAGCTGAGTTAATAAATAATGTATGCTCAAATCCATACCCAAATAGTACAGATCTCCTCCCAGATAAACTGCTTAATCATTTCTTTGCAGTCCAGGATTAGCATAAAGGCAGCTTTATTTCTAAAATTATTTGTTTATTTATATAGATGTTGTGGTGAATGGCGTCTTTGGTCTTGGTTGCGGATGTTTTTACTTTAGCTGATAAAAATATTTCTGAGAGAAGGCAAATGCCGCAGACATTCTAAACACAAAATGGTTGAAAAGCTAAACTTGAAGCAAACAGGAAACTTTATGCCATTTCATTGTGATTTGAGCTTTTCCTTCTATGTGGCCAAGTCTTTCTGTTTACCTTCCTTTGCCTGGCAACATCTGATAGAAATAAAACTTTTCATGGTGTCAAGTCAGATAGCCATAAATACAGGTTGTCAGCACTGTGTGACCCTCACACTGAGAGGAGAGGCTGCTCTGAACTGTGGTTGAGAACGGGATATCACATGTTTAAGTTCTGCACTTCTTTCTGAAAAGTGGCTACTGTAAAACAACTTCCATTATAGACTATCGTTTTACCTGTCACCGGCAGTATTTCATCCTGAACTGTCCAAAGCCATTTAAGATAAACTTTCTGGATGTACTGAGGAAAGCTGGTGATTGCTGACCTCTTGCGCACATTCTTAAAAATCTAAGAAAGACGGGGATATTGCATTTTATTTATTTAATTTTTGAAGAGCCGTTTACATCCGGCTGGCCCTATCCTTCATTGTCAGTTTAGCAGATATGCAGCTGCCTTTTGTTCTGTTGCAGACTTCTTCTGAGTGCTGAAGCCATAGATGCTCGGAGTCATCCAGATATGACCAGTGCAGAGGAGTGACCCGGAAGTAGCCACCAGGCCTGAAGCTGCCGTGTGTGATCTAACAGGTAGGAGGAAGTAGGGCATAGTTTTCTTTTCATCGCCTCTCCAATTTGCCAACTCGTTGTGAATAGATGCCATTTTCAAACATGCAAATTTGGGTCGCCTCTGCCTGTATCAGCTGATGCAGGTCAGTGTATTTTTTGGCCGAGACTTAAAGGCCTTGGGGAGAAAGACATACTGAGAGTTAGAAAGGGTCGCATAAACTGTAGCAGGATTACTTTACCCACACTTTCCATGGCTAAGATCATGTGAATGGGTCCATTGTTGGGTGGGTCACCGCTTGCAGAAGGCAAACTCTGTCAGGATCCAGTTCATTAGCACCTAGTTTAGTGTTTGAAGTTGGCTATTTATCTACCGTCTAAAGGGGAACCCCGTTTTGACATGAAGTATAGAAGTGTGGATGTGTTTGGGTATGAACACTCATGTATCCATGTGCAGGCAAGTAAAGTGCAGCAGTACCAATGTACAGTACTCATGGGATCTACAGGGGGTTTCCAGAGCAAATTGCTCAAGAGCAAATAAAACTTTCCGTGGAGCAATAAAACGTGCATATGAAGAGGCAACAGGAGGGACATTGGTGCAGCTTCTAAGGTGGGAAACAACCTCTGGGTTATTTCGTAAAATAAACACATAAGGGAATGATATAGATTTTTTCTGATATGCTCCAGATTTGGTAAAAAAAAAAAAAAACTAACTAAAAAATTATCAGACCAGGAGTTACATTTTCCTTGGTGCAACAAAACTGAGATAATTGATAGACTGATTGATCATTGACTGAAATCCTTTTTGTACATTTTTTATACACATATATATATCATAAGAGATATCCCACTTCCTTCTGTCAACTGCCATGGGAGTTCGACTGTGTGTGTTTTCGCTCTTCTTTCTTTTGTGACCTGTTTGTGCTTTGGAAGGCGTCCCTGTCCCTTTGGTCAGACAAAAGTGCCGCGTTGAGCAAAACCTCCACTCCACTTTATGGTCCGTGTGGGCCGTCCTATTTGTACATGCTTAGAGCAAATTAGACCAGCAGCTGTGCATGGCCGTCCCATTCCATGTTGGCTTTTCATGATAAAAATATGCTTTGGTAAACCTCACAACTTGGAACCAGAAATATGCAGAGCTTTCTGGCATTTGTTGTCTCACCATATTTACTATCAATACTTAAGAATAAGAGATGAGTCAGATGGAAGTAAATATTAGAGATGGAAATACAGAAGGGGGGAGAGCCCACCTATGCAGATGTTTCCCACATGCAGAAGGAAAACACACTCTAGCATCAAGCATACGAGAAGAGGCTGCACCTGTTGTGGAATAATCATCTGGCCACTGGTGACATCACTCCTCATAATTTTGCATAACTGCTTTGAGTCATTAAACACTTAGAAGCTAGTGAAGGCTTGCCTGCAACATCTCAATTGAAAAATGTCACTTTATTTTGTGCACAGCTGAGGGATTAGCATACACGCAAGATTGTTTTTAGATCAGAACAATAAGCTGCAACGGTATTCAATTTTATACAACCTTTTATAGTGATTTTTAAGCAGTTTATGAATTGTCTTGCAGTATGTGTTGTTGTAGCACAGAACCTGCATGTACATGAATCTGGCAGGTATGTTTTGCAATTCATGTGGAAAGTGGTTCATAAATATGTGTGACAGTGCGACAGGAATAAGAAACAAAAGTCAGCTCAGAATTGAGTTCTTAAGTTAATCATCTTGGATTACAGTGTTGCACGCCAAAACACACTCCATTTGAAAGAGGTTGTTTCTATCAACCGATCCCTCAAGAGTTGCCTATTCTCCTGAGGGCTGGTGGTTCATTGCTGCCACTGTTGGCCTGCCCCACAGCAGCTCTCCCAGACCCTGGGGACTGTCCTGGGAGACCTGGACAGCACCGACAGCAGCTGGCTTAGGAGTGTAATTTCACTGTGGTAAGCTATGGACAAAAACATGTCTTGTTGTAGTAAGCTGTTTGTGGTGCTGCTTCCAACTCTGTGGAAAGGGAAAGGACAGCCAGTGACCGATGCCAAACAAACCTGCTCCAGCTCACCTGTGCACTGAATGTGGAACCGAGTGACCCAGATCTGGATGGAAACCATTGCAAATATTTCCCAGCAAGGTTTTTGGAAGCAGTATTTAGAGGGGCCTCTCAGCAGGGAATTAACTAACTGTAAATGACTCTGACAACCTCCAGTTGGTGTCATCTGTTCCTATGAAGCTGTAAACAGACGATTTACCCATAATGCATTCAGAGTGCAGTTAATATATAGAAATGTATGTTGCACAATGACACCTCAATGCTGACTACCCTGCTTTTATGTATTTTCTTTTGCAGTTGTTTTTTGCACAACAAAACAAGTAATAAGGATGATTAATTCATTCAAGGCTTTGTCCATGCAACACTACTTGCAAGTTCTTCTGCCCAAACTGCAGCTCTGTTTATTATTGCCTTCAAATATTTGGCTTGGCCACAGAAACTGAATTATTGACGTAAAAACACAAAATTTGAAAAACAGCAACCTTGGGAACAATTATGCAAAGTCAAACGTGGTTATACCAAGTGCTACTGGTTTTCTTTTCCATCTGAAAGTAGTTACATGAAAATGTTTACGTAAACAAATCCTGTCTCCTTAAAGTTAATTAACATTTTATTGTTTCTGTAAATTTTAGTTACAGACTTTTCTTACAGAAGTTCTTAATGCTTAATGAGTACTTCTGTCTCATAAATTAATTCATTAGCTGAAGCTGTGAGGTGATAAGAACTGTATTTAGTATTCATTAATTGATTATTATTGTCCTATATTTCTATACTATCTTTTTATATCACATAGATGCATAGGTAATGTTATTGTGTTTTAATGGTTGTCGATGGTGGACCCTGGACATTGAAATGAATGAGTTCCCAATAGGATTAATGTCAGAAAGTCTTGAACATATAAGGTAAAATCATGATACGAAGGTCCACTTTGACATTTTGTTTTCACAAACGGTCTCATCAGAAGGCTTTAAGTGGGTCTTCTGTCATTAGCCATTGAATCTCCACCTGCAGCTCACAAAGACCCCTAACTTGTGCTCATTGACACAAACACTATCTCAGGCTAGCCAGCCCCAGCTACCATCATGCTAAATTTTAAGCCAGCTTTGTTTGCTCACAGCTGAGGCTTAAAAGAAAGGCAGGGCCAATGCAGGAAAGGGCCAGCTTTGACAATTTTTACACAAAGAGAGCACTGTTGGCTAACAGTGAGCAGCCTGTTTCTGGGAGGTTTGCACTGTTCCTGGGGCCCATTTCATGGAACAGTTAGCAAGGCCAAAGGCAACCCGTGGACTAGAGTGATAGTTAAGGCTTTTGGGGCCAAACCTGGGTCTGGCCCTTTGGCTCTCCCCTCTGTCCCCCAACCAACACAGAGAATTTTACAAAGCTGAGTAGAAGAGTGCTGCTGCAGGTGTCCCTCATAAAGACACATCACATGGGCTGGTGGGCTGACTTAGCATGAGTTCTGTTCCATTCTCCCCACAGGTGTTACACATTCATAGCTCTATAATAATGTAGATATTTCTTCTTTAAGACTATAGCTTTGCTTGCTAAATTGTTAAAACATTGACTGGTGCTATAGGTAGTGCCAAATAATGATGCAATCAACTGAGCAATCAGTCAATTAGGGTTCAACCAATACATACTTCTTACATCAGATGGATTATTACGCTGAGTGATTTCACTGGTGCAAGTCTCTTTCCACTGAGCTTCCAGAGATATTGAAATTATGGCGTTTATTGATACTGATTAAGGTTTAGTTAACTCCCGTATAAATTCAAGGGCCTAGGAATCCTGTTTTCCTGGAGAGTCTGGAGTAAGAATGCATGTGAGTTAGGAGAGGGATTATTATCCAGGCCTCTCTCCTCTTGACCACAGAGTGGGCATAAAGAGCTTGGCGCCTCATTGATGTCAACCCTAGTTGTGCCTGTCCTGTAGTTTTCAGTTTGGTTTGGACAGAACAGGCGGCCTGGCCTACAGGGGTTGGGAGGACAGGGCCCTGGGTTTCCCACATCACTCAAAGACCTCTGATAGGTGGTTACACAGGCCGGTAATGACAGAGGCTGAGATTTAGTATTAAAGTCTTCACTGTAGCTGCTGTTGCCTGACGTCAGGCTGTTAAATATGGGGATGAGAGCATGGCATGGCCTATGGGGAAGGGAGGTAGACCTGTCTTAACTATACAGCTTGTCTGCGAGAAGCTGGCTTAGTTTTTTGGGGTGTTACTAAGGACACAAGTTGTACACAGTGGAATTACAATCAGTACAATTAAAGAATTGAAAAGGACAAATTAAATCTGATAATACTATACATTTAAATACTATGCATTGAATGAGTTAAAATCTAATTTAATCTAAATTGCCTCTATTTCTCTCAATTGACTTTGAACTAAGTGTTCATATACTACATGCTGTATTTTTCTATGTTATTTATAGTATACCAATATCTCAGTTCACAATTAATGAAACAACAAGATGATTGAGACTGGTTTGGAAATGTCATGTGATCCACACTAAAAGACCTCATTGTCTCATTTTGCAGTTTGTAGCCCAACCGTAGAAACAACAGCTAAAGCAGCTCAGCAGAATCAAAGCAGCCGATTGCTGCACCTGCATCTGCGATCATCACACCATTGTGGCATTTAAAGAAAAGGCCTCAGTCAAACACGTCCCTTGACCTTCTGTAGCTAACATAAACTAATTAGGCTGGCTCTGAAAGGAATGGCCCGTCACTGGATTAATCAGCCTCCACAGATCTACACCATGCAATCCTGCTAAGGCCATACAGCCTTCCCCGCTAGACCCTCATTATCTCACATTTTCAAAGGAGTGCCATAGCAAATAGGGGCTGATGGGAGGGAGATATGGAAAAGGTGACCGTACAGGAAGGGGCTTCCCCAGTTCTTCTTCTCTCACATTGGTCTCCGAAAGGAAATGTCAAGCGTGAAGCTTCAAGAGTGGTCAGTTCCATTCAGTCCAGTGGGCAGCACAGAGGGGGCCTTTGTCCAGCATCACTTAGCGCCAATTACTGCCCGTCAAAATAGTTTTTCTGCTGTGGGGCGACGTGTTAATGGGCCCAACGTTGGGTGTGAGGAACGACCTTGTCCACACACACCAAGCAGGGGTCAGGGGTTAATAGGGCCCCTCTGATGTGGCGGATGAGATTTTGGCAACCTTTAGCCAGTCAGGGAGTGCTAGGACAAAGCCGGTAGAATGTGATACAATTAGGCAGAGAGCAGGCCATCCAGAATGTAGTTGCTTGGGATGTCTGCACTGACCAGCAGCAGATGAACCGGATGCTAGCCAAACAGGTGCCAAAGAAGGTCAAACCCCTCCCCAGTGCAAAAGAGGATGCAGGTGAGAGCAAAAACACCAGCCAAACTCAGGGCTTTATCTGAAGTGAGCAGCAATTAAAAGTCCTGTCGAACAAATGACTGCTCTAATGGACACAAAGAAGGTCTCTTTGTACTTGTGAAAAGGTCAGACACTAAACAGCTTTCTGTAACATTTCCCATCCCAATCCTGGAACCATAAAGCTGTTGCTGTCTGATACAGAGGACTCAGCCAGCTCGTCTGTAAACTGCCCTAAGTCATGCTTAGATTGTTGGCAGTATGCACTCATATGAGAAAGAGGCATAAACACCGACTGACCTGTGCTCTGTTTTTTTAAGTAATTGTTGATTATCTGATGGAGGAACAAAAACAACTACTAAATTTCAGTGTTCATTCTGCTACACAACTGAAGTCCCTTATGAATGAATCAAATTACTTGAACCTGAACTTGTCCCTAGAAGGGCGACTACACTTGAGCTGGAAATAAAAACCATCATGTACACATGCACAGCAAATGCAACCCCAGGCAATCCTGTGGGAACGGGTGGATGACATCTATCTCAGAATTAATGAATAAATCTTTTAAAACATGTTTTCTGAACTTATTCAGACAGATTGTTCCCTCTCTCTCCTTCCCTCCCTCCCTCCCTCCCTCCCTCCCTCTCTCACTCTCTCCCTCCCTCCCAATCTTCTTGGAAAGAGTGATGGTGACCAGGCCCCCAGCTTCATCTGCTTAAAGATGAAATAAAGAAGGTGATTGAACTCTGCCTCCAAATTGGATTTGTTTAATCTGCATCAAGTTTGAACATCCTGTGTAAACACAAGCGTGTGCAGATGCCGGAAACAGTGTGGCTGGAAACGTAAATGCCCGTGGTTGACTTTGGCAGATAATCAAAATTACTGAAGGGGGACTGAAGCCTGAACAGAGGCCATAGAACTCCCATTGTTACTTGTGGTTAAAAGCAGGTTCTTTAATGTGCTTACACATGGAGTAATCTAATTTCAAGAAACTCCTAGGTTCACATCAGCTTCTCTGCCTCTGGGAAAATGATATACAACATCTTCTCATAACTATCACATCAAATTCTACTTTAGCAAATAATATAAAAGCAAAATTCAATAAACACAAACATCATTAAGCCTGTGTATTTCAGTCAAACAGCCCTTTGGTTAGACTCATTTCCCTATGGTTTTGGAGATGTATATCACCCTGTGTAAAGTAACAAATCAATGGCAACCAACACGACTTTCTTTGGCTTGTTTTCCTCTGAGATAAGTGGAAATATGACTTTGCCCTCATAGGATTTATTTGCCTTATAGCAAAGGCCTCACTCTTTAGTGAGCCTTGCTCATTTGGCTGTGTGATTCGGTGAAAAGGGGAGGAGATGCAAAGGTCACCAGGGGTTAATTCCAATTGTAGTGGTTGTTTGAAGCAGTGTGACAGCATGTCTCCTCTGCTCACAGAGTGGATGAGCTCTTGGTGATCAGAGTGGCGTGAGTCTCTCCTCAGCAGATCTGCATCTGCATTTAGATGATTGCTTCATACTCACACGTTATACAAATACATTTGTTCAAGCTAGCCATCAAAGGAAGGGTAATGGATTTATTGTGCTGTTTGTCACAACAAAGAAAAACACCAAACCATATTCACAGCCAATTTGATGGGTTGAGTTTTATTTATATTTTAAAGAGATTTATCTTGTTACAACGTGTCTGGCAGGGTTATTATCTGATTGTACTGCCCTTGCACTTGGTCATGCCTTTTATGGTTTTCATCAGATCATGCTGTGGTTTTATGGGTTATCAAAGTACTACACCTCCATCTATAAAAAGCAAGAAGAAAGAAAACCAAAGAGATAACCAAAAGAGACAATGAGGTGACCACCAAGTAGTGAAGACATAACAGTAAAGAAAGAGTTCTATGACAAAAAGAATGTGTGACAAATAAAAAATAAGAATGAAACAGGAAAAAGAAAGAAAAAAAACATCACGCGAGAGAAAAGAGGGATGTGGGCCATTCATAAGCAGACTTCTCCAAGAATCCCGAGCCAGCACACCTGCTACTATTCACTTCAGAGGAAATAGACACTCTGTGGAAGAGAGGCTTTTGGCCTCAGGACAAAACCGCTGCAGCGCCAAATTAGAAACAGGAAGGACTGTGGGTAAGGCTCAGATTAAAAACGCACTCCCCACATGGACTCAATATACTGCAGCCCTGATCCCGCTCTGGAAACCCAAAACCCAACAGCACTATTTTATGTCCTAGTCAACAGAACGCCCACTGTTTGCACAGTGACACTATGGAGATTCAGTCCAATGTCAACTTCTGGATGTTGGTAAACTGTGGCCGCACAAATACTGGCTATACTAATGAAGGAAAGAAATTTTTATACTCTATCTTTGTCGGAGTTTCAGCTGAGGACCTTCATGATAGTGCAACACTACTGTCTGTCCAGAACTAGAGACAGTAAAGTGTTCCCAATATTGTTCCCAATAATCCTCGCAATGGCCCCCCTTTTAGTTCCATCTATCAGCATCAAATGTGGATGTGACTCACTCAGCACACACCAAACTGGAGGACAGACCACTGAGTTTCCCACAGACGACCATTATAGCAGTAAATGCTGTCAACAGCCAACTAGGAAGAACTAATGATCCATAACAGTCCATAAAGAGGAGCAGAACTAGCAAGAGGTCCATTACATTTCTACAAAAGGAATGGATTTGATATAGGCCTGCTCCTTCTTCATGTAACCTATAACCTCTAATAGGCTTCTTCTGTGCTGACGGGAGGCTTAAGGCATTTCCTGCACATTCACATATACACCCGAAATGAGTGAAAAGGGTGAAAAAAAAATCGCAGAGGAAAAAGGACTCACTCATTCACATAGATTATAATATATAATAATGTTTTCCCCTTAATCTATCATTTTTTACTGCAGTCCCCAGTGTAGAAAGGACCTCTGGACCACAAATCAATTAAGTTAAACAGAAAAATGAATGCGACAAACGCAAACAGTATTTTATTTGTATGAAAGAGAACAAGGATCAACAGTCAACATGGAGCCTGTGTCCTGTCCATTTTTTCCCTGTTCCAACCCTGTCTGTTTGATGTACTTTTCCTGTTTCGCAAAGCCGTTGCTGCGTAGAAAAGGTCATCTCTGAAGATGTGAAGGGCCACGCTCACCACAGGCCCGCTGGCTGATGTGTGTGAGCCAGGCACGCTGATGGATGCACACACATTACACCAGACGGGAGTGTGCTCTCTTGTGCGACTGAAAGGAAAACCTGCCATGACATCACCCAGGGGAGTGCAGGTGCAGGGCTGGGACAGGAAGTGAGTCACAGGAAGCTTAGTGAGGCAGACTTTGCCGGGCCAGTGACAGACTGTGGGAGACCGGCTAAAGAGGTGCGACGGACACCTTGTTACTGCGTCTGGCTGAGATTTTCTAGTTGTGAGCCTTCTTTTTACATAAGCATACCTTGTTCATCTGTGTGTTATCAGTTGGATAGTCTCTGAATTACAGATAGGCACAGAACATTTTTTCTACATGGACTACTGTAGACGTACAAACCTGCTAGTTGACCTTATCAATTGGAAGCATACATTTTATGCAATTTGTCATATATTAAGCCTAAACATCTCGGTTGTATTTGATGAGTGGATATATGAATATATAGATAAATGGATGGATAGATGGATTGATGGATTGATGGATAGATGGATAGATGGAGTGATAGATTGATAGATTGATGGATTGATGGATTGATGGATTGATGGACGAAGCCGTTGCTCATGTGCTTGACAATGTCCATTGGTTTATACAAAGTTTATTACGATAATGAGAAAAGTGTGGGTAATAGATTGACTCCATACCACCCAGGAAAAGAGAGCCTGTTTCCTTTGGTGCTCTGCATCTGGAAGCAGCCTCCTGGTAATCTGTAAGCTGTAAGTACAAGAGGTTCAGCACCAGCTTGTTCTCATAGACCACCAAGTAAGGCCTTTCTGCTATTATAGCAGAGTCTCATCTAATGCTCAGTAGGCTGGATGTAGACTTCTCAAGGTGACACTCATGAGATTGACTCTAGTGTAACATTTTAGTAATCCTTATAAAAGGCACTGTACACTTACAAAATTGTATGTTTGTTGTGTTATATGTGCTGTTGGCTGCAGACAGAAACATGACTTGAAGATATGAGGCTTTGTGCTACCAGCGAGTCAGTATTGAGGATGGATTGTTGCCATCTGCTGGCTAAAATTCAAAGGTCAGATAAGATCAACTTGTACAATGAGGCAGCCTACATATTCATGTAGGGTTGTACATGTTTAGGGAAAATGCATGAACTAAGCGATATGGAACTCTTTAAATTCCTATCTGTTGCATTAGCACATTATTATTGCAGTCATGGTAATGAAATAGATTTAATGTTTCTAAGATTGACATTTATTTAGCTGGCAGGCAGAGGGATGTCATGTAGCTCTTTCTGATTGATGTCTTCACTTCCTGCTACAAAGATGGAGACCGCTCCCGTAACCACAATACCCCTTTCAAGCTTGGGGTGTAGGAGACGCCCTTCAGCAATATTCCAGGATCAGTGGGACTCACCCTTCCCCCCAAACCGTACTGTAACCATCAGAGGAATAAACACGACACTGACCTTAGATCAGTGTCTAGAGGGAAATCTATCCTCTGGTCTGTTTTAGAAGTCCATATGTGACCCATATGTAATGCCTTCCTGTGCCCTTTGTGAAAACATGTCCATGCACACAGGTAGACATCCTAATGTCATAATTTGATTACAAAATGCCACATTAGAAAGTTCATGTACAGGATGTCCCAATCTTATGTGTATTTTCCTTTTAAAGTCACAGCAATTAGACAGAAGGCAGTTTTTTTAAAAAAAAAAGTCTTTGGATGCTTATCCCAATCACATTATTAATGACGAACGCCACCTGTGGTAGGGTTCAACTTTGTTTTGTAACCACAAGACTATTAAGTTGCGAACATTGTGCTACAGTACATTGTTGTCCCAGTGTTTTAGTCCCATCCAGAGGTAATTACTTCAGCATGTCATCTGAGGCCAGCTTTATGTGATTGCATGGAGGATTAGCTATTACAGTAATATTTCTGGAACAGGCTTAAAACTATTTTATTAGTGTTCCTCTAATTTTCACAGGCTGTAATGGACATGTACTGACAGAATGTGTCACATGCAAACACATATGGCACATACACTTGAGGTGGACTAGGCTCGGATTGTATATAAAATAACTATCATCCATGCAGTCACTCTGGAAAAGTCATTTCCATATTTGCTTTGCTTCTGAATCTGTGGACGCCTGGTTGTTTGATGTGTTCAGAGCTGCAGCGCAGATGCCATAGTCTTAGCTATGCTGGACGTCATTTTGCTGGCTGTTCTTGGAATATAAAAACACCATGTGCACTACCTCTAAAATTAATGTGTGTAAAGAACATAAAGAAGAACGTTTCCCAACTCTTTGCCAATTTACATTTCCGAATGTCCTATGTTGGCCATGGGCCAGCCAGATCTGCTATATCCAGTCTCTGTATCTATAAAGTACACAAGATCTTTTTCAATTCTGGTACAGCCAGAAATCTGGAATGGTTCTCTCAAGTTTTAATTGTTTGCTGCTGCAGATAGTTTTAGTGTGGTTTACTGCAAACCAAACAAAATGAGTGAGCTCTGCCACGCTAGTAGGACCCTGCTTCCAGTGTTTTGCTCTTCAGTTGTGTGGCTGCTCTGTTGTGTGTTTGTTCATAAACAAGGACAGTGAAGGACACCTTTAACTCATTTACCAGATGTTCATGGAGAAGGAAAAGGAAAATCTGTTTTAGGAGAGTGACTTTGCAGAGGTCTGTGTAGCAGGTGAAGAAGATGT
Organism: Rhyacichthys aspro; assembly: GCA_036850595.1. Classification (NCBI taxonomy): domain Eukaryota; kingdom Metazoa; phylum Chordata; class Actinopteri; order Gobiiformes; family Rhyacichthyidae; genus Rhyacichthys; species Rhyacichthys aspro. The sequence goes on along the minus strand of CM072170.1, from coordinate 12,311,220 downwards.
TGCCAAGAAAACATTTCTTGCTTTTGAAACTAAATCAAGACGTACGCAGTCACAAACATGGAACAATTTCTGGTCTCAAGTTTAGGTTTTTTGATTTTTGCTACATGGTTTTATTGTTCATATGTTATACATGCTTAACAAATCCTTTTTTCAATTTCCTATCCAGTGGCTGACCACATCTTGAGCAGGTCATGATGACATGATGAGCTTTAAAGTCAGTCAGTAATGGTGGAGATAATAGGTCCATATTACTTCAACCCTTGACCTCTGTTCTTAGTGAGGAGTTTAGCAGCGATCCCAGAGGAGCTGTCTGATACAAGTGCACCTCCAGAATGGAAAGCCCTAAAAACACCAGGCAACAGCAGCTAAATCACATCAACTAGAAACCAGTTTAGGCAACATGGGGTGCTGAAGGGAAATGCTTACCCATGTGTCACCTACCCCAGAGCCGTATTTCTACCCAAACCAATGAAAGGTTTATGGACTTGAACTAGAAGGCAAGCCACTAAATCCAACACATTTAACACAAAATTCCCCCATCCCGCTTCTTGTGTTACCCCTGAAAGTTTTTGGTGTTTTAATGTTGATTTTATCAAATGTCATTAAGTGTGCCAGCAGACTGACTTCCGGCTGAAGTTCATTAAAGCAGTGCAGCTACTGCAGAGGTATGTACAGCCATGTGTCGGCTTATGGTGGCGAGGTCCACAGGAGAAATCAACACCAGATGGGAACAAGGGGGTGGAGATGCAAGGTAGAATAAAATGGCACATGCAGAAGATTGAAACTAAAATGTAATAGTCCAGGGGCAGTGGGTGCATGTGTTCAGTTGTGCAAGCTTGTCGACTGGATGTAATAATTGAAAAGTTGCAGCGATTGGAATAGATGTGTGTTGTGTATGTTTGGAGGATAAGAATGTGTAAACAGAAATGATCTGAAACACAAGAAAAAAATACATTTGAGTGTTTTTACAGCTCATGAATGAAGTCTCATGGCTTGTTCATGTTTTGATTTACATTTCCTATATGAGTAACAAGCATATCTTTGTTCAATGCATTTGTTTTTGAAGAGAAAAAGCCCACCAGGAAACCTTTGAATAGATGATTTAAAAAACAACCACATTGGTTTTCCATGCAAGCGTATGCATGTGTCTGAGATTGAAAACCAACATTCCTTGGTCCCAATGTGCACTCACATAAAAAAAACATTCTATTTAGAGCATTTTGAGCTGCCTTGTGATCCCTCCAAACCCTTTCTAATGCAAACACAGCAAAACTCAGTCAGTAAAACGTCCACGACTGAACTCTCTTTCCTTTTCCTCTCCTGCTCTCTAAATCTGATGTGCTGTTGCGGCTGTTGTTTATGTGCGTTCTCAGATAGTGACTTTACTTCACGTACATTCAATGTTTCCCTGAAAACAACTGATGATTATATTGACTCAGGTGTCGGTGCCTCCTACATGTCGTATTGTAGCGACCTGTTTTGACCTGTTTTGACCTGCTTTGTTATTCCCAGTCTATCACCTTGCTGTCCAAGTGAATAAAACACTTTGTTCGGAAATTATTTTTTTGGTGTTGGTTTATGGAGTCATTTAAGTTTTGGTTCAATGTCACCTATTTATTATTTTATTTTGTAAAACACTGTAGGTGAAACAAATCAGAGCCTCAGAGATGACAAAGAAAGGCAGCCAAACTCTAAAGTCAAGTGAATCTGTTGGAGCATGTGCAGTATGTAGACAGGTGCAGGTGTGTGTTTGTTTGTCTTCTTTAATTAAAGTGCCAGTTGAGTTTTTTTTCTTGCTGCAGGCCTGTTGGTCTGTCTCAAATATCTATAAATAAACCTGTCCTGCTTTTCTCAGAAGCATGTTCAAAACAATAACAAGCAGATTTTCCTTTGCATTTCTTAATATTGGTAAGAAACAGAAAAACATTGAGGCTAGCATTCCCATGGATCTTTGCAGTGACATGTAATGCATGAAAACATGCTGTGGTGTTTTTCTAAAGCTCCCACAGGAGATGATCACATTTGCGAGCTTGTAACTTGTCTCCCATCCAGTGACCCTACACCCTCCTGCAGTTCATTACAGCAGTGGCACCTTGACCCCAACCTGTCACTTCTCTCTCCTCACTTGTATTGTTGTTGGTTTTTAGTTACATTTACCAAAAGTAATGCTTGGTTTACAATCAGTCTTAGAAAACTGAGCCTTATGCCATGTATATTATTTTTGCTGCTAATTTCTGTGAGAACTTGAAACTTTGTTTTTTCTTGCCAATGCCACTCACAGTGACTCTTGACTGAACAGCATTGGGCCTTACTAAAAAAAACAAACACTAAAGTTGGAGTGAAGGCATCTTATGATAAATACACATTATTTATTTACAAATTAAGTGGTTATAATAGAAATAAATACAAAATAAAAATCTGAGAAATATACTTCATGTGGTATTGCACCCATTTCAAAATGTACATCTGAAATACATTTTCAAAACCAGTAAACGAATATTCCTCTGATTAAAATATTTATTTTTCCCAACTTTATGTAGACATAAATATATTCATATATAGTTTTTTCTTCTTTGATAGCTCTGTGTAGTTTTTTTTTATAAATAAATGTCTTCATTGGGAAACTGGGTGTCCATAATAACCTCTAATGTCTTTTTCAGAGGCCCACTCTGTAGTCATTGTCTCACCGGCAGCCACATCCCTCCACCACCATGTCCTGGTAGTTTTTCAGGATGACCTTCTCATATTCATCCAGGTAGAGCAGGGAGATGGGGCTGAGGTCAGTGGGGACACAACATGCTCTGGGGATGTTTGAATTGACTGAGTTGACCAGCGTCTGCACTATGGCATGATTGGTAGAATTAAGGTGGTCTGCTAAGGGGAACGGACATTCCCCCTGGCAGTAAAAGGCATGATAACCAGGAGGTGCCACTATCCACTCATTCCAGCCCACATCACTAAAGTCCACGTACAGGTCGTGCCTCCTGCAGCTGGCCTTGTGCTGGTGTTTCCTGCGTTGTTTGCGGAGTGCTGCCTGGCGCTTCTCCCTTGTGTGAAGTACTGCGTCCCCGCGACCATCGTGACCATATGTCACAAGCAGTGGCCGTGCCTGAGGCCATGAGTCCTGGTCCTGGTGCAGGGACCGGCTCACCCTGACATGCCTACTACGTTTCTGTAAATGCTCCCCCTCCTCAGGATGGAGCACCTCTACCATAAAGCCGTGGTTGTGGCTTTTCCCAGAGGTCCACTGAGATACAGCAGGGCTGACGTCAAAGCTCTCCCAGCGGCTCAAAGAGTCCCGCACAAGCCGAGTGTCCAGCAGTCGGGCCAGCGGCTCCCTGCCATGAGAAGCAGGAAGTCCAAATAGCTCATAAATGTTAATACGATGGAGGCCACCAGTGGGTGTACTGTAGCTAGTGCTGTTGTTGCTGTTGGAGGTTTCTGCTCCCAGAACCTGGTCCCTGTAGATGCGTAGCTCTGCTGATGTGATGAGCTCTCCATCAGGGATCGAAGTGAGGTTGAAGTAAAACTGCTGGGTTGTTTTGCCTTTCAAGCTGGCCAAGGCCTCCATAGACTCTACAAGAGAAAGCATGACTTAATATTAACACTCATATGGTACATGGACTCAGAACATACATCTGTTACATCTTGTTAAACAGCCTTTGCATAGCAGCTATAATTGTAGTCAAATCATCACAGTGATGTAAAACTTGCATAAACCTCATAAATTTCCTTATATGCCTAAAGATAAAAGTGCAACACCTCAGTCTATGGATAAGATCAGACATGCTGTTCTGATTCCAAATGCCACATTTGCCCTGCAAGCAGCTACAACACAACTCAACAACATTGCATTTAAAAAGAGAGCCTCAAACAGCAATATTCAAATCAATATGAGCAATAACATAAATGCTAACTATATTAACATTTATTGAAATGGCTTGTTCCAAATGCCAGTTATAAATGCTAGACTGTAAAAGCAACTGTTCCTGTTATTGATTTCTAAAAAATTGAAACTGCACATGATACTACAGATGATCGTTTTGTGTTGTGAAAAAGAATCTGTACTTCATATATTCTTCAAAACATTTAAGACTCAGCTTAGTTTGGGTATCACCTTTAAAAATGATGCAGTAAATTACATATTTTTATTGTAAGCTGCAATATTCTTTGAAGTAATCCCACCTTGAAGTCTGTTTTAGGAAGCCCATAGACATTGTATAGACACGCGTTTTAATCTGTCTGCTGTGGTAAAATAAACACAAACTTTGAACTCGGCTTTTTCAAAGGAGGCATTTTGGAAATTCCACCATCTCATCCTAAACCTCTCTGTAGAGGCACAAAGACCTCAATTAGGCCTATCTCTTCTTATTTGATGTGGGAAAGCCCCCTGCCTCTCTGTCCCTCTTCCCGGTCCCAAATCCCCCTCTTTCTTTAGTTTCTCATCCTTTAAATCCTGTTCCCTCTGTTCTGTCGGTCCCAAATCCTCTTTTCTCCTGCTGCCTCCCGCTCTGTCACTCTCTCGCTTTCGCTCTTTCCTCCGGTTATGTCTCGGGGGAACGGCTGTGTGAACATGTTGAGGCTTGTCAAAAACGTGTGAACCACAGATATGAGTGTATCAACATTCCTAATTTCTTTTTGCTCTGCATGCCAAAACTAAAGATAAAGGCTAATGTTGGGTCATTCATCACGGACCTGTCTCTGCTGGCCACTTCCTGTGTAATAGTGGAAATGTTCTATTTGGCATGGAACATGGTTATATTGAAAAGCCAATTACAGTTACACCAGTTTTCTAACAGAAAGTAATGCCATCAGATGTAAGATGAAAGATTAAATATTTTGTCTTTGATGTGTTGAACTTACATATGTAGAAACATGCTTATTATATGTACAAGCCATCAATTCTCCTGACAGGACTAACTGGGCTGAAGCAGCAGGGTTAAAGTGCCATGGGAACGTCTGTAAACATAGTGTGAGGACATTGGAAATGGCCGCCGGTGTCAAGGTGTGTGCTGGCCTGGCACACGGGTTTCCAGCAGTGGACACAGCCAGACTGCCCGGGCCGGGGCCAGATCCCAGCAGTTTGTAGTGTGTTAGTCTAGCCACTGGGTGTCATTGCACTGAGCCTCTGGAGAGCACCCAAGCAGCCGCTCAACCAGCCCTCTGACTCAGCCCTGGTGGAAACTTCCCCACTAAAACACTTAGGACACTGTATACGCACTCCACTCTCCAAAGACCCTATGGACTCATGCCGTAACTGTCAGCTGTTAAAAAAACGGAAAATGGCCTATATGTGGCCTCCAGGTTGACCCTGTGAAACATATACATACAAGCCCATAAATAAACTACCCTCACTTACAGTCAGATAAACCTGTGACCAAATGCTGAATAATAAAAAATGAATGAAACAATGCCTAAAACATAAACCTCTAGTGCAGGTCTAATTCTCCTGTGTAACATATGCTTTCTGGGAGGTAGACTGACACTGAACTAAAAGACCAAATTCAGCAATCAGGCAGTAAATATAGCATAAGTGAGCTATTCTGGTGTTATTGGAACGTGCGTAATGGCGCACAGCGAGGAGAAAGGGGCCGATTTGGAAAGAATAAGGCACGCAACCCCCTCCTCCTTTTATAGCGAGTTTTAATGTGGCTGCTATTAAAAATGACTCAGGACTGACACGGGGACTTTGTCATAATGTGTGTTAGTCTAGTGTCATGTCGTGTGTTTTTGAAGCAACAGGGTGATGACTATCACCTGCGCAAAGGCACACCGCCCTTTATCCTGCTCCTGTGGTGCGTGTCTGGAAAAACGGTTTTCAGTGCCCACGCAAACACCATCAATTATTAAGTAACAAATTACCCGAGTGATACCACCGCCCCTTTATGTGTTGTCAAGCCGCGGCTGCGAGGAAACCTGTGTTAAAAGTTCAGCTCCATTAGTGCCCATCACTTCATTTAATTACGCAGAGGCTGCTTGTTTTAAACTGGTATTAAACACTTAGAACCAAGGCAAACGCGTGTCACCGGTAAATGACTAACGCTCCATAAAACACTAAAGCCTGTGAAGCTGCGTCCTGGCGCACTGACTCACCAATAAATATAGGTTGGTGCTGTCTGAGAGAGCTGACAGGTAAAGGTATGTCACTAATACGCACCTTCATGGTGAAAGCTTCTAATCGTGTTGGCCTTGCTGGCGGCTCTCTCTGCGTGCTTCCCCATGCTCTTGGGTCGCTTAGTGCTGTGGTCTCCGTTGGCTGAGTGCATTTGGTAAAGGTCCAGCATGTACTGCGGCACCACGGCGTGCTTGCTGGGGTTCGGCCTGCGCTTCAGTCCAAACATATTGAGAAGCCGGAGCTCGAACTCGTTGAGGAAGCTCTCCGACTGCTGTGGGCTGTGCTTCGTGGATTCGCTGTATTTCCTCCGGCCCACCTCAGGGATAAGTCCCGTAGCACCTTCCAGCAACACCTGAGCGAGCAGCAGTACCATGAGAGAGCGGACCACGGCGACCATGATCAGTCAGTCCCTGTGGAGACAGTTGTATCAGTACACAGGCGCTCAAGCACTGACATGAGGTAGACACTTTGCTCCAATATTCCCCAAGCCTGTGTGTGATCTCCCGTACAGGGCGACAGAGCGGGTTAAAAAGGCAAGACACCTTCACTTTGAAGTGCAACTCAAAGGGGACTCTGAATAATGATGCCGCAGGCGATGTCGTAGACTGAACTAAGCACTGAGAGAAACAAGAAAAACCCAAGGTAATGTCATGAACAAAAAGAGAGACGGAAAAAAAGACAACTCAAAGAAGCTGCATTAACAAAGTTTGCAATTAGACGAGATGAAAAGTGAAATACTTCAATTGTGGCTAAAAGAACAGAGGAATCCCGACGCAATTTGAGGGAAAAGGGGTTAAAACGCAGTCCTGAAGAAGCAGTTAGACTGTGCTACAAGCGCCTATTTGCACAGCCTTTGACGGTCATATATAATCATAAGGGATAGGGTTACTTGAAGAAGCTCGCAGGTGTTAGATCTGACGTACGCACCAACGCCAGATGTAGCCCGGGACAGGACAATATAACATCAAAAGCTAAACAAAATCTCCCGACAAAGAAAGAAACTTGACTGTTTTACTCAACGCGCGTCACAACTTTAAACACACACACTCCGAACGGCGGTTATCACAACTATTCCCCTGAGAAACAACTTAACAGAGAAAAACCTTTTTAAACCCACTCTTACCTGACAAGGAAGCGCTGTGTCCGGTCGTCGTTCCACCTTTGGGCTCCGATAAAGTCCACATTAATTCGTGTTTAATCCACGCTGCTTCTCCTTGATGGACCAAAGACAGCCCATGCCCTTCGCCGATCGCCTCTCGCACATATTCTCACCAGCTGCACTTCGGGTTAAGTCTTGGTCAACACGTAAAGGGGAAAAAAATGTTAAGTCTACGAGGAAGCGGCTTCGCGTAGGCAGGACCGGTCTAAGTATAAAGCACCTTGTTTGAACATCTTCAAAAGGCAAAAGTTGAGCGTATGGCAGACGGTGAGTGTTGCTCCTGCGTGCGTCTGCGTCGGGGGAGCGCGTCGCCTCTGCTCTGTGCGCCACGGAGTAGTGGTTCAATTGATTGGCCGCTTTCTCTTCCCCCTGCTTGGCTTTTTGTCGTGCAGTGATGTCACCGAGGGGCTGTCAATCATGCGTCCACTATAAGGCACCTCCTGCAGGACGTCCAGCCCGTGGGCTTCAAACACGGTCCCGTCTGAAGCCTTCACATAAACACGCGCTACATAAATAGACCGCAGAAGACCCCCACGTTAGTTTTGTGTCAGATATTGTCGTTGAGGAGTGAAACTTTTTAAACAGTAGAACAGAGTGAGAGTAAAAAAAACCAAAAACAACAAAAGGAGTTATCCATCTGAGGGTTGTTTTCCATAACAAACAGCAGAAGCCTATTCATTTTAATAACGAATAGCTACACTTTTAAGACCACAAGTACTCATGATACCAATATCAAGTTTTCAGCTGTACATGGACCTGAGTGCTGATTACTTATAACAGTAGCATGCCTAAGAAACATTATTTATTTACTTCAGTTTTTTTTTTTACTATATGTTAGATTTAAGGCAAGTATGAGTATTGCATATTATGAAAAACTACATTTGTAATATTTCGGAAAGGATGCGCCAAAATTAATGCGAAACAGAATGGAAACTTCACTGTAAATGCCTTAATAGACCTAACCGGGATAAAACTTCAATTAAATTAAATTAAATTCAAACCCAAGTCAAACTAGGGCTAAACATAATCTAAACCACATTTAAACCAGGACTAAATTAGGACGAAAAGTAGCTGTGAAAATGTGGACTCGGATTTGAATTAATATGTGTGCTTTGAATAGATTTAATGATGAATCCTTAACAGAGCATTTTATCACTTGGATTTTTACTGTGTCATGAGCACGATTAAGGGAAGCTAAATAAAGTATTCAATTTTATAGTCTTTAAAGTAGGCCATAACAGTTGCATTATTATCATATTATTATCATTTGTGCCATCAGTAAAAAACATTATTATTATGCATTTATGTCTTCATAAATCTTATATGGACTAAGCCATTTGGGGTCAACAACTGTGATCAAGAGAAAGCCTTCTGAATATCTCTGCAAATTTCCCAAAAACAAATAAAAAATAAATGTAGTTCCATCATGTTGAAACTAATTAATATCAGCATCACAGTGTTTGGCTTCTGAGGTTGAAGGATTTGTTGCCGCACCGGATCCAACACTTCCTCCTCCTCATGGCTGCGTGTTAGTCTGTGTGGGTGTACATACATGTGTCTGACACCAGAGATGATTTACCGTTTATAGGCTTTCTTGTGGCTGGATTATTCTTTTTATTTCAGTCTAGGTTCGCCGCGTACTCCGGGTTTCGGTGGCAGTCTGCCTTCCTTGTGAAGTCCACATGAGACCGGATCCGGAGGGACATGTCGTGGACACTCCTTTGCCCCTCTTCTTTTTCAAATATGTTGCGTACAGTGGCCGATAGCTCTGAGCTTTGTTTGTAGCCTGTGGGTGTAGTCAACAACATTAATGTGTGGGGCATTTACACAAGAAAAGCCCCATTGATCGATTGTAGTGATTTCCATTAGCTGGTGATGGTGGGGCAGTTGACTGTGTTTTGGCCAAAGCAGTGAGTCGGTTTTCTTTGGAGAGATGGCAATAGATTAGATCCCTCAGAGATCAAAAGATATCTTTGTCTCCTTTCAAGACAATTACATTTTATAAGGGATAATCCCAGATCATCCACTTAGGAATTAAAATACAGAGGTGGTTGCTTGTCTACCTGAAGTGATCGTGCACAAGGTCTTTGGGCCTTTCCCTGACACCACACTTAGAGCAGGAATATCTTTCAAAGTAACTAAATAATGTCATAAAAGCTTTTTACAAAACATTTTTCTGTGCTATTCCAGTGATTGTCATTGTAGAGTAACAATCCTCTTCAACTGCACTTTAGTTTACTTCACTGTAGTTATAATTTTTTGGCAGTCAGAGTACGGCTGTTGCCAAAACACCACTTGATGAACCTAATGCTCTCAAGCAAAGCCAGGTAAAAGCTCTGCAGTATTTAGGTGGTTTAGTTAGGGGGATAAGGCCTCACACAGTAAGCTGTTAGTATCTTTAATTACCCCAGTGAGGGGATTAGAAAGAGAGCGCCTTATATGTGTGTATATGTGTGTGGGTGGAATGAATGGGCATGTGCAGCTGTGTACATTACCAGTGCATGCACATACATATTGTTTAAGTGAGCGTGCTTGTCTTGGCACAGCTTTTGTTCAGCCAGTTTTGAGGAATGTGTCTGGCTGTGGCTGTGAAGGGACTTGATCAGCAATACCCAAATTGGCTTGAGAAGATCATGCGGCTTCTCAACTTGATACTGTATTTAACATTGTTTCTAGTTTGATACATCATACTTATCTTATCATAGAGGCTGATCCAATTACATGCTGATTGAAAGGACAACATGATGGGTTGAACCCCTGGCAGCCGAGAGCAGAGGGAAAGATATCTGCCATGTAAATGAACGACTCACTGAGGCTAAGACCTCAAGATGTGACTCAGACAGACCGTCAAGCAGCCACAACCAGCCTCATCCCCTGCCTCATTATTTCCTTCTCCCAGCATGCATTTGTTTGTACATGATAGCAGTAAATAACCACTGAGAGTTAGAGCCAAAATTCCAAGGTTGAGACAGGCACTCAAACACTGAGGCTTGCTTAAGAACACTGGAATCATTAGAATAGTGGTTAACATGTTTTTTATTTAGTAAAGGTTCTTCTTTCATGTGACTTAGATAAAGAAAGACAAGTATGTTATGTAGTTTCATTGAAAGAAGAAGCACATTCTGTTTTAAGGATGTTTTTCAAAACCTCTTATGCTGTGGAAAACTCAAATCTGTGTATTAAGACACTTCCAGCATGCAGGGTCATGACCCTGACTTTAAAAACAATGCATTAGAACATCTGTATGTGCTCATAACAATAGTTAGCTATAGGCTGTTGTTAACAGCTTAAACTATGGTTCTTGGAAATCCCTTTGTCCCAGCCAGTGGAACTGTCTCTGATCCAGCCCCTCAGGCCAGCGGCCTGCGCTCAGGAGCAACTCCATCACTTTAACCTCTGTCACAGGTCTATTTTGTGCTGTTATATTTTGTCCCCTATCTTTTAATTTATTGTCTCTCTTTGACAACATAGAAGACAAACTGGAGCTGAAATTCAGGTTAGTGGAGCGCTAGAGCCATGAGACGTGTCGATCTAAGTTTACAACAGTACCACTGTTCTACCAAATCATCGACACAATATTCCTTTTGAAAATCAGATTTCAGCAGTGGTATGTCTCTGCAATAAGAGGATAACCTAAAATGATGTACTGTCATTGGGATATACTTAATTAGCTTTAGATAATAGCTGTATCTTTTACTTGCATGGAAAACCCCGGACAAGAGAATAATGTCAACAAAGGTATTATGAATCTATTCAATGGGAATATTTGGGGTTATTGAGACACTAGGATAGTGTAGTTTTTAATAAATATATGCACAGGAAGAAAAAAAATTATTGTCTTCTTTCCACCAGGGTTGTGTACATGCTCATTTTGTTGCATGCCAGAATCTGTGCGTCCCTGTGCTCATGTCGAGCTGGATGTGGATGGCGGGGCCTTCTCTTGTCATCACGTACATTCCAGGAGTCAGGGGGCAGACGAAGCCCTAAGATGACACTGCAGATCCAACTATTAGCCTTTCACCTGCTGTTAACAGCAACTTGGCTAGACACAGGGCCTGCATTCCTCTGGCTTGAGACAGATGTAGTCCTAACACATGGTAACATGCCTACCAGTAGATAATCTTTTGAGATGCTACTTCAAACTATGGAACAATTTGTTGCAGTGACTCACCTCTAATTCAACGGCGAGCAAAGCTGTCTTTTTAATTTGGAAACCAGTATAAACTTCATCAATCCACATGTGTTTGACAGCAGAAGCACGACTGCTGGGTTATGCAGAACACGTGCACATGGCGCATAAAAGGGATTGTGGGGAAATGGGACACATTTCATATAGGTTGGTCCTAAAATGGAAACCCACCAAGGTCAGAGACGGCCAGCTCGAAAGCCAGAGTCAATATTTATGGATACTGAACATGTGGCACACTTCTCTACCCACTAATTTGAGCAACAAGTCCACCTCCAGATTATATGGGCTCTCAGAGATCACAAGAGAGGGTCCAAACCTTACTCGCATGTTTCAAATATTGAGCAGCACGTTGAGGTTGGTCGCTGTGCAGATGGAGGCAGTGCATAATTAGGCAAATTGGGACACAGTTTATTTGTTTGTGTTTGAATTTCCTGTGAAAATAACCAGGCGTTCATTGGGCAATCCTCCTTTATTCATACCTGCAGTATTGTGCAACATATCATTTCAATTATAATGATATATGTAATTGTCATAGATTTAAAACCTCATTCTATCAGCGAGAAACATCAACTTCTATACAGACCTCACACTTTAAGTAGCAAGAGGATTCATCCAAACACACTGAGCATTTAGTGCACAAGTCGAGATAAAGGCTGCTACTTCCATTTGAGAGAGACAGAGAAGTAAATACAGGGATCTGCCCTTTGAATGCTGCTTCACTCATAAAGACACCACGCGTCACTCAATTATATGTCTGCATGATTAGAAGCTTGGGCTACGTAAACAGCCAGCGTCAAGATTTACATTTTACAGCTTAAGCACAAGCAGCTGTTTACAGGCTAAGGAAGGAAGGAAAACACTTTGGAAGCCTCGTCTACATGAGAGAATATCTGGAGCTGTTACACTCTTATACTCCACATTTGGAAATTCTTTTACAGCTAACGTCTAATGCAAATCTTTTTTATAGTTTTACATTTGTACAATTATTACAAGCATTTGGTTAAGCCAGTTGGTTATTTGGTTATTTTTGAACCTTAAAGGACAAAGCGTAAAAGCCTCCATACCGAGTGTTGTGACCTTCAAAGGAACAAACAAAAGCCGGCAGCATTTTCAATCAGTCTCTGAAGAAAATGAGCAGGAGTAAAACACTAGATATATTTCATCTGCAGTGGCAGGCCCTAAGCAATAACACAGCACTCTGCAGCTTTATGTTTCCCACTTTAACAAAAACAATTTCAACCACACCAGAGATGAGATTAGAGCATCGCATGACCCAGGAAACGGCTCGTGTCCAAGTGCGTGAAGTTGATTTCATAGATGAAATTCTAGGGAAGGTTAGACAGGCAGTAACAAAACAAGGCAGGGATTGCTTAAGACAATGTGTTATTGTGGATTTAAAAGACTAGATACTAAAAAATTAGCATGCTTTGTTATCAGCTTCACTTTTTATACATTGTACAGACTGCAATCAATGGATGAAAAACCATCAGCCACCAAAATATAAAAAAATGATGCATAAATTGATTTTGGCAAATGTCAACATGTGTGCTGTCAGTGGGACACACATCACCAATGCCGCAAAACCTTCATTACGGTAAAATACACGTTGCCAATGTACACTAAGACATAAAGACAAATAAAAAAAAATACACAAATGCATACTAGGAACAATTACACACACATATTAATGTTTTCTGCTGGAAATTTGTCAGTTAAGGTGGGAGCCAGCTCATTGCATGTAATGCTTTTAGCCTGGTCACCCATCCTAATTCTTTCCATAAAAGAAATTTGGTTCCTTTTGATCCCAGTTTGATTTCCAGGGGGCGGGACAAATACATGTAGATTAAACCAATCACAGAACGGCCTGACATAAACATTGCGAAAACGAAACTAGTTTCACTTCTTTATGAGTCATTGCATAAATCTCGCCCCTTTTTAGGTAAACTATTATAATTGGACGAAATTATTGAGAACGGGTGGAAGACAGGCTCAAGGAGTGGGGTTTCAGACCCACTTCACTTCACTGAGAAAGTCAGTGGGTCTGGCTGGCCAGGCTAACATTTTTCATCACTTACACACTTAATTTATAACTGCTAAATGTCTCAATAACTTCTCTGACATTATTGTTTTTACATATGCTACCGAATAGCCAAAAATGTTGTAGAGGTATAGGACCATATAAACATTATAAATAGCATTTTCTTTACATTCCAAGTAACATATTCAGACGTGCCACATCCCTATTGTGGTCATTTAAAACCACAACATTTTGATACAGAGTGAGTGTAGCTTCAGCTAAAAGCCCATAGGACCATCCAATTTCTTACATCTTTCACCATGGTGGCTGAGCCTGATCTGTCTTTGAGCTGGGAGTAGCAGTGTTGTCTGACAGCGCTACAGAGGAGGCTAGTGGGCTATAGGGAGGACCTGATTGTACTCTGGCATCAACAGAATGACATTATAGCTGTGTGGTTTCATGATAATAATAATCTTGAGAGCAGCTGTATAAACACTGAACTGACATCCACTCCCTGGGCATGTAGCATGTATCTTTAACTCCAACTGGAAGCAGTCTGATGCAACTGCTCGTATCTCCGCCCATCTCTCTCTTCGCGTCTCTCCCTGTCTGCTGCAGATACATGATCCATGTTAGTATTTGCTGTAAATGTCAGTGGAAAAATGAATGTTCGCATCACGGCGTTCAAAAGTAACGCATGGTTTCCTTCTTGGGTCAGCAACAGTTGTCTTGTTTCATTCAGCTTCAGAAATACTTTTTGAAAAATCTGGGACTCAACAGAGGCTAATAAATTTAGACAAACCCTCGCACGGCCCCTCACGATGCAGCCTATTTCCTGGTAACATTTGTCTTAATTCGTGGCAGTTTGTGTAAATATTTATGCCACTAAACTAACTGTTCTGTATACAGTAAGCCCCCCAATCTTCCCTGGAATGTGATTTAATTGGCGGTTTCCTCTGTTTATCCTGTGTCATACTGTTATGGGCGAGCTTACTGTAATGAATAATCAGGTAGATAACGTGCAGCCTTAAATTAAATGTCCTCCTTTAAGAAAATCAAATGAAGGTTAATACCCGTTTCCATACCCCCCGTCTGTAATTCACGTTCTCTCATCACATGCCAGATTACCATTATGTGTCATTTGTAATACAATAAACAGACTCCAGATGGCTTGGATTCTCTTGGATATACACAGAGCAACAGAAGCTATGGGAAGAGCTGCTGGATTTGACCGTGTACTCAGTCTTTGCCTCAGACAGACACACAGGCGAATTAGGCTGATGATTTAAAAGTTTACACTACGCAGTACACTTTGTCAGTTAGCCCAACGTAGATGACGGACAAAGGCACAAGGTTATTCTCACTCTTTATTTTTTCATTTCCTTGACTCCGCTCGGTCACGCTGGCAGCGTAGTGAGCTGTGTCGCGGTAGTTTCCTCGTTCCTCACACGTCTTTGACATTGTGCAGCCGAGCAGGCAATGTAAACAGAAGGCAAGAAATGAGACTTTGTGATCTCTCTTCATCTCGGCTCCCGCCTTGTCATTGCACGCTGGGCTTTTTATATCCATATCTCAAACCGCAAACAGACGTGTGCGGAGCCTGGTTCTTTTCCAAAGCACACTAAAAACATATGCATTACACATGAGAGGTCAGCTGCCTACTTACCCAAACACCTCCGCTATGATGGCTATCTAACATCCGACAGTGATTTATCTGTGATTATTTGGCTTCTCCGCGTTCAGGGCAGGGGACAAGGTAAAGAGCACTGGTTAGGTTTATGCACGGATCACTGAGGAACACTGGGCCTCTTGTCACTATGTTGAATTTTACCCCCGAATGAAACATGTTATTTTCCTAACCTGGTTAAGTAATCACATTACCTAAGACTCCATAAAGTGGAACAAACAGTAGCGTATAACCCGGACTCCTTTTTATGTGTCTTGAGTGACAGATTGGCTTTCATCTTAGAGGAAAACCAAAAAGTTATATAGCCATTTTGCGATGGTAGGAATACTAAATTGATACTCATATGTAGAACATCTGGTGAAAAGCAATTTCCACCCAAGTGTTTTAGTATTTCCTCCTAATTAATTTCACATGTACATGACAAGAGTGAGCGGCCTCCCAGAACCAAGGCACAAAAGCCAGCTTTGTTTCACCTTTCAAAAAGTCGTCTGTGGTTACTGCTCCAAAACTCCCAGGCATACGGAATTGAAATCAATGCTGAGAGCAGCATTTTAGGCAGAAATGTCATATCTCGTGCTTCACTGGCGCAAGGGTCTAGCGCATTAGACATTTACCTTTGGTCAAGTAGAACCTCAAGGGGGGAGTGGAGGGAGGCTGGGGGCAAAGCACATCAGGCAGAGGTGAAGGAGAACAGAAACCGAGGCTGCACAAGAATGAGTGAAAAGTGAGTGCTAAGCCATAATTGAGGAGTGTGTCTTAGCGGCTGAGTATTAGAGGAAGTTCTTGACCCAAAATGTTTGAAATTGTCTGCTTTGACTCACAGCACCTTACAGTAACAATTATCTGAAAACAGTTGACAGAGGAATTCCTGTTAAACTGAAACCTCACTTTTCAGTTCATTTTGATTTCTTTGCTATTAATCAAAATGACAAGTCTTGATAAGCTTTCAGAAGATTAATCATTTATTTCATGGCGTATTGAATATCAGAAGTGTCTGAGAGACAGGCGTCTGACTGTGAGACACAACAGTTCCTGTTAATACTTGTTGATATGACAAGTCAAAAGGACAGCTGCAGCATTGGCGTCGACAGATGAAAAGTTGGTTTGATCAGATTAATCATTAAAGAGGTGAGATATGAGCATACCACAGCATTGTTTTTACACAGACTTGAAGCTTCTCCGAGTCCGAGACCTGTTTAGATAGGACCACCTGCATGGATGTAATGTTTGTTTGCCAAAACCACATATTTCTCACCTGAAGGTCTCTTCTTTTACAATGGGTTTCCCCTCAGAGAGTCACACTGTCTGCTTCTCATACCCACAAGCTCTTCATCTTTCGAGGAGATGTGATGCATGGCCACAAAAGAAACAACTGTCCAAAGAAGGTCTTGTCTGTGCACAGGCGAACAAGAATGGGTGGTATTTACCCAGACAGATGAGGAGGCGCGATACAAGCAGGTGTTTACAGGAACGTTTGAAGTCGGAGTAAGATGGTGTTTTCCGATTAGACCTCAGAGGGAAAGATGAACACTTAAGGTGGTTCTGCTGACACTGAATAAAAAGTCCACATCTCCTTTTATCTATTCATTTGTTCCCCAGATCTGCTATATGTTTTTATACCTGATCTTGACTTTCAACTCAATTTGGCACCATGTAAGCATGACTTATTGCCATTCCTCACATATTCCAACTTAGCTTTTTGATGCTACTATTGACATTAAACCAGCGTCCATTTGCCTTCTGGGTATGACTCCATTGCAGGGCCTTTGAGGTTGGTGGTTCCATTTCTGTTTCTGTCTTTTCTATTGTTGTGATGATCGCCATAACTTCCACTTGTTGTGGAGCTGAGCCGCTGCACCCAGCGCTTACACTGAATGCAGTGAAGAAGCCCTCTTTTCTATTGCAGCTTCAAAGCATTTTTTCCTGGGCGGCAGAGTTACAGGCTCTTTGTGGCGTGGGTTATTTGTCAGAGGGTTTGGAGAGTGACTTGTTTCACTCTGTTCCCTGAAAAAAGGCTTGTGCGTGAGTGCTTGAGCAGTCTAAAGTTACAGCCATGAGCCCCAGTATTACAACCCGATGACTGACAGGAAAAATAGGGTGAGCTCTTTTGCTGGGCTCTAACAAAAACACCAATAAGAAGCAGAGGGAAACAACAGATTAGACTACTGATCTCAATCTACCCTCCTTTGGTTATTGAGAAATAATAGCTCTGAAAAGGAAGTCATTTAAAAAGGCCTTTAATCAATTCCCCTTTGACGATCTAGTGCCATGAAAGGCTGAAGTGAGAGGGAGAGCACGCTGCCATGGCTCTGAACGTTTTGGTGTGGGGGAAGCTCTGGAGAGATGGGCTCTAATTTGTGTGTTCATGGTGTCCAGGCATCTTCGAAGCACACGATCACCACCACAGCAGGCCTTGATGCCATGTGTGAGTGGAAATGCTTCTAAGGCTCCCCGGTGGTAAAAATCACATCGCCAAAATGACCACCAACTCTAAATGAAACACTACCCCCTTTTTAAAAGGTCCCATTCAAAACCCAGTGGTTTTTTTAAAAGGCGCATAAGGTAGCAATTTCCCTCAAATATGGCGTAGCCCAATAACTGTTGAAGTAACTGACACCATGTCAGAGCCAATGAAAGGATTTTTTTACAATAAGAATGAAACATTTGCTGGGCTGAGGACAGTAAAATGGTAGTAAGGAATGCAAACTTGTACTGTACAACATTATTACACACACACTGTAGCACGTGGCCTGTTTCAAGTTTAAAAGTGCACCTAAGGAGGTCTGTGCAGAGAGTAAGTACTTTGCTCATTCCAAAGCATGCACAAATCTGTTTTAAGTTCAAGAGAGGAGGAACCCTTTAATTTAAACCCTGAAAATGAAGTCATTCATTCCCTGCTAAACTGCACTGTGACCCATAAGGTTAGGTAAACAAGTGTCCCTTGCATTACTGTCAAAAGACCCAACCCCTCTCTCTGCTGTGATGTAAACTCCCACTATCCTGTTACAGTTGCACCAAGGAAAACTGAGGGATAGTGGAAAGAACGGGTAAGAACCACATTTGCCTCTGTGCTTTGAATGACCAAGGCAGGAAAAAGTCAGGATCTGAGACTGTTCTTAGGATGATGTCCTACAAAATAAACCCTGCCTGGTTCCAAAGCAAAAAAGTAAAGACGAAGAGGATGGACCACAATGAGCTGAGCCCAGCAGGCCTGCTCAGATCCATTACCAGCTCCACCTCCAGATTCACGAGGAATGTGAGGAATCCTACTGGGCCGGGGTTCTAGTGGAGGGGTCCAAACCTCACATTTCTGTTCATTTTCCCTTTACTTTTACTATTGTATTTGGATTGGTGAATGTAATGAAACAGGAATGTGGAGTATCAACTCTGTGGATTGTTGCTCACAGTGTTTGAGACACATAATAATAATGTAGTAAAAGTGAAAAAAACGAATAATATATATGACAAATATTAAAAAGACGTGAGGTTTATTAAAATTGGTTTATTAAAAGACCAGTAAGAAGGATTAGCAGCATTGGCACGAAGAGGAATTCTACTGTGGATATCCCTAATGTGACACTAATTGCTTCTTAGTCTGTCAAAGACACAAGAGACAAGAGACAGAGAAAGACAGGAGATGAGAAAAATTGTGAGGAGAGAGAGTCCGGGTGCTGACGGAGGGCAGTAATGACTGCCAGTGGAATGCCTACACCCATAATCCTCTCTGTCACTGCTGACAGATCCTCTTGACCTCTGAACTCTCGATGTAAAGAAGGGAAAGAAAGGAAGTCACAACTTAATGAAATTATCTGGTGGTTAGCACTTGTTTGAGAGTGGGGCTTGTCTCTTGTTGGCATTGTGTTTATGGAGGTTAATGATAATCTTTAGATTTTTCATCTGACAAGCATCAAGAGAGTTTAACCTTGGTGTTTTGGATAATTTTCCAACACACAAGGTCAAAGGGCACGGATTTTGTAACAATAGCAGCAAGTGTAATCATTTGAATCTTGAGAGTACAAAAAAACATAAGTGTAGATATTTTTGACCTATTTCTTTTTAGAGTGTTTTCCTGTTGTTTGACTCATACATTTCACAAATCTCTTCAGACCTGACTGAAGCACTCTGTGTGCGTTGGAGGTGGACTGTGATCTATATTTCAGCGAGTAAGCTAGGTTTGAAGACAGGGGCCAAAGCTGTCAGAAGTTTGTCATCGATTCTCTCTGCCTTGTCATCAGCCTTATCTGATCGCACCGTGTTACTCGCTCCATGTTCGACTCCCTCATGGATATTGGAAACACACATTCCCTGTGCTCTGCAAATTCATAGGAGGGCCTCCAACTTCCCCCAAAACAAGCTGTATGGTGAAACGAGTTTTTTTAAATTTTACATAGTATTGAAGATTTGTCTTCCACTATTGATTGTATGTTCTTAAATGCATTGTGTTCATGTATCTAGACCTTCTATATTCTGCCTCCTAAGTGTGTTGCATTGACAGTTTGACAAACATGCAATCACCTCAGTTCCAGACAGCCCCTTTAGTTAGAGCAGAGTGTGCTGTGTGAATTGTAATTGAGATGGAAACCTTTGAATTATGGGTAAGCTCTCAAGTGCTTTTCGTACAGAGAAAGAAGAAGAGGAGGCGGAGAAGGGATCTTCACGGACTTGTGCCACAGAGTCATGCTGACAGAGGCCTGGCTCGGTAAACTGCAGCAGACCCAGAACAACAAGAGGCTAACCCAAACACGACCCAACAGAACTGGAGAAACCCAGCCTGGCCAGGGTCAGGCGGTGCATGTTACCACGGAACAGTGAGGGAGGCTGACGCCGCGTAACCTCTCACCAGCCAATCCGCCATTTGCTTGAGCCAGTGCTGCAAACAAGCGCTTGGAAAACAGCATTGCAGGCATTCCAGCCTAATTGTACATTTGTCCTCTTTCAAAGGGAAGAAGTGTTAGGCCAGATACAAAGAATCTTGGGATAGGGCGATAGGGCCAGCATCCGTCCCTAGCCTCCTGAGGGCTATTTAAAGGTACAGTAGGCTGTATTTTCCGCCGCACAGTGAGGCACCCACCCTTCCGCCTGCCTCCATATTGGAACCAGATGCTGCTGGATGCAAGGCCCCACTAATTTAAGTGGACAGGGCAGATGGAAGCGACTCGCCCTGCATGCATACCACCCCCTGTTGGCTTTCATGTAATGAAAATCTCTGCAGTATGGCGGAAAGGGTCTGCTAAGTAATACACACGTACTCTGTACTCCAGCATGTGCACTGATGTAAATATAGCATATACATACGCTTAGTCACATCTGGGATTGTGCTTTTTGTATGATCGCAGAACTCATTGAGACAAAGCAGTTCGTAGATTTGTTAAAAATAAAATGAATAAATGGAAAAAAAAATATGTGAAAACTATAAAATATGCTTAAATGTTGCCTTACACAGTGTTCTCCAAGTGCTGCATTTATAGTCACAGTTAAAAATACGTGCAAAATGTTTTGACTGTCAAGAAAAAAGCTTTGTACAGATTGTTTGGCTCACTAAAATTTACTACATATTAATTATATTCCACATATGAGCAGATACTGATGATTTCATGCTGACAAACAGACAAACATTATCCACTGACCCAGTACTACCTTCTTTTGTTATCCCTTCAGGCACATGTTGAATATGTGAAGAGCACATGCTGGTCACCTGGTGGGGAGACACTGATGCGATGCTAAGTGTGCAACTCTATCTCACCATAAATACGGCAGCTCCTAGCAACCATAAGAAATACTGTATCATCCCTTAGTGTGTATGTGCTCATATGTGTTTGTCCTCTATAGAGTGTCTTTTGTCTGCAGAGGTGACAGGTAATTAAGTCAAAGAGGATGGAGGAATTATGGCTGGGAAGCAATTTGAAACGTTGCAGAAAGTCTCTGGAGCCAAACCCTCACTAGTGGTTAATTGCTGTGTGACAGAGCCACATGCAGTCCTTTTGCAGGGTCTAAGTTAGCGTGAAATGAAAATGTAATGCCTATCTTCTATTGCAACCTGTTTTAAATTTATTGTACTTCATTTCACAACAGAAGTATCATGCAAAAAAACATTTTATCTGGCATATAATGAGATACATATTTTTGTGACTGGTCAACTGGTGTTGCTTTGTACTGACAGTTACTTGCACACACATACTCATCCCTCGGGATCATCTGGTGAATGTACGCTAACTGTGAAAAGAAAACTTGCAGATTGCACAGGAAATTTCCTCTTTGATAGCGAATGTTTGTTTAGCTGGACTTGGTTGACCTGTTTTGACCTATCTCCTCAAGCTCGGCACTCACAGCCAGAGCCCTGCCTTGCACCAACAGCCAGCCACACAATTTACTACAAAACTTCATAATATCATATAATGGGAAATATAAGCTGTATTTACAATTAACAAAAGGGTAGAACCACAAAGGGTCTTTCTGTTATTGCAGGTCAGATGTTTAATGATTTGTAATATGTAATTACTGATTCTGTACTACTCATGATCACTGCTCTACTGTACCATGTCTGTCTCTGGTTAACAGAGGTGCTGTCAGTATCATATTATTTATTGAACAGTGGTTTATCCCGTACACGTTTTTGTGGTTGATCCAACCACAGTGGGTTCCTTGGTGGTGATTTTGGACAGTTTCAATCATCTGTTGTGGGATTTACCTATCAATGCCCAGTATTGAAAGCTAACAGACGCTAGACAGTCTTTTAAATGAAAGGAATCCAAACATCGCAACAACACAAATGTAGCATACAGGTTTTAAGAAACCCACACAAAGAGTGCAGGGTTAAGGGGTTGCTTTGTTATCATGGAGGTGCCCTGTGGCTGTGATTAAGCGTTGTTTTCACTATCCCCCTGGTGTCCTAAAGCTTTGCTAGATGTCACTGCTATGGCAGGAATGCTTGAGCGAGAGAGGCCAAGAGGGGGTCACAGAAAGGATGTAAACATCAACATTTTCTTTCTTAAAAGGATTTGGGCCCTCTTGAAGGGAAAAGGCTCTACCACAGCACAAATCCTGATGGCTAACTCCACACCTGGCCTTAGGCACAGACCTATGACAAGCTTACCTTTGCCTAATCCCCTATTTAAAACCATTTGTGGGGCTCAAAACTGACCTTAGATCAGCATCTCTGCAGCCCAGGCTTAGTCAGCACTGGGTTGTTGCAGCGTGTAGGGATTGGGAAAAGGGCTTTAGCTACAGATTGGTATCAGAGCAGACAGAGTTTTACGCCTTTCTGGAAGTATGCCATAGCAGGCCATGGACAATAGAGCCTTTGTGTATTGCTGATTGACAGATCTACTCATAACAAACATAGTAAATGGTAAAGTCACAGTGGGAGGTGCAAGGCCCTGATAAATCCTGGTTTTCATTTAGATGCAAAGGTGGTTTCTGCATTGTCTCAAGATGTCAGCTTTGAAATGACATTTGAATGTTGTGTAACTTAAAGACAGGGATCATTATATAGAGGTTATTACTCCAAAAACAATAACGGTTCAAAAGACATAAAATATGTTTCACTACACACTGAAGAGAGGCTTTACTCTGTTGCAGCTGTGCAGAAAAGGTTTGAATTAGCCCCACCATCTCCCCAGAGGATGGGCTGTAATGATGCAAATTTAGGGCCCTTTTGACAGAATCCTGACACTTGATATGTTGGTCAACTCCCCATTCCATGTTGGTTTTACCAATCCATAAATATTGAGTCCTGAGGGATTTGTGTAAAGAGAGTGAAAAGAGTGAAAAAGAAAAAGAGAGTTATTGTTAAATGTCTTTAGCTTTGTGTGTAGTGTCACAGACCTGCAGCCCCATCTGCTGTTGCTCCACACAAAAGAGAAAGAAGGCCTGAAGGCACAGATGTCTACACTGACGTCTTTAAAGCAAAAACACTTTGCACCTGTGAGGGAAGTGGAAAAGTGAAGCTCTGTCCATTTAGTCGGAACGTTTTCTTTATGCTTGTCATAAGTTGTTACACTTCAAAGATATAGTATAAAAATGATATTTTAGCAGCTACATTTCAATTTTTCCCCAACTTGCTCAGCCTTTGCCTCAAACATGTGACCGTAGTTATGCTAACACAGCATGAGATGTGAACCATTTTTAGGTTGTGGTCACAGCCGTGGCATCTGCAACCCTTCCACTGGCCTCATCTGGATCTTGCAAAACCTGGATCCATGTGGAAGATGGATATATTTCAGTAAATATTAAGCCGGACACAGAAGTGCAAGGCTTGATTAAACAAAATGACACTTTTTTGTGTTTTTAACTGCCCAAGCACAGAACATTAGACACAACAACAGCTGTACAAGTCGCAGTTCAGGTAACTGTCTATTTATTCAACCTGGACAAAAAACATGATTTATATTTCATATTAGTGGGACCTGAACAATTATTTGTTGGTGTTTCTAAGGTGCTGTGACGTTCTTCCCTGATCATTGTGACTCTCATCTGATGACTTCTTTATGACAGAGTGAAACTGGCCCAGCTGCAGCTCTGCAGCTGAGCTGTGTCTTCAGCGTCTCGGCTGTGAAAGGGCTCTGTGTGGTCCTGGTTTCTTTACATCATACTAAAAGGTGTACCGATTGGAAAGCTGTCATCCATGTTGCCATTTGATATTCAAGAATCCTTAGCTGATTGTTGACATTACCAACTGACCTTTTGGGGTTCGGGTAGTGTGTATAGGCCTGTGTGTGAAGCTTCTGTGGAGGTGTGTATATCCACAGCTGTGAGGTAACAGTGCCTATAATCTGTCTCACCCAAATGCTGTAACCTGAGTGAGACGGAGGTGAAGGGTCAGTTATTGAACTTGAATTACACTGGGAGAGGCCTCCCTCAGCCCCTCACCATGCCTTCTCAGGACCCCTGTGGGGTTTGTTTGTTTTCTCTCCCAGTCTCTCCCAGATTGTGCCCAGTCCTCTGTAATGAGTATTTAACGCACACCCTCAGACATGTTTACACTGCATGTAACAGCACTGGCTGTGTGATCTTGTGGCACTCACACATGTATGCATCTGCGTGCGTGCATGTCTATGTATACAACCATGCACGCGTGTACCCTTTCATTCTGCCTCCCGCCCTCTATTTTACTCATTTCTGAAGTCTGTAGCCTCAGGCAATGAACACCTGCCAGTTTTTCCTCTTCAATCTCAGATAAGACAATAGAAGTAGAAGAGGTGTTTGGTTACATGCAGAAAAAGAGACATATTAAAAGCTCCCATGTCTCAACCACAAGATCGCTGCAACAATCCATGTGTGAATAATGTCAAAAGAACACATTTTTGTGTCAGTTGAGTCGGGTCGAAGAGTGAAAGAGCTTCATAGTTTGGATTGAAACCTCATAATTTGACCTGAACCGTAGGCCCTGGGCCTCTCTGCAAGCTGTTAAGTTTTTAACATATCATTTTTCACTGCACATGTTCCGTGTTATGTTAGTTACCAGGAATTTGGATTGAATAGACAATGAAGTTCCTGAACCTTGAGAGGATTATTCTTAATCGTAAGCAGAGCAGTCTCTGGGGCCATTCGAAGTTATGCTACAGCACCCTCTGTTGGGAAGCATTACACATTGCTCCATTAGACAATGTAAGTCCCAGTTTTGAAGCTTTGGTCTTTTTATAGACAAGTAACCACACTCTTGGCTTCTTTGAAAAGCTTGTATTCACTAAGTAGTAGTTAGGGCTTTCAGAACACAGTCACTATGTTATAAGTATGAGTGGTAGAGGAACTCTTTGAACTGTCCCTATATAGAAGCCCATGGCTGATGGTTTTACAATAAAGCAGTAAATAGAGTACATTCACCTAATTAGCAGGGATACCCATGAATGTTTTCACTTGTGCAGGTGGATTTGAATGAAGACTTTCTCTGTCTATAACCCATACTGCCCAGCCATTGAACTTACCGCCCTGTAATTATCCATAATGTCATACCCATCTACAGTTTAACCTCCTTTGATTACTGCAACTGAAAACATATTTGTTTTGCACTCACAGATGCATTTTAATTCGACACGCCACCATCACTGTGCTATAACCGTCTCAATTACCAAAACCACTTCAGAGGGAGCAAACCACATCATTTTTAAAAGATTTAAACATTCAAGCTTTTTTACTTAGGAAACCACTTATTGTAACCCGGAACTTGATTATGTCAAACGGTTTGAGTCATACATAAAAGTATTGCAACATACAGTGTTGTGTTGCACTGGCAAGAAACGCCCAGAAGGTGCCACCACTGTACCTTATTTGTGCTGCACTTGTTGGTTCTTAAAAACCCTCACCCTATGTACTTCTGAAGGCTTAAACAAATGCTATATAATTGGAGTTTTCATTGTACTGCCACTGGATCTATGTTATGTAAGATAAGTTTAATCTCTTGGCCTACACCAGCGTAATGAGATTGGACTCCAAACGAGACACATGAAAGAAAGACAGGGAGCAAAAGATGGAGGATTCTATGCAAACAGTATGAAGACATAAGACTAACTGTTGATGTAAAATGAGTGGGCTTTATGTGATGCTTTGTATGTTTCTTTTCTGTTCTTTTACTTTTTTTCTAATGTCTCTCCACTTGCATTCAGTCAGTCAGCTTTCGACAACACCTCTTCCTCCTCACACGGCGTTCCTGTTCATTCTCTCTCGTCACCGCACATGAGGCACATCTATCATCTCAGCTCTCCATTAATGCCACTGCGAGAGTCTGTACACTGAGGAGAGTGTATATGAATGAATGCTCCATAGATGGACGATTATGCAGCCTCAACCAACTGCAGGTGCAAAAGCATCCAAACTGCACCGCTGACCTCAAACAAATCACAAATGTAACCTCGAATCCAAATCCTTGCAGCTCAAGGACCAGCAGTTCTGCCTTTCAGAAGCCTGTATGCACTAAATGTTAAAAATGCACCTTCTCTTTTGTAAATGTGTTTTTTATATGAAGGGAAGACGTGATTCATTTCGATGTTGAGTGACTTTATATTATATTAAGCAGTAATGCCGTCTGAGTAGCTTCATATGGGTTTCTGACAGTCCAATTATTTTCCATTGTCTTTCACAAGAGCACTCTGTGGGCTGATTTTAGAGCTGCCTAAAACCTCAGGGCTTAAACCAAGATGGATGATGGCTAAAGTCTGAAACATAAATGACTCATCAGCTCAGTAAAAACAATTTTGCCCCTGCCTTGGTTTGACAATATCCTGTACATCTGTGTTTTTACTGGCAGAGCTTCCAGTTAGGAATTTTACCCAGAACGCGAGGGCATATTTCTCATGCCTTTTTATTTTGGTCTCAGTGTCCCTTCGAGTCCACTGATCCGTCACCTGACCGACTTTACACTGGAACTCTTCCCACTCTGTCGCTGTCAGTCAATCATTAATGACAGGAAGCAAACTCAAACAAACTTCTCTTAGACCTGACATGAAGCGTGTCAGTCAGAAGTCTGACATGTCTTGACGGTCAGCAGCAGCTCGAGCCCGGCCACAGACAGACAGACAGACAGAGGAGAAACCGCTCGGAGGACTTGAATAGTCTGGAGTCTCTTTTTGGATATTACAGAAAATAAACTGTGTGGGTGGTGCAGAGCCTACAGGGCTGCGATGTTTTATTTAATGAGAAAGTTGAACTCAAAGAAGTCCTAAAGGCTGTGAGACACTCTCGACTCATACAACTTAGAAGA
Source organism: Rhyacichthys aspro (assembly GCA_036850595.1). Taxonomy (NCBI): domain Eukaryota; kingdom Metazoa; phylum Chordata; class Actinopteri; order Gobiiformes; family Rhyacichthyidae; genus Rhyacichthys; species Rhyacichthys aspro. Next base: position 12,284,358 of record CM072170.1, on the reverse strand, counting down.
AGTTCACTCATGGAGAAGTAAAATGGCCTGAAGTCATATATGAGTATGGAAATGCCGACAGTGAAATTCAGGGGTAATATGAGGAACCATATGAGCATATATAAACCCTTTTATTGTTTTAAATATAGGAGTTTAAACTGCCTACAGGGACGGACCAGGTTCATTCATTCTAATTGGCGCAAAAACAGACTAAGACATTCACTATGGGCAGTTCTCATTCACCAGTTCACCTCTACATATGTATATGGACCTATGGTGTACCCCTGCAGCATGAGGAGGATGTGCCGTCTCCAACCAGAGAGGTTCTCAGTGGTTGGCTTCTTCTTGTGGGGCAGAAGAGCTAACCACTGTGCACATCACTCAACACATCACTGTGCACCCCAACAACACACACTGTGCCAACAACCAGTCAGTGGGCGACCACATCCGTCTGCCTTTCCAGAGGAAGGCAGGTGACTTCTGGTTCATGTTGTGCTTGTCACCAGCGTCTGTCCCTACTGGTTCTGCACACCCCAGGGGCTGTCATGGCACCGTCTTCAGAAGCTCATTAGGCTCGGAGCTTGGTTGAAACAGGTGGGGAATCATGTGTAGTCCAGAGATATCTAACAGTAAGCAGTCAAAACATGTTTTACATTTTGTGAGGCAGGACTGGAGTAAACATTGTTTCAGTATCAACCAGCAAAATATTGTTTACAGCTTGAGAAGAGTTCCTGCGCTATAGACAGCACGCTGAGCTGTCAATGCGTGGAGCGTCTTGGTCTCGTTGTTGCCCCGGACGCACGGAGGCGCTAGATCACGCCTCGGCCCAGTCTCCGCATTGCCTCGTACCCTTTGAATCCAGACGAGCTGCTCTTCCAGACCCCCCTCCTCCCCTCGTTCCCTCTTTCTCTCTCTCTCCTCGTGTCCGCTCCAGCCGCATGTCGCTCCTCCAACAGTCAGTCAGTCAGTGGCCGCGGTCCGCTGCGCTTGTGTCCGCCTCCACAGCCTCTCCAAAGCCGAGACGCGCCACCGTCACAGTCACTGCGGGCATGACACACCGGCTGCACTAGCGGGGGCTTTCGTCAGCCTGCTGTTGTAAAGCAGCTTACAAACGGATACGGAGGAGAAATAAAGAGTGGAAGAGAGTGGAGTGACTCATTTCTAGCCGTACTGCGCGTCGAGAGGACTAGATGAGTCAATGGCAGGGGCACAGCCTGGAGTTCACGCGCTGCAGCTCAAGCCTGTGTCCGTCCCCGAGAGCCTGAAGAAGGGCAACAAATTTATGAAATGGGATGATGTAAGTAATAGTGAGTCTGACACATCTTTTGTTTTATTAATAAGTGCTGATTTGTGCTCGTTTAGTGCATGCAGATATCTCCCTCCTCTACGATGCGTTACACAATCTATAGAGCACTCATTCAGCTGGAGCAGCGGCTTTACGCGGTGTTTGTTAGCGCACTGACAATGGCAGGAGCAGCGATACTCCACGTCCATGTGCTTTGTTTATACTCCATGCGTGCGCGTGCGCGCGTGTGAGAACGCTCATTAATTCCAATTGAACATTTGAACCAGTTTACCACCCCCCTCCCCTGGAAACGTTTCATCAATTATCCACAATTTATTAGCATATCTTGGTTCAGCGAGATGAAAGGGGGCTTTTGTATGTGTCTGACTGCTTTCCAAGGTTGATTAATATTGATTCCACATAAAAATGGCCGTTAACTGATAGCTCTATGACCGCAGTGCACCTTACACTCTCAGATGTATTTCACAGCCCTCACACGCTCCAGTGGACACTTCCCATGAAGCTGTTGCTCTTTTGAAGAGTTCAAACTGTGCATCTTTTAAACTGTCACCTCCACAGTTCTTAGGAGTCTACAAGAGATTACTGCTCCTCATAAGCACAGCCCATCTCATCTGTAGATTAGCATTGCCCTGGTTTTTGCAATGTACATTTAAATGGATTGTACAGCTGTGATACCTGTCCTTGACCACACTGTGCCCTGCTTGGTAATGTGCTGTTATAATCTACCGTTACACCAGGCCTGGATTATGTAAGTGATATTTGGATATATAATTTAGTGACATAATCTTAGCACACAAACACTCCTTGCAAGGAATTGACTGGGCTCAGGTGATTCATCCTGAGCACAGACGACATTAGTGTTAGTGGATGAATGTGTGAATCTGGTCAGTGCAGATGGCACAGAGGAAATTATGCATCGTGGTTAGCATCCCTCTGTCAATCACCATTTTGGCACATAATCTATAATATGTTACATCACAATTCTGGCAGTTTAAATTCTGAGAATTAAGACAGCCCCTATGGAGATGCTTGTTTCAGGGCTGTGCTGGACAGATATGGTTAAAAGTGAGGTATTCATGTATTTGTCACGTGCAGATCTAATAGAGCTTTTGAGTCAAAAACAATAGAAGTGAAGTGCAATTAAATAACCTGCCAATAGATCACTAATTGTATATTTATATCCATTCAACTAACAGCTCTTAACTTGCTCCTTTAGGTCAGTGGCTGGTCTGTTGAAGTGTGAGGGTCTGTTTCCACGAACAGCATGTTTGTGTGCTGTAGTTTGTACATGTAGGCGTATCTCCAGAAGCGAATGCCCACCAGGCCTTTCCTGCAAAAACACACCTCGTCAAACACGGACACACTCAGATACTCACAGATAGGGTTTGCTTTATTTCCCAAGCTCTCCTTCCTTCCCTTTTCCTCTCTCAATCGTTCATGGAAAGAATCACAAAGCAGTCAAGAGAAACAATATGTTGTAAGAATTTTTGTTTAAAAAGATTGAATTTTCTTGTCAGTGTTTTGGAAGATGGGTTCGACTTTTCTTCCCAAGAAACAGACAACTCCATTGCGTCAAAGTATTGTGTCAGTATTGCTCCCCTGTAGCTTCCCCCTGGCTGCTCACATTCAGAGGGGACAGCTGTGATATAAACTTTTGTTTACATCACAGAGATGTAAAGCTGGAACAAGAGGTGTCTGGTTGGGAGAAGCGTTGCAGCTTTTGTCTTGGCTGTTGAAACAGAATATACATTTTGACAAAAGCTTAGAAAACTTGGTACATGTCCAACTCCATTTTCAACAGTGTTGTCAACATGTTTTTACAGTGCACAAAGTCAAATCTTTTTTCTTAAATATTACTGACAGAAGACTCAGCTTATGTTATAGTATCATGACCCTTAAGGTCCAGTCCTTTATGTGTCAGATTTGATCAGATGCAGCCAGCGAGCCTTAAGAGTAATTGATTATGTCATTAGCATACTGAATAGGAATATGCTGAGCTCAGATCTTTCACACCCTCAGGTGATGGCTAATGGGAGAAATTCTTTGATAAAAACATTGGCAGCGCCCCCTGCTATGATAGTTTCCCTAAAGGTGTGTGCCAGTCACTGATCTCATTTTAATCCAGAATAAAGTGGGACTTTTCGTTACTAATATCTGATCCATTAATCTTTCAATGACAGAAATAGTCAAATGACACTGCAGAAGCACTCAAATGGTAATCATCACTTTGGTGTCTTATCCATTAGGACATTAGTTATATTTCTCCAACATGTGAATGAAAGTCTCTAATGACTTGATGTGTTTCAGCAGTGGCCGTGGAGAGTCAGGACATTAAGAACGATGATGAAAGTGATTGCTCTCACATCATTAGCCAGATTCCCAGAGCTCTAAACTCATCTCAACCACATATGGTCCATCAGTCATCACCGGCTGCCCACTGAGTGAATACTGCACTAGGTTTATTATAGAAATATACAGAACTCATTGTACAGCTCATTTCATACAGGCCTCCGTTCCCATTTGTAAAAATAATTTCAATTGTCATCATTTGTATCTACAGTTATGATGAGACACTATATGTAAGATCTGCATTGTTCCTGTCCTGGGTATGTAAACACTGTGCCTATGTGTACTATATGCATCCAGTGGTATGAGCAGTATCTTTTGTCATTCAATCAAGCCTGCAGAGATTGTGCAGTCATGTGAACAGAACCAAAACGATTCCTCTCGAGTCTCAAATAGATTTTACAGGATGGCTGGCGTTGCCATAGCAAACGTCAGTATAGCAAATGCCTCTGATGTGGCAGCTTACCATTTCCACTGCTAAAAGAGTCTTTCGTTTACTTTCAGCACATCTCTCTGTGGATTCAGTATCAAATGATCAGAGCGTTATTAGGGCAGACACAGCTGTTGGTGTCTAGAAGCGCCCAGCTCAACATTTTTTTGACATCCTATACTGTGTAGCATAGGATCACACCCAAATAAGCAAGCCCGTAGCTGTGGCCGATCATTAGCTCTGTCTGCCTGAGCTGTGATAAGGACATCATTAGAAGCTGCATGGAGACACTTTGAAGGTTGTCTTTCTGCATGCGGGGAATGTGGTTTCCTAATGCTGTCCTCTCAGCCATTGATTGAGGGGGACAATATGCTACTGTTCGACTGAACCACGGCCACTGTGGACAAAGAAAAAAAAAAAAGCGGATCTTGCTTTTTATAGAAGCATCCAATAATATCTGGCGTTGCCATGTTTGCCTCAGGGTCATAGTTGTGTGTGTGTGTGTGTGTGTGTGTGTTAACTGTGGGAAAGGGTTGTCTGTGACAGGAACAAAATGAAGCCAAGACATAACCTGCAGCTTATGCTTATGCTCAGACACACACAGACCAGGCCTGAGGGTCATTCACACTGATGTCAGGTCATACTGAAGTCGGAAAAACATAGGCATTCATACTTTGCTTACATACTATATAAACACACTGTTAGGTTCCAGTGGCACTGTGTAAACTAAGCCAAAGTGCATTGTGCTATTTCAGCTGTGACAAATAACTATTCTATTATTTCTAATATCATTCTTATATTAAAGGGTGTCCAGTATTTTGTAAAAGAAGGTAACCTATTATCCTCATTTCCTTACTGTCAGCACATTCACAGTTTGGAGAAGCAGACAGGAGCAGTGACACAGGCTTTGTGCTATGTATGGCTGCTAATGAGGCCAGTGAAAACACAAACCCTAACAACTAACAACCCCTCTAAACAAAACAAAAAAAAAACTTCTATCAAGTGCAAGTGTGTATTACATAGAAGGTTGTCACACAGATTTCTTTTAATTGTTTTTTTTCTCATTTTGAAGCTCCTGAACTTGTACAAACCTTGCAGTGTATTTGGGCCATTTCCCACCAACATATATTTTAGCAATGCAGGTGTGTGTTTAAATGAGCATTAAAATTGTTAAGTGTTTCAAATTCAGTTTTCACTGTTTATAGCAGTACATTGTATAGTCCTTGTACGCATCTAGTGGAAGCATATTCACAAAATACTGAACTATCCCTAATTGATGTATCTAGATGATATTCTGCCACAGTACAGACACAAACAAAGACAAATATTTTGACTTTTGTCTTTTCTCTTTGTTTGCTTTCAGGATTCGACCACTGTGACCCCCGTGACTTTAACCGTCGACCCCAAAGGTTACTTCCTCTATTGGACTGACCAGAACAAGGTGAGTCACACAAATCAGCAGATTCCCGAAACCTGCACTCGTTCACCTGGAATACAAGTCAAATATAAATGTTAGGGATGTTACAGGAAGATGAAATTTAAACCGGGAAGTTGTACCACAAAATCCACAAGGAAGCATCTGGGCCTTGTCTTTTCACTCTTTTTTGTTTGTTTTGAATGCGAGCAGGTGCCAGTAAGATATAGAAGACAAAAGAGTGTGTATCTATTGAGAGCAGATAACACATGAACGGAGGTATATGTTGATCTTCCTGGTCTGTATCAGCTTCCATACTCAATATCAGTTTACTGCTGTATTTAGGATGCGTGTGAAATGTCACAACATGTCAGCATTAAGGAGCTTTCGGGTCGGGTCTCAAGTGTGGTAGTCTAACTTTTTCATCACCATGGAAACTACTGGAATACTTCAGTCGCCGTGTTGCTATCGTAATTACGGCTGTACACCCAGGACTTAAAAAGGGATCAGAAGCTCAGTGGGATGCGTTTTAGCGCTTCATTAGAGCTTTAACAAATGTATGGGGCAGACCAGAGCAGGATTAAAACACATTCTCATTTCCACATTCTTTCCCATTTTATTGAAGCCGTTGTAAAAAAAAAGAGTATGTTCTTTACAATGCTGACCTATCTTTCATTCATAATCTCAGCAGCACACAAGAAAGGTCCCTCCTGTTCCCTATCTAGAGATAAGCCGGTGAGGGAGCAGCGTTGGGAAAGGCACAGAAATCTGAACTGGTGCACCTGCAGAGCTGAACCTGACACCTGTGAGAATAGCCCATCATGCCTTGTGTCTCTTGTGCTCCCTAGTTATGGCAAAGTCTCATAGAAAAGACGGAACAAGGAGGTGTAACGTGAGCTACTAGATGCTGTCAGGTGAATTTGCTTCGTTTTAACCTCGAGCCTGCGTTCTGGGCATGCAGTTTGGTTGTGTGCTCAGCTTCACGTACACACAAATCCGGGCCAAGAAGAGTCGTAATGTGTTTCCGCGTAGAACTGTATCAGCAACAGCCGTCAGAGGTGGATAATTAATAACCAGCATTGATTTGATGTTTGGCTAGATGAGGGTATTTCACTGCGGCCGCTTTACATCATAGACAGGAGTGCTGACCGAGACATTACTACTGTACACACGCCCTGGGACACATGCTGTTTATCAGTATACTGCACCCATGAATAACCATATCATAACCCTAAACCTCTAAATTAATGTAGAAAAGAGCTGTTTTAAAGACTCAATGGAGACCTTTTCCCTCCAAAGTGAAACAAAAGTCTTGGATTTGTGCCTCCTTTTGTGTGAAAATGTCTGCGTCCGGAGATAACAAGCGGTGAGTGTGGCGCTCCACTCAGACTGTTTAGAGAGGCTCTTTGGCATAAACTCATCATTATTTCCCGCACCAGTGTCATAAGGCGAGCATTTTGAATGATGACTGTGTTTGTTTTTCTCATTCGAAGCAGTTCTGCCACACACACTAAAATAATTCTAATTGATGGCACTGCATAGACTGGCACAAAGAAGAGCTCACTCTCTCTCCGTGGTGCCACACGTAAACAGTGTTGCATGAAACATGTATTCGAGTTGATTCACGGCGGCGCAGCGCATCTGTTTTCTGGGTTAAATAAGCCACAATGCTCTGTCCAGTTGTTCCGTGTGTGTTTGTCAGAGCCTCAGTCTGATGGCCTGCAGAGTAAAAGCATTCCTTAGATTCTTCAGGAGCACAGCAGACCTGTACGCTGTGTGCCCACTGTGCTCACATTCAAGCACTTATGTCAGGGACAGACTTTCTCTCGGCTAATAATTGCTCGGTATTTATTTTTACCATTTGCTGTACTTTTGTTCAAGGATCACCTTTTAGAAGACTTTACGAACTCATATAGCAGAACATGAAAAATGCAATAATTTAAGGAAGACATAGCATATACATTGGAAGTCTGAATATATTTTTAATATTTGTGGCATTCTACCAACTTCATCAGCAAAAAAAAGACGATAAGTCAATAAATCAAACTGATAAAACAACTTGTAAATTTAGGTACAGTTTCCTTGTATTTGTGTGACCCTGAAATGGATTAATCTTGTGCAGCAGTTGCACTCTCACAAGATTTGTTGTGATTTCCTGTGTTTGGCAATACTGGCACTTATGGGTGTCATTTAGGTTTGATGACAAAGTGGCCGTTTTACAGTTACTAACGCTAACTACAACATGTTGTTTTGATTGGATAAAATTACCAGTTACTAGCAGATGGTTTCATCAATCACCAACCAGGTTTTCATCTAAAGTATCTGCTTTTGCAAATGTTTTCTGTTTCTGTGGACTTCCATCCAGATGGTTTTATGTAACAGAAAAAAACCCCTGAAAAATCTTGTTTTGTATTTAGCCTCTCACATTTTTTGATATTGTTTGTGTAAACTATGGTGATTATTTAGTTTAAATCTGGATTCATTTAAACCTATCGACCTGCACTAATACCTTGCAAGGCTACTGTAGTGTGTGGTTTAAACTGAAATTTAAAAAAAATATTTCCGTTAATGAGAAAATACTGTCCTGAATAGTCAAGAAAAAAGTAAGTGAAATCTCTCAGAAAGAGCTAAAACACTGATCCATTCAATTATACGTGACATTAGTCAAATTTGCATTATCCAGTCACAAAGCACTTATTATTATGGCAACTGTATTTTTTGTCAGTGTGTTTCTTACTGCAGACTGTCTTCACTGCACTCAGTGTCCCTCAGCTGTTCATTAGCTGTGAAGCTGCTGAGTGACAGCACTTCGCCTTCAAGAATAAGCTAATGACCAGTTACACAGAGGAGACTGTGTATATGAGAGAGATGTGACAAATGATCTGAGTGTGCTTCTACAGTTGACATGTTCCACCTACTCAATGTCCTGAGTCCTCTGTCAGAGCCGAATGCAGCGGTGGATTTCAGCCATGTTCTAGGGTCGGAGTAGTCGCGATGACTGAAGATCTGTGTGATATTTGTTTAGACATGATGTGCTTTGCCTTCTCTTTCTGGCTGAACTTAAGTTTGAGGAGTTAAGCATCAAGAATTCCTTTTTTGGTCATTGTTGAAGAGCGAAGTTCACTGACAATGCAGTTAAAGGACATCAATTTTAATTTAAACTTAATGTGTGACACTTCTTATATCCCAAAAGTAAAGAGGATCTGTTTTTGGACATCTGCACAGGTGGAACATCACAGAAACCTGAGCGTGAACAATGCTACTCTTGTCACAGATGGTTAATGTATCCCTATATGCTTACTGTGCATGATATAGTCTGCACTTCTGTTCCTGTCTGAGCACTAAAACAGGTGCAAACATTGTGAATTCTAATGTCATTTGTCCCCAGTTCGTGCAGTGCTGTTCTGTCTTTTTACACGGGGCACTGTTACGTAAACTCCCACAGTCATAACTCACCTGTGTTTCAACATGTTCGGTCCAGAGTCCATTTGGCCCAACTTTTGTGTTCCCTCTTTTGGCCTCACCTTGACAGTCACGCCAACTCTTTCACAGACACAGACAGACTTTAAATCAGTGATGATTAAGGCTGTTAGAAGTGCTTTTTTTAGACAGTGAGCTTAGATAAACTCAATCAAAACAAAACATAAAATTTGATTGACATTCACTTTCATTTTAAATTCTGCGTCAGATCATAAGTCTAAGATTTCCTGAAATGTACTAATACCAGGAAAAGGAAAGTGTTAAATGTTGGTGAGGTTTTACGTCAGCAGAACTATTAGTAATACATCCGCCTTTCACTTTCACTTTATTGTTTGCAAAGAAAGCATTAATGTGTCTGGAATTATAACCACTGCGCCCCCATTAAACACTGAAATGACACGTGTCGCCAAGTTACATTTCCACCCGCTGACGTCTTTTTGACTATTTTTCATATTCCATCTGCGGCGCCATGGTAACCAGCGATCAAGCCAGAGATTTGGAGACAGAGCTCATTGACCGCATTTACATATTTGCGCAGCTTGAAGCGACAGAAACTCAGAGAAAACACAAGACAAATTCCCACACCGCAACATTCCTACGCACCACGACCAGGAACAGGTGCTACTTTTGGAGGGTTAAAAATAACACTTGTTCCTGTTGGCCGAGCTCTCCTTTAAAATAGGAGGAGCTCAGACACACAGAGTCAAATTAACAGCCTTTTAGTTTAGTTTCCGCCGTTGCCACGCGACAGCACACACCTCAAAAATGTCACCGCGTCTTTCTGCCCCCGCTCTAACTCTGCAGAATGTTGCCGCTTTGAAACTGATATCATTGTTTTCTTTGTGCTCACAAGGAAACTGCGACACCAACAAAAGGTTAAATACTTCCCGCTTTCACCTGAGAGATTTATGTTTTTAGCAGCGTGCGAGTCTGGGGCTGTCCATGGAATGATGTTAGGACACATGACAGCTGCGGTGTGGGGGGTATTTTAGATTTACCCTCAACCTGTGCAAGAGGCAAGCAATTGGAATCAAATGGAGTACCTACAGTATGTGTATAACCAGACAGCATTTTCTCAACACCGCAGCATTTGTTTCCCTCAGCAATTTTGTGTAAGTGCCCCAGCGGCTGCTCATCTACCTCGCTCAGCACTATACAGCAGCAGGGGCACGGGGGTATAAATCCGCAGCCGATCGACTTAAAGCGAATTGTGACCTCTGCCAAGTTATAGCCTGGCATTCACAAGGGCCTGTTTGGTATGTATGAGGAGACAAAGATGCGGACAGAAATGAAAAGGTTTCTGACACTGTGCTGCACGTCACAGTCGACTCAGAGGCTGTGGTCAGCATAATCTCAACGCTAAGGTTATTCTAGTAATCATCAAGAGTCTTATGTTTCATGCATCTGCCATTAACGATGCTGTTACTAGTCGCACTCAGTGGGGAGGAAGCAGTTTGTGAAGCTTTGTTGCTTTATTCTGTCAGTCAGTTTGTCTTTGTTGTTAGTGCTAAATTAACTTGTCTCCTGGTTCTCGCTTGTCTAACTCAAATACATGTTCAAATAAAAAGAATTCATCAATTTTAAATGTGTGATTCAAGCATTGCTTCGTCATACTGTCTGTTTTGTATTGGTTTTGTTTTATGAATGGATGTGGCAATTTAATAATAGCTTTGTTCTAACTGTCTGATTTTAATTTGTAATCTAGGGTTTAAAGGTGGGCTGTGTAGTTTGAGGTACTTTTTGGTGACATCTGACGGCAAAAGTGCAAATCACAATCCCATACCTCACATTTGCCCTTTTTGGAGCATGTGAACAGCCATGGCGCACTGCAGAAAAACCCAAAAGAAATCGGTCTGATGATGTTTTCCTTTTAAGAAGATTCAGTTTAGTTTATAAATCTCCTCAAAGGAAAATATGTGTGCTTTTCCAGCTGTGCTCAGTTTGTCCGCTCCGGTTAGCTTTAGGAACATGAATGAGCAAGTAATGAACCTAAATGTCTCCTTTCACTGGATTCTTCTGAGCTTTGCATGTCTTTTCTCCAAGATTAGGTCATTGATATTGGTCCTGGATTGTAACACACATTGTTTATAGATGTTCTTTATTGGTTTTCAGGAGCTGGACTAAAGCTGTAACAGGAGTATAGATAAATATTATGACAGCCAGCCTCTCTGTGCCATTTTATCTTAACAACCGTGCCCACAATTAAATGCAGTGACAGCTTTTTTCCACCTTGTCCTTTCATTAGATGGCCCACATAAGTAGCCAATGAAAGCCTTCCTTATATAACAATGCAAAGCGTTGACGTGTCTGCTTTGTATGTGGGGCAATATTGTACCAGACCTGCAAAACATTTAAAAAGAACAGGTTAAGAGAAGAAAAGCACTGGCTAACTCTTTTGGATTAGGACTTCCTGGGTGACTTAAACGGCTTTGTCTGTGCTTCAGTTAGCCCCGGGTTTCCTCTCTGAATCCCAATTACAACTCCTTTTCTACTCGCGCAGGTAAACAAACACATGCTCGAGCGGGCAAGTTGTAGAGAAACACATCAAGCTCTCAGGAGGCGGATCGGCACCATTTTGTTCATTTCCTCTCACAAACAACCCCAGCCTATTTTCAAAAACTTGGAGCCAGGTATCCGGAAAGAGAGCCTTTTGTGCATTTAGAAGCTGAGCTGATTTAAGGCTCAGCCGGTGCCAGCACAGCTCAGTGTGAAAGTTGGCCACTCGTGCAGTTCATAACAAGGTGAGTCTGCGGCTCGGAAGAAGAGTTAGAGCCTCCTGAATTTAAGTGATAAGCTCAACCAATCACGGGCTTGTCAATGATGTTGATGATGCAGCACCTCTGGGGATAACACCGAGGGCTTGACCAAAGTCTGGAATAACATGTAGGAGCTACAGGGATGGACTGAATAGGGCAAATATATTAAAATCAAAATTATAGCAGGGAATACTACACCAACACAACTCTACACTCTCAAATGAACATGGAACATGGTTGTACAAACAGAACAGAAATCTGTGTGTATTATATTTGGCAGAACTGGTCCCCATGCTGTATCAGGTGGAACCCATCCAGTAAAATGTTAGCATCTAAGAATAGTAATGTTAGCCACGTCTTTGAATAGCACAACAGTAACAGAAGGTGCAGTTGTCGCTTTAGGAATGCCTTTTCCTGAGTCAGGTTTAACATGATCTTTTTTTCTCCTTTTTCAACAAAGGCTGAATGCTCTCTTCTGTGCATGTAAACTTGGACAAAGAGAGAAGCCAAGGTGGACATCTTAATCGAGCTAATGAGCACAGTCCAACTAAGACTTGCATGTAAATGTAGTGACTGTTATATCTTTCCCAAATCTAAGTTCTACACTAGACATTGTTGGATACTCCTTCTCCAAAGGCAATGTCAAAAATAATAATTTAAAAAAAAAAATTACATTGTGCTTTACACTGTGTGAAACCTCATGTAGCTGGTAGTGCCCGGAGCAGCTTGAAAATGTCCATGGCAACAGTGCAGATGCAGAACATTAGTTGTATTCCCTCCGTTATGTTATTAAGCTGCACAATATATCTCAAATTATTGCCATATCAACAAACACAATATCACAATGTTATGGTATTCTATGCGACATTCACTCTTTGTCAAAATAATTGTTCCGTTAAACAAACCTTAAATCAAACCAAAAAAGTAAGTGACACCCGTGAAACCAGTTAAAATAAGCCTAGTATTTAAATTTAATGTAAATACTGCAGTACTTATCACACACATATCCGACATTTTTGCATACTGCATGTCCCAGTATCCTGCTGCTGTGGTCAGTAATGTTTTGGTAATGCAAAGTATATAAACAAATGGTGTGTTGTCTGTCTGACGTGCCTATTGATTGATTGATACAAATCAGCCATGTGCTTTTTTTGTCCTGTGCGGATTTAAATGACACTAGAGCACTTCCTCTCTCAAAGGATGAAGAATGCTTTGCTACAACCAGCTCCAACTAAAAGACTTTGACTGCCTCATTAATTAAGAGAGAACACACTGACTGATTCAAGCACTGATTTGTTTATTGTGCTGGCATTGTACTTACTTGTGTTTTGAGATTATATGGCAAAGGCAAAAATGATTAAAATCTTTGGACTGTTTTTATTTTTTTCAGTTTTTTTCTTATTATGTAAAACTGTAGCCAGACAGTCATCTGCAAAGTGAACAGCGTAGCTTCATAATAAAAGGAAATCGATTGAATAATAAGTGCTTGGGTTGAGTCAAATCTGCTGGAGAAAGATAATAGCTCGTCTCATCAAAGGTGTTCTTTTAAAATCCAACGGCTGAGTGAAGAGGATGATTAAGCTTCTCGCCGTCTCATGGGTCCAGGTATTTATAACAGTTCTGCCGGCCTATTTCCGCGCGGCTTACTCATAAGTGATAGCTATTATGTCAATTCTTTCCCACCTGACGTAGAACGACATGCCCGCCCGGTGTTTGCGGCGCGCAGGAGTTGCAGCCGGTTGCGGGAGAAAAGAGCCGAACGTGACATAATTACACTTCCTTTCTCTTGATTCCTTTGAACGCTGTCAAAAAACCTCTCTCATTTTAAGTGTGAAAAATGTAAGGCTTCCTGTGACTTTTGATGTGGAGCAGCGAGATGTGTAGTTAACTCAACAGACTGCAGTCGGCTGAAAGGTCGGCTCCTCGCTCTTGTTCGCTTTTCGTTGATTCTTACTCTGACACTGTCTCTTCTCATTTCTCCGCTCCCTCACTTCTATTACTGCCCTTGGACATGCTTATTACTTTTCCATTATTACCTGTCTGGTAATAAGATGCACTATTTCATGCCTCAATATTCCCCTTGATGATGAGCAGCCTTTTAATATTAACAATTTAAAAAGTAGATTAATGTGTAATCTCTGCCGGGAAAAGCAGATTGCCTTTTTGATACTAGTTCAGGGACGTCAGAGGAAATTCTCATCCATATTCCATACGTTTTATTACCCTCTCCTACAGTTCTAGAAAATAAGCTGAGCCAAATACGACCCTTGAACATCTGAACCGCTGCCGTTAAATGTCAGCAGTACATCTGTGTAGATTATAGCCCCCCAGGCGTCGGCGTTTTCTCTGGTTTTGAGCTGTCATTCTCGCACAGCCATGATTTGAATAGATTTAAATGTGCGGTGAAGGCCGGGGCTCTGTTGTAGCTGTCAGTTACATATTTGCATGGCAGAGACAGAACTGAGTCAGTCACAAGTTTACTCTGAGCGGTTCAGTACGGGTCAGAAATTTAAATTCTAAAATCTGCCCCAGTTTCCTACATTTTAGGGACTCACTCTTTCTTGTCAGTTAGGTTTAAAGCAAACAGCAAAAGCAATATTGTTATTTTACAAAGCGTGAGGTGTAAATTGCTGACTCTATCTAGAGATGGAAACCCCTGTAGCTAATAAACACTCGCTTTCAATTCTTTCTTCTTGTAATATGACTTTATTATAAGAACAAAACAAGCTTTATTCGAGAAAACACTGCCGTTCTGGTGTTTCTCTCTTCTTCTTCTGCTTTGTACCCCCCTGACTAAGGAAACTGAGCCATACTGACCCGATCAGTACCATCACCACTGAAATGAGGTTTCATGTATATCAGATTGGCCCTGTCCCAATCGCCACACTTGCATTTGTTCCTCTCAAGTGTGCATTCATGCTGAGGGGCGCAGGGCTGTAGTGTGTCCCAGTTCTCCTGTGGTGTTCTCAATCACACTCCGATTGCTCCCTTTAGGCACCCCCTACCACAAGTGACCAAGGGGCTTTTGTTTTGGTGTAAAGCAAAACGGCTGTTGTTTCAAGAAGAGAAACAAGCGACAGAAAGAGCTGTGGGCATAAATAAAAATGTAAAAACATATGACCAGCTTAACTGAAGTAAAATATGATATATGCTTACTCGGATAACAACATTGTTTAGAACAGACATGTACAAAATCAGGCCCGGGGGCAAATCATGGCACATGGTGAGATTTTATGCGGCCCTCAGCTTCAGTGATATGATGTGCTGTTTATGGCCCCAACAGCATCCATACATAACCTGTTTAAATCCATCTAAAAACTGTTCAGATCCAACTAAAACCTGTTCAAATCTGACTAAAACCTGCTCAAATCAGACGAGAACCTGTTCAAGTCCAACTAAAACCTTGTGGAATTACTTGTGGAATAACAATGAAATCAGAAGAGACTATTGGCCCTTGGAAATTGTCCTTTCACCAAATGTGTCCCTCGTTGCAAAAACACCCGTTTAGAAGTTTGTCCTTTGTATTTCTGCAACACATATTTCCAATTATCTGTTGCAATTCAGTTTCTATTAAACCCAGTGACAGTATAACAAAAATGGCTACAAAAGATGGAACCAATGTAGCTTGATTGTTCAGAACCTGAGCTGGCATTTCATTTGGATAGTTTCACAAAGATCTGAGAATGGTCAGAAAAGATCAAAAGTTTTGTGATTAAGCACACACATTTCAAGTGCAAGAGGGAGGTTCCAAACACAAAAGCATATCTTGCAGGCATGTAATTTTAAATGCGAGTACACGGTTTTAAGTGTGGGCAGAAAAATATAATACTGAAAAAATGCCCTCAAACTGAAATACCAAGCTGTGGAATAAAGGTGGGATTTTTCTTTCATGATGGCACTTGTTAAAATGTACATGGACCTGATGTGCACAGGACCATACCAGTTCCTCTTTATAACGGCTTTGGACCCTCTGTTCAGGCGAGTGGAACATGCCCATAGACTTCTTTAACACTGCTTATAAAAGGAGTTCTGGGTTGTTATGGGCATTAGTGGTTGTAACCACTTCAAAAGTGAACCCACATTTGCATTAGGATTCATTAAGATCAATCAAATATAGCTCCAGATTTAATTGTGAGACAAGTTTCTGGCTTCTAATCCTCACCAGAACTAGTTTAATAAGGCTGCACAAAGATAGTCTTGCCTCTTTTCTTCTGATCCCTTTCTTCTGCTTCAAATACTAACCCAGCCCATAGTTGCCATGACAATCCAATCCACTGTTGCTTGTTTTCTGATGCTACAAAGTACTCATACCCCCCTGTCGCCTCCATCAGTGCCACCGCCGCCTCAGCTTCCTCTGCCTCCTCTGCCTCCTCTGCCTCCTCAGCCTCCTCTGCCTCCTCTGCGGCCCGACTGCCATTGCTGTTTTTCCGAGCCAGGTGGCTGCTTTCCTCGGGGAGCCCTTTCAAATAAAGGCATTCAGCCAAAAGACTTTGAAGTCGCGCCGTAGACAGGCTCTCAATAGGAGAACACGCTCTGCTTCTGTTTCATCCCGAGAGCTGACGGGAAAGGCTTAGAGGGGACATAACCTCACTCTGCTCACCTCTAATGTCGCACACAACGAACAAACAACTCCATACATTACAAAAACATCCGAATATGACTCATGAAATGCTGAAACTGGGGTCCGCTTTTTTAAAACATTTATGAGATGAAGTAAAGAAACATGGATCTGATGTAAACCTCCAGACTGCAGACTTTTGAATAAATATTTCAGTGTTTTAAAGTTGAGTAAGATGAAGGATGTATCTGGACAACGATATTTGCTTTCTTGTGAAGTTCCAGTTGGTTTTGGAGTGATGTTTAGGTCATCAAGAATTCTTTCTCTGGAAGTGAACTGTGCACTAGAGACGATCCATCATCCTGTAAAAACTGGCAGAATGTGTGAGTGCAGTTATTGAAGATGTTTTTATTCTTTCTCGCCTGTAAAATTGTTACTACTCTCTGCACAGTTGCAAAAATACAAAGCCATTATACTACTGTTGAATGTGTACATGTATGCTCTTTGTATAGGAATTCATTGTCCTCGTTTTATGATTTTATAGCACCTAGATAACCCAACCAAGTCCGCCCATGCTAATAAACAAACAACATATAGTTTGATGTCTAAAGGTTAATACGATACGCCAGCAGCTTTACCCATTTACGAGCCCTCGACTAATATATGAGAGTCTATTTCCACCATCACGCCAGCATCGAATCCATTTCACTTAATCCATTTTAGTGGTGGAATCACAGGGAAACGGATGGCTTACACTCAAGCCCCATTTGCTAATCAGCCAATTACAGGCTCCTTTTTTTTTTGCTTTTGAAGAATTCCCGGCTTCCTGTGTATACAAATGAGTGACCAGTGGCGCAAATGGGCAACCACAGAGAGATGGCTTTTTAACTGCATTTCAGAGAGACAGATGTGGAAAAGCCTCGGGGACAGGAAGTCTACGCGGTCCCGACGACTTCGTTTTTACAATCAGCTGGGGTTGTTAATTATTTACGAGCTCGCAAGTGGCATATCTTTGCGGAGACCCCTTCTTCTGCCAGTTTCACAGGCTTTCTCACACATTAATCCGGTGTTATCTTACAACAATAGACACTAAACGGAACACATAGTACCTGTTTTGCCCAGTGGACTTCAAATTTAAACTCTCTCCCCAAATTTACCTTTGGACTCGCTGTTCCATTTCTACCCGGTCAACATCTGTAACTATGTCACAAATGTGGGTCACTCGCCCGCTTTTCCCCACTAAAGTCAAGCCCAATGATAGGAAGGGATCAGATTTAAACAGCTCCGAGGCGCTCTGAGGCAAGACAAGAAGCGCAGCGCTGTGCCAAACTTAAAATACCAGCTTGTCTTCGCAAAGCTTCCTCGAGAGAGTTTCCGTGGGAGGGAAGAAAGGGAGGGACGGGGACAACAGCAGCAGGTTCATTAGACGAGGAAGGGAGCCACGTGGAGTATTGCTGTGGATCAGGGCATTAGGAGAGGAAGTGAGAATCCAGGGAGGCACATGGTTTGATTGAGCGGAAAAAGAGGTGCTTAAAGTTGACAAGAGTATTTTACTTCATTTTATTTTAGACAAAGAGAAGGGCTTCAAAGTAACATGTAGCATAGCATATGTTCTCTCTAAAGCCCACAGTCACATTGTGCGTTTTGTGCCATAGTTGAACAAACAATGAAACAAAGGCTGTGTAATTTGTAATTTGACAAGAATTTGGCGAATTGGTTCAGTTTTAGTTTCGTCGAGAAATCCAGCTGGCGCTCTGATTGAAGAAATTTTCTTAGGTAATGCACGTTAAATAACATTTCTCGAGCATTTAAAACAGTGGTTATACATCCCACAGTTTAACAGGTTCAAAGATTAAGCTTCTCACATTTGACCAAAGTTTAACATACAGTAAAATAGCTAAGAGAATCATAGTTAGCTTGCTGGCTCGGTAAACAAACGTATGCTAACAGTTTACCTTTGTCTTTGCAATACCAAAATCCATTGTCCCCTACTTTTGTTCTCTCTTTTTTTTCCAAGCACATGAACACTACTCACCTTGACACTTGCTGACGTTGACGTTCATCTTACAAATGATGCACTGAGCATCATCCCACCATGAGACATGCATCGTGACGGCCATCAGAGCTGATTTGAGTTGTTCTGTGTGACACATGAAGGTCTCTGAGTGCAACTGCAGGGATCCAGTGTCGGCTTAGACTGAGCAATGTAACCAGCATGTAACTCCCCAGTAATGCAAAATATGTTATATGTTAGGGTTGGTACTGGCAGCATCTCTTCTTCTTTAAACAGGTGCAGCTGCAGAAAGTTGCAGCTGGAGGATGACAGCTCAGCTTAGTGTTTAAGGAGAGGGCTGGGGATGAGATAGCTTTACCTGCAGAAAGGATGTTTTTTTAAAAAGGCATTTCTCTACTTCTTTTTGTGCTGTGTCCTGACTTCAAAGTGAGGGGAATGGATTGCACTTAAGAGGTGTCTAAATGAGGTGATGTGAAAGATGAGAGACAGAGCTGCACTGTAGACACCGCTACTGGCACAGATTCTCAGAGGATTTCAGTAAAAAAAAAAGGCCACGCACACAGTACAGATACTGCCTTTTTCTCAGCTGTTGACCTTAAGCTTTTTTGTTTGAATGTGAAAGTCCAAAAATGTAGATATTGTAACAGTACAAGGACATAGCAAGTTTTTGAACAATCTGAAGTGAAGCTGTATGTGCGGTATGTGTCCCTGCCCTGCCTTTTTTACCAGATTGTTTCGGCCCACTCTGTCCAGGATTCCTCGGGGGAAGCCGCACGGATAGAGTAAGCCGACACAAATAGGGAGGAGGAAAGAAGATACGGGCGGTATGGGATCATGTGGGGGATCAGACAAGACAAGATGCGAGCTGTCGACTATAGATACGAGAGCTGCCGCTGCTACGGTGCATGAAAACCGCAGGGAAGCAAGAGGCAGATGTCCAACGAAACTCTCGGACGAGGCACATGTCCAAGTAGAGATGGGCAAGTGTGGGAGAGGAGGGAGAAAAAAAAAATCTCTGCCAGAAGCATAACAAAGATGGAAAGGGGAGAAAACAACAGCGTGTGATGGACAGATGAGGGAAGTGGCTTGGCTTTCTCTGTCATCCCACACAGTTGTGCCATCGATCAGAGACGCATATTCTCCTTCCAGTAGCCCTCGCCGAGCTCCATTCCTCACTTTGTGTTGGTGTTTGATTGTTCTCTGAGGGAAATGGTGACCAAACTGGTAGCATCATCTCTCCTTGTCGCCCGAATGTATAGAATGACTGACCACGGACTGCAGACTGATGATGGAGAGATGTTGGAGTCTCGTGTTTCGCTGCAGGGCTGTGTGTTTGTGTGGATATAAAGAACAAAGCTTTCTCCAGCCTTATCTCAACATTGTTGTGTGGAGCGTGTCGAAGCGTGATAGCTATTATCAGCACCAACCACGTTCCTTCACCACCTCTCTGCTTCGCATACGCTGCCATTTCTGCTTCAATGCTATCTTTTCCCTTACCCTTTCCCTCTGACCTTAAACCGGTGTCCTCTGTCCATCTGTCTGAACATGAACTCAAAAGATTAACAAAGTCACGCAAAGGCACAAAGCCCCCCAGGCCAGCTGGAGATGGTTTGACTGACGGTGTCAAGAATGATATAAAAAGTAACACTGAACTTAAAAATCTTTGAGGAACAGTTTTTGACTTCTCTTATTGCACTGTATTGTATGGAGGAAAGTCTTAAAGGTTAAATTTAGGATTATTGTTGTTGCAGTACATGTGGCTTATGGTGGAATTGCATATAATTGCTGATAGTTTAATACTGTGGAGTGCACTTGAATCTAAAGTCATGTTTCCATAAAATCTGTGAATTTGAAGCAAAAATAAATAAAAAATTCAGGTACTTTTACATAGGCTTTGCATGATGCCAGGTTTTTCACAGAAACCTTCAAAAAACAGACATGGCTTATTCAGGAGTTTTATCTGAATAAAATGTGGGATACTTGCTCTTTTAGCTTAACTCTTTTGAAGATAAGAATATGCTGTGATTTTAGAGCACACAGTGAAGGCTATACCACAATGGCAGAATAAAAATTGCTGTGTATTTCACAGCTTTACTCTTTTCTATTAAATTAACAAACCTAGGTTTCATACCTTTTACCGTTTACTCCTGGTACAAAGGAAACTGAAGTCCATCCCAAGTATTTCGGGCCTGGGCACAATTAAAGGGCTTAATGCAGTATTTTAAAATAAAAAATGATATCCCACTCAAAATGGAACCTCTGCCAAACGAGTCAATGTCAGGCATAGGCACTAAAATGCTCCTACAAAAAGATACATGACTTGATGGCGGGCAAAGGTTCGATGCATGGTAGCTTGCAGCCTGGCTCGTCACCCATGACAAGAGTGCATATTTGTCTTTATCATGTGTTATTGCGCTTTAATACTGGCACAGTCTACTGAAAAACTGAAGAAGAACATGTTTAATTTCACTGTAATATTTCGCTGTTCATCAGGCTTTTCCACTGGGCTTATGGTCACTAATATAGCTAGCCATTTAACTGTTGAACTAAGTACCTAGCAGCCTTAAGTGAAGACAGCTAATGCACGCTGGCTTAATGGGATACGAAAGCTTAGTCTACACTTAGTGACAGTGCACAACTTTCCAAGGGACCGATATAGCACTTACTGAGAATATTTACTATACAGAGCGACAGGCTGCACACAGGGGACCTTGAAGGCAAATGGAAGCCAATGCAATCGTTCTCATGTACGCTAAACAACATCAGTATCAACACAATGAATAGCTCCAAGCATGAATATGTCATCTGCAGTCATATTGAATGCACTGTCTTTTATGTACGCTGTTCCCTCGGCCACCTGTATCGAAACACGGTAGGAATTCATTATGGTGTAAACATCTGCAACACACTGTTATTTTTAAAGATTTCTACAGCAACACACAAAAAAAAAAAAAAAACGAAAAAGAAAACAGTCTTGGGAGGAATGCGTTTTCAATTTATTCTTTCCGAGCAACTGTTCTTGGTTAAAAGCTTATGAGCATTGATTCATTTGAAGATTTCATTTAGTTTCTTTTGTTGCTGCGGAGGTGAAAAAGGGACAGGGAGATAACTAAAGACAGATTACAGGCTGAACGGATGAAAAACTCAAATTAGTTGCTCATTTTAAGAGGGCTCTCGTGCAGCCGTATTCCAGCACCAGACCACTAATCTGCCTCAGGGCCCAATGCATTACATATCGCACCACTCACCCATTTTTCCTTGCCGCTTTACTGCCCAAGAAGTCCTTGAATATATGGAAATCATTCCAAGACGCGGGTGTAAGTTATTCCTCCAGCATAACTCTTTGAAGTATGCTAACAAATGTACAGAAATTTACATCTCATGATTTGTAGTTGCCCCTCTCTTGTCTCTACTCGCTCTGCCACTTCAAGTCTGAGAGTTGCACGACTTAATCACTGCCGCCGAGTCACATCCAAAGGAACCCAAGAGCCAGCAGCAGCAGCAGCAGCAACAGCAGGAGTGGATGTGACTCAAATTCAAGCGCGGCTCTCCACAAAGCATTTTTCTATCAGAACAGCATGTTTCCCAGCAGCCAAGTGTCACTGGAGTGCCACTTAGGAGGCCAGCACTGCACCTGTGCGGTTTTAGTGCCTCCATAAGTTCTAGTTCTGGCTTTAAGTGCACAGAAACTTCGGCCCTGATCATTTAGACCTCTGAGAATGTATGCAGAAAGCAGCCAATTATGTCTATTATTGATATAGCTGTATCATTTTTTTGAGACTCTCAGTTGTTGAAGGAACTCGATGCTGTTCATTTGGACGAATACAGATCTTGTGTGAATGTAAGCTTCTCAAATCTTTCTGTCTCTTCATCTTAATACCAGACAGACTCCATGATGTCCAGTTCAGGTTTCTGTAGAGGCAACACCTTCACTTCCAGGACTCCTTGTTCTTCCATGCATTGACTGTTTTTTATGGGTTGCTCACATTATATTTTGTGAAACTAATAAAAAAGAACAATTTCATTTTTTAGTTTTGGAAGCAGTGTTAGGGGCCGGACACCCAACACCAAAACGCAAACCCTTCACATGAGTCATCATTACACACAAGAAGGAGTAGTAGCTCCAGTGCTCCCAAACTCACAACTTTTGAATCCTGGGGAATCCACGGCTTAGAAACTTCAGTATTGATTTACACATCAAATAGTACATGTTTATGGAGAACAGAAACCATTGAATTTTGCCATTGTTGTTCTCGTGTATCTTGGCCTCTGAGGGGTTTTCTAGGATGCGGCTGTTGCCCCAGCGTTTTCTTTATGTTTTGGGTGAAATGCATTGTCGCAGAAACGGCCTTTCACTTTTCAAAATTTCTTCTCAGCTGTTTAAAACTTTACAACTTTCCCAGAAGCTGATTCTGGTCTTTGACATTATTCAATCAACGTTCAGTTATTCTTTAGGTGCCCTGTAAATGATAGCCTACTCTTTACTGTCAGCATCAACCATCCTCCAGCTGTATAAAGATCGTTTTGTGTTTTTTACTCCTGCCTATTCCATTTCTTTCCTTGCTTCGCTCCACAGCTGCTCAAAGCTTTGCCGCACTCACCCATCAGGCATTCCTGAATGCCGTCGAGCTCTCTGTGAGTAAATGAGGAAGCTAACCTGTGGATGTCAGTCCCACAGTTTCCCCTGACATCCATTTCTCCTTCCTATCTTCCATTTTGTGTTTGATTGGCCTTTTCTACTTCGCACAAGCGTATCCCACCTTTACTTGAACCCTAGAGGTGTGAAAGCCTTTTTCTTTGAAGGCAATTTCAAAAATTGTTATACAGCAGTTATTTATCCAATTCATAGAACAAACAACTACGTAAAGATATATGTAGATTTCTTGATGCTTTGTGATAAGGAATGGGTTTAATTTAAAAAGAAAGGGGCGCATGTTGTAGCGGCAGAGATACACAAACAAACACCGAAAACAGAGCCCAGGGCCAGCGCAGGTTAAACATGTTCATTAATTTCTGCAGTTTCTCTCCCGCTGACCCTGCCTGCTTCCCGGACGTGACATGGATCTTAACAGGCCTCGGATCACGGCTCGCTGTTTGGTTGCAACAGAAAAAAAAAAGAAAAGAGGAGAAAAAGCCTGGGGAAAGAGAAGGTATTAGGACTCCAGATTGAAAAGCAGTGATAAGGGATAGATTGGACAAATGGGCAGAGTAACAACATAAGTCACCGGGATGAATGGGAGAAATCAAAGAGGAAAAATAAAACCTTGATGGAGAAAAATGACTGCAATTAAAAACGTGTTCAATGATAGCGCTTTAGGGATGTGGTCTGAATATACCAGCAACAACTTAGATCCCGTTCAGACCTTGCATATCTCAATGTGGACAGCCAATGTATGATGTCAATGTGCTAAAAGCGTCCTGAATACACCCAGAGAGATCTGAGGACGTATTTGGAAGTGGCCTGGTTCTCGTGTACCCCGATGTACTCGCATCTCCGTGGAGGCGTCAGCGGCTATGCATCCAGGCTTCGTGTGTTTTTCAGCCAAAGCACCTCTCATAGGAACAGCATGCTGACGTATTCAAGCTCTTAATTATGTCGATGTACATTACTAAGAACACAAGTGGGACAAGAGTAGAGAATATTGTTGGAAAGATTCTGAACCAGTGACTTATGTGGCTTTTAACAATCAAACGGGTAGTTTTGCATATGAAGTAAGAAAATGAGAACAGGTATAATGTAGACTCAGGAGGACATACGTAATTACGTGGGTCCAGACAGCTAGAAGACGGATTGAAATGCGATGTCTGAAGGAGGCCTGAGCTTGCCTGCGCTTTAATCAGCCTTCCCTCGAGGTTACCACTTTGCTGATGGAGCTGAAGGAGCTTAAAGCTGTGTTTAACTGCGCAGGGCCACAGGGCACAAAGGGACCCCATCAGTCAGCTCCTTCCTGACACCCCACTGCTCCAGCCGACTCCCCATGCAGAGCGCCATCTCTCTAAAGAGACTTCAAAGGCGCGTATTTGCAGAGCCGGTGTAGGCGTTAACCTTTGACTCAGCTTCTGTCTCTGCAAACAAGCACCGTCTAATTGATGCTGCATGCTGCACCGAAAGGAAGAGCTCGTCCTTGTGGGTTACAGCCGTAGAATAGAGTGCTTTTAGCTTATTATTTGGTGAGAGTCACCATGTGTCAGTAAATGTGATTAAAATTGCCTCTTATTTGGTGTTTAGATGTATGCCTGCAGGAAATAGTGATGAGAATTGTGGTAAACTAACAATTGCATTTAAATTGTTTTGATTGAAAATGAATAGTAAAATCTGTTCACTTTTGGTCAGGGATCCATTTCTGTCAAGGTCTATTTTACCTATTTTACTATATTATGAAAGCCAACTCGACTCCACAGAGACCACCCTAATTATTTGTATGGAATAGAAAAAGAATTAAGATGGCTGGCCAGGCTAATAATAAGCAGGATTTTCATAAAAATCGAAATGAATCCCCACACAAATCAAAATCCTGTTGAACCCACGCCAAACATTTGCCTGGAAGCCTTGCATATTATGTCTTTTTAATAAGGGGTACATAGTAATGATCATTTTTAATGGGTTTTCTTGAAGAGCGCGCACACAAAAACGAATTTCCATATTTATGTTGAATATTGTGGGTTGAGTGTAGATATGGATTTGAAGATATGGAAGAAGGCACAGGAGCAATTTTCCAGCAGGCTTATGGTCTCGAGATGGGCAGATCCCAGACATGGATTATAGATAAAGTCGAGCCCCCGTCTCCTCTTGTCCCTCCCGATAATGCAGAGTAGCCACACAGTTGGGTCGGGTTAATTTTCCAGCTCACGTCCCGTCTCCGTCCCTCAGATGCAGCGAGATAGTCCAGACTGATAAAGGGCTGCCATGACTTAGAGACGGCAGCCGAGGAATGGCAGTGAGTGCATTTGAGCACACTTACCCATGCCATCTTCATGAATCAGAGATGACAGAAATGGTTAAGACATCACAGAAGGTATATGCGGTTTTGTTACATAACGATGTGGGTTTCTCTTCTCTAATTGGAATGGAAGAGGCATATTTGAACAAAGCTTGAATCTAAAATGTTCCTTTTAAACCAATAGCACTAAGGGTTGGGCACCGGCAGGTTTTTACTTATGCACATATTGCTGCATGGTTTCAATATTTCAGCATTCTCACTCTGAATTCTGTCCCAGTTTGGCTTTGGATAAATGTGAGCCCCTCGTAGCAAATGGCTTAAACTGTGAGATGGAATGAAGCGCTCTAACATGGCTCTCTTACAGCTCTATCAATACTGAATCAATAGCAGAGAGAGGGGAATTTTCTAAATGACACCTAAATGATAGAAATGACTTTGAAATAAAAAGTCTTTTATACTTCCTGATCAAATTACTGTTGGCGTGTTTGTATGCCTTTGCCAGTTGACTAGCGCTTGCACAGCTGAGCTGAGCCAAAATGCAGCAAGGTGTTGAAGCAGGACATGACGTAGCAGCACAGAACATCGTGTATCTGTAAAATGTTTTGCATCCAGCTCATATTTCCTTGCCAGCAGTGTTTAAATATTATGTTGCTGTGATATTATCTATCGTGACATACAATCAGCTCGTTTATGTTATGTAACACAAGTTTGTGAAATTTATTGTAGATCGTTTTGACAAAAGGCACAGAAATAAAAACACTGTACATCCATGTGTGGATTAAAAATATCACACATGGATATTGTATCTGCTATTAATTCAACCAAGGCTTGCATGACCTCTTGTTTTTTAGAAATTGAATTAAGTGCTGTTTCTTTGTGTTTACAGGAGACAGATCTGCTGGATATAGCCTACATTAAAGATGCCAGAAATGGAAAGTGCACCAAAACACCAAAGGTAAGCCCATTAAGTGCTCAATAAGTGTACAGACCAATTTTGGTTGGAATTGAAATCAGGAAATCATCACTTTTTGTACGCTCAAACTGCACAGACCAATGTGGTTTGATGGATCCTACATAAACCTAACTCCAGAGACGATGTAGTTAGTTAAACAATCTGTGAGTCTCTGTTTTGTCTCTGTGATTGAGAGAAAGTAGTGCATTGATTGTAATTTATGCTAAAGAATTAGTCCGACTTACAAAAACACTGATTGGTTGGTCAGTAAACATTTTAAAACAAGTACAAGAAGGAATAATAATTCAACTTTAAGGCACCAGCAAGACGTGCACATTAAAGGCACAGTGTATCGATTTTGGCAACATCTGTTGGCAAAATGTCAGCTTGTAATTGAATACCTCACACACCTTTCTTAAGTCCATGAACAGCTACTGTAGCCCTGCAGGGACACACTGTTCACGTTAGAAACAAATCACTTCTCTAGGAGTGTCCAGTTTGACCCCTCGGGCAGTTGTACAGAAACAGTGTCTTTTTGATTGGACTGTTTACTACAAAACATTACATTGCATTACCTTTAATTTGAGACGGAAGTGATAGCACTACAGTACACAACAAATATAGTTCTGACTGAATATAATAAATGACCATTGCCAGAGTGTTTTTGTCCCCAGTGCAGTAATGTTCTATAGATAGTTTCTGGGTTTTCTAGACCAAGCTAAACCGAGAGCTTTACAGATGGGAATACAGGCCTGAGAATGCTGCTTAAAACACAGACAATAACCCAGTCATCAAAGAAATAACCTCCCTTCTGTAGAATGCGTATAGGCATATCTTTTTCAGTGACAGCAACGGCAAATGCAGCCTGTAAAGGTTTTACATCTGTGGACAGTGAATCACACATTATCTGCAGCCGTTCATGTTATGGCCAACACCGAAATAGCTTCAGGTGAAGGTAATTGACAATTAACTCTGAGCGAGCGCAGTTGTCTCTTTAGAGTAGCGTCCATTGACTTGATGAGTCGTGCGTTTACATAGCATTACTTTATGGATGTTCGCACACATACAGTATGCGCCTACACCACTTAGTATTGTTCTGTGAGGCGAGGAACAAACTGCGAATCAAATAACACTCACATGATTTGAACCTGGGCAATTAACAGCACGGAGATGCTTCTCTGGGAAAGCACTCCAGTCTCGGGTATCCAAATTGCTATTTCACAGCTAATTAAAATGCAGTTCATTGTGAGCGATGGGAGATTAAAAAAAAAAAAAAAAATCCTACACACTGTTTTTAATCTAGCATGCTTTAACTGTCAGGATGGAGAAGTTGCAAAGCCAATTTAAGCTCTGCCTTTTCATTCTTCTCATGTCTTGTAATGATAACAATGATTTTTCCCTGTATGTATTTGCACAATAGCTTTGGGAAGTAGTCCGTCTTGCTCTCGTTACATACTGAAGCGTGGCGATATTCAGTTCAATCCAGTGCAAGCGAGTGGGGGGTCGCTCTGTCTGGGGAGTGAGTAATGACGGAACGAGCACAATAACACGGAGAGGATTCATGCATTTCTAAACAGCTTACACAGAGCGGTGCTGCCCGGGGAGGAGACGCGAGCACGTGACAGGTAAGACGGTCAAAGCATCGGAAATCCATTACAGCGAGATGGTGCGCTTATGCAGACCGAGCATTGTGACGGGAGCACCAGAGAGACTCGGTGTCTGAGGAGTTGACGAGATGACGGGAGGACAGCGGGGGAGGGGTGATACAGTGCTACAGCAGAGAGGAGAAAAAGGAAAGCAGCAGAGGAGGTCAAAAGACATGTCAGATTGCCCCAGACAGCCGCTGCCATAAGTGGACGGCACTTTTCATGGCTTACTTTTCAAGCCTCTCTCCGCCACACTTCAATTTCTTGTCCAAATGTTGAAGGGTTTTCAAGGGTCTTTTTTTGCTGTGAACTTTAAACACAAAAGCTTAAAGACGTGATTGTAGATAAAAGGCTTGTTGCAACTCAAGTTTTGTCATTTTGTAACCACATTTAAAGCATTATTTATTATTTGAACCAATTGGATGCAGTTTGAATTCACTTCACCCAAATTATATCTCTTATATCCCCTTTGATTACTTTTGTTGTCCTTTTGTCTTATCTCGTCGTGGAATATTTGCCAGCTGCTGTTATATATGCTCGCTGTGCTGTTGCTCTTATCACTCGAGGGCTGCCAGGCTTCAGTCATTCATGCAAATCGCAGCAAAACAACACACTCACCACGACGAGATGAGATGTCGGACCGGTGATGACATGTGGCTGAAAGCTTCAGAAGTGCTTTCATTACTCTCCTCAAGAGCGCGTCTCTCAGCAGAATCATTCTCGGGTGCCTGCTCTGAAACAGGATGCATTTGGACGGATTTGGGGGAGTGTCTTGTTTCTACTACGGCTCATGTTGACTTGCAGCGGCACAGAGATTTATCTGTGGGGCGTATTTGAGATTAGAAGCATGGTGCCGTGCTCACTGGCTCGTGGCGGTACGTGGGAGCCTCGTCTGACCTCCAGTGAACTTACGCCACGCTGCCCACTGTCTCCTGCGTCTCAATTATGATTCATCCACTGGAAAGACAGGCACAATGAAACACAAATATAACTGATCTGACTGAACGGCACGCTCACTATTGAATTAATTCGCCTAACAAAACAGGCTCCACACACACCAGTATAGAAGAGGACCATCTATTGTTGTACAAGGCTGCTGTTCCTAATTAGCACTTGTACATCCTGTCATCATTCAAACTGATTAGATTGCCCGCTTGTCAAAATAACAAGAGGCAACCTTTGTGTGACAGGTAGCGCCAGAAATTAATCACACTCCCTTAGGTCTTGTGAGCAAAAACACACCAATTAACATAAATTAAAAAGAAGCTAAAAATAGCTTCTGTCCAATGCACTTATAAACTAAAGATATTTTTCATTTGTTTTTCCTATTATTCCTATTCCTCTGATGCAGACTCAGTGTCATAGACCTCACCCCATTGTGCCGAGGCAGCTATTCAGCTTGTTCCGCACAACATGTTCCCTTCAAATGAGACAAAATCCATGAAACGCTCCCATTTGCAGCCTCCTGAAAAGTTTAGTTTGAAACTAACTCGTGCACAAGTGGTGGAAACTTCTGCTCTCCGCTGGTTGCCGTTCTACCTTCCTGCACGCTGCATGGGGCATATTGTAAAGCTGCTTCTGCCATTCTGTGCTATAGAGCTCTTTCTATTGTTGTTTGCTCAGAAGAAGCGACAGGAGGAACACGCAATCAGTACCTCACTGTGCCCCTTACAGTAGCTGTCTGACAAACTAAATTACACGCTTTCAATTTGTATCCACGACAGATATCTGTCTCTGAAATGTCCTCAGGTTCGTGTCTAGAAAACAGTGCTTTGTATGACTGGTTTTATTCTCATATCCTTCCATTTTGCACCGAAAGTAAGACATCAGGAGCAGCTGTTGTGTGTGGGCAGACACACTGTGATCTAATAATTCACATATCCTGGTCTTAGCCCAGTCTGCTATGTGCCAGGTGATTGTACCGGAGCCAAACAAGACACAAGCACCACATCACTCGCCCATTTCTCCATTGGAGCATCACGATCTTAGGCTGAGACTAACTGACTGTGTGCAGTGTGGCAGATGGTTGCTTATTGAACACACACAGTCACACACTGGCATTGGGGGATTGAACCAGCAGTCTATTCAAAATAGAACTTACTCGGTCACTGTATCAACGACAAATACAAGCAAACATGCTGGCGCCGCATGCACATAATGGTTAATCACAATCAGCTGAGAGCAGGCCGAAGTGATTTCTGGAGTGCTGTCAAAGAGGATAATTTACAAAGGTGGTTATTTGGCCTAACACTACCATTGTTATCAACACAGAAACATGGAAATCACACACAACAACAACACAACACAATAGGCCTAATCATGCAGCAGGTAAAATGCAGATTTTTCAAGTTGGCCATCAACAAATTAACTCTCTTTTCTTTGTTGTGCGGTAAACCAGAAAAGCTAGGAGTTGTGTGTCTTCAGTTGCAGGGCTGCAGTTGGGATCAGTTTTCGGTTTCCCTTTAGACTTTTATTGCGGTTGGGTAAGAGAAAGTGCCCGGGCTGCTCCGTCACAGACTAATCTTACAGCGGAGAGCACTGCTGCTAAATACAGAGCAGCTTGTGTGTCCCCAGCAGTGTAACAGGATCCTGGAGAGGCCAGCAGGCCATTATCACCAGCACTGAGTCTGGCCAACAAAGTCAACTAAAGCCCCAGCTCCCACAGCAGTAAGTGTTAAACAGCCCCATCGAGTCTCCTGCAAGCTGCTGTCAGGTTTAGCTCTGTCCCATTGAACATTTAACAGCATCAGTTATCCACTATATTGTCACACTTTCAAGATTAATCTGACTTAAATTTTAACAAGTACTGTTCTTATTGCGCCCTGGAAATTTTACATCCAAGCAGAGAGCATGTTTGCAAATGTGTCATTGTGCTATGTCTATTGATAAAACAGTGACCTATAAGTGTCATAGTCTTTCAAGTCAAGGCCTTTGTTTGACTGTAGATATTGCTACGCTACAAGACGAATAGCTGAAAAAGCAGAAATACTTGATGGCATGAGTTCAGCAGCTGAATATAGCACGCTGAGTTGACTCTCCTTTGTGATATACACCTGAGACAGTTAATAATAGTGCCTGCGTTAGTAAAGAAAAACAGTTGGGGCGGTCAATAGAAACACATTTGCTTTGGGTAACATGGCAAATGCTTCATCAGCAATTCCTTTCATTTCAGTCGACAGTACATTTCTGCATCTCCTAATCTCTGAGGAGGAATTAAAGTTGAAATGAAATCATATTGTTGTGTGCACAGCAGCTGAGACGTAAACTGTACTGTATGCCCCAGCTTATCACTGAGCCAATGTTAGGTGCATGTCCATGTGATTGTGGAGTTAGATATCCTAGTGCTATTTTCAGTTTGTCATAGTGATGTAATGAGCACCCGAGCCAGTTCTGTAAACAAAGCGCTCACAGTCATCTCACATACAGCCAAGTGAGACAAACAGTAATTCAAACCGCTGTCTACACTACTGACACTCCTCCTGTGGACAGACGGATAGGTAGTGTCCAGTTGTGACCGAGAATGATAGATAGAAACTGAGAAAACTTTCGTTAAAAAAAATGTAAAGCTATATCTCTTAAACTCCTGAACAGATAGTTAATTTTTCAGTTTTTCATTATACTCACTCAGAGGCTTTCCAGAGATCACTTCTAAATACTGTTTATCAGCCATAAGAATGTGTTCAGTTTTGTGATCATTTTATTACCATAGCGCCTGTCAAGCTTGGGATATTTTGGGGAGCAACCATTTTATCCTCAAGCAGGATGGGGACGATTTGATCTACTTTGACAAGGATCAAAATGGCAATGGTAGATGGGTCTATAAGGAAAAAGTAACCCCTTTTATGCTCACTTGTTTCAGATGGATTGAGGCTAATCTTGTCTGCCAGACCCATTCACTTTTTTAAGTAAAGTAGTTTTGGACTCCTTGTCAGTCAAAGCCTAAATCAATCCTAAAATGGGGCAGTTTATTCTGTGTATGTTGGCACTTCCCCACTGAATTCTGATGGGTTGTATGTCTGTGCATTTAAATTCAGAGGAAGTTTAATCTGTGTTCATTTTCTCCGCTCCATGGAAATCAAACTCAAATCAATAGACCAATTAGAATTAAAACAAAAAAAGATGGCCAGGCTAGACTCAGGCATAGGCCAGCATTACAGAAAATGTATGGCGTTCAAAGGTGTACACAGTACAATGTGCTCAAAGACAAAAATAGCATGCGCTGAATACAGTATACAGTACATATAGAGTCTGTTTGGTTCGGTAATGCAACACTTTTGAAAACCAACATACTTTTCCTCACACTGTTTACCGTCGTCATGACAGTGGAGACGTGTCTCATGTAAACATTGAACTGACGGCGAGTGTGTTATCGCTTCAGTGGCTCTTTTTAAAAGTTTAAAACAAATAAACAAATAAACAAAGCTTTCACATTTGTACATTAGCCTCTGACACAATGGGAGTTAGAAAGCCTGGTGTGAAGCGCTGTTGTGAAGGCCCCTGACATGTACCTGTCTTGGTATATCATTTCAGACACATTTTCCACACATCATAATCAGATTATGACAAAACCTTTATTATTATATTCAAAATTAGCAGCAGGAATTGGGGTAGAATAGGTCAATAGAGCACAGTAAACTGTATAAAATGGGGCAATGCTGGATGTGCTAAATCTGAATGAACCCTCTTCCTCCCTGCAGACTGTGCTCAGAGACATTTTACTGCACGGAGCCATGAAGCTGTCAGTTGACAGGTCTGAGGAGAGAACTCCCACGCGCTCCCGTTTTAGACATGAATCACACACGCTGCAGACTCGCCACACTTTTCACTCTGGAGGTCACTCAAATGAGCATGCCATCGCACTTGTCTTAGGCTTATGCTAACCCTCCATTTTGCCCTTTTTGAGTCAGTCTAGCAGTCAAATATGCGCCAACATGTGAAGAGGAGACTGGAATCTGTCCCCCCTGACTCTCATTTTCATCAGGGGGATGGCTGCTGGGCAAATGGCAGAGCTACGTGAACGGTGATAAAAATAAAGAGGTATATGGACCCTCATCGATCTTCATAAAAGAAATGGCAGCACAGTTTGTCATCAGTCAAGCTAAACAATTGATCCTGCATCAATGTTACCTCCAGCCATGAAGGAGCAGGTAATGAGAAAACCGCAGAGAATAAAAAAGCAACAAAAAGGTTAGCACGATGGACCCTCATAGGTTTGGTTGTGTACCTCTAGTCAATTACTTCAATCATCTCTGCACACACATGAATTCCCTCGGTGTGAAGCTGGCCATCTCATTAGCGTTCGTAGAAGAAAGAAATCGAAGGTGATGCTTATTCCCCGTGCCTCAGAAGTCGCTCTTTTCCATCTGCTAACATGACACTGACTCGCTGAACTGGGATAGATGATGAAAAGAAAGATCTAATGAAGACCGAGACCAACGGGTGAAATGGAGACCGTAATAATTGAGTGGCCTGTATCTGCACAGAGAGAGAGTTACCTAAGTGGGTCTAGAGATGACTATCTGCTTGAAAAGGCCACCAGCACCACAATAGCGCACCTGTGCAGGGAGCAGAGCTGGAATTTCCCGACTTCTCACATTGGCTCCGTGAGAAAACAAAATGTGTCCTGATTTTGTTTGGCAAAGACAAAAATAGGAACAAGGGATAATAGTCTTGTGCCTTAAACACAACACCATACTTAAGATGCAATCACTGAGCATCATTAAATTACAAAGGTAAAAAAGGACATAGTGGTCATAAAAAGTTAAATTTTCAGATTGTATCATAGAAAGAAGGAAATACCACGTTGTTGGGACCCTTTTCAAATATTGCACTGGTGTCACTTTACTCCTGCGGAACTTGGCACAAGTCACTCGATGCCTGTAATGAAATCAGATGTGACATTTTGTTAACCCAGCAAAGGTTCTCCCCGCAGAACTGTGCTGTTCAAATGCAGCACACTTGAGACTGGATTGAACTTAAGGCATGCTTCAACTGAGTGGTACAGTATGCGTTCAGTGTGTACAGTTATTCCCTGTGCACACAAGTGGGGCTTTGTAAACAATGACATCGTACGTAAGTGTAGTTTCTCTATGCGATACACTTGTGTTTGAAGTAAACTTAGATGCATGGCCCTTAAGTAGAATAAAAAAGACACAGGGTATGCTCAGTATAAACAAAATAAACAAAAAACATTTCACATTCTTTTTTTGCTTGATTTTCATAAAACATTGCAATTTTGTAAGGATTCTCAGTGTTTAGCTCCACGTTTTATAAACTGTACCACAAAGTTGGAACCAATAGTGCAAGTAGTGTATGCTTTTTTGGTGGGGGCCTGCTCCAGTGGAAATGAGGCTTTTTGTTTCTGCCAACGTAAAGTCAGCTCTTTAGTCGGCATAAATACAAGCAGCATCTAGTTATTATGACGGGGAAAACATATAGACAGATGCAACTTACCAGTTCAATAATGAAGAGATCGATTTAGGATTCGTCGGGGCAATGTTGGCTTTTCCTTGTGCTCTTGTTCTAAGCAGCTTTCATGGCAAAGCAATATGAGGAAAGGCCGTTAATCCAACTGCGCTGACCTCCTGTGTCGATAGTGGGAGCTTTACAATCTAACTAATCTGGTCTCGCTCTACGTTGTCGATAAATTGAACCGGTAGCTTTTTCCACCACTGAGATATTGGATACTTCCCCGCTTGATAAATGCACCCTAACCTTTTTGCAATCTTCAGGCATGGCTGTGTTTGGATAAAATAAGTAAGTGAAGTTATTAATATACAATTTATTTTAATCACAAATCTAAAATTACACCGGGAAATGCCCAAATGACAATCATGTAATTAACTTAGAGATGGATTCATGGTCTGTTCATTTCCACCTCCAGTTGCCTGCAGGTGCATATTGTATAAGACGGTTGTGACCAGACTGAGAGGTCCGTTACCATGGAAACCATAAGGAGAGGTGGAACACAGAGCTAACAAGGGGCAGGAAAGGCTCTCTGACACATGCTAGCTTTCCGTTTGACAGGAAAGCACAGGAACCTTCACATAACTCACTAATTAACTCTCACCTTCAGAAACATTTACCCTCTTCTGTTCCCCTCTGCCTCTCGGGGCTGAAGAGTGTAGGTCCGTGTCAGTCAGGAGTTGGTTTAAATGCTGTAATTGGAGCGACGTTGGCTGAGACGCGCGAGATTCTGATTAAGAGGCAAAGGTTAAAGACTTGGAAATGCGGTGTTTTCTGCCTGACTGTACACGACTATTTGGCACGAATCTGTTCCTTCAAGCATCAAAGTCTCCGAAGACATTCAATTTAGCTGACTCTGTCCTCAATTAAACCAAGCAAATGTGAGCAAATCTGTTCTTTTTCGAAGCCATTTAAATCTTTATGTATGTGCGATGAGCTGTTATGAAGAGAGATACGAGGCTCCGCTGGTAAAGCTTCAGAACTGTTCTCATGCTAATATCTTTAAATGATTTATTGGAACTAAATCTACATCCAAACGTTGCTGATTTTGGAAGCAAATGTGTCTTGTGACTCATAACTTTAATTTAAAAAAATACGATCTATCATACTTGCTAATGATCATAAATGCTAACGAGGCGACGTTAATGAAGCAGCGTTAACGAGCGTTGATCATTTCAAACTGTACGTCTTTCATTTCTGAAAACTGTAATTGTGTAGTTAAATAAACATCCTGGAGACATGGTTCTGGGTAAAAAGCACATTTCTCCCCCTTCCTCTTCAATTCGTCTCAGATTTAATTGGGGTGATCAATATCTCCCACCATCTCGATAACATCCATCTATTTTTGTGTAGCAGATATGCTGCGACCATGGACGATGGATGTGATGGAAAAGCAGCTCTTGGGAATTCTTTTAATTGCCACTTTGGACACACTAGTGAGCACGTATTACCATTCATCAGACCGAGGGACCTATCACTCTTAGGTGTACGTGTGAGCGGGCTGTGCGCTCGAATGTGTGGGTGCATATAATGGACCCCTCCAATGCCTCGTCATAAAAAGCGGGTGACCTTTTCCTCTGCCTGCAACGATCTCTTCTGAGCCCGAAGACTTAATTGGTTTTCGATAGTAAATCTCACAAGGGTCACTAAAGGAAATGTCTGAATCTGTAATGCTGCTGCTCCAGAGACCACAGACCATGCTGCAACTATTTCCACTCCTTGAGAACAGTGATGCCTCTTTTATTCTCTCAGTGAATGATGTTGAGTCAAGATGAGAGAAAACGGGAAACTTGAATGATTTTTTTCTTAGCATTTTGTCCCCTCAGGAAGTTGTAGAACATTTCTTACAGGTATACAATCTCCTATGCTTGGTGGTTCATAAACATACCAGCCATAAACCATGTTTTTTTCCATTACCATAACTACATATTTTATTGAGGCCATGCTACCCCATAACCTGGAAAAACTGTTGATGATTTTTTAGTAAACAGACTTATTGGATTGCACTGTGTAATGTAATGTACTGCTTTATGGAAACATTCCTCTAAGCCAAGTTATATTATTGAAAGGCTTATTGTTTCAGACTGTGGAATGGCTACTATATACAGCTACTGGCAGACATTTAGTGCAAGTCGGGTATAATAGTCTCTGCCAGTAAATATGACCATGGCCACAGTCTCTCTACAGATTAGTTCTCTGTATATTGAGAATAATTATTCTCTATCTGTAGGGCATTGCCCTTATGTGGCAGTGAAGCTGTTGCAATTATGCCTAGCGACCATCATATTCATTTTCACAATCATTAATTCATACTAGAGAAGAGTGTGATGGGAAAAGGACATGTGAACAAAGGTCTGTTATGCCGTTTACTGATTAGACTGAAAGGAAAATGAGGATCTGGTGGATCATAAAATACGACCCAGCATTGATTGATGATACTTAAATAAGAGTTTAATAATTGGTTTAGTCAGTCTTTGCAGCATCAAATACTGCACACTCCTATCAATGTCTAGAGCAAGGGTGTTAAACTAATTTAGTTCAGGGGCCACATTTGATCTCAGGTGGTCTGGAGCATTAAATAATAGTATAATAACTTATGAAGAACATCAACTCCAAATGTTTTCCTTTGTTTTAGTAATAAGAAGTACAATTACATTATAATGTCAATGTTCTCATCAACTGCATCCAAAAAAGGCTACCCTGTCGCTTATCAGGCACATGATTTCTACAACCTTTACCATGTATGTTTTCACAAACTCACCCTCACAATATGACTTTGATGCTAATGCTATTTTGCTAACAATACTGTAGCTAACCTTCACTGCTACATGACTGACCTCACAGATACGGGTTGCTGTTTCCTCTGACCCGCTTAAAATTCCTTTATCTTCTCTCTTCTCAGTTGTCCTTGCAAACTATCATGATGAGTGTCATATTGATGCTGAATATTATGTTTTTTGAGTACTGAAAGTTGCTGCATACACATTAAGCACACAGGTTTCCCATTCTCCTCAGTGAATAAATTGAAAGTGGTCCATTTTTATTGGAAAACTCTTCATCCTGTGTTTGTTTACTTTTCTCCTTTTTGACAAAGACATATGGGTAATGAGGGTGCCACGGAGGGTTATTTTGACAGCAAAAGAGTAAGGCAAAATTGGCATTTATGGAACCTGTTTATTTCTGGATCTCAGTGTTGTGTAATTTCTGCTACTTTTACCAAAACAGTGTGGCCCCCAGTGGACAAATTAGGAATAGCAGATACTTCTCTTCATCCCACGGGCCAGATTGTACCTTCTGGCGGGTGGGTTTTGTCCTGTGGGCCATATGTTTGAAAACCAGATGATACTATAATGATAATCACTACTATTGTATCAGCACCCTGGCCAACCATCCTGCTTCTGTTTTCTATTTACAAAGTATTTTCTCTGTGGATTTGAGTTGTTTTTTGGGGGAAGTACCAAGCAACATAAAATGCTCTGGATGCTTTTAGATAGACATACCACTCAGAAAAACATCAAAGCATCACATAAAGCTCACTCCACTTTAGATAAACTGTTACAAATGGTAGGACAAGATCATGAAAGGAAATTGCTGTACGTGTTTCCAGACCCATTCCGTTTGGTAATTGAATGGGATGTCGTACAGCCCTAAATCAGTCAGCATTTTTCACTGTGTGTAAGCAGGTAGTTCTGTGGCTGCTACTCTAATAAATCTGTTGAACCCTTCTGAAAGTCAAAGGTTTCTCTCCTAATAAACTGCTTTGGACTGTCCCCCTTGTTAACAAGCAGAAGGCATTTTGTCTAGACACGTTTGCCATTAGAGACTGAGACCGGCTAATTAAGCCTCTCATCGAGCCATAGGTGTCTATTGCGCGACACAGAGCAAGCGTGCGCTGATAATAATCTTTTATCAGAGTTGGGTCGCACAGAATCAAAGCCAATCAGATACGGCCGCTGGTTTGGGCACGGGGCTCTTATTCCTCTGTGTGTGGCGTGGCATCTTGAAACCGGGTGTTCCCAGGTCACTGTCACCTCAGACGCACACCATACAATTAATCGGCCATTTTTATATTGTTCAGCATTGTCTAATCTTCTGTTGGCAGATGAGAGCTTCACACAGATGCCTCGCCAAACGGGGCGCTATGCGAGGGTGGTAGGTGGCCGCTTGTTTTGTGGCTGGCATGGCCCTGGTGTGGCAGATGGTCGAGGGATGTCGAGACAGCAGGCTCCTCGTGCCACGGCAAAGCTAATGATGGCAAAAGGCTAAATGATGACTACAGACAGAGGATAAATCACAATTATCACCACAGGATGCTTACTAAGGCTACTTAAATGTTTGTGGATGGACTTTAAGAGCCAATTAGAGTTATTTATGCATAAAATTAAAGCGTTCTGCAAATTTTGCCTCTCATTGCAGGGTTTTTATTGGGTTAACAGCATGTTGCTAAATAACTTTCCCCCTAGACATTGTGTTAAGGCCATAGTGACCCAGAGCATGTCGTTCAACCTTTATCCAACAATCTATCAGATTTAATTTGTTATTGCTTCTCCAATCAAACTAGTTATCATGTAAATTCTTGGTTGAAGTTGGAAAGAGTCTAAAAGTACATTTTGTCCTCCATATAATGTGCATACTAGACTAACAAATTGAGAGCAAGCCATGCCTTTGAAATGAAAAAAGCCAGATCTTCATCCATGACGAAGTGCAGTCCTGTCTTTTCAGCGTTGCTCTATTGCTTTACACAGCACGCCAACTGCTCGTGATGCTCCGCAGCCCTCCCCCTCACTCCTGCAGGAATGTCCCCCAATAAACCCGATTGGTTCTGCTCAGAATTATTAAAGATGTCACCAGGGCTGAAATCTGCTCAGTGTCCTCTCGGCAGTGAGCAGCTCTGAAGTCAAGAAGAGAGAGAGGAGGGTGTAAGTAAAGACGGCAAGAATGGAAACAGCTCGAGGGGAGACTGCACATGCCGTTTTCTTTCTGAGGCAGTGGCACAGCATCTAGAGCCTGAAGGTCGCACTGTAGCAGCAGGGAACTCATGTGAATTATTTACTCATGGACCCCATTGTGGACATTTTCCCCCTGGCTCCTCTCTCAGCAGTACTCCTGGTGTTCAGAAGGCCTGAGCAGGGAGCCATAGGGACCACTGATGGCTAGGAATGGCTCTCTTTTTTAACCAACAGCTACAAGAGTCCTTCAAACTTTCGAAACAGAGGAAGTTTTTTGCTGAAAGGTCTTGCAGAGAGAAGGAGTTTACGTAACATATTAGTCTTTATTTTAGTGGTATTTGTTAAAAATGACAGGTGTGTGGGGGTTGTCAGTCATGTTTTGAAACCTTTTCTTGTCGAAAGTGATTATTAATTACACTTTGGATAAAATTATTAGTTTCCTCTCAGTGAATTCCAGTGTCTCTCAGAAAGATGAACAATTGTCCTTTGGCAGTTTGCATCTTTATTTGACCTTTATGCCCTTATTCTCCACGTGGGTGTATCTGCATTTGTCCCATCCGTGTGTCCGTACATACTGCCTGTGGTGATTGCACTTGGCGGCTGTGTCCCTGCAG
Source organism: Rhyacichthys aspro (assembly GCA_036850595.1). Lineage (NCBI taxonomy): Eukaryota > Metazoa > Chordata > Actinopteri > Gobiiformes > Rhyacichthyidae > Rhyacichthys > Rhyacichthys aspro. The sequence continues at coordinate 12,244,508 of CM072170.1, read as the reverse complement.
TCCGGTCTTAGGAAATTAGAGCTTCTGCACAGCTACAGGATAATTACTGTAGTTATCTACCTGCTGCTGTTTTTAAACTCACCCTTTCAAGAACGCAACTCGACTGACAGCTCCAACAGAATGGGATTCATCCACCCCATAAATTGGTGTCAGTGTAGTTATCCAAGTGATTTTTTTAATGTTCAAACTTCAAATTAAAAGCTTTCATCGGTAACACTTTGGTTACAACTAAGCACATATTGTTTTCTGCACACTGATGTTACAGCTGCCAGTACTTTTAAAACCATTTGGTCACTTTTGGATAAGGCAAGTGTTGAAGTTAGAAAGACACCTTACAATGTCACCTAAATATTTTAAATACTTACAGCAAGAAGTCATAAAGTGAAAAAACACATGTGGAATGTTGATACGTTACATGTTTGTTTCTCCGACACAAGTCTACTCCTCACTTTAGTAGCTTGTAGAACTCAACAGAGTAATTATTCAAGCACTATGTCAAAAAACTAAAACCGTGGCATTTCTTCCTCTAAAGTAAGGTGTCAAACTTATTTTAGCTCAGGGGCCACATACACCCCAATTTGATGTCAAGTGCGCCAGACCAATGAAATAACAGCATAATAACCAGCTCCAATTTTTTCCCTTTGTTTTAGTGCAAAAAAATTTTCAACCGAAAAAGGCTAATGTTGACAAAAGCCTGTCGCTTCTCATCACATAATTTCTGCAACCTTGAGAATCTGTGTCTTCACAAACTCACCCTCACAATATGTCTTTGATGCTAATGCTATTTTGCCTCATATTTGACACCTCTAAAAAGCATCGGAGTTAGAAGGTTACTGTAGTTTCTTAATAAGATGCATTTATCTTACGTACACTCCGCAGGGCACATGTAGAGCTCATTCACCTATTAACACATCCTCTCAGACAAATGAGAAGGACAAGGGGATCATCGCTATTGTTTGCTTAAGGACACTTCACATGCTCCGACCCAAACCATTAACAGACCTGCCTCGGCCGCTGAGCCATCGCCACACGTCTGCTTTGATTGCCAGCTTAGCTCTTTGACCTGTGTGCTTTCTGTCTTCCGCGGCTCTGTTTGCGGCTTGTCCTAATGAGAGGTGCTGAGCTGGTGAGTCACGCTGCTTGATTATTTTTCTCCTGCTGGAGTTCAGCCGGTTTATCTGAGGTCAGCTCCCTCCTGTCTATCCTGTCTGCCCAATGTGAGCGCAGCCAGTTAGGGATGGAGCGCACGCCAGGTGAACTACTTCCACCTCATCAAACCTGGCCCTTGCCCCCTCTGTCGCTCTGCTTCTCCTTCACAATCATTTACACGCAGCCTGAACTGTCCCTTTGGCTCCCTTTTCTCGTTAGCTCCTCCCCTTTTAACCTATAGTTACTCGACAGGAAAAAGCGTTACAATTACTTTTTTGTCTGAAGATTCCCTTTAATGTTTTATTTTGTCCATTTAACCTTTGTAGCCATTTTATTGGATGGAGAGAAGGGAGAAGAAAGGAATAACACGGTGGAAACAGAATCACTTGCTCATATTGGTGAGCAACTATAGTGCCTTCTGAGTGTGCACATTACTTACTAAATCAGAATGATCCTGAAGTCTGTTATTTATAGGTAATTTTGCTATTATTTTACTGGTCTGACACACTTTAGTTATATGTGGCTGTATATGGCTCTGAACTAAAATGAGAAACACCGCTATTTCAGACAGTACATCTTTAAATCACACATTTATCTTTTTATTATTGTTTGGATTTAAAGGATTTTGAAATGATGCATTTTGCTTTCATATCATTTAACTATATAACCCCCCTCTACAATAGCTCTCTACATGATTATTTTTATTAGAAAAACATAAAAACGTTGGTCGAGACACATTTCATTTTCATTTGCTACATGAAAATCAGTCCCGAACCTCGCCTGATTTTTCAGTCACAAACATCCCCTTCGGCCTATTCACAATGACATAAACAAATGAAACCGAAAGTCTGATATAACATCCATAATACAAAACTGGTAAAACAAAACAAGTCAAATTTATAATCTCCTGATGCAACGTTGTGCTTACATGAGATGAATATTCAGGTTGTTTTACCAGGAATCGCCGGGCAAAGGGACTCAGATGTTACTGGTCTCCTCTGTATAATTATTCTTCTGTCCTTCCCTCTAAGCTTTTATGTTCCCTCTTAATCCACGCTGCCGGTCTGTCTCCTGTTCTTTGCTCAAGTCCCTTGTTTCCCACACATATGCCACAAAAACCTGTTTCTGGTCATTAGCGTCAATAGAAACTTCTATTCTCTAGTGTTGCGCTCTGGTGTCAGTCTGAGTTATGATTAGGTAAATATGCAAAGAAAAACACTCTTTAAACAGTAAGCTTTTTATATAAATTGGCCATTGTAGGTTTTCTAAAGGCACCTATAGCAATGAATGTATGCATTTGAATGTGTAAAATGCACTTGAAATGTCCTTTAGCTGAGCGTTTTGTTTTTTTTCACTCTTAATATCCTTCATATGGTCCTTGCGTTATCTTGGTACCAGAGCAAAGCAGATTTTTCAGCCAGATTGTCCAATTTCCTCCTCATTTCTGTTGCTTTATTCCCACCAAAGCCCCCGAGTTATCATCTGAATGCTCCACAGATTCACTTTTCCCTTTTTGAAAAGCGTTGTCATTCTAACCGTTATTGAAAAGGGGAAAGAAAAAACATGCTAATATATCACATGCAGAGAAGATTAAGTTAATTGCTAATTAGTATTAAGTGGATTAGATGAGATTATGACTAAGCTAAGAAATGCATCTATATGGGGAAAAGTCAAACCAGACATACGATTAAAACTTGTCACACATTAAGGACACTGCATTGTGTCGCTAATCTATCGTTAATGTGGTAAATCCGAGTACAGCAAAGACTAAATTACATGCAACCCAGAAACATTTTCTCCATAGAAACAATAGCCCCTTTTATGCTTGCTATTCATTGCATTATATTTTTGTCAGTTTGTATTCAGCAATATGAGAAATGTATGGCACATGTTCTGTGAATGGGGTGCACTGTGGCAGCCTCCTTCCGCCGTCTAAAGACATACATGTATAGATGAATTCAACAGTCTTAATTGCTGCTAGTAAAGAATTTGGGAGTGAATAGTTCTCTGTCAACATTTGTGTCTAAATGTCAGCCCTAGGACTAACTGGCCATTGTCCAGGACGTACCAACCTTAAAGCAGTCAGTGTTGCTGAGATAGGCTCCAGTAACCCCCAACCCTTAATGGGACTAAGTGGAAGAAGATGAATGAATGAATGAATGTAAATTGTAAATGCACAAAATCAAGAATAGTTTTTGTATAAGACATATTTGTATTTTTATGCAGATTAACAGGCTTTTATAAGTCACACTTCCTTTCAGAATGCCAGGATGCAGCATAACTAGGGAACAGTGTTTCATCTGTTTTCTGGAGATGGCATATTTAATTCCCACAATTATGACAAAAAAAAGATGCTAACTTCATCTCACCTGGTACTTTTTATGGAAAAAATAAAGAGAAGCAGGCTTTTCATCGGTTACAGTTACCGTTCTCAATGATGGAGCTTGCTAGATCTCCTATACGGACAACAGAGTAAATCTGCTGTTTTGCTGATTCCAATAAAGAGACTGTCTGTCAGCCGCTGGTTAAAGCAGACGGTTAAGCTGTCAATGGGCGCTTGTTTGCAGTCAGTCGCTGTCTCACCATGAATGAAGATTACTTCTCCTTAATGACACAGCACCTTCAATTAGATGTCAAGAGTTTTCCATGCATGGCAGAGGTCTGAATTAGGACAGGGTGCAGGCTATTATATTCCTCGTAAACAAGTGGACAGGTGCCTATTATTCCCAATTTCTGCTGGTCTTTTTAGATTTACAAAGATGAAGTAGGATGGTTAAACATACGATTAAGCATTCTGCATTGGTCTTCTAGTGGTTCAGCATTTCCTCCGTGGATCTGTGGGAAGGCAACGTAAACTGACACTTGAAACTGCAGTGAGTCAAATCAAAAGTGATTCAAAGAAATTATAGAAGTTTCTGGGATGATCCATCAAAAGCAGGCTGGCTCATGAATTTCTTTCTAATGCATTCCTGCCTGGAGTGAGGAGTCCGGCTCTCCCCGCGGGCATAATGAAAAGTCTGACAGAGGTCTGGCTCAGAAGCAGAATAAAATGTGAACGCTAAGAGGAATTACTGTAATAGGCTAGCGCACTCCGCGATTTGATTATTCATGATAAAATTAGTAATGCACCGCTTGTATAACTGCTCTTTTCTAAAAGCTATTTTCTCTTCCCTCACCAGGCCTGTGTCATTAAATGAGTCGTATTGGGTGCGAATGTTAGGCCGCTAATCTCAGACATGAAAATAGCTGCTTGTCATTGCAAGTTACTGCTGACGCGCTGGCATTTTCAGAACGATGCGATATGTACTGCGAGTCCTCCCTCACGGTCCAGCCCTCCGTGTCTCGTTTCATGTCTCGTTGCTTCAGGGTTAATGAAATGCCCCTATTGGAGAGCCGAAATGAGCGATTGTTAAGTCCGAGATGAGCTTTCAACCTCCTCCGACACACACCTTCTCTGGCAAATGCATCAAGGAGCTAATGATCATCCCTGGCTGTGCAATTATATCAGAATCATGACGCTTTTTTCATTTGGACCTTCTCTCAATCAAACGTATATTGCATAAAGAGAATATATTGCACCTTGTTCAGTTTCTACTCTTCTTCTTCTGCAACTACTCATGTTGATGGACACTTGCCAGTACAGCTGCAGAGAGCCAGATGGCTTCAGGTAAAAGAAGTATCATCTAAAGAGACTGGAATAAATTAAACATCCTTATCCAGCAGCAAAGTTCTGTGTTAGATATGTAAGTCTTTGATATGTCTACACAAAGCACACACATGCACACTCATGCTGTGGTCAGCGATGCATCATGTGACAGCTGACTGATGAAGCGCTGACCTTTTACTCCTGGGCTTCGTGGGTGATTCTCTGCCTCATGTAACTGTGGTGGTCTGCATCCACTGACACTTGAGTGCTCCAATGAGTTATGAGCATGTGGGAGAATAATGAAAAGCAACACAGATGAGGGGATAAGAGCCGGATGCACACAGTGGAAGAGAAGGAGAGGAGGCTGTCCCAGAAACATAGACTCTCTCCTGATCCCTTGTCTATTTGCCTTGATCTCCATGTCGCCCTTTCCCTGTACACATTCTCTGATTGAGTTTTGCGAGGGATTTATCTGTACACTGTGTTACGCATACAAGGCTGATTGTGCGCCAAAAGTGAAATGAATCATTTTCCAGGCTGAGGAAGTTAGCAACTGAAACTACAGAGCTATAATGGGAGCAGACGGTTCTGGCGTCCTTATATGAAAGACTGCTGCTTTTGCGTCTGAATCAAACAGGCCGTTTGATCAGCAGAAAAGCTTTAAAGCTGAACTACATGGGTTCTCCCTGTAGCAAAAACGCAACATATTTTACTCTCTTCTGAGGATGTGAAGTGTAAGAAGTTTTTTTTAGAATTTGAGTTGGTGGACTGTTTATGTATGTATATTTGCATGCAGCTTTTGCAATCCACAATATGTCTTTTTACCAAAACTTTAATTCTTCCAAAAACAAACAGCAACAAACAGAAAATAACAGCATCTACTTACATACTCCATTTGCATTTATGTGTACAGGAAAATGTATGGACAATTAAGAAGGTCATTTTCAGGAAACAGTTTTATCTCCGTCAGAAAACACACAGCTCTTTCTTCTACTGGGATCAATGTTTCAGCGCTTTCTCTGTGTGTATATGTGTGTGTGTTATGATGTGTGCTAATGTTTAAAACATGCTCTGCAAAAGCGGTCTGACCCTTTTAAATAAATGACAGCGCCACCCGGAGAAGGAGTCATCTCATGATTAGCTTTGGCGTGGGTCAAATGCTCCCGAGCCTCTGCGACTGGAGGTTTATATGTACACAGTCTAAAATAATTTCGACACTAATAACATACAGGTAAAAGCATTATCATTTTACTATCTACTTCCACACACGAGTGGCTCTGAAACAGCAGCGGTGGCTGTGTAGCAGGATAAGCACACCACCCACGGCTGGATATCCAATCATTTCATCCAAAGGCCTCTGGATTTTCGCTGGCCCACCAGGAGCATCTTGCCGCTCGGTTAGTTAACAAGGCTAGCCAGCAGCGGGGGAAGTGGTGCATTGCTTGTAACCTGCAGCGACGCTCTGCAGTGTCATCGCTCCAAACACTCGGCTCCGCTCCCGTGCATTCTGATGGCAGTCTCCATTCTCCAGGCCTATTGTGAAGTAATGCTCCCTGCGGTTACGTCTAGGATAAGGAGGCCTATAACCGGGGGATTTATTTGTATTAAAGTATTCACAATTGGAAAGCTAAACCCTTGAAATGATCTGAAATGACTCCCATCTGAGACTCTGCTGTTAGACTCTTGAAAGAGAAGAGTGTGCACTGCTTCAAACTGCATAGGCTGGCAGGGTCAACAAAAGTGCAGCCATGCTCAAAATGGATTTTGTTCAGAGTGTGTTAGGAAAGTCTTTTGAAAGTTGCCTCCTGAACAAGCAGTGCTCTCCTTGAGTCGGGCGAATACAAGCCCTTTCTCCAAATCCAATCAATTATTCCATATTATTTAATGAGTAACACTTTATAAAATTTGGAAGATGTACCAGAGTGAAACACAATGCTGCTTTTGTGAAGAATCTGTTTTATTATGATTTAAATATTTCAATCTTACTGCTCTCCTATTTTCTGTATTTTTAAAGCATTTCTGAGCGGAATGCGTAGACAGACTGCAGCTTGGAAACCCTGTGGGGCTTTCAGGCAATGCTGAAGACCAGTTGCTTTCTTTTTTACCGTTCACTGGCTTTGGTTGCCTGTGGGTATGCAAAATAACACGCACTCCCATCTCCAAAATGAAGCTCTGATGCAGAATTTTTAAAGCAGAAGTGGAGCGGCATATGCGTAGGTAGTTGGGACATCATCAATCATTCATACTGACATTTGCTTTGATGTTCACACTCTTTTCATTTGGATCTACAAGCTTCCACTTCGGAGTGTGGCTCGTGTGCGTTCGAGCAGGTGCCGTGCTGCAGGTTTAATGCCCCTCAGTGTGTACTTCCTGTTGCCAATCTGAATCGTATCCCTTGTGTCCGACAGAGTGTGACAGAGTTGGAGCGCATGGCTGGTGACAGGTAAGGCCCTGTGACGAACTAAGGCGGGAAGAGGAAGTGTGCATACTTCCTCGGGCTAAATGCTAAGTGACTGGGAAATGTCCTGACACACTTTAACCGCACATGCTGAATAAACACACAGCACACGTTTGACTGTGAAAGTAGCTGCTAGGAACATGGTTGGTCACTGCCTGCGTGGACTGCACTCTAATTCGACACATTTAAAAACATTCTGCAGCCCCAGCCGCACCATCACTCAAGTGCCATCCCGTCCTCTCTTTGTTTGCCTCTAAATCTCCAATCTTTACGGTTACTGGGACTCCAGCCATGCTTTTACCGGCTCCCACAATGCACCACCACAAATTACATTTCACTCACATGGTTGAGCCCCAGTCCAATTCTCTCTCTGCTCTCAGTTTTCGACTCGGAGTGGCGTCCACCCGGGCCCAGACATCGCCTCATTTCACTCCTTTTCCCATCACAAGTGCTGATGTTTCTCCAGCTGATGTGCCGTTATGCCCGCAGCTCCCCTCGGATCAACTGTGTGCCAACTGCCACGTGCTCTGCTTTAAAGCCGCTTCAAATTGTACTGACGTGGGAGTGCTGTAATGAATGAAATATGCGTTTTGGTGTCATCTTGTTCTTTCTCGGAAGCCTTTCATCTTCGGCAGTTTGCCCGAGCGTTCCTCAAAGGGGGCTTTAGCATTGTGTGTTTTAGCAAATTGGAAGTAGCTGTTTGTGCTTTGATGGATGGGGTTGGTGGCATTTGGAACTCACAAGTGGACAGTGATGGATTCTCAGTCATATCGGCACTTTGTGTCCAATTGATTGATGGTTAAAGGGATAGTTCAGTTTTTGTAAATGTGGTTCTGTTACATACTTTTGCAGAGATAATATGTTCCATTCTGTAAAGTTTTTAGCACACTCCCAGTTTGAAGAAGCAGACAAGAGCAGTTTATTTACTGCTGTAAACAGGACCAGTGAAAAATGGATTTTAAACAACAATTTGAAACATTGAACTACTTCAATGTCCACTTAAATGTGCAGCCCAAAGGAGTTGCCTAAAATGGCTCACATTTCCGTACAGACAGTATAACAATTAACTTCATTTGCCAAGTATGTTGTACAATTAACAAAATGAATACAAAATACAAAATAGACAGTGTTTGGCTGTGAGTTCTAAAACAATCTTTTTAATATACAGTTCGGTATAATCTGTCCATTATTGCAGTAATAATAGTGGTCTGTAGGAAACAGTTCACAAAAGAGTAATTGCACTTGGGAAAAAAGCCTCCTCCCAGATGGCAGCAGTTCAAACAGTCCTAACAGCCTTAGGTGAACAGAGTCTCTGGTAATGTTGGCAGTCCTCTTCTTGATTCTGGAGGTATACAGAGGGCGGGGGGGTTGCCCTCCTGTTCTCACAGTCTGTTGCAGTCTTGGCCGGTGCTGCTCGGTGGCAACCCCAAACCAAACGAAGGTGATGAAGGTGCACAGAATGGACTTGAGGATCACATTGTAGGTTGTGGCCAATTGTTCCTCCTCAACAGGATATAGGAAATACATCTTCTGTGGGGCACAATGAGGTACTAAGTTGTAAATCAGGAAAAACAACAGTCACATAAAAATGCATACTAAAACCATACACTTGCACTTATAGTTGTAGTATAGTTGTTTCAGAAGCTTTGTTGTTTTAAAAGTGTGTTATCACTGGTCCCCATAGCAACCCATTGTGCTCACAGTTCCCTAGTGAAGGAAATAGGTAACCTATCCCTCATCCCATAGACCCAATTTTACTAAATACTGCTAGCTCTGAACTCATATCTTCTGACTAAGAAAATGACTGTATGTTTGCACATAGTGGGCATGACTGTTTACAGAATTGCACCTCCTCTTATGCAGAACACGCCTCTCTGAATGTGTAGACAAGATTCAGGCTGGCAAACTGGCTGTCGTGGGAAAGACATCCTTAAACGGGGTAAACATATTGCCTCAGAAAAGTTCAGTGTGATGATAACAGGCGCCACTAAGCTGTGCAGTTTGATTGGGGGGCGTGAGGGACGTGCAGGAGACATTTATCAGTGTGACGCAGGACACAATGCTCTTTGTTTGATTGGTTAAATTAGTGGGAGCTCATTTGCTTTCACAGCAAAATCCTTTGCACAGCTTTTTTTGTTGTGTTAATTAAGCCAGAGCAACCGTTTTGTATGCTGCTAGTGTAGCGGCTCGCCAAGAACAGGGAAAAAGATCATTGTTATTCCCCTCTCGCCCCTCAGAGGCATTGTAGTTTGTTTTTTATACGATTTGCACCAAAGATGAGTTACTTAAATGTATATTTGCTAAAATGAAGTTGGTTTAGTGTTCCTCAGACAATTGGCTCGAGTGAATACACATTCTTTAGAGTTTGGACTGTTGCCAGTTCCCAGCAGACAACAGGCAAGACTTATTTAAACAACTCAGTCAGGTTACTGATGAAGAGTTTCAAAAGTAACAGTTCAAAATCTACAGTGTCATTTAGTATATTTCCTTCACTTTAACTTCAGCTGTCATTTAATACACTCCTTCGCTTTTTAAATATATTACTTTCTGAAAACGTCTCCTCTCATAGAGCTACTTATCCAGTGCTGTCTACTCCACTTGTTGTCTGCGATGTGGAACCTGCAAGTCACTCTTTGAGCTCTATAGAGGCTGCAGCCTCCTGCCTTGGTCCTCACACTGTTTTGTCAAAGATGACTGACCTCTCATTAATCACACAAATCAGCCGTCAGCCACAATGTGAGCTACAGAATATTTCTCTGCTGACTCCAAGATACTGTTGTGTAACATCATCATTTAGTGACACTAAGCAGCACCGTGTTTAACTTCCTTTAAAAAGCTGTCTGTTTTACATCATGTATGTCTCTGCTGCTGTTATAGACTGTTTTATACTTCATAGTTTAATGCAGGTTCAACCTCATTTGCTATTCAAAAATTATATATGTGCAGCCGTCAGAATAATTGCTGTCTCCTGAGAGCATATGTAATGATCATGTTTTTATGTGTTTCTTTTGTGAAGGAAGCCAAGTTGCGGGAGCTGCTGGATGTCAGCACACTGGCAGGCAAGATGGAGAACAGGATGCTGACAGTAGTGAGTGGCCCTGACATGGTCAACATCACGTACCTGAACTTCATGGCCTTCCAGGAGGAGACGGCGAAGGTAAATGTTATGTCTGAAAAGAAAAGGAACATGGGAGCTGCTACAGTGATGACTGGCCTTGCACCTTGATGCACATCGGGGCATGTTACAGTCAAGGTTATCTCATTGTGTTTTGATGTCAGCAAGGTCATATATATGGTCCTCTGTTTTAACATGCTGCATAAGATTAACATTATTATTGATATTAAGTGTTGAATGCAACATGTAAATACCATTTAAATCAGATGATCGTGACATGAGACTGACTTCCTTTTTCTATTAGCTGTGCTACATGACCTGTCAACATGGAAATGAGTTAAAGGATAATAGATAATGTTGTTACAAGAGAATGACTGCTACAAGAATTATATTTTTAGACCTCATGTGACCCTAATGTGTCTTATAATTAACATTTAAGGGAAAAATAATGTAAAGGCTTCAAATAAATACACATTTTCCAGCTTGTTTTTTATGCTTTTGGGCAAAATGTGACACATAAAATATTATGTGTACAGGAGCTCTGTGTTGAATTATTCACATAAAGTTGCCTCTAACTTTATGTATTTTTGATTTACTGCAGGAATGGGCAGAGGAGCTGTTCAGCTTGGCATCTAACCTCTTGGTGCAGAACATGTCCAGAGAGGACTGTCTGGAAAAGGCGTATGTCACCCACTCACTTGCAAACACATTCACATATTCACGTAAGGCACTGAAATCCTCTAACCCCAAGACAAATATGAATATCCAAATATCCGAAAAAAAACCCAAACTCCGGTCTCCACCATTGTCACATTGAGTATGTCCCGGGCTTTACATAATGAGAAACAGCAGGAAACTTTAAATGAGGCATGTTCTGAAAAATGGACAGACAAATGACTGTAATCATCCTGTGACACACATCTTGCTTTTTCCAAGTGCACCTTTCCTTCTCAAAATTACCGCTTCATACTTACTTACTTCATATATCCACACCAGCAGTAGTAGCTAAGACACTGCCTTTCACAATTCTCCAAACAAGCTGAAGATGTTGGATTTATAAAGGTCACTTCACCTCATATTGATGGCATTGGAAAACAGGAAGAAAGCAAGAAGACAAACTGTGCAGCTCTGCAGTCGTTTATATTTCTGCTGCTGTAATGGAAAGACAGACCCAGAATGTTCAAAAGGATATATAGACTCCCCTTGGGTTTTCTTTATATACAATCCCAGGCCAGTGTCGATGTGTATTTGTCCATTTTTTTAATCAATCACCCTTACAGCACTCTGATCCTATGTAATAACTATGTCTAAGCGCCCAAAGCTACCCACTCTCATTGATCCAACTGAAGCACCCACTGAAGTATGGTTCATAAATGAAAAATGTGAGAGATTGTAATTTATTAAAAGCCTAGATGCGCTGAACTTGTGTGACACTGCAGTTTTCTATTGAGAGAATCTGTTGTGCGCTGTTTAGTGACAACTCCCCGTTGCCCGATGTTTATCAGTGAACCAAAGCCATTACCCAGCACCCCCGAGGAGAATAATTGACTTATGAGACAATAAAAGTGGCCATCGACCACATAGTATAGAGAGATTGGAGTGCGATGGAACAGAGCAGGTTTTGGCGGTCACGCTGGGTGCTCACAGCAGCCGTTGTAGTGCACCACTTGCTTACAAATAAGGCACTTCACTGTCTGCACCATAAGAGTTGCTTTATCCCTGAAGTGATGCTCATGTTCCTCCGCATGTGGTTAAAATCTAATTGTCGGACATTAGGAGTTAGGACATCAGGGGGCAGCGTAAATGGAAGAGATGAAAGGAATAGGAAACTAGAAAACCCAGCATGTCCTCATTTGCTATACCAGACGTCATTTGGGGATCGATACAGACATGTCTGAGGTGACTCCGTAGATAATGCTGCTTGGTGCATTCATGATTAGGACGGGAAGTGCAGATTATCCACAAGGGCGAGCTAGCATTGGCTGTTTATGATTCATCTAAGAATGTCTGTCTACAGGAATTTCTACAGTTATCTTTGTAGATTCAGTGAGACTGCAGTGAGGCACGGTGGGTGTTGATAAAAGCTAACCACACTGGTTCAGTATTAACTGCAGAGGTGTAGTGGAGGAGGAGAGAGAAAGTGGCGCAGCAAACTGTATGAGTGAAAGAAGGAGGTTAAATAGGAACCAGACAGATGCATGTTATCCTTTTCGTCATTCTTGAATTATACAGTAGCAGTGAGGCACACAAGGACATTAAGAAGCACTTTCCCTTCACATCACTCCAATTCCCTTCCATTTTCCCTTTTTCCTTTTGTGTATTTTCACTCAGAATTGTCCAACTTCTGAATGAACCAACAATTTGATTTCACTTTGGGAGAAAACAAACAAACAAACACACTCAACCCTGCGCTCCCTCTTTAACCATTACAGCTGTGAGTGACTTTGCCCGTAGCCTCCGCTCTGCCCCATGAAGTGGACACTGTAATGGATATTAATTATTAGCCAGTGGCCACTTAAAGCTTAGCCTATAATGACGGCTCCTGTTGCAGCAGTGCTATTTATAGCCCAGGTTGCACTGCCCATTTGGCTGCTGCATGGCTGTATGCCGTCAATGAAAGACTTCCAGGGATTAGCCTCGGCTCCAAACTGCAATGTAAACACGGGCTGATATTCGTGATAAGCACAACTCCTGCAATAGACTCACGGGTTCATTACACTGCGGCGTCTAATAAATAGGCGAATCCAGTTGCAGACAGACATGGCAAATGATCGCCGACATGTGCATCAGTCACAGATGTAAGCTCTCGTAAATTAATTTGGAGTCGGGACATTACTCACAGAGACGTAGTGCTGTTGATGTGTTGTATAAGACTTGTGCTGTGTCCAATGCAGATACACTCGGCTGAAGCTGCAGCTCAACCCTGAGGGGAGAATTCCTGTCAAGAAGTAAGTCTGACTCTGACTCATCCTTCTTCCCCCTGTCACCACTCCACTATTTTCATCAAATTATGTCTAGCCTTGCCTTCCAGCATCTTGTATAAAACATGTCCCTTTGTTTTCCTCATCTCTCAAAACCCCATATTCCCACATTCTATATATTTTTCTTTCCAGTGTGAACCTTTCTTCTATATATTTCGCGCATTTCATTTTCTCATCATCAGCTCATTGAGAAACCTGGTCCTTCTCGTCTCCATTAGTCAAGTTGAGCTTTCAGGCAGGCAGCAGTGAACCCCAGTGATAACCTCCCTCAGAGAAGCCTCAGAGGAAACCAGTGGGTGTCAACACACAGAGGCACGGTGATGCTCCTTGCCGTTTAGGGAATTAACCTCCTGGCTGCGAGGACATGTCAGTTTGACTAATGTCAGCGTGACTGTGCTCTCCCACTGAGCACACTGTACGTGCCGATGGAGCACCTCTGGATGTAATTAAAACAGGTTATATGGCCAGCACGAGCAGATCTAAACAGTCCGCCGGTTTTATCAACATGGGAGTTTATTCAGTCAGTTATTTTTATTATCTATATATACACAAGGGTACAAACAGAACACAGTGGCACATCCACTAAGTCAATGTCTGTACTAAATACGCAGGACAGGCTATTAAATGGTGAAATATTTGCAAATATAAGTCACATTTGTTGCTGAGATCCATAACAGTTTATGCATTATACATGAATGGATTTTTGTTTATATGCCAATGTATAATACAATAATGGCAATAGTCAAGGCTTTTACAAGAATTACTCAATATGAGTTTTAATCCACTGAAACCTAAGCCAGTTTTTACCATTTCTTGTTTCATTTTTTTCTGAATAAAAAAGCTTGATGCACATCATCCCAATGATGCACCTCTCCATGTTCTGTATATCATTTTTTTTAACAGAATAAATCTGTTTTACCTGTGTACGTTGAAAGAAAGAGGGGTAAGTCTGTAAGGACAGAAACAGAGAAACTGTCTGCCTGTTTGGTCAAATACATGGGAACACCTCATGCAAAGCATTTTGGGAAGTGTAGTTAGAGCCACTAGCGTGAGCTAATGTAATAAAACAGCTCGGCTCTAAACTGAACAAATCCCTGTTTTTATTGGCCAGCCATTAAAATTTTGAAGGTGTTGCCATCTGGAGTTTAAAATGTGTGACCGTGATAAAATATATCACATGAATTAAACACACCATATCTTACAATAAAAAAACTCACTTTTTATTTCAAATGAAATATGGTTATTACACAACAAAGTGACGTCAATAACCTGTATACCAAACAGTATCTAAAAAAACTGAAATGTTACCTTGGTGAATGCTCTTTTTTATTGTTGGGTCTGTATCACTTTCCTTCATCACTTCATACTATCATACTGTTCTTTCCCATGTATAATAGATCTTTTGGGTGGCATTTCCCTAAGCCATATGGCATGCAAGTGCAACAAATCTTCTTCAAAGTGACAATTAAAGAACTGAATGCATTGTTTTTTGGGATTACTCAAAGCTCTGTCGGTGTCCCTGCAGCATCTTCAGGATATTCTCAGCAGACAGGAAGAGAGTGGAGACAGCCCTGGAAAACTGCAACCTCCCATCTGGCAGAGTAAGGCATCAAACTGCTGGAGCACACTTTCTCTGTCTCTTTCCTTTGTCTGAACTCCTTTCTTTCTTCCAATGTCATCTTATCTCAGTCTCAGGCTCCTTCATCACATCCATTCATCCGTCAGTACAATCTATTTCTCCAAAACAGCAGTCGATTTCTCCTTTGCTCCATTGTTTTGGCGCTTATTTTCTGCATGTCTACCCTACTTTCATTAGTGCTCGCAAAGAAACAAATAATTCTAGCAAAGATGACAACAACTGTTTTATCTTTGCTGTTCTCTAATGTCACAACAGAGAAGCTATATGCAGAAATGTCGCGGCGTAAACATGTTCATCAGTGCTGCTGAGTCTTTTGCATGTGAGAAGTGCTATTTAATGCAACACATGCTAAAACATATGTGTATACAGTAAAACAGACTCATTGTTGTGCTAATGAAGGGTTTACACAAAATGAATTCATACACACATGCACACACAAAACAAGCCATATGTAATTAGCGGAGAGACACTGAGAGCAGGATGTATAAGTGCGTTGCTCTATGAAAGTCTGGTGGGATTTGCTGTTGTTCCAATGTGCAAGTAATTACAGCTAAATGGCAGAGCTGTTAATCCCTTAAACACACACACACACACACACACACTGATGAGAGCGCACACACACATCACGTCACTCACACCAAGGTCTTCGGAATGACTCATTGGGTTTCATCAGGGGTTGACCTACAACCCCCACCCTGTGCATCCTCATTTTCCTCCATTTTAGTCTTCTTTTTATCACATCTGTCTGGTTGTGATAGCTCAAGGTTCTTTGTCTAATCGTTGGAGTTTATCTCGATGTTAATTGCGCCCATGTAAAATGTATGTGTGAGTGGGAGGTGAAAGGTCAGGGTCAACCAAAAACCACAAACGTTACATTGTAAAATCCCTCAAAAGGCACACATTGATTTAAAGAGTCAAAAAGTGCCATGTTATTATGTAAATTAATGAATTAATAAAACTTTGGCTACATATAATAATTTGTATATTGTCTTTGCAGCATAGTGTTTTTGCTAAATGCATTCCATCTTTATATGTTCCACTAATAGGGTTTTTTTTTAGATAATAAAGAAATTGTAGTTTGAATAGTTTGAACACTTTGCTTCGTCTGCTGCAGAATGACTCCATACCCCAGGAAGACTTCACTGCAGAGGTCTACAACATGTTCCTGAGCAACATCTGCCCTCGGACCGAGCTTGACCACATCTTCTCGGACGTGTAAGAATCCATTTTCATCTGGCATCTGGATAATGGCGGCCGCCTGTAAAGAGCAGTACGGTTTTTCAGGTTTAGGGCCCCTGCTTTTGCCCGTTATAGGCTTCAAAAGTGTTTAATTAGTGCTTATGGTGTGTGATGTAATGGCCTCGACCGGGACTCAGTAAGCCTAGGTGGCCTCTGCTGAAGAGGCAAACCTGCTCCTTGGCCCAAAGGGGATTGAGACCATCAGCTGAGGCAGCACGCCAGCACGACAGAGGCCACTCTGTGTCATAAATCTAGATTTTAATCACAGCTAAGTGAGATGGCATGGGAGCCAGGAGGATATGGAGATGTTAATTCAGTGGTACAGTCTCGGTTATGAAAGGCGTTTTAATCAAATCTCTTAATTTACTCAACACAACATTTACTCCTCAGCTCCTTAGTGCGTCTACTCCTCTCCCTCTTTCACATCTCTGCGATTTTAATTACCATTTGCAAACTCATCCATGTTTCCCGTTAGTCACTTTATTTGTCCTCCTCCCTCCTTTCGTTCTCCGCAGGGGGGCCAAGAGCCGGCCGTTCCTCACAGTGGAGCAGATGACAGAGTTCATCAACAGTAAACAACGGGACCCGCGTCTGAACGAGATTCTCTACCCCCCTCTCAAGCCCGAGCAGGTCCAGCTGCTGGTGGACAAATATGAACCCAATGCTTCCTTAGCACAGAAAGGTCAGTGGCTCAAGTGTCGGTCCGTACAAACACATAGTACATCCACAAAGTTATGTATTTAAACACACATTATATCCCTAACAGCACCAATTAAGGCAGAAAGTGAGTTGTTTTTCGTAGTAAACACGGTGAATGTGTTTACACAACAGCTCCGTGTTCGAGTCTATTTGGAAAACAGACTCAAACATATTTAACTATGACATAGGCTGTAAGTATTTCAAGGTCTTACACCCCGCAGGCTTATTCGACCCGGGTCAGACTCAACCTACCCCCGGCTTCTGTAAATGTGGCAGGGCCGTTACCATAGCGACAGTCTTGCTGCACGGTGTCCGAAGGCAGAGAAAGTGAGGTCAGATAGTGGGGTGCCAAGGAATGGAATGTTGAGTCTGTAAATATCACATGACACACAGTTCGACGCTGATCACAACAGCACTTGTCAAGTGTTTTGCACAAAGCAATCAACAGAGGGTCTTTCCAGCCTGTTATTTGAAAAAAAGGATTGATCATATGAATAGGATTCTCATTTAGAGAGAATAAAAGATGAATAGTGTAACATAATGTAAAATGCAAGTACAATTTGTTAATTATCCAGCCATTTGAGAGAAGTTGCAAATGTTGTTGTAGCTGAAACATGAAATAACATTGCGTAGGAGTTTACAGGAAAGTCATTGTTAGTTCATAGTATTAGCTTTGCAATTACTCTGACTTTTCTAACATGTATTGTTTCTACAGCTTGTTGGCAATAGAAACAAGAAAATAAAAAAGGATCTTAATCAACTCGTTTAGTATACAGAAAAACAATCACATTTGGTTTCTTCAGCAAGATATAACTGTAGCAGACTTTATAACCCAAAATTGAAGTGCACTCAGTGGCACATTAGAACACCTGTGCTCTTCTAGCTCATTGCCGCTTGCCAATATGCCTGCACTCATGCTGCTCACCCAATGCTACGGCATCAGTCAGCCAATTTCTACCTAGCATCAGATTGTAGCCTCTGACCTACACTGAAATAGGTTAGTATCTCTTCCTCACCAGATTGCATGCGTTATCTTTCATGAGGTTGCACTCTCAGTTAACCAGACTGAACGTGAAGCGATTGAATTTAAGAGAGATACAGACAACAGTGAGAAAGCTGTGAGGTTTTCACTGGATACTGCTGAGTATATAAGCATTAAAAAGACTCTGGTGGGCTGTAAACAGCATTAGTGTTAATAGGGATAGATAAAAATACACATGCTGTTTAAGAGTAACTCAGGATTTGATTGGAAAAAGTAACTTAACAAATCAAATGGATGGGCACAATTTAGATCTCCTGGAAATGGGGTGTCTCAAGAATGAGAGCTGCCAAAACTGGAAAATATTAACCCTGGAAATCTAACATCTTGAACTGATGCAATCCATCTGCATTTTCAGAGCGCATGGATACTCTATCATAAGCCATGCCAAAGTGGGTGACTTATTATTAAACCTTCTCATTATTTGAAAACAAATTAGTGCATTGTTTTTGTCAAAATGTCAGACTAAATCCAAAAGTAGAATATTAACAAAGCCACTGTGGTTAGTATAAATATTATTATATGGTCTCTTGAATTGAAATTGTTCCAACTTTTCAATCTAGACTACATATTGGCTGTGGATAAATGCAGAATGCAAGATTCAATGGGCTTTGACATCTTTATGGATGTTTATTTATGACAATTACTTTAACATGTCTTAAATGATTCAACTAAAGCATATTTAACCCTATTTAACTGAGTGCTGTAATCATCTCTTGTCTGTTAGGAGGCTCTATAAAATGCATGACAAAGTGAACCCAGTGCTTCAAACCATCCTTAAAGCATATTTAAATAGACAGGCGCCTAGTGTTTGCCTCTGATCACTGCGCTGGGATGCTGTGATGTTGTGTGTTCGCCCTGTCCCACTCTTTCTGGAAGCATGCCCTTCTCTGTCCCACTGACAGATTTCCCCATGTGAAGTATTTATCTAGCCTGAGGAAGTGCTGCCATCTGCTCTGCAGAGGGGTCCAGAAATCCACATGCTACCCTCACATACACACTGCACCCCCTCTCAAGGACAGGCACACATGGATTTATAAATGTCTTTATAAAAGTAAAATTTACCAAGGGACGTGCTGAAATGTGGAGCAAGGAAATCTAAATTGGTCAGATGAGAGGCTTGTACAGTTATTACATACTGTATATATTGGCAATGTATGTGGCAGTATATGGATTGGACCACATATGATTTAATGAGATAATTTGCCTAAGGTCTACACATATTGGCCTGTATAACTCATACAAAGTACTGGCTCTTGTGTATTTTTTCTAACTGCAGCATGGCTTTGCTCATATTAAAACGTTCACTCATCTCATCAGAGTTTTACCAATGCCTTTGACGATTTAGCCTGTGTTCACTCAAACAACCTGTATTTGTTTTGAAACAGATAAGTTAAAGCAAAATTAAAACACTTCAAGCCACTTTCTCTATTTGGGATAGACTTTTCCCAAATTGTTTTATTAGAAGAGATTAGTATACATTTCCACTGGTGCCTTATCCTTGCTCATGAGTCTTCTTATTGTCAATGACTAAAAAAAAAAAAACACCTGTAGCCTCTCAGACATCTGTAATCCCTGCCACGTCTGTCCTACAAAGCTATGGGAACAAGGGAAAGTCTGTGTCTGTGCCCGTGTTCAGAGTGTGTGGCACAGAGGTTAGACCTCATCTTGGCACAGGGAGGTCCCTACAGCCAGACGTGAGTAAGAAGCTAGTCCGACTGAGCTCAGATGTCACAAACAGCAACCACCGTTAATTAGTCCAGCAACTCTGCAGAGGGCGGCACCGCATTAATTAGCATAAAGTGGCCGGAGGGACCTGCTGCACCCGTCAAGCTTGCATTGCTTAGCATAATATTAAGCATAGCATGACGTGCACGTGTAGGTACAGGTGAAGAAGCATTTCGGTTTAAAATGAAACAAATTTAATCCACTGAGGTGTGTGAGCTGTGTGAAAATGGGTATGGAAATTTTATCAGTGCCTGGATGGTTGGTGCAAGTGTTCTTCTGCAGCTTATTACTTATTTATTTAGTGTTACTCTCTGTAAGGGGCATATTTAGTGAAGTTGACGGCAAAAAGGCAAAGCTTAGCACAAGTAACCTTGACAAATGATGAAAAGAGCGAACAGTAACTTCAAGGGCAGACTTTTTCAAATTCCTGTCCACTTAACAGAGGCTAGTGCACCAGCAGGAAATCATGTCATGTTATGTGTATTAGAAATCAAAGTTTAATGTTCCACAGAGACTTCCTCTCACTATTTAATACCTGCTCATATAAGAATCTCAAATAGCTATAAAAGATGTAAAAACCTTCAGGCACAGCCTTTTGGCTTTTGACAAACAGTCAATTATGTTTTCCATGAGGTTAAATTACTAGAGTGCCTTTAATTAGTGATTATGTATCATGCATCAGCAAAATGGGTGTGCCCTGATTTGTACGCAAAAATAGGCTCATAATAATGTAACATTACTCAGATTGTGGAGAAGATATCATGTAGGAATTCATTCTGAATAATAAATCATCAGAATACATATTGAACATCATAATCAACCTCAATATGACCACATTATTGTAATGATAACAATCAAGGTCCCCTTTTTTGCCATCATCTCATGTCAAGTAAAATCCGTGCTTAAGAAAACTAAGCATAGCAAGAAGCTACGATAAAAAGTTTATAAATCCATGTTTTCCTAAATATGCCTGTGCTTTGTGTTGAACAGGTCAAATTTCCATAGAAGGCTTTGCCCGTTTCCTGAACGGTGAGGAGAACAGCATCATTCCCCCTGAAAAACTGGACCAGAGTGAAGACATGTCTTACCCACTGTCCCACTATTTCATCAACTCTTCACACAACACATACCTCACAGGTACGGCCACACACGTACACACACACACGTACACCCCCACACACCCCCACAGATAAAGCCCTTGTGTGTATTTGTCATCTTTTGTGCATACCCGCATTCAATATGATTTTACTGATGACTGATTGCATATGCCAATCCTCATTCCTCTTCTCATGAACCGATCACTCATTCATTCCATAATAAAATTATGGCCTGCACAGATGAATACACCTGACTTTATACCTGGCAGGTCAGTCAATCAGATGTGCTGGTGCGTATCAGGAACCTTTTGTGTTACCTCTCAAGAGGTTATCCAATCAAGTCACACCATGTGATGCCGTTCATTGATATTCATGAGTTAAATATTTCTCCAGACCCGTAGTCACAGTAACTGGCTCATGGCATTGCACAGGCATGGCTGGCACAATGCAGAGGCCATTTTATTTTCAATGGATATTAGAATTCATCTATTCAAATCTATTCTGGGGAGAACTGGTCGGTATTGAACATCTCAAGTGGATCAGGTTTCTTCAGCCGTGGTAATAAATTGAATTGCTGTAATATAGACCAGCACCATACCTTCTGTAATGAGTAAATGAGAAAAATCTTTTTACTGTGACTTTATGGTACATTTCTGTGCTATCTATAATACACCAATACAAAAAAACGACAGTAGCTTTGTTCTAGACATTGGTTGACATTGCTATGTTTTCATCCTATTGATCCATAACAAAAGAAAGTTATGCCAAATGTAGTGTTCAAGACAGACTTGTCTGGTAAACTGTTTTTTCATGGAAAAGGATGTAAATAATTGAGAAATTGAAATTAAAATAACAGCTTAGACAACAACAACAAAAAAAAAATCTAATGGATGACACCACTTGAAGTGAGAACACACATCTTCCTCTCAGTTTGACTCTATTCCCACTAAGTTGTTGGAAGCATGCTGCTAATGTGAGGAGATAATTGCTTCACAAATGGTGGCAGGGTGATGAGATTTGCCTACCTTCGATCGCGGCAGCTGTATAGTTTGAACTTAATGAGTTCTTTAATAATGAGACCCCTCCTCTGATAATTAGGTTAGTACACGGTGTGTTTATGAGAGTTCTTTGCGTTGCAGCCGGTCAACTTGCTGGAAACTCTTCAGTGGAGATGTACAAGCAGGTTCTTCTGTCCGGATGCCGCTGCATTGAACTGGACTGTTGGAAGGGCCGCACGACAGAAGAGGAGCCAGTCATCACTCACGGCTTCACGATGACAACTGAGATCTCCTTTAAGGTAGCATCAAAACTACTCATAAATATAGAACAAAAAGAACACTTTGAAAAATAGTAAGTGGGACATGCAGGGAGCAGATGGTAAATCAAAAGAAACAGTGATGCTCTGATTAATATTAAGAGAAGCTCATAGAAGCGCCTAATTGAAGGTTAAGGTGATGAACAAGAAAAACGCTTTAGCTGAAGGAGGAAGGTGTGAAAATTTAAGGCCAGGGAAGGTGTTAAGAGAAAAACAGAAAGCGTGGAGTGATTGACAGAGCAAATTTAAATGTAATGTGACTAACTGAAGAAGAACAGGTCTAATAGGATTAGGCTGAAAGAGAAAAACAAAAGTTGAGAGAGTGGGATTGAGAGTGAGTTGCGTTATATTTATTGGAAGAGATTGAGTAAATGGAACAGAGGCATTAACTGAAATGACACCACCATTAATGATATTGTAATTGACGTAGGCAATCAGTGGCTGAGAAATTCAATATGAGATGTACTGTCTCCAATTACACTGCACCAAGGCCCTTTCCTCTTTCTGTAAATGATGTTATATGTAAAAGAGCCATGTGTGGCTCTTGGATAAATGAAAGATACTATTCATCCATCTTTATACAAAACAGTTACTAACAAGTAAAAAATAGTATTACTTTTTTGATTGTTTCTGTTTTTATTATTTCTTTGTGTTGTTAGGAAGTGATTGAGGCCATCGCAGAGTGTGCCTTCAAGACTTCACCTTTCCCCATCATCCTGTCCTTCGAAAACCACGTTGACTCGTAAGGGCTTTAAGTGGTGACTTCATGGATTATTAATGTCTATTATTGTTTGGTCACAATAATCAACTCTGTTTTTATTAGCTCACCAAAGCCTTAAGGATTGTCACTGTTTTCCAAATGTAAATTAACAGGCGTTTGTTATTCCCAGACCAAAGCAGCAGGCCAAAATGGCTGAGTACTGCCGGTCAATATTTGGAGATGCATTACTGACAGATCCTCTGGAGAAATATCCTGTGAGTACACATGCACATATACCCATTTACATTTACACTATGCACTTGCATTATCTCCTTTTATGACACATCTGTACAACATGACCAGCAGCAAGGGACTCAGCAGATATTATCTCACAGTTGAGTGCCTCGACATACTGCCCTTGAAGACTGCATCTCAGGACACTGCACATACAGAAATCTGTGTACAGACCAGATTTAAATGTACACTTATGTATTTCAAAGGGCTGTTTTGAGCGTTTGTGTCTCTGTTGTTTCTTATCCTCCATTGAACTCATACTGCTACATATTGACACGGCCCCCAGCATCTGACAGAATGTGTTGTCAGTGTTTTCCTCTTACTGTCACTTCAGGCATGTGTCTAAATGGTATCCCACAGACATTATCTCTGTCTCCTCTTCTGGCTTTCATTCTCATTTTCAAACAGAAGCATGCATACCTGTGGCTATTTACGTGTCAAGGAAGCCAACTATTAATGATCACCCCTGCAATCATTTTTCTTCCCCTGCATCACCATCTTATCACAGCACAGGCTGCGAACGACAACCATGTACGATTAAATGGAAGTGTTTCACGCTGTAATCTAAACGCGGTTTTTCTTGGCAGCCCTTTATCTGTCTCTTCCCTGTTGCCATGGCTACCAGTCAAAAGCTTTCTTTGTCCCTTTGTGGCCAAACTCTTTTTTTTCTCCCCAAAGACGTCTTTGTGTATAATGACGCAGGCACTTACGTGAGGCAAATGTAGACACTTGTCAGACAAACTGAGTGGCTCTGTGGGAGACAAAAAAACAAACCATGAGTGCAGTGCTCCACATGTGACACTGTATATGCTTTTACACAGCACTTTTCACATGAACCACCAGGGATGCCTTGTCCCTGTTGGTAAAACACTATAGAGCAGCGAAAGTTCCCCCCAGTCGACTGCAGCACTATCTCACTCATGCAGGGAGCTCCTCTGGCTCTGCTGTCTGCCAAAGACAGTCCGCTGAGAATTACAGCTTTCTGACTGGATTTGACATTGAAGTATTATCAGGCAGAAGCCTTTCGAATGGAGTGGCAGAGGGAAGGACAGCGTCTGAGATACGAGGAGACAGACACCAAGGGAGAACTTAGAGAGTGAGCGAAACGGAGAAAGTGGCACTGAGGAATCAGATTTCTACCAGAGAGCATGTAATAACTGGGAAAGGTGAGCACAATGACAGCCACTCCCTCCTGGCTCTGAGACCAGTGTGTATACAGTGTATCAAATGGGATATCAGCCCCATAAGTCCATAGGGGCAGGGGCGGATAGGGTAATGCAGCGAGATTGGTTCCAGCTGAGCCTAGAGTGAAAATAATAAGGATTAGAGTTCTCACCGAAACGCCAGCTCCTCCTATATCTCTATTCAACTGTCATCCTTGTTGAATAGAAGACTTAACCAAGTCAATTTATTTCTCTGTGAATCTGAAAATGCTTCACTCTTTTCAAAATGCAAAAATTGCTTAAAAATCAGCTTCATTATCAACATGTTTTTCCTGTTTGTTACACAGGCTTTCATCAGTGCATTAATTATGCTAACGAAGCCCATATTGCCAAAGCATTTTCATTATACCAGCACAAGAAATATGCTGACAAATAAAGCTTTTTACTGCAAATTGCTCGGTCTTGTTAAGGCTTTGTTTTAAGCTGTGGACACACAAAAACTGGCAGGATGAAACGTCCTCACACACTGGGCTGAGATTAGAAAATAGGAAGTGTGACAAGTATTGTTGTGATCTGTGAGTTTATCTCATTTATACACAAGCAGTAAAGGTTAGATGTATCCCATGTGGCACTGGGAGTCTTAAAATATCATAAAAGACCTCTTTACTAGTTTTATTCAGCCAGCGGTCCCCGAGGTTTGTTGCACCACGGACCAGTTTCATCATAACATTTCTCTCACTGACCGGGGCAGGCATTGTAAAACACATTATATAAAATGAGTGTTACGCAGGACACAGTTTCATTATTGATTTGCTTTTAGCACTTATAATGTAAATGTAACTCAACTCACCATAATGTAAATTCAGTGGAACGCTTGGGCTTGTTACCCAGCAACAAGACCGTCCTATCTAGGGCTGATGGGAGAGAGTGTCTAGTCTGCGCCATAATCTTGTTTTGGTTTGTGTTATGGCCAAAAAATCCTGTTTCAAAAAGAAATGATTTTCCAATAGAGACAGGGTTTTAGTGCCTTTGAAGTGATCTCCTTGACTTTAATCCAGAACCTTGTGAGATCTGAAATAGTTTTTAAGGCAACCGTCATTTGCAATATAAAGCACTTGGGACATATGAATGACGTCTTTCTTTTTGTTGACAGTTTTTTCTTTTATTATCTCATCGTTGGGTCTTCCCCCTTTTCAAAGAAGCTGTCCAGCTTTTATTGTTTGTTTGTTTTTTCTAATTTTCTAGGCTTAGCTTGTAGCTGTGCATGAAAAGACTGAGTGAGTCAAGAGTTTTTCTAAATAAAACACAGAAGATTGTGATAATAAATAATATGGAAATATAAGATTATGTTGTATTCTTTTTGTGCTGCTCTGTACCAAATGACCCATGTCACAGAAGACCCCCGTATTAATCATTCAAATTGTGGATTAGAGGAAATAAGCATCTGAATCTGACTAAAAACAAGTCAAACAACAGATATAATCATTATTTTATCACTTCCCAAAAATAACATTTATGACTGTTCTGACTGCTAGTTTATTTTATTGGGTTTTAAGAAAAGTATAGTATAAGACACTGTGGTAGTGTTTTTTGCTCTACATGTGTGTATTTAGCATCACCGCAGACTTTCTCAACATTGCATTATTAATAGCTATAAACACTGTGATCCAAAAGCAGTGTACCCCATAAATAAATCAAAGATGTGCCTAGTTATATCCTGCTCCCTGGAGAGATTCTTAGCCTGTGTTTAACGCTTCGTTTTCCCCCAGGAGGCTGATTTTTGTGTTGAAAGTGTAAACTTTTCAGCAGGTTACATCAACAGGCTTTGTAACGCTCCTATGTTGATGCTCGCAGACACTAACAGCCTTTTATCAGCACAATCTTCCCATTTTTGCTAAACCTGCCATGAACTGCTATTTTAAAATGGCATCTCCTATAAACAACATACACAAACAGAATATTTGAGTGTTTGTTTACACCCGCAGCAATAATAAAGACTTACCACAGTTGTGTGGAACTTACCGTATCTCTGCTTTTTTAGCTGGAGACGGGCGTGCCACTTCCCAGTCCAATGGAGCTTATGGGGAAGATCTTAATAAAGAACAAGAAGAAACACCACAAGAAAGACGGCAGCACTAAAAAGAAACTGTCGGAGCAGGTTTCCAACACCTACAGCGATTCTTCCAGCGTGTGTGAGCCCTCCTCCCCCAGTGCAGGTAAACCACAGTCACTTTCAGAAAGAGCCATCACATCGCAGTGGGACCGATGACTTATGATGTCCCAGATCTAAAACATTAACCTGACAGTCTCCGTCCATCTTAACTGTGGACCAACACTGCTCAGCTGTCTAGAAACTGAATTACTGAAGCGAAATGCCGCTGTTGTTTATCATTCATCATTTTCATGGCCCTCTCCATCAGCTGGCAGTTATTATTGGCTGTTGCATGCGCTCGCTGTCAGGCATATCCACGGCTAGTCGCTTGGGCGTCTTAAACAGCGGCCAGCATTTGCCTTCTGTCTGTCAGTGTGTTCATATTCTACCATAACTGTCTGCTGTACTTTATGGATGAATATATTGTCACAGATGCTCTTCGATAATTCATGAAAGCTTTTCAATGAAAGCTCTAGATCAGGCTGTAAGACATGTATAAGAATTTTATGTTGCATTTGGTCCCTTATGCACAAACGTATGCACAAAATTTATATAATCTTTGTTAACTAGCTCACCTTTACATTTGGAGCTGTGCTTTAAGTGCAATACTTACATTAGGCCACACTGCCACCTAGCGGGAGAAAATATGCAGCACAATAGTTTTAGTGCAGTTCTTTACATTACCTGATTTACTTTATTAGTTATTCATTCTGCTTTGTTTTTTCCTTCAGTTTGGGATTCACTGAAGTTATACAGATATATATATAATACACTGATACAAATAAAATGGTCTTTAAGTTTTTTTTTGCTAAACATTTGATCAGTGTATCCTATAAAAGGACAATATGCAGGATTTTTAGACATATACTTGTTAACTAAGCTGGCCTGCGTCCCTTCTCTGTTTTAGTGCTCATAATGTATTGTGGTCATAGATGTGGAATAACGCTGATATACTTGATTTTATGTATGTATATAGTATAGTTTCAAATCACTGTTGTTCTCCACAGGTTCCACCAAAGAGGAGATGGCAGATTCCTCACAGCCTTCTGAGGGGGCAGAGCTGAGCCTGAGGCCCCATGGCAGAAAATCCATTGGTGAGTCACACACGGTCCATGACCTCACATTCACAGGGAGAATTTGGGGAAAGCACTCATTAGGCTGCCTCACAAGCTGTAATTTGACTGATGCACTTTTGTAATTAAATTCCTTATTCAGGGGGGACTCAGATTCAAAGAGAAATCTTAAGTAGATATCTAATTACACAGATGTATTAGACGGGTCAAATAGACCAAAACAAAATTAGTATTAATTTCCTGGTTTATGATGTTTTTGGAGAGGAGCCCTTTGCTTCAGAAACACTAGTCTTGGAGTTTGCCCTGGTGGATCACCTAGAGGCACCTGGGTTTGCCTTTCCTTCACATTATACCATCATTATCTACCTCTTACATCTTGTTAAGCTACTGTGACCTCTATCCTTTTAAGGCAATAAAAGACACCTAAAAGATCTTAAAAAAGAAATTTTGATTGTGAAGTTTTAAAATGAAGATAAATGTCATTTTATTTAATTTAGTTGTATTTGTAATAACATCATGATTCATTTCAGGTGAAGTGGAGGCAGAAAGTGAAGATGAAGATGATGACGATGACGACTGTAAAAAGGGATCCATGGATGAGGTCAGTATCTTCCATTTAATATGGCTTTGAAAACATATGTTGACTGTGTTACTGTCACTGTGCTACATTAGAAACCTGAGAGTGCCATCTAGTGTACAGATTGGGACGCTTCATCTAAGAACTGGCTATAAATTTTTCTTAACATACAGGACTGGATTGAAATATAATTATGTAATGAAAGTGTTTGTATGTGCAGGGTACAGCTGGGAGTGAGGCATTTGCCACAGAAGAAATGTCCAATCTGGTCATCTACATCCAGCCAGTCAAGTTCAACAGTTTTGAAGCTTCCAAAAGTACGTGACAAACATGTGCATTTTAACTGAAGTTAACCCTCTCCACAAGTGGATTTTAAAGTTAATAGTTTGATTTGCTCTTTTTATCTTCTGAGTTACACGCTCTTGAAACCTGATCTGCTGACTTCCTGTTATCACATTTGTGTACACAGAGATCAATCGCAGCTTCCAGATGTCGTCCTTTGTAGAGACCAAAGCCCTGGAGCAACTGACCAAATCCCCCGTTGAGTTTGTAGAGTATCCTTTTGAAAGTTGAAGTGGTGCTTTATTGGCTTGCCTTATGTCTGAAGATTAGATAAAAAACCTTTAAAGAAACACTTGAAAGTGGAGCCACTTGATTTGGCGGCATTAGCAGCATACGAAATGTGCTGTCTGGTGTTTAGTAATGCAGGTCATGCAGCTTTGTCCTTAAAAGCTCTTTTCAGATACAACAAGTTGCAGCTGAGCAGGATCTATCCCAAAGGCACCAGAGTGGACTCCTCTAACTACAACCCTCAGCTCTTCTGGAACGCTGGCTGTCAGCTGGTGGCTCTCAACTTCCAGACCATTGGTAAGAAATGACGCTTTAAGATATGGTAGTTTTTGGTGAAGATTGTTTATTGGTTTTGGTTTTCTTTGCTCTACAGATTTGTCCATGCAGCTAAACCTGGGCATGTATGAGTACAATGGGAAATGTGGCTACAGACTAAAACCAGAGTTCATGAGACGACCAGACAAACACTTTGACCCTTTCACTGAAAGCACCGTGGACGGCATAGTTGCCAACACTTTGTCTGTAAAGGTGTGCAATCGATGGTTTTCATCTCATCTTTTATATAGCTCGCAGATTATTCTTTTTATCTGACTTTGTTCATGTCTTGCTCCCAGATCATATCAGGCCAGTTCTTGTCGGATAAGAAAGTGGGCACTTATGTGGAGATTGATATGTTTGGCCTTCCAGTAGACACCAAAAGAAAAGCGTTCAAGACCAAGACCTCCCAGGGCAACGCCATCAATCCCATCTGGGAAGAGGAGGCCATTGTCTTCAAAAAGGTCTGATTATTACTTTGTTTAGATACATGGTGGCCATATATCTTCTGGACAGTGTTACTCTGGGTTCATTTGTCTGTTTTCAATCAATAAAAATTATTTATTGTGCTTAATACACTTTCCCAGGTTGTATTGCCCACTCTTGCTTCATTGAGAATAGCTGTGTTCGAAGAAGGGGGAAAGTTTATTGGTCACCGTATTATTCCTGTATCTGCCATCCGTCCAGGTAATTTGGTGACATTTCACATTTATAAATGTACAGACAAGATATAGATTAGTACATGTGGTGCTAAACAAGTGCATTTGATTTGACCACTGCAGGTTATCGCTACATCAGTCTGAGGAATGAGAAGAACCAGTCGCTGACGTTGCCCGCTCTATTTGTGTACGTAGAAGTGAAGGACTATGTACCAGACACATTTGCAGGTAATTTATGTGAATGTGTGAAATCTAAATGAAATGTTTTGTCTCTGTGAGCAGCCTGGGTTCATAGGTACATGACTGTTTTTGTTCTCAGATGTCATTGAAGCCTTGTCTAATCCAATCCGTTACGTCAACCTGATGGAGCAGAGAGCTAAGCAGCTGGCAGCTCTCACACTGGAGGAGGGAGGAGAGGAGGAGGGGGACAAAGACGTAAGTGTGGGCATGTGTTCCTCCCATCGCACAATGTATCAATGCACCATATCTACGCTCATTGACTTATAAATCTTCCCTTTGGCTCATAAAAATCAAAACATATGCTGGAAAACTGCACCGTGTGACAGTGTTCTTTCTCCAGTAAATCTAAACAAAAAATGAAATGACAGGAGGTCTTTTTATTATAACTTCAAAGAGATTTAAAACCCGTGGACATCCACCAGCACTGGGGTGGATTATGAACTTGTTTCCAGAACCATTCACACAGATATTATCAGCAGAGTTTGTTTTGGCCATGAATCCTTTGTCTCGTCCCCAGCGGATGCTCGGTTCCAGCAGGGTTGCTGCTGTATTTTTTCTGATTCTCAAGATGAAGCTCATTCTGGTTTCCTCCAATGGGAAACCTCATTCTTTTTTTTCTTTTTTTTACTAGTATCACTGTCATGTGCTTTAATCTGTCTGTTTCAATTGGGACTTCTTTTATGATGCTATGAAAACGGAAGCCAAAGACTGTTCATTTTCCCATAAATCTCTTCATACTATCCATCATGCAAAAAAATTATAGTGGCTAATTGGCTGCACAAAATATGTATCGATCTTTCATATTATCCTAGTGATTATCCAGACTTATAGGAGTTGGAAGTGACCTTTATGTTAGTCCAGCCTTTTTTTGTAAATACAGCTAAATGCCAAGTGGAGTCATGGCTGCTATTGAGAATCTGACCTTTTCTTGTTGTCTAATCAGGTTAAATATCACCTTCATTTTAAAAATCTCACCCCAAGTGTCCATCAACAATACAGTAACAGGAGGAAGTTTAATTAGGATTGATGTCACAGACAAAAGTAAAGTTGTGAAAAAAGGTGTGAGCAACAGTTTCCAGGGCTCAAACTGGAGGTAAAGCAGTCCACAAGGTTATCTAAGGTCGAGAAGTGCACTGACTGGAACAAAACAGTTGTTCCTGTGGGGTTTCGGTTTATCTGATTTGCGCGCTGATATGATTACCTTCAAGCACGGCTGACAACAAGCTGCTTCATGCTGTGGCCATAGCAACAGTCGCCAGTAACGGTGGGCTGCAGAATGGCACTGTGTGCACTATCAGGAGATGGCTGTAGAGGAGTAAGAGAGAGAGGAGATGTGGCAGGCGTGACTGGAACAGAGATTATTTAAAATTGCATTAACCTTTAAGCGATAAGAACATACTCAGAGAATCAGTTGAGCCTAAGGGGAAATTAAAATCCGCTGAGCCCTGGGAACGGAGGCAATGCTTAGAGTGGGATACCAAAGCTACATCTACAGAGTATCCTGCAGGACCCAGGTAGAATAGACGAATATTGAAGACTGATATGACAATCAAACGATCTGAGTATTATTTCATATGTTTTCAAATGAAAGATTTAGTGTACATTTTACAGTATTAAATTCACATTGTTGTTTTAAACTTTATGTGACACACAGGTGGAGGCAGGTAGTGATGCTCCATCAGAATCCAAAGTGGACCCGAGGGTAACGTTACCTGCTGAAAACGGACTAAGCCACACACCCGTTATTGTACCAAAGCCACCTTCGCTGGGCGGCCACCAGCCTCAGTCTGCAGGTACTGGACCTATCTGTCTACCTAGGACACAAGAATAATAGAAGTATTTGCTTTAAGTAACTTTCTTTGTGTTATTTTTTGTTACCAGGTTCTCTAAAACCAGCTGTAAAAACTGAAGACATCATTCAGAGTGTCCTTACAGGTAAGATATTGTATAAACATCCTCAGGGTTTGCCCATGTAAAAAAAGCTTGGACATTTTGACAGTAGTTTTTGAATAACACAAATAAACTTGTAAATTGACTGAAATGCTCATATTTCCTGAATATTTCTATATATTTTGTATTGTTCTTGGAAACTCAAATGGCTTTAGATGAATAATGCAGCGTTACATAAATGGCCTTCCAAAAGGCATTGCATTTCTGTTTTTGCTTCAATCTCTACTTCAGTTTACACTCATTCTTCTTCTCCACTGTTGTTTTCAGAGTTGGAGGCTCAGACTTTAGAGGAGTTGAAGCAGCAGAAGGGCTTCGTCCGAGAGCAGAGAAAACAGTACAAAGAGATGAAGGAGCTGGTTCGGAAGCACCATCGCAAGACCAGTGAGCTCATCAAGGAGCACACAGCTCGGGTATCTGAGCTCCAGAGTCAGCATCAGCGTCGGCGAACGGCCCTGCTCAAGAGCCACAAAAGAGATGGTAAGAAAAGGTAGGTAGCCATACTCCTCTTCTCTTCAAACTCATGACTCCCTTTGCCGTGTACTTCAGCTTCATGGTGCAGCTAAAAATATTTCAACAATGGGAATATTAACGCATACTAAATAAAAATAGAGTATCTTATTGTGCAGATATAGTTTGAAGTGTTGTGTGTTTTATGTCCAGCCGGTCAGAGCACTCGTTGTCGACCTTGGACCAGGAGCTGTCGGAGCTGGATCTGGAGTGCAACCAGAGGCTTTCAGAGCTGAGGGAGCAGCAGCAACAACAACTCCTCACTCTGCGACAAGAGCAGTACTACAGCGAGAAGTACCAGAAACGAGAACACATCAAGCAGGTACCGTTAGAGAGACAACATAAACAAACGTGGATATTTAAGGCCTTTAAATGTAAGATGGGTTGTTTTACTAGATAGCAACGTTAGATTTAGGAAGTCAATGGGCTGTAGCATTAATTTACAGTTTGTCTCTATGTGCACAAAATTTAAAGCACACTGCAGATTCACGTTCATGAGGATTTAGGTTTTACCTCTTGTCACCAGTG
This sequence comes from Rhyacichthys aspro, assembly GCA_036850595.1. Taxonomy (NCBI): domain Eukaryota; kingdom Metazoa; phylum Chordata; class Actinopteri; order Gobiiformes; family Rhyacichthyidae; genus Rhyacichthys; species Rhyacichthys aspro. The sequence continues at coordinate 12,211,675 of CM072170.1, read as the reverse complement.
AACGCTTGTTGATGCTGAAATATATTCAAACGTTGCTCTCTACACTTATTATTCTCCTGTGCAAGTACAAGCCCTGCTGAGTGGTGTGGAAAAATCTTCTACCCCAGTACACCTGCAAAGTGAGCACAGCTGAAACATCAGATTAGGGCTTATTGAAGCAAAAAGACAACAAGCTTATGCTAAACAGATTGTGTTTACCTGATGCGATTAAGCTTTCCGAGCAAGACATCAATTATTCAAGATCGAATCAGTAATAAAATAATTATAAAAACCCATTGTACGTCAGGTCGATATTCATTTTGATTTAACTGTGTTTCTACAGCTGGTGGAGAAGCTGAACACTATCGCAGAGGAATGCCAGAATGCACAGCTCAAGAAGCTCAGAGACATCTGTGAAAAGTAAGAGCTTACATTGTAGAAACATAAAGTAGTCAGTGTGTTGCATTATATATATTTGTGCCTGTTACTTACAGAGAAAAGAAGGATCTCAAGAAAAAGATGGACAAGAAAAGACAAGAAAAGATTAATGAGGCCAAATCGAAAGACAAAAACGTCACTGAAGAGTAAGTGTGTTCTTTAGAGTCAAATTCAACACAGTGGAAGGCCCTTTTTCACGTAACATTTTGGCCACTAGATGTCACTCACTGATGACTAATGTATTTTTTTGTGTTGCTTCATGCTACTCCTGACTTGACAATGATTTCTTGTCTCCTACAAAGGGAGAAGCTGGAGATCAACAGGTCGTTTGTGAATGAGGTGGTGCAGTATATTAAAAGGGTAAGAAAACTATGACCACACATGTAAAGTGTAACAGCTGCAGAACAATGTTTGATTTATGACATATGTGTGTTGCTGATTATGAGTCTTTGTTTGTGTCTGTGTAGTTGGAAGATGCCCAGGTTAAAAGGCAGGAGAGGCTACTGGAGAAGCACAAGGACATTCGCCAGCAGATATTGGATGAAAGGCCAAAGGTACTAATTATACCAATAATTTGTAATAGAACAGTAGCTCTTCATTACCACTTGGTGGCAACCTGAGCCAGGTTTAGTAACACTGTGAAGCATTAGTCATTATGGATATACACATAAAACAACATCGTGACATCATTTAATGACAGAAGATTATTTTCTTTATGCATATATAGGATGACATTGCATCTGGGGAGCATGGTAAGACTACAAAGCACCTCTGTCTTCAGTATTAACACAGCTTCATTGTGGCATTATTAATATGCAAGCTTTCTCACACCTGAGCCACTCACACTGTGCACTGAGTCTCTAGTGCTGCGACCAGGCTCAGTATTAACAGAACAGTCAGAATAATCTTACACTACTCACTTTTGCACCTGGGTCTCTCTGCAATGACCACGATGTGTTATAACACCATCACAGTTCGATATACATAAATGTTGCCCATATAGACTTTTTGAAATGGTGACAGTCTATGATGTGAAAGTGTTAAAGCATAATATTCTGGGGGCATGTATAGAATGCAATATTTGGTAAAAGGAAGGTAAAAAGACTTCAAATTCCTTTATTGATGTGCAACGGAGACTTTTTTTTGTTTCATTTTTGGGTCTTCTGCCTTTAATGGATGAATTTAAACGCAGGGAATGTGGGAGAGAATGTATGGTCTAAACAGTCCATACCAGGGGGATTTACCCAAACCAGCTGTCATTCGGTAACCTCAAATGTTTTTTTAATATGGGTTTTCCTGCCATTTTCCTTTAAATGTAATGTTATGTAAAGGTGGGAGGATACACCAGAGAAGACAGTAAATAGAAGACACCCAAGGTCACCTTTGTTTACATACTGAAGATGCTGTTTTCTCCCTCAAAACAAACCAATTAATCATCAACACACTTTAGAAAATGGAAAAAACTGTATTGATTTTTTTTAATTATATTTTATTGCAGCAACTCTCATAAGTATCGAAGCATGTGACCTTCCAGCTCATGTTGACCACAAATGAATGACTCTGGCACAGATCTGTGAACCTGAACGCTCGGGTCTTTGTTCCGCCTTTGTTACACTGTTGCTATGTGTACAGATATGAGGCACTTGAGAGCACTTGACTGAAGGACAAATTGAATGTTGTCCATTCACTTTCCTTAAAAATCACCCTTAATATTGGTTTGAAAGAGAGGGATATTGTGGCCACAGCACTTCTTACATGAAAGATTTAGCATACAAATAACTGATATCAGGTCAGCGTACACAGTAGCTGGGTTTATAGAGCTTCAATGGGGGCTAACGGTACACGAGGTCGTCAATATCCAGGGCATGGCTGATACAGAAATACTTGTGTTGTGCGGCGCTCATTTGGACGCATGTGTGTGTATTGGTCTGTACCCTTTGTTAGAGGAGGAGATAAATCACGCTTTCACTCTCAAACAGGTCTGACCCACTTTCTCCTCTGAGCTCGCCACTAATGGACAGCTATAAGTGTCCCCGAATGAGACCTTGAGAGTTAAACAGCCCGTTCGGTTAGCGCTGAACTGAGATCTGAGTGAAAAATCTTCGGAGCCTTTTAAATCCATAGAGATATTATATGTTGTAGTGGTCTTGCCTAATCACGCATTCAGAGGAAGACACATGCGGCGTGCCATGTCTCCCAGCGCTCAGGTGTCACTGTCCTGATAATGATCCAATCAAAAACACCACATGAACCACCTGTGCCTAGCATCGTGCCAGCGCAATTTCCGCTCGCCGTCAAGACCTTATGTAATGATCAACCACAAGGTCGTCTTCACATATTGTGTCCTTAAGTAATTACGGCCTCACTCTCGGTCTCTTTGTCGATCGATTGGTAAATTATAGACGGTTCTGTTGTTTTAGAAAAGAATCATCGGCGGCGACATAATTCAAAACACGCGTTGGAGGACTTTGAGTGTGTTCTGCCTTTGATTCGGACAGACTGACGAGGCATGTTGAACAGTCTCTAACTGTCGCTAACCCCCTCAGCGCCTTCTTTGGCTGTGAAAGATGTACGAAATACTCATCGTCAATATGCTTCACAGCTGCCCACACTGGCGAATGTAGGAGAATGTGCTGCTTCTTTGAATGAAAAAGGAAATGAAACGTAAGGTGTCTCCCCAGTCTACTCACAGGTCTGTCACAGGGCTACACATGTACCCACATTCGTTGGACAAGCAGGAGTGCAGTCGTCATGGAAACTCAGGTCCTTGCTCCCCACCAGCCCTCCCTACCTCTCATATCCTCTCCTATCCTTTATGACTCTCCGCAATCTGTTAATTTGGAACTGAATGGTTGTGACGCAATCCCAGAAATGTTTACAGGAAGGAGGACGCATGCCGAGGTTAGACCCGTCGGGACTGGGACCGGTGCTGGATGGGACCACCATGACTGTGTGCTGATGGTGTAGGGTTCCCGCCGCTGTAGGTTACCCTTATCACTTACTTTGATCGACGCTTCTTTCTGCCGCCTGCCTTTCCATCAATAATGCACTCGTGTCCATTCATACACACAGCAAACACTCGACAATACCCACCGTGTGTGTGCGTGCACGTTACACGCTCGGTTACTCTCCTGCTCTTTCATGCCTGCTGCTATTTTAGATCAGCGCGTGAGTGTTCATTATGTATGGCCACATGTGCTAATGAAGCTCTCCAGGGCTGTGCTCTGTCTAAGGAACATTCACCACGAAAACTCCAGCTGGAACTATCCTCAACGGGATCGAGTTCAGAGCCACACTTTTATGTCCTCAAGCTGCCGCATGAAAAGTTAGATGAACGGAAATAAGCAGATGTTTTCCAGAACACATATTGCATTTTATATTACTGGATACAGATACTTGAATATAATATGAATATGAAAGATGTAATTCATGCCACACATTCACTCCCTAGTGCTCATTACATTAGGCCAGCTACTTTGGTGGTATGTTAACTTCTTGGGGTGTTTTCATACTCCAGTCCTGGACTTAGAACAATGAAGATAATGCTCAAATATAGTTTAATGTAACCTACACAGACTGCATTGTGTTAAAGACTGGTTTGTTATTTATATCTTTGGCCTTTCATTGGCACAAACCCATGAAGTGGACGTTGTTTTAGTAGCTCCTCCAAACAAATCGACTGCTAAAATAACCAAGAGTAGGTGTAATGAAAATAGTAACTGGTGTCCCAATATTTCACACACATCTGTAATTAAGGCCAGTTTATCATGCTCAATTTCAAACGATGCCCATGCTACATCTAGAATGAAAACATAAGATAATACCGAGCTCATTTCGCAGCCAACCTTTGCTTTTGAACCTGTCCATTTAGGGTAAAGACTCGTTACATAAATGGTGAAGGTATGCAGGAGCCTTTCATGAATTCCTCAACTCCAAGAGAGGAATGTAAGAAAAACTACTGCACATCAGAGGATGAATTATCCAAGAGGAGTCAGGACGGGGCATTCTCACACCCAGTGTTGACTGTAATGAAGGCGGGGGCTACTTCTGCATGTCTCGTCTAATTTCTGTTCCATTAGGTTTGTGATGCAATGGAGAGAACGTAAATGAATGAAAAGTCCTCTACATGTGTACTGCCCTCATTCCTGCCCTCGCTCTTTTTACACACACCAACACCCACATGAAAGCAGCCCCTTCAAAAAGCCTGCGATGATGATGACAGGGTGCTGACCCCGTCTTATTAGTGGGACAGAAGATGTTGGGTTGAGCCTAATGGGGCTGTATTTGGGCTGCAGCCGGAAGAAGCGGAAACTCAAGGTCAGGACACACACCTCGATACACGTCTCGGTGTAAGATGGTGGTTTTGTGAGATGCAGGAGATACAGTGTATAGTGCACTGTGGTTCATTGTGCACAATTGCATTTACCTCAAACTGGTGTGCAATAACTTCTAACACATCTGACGATAAACCCTCAGAGCGAACAAAAATCTATATGACTTAGGTCAGAAGCCTGCTTGTTGCCTTGTTTTCTCTTAGCCCGAGATTGGTTGAATCTATTTGCTGAGTGCACTCCTGTGACTGGATAATTGTGGATACCAGAAAACATATTCTTAATGCTAAATAGAGAAAAACATATGTTACAACTAACGTTAGACTATTAAGAAAACATACAATATGTGGTAACCATGTTAAATATTTCATTAACTTCAGGTCGTGCAAATGTATTAAAGACAATTTGGGCTTTACTTCCTCTGGTCACACACACAGATGCCATGTACTTTTACAGTTGGTAGTGTTGGACGTAACATTGTATTTGTTGTTCTTTACTATACCTGCCTGTTTAAGTGGCAAAGAAGGTCTATGGACAGTCTGTAAAGCCTTGAAATGGAACTGTTGTTGTGACATCGGGCTATAGAAATAGAAAAATGTTACCCACTTCACCTTCATCATACACTGGTAGCACAGATACAGTGTGGCCTGTTGCTGGTCGAAGGGTTTCTGTGGTGCCGCAGCAGCCGTTATGTCACAGCTCAAAGCAAAGAATTAATTTGGCTCTTCGGAGGCCCTCTCCTCTTCCCTCGATAGCTCCTGAAAACGAGGACAGCTGGTGAAGAAGGTCACTGCGAGCTGTATTTTAAGAAAGGCAGAAATGTGTGTAGTGAGCGCATGTGGTTTGTTGACAGTGATAGGTCTGCAGATGACAAAACTGCTGCTGGTGGTCTCCAAGCTTGAAACTAGACCGCACACAAACACACTAGACACATACAACTGATAAAATGGTCATGCTGCTCCGATAGAGTGCTTTGAGTTATTAAAGTCATTGAAACGGTACCTGCCATTTGACTTTTTAGGGAGGTTTTGGTTGTTGGCAAAAAGAAGGATGTGGGCAGACAGTAATTTTTATTGAGCTTTGTTGATGAGTTTTTTTTTTAGGCAGTAGCATTTCAGAGTTATGATTCATAATGAAATATTGATGCTTTTGATGTACCACAAAGCCATTAGTTAGGTCCAGTCATGAGAAATGATTTGTTTTTCCAGCAGCTTTAGAAACACAGGCAGCCTTTTTATTCCATTTGTGCTCCTTCATTTGGATGATATTAGGATTTTGACTGTTCTGTATTTTGTTAAATGGTCTTTATGAGATACTAAGGGATAGGTAACTTGTTCCCTTGTTGTCAGCTTCTCCATACTGGGAGTATACAGACTACTCTTTACAATTTACCAGTCGAACCACATTAACATTCAACTTAACTATTCCTTTAACCTTAAAACATTGTTGCTCTAGTTGTCCCGCATTCTGCCACATATATATCTTTTTCACATCCATGTTGTCCTGTTGAAAGTATGGTTTGCGTCTTTCCTTCTCACAGGCACACTCGTTCTCTGTGAGAATCTGGCACCTCTCGGCGCCCGCTCCCACCTCCTGCCCATGTGCCAAGGTGCCACCATAAGACGGGAGAAAAGGCGAGGGTTTTAAGCAGAGGGTGTTTGCGTTGCCTCGGCGGGGCAGGGTAAAGACGAGCCGTACATGTGCACATATACACAGGCGCGTTGTGCAGACTGTCCCACCCCTAAGTAGGTCATGCGCAGTGCCGAGCGGAGGGGGGCGGGGCGGGCGGCGGCGGCAGGGGACTAGCTGTGATGCATCTTTAGCCATCTGGTTGTGATGTGCTGGATGTCCGCTCTTTGAGACCCACAGAGAGAGCGCGAGGAGGAAGGAGAAGGAGAGAAGGAAAAGAGGGAGAGAAGGAAGCTTGTTTCAGAAGGTGACCTTGAGATGCTGTAGCCAAATGTTGTAGTGGGATACACATACAGACACAAGTCACTACAGGACTCCACAAGTACATTTTAGCTGAATATCTGTCACTTTTTTCCTTCTGTCAGATGTGCTAACAGGTTTTGCCTCAACTATATTTATTCTCAACAGTGTACTCCTTAGATCTACTCCTCAAATGCCAGTGAGACATTTACCAAGGCTATACACCAACCATAATCACAATTTAATTATAAAGGTCATAATTGTGTAGGCCTGGACTCCACCAGACCTCAGAGAGTCTACAGAGAGAGTTAGCACCACAACATTAGCAGCAGATCCTTTACATCCCGGAGGTAGTGAGGGAGGGCCCACTTGGATCAGACTTGTTTGTCCAACTCTTCCAACAGATGCTATGAACAGGCCACAATAACTATATTTTTGGATATGGATCTGATACACACCCAATTTTCTTTCTGGCCACAAATCATATCAGATTCCTGTGGTGATGGGATGAAAATTTTAAAATGCTCTGGGACTGAAATCAGGACTTTTGACTCTCCCTGATAATAGCGCGAGTTGCTTTTCTACATATAAATGAATGTGCCTCTTAATAATGACTCTCCACCAAACAGAATCATTTAAGAATGGCAATGCACACCCCCGCCTCCCTCACAACTCCTAACCAACACAGACTGAGACCGGTACTTGATGGATATGTGTTGTTTTCAGCTTAATGTACTATTTATTTCAGTTACTTCAGTGTCCTTGTTGTGGATTGTCTCACTTTTTGATGCTTTTATTTGACCACAATGCACATCAGACGCGGCATGTTTATGAACCATACGTTTTTAATCCTTTGTGCCTCTTTCTGTTACATTTTCTTTTATAAATATAGAGAATACAAGCAAGCATTTAATGTAAGGTGTATTGAGTATTGATATTTTGAGGCTGTTTGACTTCTCTTTATTCACATCCTGTTGTTAATTAAAGCAGGTTTACACTCACTTCACCTCAGGCACGAGGGGAGTCCATTCAGAGCTGGAGCTGTGGTGCATTTACTGACCACCTGCTCTGTTTGGGACCATCTTGTGTTACTTTGCAAATACGAACTAATGAATATCATCCCAAAGTAGTGTCCACCTTTAGCGACAGTCACTGATACCCTTTACCACCATCAGATTTGTGTGCTACTCAACTCCAGCCATAATCTAGTCGATCTAATTCCTGTCCAAATCTAAGTAGAGCGCGACGATGGAGTGCGGTGCAGTTGAGCACTCAGGCCGGTCACCCTTTTCCGTTTTGCATCTCTCCAATGAAATGGATGTGCCATCTCATAATGTCAAGAGCATAGCATAGGAAATTGAAAAGTTACAAGAGCACTAAGTCACTCCTTGACCTTCCCTCTACTGTATTTCCTCCAACACTCCATGTTTCTCTCAGGAGTGGATTCAGTGGGCGCTGTATTGATTATTAATGGGAGGCTATGGTTAGGTCAATTTGACTCAACTTTAATAGAGATTTATTGCTAACATTTTTTGCTTTTTCTCATAATGTTCAGGCATGTTTTCAACGTCCTGTATCACTTCTCAGAATATGGACCCGCTCACATCTCGCAGATCTCTCATAATTCTGATGTGACTATACAGACTGATGAGACTTACACCACTCGTCTTAGCAGCTTTTTCTTTTAATTACGGCTCTCCCATGGGAACCGGCCGAGTAGTTAAACAGAGAAATCAGCATTACAGCAATTATTGGCTCACAAATGAATACATTCTTGTCATGTGTAATCATTTGGGGCGTCTTTTGCCTGGGAGAAAAACAGCTTCTACCTTGTAATATTCACATCTGAGGACTGCCCCGATGCAGATGAATAATTAATGCCATTACAAGGCTGTGACTAAATTATTAAAATCAGCTTAAAGTTGTAATTTCTCACATGACAGGCAATAATTTTCATCCATAACGAGACAAACCAGAATGGCCCGACAACATGTATAATCTGATTCGAAGGCTAACCAGATTAAAAAGGTTCTAGTACTTCTTCTTCATTTTATGTTCTGATTGTATTCACTTAAAGCTTCGTGCGAGGCTGTTGCCAGGGCCAACAGGTTGTCAGGTTATGTAACGTAATTTCAGTTCATCTCACTATTGTCAGGACAATAAGGATGAAAACTTTGCACGTCTATTTTCGAGAACAAGTGTGTAGGAGAAGAGGGAGCAACCCAATAAAACCGAAAACAGAGACTCCTGCTCAATGTCCAATTAGCAAAAGTACGATTTTTATTCAGACTCAAACGATGTTCATCAGACAAATGTTTGATTGAATCAGTTGTTAGACAAGGCACAAATTGGAGTGTTTGCTGATGTTTTAAATGAAATGTGAAACTAGGTGATTTTCTAGAAAGCTAGAATAGAAGAAAAGACTGTGGTGTCAGAGAAGTGCAAAAAGTCAGTGAAATTGCATTGTGTTTATGTGTAGCTTTTATACTTTTCATTTTCAAATGAGACCGGCTTTATGTAATGGAGGGATCCATGGGTACTTGTGTATGGTTGGGAAAATACTGCTCACTTTAGTATCCAAAAGTCCATCTTCAAGAAAAAATAAATATGAACTGTAAGAAAGTTGTGTGTAGAGTACTATGAAATGGCTATTCAGTTGTTCAGGAAATACTATGTAACAGTAATACATTATACACAAGTACCACAAACAACCCTACTTCAGAATACTTGAATATCACTTTAAGGCCTGTCTACCAATTTCACTATTTTTTATGAAGTGTTGAATCCAAAGGTATCACTGCAAAGATTATAAATATAGACTTTTACAAGCTGAAACTGCTGAAAAGCTGAAGTCACAAGAATCCCAAAAACTGTTACTCACTAGAATAATGAACGTAACACAGAACATTCCCAATATTGTTCTATTTTCTCTTCCCTGCACAGCTCCAGAGCGACCTGGACCAGGAGTACCAGGACAAATTCCGCCGGCTCCCTGTGGAGATCCAAGAGTTCGTCCAGGACAGCGGCAAGACCAAGCTTAGCGACGATGAGCGAATCCTCGTCTCGTCCTCGACCTCGGAGAAGCTCAACCACAAGGCCTCGCAGTCCGAGGACGACACGGAGGAGGGGTCTTCGGAAAAAGTCTACGACACGCCCCTTTAAAAGGCACGTGACTCTGGCGCTTTGTTTAAAACTGAGGACGCTGAACGGATGGTGGATGTGTTTGTGACCAGTGGACTTGGATGGGACTGCAACAGCTTTGGTGCTAATTCTAACAAACGGAGGATTAGATCAAATCTGTGGATTGGTGAGTAGAGGTACAGTCATTGTCCACAAAACATGTAAATAGTACTTTTTTGTGTATTTGTATGTTACCTGTATGTTGTCGTCTCTTTGGGTACAGCCACAGGATATGTTACAAAGCACTAACTATTTGCAGGAACTTAATTTACTTGAACTATTGCACAGAGAGAGTAGCTTGTTTTGATTATTTTGTGTCTTTATTTTGACAGTAGTGGTGGTCATGTGGTCAGTAGTGGTGGTGCCAAGGTTTTCAATTCACTTACATCGTCTTTTAAGTGGAGTGCTGTCAACCTGCCACTGCACATTCAGCCTTTAACGCTTCCATCTTTGAGCAGAGAGACCCACCCTGACGTATTTGCACTGGAGGCTCACTACATGTAACTTTGAGTTGAACCCAGAGGCACTGGTGGCTGACTGGTTTTTAATTTTGTTCTCACAGAACTAAGCCCATGTGTTGCTGCTACTTTGTTTTAATATCCATCATTTTTAACTTTGTTAGTTTGTATCATACTTGGCATGGTGATATTATGCACTGTTGTGTCTTTCTTTTTTGTTTGGCTAGTTTATTACTAGTTTATGGGCATCTAGGCCCAGAGAGGAAGTGAAGGGAACGGAAGTTGTAAAGTATATCAGCATGTATTTGAACAGATGTAAATGTTACAATAGTTCTATAGCAGAGATGTTTACTACATGTAAATCTATTTTCTTGGACTTAACCTGCAAAACCATGGCTTAATACATTATTTAAATTCACTGGGAATAAAACAATTAACAATGTAAACCTCTTAAGATAGAAAACAGGGGCACGTTGATGATTGATGCTCAGTGAATTCTCTCCCTGTGTCTCCTGAACAAAAGTGGAAAAATACAGCTGTAGTTTTATCGAAAAGTCTTCCTTTTTCCATGCTCATTGTGTACCGGCTGGGACCTGTGTGTGTGTGTTCCTCCAGCACACACTACAGACTCCCAGGACCACGGGAAGTACAATGTGTGCCACACAATGACATTTTAACAACAATAACTTGTCACAGTTTGACATGAGGAAATAATCCAGTTATGTTGTAACGAACCCTACTGTAATCAATAAATGGATTGCTTCCTCCTGAGGTAAACGTGCCCAAAAGTCCCCAAAAGGAAGTGGTTGTCACTTCCAGTCTGTACAGTGCCATTTTAGGGTCATTTGATAGTAAAATCTGAAAAAAAAGTGGCGGGATAACAGACATGTAAGTACAAATACCTTTTTCAAAGCTGACAGTTCATATTGATGTGAGAGTCCTGTGCCTTTGAATAGGTTTGCCTTGTTTGATGTTGAATGTGTGAAATGCATCATTGTTTAAAATTGCCATTCTATTATATTCTACGAAGCTGTCTGATATTGACTAGACTGTGTGCACTTTTAGTACAGTACCACTACTGAGTAATGCTTGTGATGAGCAGTATTTGAACTGTGTCTCATTCGAAACTTTGAGGCGTCCTTTCTATTTTTTTTTTTTTTTTTTTTATTCGTCTTGAACCACCTTTATTTAACAGTCCCTCTTCTCATCAACTTAAGTGTATGCACTCTGGAAATGTACATGTATGTAAGACTTAAGGATAAAAATAGTGTAAAGGGAACTTGCCTGTAACTAAAATAAATGTGGCTATTATTGTACTTTGCTGGAGTGAAGTCTTTTAAGTTATCATTGGTTCTGTCTGGTCTTTTGTATCTGTGTCCATCTCACTCACAGTTGTCTACAAATGTATGTGTTTGACTCATTGCTTCATTCATCTTTTTATGTCAAATCCTTATTTATCAAACAGATTGTTGTGTTCTGTTTTTTTTTTCCCAGGCTAATGATGTGTCTTGTGGTTTGCTTTCACATCTGTCATCATCTTGTCATGCTCTGTTATGTAACTCTCAAAAGCAGCAAATGATACAAACAACATAATGCTAACAAACAAAAAAACAGCTTTTCTGAGCCGTGGACATCAGTGGTGTGGTGAGTGCATGTTTGCATGTGTTGCTCTGAAAGGCAGGTGGAAGCTGAGGGGGGGGATAGTCTTGATGATGGCCTACTTCTGATCATCTCCTAGGTAACAGCATCACTCAAATACACCATAGAGGGACGCTTGTTTTCTATGACTCAATCACAACAGAATGGTGAACCACTGCAACTGTTTGTATTTTTTCCCCCAAGGACATCACTTCATACAGCTCAAAGTTTATATGTGAGTCTGTGCAGAGTGTTTCCTCGGCTGCATAACACTCAGTCCCGGCTCCTCTGCAGAATCCCAACAGGCGACAGGAGATAAGACAAGCCTGGTCGCCCTTAACAACCGCCCGTGTCCATTCAAGAGGCCTCCGAGCATACCGGCAACTAGGAAGTGAGCTAATTAACCCCGAGTTCACGGCGGAAGGAGAGCACCGTTTTAATAAGATTCTCTGGGTTATATAAACAGTTACGCCTCTCCAAACTCTCAGGAATATTATCACCCGGCGTCTGTCCATCTGCTGCGGGACGAGGAGGAGGAGGAGGAAGAGGAGGAGGTGTCCTGTAATGAGGCTTTAATGAGGCACACCACAGCAGCAGAAGAGAGAAGGGAGCAGAGGGTACATCTTGGAAGGTATGTCGAACAGACACACACATACTGGAAGACATTTAACCATGACAGCACTTGGTTGGGAGTGTCTTCATGGAGCACTTATGATCCCTGGCCCCTAAATCTCATCTGAGCTCTTTCCACTATGCCTCAAATATCTTAATCCAAAGCAATGTAAACATAATCCAGTATTAATCCTACGTTTAAGGCATAACCTTTAAAACAATGTTAAACCTTAGTCTATCAGAGCTAATGCAAATCTTAAGACAACCTACTCATTGCTTGGGTTTGATTTTACTCACCATTGTACGCTTTTAAAAATCAGGAAAGCCATACTGGAAGTGAGATATAACATTTCAATGTTTATGTGTAGCTATTTGTACACTATACAGCCCAGCTCAGTGGTTTTTAAGCTGTGGTACCACTGGTGGTTTTTATCTCTCTGTGGTGAAACCGGGGAATCTCTGATAACTACAAAACGTATGATTAGTGATTTCTGCCACAACTTTTCTATAATACACACTATTCCACTAAATGTTTGGACTTTTAAAAAACAGAGGGGTTCAATATGTGATTTCAAAGAAGCAGCACATCAAACTAAATCAATTTCATAACATTCATAAAGGTAGATTAAATGGCATAGATCTGTATCGGCATAAAAGTGGTACTTGGAAAGACAAATATTTTCTGGGGTGGCATTGGGGTGACAGTTTGAGAACCTCTGGCCTAGCTCAGTAGTAGCCTTCATACATAACTCAACTATAAGCCATAATTTATTATTGGTCATAAAAACACACTGAGGTTGTAAACACACTGAGGTTGTAATGATCATATTAAAGCAATCACATCAGACTTGGCAGTCTGCATCATTTTGATTTAGCTCAACATGGCGCAGCCTAATTTATATGGAAACCATGGCAGCCAAAAAGGCCATTTCATTTGCGACAAATTCTGCGTAATGCGGCAGAAATGGACAAGAGCGGATGGTCAAACAAAGTGAGGGTGCTATAGATGCAGCCTTGATCGACACATGGCCGCTACAGTAGTCAGCTGTTCGAAAAGCAGGGAGGAGCTGGATCTGATTCCGCGGGATGACTCACTCGGTAAAACCCAAGGCGCACTCTCATTCACTCTCACACACGGGCACGCGCACACCTATCCACGCACGGGCACGTTAGGGAAAGGAGGAGGAGGAGGAGGGGGCGCGCACAGTGGTGATCCAAAGAGAGGAGAGAAGAGAGGAGAGAGAAAAGGAGAGGGGGGTCCTAATCAAAGCGCATCAGGGCTGTAGACTCTCTCCACTGGAGGGCGAGTGCTACAAGAGCGGCGGGACACTCCGGCAGCGGGGAGACAGACCGAGCAGACACAGCAGACAGTCGGAGGCAGCAGCTGGACACATACACACGCAGCCGACGCACAGAAAATCCCAGACTCTGCAAAACATCATTTCTTATTTGACCGTCGGATTAAAAAAAAAAAACCCAACAGCCCCGTCTAGAGCTCCGAAACCACGTAAGGAAACAAACACTCTCAGCTCTTAGTCATGCCTTTCACTGCTCGCTAATATTTAATTCACACTTCTGTTTTGTTTTTGTTTTTTTTTATCTCGGGCTTCTTTTGCGGGGGGTATTTCCGTGAGGCAGGGGCTGTTATTTGAACTCCATCACGCTAGCTTTTAGTGGCTCAGTCCAAATCCTTGCTCTCATCATCATTCAGACATCACACATCATCCCTGCCTCACTGTCACACACGCAGCTGGAGACTGGAGCCAATGCTAGCTAGCTAGCCGCACGCAATAAAATAAACCTCCAGCCGTTTCATTCTCCATGTGCCTTCTGTTTGCCCGACTCTTTAGCTACTGTTTCAGCGTATTATCATAAAAAAGGGAGTCGTCGCGGCTTGAAAAGTTGACAAAATGAAGGGGTTATTATCGGGTTATTGGTGGCCAGCGGTGGGGAGGCTAGCCGGTGGTGCTAGCTGTAGCGGGACAGAGCAGGAGGCAGCCGGCCGATGACAGACAGCCACTCTGCATAAAACTCCGAGGACTGTCGTAGTGTCCTCTCCACGCCTCATATTCACCCACACTTCTCCAAATTGAGGTCATTTTAAAGTATTTTTTCCCTCTACATGTAAATAAGAGTATTTTACTGTTCCAGCTGAACGGACGTGGAGCAGTTGCTGTCATGCAAACAAGATGTCATTGATTTACTGTCAGCACCATCAAGTACTGCTTTCCCATCGAAGCTGTGTTTAGTTTGTGGACCTCAGGGTGTCTTTAGTCTTCAAATGCATCAACTGTAAAATTGTAGCTTGGTGACATTGATTGTAAGGCGAATCAGTGCCATTTTGGGGAGGGTTTTAGGTAATAACCTCTTTTTTAATGCAACAATAGAAGATAAAGGTTACAGCATTGAGGCTGAGTGATGTGAATAAAAACAGGTCTTCAGATCCTGTTGTGTCACACACATCCTAAAGCGCTGGATCCTGTTTGTTCAAGATGTCCAATTTGCACAACAGATAACCTTCAATGTTTTATTATTTGCTTAAAGTTTTTTTCAAGTTTAAGAGTTGATGCATTTGTTCATGTCGGCTTTGAACCTGCTTCTCTTTTTGCTGTGTGCATACAAACAGAAGCACAGTCTCTACAGTAGCTATCTAATCTCAAACAGACAGAGGCTAGTGAAATATTACCTTGAAATCAAACGCTTTACAGTAAGACGTGTCCACTGCTGCTCGTGACAGATCATGACCATTATGTAGAAAAAACAAATTCGGCGGTGGCTTGTTGACACTGCCGCGTGAACGCCTCGCAGGTGATTACAGAGACAAACAGTACCCTCCCTCACACAATGACAATCTCTTACTTGTGTGGCTTAAACACACAGTGGAGCAGAGGTCGACTAAGAAGCTTAAAGGCTAACTGAGGCGTACAGGTGTTTTTATTGTTCCCCTTTTTTGGACCAAAGCGTCGTGTTAAGTGTTGAGAAGCAGATGAATGTTATGTTAAAGCTGAAATCATGAGCTATACCAGTAATTTGAGAGCAGTTCAATTACAATGTGTCTATTTTTGAAGGCGTGACTCCATCTTGAACCTTGAAGGAGAGGCAAATGAAGAATCTCTAAGTCAAATAAACTGTTCCGTGAGTGTCTTTCACAGTGTTATGCTTTGGAATAGTTTATCTCTGGGGTCGCTTCCAAAAACATCGAAGTGAGAAAATCCCTTCTTCTTTGTTTGTATGTTTTACTCAGCCATGTATTCAATTGCACTAAGGTCAAAGGTTTAGTCAGTAGAGACTTGTGTAGGAATCCCTCCCTCGCGTTTTCAGTTTACAGAACATCTCCATCGCCCTGTTTCTTTTTTAAAATGCTGGCACGCTTCCATTCCCTGTCTCTTATTTATTCCTTTGGCGCTTCTTTCTTTACTTTTAATTATAAGGGTCTTGCCTTGATTAACTCCGTCCGTCTCCGGTTAGCTGCTTTTGTTTTGATGGGGCTATCAGGTTTTTTCTTTTTTCTTTTTTTTTTTATCACTGTTCCTTAACATCACAGCCTTGAAAAGAGCTGTCAGTCATCCTCAGGGATGCTTTAGGACGTCACAGTGAGCCGCTCGAACGTGGGAGTGCAGACAGATAAATGGATTTATAGGGCAGCAGATAACCGACCTGACATGCCGACTAAACTCAATGTGGTGGCTCTTTCTTGCTCTAGACCGAGGTTTTGGCCAAATAAGTCCACCTCCAGCCTTCTTATGTAATGTATATTTTTCTCTGCAGGTCAAGACATGAGCTTCTCCCGCTGAACAGTGTTGATGCTGATCTGGTGAGTTTTTGGGTTTACATATTTAGCTATGTCCCACTTTAAAGCGAGAGTATCCAGCTGGTAGGAAAGGCTTTGTTTTTCAGAGACAAATTTGTCCCCTTTATAAACTTCGTCCCCAGTTTTGATAGATGTATTAATTGCTACTAAGATGTAATAATAGCTTGTCATTTATGTATATTTCTGGCACTGATTATACTAGGGCTGCACAGCATTAGGAAAACGCTGTATATGGAATACCATAATGTTCATTCACTCATCCTCTACCGCTTGACCCTATCACAGCTACTTTGGGCGTGAGCCAGAGTACATTCAGTCAATCGTAGAGCTAGCACTTACATACTTTAAGGACAATGTAAATGGTGGGAGGAAGTCACTGATGTGCTAACCACTCTGGCACTGTACATCCCGGCCATAATATCATTACTATTCAAGCAGTATTTTTTTCTTAGTATATTTTTTTATACCAGTGTGTCCCCTAGTGTGACACTGGTGGTGTAGTGTAGGCGCAGGTTTAAGTTAAAGTGTCACTAGATAACAATCACTAACACTCTCACATATTGTTTTGTAATATTAGCTGAAGAGACCACACCAGGAAGTACCGAATGACACATTTTACAACACACTTCCCCCTCCCCAGACACTTCCTCCTGGTCTTCAGGGGAAATACTGAAGCATTCCAAGCTTCTCTTTTTAACATAACACTGCAACTGTTTCCTCTATCAAAAATCAGATTGAATGGTATACTGTATATTTAGTAATGACTTGATCTGGTTAGACTATCATTGCAGTTTTTGGAAAACCAAGAACAATTTTGCTTTGCTTTTGCGCACTTTCATGATTCATCATTTCATTTCTAATCTACAATCCGCAGCGGTGTAGCAAACTTTACAAAAAGCAAATGGCTGATTGCTTTGATTGATTGGCTTTGATCGGCTAATCCACCTTTTTTGCTCTCATGGGATTAAATCGGCTCAAATGTAGCTTAAATTAGCCGATAAATCAATAATCCCTGACTGTCATCCTAATAATATTAAGTAGTTTCAGCTGGTGGTGGTCCTCTTTGGTTTTGTGCATTTGTGCCACTTACACTGTTGTTGAATGTAAGATTTGCTTATGTTCCGTTAACCTAGAAACACATTTAGAGTTGTCACACTGCCACACCATGATATATTTCCTTATGATTATCATGCCAAGGCATTCGCTAACTTACACCTGTCTTGGTAACATGTCAGCTTCTCTGTTAGCATCAACATGAATGCATTTGTGTGGGAATTAACGAGAACATGATGAATGACAGTTCCCCCTCCTCCAGTGTAAAGCGCAGATAGTTTAGATTTCATCCATTTTTTTGCTATCATTCCCGAAGCCTCATTAAAGAATACTGATGCTTCTGCTCCAAAAAACAAGCCCTGCCTTGCAAAACAACTCCCGTGGAGAGCGCGAGGCGGGAAATGACAGCCATTTTATTAGATTCCCGTTGAATGATGAAAGCACAGGGCCTAATTTTTCAGTGTATCTCCCGTGCAATGATCCACAGCCAGACGTCGGTCATTGATAAACAGCGTGCGTGGCTCCTGCTGCTGCTGCTGCTGGGCCTGCTCTCCCTTCTTACGCCAAACTGCACAGTAACAGCCCGAGATGTGATTGCCCCCACTGTAATATGTTCTATATTAATGATGTAATCTGTATTAATGATGTCATGTGTTGCAGGGAGGTGTTAAAGCCTGATTTTTCTACAGGCCCAGCGCATTACATACATTTTCATTATCCCAGGTTTGTCCTCAGGAAATAATCAAGCATATGGCACACAACAGTCATAGAGGGAGAGTGTTATAATACTGTAAATGAACTGGCGGGCTGCACTAAGGTTTACAAAGCAATTGTAGAGGAATAAATGTTAAATCAAAAGTCCAGTATTTTGTAAAAGGTGCAGAAGGGGCTTGTAGTTATGTATGGCAGTTAAAGAGGCCAGAGATATAGCTCTACACTGCTGCTATACTGTTTTTTTGTAGTTCATGCTTGTGTTAAATGCAGTGTAGACTGTTTGGTAGGAGATACAGTATGTCGAGTGTAGCTGAAACAGCTGTTGCTAATAAATGCTAGCTTTGTTTTTGGAAAAAAGTACAACATTTGGAATTCTTTCTTCTTGGAATATGTTTATCACGACAACAAGGCATGCCTTATTCGAGACGAAACTGTCGCTTTGTTTTTTTCTTTCGATTCTTGTTTTTGTAAGAGTAAGAATTGTCCGTGTTGTTGTCATTGACCAACACTAAGTTATGTCCGATACAGAATGTATTGAGAGTCAAGACTAAGATTTTAGGGATTGAGACTGAGTCGAGACGAAGACTGTGTCAGGGCAAGACTGAAAACAACAACTGGAATAGACACCTGAAGTCCATAAAGTTAGAATTAGAGCAAGTTAGAGGGATTTATTTTCAATAATAAAGATAAAATGATAGAGGTTTCATTTGTGGTCTTGGTTGGTCTTGATCTCCGAGACCAAGAGTAAAAAGGAGTTTGAGTTTAAGACAAGATCGAGACCTGTGAAATATGGTTTTAAAACTGGACCAAGACCAGTTTCGAGCACTACATCAACAAACTATAGTTGCCATCTTGTCAACAGACTGTGGTGTTGAGCTTCATCTTTTGGAACACACCAATATAACTAAAAGCTTTTGATAACAACAAACAAACCATCTAAAACTTATATTGTAAAAAACTATTAGTACAAGTGAGTATTTTATAGAGGGTATTTACATACTTTGTCACTTTGACCAATTTAACCTTAATATGGGCCATCTCTTAACATGTGATGGAAGTATCATCTATAGACACAGTTAAATGGACACTGGATTGGAATAGTTCAATGTTTTAAATGTCAGATTTCAACTGGCTTTATTTACAGCAGCATGTTTAGCCTCTGTGGCATCGCTCTGGTCTTTTTCTGAGGGCGAACATTAGGTATACAAACAGATCTTTCTTTCAAAACGACATTTACAAAACACTGACCCATCCCAAGTTCTTTTAAATGGCTTACATTTTACAACAGCTATTTTCTTGCACTGTTATGTTGTCCTTGTTACAAAGTCAGTAGAAGTTCAAACATAACTGGGGCATCCCATTTTTGTAGATGCAGTCTTGTCTCCCATTGACAATTGCAACATAATAGATTGTGAATGGAGCAGCCTTGTTATTCCAAGCAGCCACTGACCATACATTCTCAGTGTCCTAATATTTAAAAAGCTGTACTCTGAAGTGATTTGTTGTCCACATTATATATTTTTACCCCCTCTTCCCACTGTGCGCCATCAATTTTTGCCCATTTTTGGATGTTGCTAGAATACACCATTACCACATGGGCCAGGACAAGAGTTTGTAAATATAGAATATGTTTACAGCACGCAGGAAGCTTGGGGGTCACTGGTCCTCACCGAGAGATTGATCAGGACGGCCCCTCGCGCTTAGTGTCTCTTCTGAGTGGTTCCCAAGCTAGAATAAAGCAGAGGAAGAAACACTGTCTCCACTTCTTTATCGTATCATTATGGATTCAGTGTTATTTTATGTTGACCTTTATCTATTGTGCTGCTGCTTGCTTTCAAATACAGTACTTTTGAGTCTCAATAAAGTAGGCCTCAATAAAGTAGGTATTGAAAAGAATACATCATTTTGCTCTGTTAAGATTGGGTATCAGAGAAGTCTGTGATATTAAAAAGACCTAATGGAAAACTTAATACAGATATCACTACCTAGGATAATATATTAACTTAATTCAAAAATACAGTAATGTAGCAACTATACTTAAATATCCATCCATGTCATTTACTAAAGGGAACTTGCTTTAGTTCCAGTTTTTTGAAACCAGACAAAAATCGTTTCACAATATTTCACCAGTTTGTCTACAGCTTTATTATATTCTCATTAAATATTATCAGCCAACCAAAACAAAGAAATGTCTCATTTATGATGAGCAAGACTTGATAATCCTGTGAACACACACAACAGTGAGGAGTCCAACAGTGGTTTTTGTTTGCTAAGAGCCCAGCTACATTAGTATGTTCATAGCTTGTTGTGGCAAGGGAAATGGGTCTAGTATTCTTTCCCTTCAGGGCAATCATAACTGTTTCTCTAAAATGTTGTAGACACTATGCCGTGCTTCATTTCTCAGATTGCTTGTATCCAATTGCATCCAGAGGCAGTTTATTCTGCGTCCGTTGATCCTATCCCCTTGAAATCCAACTCATGTCTTATTTTTTGTCTCGAACAGAAAAGAAGATTTGTACTTTGGCTGAATTTAGGGTGTATTAATGAGATCTAAATATTAGCCAATGTGGTTAGCCAAGTCAAATGTTAAATAAAAGCACTCATTATCGTAACCTGCAGGCACCACTAAATTACTGAATCACTCTTCTCCGTCTGTACAGTATCGTCAGCCTTTTGAAGAGGAACAGCTGATCCAAACCACTAAGTGTGACCCCAGCCGCTCCACACGCTGTACATGAATATGCACGCTCACTATTTGCTGCTTAAAGGAACAGAGCAATCGTCTTCACTCCAAGGGTAAACGTGGCTGCTGGCTGAATGTAATGACAGGGCTATTCTCTGCAGACTCTGAGCCGGCAGCAGGGACTCTGAGAGAGCGAGCTGCTAACACCAACAGATGGGAGCTACTGTCATCGAGTCAATATTTACTCTTTCTTAACAAAAAAAAAAAATTGGCAGCATTAGCCTGGCTCTTCAGTGTCAGCGGCAGTGGGAGAGAATCCTGATCCGTGTAAATGTGGTGTTGAGGAGTAAAAACAACACTTGCTGATGATAATAAGTAAAGCCTGGCGACACGTGTGGCTCTAAAAATACATAGGAGCCGAGCGGGAAAGCTATTACGCGCCCGCCTCCCCTCTCCTCGTGAATGCTTTACCGTGTTCACGTTCACTTTACCCGCGGCTCAATCCACTGTGGGGTTGCATGTGAACGCAATTCGCACTTCCAATTAAACTGTCGACCTTCGTTCCAGAATGCAGAACGTGATATTGTCCCATCCTCCTCAGGATAGCTATTATTAACCAGGCAGCCCGTTAACAGAGATTAAGGCTTTCACAACACAAGGATTGGTTGAAGTCAGCAAAATCATTAGGACACATCACACTGTCAATATTTGAGGGAGGAAACAGGACACCCTACAAATATTTAACTTTCAGACGAACACCTGTTTTCAAGTTTGGACAGTTCAGGTTGGTGGGGTTTTTTTGCGTTAAGCGGAAAATCGAAATAAAAACTTTGGGTTCAGTACGTCTACAGCGCGCGTACTATAACACTTTAGCAGGCAATAAAAATAGCATTACCTCAAGTGAGGGTTAGACTTAAGCACACTGCAAAGCCTCTAACACAACCCCGACACATGACTCGGCGGACAGATCAGATGACTAGATAAACAGCAGGAATGTTGCCTCTTCCTCTTTCCACGGCGCGGCCCTTGTCTGAGTAAGGAGCGTGTGTGTGTACAATATATGCCAGAGGAGCATCTTTAATCAGCCCACTACTGTACGAGATAACAAGTCCGAGCCATTATGTAACGTTGAACAGCTGAGCTCACTATGTGTAGAATCCACCGCGTGGCACACTTTATTTATCATTGACTCCCGTGATTTAGATTACTACAGTACTTAATGTAATCCCAATTTATGTCTGTTTGATTTTGTATATTGAAAGACAAAGTGGTTTTAAATTGTGTTGTTGCCAAGCGCTCTCCAAGTTAACAGCATTTCCAGAACTCACAGATGGAGGGAAACAAACAAATTTTGTCCCGAGCATAAACAGAGCAGTGCAGAGGGGGGAAAGTTCCCTCACATGGATTTCCGGATTTCGTGGACCAGCAGCAGTTATTTGCCAAAGCCCCCCTGGCCTTTTCACATGAGCCACTTAGTGCATGTCACTTAAACAAACCTCTAAGCCTAACGCATACATTCATCAGACACGTATCATAACAAGCTGTGGATGTGGATGGAAGTTTACAGAAGTGCAACATCCAGACATGTCCCTTTTGGATGGAAGACATTTTTAAAGCACTAAATAGATAGATTTCAGTTTTATTTAAATAAGCTGATTTGTTGTTTACTATTAGCCAAATGGAGCAAAAATCCTAATTAGCTATGGCATTAACATATTCTTGCTTTGCCCCCGTATACATGTGAATGCTATTCTCATCAGACACAAGTCCTAAAACCATCTATATATGACTCTAGGTCCTAGAACGTATCTTTTATCTGATATACAATAAAGTTCAGATAAATAATGCAGCTAAGTATTGAGCCACGCTAATGCTCTCTAGCCACTCATTGACAGCACACACATTGTTAGCCAGTTGCCAAAACCATCTTGTTTATGCTTTGGTGGCTAACGCTCTTTTGATTTAAAGTGTAAAATGATTTGCTTACTTACAAACACTACAAGGATCTATATCCTATATCCTCCTTTGGCGTTCATTAATAAAGACAGCTTAAACAAACTGTGTTAATCATGTCTATGCACATTTGTTGTGTTTATCCACCAGGGGTCACGAGCCAAGTCTGTGCTGAACCCAAGCCAAGATAAATGAAGAGAGTTGCGTCATGAAGGGCATCTGGTGTAAAAAGTTGCCAAATCAAATATGTGAATTAATAATGAGGAGCTGTGGAGAGCCCTGAAGGGAAAAGCCCAAATGAAAAGAAGTCAATTACACATTAGATCAGATTGATTGTTTTCATCAGTTATACTGAAATTAAAGTATTTTCTCCTACTTATCTTTATTGGTATCTCCAGTTAACTGCTGTGCAGACACTTACAAATTAGACCAATAGAAATGGAAAGCCAGTGGCATAATTTGAGATTCAAAATCACAATTTGGGTTTTCCGTATAAGAGGCTCTTGTACTCGTTGTTAATAATGCATGAATACATGATTAAATCAGGCTTGTCTCGATGTAGAGTTGAGTTACAGGAAAGACAAGCAGGAACAATACTCAGGTCCATTTAATATTAGAACATAGAGACCTTCCTCAGGCTCTGGGCAGATGAGTTAAAAGTATCATTTTGAGCTATTTACAGAATCAAAGCATAAAGTCAAAGTACCACCCAGAGCAAAAAGCCAGACAAAGCTTGTTTCCTTTGTGCTGCGGCTCATGTCATAATAGGCACAAATGATGCTGCATAATGGCTTCCTCTCATCACTAGTAAAGACCGTGTCCCTGTGACGGTGGCCCTGGATCCTGGACCATCACCGCTAATGTAATCTGCTAATTAGCCGGCGCATTGTGAGAAGGGACAAGTGCTCTCACCGCATGTGCGCACTGAAAGGCCCAGACCTCATTTAGTCCGTGCCGAAGACAGTCGTCCGTCACTCTCCAAGGTACAAGGAGCGATGTTCTCTGTTCTCCGTCTGACTCACTAAGTAGCCTTTATTTGACTCTCGCTTCCTTGTTCTTTCTCTCGCCGCGGGCCCCTCCGGGAACTTGATCCTGACAGCATCACGGAGAATAGAAAAAGAAAATGAAAAGTCAAAGTGTATGTGAAATTTTAGAGCCTGTGCATCTCTTTCGTTGTCTGGCTGGCTCACTTCCTCCATAGTTCTCTGCATCTCTAGGGACTCCTCGCCTTTTGTCTTTACCTCCCATTTCAATTTCACCCACGTCGTTCCGAGCCGGCTGCGGGAAGAGAGTGCCGTTTCATGTCTGCAGTTCCACTCAGACGGAGTTCATAAGGTGTGCCTCCAGGTCTTTTAGAGTAACCACCTTCCTTTATTTTTATATGCGCCTCTTAGCCTGCAGAATCAACACTTGATTTTCTGTTTGACCCTGTTTCGACCTTCTCAGAAAGCACGCTGCCTTGTGGGACACAGCTGTGTAATAAACAGGGGGCAGGGTTTTCTCAGGCTGCTTAGGGACTTGTTGATGTCCCTTTAATGTGATTTTCAGTAGGAGCATTATAGAAAAGGAAAGTAGCTGGTGAAAAAGATGCTTTGTATGGGGGACAGGTGCTGTTCTCTGTTAAGATTAAGTCTCCCATGGAGCATTGTGCCTCGGTGAGCGTTTGGGTGGATTTCCTAAGGTGAGGACATATGTTGAAGTCATTCTTTTGGTGTATCTAATAATTTTAGTGCAGCTTAAGCCGTTGTTGCTGCGTGGGTTTGTTTTATAACCACATCCCCTGCCTTCTTCATGACAGTTATTTTTAGATAAGGCTATCTCAGGTAACACGGGTAATGTCGCTCCCCCAGCCATATCCCATCTTTCCATACCTGTGGGAGCCACCGAGCCACAGCTACATTTATGAGTGTGTGTTGGCTGCGTTAACAGAGTTGTCCTTTCACTCAGCTCCCCTGCGTGTTTCCCATGCCGAGCTGTCATTGGCTGAGTGATGACGCCGGAGCTGCCACTGTTTACACCGTATAAATCCTGTAGCAGCCGGGGGTGAGATTACCAGCCTCTTACCTGTTGCCCTAATCAAAGGAATTATTACTGCACCGCTGGATGTTACTCGGAATAGCATCCTCTAAAAATAGACTCAGCCTCTTCACATATTCTCTAGAAAGGAGACTTCAGGTAAACATACGTGATTCGATCATTTGTGTCACGAGGTTCCCGTAACAGATGGCTGATGTAGAGCGGTCAATACTGATTAGCCGACTGTCACATGTTGAAGAAATATTAGCTTGGCCTTGTTACTTTCAGTAGAAGTCTTTTAACCGGTCCTGGTTGTTTCAGCTAAATGCCCTAATGCTCTTTCCCGGTAATTAATTTGATTGCGCCTCTTGCTGTTTTTCATATTACTAGTTTAGCTCTAGCTGTGAGGCAGAGTTTGTTCATTTTGCTCGCTTGATGATCGTACACTCACAAAAGGGCTTTGTTGTTTGGAGTGGTGCTCTTCAATAAGCTGTAGGCAACAAGGTCAAGAGCGATGAAAAACAAGAGAATGTCGTATTTGTGTCGATACGAACACATCTGAACACATCTCATTTGACAATAGAATGACATCATCCTGTCTCTGAAATATCAAGGCCATTCTTTTTAGACAATACAATATGTAGAATTCAGAAATCTGTTGTTTGGCTGAAGAGCATCTCTTTCAATAGATTCTGATCCTGAGCTTGTGGCTATCCTCGTTCCAAAGATAATTAGAACAAGTAAATGTTGTTGTGATTGATTAAAAGTGGGCTGTGGAGAAATTGCTGAGTCCATTCCACACCTACGGTAACCCTACAGGGACATTCTGTTGTCTATGAACAAACCTAGTGGAAGTACATCAGATGACCAGTTCACTTTAAACTTAGAAACATAATACATCTAGATTATGGTTATATGGAGGCTAATATGTCTCATTTTCGATATACAGATACAAAGTGTTATTTTGAAGTGTTTTGACCAATGCAACATTTTTTTTATAACACATTTACACATGCTGTCATGCTAATATAGTTTTACTACCACTGTTTTATTGTTTTAGAAGCTCAATATATACAAAGGGTTACATTTTTCATAGGGTCATTATTAGGGTTGAAGAATAAGGAGTACTAATAAATGAATTTAATACACTTTTTTTTATATCACACAGTGATAAGACAGATCCCTTTTATAATGGAACCAAACGGACTGTGACAGGATACATTTTTACAGAGCTTTTAAAAACCAACATTAATAAGGCCGGATTATCCCAGATGTAGATAAATTGTGCTGCCCTGCGATTTTTCCTCATTCTGTTGCAGAATTTTTTCCTGCTCTGGTCCGAGCTTATCTGGCAGAGTTTATTCTACAAAGTGATTGTATAAAGAAGCATTATCGCTGCGGTTCCTGTCCAGTGCTAGACAGAGCTGCAATGACAAGGTGAAGACAGACACAAATCAAACTGCAGTCATCGCTGAAAACAGGAAATGTGTGGAAATTCGTCTTGTCTTTAAAAATATAATCTGCTTCGTCAAATGGAGGATTATCCCTTTTTCCACCTGTGCTTTTAGTCCAGGATGTTGCCTTTTCTGTAGCCCACTGTGTACATTTTGAGCTTTTAGCTTTTAGCACACCGCTTCTCTTCGACATTCTCAGCAGATGCGGAGGTGGTGCCATTTGACTAATTTGCCAGCTCATTTCCAGCACTCTTTCTGACGAACGCTGCCTTTCTTATGGGAAAGCACTTCCCATTAAAGGCTGCTTTAGCAGAAGCCAGAGGAATGATTAAAATTCTGCACAAGTCAAATGGGATGAGTGAGGGAGTCACATTACAGCCCTTTGTGTGCGGTTTGCACATATGTCAGCGTGAGTGCTCATCTTATTGTCTTCCCTGAAGGCTCCTCCAGCATCTGTAATATAACTGTATGTTTATAGGAAAACGCTGAGTCATGGAGTCAGCAGCACACTGGATATTTGCAAATACTAATCATATTTTTTCATTTGTTTCCCTTTTTAGAGCGGTCAAGTGCTGTCCTCCAGTAATCCCCCTCCCCTCAGTTTTCATCCCTCCGTCTGGCGCCTGGTAAGTACCGTTACATCTTTTAACCTCACAGTTGTATTGTTTTCTGTCCAGCGACCGAGCAGCTGTAGAGACCAAAGTATAATCGAAATGGTATCAGCAAACTGCAGCCTCACACCTGTCGCTCGTCAGTTCAGTGCAGCTGAATTCAACCTAAAGCATTTTAGAGCCATGCTTCTCACTGAGCTCACATGGCACTTTAATGAAATCCTCTGTTTGTACTCTAATAGGGTAGATTTCAGCCGGCGATAGTGTAATTGCATTTAGAGAAAATTCAACTGGTAGAAGGAAGCCTGTAATATTTCAGCGTTGTCATCATAATGTGCACCTGCTGCTTGGCATTGGGAAAATTGCTTTCATTTCTCAACATAATGTAATGTGATTACTAGCTTTGTTTTTGTTGTTGTTGAGTGTTTCCATTATTGCATGGCCCTCACTGTAATCTCCTAATGAAGTAAAATATTTATAGACTTTTACTCTTTCTACTAACATTTATAAGCGTCATATACCTTAGTCTTCGCTATTAAAGTGTGAAAGGTGAGCTTATCATTTTTTCTTCACTTTTTTCTTCTTCCATAATGTTGTGTCATACGAAGACATCATCAGATTACTGAAAGACTCAGACTGGACATTGTGTTTGAATGTGAGGTATGAAAAATATTTACTTCAACAGAAGGCTCTTAGTGCTGATGCCATCAAAAGCACACATCCAACAGGTCGGCCAGTGTTTTTGCAGCAGGAGGAAACAACACAAGGCAGGGCTAATGTATAATTCCCGACTATCTGTTATCGCCAATTACAGGGCTTGTTTACTCCACTCGAGGTACTTGCTGGATCTGTTTTCACGGATGTGTGTGTGAGTGTGTGTGTGGTCAGGGCTTTTAATGACGGGGCTGGATGCACTCTGTTTAAAAGATGTCTGTTGTGTGCTGAGGCCTGGAGGCGACTCCGGGGTCGGGTGGGCTACACAGTCTCTATAAATACACTTCTGGGATCCCATTCAGACTCCGATGTGCTTTCATATGTGTGTGTCTGCTTCTATGCGTGACGCCGCTGCAGCCAGGCCAGCTCCAGGCTATTACTGGCCAGCAGGGTTGCCATGGCGACCAGTGGTGTCAGCGAGGAGCAACATCTGTGGGCTGTTTTTGTTTGTCAAGACAGGTTTTTGCTCTGCGCGTCTGGGCTTTTTCTCTCATTTCCTGTCAGTCACTGCATTGAAAGCCCATCCCCTACTTCCCAACACTTGGAACAGTCTCCAACAACCAAAAAAATAAAAATGTCCAACTGTCATATCATTAGCCTTATCAACCATTGGTAAACACGGCACTTGAACGTGGAAGCAATTTGGTAATTTGGAAAGCGTAGGCTGTAATTTGTCGGGCACAAGCTGAGCCGCCTGCGCTCAATCAGGCTCGCAGTAGCTCCTGGAGCAATGTCAGTCAGGAGGGACCCTCACTTCCAGTGGAAAGCTCACATTCTGGGGAAGCAGTTAACCCCTGGCCCCTTGCTGCTCCCTCTCTCTGCCGCGCCATCTCTATATGGACATGTTCTATTTCTACCGCCTCTCGCTCCTGGCTCCTTATCGGCAGCTCAGCGGGGCACAAAAAATTCTCTTTTAATAAGTACTTATTTGGTCAACAGGAGAAATCCCACATTTTTGAGCAAGCCCCACTCTCCTCATTCGTGCTCCCACTGTGTGGCTGTGATTCTCTTTAACTGGCCACCTTACAGCTTACATTCCTTTCAAAAAACAGTATTGTAATAAAAGTCATTTATTGTGATACAGATATTGCATTTTATGATATTGCAATAAAGAATAATTTGCAATATATACCAGTATAAACAGTAAGAAACATTTTGTGATTCATTTTGTGGTAAAATATCCCAGTATGATAGTATCATAGTACGTTTTACTCATAAAAATACAATTACAGTTCTGCCAAAAAAACTGAATGCTGATCCTTTATCAGACTTTGACAGAAATACCTCAACTCCACAGCAGCAGCGTTCACCATCTTTTTAAGCTCTTCTCACACATTCTACCGGGATGTAATCAGGGTTATGTTCATGTTCACGAGTCCAGTTGGTTTTACTGAGAAGCAGGTTAAGACCAACGCTTGACCGAGCTAACATGAAGCTGACGGACAAATGAGCAGACTCCTTCGCCGTCACAGTGATTTTTCTACTAATATTCATACTGCAATTTTTCGAACATGTAAGAGACTTAACCTAACAGTGGAAAGTGAAGTTCAGACAGCTGCAGAGCTTCAGCTCCAGATGCACGGCGCTCGCGTCATAAGCTCACTGCATAGCGTCTACTGAGGACGTTCTCACATCACAGTGACCCAGGCATGTCACTAGGGGCCCTGAAGGATGGACTCAGTGTGTGAAAATGGGTGATTTCTGGTGGCAAAAGTGCTTATTGCAATTTTACTCTTCACAGTTCGCCTTTTTAGAGCATGTGAACAGCTATGGTGCATTTTGGGGACTCTTGTCTGGAGAAAACCCAGTGGAAATAGGTCTGATGGTGATTGAAGCTTGGTTTGTAAACGTCATAAACCTATAGTGTTCTCTTGAATTCACTTCTCTTACACAAGTGCTTAGTTTGTGCACTCAAGGCAGGTGTAGAAACAGGAACAGGTGGTTATGGTAGGGTTATTTTTAAGTTTTTTGTGTGTTCCATTTTGTTCTGCTACATACTGCAACATTTTACTCAGTGAAGATTTTTTGCTCCACTCAACACACAGTACTTAATGGGTCTTTTTTTTTACTAAATACTTACTCTTAGGGAACAAAAAAAGTTACTAATCTGTGTTACTACAGATTTTTATCTGCTCGACGCCCTGCATGTCTATAAGATGTACTGTAACATTTTAAACAAAGGTGCTGTTCTCACACTCTAATATTGCATTACTGATTTTGACACTCTAAAATATGCTTCCAAGAACTTCATCTGTGTTTTAATAGGCAGTGGTAAACACATTTTAGTACAGCATAAATCTCAAGTCATCTGATATTGTGAATTTGAACCCCGGCTATCTCACACACTTCATAGGTCAACGAGAATGCAGCGAGTGTCTGTGAATCCTCGGCATCTCTGACCATGTTTGGGCAAACCTGGCAAAAGAGAGCCCTCCACAGGGTTTGTGTAGCTGGGAAAACCGAACCTTCGACCTCCTAATCTGCTTTAAATGAGACTGTCACATACACACCGAGGCACCGCGGCAGAGAGTCTGTGATGTAACACAGTAATTTTGGGATAATTTGGCATTTTCTCTCTACAGGCATCCCCCTGCAAAGGCCAGTTACCTAACTTCAGAGCTGAAATTAACAGGAGTTTGCAGCTTGTCCTCCTCCTACCTTTGTCTCCCACTTCAATCCATTTATGACAAGATTACACTAGATTATGTTTATGTTAAAGGTCTGGCTGTGACCCCACTTAGCTGCGTGGTATTAAAATGTGAGTGGGAATTGACTGACACTGTTTACTGCTTTACTTGTAAGCCTTAAACTTGGTTTGCCCAAAGTAGAGTTAAAATGGAAAATGCCTCATCTCCTCACATACTCCCTCTTCATCCCTCTGATGTGTGCCACTTTTTTTCTTCTTCACCTCCATGACTTGTCCATGCACTTCTAAAAAGGAACTACACTCTTTGAAGTCTTTCTAATACCAGGCTCTTTCAAGTGAGGTTTCTATTATTAAGCAGACACAGGTCCAATCTCTCCGCCATCACTGAATGAAAAACTATTCTGTTGGTGCTTTGTGTGAATTGGATCTAGAAAAGGAGCCTTGTTATTTCACTATTGTTATCCTTATATGAATGTATTAGCATGATTAGGTATTATAGTATAGTATATATAGGCACTGTTTCATCCTTTTGCTTTGGCTTTTAGCACATCTTGTAGTACTTAAAACTGGCCTTGGTCTTGAGATTAGTCCTAAGTCCTTGGCCTCGTCTCTTATTTTGTCCTAAACAGGTCTTAGTTTTTTTACAACAAAATTACAAGTGGTTAAGTTTTTCATTGAATTCTCATGATTAAATTAAAACTTGAATTCAAAATATATCCTTCGACCTCTGCCTAAACACTAACCCTTCCAAGCTTTTGGGTTTTATAACTGTTTCGTTCTATCTCTTTCAATGTACCATACACTGCTTTTGGTCTTGACTAGGCCTTGACCTGGTCTTGAGATGTGTCTTGGTTTTGACTTGCACTCAGTCCCTAAAGCTCTAGGTCTTCTCTTGCTCTCGATACACTTGGTCTCAGTTGGCGCGGTCTTGACTCCAAGATTAGTGCCAGCCCTGTTGCTGTTTCAGAAATGCAAATCTTGCGGGTTTTTTTTTTTTTTGCAAAAATCGAGCAGCTCTATAGGATTATTAGTGGCCCACGGTGCCATTGTTTTTCTCTGACCCTATTATCCGACTCAACCCCTTTTGCACGCTCATTATACTTTCAACAATATCATTAAGACCCCAAAGCTGTGTTTAAAAATGAGTGTGGGGGGGCATTAACCACAGATGCTCCACAGCCCGCTCTGACTCTGCCTTATCCTCATTACATGGAGGGAACTCCCTGACTAAGTGCCTTTTTAAGCAGAAGTAAACAGTCGCTCACACACAGCGCTCTACATACCTCTGCTTCAGATCGCCGATAACCCGGGGACAGCCCTTCGCCCTCTCTCTCCTCCTTCCTCTCAGTTTTCTCAGGGGCCTCAGTGTTCCCTCCGTGACTCGTCAGCCCTGGGGTCAGCAGACTCGCTCGCTCATTAATATCCCCCTACCCATTTGACAAAAGGCTTCAGGCTATCATTTATTAGGTGCATGCTCCATCCATTAGGCCATGTGTTAAATTCTTTGTGTAACTCTTCTTGGCAGACAGTGGATGAGGGCTCTATAAATAGAACTGTGTGAACATGTGTGTCCCTCTGCGTGTCAGGCATTTATAACTTCAGAGGGGAAGACGCTCTGACAGAGGTCTAGTATGAGTTGGAGAGTCAGGCATGGACAGTGTTCAAAAAGGAGTCATGTTAGATTGTAAATTGTAGACATTAAAATTGCTGGTCTAAAACTCAAGGAAAAACAATTGTTTTTGTTTAAAGATGATTGAAAGTTCAACAAAATGAAAGACATAAGTCAAACTATATTGTCAGTAGTGTTACAGTACCGCTCTTTGTAATTGTCTACACTGGATAAGCAGACATTATAGATTCATTACTTCCTGTTCTTGTTTCTACAAATGCTGAGAGCAGACAAACTGAGTCCTGCTTGAGGAGAAGCACATTCATGTTTCTTTTGAACACATACACGATGGTACATGATTTTGTTTCTTAATTTTAAGGTGAAATTGTCATTTGATCTTTTTTCAACTGAGTTTGTACAATAGTGTGTCTCTGCAGGATACAGTCAGTGCCTATATGACAATGTAAATTACGACACTGTACTAATTTTCTTAAGATAATCAAATTGTCCTTACACAATATATATTTCATATCTATAGTCCTCTATAACAGTGTGGAGGTAAATGTATCTGTAATTCATTTTCCTGCAGCCTGTATTTAACCATTTTAATCTTATGTTTACATGGAAGGGGCAAAAAATAAAATAAAAACAAAAAATTGAATAACAAAACAACAAAACTATATGACAGCTTCTTTCAATATTAAAATCAATGATGAGCACTTAAATATTTAGTAATATACACAGGCTACAGATGTACATTTCCCATAGTAACACTTTAAATACATTTGCTATTTATATTATTTATGTATGTGTTTTATTAGACATTCATTCTATGTATTCAAGGACACAGTATGCAAGATTTCCTAGTGAGTCTTAGTCAATAAACATAACATAACTCAATGTGCCATCATGTAATTGTTATCATTGCTATGTAATGACTTTCTGGCTTTTGATTGAATAGTTTTGGTGTTTACTTACTTTTCTTCAGTGATTGATTGAAACATTAAACAAAAGAGGAAAATGTTGGAACACAGTTGGTTTAAAAATACATTCCCTTTTACATAGTTCTACGGGGCCAGGTTCAAAGCACAGAGACTGTGACTGTAAAAGCACAGCAAAGTGTAAAACATGTATTGAGCACAATACCCGCCACACATGATGGTGCATATGGTATGTATGCCTTCTGCACGTTGCTGATATAAACATATGCCCACTGCAGTCCACTGTAGGCACTTTCCATCTTCTGCTCGAGTTAATCATGTAACTCCAGACCTGGGAGCCTGACTGAGTCGAGTGAACCTCAACTATAAAAGGCAAAGCAGAGGGTACACATGGGTCATTTGTTCTGGAAAAAGACATTCTTCAACAGCAAAACACTTCCTGAGGTACAGTCCTACAAAAACAAGTGGGGATTACATTTTCTCATGCTGCTGACTTTGGACTTCTGAGAGTCTACCACCCAAACGATCAAATTTGAATGCACTTACCCAAATTGTTCCCCAAATACTTCCATGGTTTACCAGCATGTAAGTACGGATGAGTCAGGATGCATTCAGACAGATTAAAGTGATCATATGGGCTGAACACATGGGTGATTCCCATCCTCGTTAAATTACACGTTGGTTAGTCATCACCGCCTCCGGTTTTGTTTAATTTCATGATTAAATAAAATGTGTAGACAGACACTGAGAATGGCAGCATGGACTGAGACGTTTGAAATAAGGGTTTTAGTTCTTTATTGATTATAGCAATGACTGGGCTAAAGGTGACTTGTGTGCTGTATAAAGTGGGATGGTTTGTGTTGCTACTGCTGATAGAACACGATGTAATTAGACAAACCTGCCTCACCTTGAATCATTTAGGAAGCTTCTTGTTTAAAACCTATATACATACATATGTTTAATCGATTTAGAAAGGAAGGTGATGCTGTTTAATGAGCTATTATCCTTGTACTTAATTTCCACTTCACTCTCGTTTTAGCTCCTGTCCTGCTGAGTGATGTAACTCTGCAGGTTGGTGTTTGTGCAAACTCAAGGGATTCCATTTTGGCAGTAAATATTTCACAGACTACAACAACAAATACGAGTTATTGGACATCATACAGTTAAAGAGTTTGATTGTTCTTATATTATTCTCTGCATTGTTGTCACGTACTAAATATTTGTACTCCTGCATTTTCAGTAGTTTTACGTTTACTGTAAACAGAGCGATTACTGCGTTACGTGCTGTCACTCCCATTCTCTCTAAGCCCTAAGACAAAGCAAATGTCATAGACAAACATGAGGACATGATGACACTCAGGTCAGTTTACTCAGTAAACCAGGATGCAGCAGCCGGTAATGTGACTGCAGGTACATCACAATAAAATACAGCTGTACACATACTGTATGAACTGAGACTATCCATAATATTCTCAAACATTGTGTGGGTGTGTGGTGAGCTCGAGGTGATGGTACTACTACATTACTGTGGATATAGACAAAGCCGAGATGGTAATTAAACCACACAGAGGGAAAACAATCCACTCTGGTGCCATGAGTCATTGTTTTATCTTATGTCATATACAGGTGGTGTTGGCAGCAGGAACACTGTTTATGAATGAGACAGTAAGAAGGAGTAAGGTCTAAACTGTACAGAAAACCTATTGCATTGTGAAATATATGTAAAATGTATATTCTTTGCAGGTTTCACAGTTATTCCTGATTGATTTGTAATTTTATTCCACATTACCTTCTCAATCTGCTCTAGAGAGACAGGTGTGCACTGTTGAAGCCTCTGTCTGTGAGCGACTGACAGCATGATTGGCAACACATTACATAATGTTTATATTGGTGTATCCATATGAGGGAAATGATGTATCAGGTGTTATAGGGAAGGGGTAAAAATAGTTAAAAATAGTATATTTGCCAAACTGAACAGATCATAGGTTCTTGCGAGGTCGGTATGCCTTCCTTTTAATTTAAAGCTGAATTTTTCTACTAGTTTCAAAATGCATGTACTGTAAGCTTTATTGTGAAAGGTATTACTTTGCTACACTTAAATATTCACTTGGTTTGTATACAGAAGCAGCACATCATTAACACTGACACTTTATGTGGGGAATTTAAAGCCATAATGTTTAGGTTTTTGAGCTATTTTTGTCAACAAATCTTGCCCTATACATCATTTGTTCTTTTAACGGTACCTGTCAAGTAAAAAGCCTGTGCCAGCTTTTTTGAATGGCTTTTCTACTCTTCTTCTTTTCTTGGCCTTTATTTGACAGTCAAGATAGACAGGAAACAAAGTGAGGGATGTGATTTGTGTTCTACCAGGCGAGCCACTCTGGCAACCCTTTGAATGACTTTTGGATGGATTTTATCAATCAATTGTTGTGTCTTTTAGTTTGGAAGTTGTAATTTTGCTCCTCCCAGATTGTTTAGATATACATTCAGTTACACAGTTTGCATACATTGCCGTTATTTAGGTCTTGATGATGCCTTTCACCAGCTGTTGCTCAAGTCATGTATCAGTGGTAAAATGTTAGGACAAGAAAATACTAGTTAGATATTTCATAACTCATGGATATTATAGTTCTACCTTTATTGAAACTGGCAAAAGTAGTGTTTCTCAGTCTGGATTTGTAGAAGGCAATGTTCTTTTCTGTATGTTTCTCTTCAGATATTTTATTCCACAGTCAGATAAGAATGTCAGCTTTACTTTCATCTCCAGCTCCAAGTCATATATTTTGTATCAAAGAACAGGAAGAAACATTTTTTGCCAAAGTGCATGACCATTCTTTGCCCCAGGTTTCTCTCTGTTCAGTTTTTGGTTGGAGGAAAAGTCAGTGACTCGACAGTTTACAGTGTTACACTTCTCCAAAGTACAAAGCTGCCACTTATGTACACAAGGAAAGCAAATATCCAACTGCCTGGACTAGACTTTTAGACTGCAGGCTTTGGAGTCAGGCCATAGATGGTAAAAACAGTGAGCACCTGGGGAGTCTTTGTGAGGATGTGTAATGAAGCCAATACATACTGGTTTGGGCGGAGTCAGAGATAAAGAAAACATGTTTTCAACCCCAAAGGCAACAAAAGAGATGAGGGCGAAAATTGCATTTAACTTAAGTACTGCCATCACTTGCATTAAATAAATTACTGAGAGAGGTTTTCAAAGATTTAAGTCATCCACTTTACTTGCAGTAAATGAAAATGGATCGGATAGGTCAGACGAGGCCAAGTTTCAAATGACTATACAATGACGTTAACAGTATAAAAACATCAGATAATGATTTTGGCACCAATGACACATAAAAGCACGTCTGACTAAAAGGGCTTATTTAACTGAGAGGTTTTATTCTCACCTGATTTGACAGCCGCTGGATCCCTTTAATACCTGTTATGATCACACTGGCAGCGACGTCACATGTGCCTCATTCTCTTGTTCATTCTCTCTGTCTGTCTGAGCATGTCCCCAGTCAACCCTTCCACCACTGGCTGACTGATAAGGCTAATTTTGGTTTATGAGGCGTGGGACCACTGGGTGCTACCCTAGCTGCCATTTTAGACGAGGAGGCTGGGAACATCACGCCTCCCGGGGCCTCAATCTGGCGTAATTATCTCATCGTCAGGGGTTGGACAGGGGGCTCGGACCTCGCTCGGTTCTTTCAGCTTCCCTGGGCTCCTCACGTGCGCTGTCGCCGAGTCCAGTACACCGGCATGGCCCGACGTAACCTCCGCAGGCTGCGCTGCTATTGGACAGAGCTCGTCCCACTGAGGAGAATGTTATCTAATGCACACTGTTGAGAGTGGTGAGATCTAGGTTAACATCAGGCAGGACAGCGCAACCCAATTAGTCCAAATTAGATGTGTGATCGTCCCTTCTGATGCCTTCGAATTTGAGACATATTATGTTGACAGTTTTGATTTAGTTGTAGTCCATAGCGTACACAGTAGCCTGATCACTGGAGTAACAAGTAACAAAGTAAACTGTAAAAGGACTGCTCAAGTTCTGTTACTATTAGTGGTACTCAGACCAAGTGGGAGGCAGCAGTATTATGCACCGTTAATCTTCACATTAGCTATCACTCAGTAGAAATTGGACTTATCATAACAATTTATCTAAAGGCTTTGTTTCTTTCTGTTTTGTCTATCCAGCTGCATCCAGAGGCGTTTATTCTGCATCTGTTGGTACTGCCCTTTGGAAATCAAACATGGACCCCACAGAAACCACAGTTATTCTTTGTGTATAATGCAGAACAATAGGACGGCTGGCTGGGCTATAACTGTTTTTGTTTGTGGTAACCAGACCGGTGATTGAATGGGGCTCCTTGTTGTCAGGCAGTAGCAGTACCCACCTGACTTTGCCGCTGATAAATTTAAATTTCACATGGGAAAAGACAATTTATTCAAGCAAAAGATTATTATTATTATTTCATTAAAGAAGTACAATGTCTGAGTAGAAGTATCTAGTTATTCCCCACCTCTGAATGCGCCCTATAATAAATCTACAGGTGGGCTGTGTTGAGCACTCATTTGCTGCTGTATTTTCTTTAATCATACTTTCCTTAACGACCACCTACAGAACCCCTCGCTTCATCTGCATTTGTCATCTGAATTGTGGACTGCAGCCCACCCAGACGGCAGGGTTGTGTAGCCTCTGTTGATGTTGTCTCTGATTTGGACTCCCACATCAAATGCAGACCTCCCCCCTACGCTCGTTGGCCCTGTTCTCCAGCCTCTCTCAGCCTGCCTCTGTCACAAGCAGCTGTTCCACTCATCCATCTCTCTCTGCCCACCACTTGTCCGCTTAATCGCACTGCTTCCCGTGTCAGTTCTCTTCTCTCGTCTTTCATCTGTCTCCTGCCACTTCCTGCCTCTCAGACTGTGTGTCCAGTGCTTGCTTTTGCTTTGTAATATAGTCACTATAGGCTGAAAGACTGTTCAAATCATATCCTACATTTGAGCATTGTCCTGATGATTTAGCAAGTGGTTTAACTCTGAGTCTATACATAGTGTGTCACGTTCTCTCACTTTTGCCTGACACATTTCAGGCTGACGTAACAGAAGACTTGATTCCGTGTGGTATTATGTGGTGTTATGTGGTGTTATATTATTACCTCTTCCTGTCAGGACCCCCACTCCCCTCCCCGTCTGAGCTGACGTGATGATACACGTGGAAGTGTCACATGAATTAGATCTGACTCACTTTGTGCTTTTCTCTGTCTCTGAACAAGTCTCTGAACAAGTGTGAGGTAGTTAACATAATGGAAAATTATTCATATGATCCTTGTTTTAATGGTGATGTGATAGTGGTACGATAGAGAGTGGTATTTTTTACCTGTGTGGTCGTGGAGTTCACCCATTTGTCATTCTGTAAAGGGTTTAGTGCATGAGTCAACATCAAACCAAATTTTTCCAGCAGTGAAATTATACCTAAATTTGTTTGCATATTAATAGTTGTATTATATAAGTTAAAATATTCTCTATATGTAACCATAGCTAAACAGCTTTACCATGTATTATCTATCTCAGATACACAAACAAATTGAATTGCATAATTAGGCCTGCTCTGATAAAGAGGAGGCTTAGCTCTACAGGATGTGGAGGGTTGTTAATGGCTGCGTAATAATCATTATTTCAGTATTTGTATGACTTTGATAATTGATTTGGTTTTATTGAATGCATTTAGAAATTGTTGAAGCTTTGTTGGTTGCATTTGGCAAAGGTAATCCAGTACAAAGAGGTGGATTAGTGCATGTGATGCGTGCTGGTGATCTGTAACACAAGAAAACCTCACAGTAACTTACGCTACCGATTATTTCAATAATGTGTGTCAATAATGAAAAAAAAAACAAAATCTGAAAAGACCAATTTGAACTAAGTGTTACCTTAAATTATAGTTAGTTTCTGACTATATTCTCCGTTAAAATGAATATATTGTAGATATATTTAAACTTTATGGACCGTGCACTCTGATTGGACAATAGGCAGTGCCAGTCTAAATGCCTCATATCTTTGTGTCATTCACTCTTCGCTGCGCCGCGCTGGTGTTCTCTAAAACTAATTACAAACACTTGCAGGAATGGATGCTAGTTTATACAACAATATCTTTCAAGAAAAAAAGAAGTAAAACCGTAAAAATGGCCATGTTCTTTCCAACAATATATTATTTTTGGAGGTTGTCAGAGGACTGCAGCGGAGAAACGCCTGGATACTACAGGTGTGCTAATAAATTAGCATGTGCTAACTGTGGGCTAAGCATTAGCTCAACGCAGCTGGCTTAGGGTTAGCATAGAAAATAAAATGTACATGCTGAGCTAATTTTTTCGCGGAATAAAACAGTGGCTCCGTAGATTTTACTGATAAGACCAAAGAAAAATGAATGAAAAATATTCCACGGTCAAAAAATAGGGAAATTACTGCCGCCTAATGGTATCAAGTACTACAGCTTTAACTCCTGTGTCATGTTGCTTACTATTAATACGTATAATCTCATAACCAATACTAAACAAAAAAATACTTTTAATTTTGATGGAAAGTGAAAATATTCCGTATGGCTAGGGATTTAAACTGTGGCATTTCTTTGTCCATATAACATTTACAGTCAAATGCATTTGCCCATGTTAACTTCTCTCTTCCTTTTCTCTTTTGCCACCCTTGTCCACCAGGTTTGTGAGAAGCCATGACAAAGTCCTATGAGTTCAACTGGCAGAGGCACCTCCCTGAGTTCATGCAGGAGGGCGCCTTATTTGATCGGTTTGATGAGGTAAGAAACATTTATTGATAAATCTAAGACAACGCATAATGAATATACAAAGCTAAAGTTTATCTTTAACATTAAAAGTACACGATGGAGGGTAGCCTTGTTGGTACAGCCAGAGTTTATGTCATATAATTGTCTGTCACCTTAATGTCAGTCCTGGAGTTGATCACTGGGATGTCCAAACACACACACACACACACACACACACACAGGCATTGTCTTTATAACCTGATACGTCATTGTTGTGGTCAGAGCTCTTTCTGTAGGCAGGACACATTGATCAGGTTCATTAAGAAACTTCAGTGTGGCGACGGCTTGTCTGTAACTCATCCACTGAGGATTTTA
Source organism: Rhyacichthys aspro (assembly GCA_036850595.1). Taxonomy (NCBI): domain Eukaryota; kingdom Metazoa; phylum Chordata; class Actinopteri; order Gobiiformes; family Rhyacichthyidae; genus Rhyacichthys; species Rhyacichthys aspro. The sequence continues at coordinate 12,171,760 of CM072170.1, read as the reverse complement.
ACCAGTGTCAAATAGATTAGCTGTGTGTTACTGCTTTAGTAGGGACATTCATTGAATCATTGTTTTACAAATAGAATAAGGGTGCATGCATACAAGCACACCATACAGTGGCCTGTTATGTTTCACACCTAAAGCACAGCATGTCTCAGGGCTGTTCTCCTCAGAAGTTCACAGTTTGTGTAATTATTAAAGTAAATATTAAATAAATTAAATTAATAAAAAAAATAAGCTTTGTAAAGAGTAGAGCGCCATTCTCTGTGTTGTGCTCTTGGTTGTACAGATGGACACTGCATGTCTAATAAAAAAAAGAAAACGCTTGTCATACAGCCTAGATAGAATATCTGTCTTTTCTTGTCGTCCTGGTCCTCTCATTCTCCTAATCTGGACAGTTAGCAAGGACATTTGCCATGTAGTGACAAAGTTTGTTACACACATGTATAAAGACACACACTCTTGTACAGAGAGGGAAATCCCCTTAGCCCTGTTGGGTTACACAGGCAGCAGTGGGGGGTGGATCCCTCAGACACACATGAAAACTTTAAAGAGCACAGGGAAAATCATCATCTCATCCACAGCCATGTCAAAGTGAGCCTTAAAACTGGGCCGTAGCGCCTCTGAAGAAAGTCCACAGTGTGTTGCTGCTATGAATATAAGCCAAACCCAAGCAGGACAGGCTGAGGACTGGCCTGAATGCTAACAAGGTCAACATGCACCAGTTACCATGTATGTTGACACATTTATTGCTCTAAATATGTAATACAGCTGGGACAAGTTCTCTGTTTCCAGTGTTGCAGTTTGTCTTTGCTCAATGTCGATACTGATATCAGCCTTTTGTGGTTGCTGATATGTTTTTTGACCTTGTATCTGCCCCTTTAAAGAATCGCTCTATCTGAATGTCTGGCAAACTCAGACCGGCGGGGGCCACTAATGTCAACTGAAAATGACGTATGGCATCCATTTGTCCTCCCCTGCACAGAGACTCTCTCTTGCCCATCTAATACTTCACACTAGTGCACGTACATTTGTACAAACACACTACACAATGTGGATTTTTTTTGTGTTTGATCTCTTTGTGAACGTCCCACTGTCTGACAGATGGTAGAGACAGGTAATGTGCAAATCAATGTCCAATATGTTAGAGCCAAAACATTGAGCAGCCAGTTTTTCTATGTCTTTTATGTCTCCATGTTGTTAGCTACTGTACAATTTCACTTCGACTGTTTGAGTATTGGTAGCTGCCCTTGTGTTGCTCCTGTTCTCAAAGATTTTTTAATTTAGTTGTTTTCTAAATCTTGAAACACTGAAGCACAGCTCTGATTGCTTTATCTCTGTCTCCTGTAACTTACCTTTGTCCTCTAAGGCTAAAGTATATTGGGCTTTCAACACTTGATAGATTTCCAATGATTCCTTTTGTTTTGCCTGAGAAGGGGTTGTTTTTAATGGGCTTGGCCTGAATGTCAGAGGTCATGAGGTTCCTGTGTTATTAGTCTTACTAATGACCTAGGCTCATGTGTGTGGCGGTGAGCATGTGCTTGTCACTCACTGATGACAAATCAATTACTTAAGCTGTGGCTGATGTGTGGTTTCCATGGGGACAGGACATCTTCCTGTCGATACATTTAGTCAAAGAAAAGAGGTTTGGACACAGAAACAATACTACATCCCCAATCCCGGCCGGGTGAAGGTGAACATCCAGTATTTCCTGTGTTTATCTGGTTGAGTTAATGCTTTATATTGAGGTGCACCACTGCGGGGCATGTGTGAGACACATACACATTTAGATTGCTCTTTGCTCTTGTTTTCCAACTAAACCACAGAGAAGTCAGTGCTCTTGTGGTATGGAAGTTCCTACCTTAAGCAGTGGTCTCTTGGACCCTCGGTTAAGTGTTCCTTTTCATGTGGCAGGACAGAGTGTTCCCATAAAGCTTTTAGCTGTAGAAGAATGAGCTGTCTGGCAGTGTAACAGTAGCCTGCTCCATGTTCTTCACAGTCAGGGCTCATTTGGGTCCATCTCCATTATAAAATGTGGCTTTACAATGTGAAACTGAAGCCTGCACAGGCCTAATTCAGATAAAAGTCATTTGAGCTCTCAGCTGCATTAATAGCACTCTCACTGTCTCCTTAATTGAAATAGGATGGTTCTGTTGGGGTTTATGGTGGTGTAAGATGACAGGAGAGGACAGTAGAGGCACAGGCGAACCACTGGCCCGCCTGCTCCTATTTGCAGCAGTATTACTCGTGACAGGAGCATCTCAAATGATAAATTATACTTGGGTGTGTGTTACTGTTCCCCATTGCTAATATTAGAGGGAGATTGACCCAGCAGCCATATATATTCCCTTCTATTCTCCATTTAATCCTTCTGATGTGTATGATTTGACTTGGATGAAACATACATGACCACGAACAATGAGCCCAGCAGCTAATTGAATTCACTAAGAAATGTTTAAGGAAGATAAGCAGACTAATGTTGGCCGACTTTCTGCTTCGACACTCATGATGGTACTATAGGGGTCACTTCATGTTCACACATAATTGTATCTGTTTGTGTGTCTGTGTGTGTCTGTGTGTTGGCTTTAGACCACCAGAATATTTCTACTCTCACACAATACACAGGGTTGCCCTTGTCTCCAAAGCACTACACTGTGTTCCAGCCAGATGATGTTTGTGTTTAACAGTTCACAGCATAGCAGTCACATTTATCTCACTTTGTGTTTGCCTTAGCAATGGGTTTCATCCCCTCTGCACGCAACACAGGTCTATGTACAGAATGTATTTGTGCATACTTTGTGTGCCTTTTAGCAGACAGGATACATCTTTTAAAGTCAATTGACTTAGTACTACTTGTGTTTATATAGGTGTGTATGGCCCGTGTATGTGCTGTCGGGTTAGCTGGTGAATGTCTTATAAAATAAAGACTTTGAATAACAAACCCCCTCTCTTCTAAAACTACCTTTTGCAGGACCCGTACATGTTTGAGCCCAACTGTCAGATGAAGGTGGATGAGTATGGCTTCTTCATCACCTGGAAGAGTGAGGGCAAGGTAAACATTCACATTCACTATCACTGCTAGATGTTATTGTAAAATGTAAGCTCTTTTATTTGTTGTGTTCCTGTATCCCTCCTGCAGGAAGGACAGGTCCTCGAGTGTTCCCTCATCAACAGTATTCGTGTTGGGGCTGTCCCGAAGGTGAGACCTCTCTCTGGTTCTACCCCAGTAGTCACCCTGTACCAACAAAACACGGTGATGGTTGGGGAAAATCTATGGAGACCGCCACGTCACACACATTATTCATGCTTTAATTAGTGCAGGCTACAGCTGTGTAGATGCTATCGATCCACTCAAGTCAGACTCTCATTAGAATTCTCACTGCTAAGATTCATCAGGGGCATTTCAAGAACATAAACATGAAATATTTAACTCATTCATATTTATATAGCCCTTTGCAGCTGCTTTAGCACACATCTGAAAGATTACTTTCTACCATTTGGCTGACTTTTGACCTTCAGAGGATCTGCAGTACTTTCACTTATGTTACTTAGAAAATTGTTTAAATGAGAAAATCTTACTGCTATTATTTTGACCAGTGCTCATTTAAACTAGAGCTAATCTTATCTAAACAAACAAGAATTAAAATCAAATATTAGCCATGGGCTTTCCAAAGCTAATAGGTTAAAGGCTTAGTTAGGATTATTATGCATTGGGGTTGTATGAGGTAGTGCATTGTCTTGCATTTTCTGCAGAGCATAGGGGTCAGAGTCCTCTCACTTTGAAGCACTCACTGGTTAACTAAAACTGCAGCTACAGTGCTGCAAACTCACAAGGTAATTATATGTCTCAATATGTCATTAACATGAGTTTATACATTAGTTCTGTTGGGCTCTGTGATGACATATATTACCCTTACACTCACAGCTGGTGTAAAAAGTTACATAGTGTTTTACTTATAATGTATATAATTTAATAACAAACTTAACTCCAGTTTAAGGGTGGGGTGTAAAATATACATACACAAAGAATGTAGATTCTGTGTTGGCTCTCTTTCTCATTCCGCATCAGAAGATGAATACAACCCAACACAAAAATAACATACTTACTGTAATTTTGATAAATATGAATAATATTACAGTAATATTGTATGGTACGTTACTTTATTATATTTATTATAGATCAAAAAGGAACCTCTCAAACCATTAAGTCAGAGGTCAGACCCACCCGTCGTGTGCACGTGTGCATGTGTGAGGGCACGTACACAGATCCCAGAGCCTGATACAGCTCCTCCTGTTTGGAGAAGTGCCTCTGAAGCACTACCACAAGCAGGGCTGTTCCTCAGAGGATAACACGGTTACACAAGCCTCTGAGCTGTTTCACATAATCCAATGAAGAGGGAAAGATGAATGGCAGAGGACGATCACAGGCTCAGGGTTTCAAACTGTGTAGTCTGCGGTGCGCTCTGGTTAATTCAATCACATGAAAAAAAACAAAAAAAAATACATTACTATCTGCCACCGTGATGAAGGTGGCAGGGTGATGAGTAGTGGTGTGTTTTGGGAAGGTAGAAAATGGGTTTTTTTATGATTTTTGTGCTTTTATATTAAAGGTGTGTTGTGTAAAATGTCAACTATAGCTTGATTATAGCTGAACAGTCGAAAATGTTTTAAATATATGGAACTTCATGTACTTCTTTTATAGGAGCAATGCATCCTCATGCTTATTTTGTGTGTAATCTTTTTGTATATTAATCAATAGCATTTGGTTCTCTTTGGCAGAGCAATACTGACTGCCTTGACAAGTTTTTTCTAGGCCTCTTCCTCTCTGTCTATAGTTTGGATTCTAAAGGGTTTGCTTGGACTTTCTCAGGACCCTAAGATCTTGTCGTCATTTGAGGCCATTGGAAAGACAGAATCCGACCTGGAGGGCTGCATTATCTGCATCTGCAGCGGCACAGACCTGGTCAACCTTAACTTCATGTTCATGGTGGCCGAGAACCCCGACACTGCACGGGTAAACACACGCATACACACATTAGGCCTTGGCTCTGCTCTCAATGTCAGTGTCGATGAAGTCAGTCCTTGAGTCTAACTGCAAAAACACCATTATATTTTCAAGGGCACATCTACATTGTAGTGTTTTTTTTGCCAACTGTTACAGAACAATAGTTAAACAAAGCAGTGTAAACTCAGCTTAGTCCTGGGAATACACATTCTCTGTAATATTCCTACACCCAGACACAGCATTGTTTATCCAGTAAAAAGGTTCAGCCTTTCTGTATTACCTTAGCTACAGTATGTGTTCATACAGTGATTCTGCCTGATCTGTACAGCCTCTTCCTGATCTGTTCGAATAATTGCTGACCTCTGCTGGCAAACCTGCAGAAATAATAGACATCCTTTTAAATAAAGTCACACTGGATTTTGTAGGAGTACATTTTTATTACATAGACATGATATTGGTTGTGCTACAGAATATTGTGATCTTTTAGGGATATAAATATTAAAGATAACTGGCTTTTATAAACCTTTAGAGACAAGTAGGCCAGCTACAGTAATTCTGTTTTTCCCTTAAGGATTAAAAGTAATTGAAAGACACAGGCAGGAAGAGGCACTTGCTGCAAGTAAATGTAATTTCTTTTTTTAACAGGTTCTCTGTGATAGATAGCACATACAGTAAATAACAAAAGTCAAAGCAGAAATGTCAAGTACTAGCCTTATCTTTGTTTACTTTGTGTTCATGGCCTCACTGTGTGTTCTTGTGTGTGCTGCTTGGGAGTGAGAAATAAGATGGAATTAATTTGCTTGCACTTATTTCCCTGAAGACTTCTAAACACGCTGCTCGCTCCTGTCTGTGTGTGTGTGTGTGTGTGCACTGGTCACTGTGGATGTGTGTCCTGAATACTGAATAAACTGCTTGTTTGTTTCACAGAGGTGGATTGAGGGTTTGAGGTCGGTGATTCACAACTTTAAGGCCAACAATGTGTGTCCAATGACCTGCCTCAAGAAACAGTGAGTTCATTATACTCCCAGCAGGGATTTCCCCGGAAAATGAGTCAGTAAAGGTGGTAGTTGGTAGCTCAGATGAGGAAGTGTGGGGGCACACGGGGGCGGTAATGATGCATATTTTAAATGTAAACAACCATTACATTATCCCACATCTCCCAACACTACCTATACATGAATTATTCACTTTTTAGACAGAAAAATAGCATATTATCTATTACTGTTGTAAGATTGTGTGGCTATTTGTTACGTAAAGGATTAAAGGAGTGGCTCAAAAGTAGTTTTTTTGTTCTGTTGTTTTTTCAGCCTATAAACAGAAGTTGCTTTCAGATCATTGAACAGCAGTAAACTTTAAATGGCCAACTTCTTACTCCAGCCTAAATGAATACAGAGCCTCCCCTTTTTACTTAAAAACCATTGTTATCATTACTCGTTTTGTCAAGACGGCCATCTTGCCTGCAGGGAGGGGGGGGCACCCAGTATCTTTGACTTCAGTTTGGTTCCAGTTTAACTCCAGTTTCTCAGACTTGGCTAATTGTGGTGTCCATCTGCATTCCTTTATCTTGTCTACAGCTGGATGAGAATGTGCTTCCTGACCAATGTGAATGGAAAGATTCCTGTGAGAGGGTGAGAGACTATTCTAAATGATGTATTCAAAGCCTGTCATTCTCTGATATGACCTGGTCCATTTTATAATGCTTCATTCTCTCAGCACTGCACTCCCCTTGTCCTTAGGCTCACTCTCTTTCTTTTGTAGCATTACACGAACATTTGCATCAGGGAAGACTGAAAAAGGCATCTTTCAAGCTTTGAAGGATCTGGGCCTTCCAAGTGGAAAGGTCTGAAAGTGCTCGGCACATGGATCAGTCTGATATCTGCCCACTACATAACTGTCACTAAATGGTTTTCACTGTTTATCTTCCACAGAACGATGAGATAGAGCCTGCCGATTTTACCTTTGACATTTTCTACGCTCTAACCCAGAAGATTTGCCCACGCACAGACATAGAGGAACTTTTCAAGAAGATGTGAGTTTCCATTTTATTAGTCTGCTCTCCCCTTTAATGTCAAAAGTCTGTATTTTTTCCTCACATGATGGAACATAATAAAAAGTGTGTGGTACTGCATTGTTCTGAAAATAATCAGGACAAATGTTTCTGAGCCTGCTGCACTAACCACGTCTGGACAGCCTAACCTGCTTCTACTGTTCAGCATTAATTATATTCATTTAAGTGTTGATAATTAACATGTTATTACTAAAAGTATGACCCCTTTAAAGACTGCTGTTCTGCTGACTGTTTGAATGACTGCCAGGGTGTCTTTTTAAAGAAGCATAACTATTGTTTTTTTTTTCCTAATTAATTCCTTTGCAGCAATGGGAACAAAACTGATTATTTAACTGTAGACCAGTTAGTCAGCTTTCTGAATGAAGTAAGCTCTTTATCATTCATTAACTTCTCTGTGTACTTGCCTTGTTCCTCCCACTGTCTGCAGTCTCCCTCATCTTATCCCCATCTCATTTTGGTAGAAGTTGCCCTTTGTCCTGGAAAGGTCATCAGACTCACATTTGAGCTAAGACGATCCAAAACAAAGACAGTCCACCTGTAAGGGCAACTTCATCCAATCCCCATGTTCTGCATGCCCAGCCTCATCCCTGTGATTTCCCTACCGCAGCTTGCTACCCCATGTCTGATTGGTGTTGCCATGGCAGCGGGAAGGTAGAGGTCTCCATCCTGTTGCTTCCTGCTCAGATCATCTTGTTTCCTGCTGTCCATGCTCGTGCTCTGTGGTCGTGCTTGTGTATGGCTGAATACCTGCTTAGTTCTGCTTAGTTGCCACTTCCTGCTCAACCCTTGTGCATCACGCTTTTGGCACCAAAATGGAGCCCAAGTTTAGGTTCAGTTACTTCCCCCATGGCCGATTGCTCTTTACTGTGTTGAAACTCTTGTGATGTCAAAGCTTAAACCACTAAAACACAACCCTGCTTTGAACCAAACCAGTGAACCCATAGTGTGGCTTTTATTCACCCCTCCATAGTACAGCATATTGTATATATGTATATATTATATGGTTTATTTGAAGTATTCATTTTCAAATATTTTATTTACTTTACTTTATAATGCAAGCCATTCATTACAAACATGTTGCATTAATCTGGCCTCTCTGAGCTAAATCACCCATTCTAAGTGTTTTAGTTTCTCACCATCTTAGTAGAAAAGATTTGGATGACTGTGTGTGTTACTCTTCAGAACCAGCGGGATCCCAGACTAAATGAGATCCTGTTCCCTTTCTACGATCCTAAAAGAGCCATGCAGATCATTGAGAAATATGAGAGAGATGAAGATCTGAAAAAGAAAGGTAAGGGATACGAACCAGGTATGGCTTCTAATGTGAGGCTGTGCTGCCATCTGCCTGTGAAACGGTGACACTACAGAGTGTCGCACTAAAATATGTTTTTTCCCAGGCCTCATGTCCAGTGATGGCTTTTGTCGATACTTGATGTCAGATGAAAATGCTCCAGTGTTTTTGGACCGGCTGGAGTTGTACCAAGAAATGGATCAACCACTGGCCCACTATTTCATTAGTTCTTCACACAACACGTACCTGACAGGCCGACAGTTTGGGGGGAAATCCTCTGTGGAGATGTACCGCCAGGTTCTGCTGTCTGGATGCAGGTACTGAGTCAGTACCAAGATGCCAAATGTGCATCAGAATGCTGCTATACAAGGTTTTAGCAGGATTTAAGCAGCATTTTAGCAGTTATTTGTAGATGAGAACAGTTTATAAGTTGTCACGTATTTGCAGTTGATTATATTCCAGTAATATGTTTCTGGCTCTTGTCAGATGTGTGGAGCTGGACTGCTGGGATGGAAAAGGAGAAGACCAGGAGCCCATCATCACTCATGGCAAGGCCATGTGCACAGATATTCTGTTCAAGGTGAAAATACTCTGCAGTACAATTGTACTTTCATTTACAACATACTGCCACATAGTGGTGATGAGGTGATTTTGCCTCTGATATTGCAGTATTGTCTTTCTTGTCATTTCTACAGGATGTTATCCAAGCCATCAAGGAAACAGCATTTGTCACATCAGATTACCCTGTTATTTTGTCCTTCGAAAACCATTGCAGGTAGATTTATATATAGATATAGATAGATATCTAGATAGATACATAATTACATAATATGGTAAACTTAACTTTTAACTTGATGCTGTCTGAATTTCCAGTAAACCACAGCAGTACAAGATGGCCAAGTATTGTGAAGAGATCTTTGGTGACTTACTCCTCAAGCAGCCTTTGGAGAACTACCCAGTAAAAAACACCTTTAATACTCAAGCATCTTATCAAGCAGCTCTTATTGTCTCCTACAGGACACGTAAGATCATTCATGTTTTTAATGTGGTTCCTTTTCTGCTTCCTTCACAGATTGAACCAGCACGGCCTCTACCTTCTCCAAATGACCTTAAACGTAAAATCCTCATCAAAAACAAACGCTTAAAACCAGAAGTAGAACAGAGTATGTTCACAGCTCAAAATATGTTATTGGCGGTATTGTTTTAGTGCTGCTCTTGATGTCAACAAGTCTTTTTATGCCACTACAGAGCAGCTAGAGGCCTTTAAGAAACACATGGAAGCAGGGGAGACCAATACCCCTGCCATTATTATGGGAGAAGAGAATGAAGATGAGGCAGAGAATGGTGGGTTACTAAGTCTGTGTCTGTCATGTACACCATTAAAACCTCAGATTGTTCAGTAAAGACATTCAATCACTATACTAGAAAAATGTTATGTTATGTTATATGAATGAAATTAACAGCGGTTGTATGTTGCAGGAGAGAAAGATGCTGAGGATAAAGATTTGAATTCAGAGGCTCCCAGCAGTCTGTCTGATGGAGCCAGTGAGAAAGACACCAACAGTGTTTCTCAGACTAACGCTGTCAGCTCAAGGAAAGAAGAAGAGCAGAACAACAGTTTCAAAAAGGTCAACTTCTAAAGGACTGTATATACTTCATTTGGACACTTGATATGTTTAGAAAAAGAATCAGAAATGAAATAGTCTTGTATTGAAGTGTCAGATGTTTAAAATGACACTTGATGATGTTCTTGTTGTTTGCAGGTGACTGAAGATGACATAACAGAGATCTCTGAAGTGACAGAGGCAACAGATGCCACAGATATTTCTGAAGCGTCTGACCAAGACAACAATAAAAAGGTAACCACTGGTTTTCCATATGTTGGTCTTGGATGTTTCTGAAGCATATAACTAAGTGCATACCTGTCCTGTACAGAGTGGGGAGGTGGCAGAGGACATAGAGGAGGCTCTGATTGCTCAGTACACTTACGTAGGAGCCACCACTAACATCCATCCCTATCTCTCAGCTATGGTTAATTATGCACAACCTGTCAAGTTCCAGAGTTTTGATGTTGCAGAAGGTACTATACCTAATTATTTACAACTATTCATTTAGCCATAGGTTTTTGACTGCTTAGACATATAATTTCTGTCTTTCAGAAAGAAATATTCATCACAACATGTCATCGTTCAACGAGTCTGTTGGTTTGGGCTACTTAAAAACAAATGCCTTAGAGTTTGTCAAGTATCCTTTGAACTATTTTCAAATGAATGGAATTTATCAGTCGCAAACAGCTGCTTTTGTTTGTTATTTCAGTCACTTGTACTGCATGTTTTAAACTATTTGATTGAATTCATTTAGACTGAAAGTTGAGGTTGGCTTAAACTCTGTTGTTTGGACGGCCTGATCTTTGGAGTTCATTCTATAAAAAGCTGTGGTCCTCTAGGGGCCTCTATGGTCCTCTAGGGGCCAGTGTACCATCAAATGTGTGACTTGGCTTGACCCACACATACACTGTGGAAACTCTCTAATGGGACTATTTGACCCAAGCTGTTCTCACTGAAAATAGAACTGCAGTCTGCTTGATTGTCAAATGCACTGGCTGGACTTTTTTTCTTGAATTTTCCTGAGCGTCATTGCAGCTACAACAAGCGTCAGATGAGCCGTATCTACCCCAAAGGGGGCCGAGTGGACTCCAGTAATTACATGCCTCAGATCTTCTGGAATGCAGGCTGCCAGATGGTCTCGCTCAACTTTCAAACCCCAGGTACCACAGCACGCAACATGTGACCTCTGACCTTACATGTACTCATAACAAGTCCTCCACATGCACTGCAACAATATACATCAACACACCTGCAGACTGTTAAACTGAGAGTATGGACCCCAGCTATGGTTAGACTGTGAGCCCCCCCAAAGTCTCTTGTTGGAGAATGTGGCTCTTTTTAAGCCTTCTTCTCATTGAACATGCATTTGAAATAGATTTCACCTGTGGAGAAAGTGACCAGTTTGAGCATGCCTATGTGAAAATACTTAAACCTCAAGTCTGTCTGATACACCCTCTCAAACACACACTGACTTATGGAGTGAGTGAAGCCTGTTGGAAACAGCTGCTGCCCCATAGCCAGAAGCAGTAGGGTCAAGCCATATGGCCTGCTTAGAGCAGGGCATCTGCAAAGGTAGGGGGCATCACAAGAGGGAGGAGAGATACTACAGTGAAAGGGAAGAAACATGTCAGGACCAATATCTCTGAGGCTCACAAATCACACAGAGTAATAACTTCATTTGTTTGTTGAAATGTGTGTTTATAAAGAATCTGACTTTCTCTCTCTCAGATCTGGCCATGCAGTTGAACCAGGGAAAATTTGAGTACAATGGATCGTGCGGGTGAGAATAACTCTGTACTGTCTTTAACTTGAACACATCCTTTGCACTGCTCTCTTTCTGTTCTCGATTAAGCTCATCAAATAAAGCTTGTCACATCTCATTAATGACTGCTAGCAGCGACCTAAACTCCTGAGTGCCCTGAGAGCCTTCCTTCCTCTCTGTCAGGACTCCCTGCAGTCTGTAGCTGGGCTTCTCTTACCATCTCTGCTCTAATACTCCCCTGTGGGCACATATCGTTGTGTTAATGCTGAGAATCTAATATGTAGGAAGATCAGGCCATTTAGACACCCATCATTATGTTCATTACTAATAGTGTCTTGATGGTTTGTAGTTAAAAGTCCCAGATGTCTTGGGACTGTAAAGTTGAAGCTTTTGTGTTCTGCAGTTTGCTCAGTCCATATAATGTGTGTATCTGTGTGTCAGGTATTTGTTGAAGCCAGATTTCATGCGGCGGTCAGACAGGACGTTTGACCCTTTTTCAGAGACGCCAGTGGATGGCGTTATTGCTGCAACCTGCAGTGTGCAGGTAAAAGCCTTTGCTTCTGCTCCCTACAGTATATTTGGAGCTACAGTTATATTTTATCTCAGAGTAACATGAAGCATCACTAACAGCATTCCCAGTTATGATTAAAGTGACACCCTCAGAGGTATTTAGTCTTGTTTTTCTTTTCAGGTGTTCTCTGGACAGTTTCTGTCAGACAAGAAAATTGGCACATATGTGGAGGTGGACATGTACGGGCTCCCAACAGATACCATTCGAAAGGAGTTTCGCACTCGTATGGTAATGAACAATGGACTCAACCCCGCCTACAACGAGGAGCCCTTCGTCTTCAGAAAGGTAGCACCGTGCAAGGGACTGGGGAGGACATAAAAATACACAACATCCAAGAACTGACACTGTAAAAAAGAAGAATACCATGATTTATGATTTATATTAAAAGATTGGCTTATGAATCTTTCATAGTTCATTCTAAGAGAGGAAAAGGGACAGGACTGACTGCAGGGGGAGGCACAATACAGTGTAATTATTGGTGGACATAATTGAAATAAAGATGAATTAAACTATTTAAAGAATGAGAGCTTAAGAGTGTAATAGTCCTGCTCTCAGCAGAATGAGGAGTCTCTGAGCCATGACTGTGACTCTGGTTCTCGAACACACACCATCAATCACAGCCTGCCGCAGTGCTGCTGCACACACACTTACAGAGCACTATCATACAGGGCCATCAAGGGCAAGGCTGCTGCCAAGTGTTGGCCCTAGTCATACATCCACAGCTGCAGCTCCTTTTCCTCTAGGATCATACAGCACTGTCAGGCCTCATGACATTAGCATTAGCATCCACACGAGCAGGCTTCCCGCCATTCATCTCTACTGAGAATCCTAATCTCTTACTTTCTCTTCCTCTAAGTATCATACTTGTCTGTCGTTCACTTATCTACACACTCATGCACGCACACACACACACACACACACACACACACAAAGCCATACTTTTTTCTCCCAAAGGGTGTGCACATGCAGCCTGAGGGCACAGGTTCTTTGTACACACAGTAGATATGGAGTAGTCCCTGGGTGTGAAGCTGTGGGGCTGCCCTTGACGGGAATCACAAATGCTATGAGTTGTTCCAGTATCACGCGGTGACCATCCCCAGATATTGTCCTGCAGGTGAAGACGTGACCTTCCTGCTAAATCACTCTGTGTTTTCCACAGTTCAACACTGACTGCAGATGTGCTTGAGTCCTTCCACTCCTCCTTAATGTATTTTCTAAAGTTCCAACTCCCTCACTCAGGTGATCTTACCGGACCTGGCTGTACTGCGCATTGCTGTCTATGACGACAACAACAAGCTGATTGGCCAGAGGATCCTGCCCCTGGATGGCCTGCAGGCCGGCTACCGTCACATCTCTCTGAGAAACGAGGGCAACAAACCCCTGTCACTGCCCACTATTTTTTGCCAAATCATTCTCAAAACCTATGTGCCCGACGGCTTTGGAGGTAAGTGAATTGAGTACATATGAGTCATTATACATATAATGAAAACTTGCAGTTTAAGTTTAGTGTTGCTGAACTTTTCATACAGTAGATGGGTATAAAGCTATAACCTCTGTGGCCTTTAGAGGAAACTATGGTTCTTTGAATAAAGTAATGGCGAAGTAAGTCAGTAGTAAGTTTGTGAGTGCAGTCTGACTGCAGTAGACAGGGGCATACAAATGAGCAGGACAAATGGTTTTGTTCATTAAATAAAGCTGCGGGGCTTGCACTAGAGAAATGTTACTGCAACCATTAGTGGCATTATGACATCTCAGATTAGAACAGATCCTTGGGTTTTACATCACAGATTTTTTATGCACTTAAAGAATAAACAACTACTCTGTAAATTCTAAAAATATCAATATCGTATTTTTTACAGCAATTGTGGATGCTCTATCAGACCCAAAGAAGTTTTTGACCATAGCAGAGAAGAGGGCTGACCAGATGAAGGCGCTGGGGATTGATACGGTGATACACCTGACTGACTGACACAACACCATTTTACATATACTACATTAAATGTTCTTAAATAATAAAAGTCAAGGACATTTCACTTGTGCAACTAGTTCACAGACCAAAAAACATGAACGGCTCATTCTTTTTGTAGAACGATATCGCAGATGTCCCCAGTGGAAGCTCAAAGAATGACAAGAAGGGAAAAGGGAAAGGAGACACTGTAAAGGCCAATGTGACTCCACAAGCCAGCTCAGACATGGCCCAGACATCCAACTCTGCCCAAAATAACACAGCAGAAACCAAGAAAGGTGTGTGTTCACTACAAAGCATCACACACACGTTTCGTTTAACTGTAGACAGACTTACACTAATGTCTTGAATATTACAGATACTGGTCTTGTGCCTAATGTCAGCATTGACGACTTAAAACAGATGAAGGTCAGTGGGCTATAACTGTAATATTTTATTTTTACTCTTCTGTATTCATTGATTATATTTCTGTATAAATGTTTGAAAAGTCTTTACTTTGTCTAATTAATATGCCCCTCTCCTTCTGCAGTCATACCTTAAGTTAATAAAAAAGCAACAAAAGGAACTCAACACTTTAAAGAAGAAGCATTTAAAGGTGGGTGACTAGTGCTGACCCATTAGTCTTAGATAGTGTTCATAAAGATAATCACTGATTGTTTTATCTGCTTCTGAAAGTAAAATGTTGGCCTTGTTTTCTTCTTTTCTTCTGCCAGGATCAAAACATAATGCAAAAGGCTCACTGCACCCAGGCCGACAAGATGGTGTCCCTTCATGACAAGGAGAAGACCACCCTGGAGAAGCTGCTGGAGAAAGCAATCAAGAAGCGAGGGTAACAGTGCAGTAACATCTGTAGCATGCACCCAATCAGAGTTGTTTGTCTATACTACTGCGTGTAATATAGTGCCAAGTGAAATTCAATTCAAAGCATTGATAAGAAAAGGTCAATTCACACACGTGGCACTAACAGATAGACAAAGTTGTTTATCTTAGTGGCTTTAACACAGCATCCACTTTGTTGTGATTTGGTGCTGTGTAAATAAATTTAATTTAACTTTTTTTTTTTTGTTCAATATTATATAAAGAAGAATTGGTCATATGCCATGTTGAGGCATGTTTTATTTTACATATCAAGGTGGAAACTGAGATCTTTAGCAGAAGAGGCATGTTACCAGTTGAGAAAAAGCTAGTCTTGGCTATTTGTGAGTCACAATAAAAAACAGCAAAGAAATGTGTATGACTTGCAGAGAAAATAACTGCCAAGAGCTGAAGAAGGAGACGGAGGATAAGATCCAAACACTAGTTTCCGAACACAAAGCCAAGGTAAAGCTACTTTCTCCACTTCCAACTTTCTATTCAAGTGTCCTTTCTCTGCCGGTTTTCTTCTGAATAAAGAATCACTCTGATCGAATGTGATGTGTGTGAGCAGGTAAAGGACATCACAGCACAACACACTAAAGAGTGGTCAGAGCTTATCAGCAGTCACAGCAGCGAGGAGCAGGAGCTGAAGGACAGCCACGTCACGCAGCAGTGTGAGCACCTCAAGAAACTACTGACCACGGTCCAGGAGCAGCAGACCGTGCAGCTCAAACTCATCCATGAACGGTACTGCCTTATGTAAAAACACACTCAAAGCTAGATGGGTTTGTTCCCAGTAGTTTGCTAAACAAGCTTTTTTCACATTTTTAGACAGAGCAAAGAGATGCGTGCGAACCAAGCGAAAATGTCCATGGAAAACAGTAAAGCCATCAGTCAGGACAAGACCATCAAAAACAAAGCAGAGAGAGAGAGGTAGGCAATGGTTGTATTACATGTACAAAGAAACAGTTGGATTGGACAGAGAAAAAGCTTCTGTGTGATTGTCATTTAGGAGAGTGCGAGAGTTGAACAGCAGTAACACCAAGAAGTTCCTGGATGAAAGAAAGAGGGTATGTCATGACTAAAGTTGAAGTGATTGGTGCGGTTGACTGTTGAGCTTGTTACTCAGTACTGTTCTCTTCTGTTCAGCTGGCAATGAAGCACCAGAAGGAGATGGAACAACTGGAGAAAAACCAGAGAGAACAGTTGGAGAAACTGGAGAAATTTAATGAGCAGGTACAAGTCTGTTGATTGTGTCTGTTACTCAGCAAAGCATTCCTCCACTGGGTTAAAGTAGTCTCATAGTTAATAACAGTCTGATAGCAAAATGTGCATCCAACAGAGACATTTATAATTCCTAAATAAATACAGAAATCCCTCATATCACTAGACCATGCAAGTGACATGATATTTTGGCTCATCACAACTGTCAATGAGCAGGAGGCATAAGACCCTCTCTACTTTATGACTTTACACATGCATTTATGGCACCATTTTAGATCATGTTTGTTAATGGCACATTGTCACTCCTTGAAATAGTGTGAACTGAATTCAGTTCTGTTGTTTTTATCAAAGTCTGGTGTCTTCATCCTGCCTTTTGATTTTTCCATCTGTCACATTTGTTAATGTTTGTTCATAATTTGTTTAATTAAATATGATTTGCTTTTTCCGAAACAGCTTTTGAAATCACACCATGCAAACAAACAGGTTCAAGGTAGGCATCTCCATCTCACTCATATCCATTCTTTGTCTTTTGTCCCATTGATGTGATGTGTCGGCTCTTTGACAGCACCATCAGATCGCCCTTCACTTCTTTCAGTTTTCCTCTCTTTTATATGAGCTGTAAACATTCACTTTTTCATGCCATTTGAATGACAGTAATACAAGTTAAGGATGCAATAATTCTAATTTAGTATTGAATCGCTTGGTACGGCCTTCATGGTTCAATATGTGTGAGTCACTTTTTTCAGTTCAGTTCAGTACAAAAAAACACTAGAAAAAATGAGCCAAACGAAAAACCTTAAACATAAAAAGGGCGAAAAATATGGTGTATTTTTGCACTATTACCACTCCTGAGCAGGAATATTCCACAGCAGGCCTGTCAGATTGTGAAAAGTGACTCATTTCTCTTTGCTTTGTAAAATCCCTTTCTCATGTTTTCCTGGTGAGCTCTTAGGGTGCCACCACTGACAGCCAACAGCTTGACTCATTTATCACAGTGACTCATAGTCATTACGACGCAAAAAGCAGCCATCTTCCACCTCACTGCAACTGATGTGTCCCACTGCAGGATATTACTTCTTATATTTTGGATTATGAATATTTGTTACAAAGAACACACATTATCATTTTTATCATCAGATAAATGTAGCTGAGGACCAACTACTTACTACTTATGTGTATCAATTGGAAAAATAGGTGACACAGTATTACATTTCAGAGCCAGGTCTAAGCTATGTGTGACATGTAACTATAGAGCTAGAGAGGTTTCTATAAACATATATTCTGCCATTGCACACATTATTATTATAAGTGTGAGGAGTTGTTTTGTGATTGGAAAACTGCCTTGTGGTTTGTGTCAGGCCAAGGACATGCAGCAGATGGTGAAGCTGGAGGAGGAGATGGACCGCAGACCTGCAACAGTGGTGTGAGCAACTGAGACAAGACGTGCACAAAAAGACACATACGCAACACATGCAGGTGCAGAAATACTCCGCCCTGGACGGCCCACCACAACTACAAGATGTAAACCCTGCCCAGGTCACATGTGGCCCACGTTCACACAAACATTTTGTGTTCATTCACCTGTGCTTCCTGCCTCTGCAGCCTCTCACTACCTTTATACCACTGAGCCACTGCTGTGTATCACTGCTGACAGGGGTTTGACCACTCATTAAAGGAGCAAAGGTTACCAGGGACACAACTTGTGTCGATCAAACTTCACAGCACAAGCTGTAGCTTCTGGCAAACACAAATATGTTCTATAGAAAAGACACCGAGACCCCAATAAACATGAGTCACCATGTGGAGAAGGGGATGCTATTTAAGCATAAAGGTATAGTTAAATAGACTGTATGCTATACACCAGTCCTGTCCTGAGCACTTTGTTTGTCATAGGCCATCAGAACTGTGGAAACTGTAGCAGTGCACTACTGTAGGTTTTATTGTTTCAGTAAGAATGTATACCCCAGAAAATTAGACACCACTGTAATAAAGTAGCAACCCAATGTGTCATTTACATCCACACAGTTTGTTGCTGTTTAAAGCCACAGCCTTCGTCAGAGGCCTGTTATCCATAGACACTATAAAGGGATTAAAGGGAGGTTCACCTTGAGTATTATGGCTAATTTATGTTCAATCCAGGTCGAGGGGTTGTCCAGCTCCAAACTTTTTCAACTTTACAACAGTTTGTAAGGGTTTGTTATCAAACCCACTCCCCATCCCCACAGCCCAAGTCATACTATGCAACAACATATACACAAAGAATACAGTAGAGTACAACCAGTTTAGGAATATGTTACAAGGTCAAATGTCATTCTGGAGCTGTCCACTGTTGTTAAACTTCTGAACTCAACAGTTTTGTGTAATAAAAACCCTCACTATGAACTCAATGTCCCCCTTTAATAGCTCCTCCGTGGCAACATGGTCCGTCTGTGTTCCCAGCTCAGCTTTGGTCAGAGGAGATCCCATACACAGTTTAGTAATGCTGCATTACTTCCTCTGTTTTATTTAACTCCATAGACCTGCTGAATCTAAAACAATGCAAGAGATGACAGCCATGTGAAAGTATTATTCTCAAGTAACCCTGCCAGTACTGTATTGCATATGCACATATGATCGACCAAACAAACAAACTGACAGAACTCATGATGGTATCATTTACTTTGTGGGAATAAAAGCACCTCCAGGTCACTCTTTAGGCCTTTTTAACGTTCTACTTTTGTGTAAATACTGGAATGGGCGTTGTTTACTTAGGGTACACTATATGGACTATCTAGACTGCCTCTGTTGGATTGTGGGGAAAGACATTTGACCTTTTATCTGCCACCGGGTTTTCCTGGTTGGACCTTTTTTATTCCAGTCGTCCCTTACTGCACCACACACAGTCTCTAGCTCTCACCACATATCCAGTGCAGAGGTCATGAGTCAAAGTGCTTTTAAATCTTATTCCATCGCTTTCAAATGTGCCACTCTGTGTCTGTTAGGACGTTTAAATTATTTTATGAATGATAAATGCCAAATTAAGGGGTTATTTATATGAAGATATATAAATATATATATTCTATATATTAGATATAATGTGTAGTTAAAGATTATTCGGTTTGCTAGAGGCTTTTTGCACTAGTCAAATGTTTTTGTTGTGTGACTATGTAACCTTAAGCTCTAGTTTGTCAAAAAGCAGATTATTTTTGCAGAGCAATGTCACTGATTTTATTTCCTGTTTCTACTGTATCTCCTTTGTTTTCTATTTTAATTGTAGCTTGTCAAACGGAACATCCTGTGTGTGTTTTTGTATTTATATTGTATTGTTCAACTTATAGCAATGAAAATACTGTTGTTATTTGGCTCCTTTAATACTGTTTTATAGTATGTGTACCAATAAATCCAAGTGGAATATGGGACAAAACAATATGTTGTTTTTTATTAAGAAGTTGGATTACTCTGTCCTTTGTTTATAACATTAGTAAACATGAGAATAATGACTTGGCAAATGAAAACTGTCCTGCAACACAACAACCCACCGACACTGCTCCTCAGAGTGAAATGTGATGGAAGAGCTCCTTAAACACAGAGAGAAATGGTAGAGGCTCCTTGTTTTCATAAGAACTCAGTCAATTTCTTATAATATATATTTCTTATATATAAGATGGAGAAAAGTCAGCGTAAGTGTGCAGTTAATAGTTTCAGGAACGGTCAAGGGTCCGAGAGAGGCATGTCCCAAGACAAAGTAGGTACTCCCGGCTAAATTGTCTTTACGCCACGGATAGGGCAAGGGTTAAGTCGAAAACAGAGCGCGAACACCTCCATCTCAGACACACTGTAAGTTCCCGGGGCTTTTGCTGCAGCGAGGGGCTAATGTTAGTCAGGACGGCTCCTTGAGGAAAACTTGGATGCAGTGAAGATGCTCCTGTAGCAGCGTAGGCGCCACTTCAAGTTCCACAGGAAAGTGGGACGCCAAGTCAACAAACTTAACCTCATTCAGGCGTATCTCCACGGCCAGGGCTACTGGACGGTCACTGAAGTGTCACTGAAGTTCATCAAAACTGAGCCGAGAGTGTTCGGAAGTCCTCCTCCAGCAGAACCAGCAACGCGAGGGGCAAACAGTCCCGTTTAAATCCACAGCAGTGCGCGACTTCTTCAAAGAGCTTTTCCCAGAGAAACCCTCCTGCCAAATCCACCCCACCTGCCGCTCTGTGACTGTCCTCACTGAGCAGTACACTCCTGAGTCAGTTGACGCCCCCTGAGACCAGAGGAGAGCTCAGTGCACTGCAGGCATTGTTCCTGTCTATGCGCCTCGTGCACCCGCAGGTAGACAGCAAGGCCAGCGTCAGCAGCATGAGCGGTAATGGCCAGACCTAAATCCAGTTTATCAGCACTTCCAGAAGCCTGCAATCACACAAAGTTTCACAAACGCACCAGGCGACATTCATAAAAACTTTGTAGCTGAGCACTTCCGCAGTCTTTCACTCAGAGTGAACATGACATTAATCTCACAGATGTTGGTTTGTCCCCTGAGCTCATTTAAACTATGACGGCGTTATTCTAAACAAATCATCAATTTGGCTACGTTTGTCTGGTTTCATAATGAACCCAACCAGACCAAGAAGTGACAAATCTAGTGCAGTGGAATGAGAAGTTTGAACGGTGCTTATTGTGGTGCATCTCGCAGGAGTGGGGTGCCACAGAGAGGGGTGGGGAGGCGGGTGTTCAGCGCGCTGCTCTTCACAGAACATCATTTGATGCAGCGGCTCCAGCGGAGGACAGCTCTGCGGACCAGCGTCAGGACTGTCTCCAAACAGAGCACGTCCCGGATGTAGCTCAGTTTGGGAGTTAGTCGTACTCTTGTGAGCCGGACCGCGGGTCCAGCCCGGACCTGGTTTTGGTGCAGTCCGGATGGTGTGCGCGTGCCTCCTGAGGCTGAGTGGAGCTGCGTGGAGCCTCCCCCTCACTCCTCCCCCTCTGTGTGTGCTGGCGGCGTGAGCGCAGCGCCTGTCACTGTACGCCCCTGTTTCAGCCCGGGAACACACAGAGATGGGACCACCGGGGTTCAGCACCACGGAGAGCGCCCGGATCCTGCTGCTCGCGGTCTTTGGTAAGAGCGCGTGAGCTGAGCGCGAGCTGTCGTGACTCCGGTCCGCAGTGCAGTGTGTGTTTGATGCGTACTTTAACAGTTGGACTGTGTGAGAGCGGAGTGAGTCCTGACACTGCACATTCAGCAGTGTTTTAAACCGCACTGGACACGACCCTGAACGCATCTCAGGTGAAGCGTTAGTGACGTGAAGGTGTCTCTGAGCTTCTGACAAATCTGCCTTTTACTCTTTCATTTGTGCCAGCTGTGCACTTTTCAGGTGTGTGCCTTTAACCCTTTAACAGTGTTGTATGTGCGCGTGCGTGTGCAGGTGCGCTGTCGCTGTCCGTGGTGCTGTCGGAGAATGAAGGGGAGAACCTGTCCGGTCTGTCCAATAACCCGGACAAAGCCATCTTCGCGGTTCGGGAGAACGGCTCCACGTGCCTCATGGTGGAGTTCGCCGTGAAATTCCTCGTGCCATATGATGTGCTCGCGCTCAACGGAATCGACGTAAGGAGCTTCTGAAAATACTTTAATATGCATCCCACATAGGAACACCAAGGTGTTAGAAACGCTAATGCGTAAACTGCACCAACACAGTTTTTATTCAACTTTTTTCCAGTACTAAGTGTTATCGCAAGACTACATCGTAAAGTAGTGCCATGAATAGGTCTACGGCTGAAACAATGGTGTTTTAAACTGTTGCAGTTAATCACAGAGCAGGCGTCCTTCACTTTGCCTCGGAGCGCAGAAATCGAGGGGAAATGCGGCAGCACTGACTCTGAGATCCACATCACGTGGAAGAACAAGGCATACACGCTCCGCATCTACTTCAGTAAGGTGGGCCTGTGTGTGAAGAAACACCCTGTCATTGTCAGAATGGATGTGGATTTTGCAAAAGTAAACTCAGTCTTTTGTGTGACTGTGTTGCAGGAGTTCCGTGACAAGGGCATCGAGGTGTGGAAGATTAGTAAGGTGCAGTTCGTCTATGACACGTCGGAAACATCGCATTTCATCAGCGCGTACAACCGTGAGTGTCCCGCTGTGTCCTGCTGGAAAGTCAGCACATTTGCTGTCAGTCCCCTCTCAGTCACGTCCCATACACTTTAGACAGATAATCACTGGAAGAGTGGCACTAAGTTTTATAAACGAATAAATGAATGATGTGAGATGTGAATGTGGATCCACATATAACAGACCTGTGCTGTTTGTGCAGCGGGGAAGCACACAGCCAGCACCCACCGCCTGTCAGCCCTGGTGACCCCTGCAGGCCGCTCCTATGTGTGCACAGCACAGCAGACCCTCACCCTCATCTCCAGTGACCACCAGAAGGGCGTCACTGTGTCTATCTATGACGTCCAGATCCAGCCGTTTGACATCTCCTCGGACTTCATCTTCAGCGAGCGTAAGAACACACACACCTGTCTTTACACTGCTCACTCCGAGAGGGTCAGAGACACCATAGAATTACATGAAGAAGAAATAAAAATAAGAATGATGATAGAGCCTCACACAGACACACACAGGCCTCACTGGGGGGGGGTTACTGCTGCAGAAGGAGGAGGTCATCAGGACTTTATGAGTGCAGACAGATCCTTGCCCTTGATGCAGTTTTTAAAGACATTCACAGTGTCCTCTGAAGCTCATTGTGGAACAATCATTGGCTCTGAGCTGCAGTAAAATAGACTGCACTGTGCCTTTCTACATTCCTCCTGCTGTCCAACAGTGCAGTCCACAGGGACAAACAACTCCAAACACACTCTTCACTTTCAAACACAGCTGCAATAAAAACACACACATCAACCAGAGTATGATCAGGCTCTGAGCAGCTTCACTCTGATAAAACGATCATGTCAGTGTGTCCTCATGTAAAAACACAGCTAATACTGAGCCAAACTGAACACCACTGACAATACTTAAGGAGAACAAGTGTTGACCCTACAGGAGGAAGACAGACACTGACTGTCCTTGTCCCATGCAGCGTACAAGTGCATCACAGACCAGCGGGAGCGGCTGGAGGAGACCCTCCCCCTGGTGCTGGGCCTCATCCTGGGCCTCATCATCGTCATCACGGTCACCATTTACCACTTCCACCTGAAGCTGACTGCGACGCAGCCTCAGCTCCCGAGGGACCGCTCCATGTACAAGAACATGTAACGCCTGCAGCTGGGGCCCCTGCTCTCCCTGACGCTCCTCCGCGACCCCTCAGAGACTCAGCGCCTCCTGCGTTAGGCCCCGCCGAGCACCGAACAGCCACAACTGAGAGAAGAGGAAAGCATTAAGAGGGCCTAACGTAGATGGGACAGTGGGGGAACCTACCAAAACCTACTTTATCCTGATGAATATAAAGGCCATAAATCCATTCTCAGCTTTACTATGACATTATTTTTTCTAAACTGATAGATGTTTAAAATAATCAGACATTTAAGCCTGTAATTTCACTTCCCCAGTGACAGAGCTGGGTCTAACTTCTCTTTGATAGAAGTGTACTGTACGTCTCACCCAAGCTTCTGCCGTCTTTTCCTGTTCGTTGTCTTTTCTCTGTCTCTTTCTGCTCCTCCTTGTTGTTGGTTTTAATGTCATCTTTGAATGCAGCCATCGTGTTGACGTGGACAGTCTTGTGTAGTGCAGTGGCATTCAAAACCATTACCAGTCGCAATGTCGCCATTTTTGCTTTGTCTCCTCGGGTTTATGAGTCATATCAGTGAGTAACAAAAGAGACAAACACTGGCAGTTTCTGTACTGAATGTCATACGATTAAAGTGTCAAGAGGTTTTTACATTTAAATAAAAAAAAGTGTAGAATATTTTCCAAAACAAAGTCTATGCATAAACCTCTGCTGATGCAATCCTGTGCAGTATTTGATTCACAGAAATAAACAGCTGAATCCTCAAAGTGTTTCGTTTCTATCCAATTATTCTGCTATTATTTACAAAGATGCTTTACATTTAGAAGTGAAAAGTGACAGATACACCCGTCAGACCAGGGATGAACTATTGATTTTATGTCTCCGTCTTCAAAGGGAGACAAAATATGTTCAAGTCAAATTGAAAATAAATGGAACATTTGTGTCAGCTGCAGCTGTTCTTCATACATCACAGTCAGACAAGGCACAACCAAGTCAAAGCCTACACTGCACCACATCCACTGTCAGTCCTAGATCCACAGGGGTTTCACTAAAGATACTTTAATTAGGGAATTAGTATATTAGGCATATAAACAATAGATTAATGCAATATATGAGATTTTTTAAATTTAATCTTGTTCGTGGTACTAGTGTATCATTAGTAGCCTTTAGTAGATCGCCTTTTGGAAAAGCTGCAGTCTTTAATTTTAGGGAAAAGGCAAATGTGAAACAAAACACAAAGCCTTTCCTAAACAAATGTATATTCATATATAAGTTCAGTACAAAAAGCTTTGATTATTTTTCTGACAGGTGTTTTAGTGACCATGGCTGGTGTTGCTGCACTTCAGAACCAAAACCTAAACGAATATTCATTTTGTTCATATAAAGCTGCACCCTGCTTCTCTGAATCTGATCGAGTCAACACAGACACTAATCTCTTACAATTACACTATATAGGATATGGCCAACTTAAAATATAATAGTTCAAATTAAATCAATCAATGTCCAAAAATGCGCACTATTTTTCAGCCTTACCATCTTGACAACAGCTGTCAGGAGATGGTAGCTAGTTGTGAAAGCAGGAAAAACGGTAAATGACTCAAAAATAGGCTAACAACTGGGTTACATATGATAACACTCTGCAGAGCCAAACTGCTGTAAAAAAACCATAAATTGCAGCCTACAAATTATACTGAAAGACACACACTCACGTCAAAATGTAGTAATGAAAATACGCTCACCTAGCTACAGCTGAGCTTGAAGACATCCGAAGTAAAACAAAAAACAAAAAAACAATGACATTCCACGAATAAAATATTGAATAACGTTTCCAGTTTTGACCCAAGCCTATTTTTTAAAACAAATTTTACTTTAAAATGATATATTAAAACCGATAAAATGTTTACGCTATTTTCCAGGAAACGCACAGGTGTAAACAATTGTCGCTAATTAGCTAGCCCGGCTGAATCCGCTCAAACACTACATATCCCATGATGCAACGCGATGTGATATTTTCTGAAAGCCTTGCAAAATTAAATATTGACTTTATACAATCATTCATCATGGAGGTCAATTCAGTGGGGTATTATTAAAGGGAAAAGTGGTCCAAACACAGCTATTACTTATACAAATTACTAATGCTACTTTTTTTCTCTGCCAGGTCCAGTTGCAAAGGTGCAGACAGCCAGACTTTTGTCATGTCTTTTAAAATAAAGCCCTTCTAAGTGATTCAGCTTCTTCTCTAGGTGGATCCTTAGTGAAGCCCTGTAGTCCCAGTGGCCCCACTACTTGTGCTTGTTGCTTCCATTTTATTTACTGTGAGTGTCTTTCTGAAAAAGAAGCTCCATTCTCTGTCGGAGCTAAATCAATATCCCATTATAGTGTTTCAGGAGGAAATGGCTTGAAGGAAAGAAAGAGAAATAACCTAATATATTATGGCAACCCCCGATCCATGGGTGTGTGTTTCTGTTCAAATGCGAAATATTTGGAGATGTTAAAAAAATATGGAAGACCTAAACAACAAAGACAAAATAAAACCTTTGAATACTCTGACGGTGTGCAGTTTAAAACAACGTCTGCTTGATATGGGACACAGAAGGCTAAAGAGTGATGAAGGAAAAATTCATGCAACACATCTCAATGTTTTTATGGGCGTTTTTTTTTTTTTTTAATTGAAACCAGCTTCACTGTTACAAACATGCAATATCACTGTACAAGCCAACGCCACAGATAAGTGTTACTCATTCAAGTCTTGACACATTGTCAAGGATTAGCCAGCGGCACACACACTCACACACACACAAACACAGACACACAGGCTTTCAGATGTTGTACAGAGATAAACGCACTCTACCTCTTTGACGTACACTGACAGACACTCTCGCACACAAACGCACCGTCATATTTACACATCACAGTGAATGATGCGGGGAGAAGGACTACACTGTTTTCCGGGTCAGACCAGAGATGAGAATGGCAGCCACAGTTCCGGCGATAGCGAGTGTCTGACTGCGGTGGGATAAGGAGTGAGATGATGACAGTGAGGGTGTGAGTAGAAAACAGGACCTTTTCATCAGCATCCTAATGTCTGTGCGGTAGGCGGGAGCCTTGGATGAGCGCCTCTTAGCATTTAGAGAAACAGGATGAGGCTCTTAATATAAAAAAACAGGTCGGCATAGAATAAATAGTGAATCTTCTTTTTCCTGTCAAATCCACTACAGTCTGTGCTACATTAAAATGCAGGGTGTAATTACAGTATCATAAACACAGGGATTTGTGTTTTCATGGGATATTGCTTGAATGAACAACTGATATCACTCGATGCCACTTTTAGAAATGTCAAAAATCCAACAGAAACAAAAACATAAAAACAAAAAAGGCCGCACTACCGAGAAAAATAAACCTTTGATTCCAATAAATAAATAAATAAATACTTTAAAATGTCATACAAAATTTTGACATTACCCTTTTTCCAACATTTAATGGAAGTTCTGCCTACAAATGTAAGATAATAATAAATATATTTAGTATTTTTTAATAACATTTAAGTTTAGGTGGGTTTATTTGGGATATCTCTTTATACTGTATCTTTAAGCAAAAACTGGATTATAAACAGTAGGAAAGATCTCTGCAGAAACTCTATTTAATACTGCTCATATCACAATGGTTACGACACGGTAAAATACTGCAAATTATCAAAACTGTACAGGAAAACTTACAAGTTTGTCTAAAATACACTATTTTCACTGTTAGTGTGTGAGAAGAGAGATACAACAGTGTGTGTCTCTGTTGAACCAGCGGAGCAGCAGTCTGACTGTCACGTCCACTTGACCAGTCCAAATCCAGCCTCTGTACGCAGCTGCTCTAGTGCACATTGCAGGTTTTCAGTCCCTTCGCCTCTTCGACCACGCACTGCACCATTTCGAAGCTGATGGCTATTACAACTCTACACGGAGCTGAGGAGTCTAAGAAGAGAAATAACTGCCAGCCCACACTTTAAACCGGACTTCGAGCGTTCTCAAGTTCCTCTGGCACAGTAAACTCCTTCAGTCCAGTTTATTTTTGAAAATAGTAAGTGAGATTTCTTCTTTTTCTCCGTCGAGTGTTTACATGTATTTCTTAAATATTCCTCGAGCTAATCTACGTCACGGTTACAGGTGTGAGTGTTACTTGAGTGGCACACCAAGCGGTGGCATGTTTTGGCTGAGTGAGGGCAGTGCCACCCTGGTAGTGGGTAAGAGTGTTTTTAGTGGAGCAACAGGCAGGTCCAGGGTGTCGGGAGGTCAGCGGTGGCGGTAGTGTCTCATGAGCGGGACGATGCAGGAGGGAGGTCCCGACAGCTTGAGGAAGGGGTGTTGGAGGAGTTCCTGGGCTGTGGCTCTTTGTGACGGTTCTCTCACCAGCATCCGGTCTAAGAAGGACCTCAGCACTGATGACACCTGCACCACGAGAAAAGAAAAGTTATCAACGCCAATGACTTACATTAGACATCCTTACATGTTTGAAAAGACGCTTGTTTATAGAACGATCTGTAGATACTTAGAGAAGTGTAAAAGTAAAAGAGCGGCAACACTAATCCAGGCAAACTAGCAAAACAACAGCAAGAGCGGGTTTGGAAAAAAAGGCAACCACCACAACGGAAATTGAACATACTTAAGAATTTAGGTAAATCCTACTCAGACTAGGACAATTCAGAAAGAAGGTTTAAAGTTAGTTCGATGAACGCTAAGTCTGGAATGGTCAGAAAATCATTATCAATGGAGCCAAGAAAATATGATTCACTCGTGGTAATCACCCTGAGGCCGCCATGTTTGTTGTGAGTCAAAGTTATAACATAAAGTTGTATATATCTGCTATATTATTGGGCGGCATGGTGGCAGAGTGGTTAGCACTTCAAAGATGCACAAACATGATGAAAACAAAGAGTTGTTGGTGTTCACTGCTCATGAACAAGTGTCTTATGAAAATAAATTAAAATGAGTCAGAGATATCCCCCAGACAGCAGCAGAGGTAACAACTAGACAAATTTAGGAAATAAAATCTGTAGAGACCGTTTACAGAATATGTTCTACAGAGTAAGTTCAAATGAATTCTTCCTCTCTGTGAAACTTTTCAAAACAGGGCTGATGAGCACTATTATGATTTACAACAATGACTTAAGGAAAGAGGAACAACACCCATGCACAGAAAAGCACATTACTGACTCTAAGTAAAAATAGTTCATCAATCCAAAAAGTCATACCTTGTGTGATTCTTTTAGCCGTGGGGGCAGGTTGTCTCGTATCCTCCTCATGGCCTGCAGAGGGGGCTCATTGAAGTATGGGGGTTCCCCATCCACCATCTCGATTACCATAATCCCTAGAGACCAGATATCCACCTAGACACACACACATAACCACTGAGCACATTCACAGCAGCTTAACCCAGAACAGTAGAGTGAGCTAATCCACATGTCCACATTCGTCACCTCTGTCCCATAAGGTAGTCTGGAGATGACCTCTGGTGCCATCCAGTACGGCGTACCGACCAGGGACTTCCTCTTGGGCACCTCTTTGGAAACTTGAGCACAAAAGCCGAAGTCTGACAGTTTGATCTGCAGAGAAACAAACTCATCGTGAAGCGTTCCCATTTATCGTTGTCTGTGTGGACGTGCAGGAGTGATTGTGTCAGGTCAGTACCTCAGAAGTGCACTGACCTTCTGTGATCAAGAGCTTTTGGAGAAGGCACTAATCTTCTATATTAGGTGCTTAATTATTCTTCAATTAATCATGTCTTATCAGCTCGTTAGGAGACATTAGGTGGGATTTAATTACTGTGGCACAAGTGCTAATTTATGGTGATGAGTTTCTGGCACTAGTTGTTGACAAGTGGCAGGCCTGGCACCCCCAGAGAAGGTCAGCGTGTGTGTGTGCATGAAACAACGGTGACAGGAACAAGGGCATAAATAAATGCGCTGGTGTTATTTAAACCGGGGGTCGTGTGTGTTAATAATGTTCCATGCGGGCAGATTAATAAGTGTACAAAGGCGCACAGAATGATTACATGCACGCACCCTGCCGTCGCTGGTGAGGAGAATGGAGTCGCTCTTGATGTCCCGGTGGATGACGCCCTGTGTGTGCAGGTACGACAGCGCCCTCAACACCGACAAACAGACGGTGGCAATCTGCTCCTCGTTCATCCTGGAAGACACAGATACACCATTATGTTTCATGAACTATTATAAAACATAAATTAAAGGCGGCATTTTTGATGACATCTGGCCACAAAAGTGCACACTGTAAGTCCAAATTTCTTTTTAGAGCATTAGAGCTATAGCATCATTCAAAAACATGATGTAATTTAAACAAATCTAAAAGAAATACGTCTGATGGTGATTTCATTATAAGGTTCATAAATGCTCTAAAAGTGGCACTACCTGATTTTCATTCCCTGTTTTAGACCATTCTTACCCCAAACCTTTCCTGCGCTTTTTTTTTTTTTTATTAATTAAAAAAACTAAAGTGGGCCAATTTTTCTTCCACAAAACACTAATACATAACACCAAACTGAAGGTTAGATCTTACCATGAACTTTTAGCTCCGACTTTTCTGTCAGAATGGCAGTTATCTTGTCTATCGTGATTGAAAGCCCAATATTTTTTATTAGTTTTATGCCCTATCACTCTGTTAGAGCGATGAGTTAGAAAATGTATTTAGCGCTGAACATACACTTTCTCAGTTTTTTCGGCAGGCATTTCTTCCTGATCAATATCAGTGTCAACCAATGGGAACGCTCCTTTTTCCAGAAACAAACTTTTATTGCCCAAAAGGTATTAAAATCTTTGATAATAAGGTCTAGATTACACCTTGGTCTTGTTTTTCACTGATGAGTCCTATTACAATATACAATATATGTTATTAAACTGTTTTTTTCTCCCAAAATTCTCCCTGTTTAACCTTGATGCCAGAATGTGTGGTCAAAATGAAACATGAGTGTGGTTTTCATTCTACCAGTGCTTGTGCTCTGGAACATTAAGTAATGAAACTAAAATGGCTCCTTCCACTTGGTTCTATGGAGCATTAAATGAACCAATTTAGTGGTTATAAACTACTGAAAAAATAGTTATGATTGCTTCTTATAGCTGAACATCATTTTGTTCAACTGTATATTACTTCTAATTAACCCACCAAAAAAACAACAAAAAACATAACAACAAAAACATATAAAACCAATCCATTTCAAATTGAAAATACCATTCTGACCATACTGAGTGTTTTAAATTATTGGTTCTGACTATGACTCTCGCTTGAGGAACAGGATACGATTGTCCATTTTGCCCCATTGCTGTAAATTAGTAGAAATCCCTACATTTGAAATGGCTGTTTTTGAAAGATTCCAGCCTAGTAGCCCGCAGCGGCTGAAGCTGTGATGTGGCGAGCAGGAGGGTCCCATATGGAGAGCCGGGGCGAGGATTGCGTCTGGCTGAGCTCACATAGAAACTCGCAGCTTGACTGAACATTAACATTTAGACCCAGCTGGCCGAGCCGCGTTGTGCGTTTGGATGTGTGTAAAATCCTACACGCCAAGCTAATTCCGAACATGTGCACACTCACGTTCATGCTTAGGTCAAACTCAAATATATAAAACGTCTTCCAACATAGTCGAATCTATCGTCGCACCTTAATCCCCGCACTGTCAGAGCAGTCACTTGTAAACTCATCATTGTGAAAAACTACCCCCAGGCCACAGACACACACACAATTCTACATGAACAGTCACATTTGATGGCGCAGATTGAAGCAGCTTTTATCGTCACACGTGTATGCATTTACAGTCACAAGAGATAAATGAGCTTTTGTTTTTTGTTTTTTTTTTTGCTAATGGATAAACAAACACGAAGTGAATGAAATGAGGATGTGCTCACTAAAACACCTACCCAGACTGCTACCTCCCGCCTCCCGCCTCCAGCCCTCACGCACATGTCGTGTTTCAAGGAAGCATGACAATAAGCTACAAATAGTATTTCCTGGAGACTTAGGCCAATGTTAAGAATGTCATACAAACAACAAATGGTAGTTTTGGAGCCCTATTAGTTGTTCAAATAGAGGAGATGGGCTGAAAATGAAAACATCTAACTACCTCATAGACACTCTTTTACAAAACAGTAGACAATCCTTTCAAGGCATGACAAAGATGCCCCTGACATTAGGTCCCCATAATCTAAGGAAAAGACGCAAATAAACACATCCAATCTCACAGAAAACAGGATCACTGAAATAGAAAATTGTTTCAAACAGAAAGTGAAAAACAATTTTAATAAGCCTGTAAAGGTTGTCGAGGGGAGGAGAATTACGTACGCACCTACGCACAAGAGGGCACACACAAACTCTGATGTACGCACGCACCTACGCTTAGGCACTTACACGGGATAAATCACTGTGGAGTGCAGCTCATTAACAAACTCTAAAGTATAATTGAAATTGTAGCTTGATCGAATGGTTCGGGAGGAAGGATCCCATTCTGACGCTGCTTATTTGAGTGTGTGTATTTTCCATGTTGTGTGTCAGTGTGTGTGCGTTTGTGTGCACAGGCGAGTGAGCTCATGAGGTTTGCTCAACATGAGGCAGACTGCGGTTATTTCTGCAACAAAAGGCTTCACAAAAATAGCACGACTCTGTCACCTGGACACATGAAGTGAACAAAGTCGAGGGAACGTAAAGAATTTGTTTTCATTAAGTGTTGGTTCACTGTGATGTGTTGGTGAATAAAAACAAGAGAGAGAAAATCCTATGTGGGTCTAATAATATCCATTTCCCTGAGATTTGCATTAGTACCTCTAAAAGTGCTCATGGGCATACTGATAAAGTGTAACACACACAGCGCATTCACAAACAGGCAAACATCTGTGTGGGAGACTGTTCGAAAATACTTCACGGCAGCGGCGGTGCTCGGCCTCACCAAAGCGTGTTATTAGCATCTGACACTGCACAGCGCTAACGCTGACACTCCACGCAAATGACTGTAATTAAACACCGAGCACAAAGTAAGCTTAAAACAATGAGGCTGCAGCTCAGAAAGACCACTCCACAACAGAGAAGCAATTAGAGAAAAGTTGAGAACAATAATCCCGAGATTATCCGACCTAGGACAGGATTAGACAGCGGATAAACAGGCTTTTACAGACCACCTTTAAACTTCACTGAGTAGAGCTTCTATCATATACTCCAGACATGGTATAATATGAAGGTAATTAAAATCAGGGGGTTTTAGAGTTGGTAGGAGTGGGTACCTGGTGTGAGTCACGATATCCGTCAGCGCCCCACCCTCCAGGAACTCCATGACGACCCACAGCTCGTCCCCCACCAGGTAACTGTTGTACATGTCCACTACGTTTTCATGATGATAGTCTCTCATAATCACCACCTGAAACACAGACACACTTCCGTTTAATAATGACACTTTTTATTCCTTTCTATTTGGAACAAGAAGTATGTGGTGCAGAATTCATTAAAACATGATGGGGGTTTAACTGTAAAAGGGATTAAACACAGGAATTAATAGGATTACATGAAGCTAATTGGATGTGAACACCCACAGTCTTATATCTGTGTTCCCTGTGCACATGTACAATGGACAGAGGAAGAGTATTTACATGGATTTATAGAGCACTCACCTTAAACTATACTCAAATATTGCCATAGCTAAAATTGTTCTAATGGTTTTAACTTCTGCTCACACTGGTAAGTTTGAATGCATTCTTCAATCCCAAGAGGTAATAATACCACATAGAGAGATCCAATGCACTTAAAAACATTTACTAGGAAATGATCATACTACCTATCAGAGGGATACAACAAAAAAGACAGACAGCAAGGAATGTAATTATACAGAAAATGAATAAAATATAACAAAGGATAATAGTAAATACTGATGACCACAGATGCCTTAACTCATTTAATTTATCAGCAAAAGAGAATTATTAGTTTTATGAGTTTTCAAAAAAATATAATCATAGTAACAATAAGCATTATGGGAATTCTAAATTACCAACAAAAAGGCTCCGATATATGTTGTAAAACTATTTGTTGTTCAATAGTAGTTTTAGAAAATGCAAATTCTACTTGTTTGCTCTGGAAATACTATTGACCAAAATGACATTATATTATGTATTTGCCTATTTTCTGATGTCATTTCTTATTGCTGGTAAAAATATACTGGTTTAACTCCTTCTTTATACATCATTTATGAACCTGTCCTACAATTGAAATTTAACCTGCAGCTGAATTTCCGGTTAAATTTAACTTTCAGAGCATTACAGCTAAATGAAAGATGTTAGAAAGCATTAAAATAGAACACTGTGAGTGTGTGAGGTACATGTGCTGCAGCTAAAGCCTCTCTCTGTCGAGCGTCACACCTCATTAAAAAGCAGCTCTCTCCTCTGTTGTTTTCTCAGGTCCATCTTTTTTACCGCCACCTGCTTTCCGCTGTGTTTCTCGCTGGCGATGCACACTATACCCGTGGATCCCTCACCAATCTTAATAAAGCTGTCCAGGTATTCCCGAGGGTCACCTGAAAGAGAACACAAGCATTGCCCAGTTACAAATGTCAAAATAAAGCAGCATTTAAATAAAGGTGACTTTTGTAGGTGTTTTTCTCACCTGGGTTGACCACCAGCTGAAGAGCAGCTCTGAACTGCTCATGAGAGACTCTGGAGGGCTGCGTGTCAGAGCTGGACCCCCAAGACGGAGGCGGGTAGGCCCCTGGGGGGATGTAGGGGGATGATGGCTGAGAGTAGGCCCCCTGGACGTAAAAGCACACACATGGTGAGCCACACATACATAAAACCTGAAAATAAAATCACTGTGTTGTGTACGGTACCTGCGGTGTGTAGGGCGGGCTGGGCTGGGACGGGGGGTGGTGGTAGGGCGACGGCTTGTAGTGGTGGAACACAGGGGGGTAGGGCAGGTGCGCTGGGGGATAACCTGGCGGCTTGGGGTGGCTCTGAGGTAGCTTAAGAGGTCCTCGGGGGTAAGTGTCACCGCCGATCACCTGGGGGCTTCCATCGCGGGACGAGCGCTCGTAGTCACCCTGAAGACAGCACACAGGGGTTACATGACATCACAGAACACATGATCCCACACACTGACCCCCTGATGGCAGAAAAATGCCAGGTGTACTCGCAGGTAGAGAAGGTCGGCAGCTAAAACAAATCGGGGACATTTAGTCAGCAGGACAGGCACCATACTTTATCATTAGTACCCCACAATGTACCTCAAATACATCATTAATTATCTACGAGTCTAAGGAGCATCTGGATCTGGGACACTCCTTCTCCGTTCAGACCCTAGAAACACCCAAGAATCCTACAAACATAAAGAGGCACACACTCGTGGAGAGATGTGGCGCTTCACCTCAGATCTATTTTCAGCACAGTTGTATGAGTCAGCAGGAGCGGTCTGACTCATAATGGGCCTGGCTTACTCACACCATCACTACAATCACACAGACGCATTCAGATACAAACTTTTAAGTGTTTTAGGAGGAATGAGTGAATATATAAAATGTATAAAACATATTATAGAAATTAGCAAACGTTTATGATGTAAGAAGGTTGATACTTGAAAGAGTTTGTTTTATAGACAGCTACAATTCAAACTTCTACAGAATGAACAAAGTAGTACATTCATTTTAGAGTTGTCATTACTTTTTAATGCATCCCACCAGGTGATAAAAGTGCAGTGGTTAAATATCAATAGTTGAGCGACTGATGCCCTGACAATAAAATGTAATTAAATTACCCCTGCTCCTCCTCCTGAAGCTTTCAGCAGGACTGGAGTCTGAGAGGATAATAGAAAACTGCCCCTTTCTCTTTTATTTGTTTCTCTCTGTGGCTATCAGTCTCCCTCATACACACTGGAGTAAACGCCTTTAGTCGGGCCGGAGGAGGAGCCCTGATGTGTTG
The DNA here is from genome assembly GCA_036850595.1 of Rhyacichthys aspro. Classification (NCBI taxonomy): domain Eukaryota; kingdom Metazoa; phylum Chordata; class Actinopteri; order Gobiiformes; family Rhyacichthyidae; genus Rhyacichthys; species Rhyacichthys aspro. The sequence continues at coordinate 12,136,289 of CM072170.1, read as the reverse complement.
GGACGGTGTATAATTACATGGTGTGAACTCTTTTAATCAATCACTCTGAGGCAGGTGTAGGGAGGGGGGTTTGCTGCTGGGACGCCCCAGCCGAGAGCCCCCCTATCGTTGGCCGGCACCGCTGGCTGGCTGTCAGCCAGGGGTCTCCTGATCCATGTTGGTTAAACGCGCATTAATCTGAGTTTGGCAGGGTAATCAACAACCTAACTCAACTGTGAAATTGAATTCCGCGGTGGAACATCGTTCGGCCAGTTTTATGCTAAGGCTGCAGAAAAGGGAAAGTGCCGCAACATCAATTTGTCACCGAGAGCTGCGGCACTGAGCTCCCACTCGCTACAGAGAGGGAGGAAGAGCGGGGGAAGCCTGGAGTAGGAGAAAAGGAAGTGTGTGTTTTCTCTGTGGGTGTGTGTGTGGCCAAGTCTCGGTGCTGTCTACTGTTACATCCCCACCGGCTCCTAACAACAGCTTGGAAAAAGAGGGATTTACTTTATTGGTGTGAGTGGGCTGAATGGCAGAGAAAGTGAGAGGGAAGAGACGCAGGGTTTGTTACATGGGCTGTGAGCCAGAAGAATAGTCATTGTTAAGCTGCCACATGGCTCCGTTGCTTTTGATTTTTTTCTCACCATTGTTCGGAAACTGCCTCCAAATATCACAGAGCAAATTAAGCCCCACTGCTTGCTGCATTTGATTTAATTCAAACACAATCAAATACTATATGCAGTTCCCTATCAGTGGATGAGACTGCATTCATCTTTACATTCACTGCACATATTGTACAGTTCCAGCTAACAGAACGTGCCTCCTCAAGCACAACAAGGCAAAGTGATGGTAATAAATAAAACGTAAGAAAAATGACCTTTTCTTTCATCTGTTCCAATCCTGCTTCTCTTGCATTCTCTCTGGCCCTGTTTTTTTTTTTGTACCAGTGGCTATTTACTGAAGCATGCAGGTTAAATGGTTTTTCATCAAGGCACCCTGGGATCTACATCAGCAAACCTCTCTGCCACCGGACTCAATGTGAAAATGAGGGATGGCGGACGACTGTGAGACCGCGCCGCAATCTGCTCCGTAATGGACTTAATGGGCCAATGAGAGCTTATATTAAGAAAAGACCAAATAAAGAAAGCACATACAGTTGCACCTCCTTTCCTGTGTGATACCCCTGCTGTTCTCTTGACCGGCGGCATCTTTGGCCCCCTGCTTCTGCTTGAAATGTTTTCCCATCATGGCAGAAGCTGTTAACTACAATATTGTTGTCATAAAAGGGACATTCACGTGGGATCATGTGGTTACATCACGCAGACACTAATGCAAGCTTCATTTGCTCTCGTCCATGTGGAGGCGTCTCCTGGGTGCAGCGCTCTCACCGACTGCTCAACTGGAGCACATCGCTCACTGGCTGCCCCCATTCACTGTCCCGACATACTGACGCTGCATTTGTGGAACTCACAGAGGAAAGCTGCGGGATATACTGTGTCAAATTTACGGTAAAACACTGTCAAATAAAAGGTAAATATGTGTTAAAACAAATCAGTAGTAAATGCAGTGAATTAACTTAAATGAAAACAGTTTAGCACTTCATTTTGTAAGGATGCAATAAATAAAAAAAACGTCTAAACGGTAAAATTAATAAGAAATTACTGTAAAAACAGTCTTTTTCTGATTTAGCTGTTGTTTGCTTGTGAAATAATTGAGGTGTTGCTTGTAATGTACACTGCAATTATTTATTTTTTAAAGCCCTGTAAATTGCAACACATAACAAGTAAGCTATTATTAAAGGTTATTTAGAATGAAAAATATGGTTGTAATATATTTGTACAGTATTGACTTATAGCTTCATATAACTGTTTTATTTTACAGTGAAAAACCGCAACCAACACCCAACAGTTTTTTCCCGTAAATGTGACAGATGTGTTTGATTTGAACTTTTCTCTTCCTCCTACGTTCTTTGTTCTTGTCTTTGTCTGGCCTCTGTAACTCTCTCTGTACTGGAGAGCTGGCTGTCTCTGGGCGATGGTCAGTGTGAGCATTAATTGATTTGTGCGCAGAGACAGTGGCTGCTGAAGGGGGGTAATTCTGTCTGTGGCAGCCCCTGCACTGGGAGGAGTAGATTAACGGCTGACACCATCTCTCTGGCAACACAGCCGCGGAGAGATAATGATAATGAGAGAGAGTTAGACTAAGACTTGACAAAAGAGAAAGTCTTTAAAAGAGACTGAAGTCTGTGAGAATCTGTGTTAGTTTAGGTGAGGTCCACTGTCGATATAAACATTAGAGAGCTCTTTTAAGTGACATTCAATATTAAAGATACACAGACGGGGAGTGACTAGTTTTACTACAGTGTTGAACTATTGTAGGAGGACAACTGGTAAAGCAGTAGTTTGACGGTAGTACATGTGGTGTAGTCTATGCATGGGCCAGTATGAATCTGAAGATATGATAACCACAAGCTGAGGTACTGCAGAAGTCTACGCACTAAGTAACTGCTGTTTCCCCTCTCATGTAAAACCTTCATTAATGATCAGACACCTTTGCCTTCCCAATGTGCTCATTTTAATACGTACCAACATAAATAAAAGCTTAAATACCTGACTGCTCTTACTAAAAAGTACAATGTCACTGATGTAGGTATCAGTGTGAACAAGCTCACTCACACCTCCAGAAAGATCCAGTCGGGCCACTTCCAAAGCATCCTCAGATGTGATCTCTCAGGATGTATAAAGAGTGCATCCAGATAGATTTAGGTCATTCACACCGTGCCTTAAGGCTGCCATCATGAGACCAGTCACTCTGTCTAAATTAAAAATCTGAAAGGGGCCAAACTTAAACTTAAAGTTAATATAACACGACTTTGACTGTTTATCTCTCTCTCGCCCCACCTAAACTATCCAGTGTCTGGTGTGGAAACATAAGTATACACATTAAACATGCATAAGAATGAGCATTGTGTTGGTGTAATGTGCTCATGGGTTTACCTTGCCAAGCGTCTGTGAATTGGCGAGACTTTCGGAGAGCCTGGGGTAGGTGTAGGAGCTGTATGGGTGGGCCTGAGGAGGGTTCTTAAAGGCCCCGCTGGCCGCATAGGGGACATTTGGCTCTTGTAGGCCAGAACCAGACCGGGACCGCTGTCTTATGGCCGGTGTGGGGCTGGTCTGTGTGATATACGAGCTCTTGGGCCTCTTATCGTAGTCGTCCCGCAGCCCACCGTAGCTCCACTCGCTGTCCGGGTAGTTGATCTGCTCGCTGTGTAGTGACGCCCGGGATGGGGTGCCCACTGAAGTGTCCCTGTAGTCCTGGCTGGACGAACCCCCTACAGAGGCGCGGTAGTAGCCACTGGAGCCCACCCCGCTGCCCACTGTGGAGGCCACCTCGTCCGCTGAGCGCCCCTTGCTCTCCAGGTAGGTGTGGTAGTCCGGGGGCAGCTTGCCATAGTCTGATTTTTGGGGCATGGCATCTGGGTAGAAGGGGCTGCGGATGGGATGAGAGTGGCCGTTCTGCTTGGTGAAGCGGTAGTGCCTGCCCACAGCCCACTCTCCGTCTATAGAGAAGCTGGGTTTGCCAGGATCCAGAGAGAAGTCTCTGCTGGAGGTGTCCAGGTCACAGGAGTAACGTGAGTAGTAGTGACTGAAGCCATTCTCCTCTGGGCCGCCAGGGTGAGCGCCTATCAAGGGTTTGGAGCTGGTTCCTGCCTGGTGGGCTCCGGGGGGGCTCTCCTTACGCAGAGAGTTGGAGCGTGTTACAGATATGTTGTCGAACTCCTCCAGGAGACCGTTGATGGAAGCATCTTTGGGCGGCCTGTTCCCTCGTACTATGGTCTACGGAGGAAACAGATGCAGTTAGCAAATGAGACAACCAGCTTGTGACACTTTGATAAATGTAGCCAGGATAACATGTATAACATTCAATTTTACTTCAGTCAAACTGAGAGAAAACTGAATGAGATGAATTGAAATTCCTGCTCATTCACATTTAGCTGACTGGAAACAAATTAATGCACACAGAGGAATTTCAAATCCTGTATATCAGGCCTTGACAAGTATGAAATGAATCATCACTTGAAATAAATGAACATCAGCATCTATCATCTGAAAGAGTAGGAGGCATATTACAAACATTATATATGAATGGAGGTTATGAAGGTATCTTTAATGCTAAAAGAAAGTGGATTGGAGGAGCTAATTCCTGCCCCATTTCCCTCGCAGCAGATTAGCTTCATTTTCAGTGGGTTGATCAGGATACGTTATTAGTCGTGATGTTCGGTTTAGGCTCGTGATGCCTGCGATGACAGCACACACACACACACACACACACACACAACAGACAGTGAGCAGAGCGAGTGTGTGAACACAGGCCCACGTGTGCTTCAAAGCGGCGGCAGCTTAAACATCAGGGGAGCCGCTGATCCCCTCCTACCTTGTGTTAAGCCCTTTACACAGCTGTGTCGTGACTCACTGCGCTTCGGCTAAAACTACACTGTGTTTGTTACAGTAGGGACCACGAAGAGCACCACCTCCATTAAATACAAAATCCTGAGCAACAGCAGCATTTAGCGGCTGCTCACTGGCACACGGGGTGGGAGTAGATTATTTATCTTTCATTATCTTCATTTCCTGTGAGTGGACGGTATGAGTAGGACTTATTACTGACTCATTATTCATTTTGGTGGATGTTTAAAATGTATTAAACCCACACACATTATGTCGGCTTTCATCCGGAATGGGCGAATCCAGTTGATTTTTAGAATAGAGTATGACTAATAAAAGCTTTCTGACTTAAGTGCTAACGTGTTTATGCAGAGTAAAGAGCACTTTTAGTGTAGAAGCTGAAGAAAGTGCATAGTTTTGAGAAAAAAATGATTTAAAAATGTAAATAACATGATTTCCAGGGAGTAGTACGGACAGACTGGACACAACTTCATGGACTAGCTATTGAGAGAAACAAAGGATTATATAAGTAATGTTTTCCCCATTTTTGTGCAAAACCAACCAAAACAAATACTGTGTAACAATGTGTAAGTTCTTAGTACAGAACTTGGTGCAGACTTTCAGGTGTGAAAATGTCCTCAGTCGCTGCCAGTGTTAATATTAAGAATTAACCTCATGCTTAATGGAAGCATATTTAAAGGCATTTCGATTCTGATTGAGACTGAACAAGAGTACATTAGAAATAAACAGAGACATAGTACATACACAGTACATAGAGCAACATAAAAATGTGACTAAAAACAGTTAATGATTAGTCTGACAGAATCTGCACCTATTTCACAGAGATAGAGATTTTGAGGTGATGTTGAAGGTTGGCCATGGAATGAGTATTAATAAATACAAACCATACTGACATTATATTGACTCGTTAGCACTCCTATTGTGTTTCTTTTGTATCAAAGGAGCCAGCTTGTGCCTTCTGACGCTAAGCAAAACACAATATGCAGCAGACTCTCTTTTTTTTCTTTTTCAGGATAAAAGGAAACTCCCACTGCAAGGAGTAAGTAGTATGTTCATACAACAATATCAGAAGGTGTAAAAGATGTACTGGTATGAGTACGAAAGGCTCCAATACTGGCCTCAGAGTGGGACATTCCCAGTTGTCAGAATTCCTTCCATCTCTGAGGAAGCCCGCAGAGCCGTGATCATGTTAAATCAGCAAGTTCTTACGCACTTGGACAGCGCTGTCTGTCACAACTGTCACACCTGTCTCTGCTGGAGACTGTCACATGTGCTGCCGAGGACGTGTAGAAGCAAAGCGGGATAATCATCAACTCTCAAACAACATTGTGCTGACACAGGTTTACGGTGCAACCTGAAAACCTTAAAGAAAACCTCCCCCAACTCTTCACACACCATCTCTTTTTCCCATTTTGCTGCACTCTCTCCTTTAACACTCCAGTTGCTCCCCTCTGTGTGAGAGCTATAGGCTGCTCGGTGCCGTGAACTGGAACCCAAAGTCAAATGGCCTATAAAAGCAGTGAGTAAAATGTAGCAGAGAGGCCGGGGCTGCGGGACGGATGGTCTTTTAAACAAGTCGCTGAGCGGAAATACATCAAGCTTCAGACAGATGCAGCACATAAAGCCTGTGCAAAAAAATAATCTCTCTTTTTTGTAATTAATGAGAAATACTTTCCCTTTTCTCAAACCATTCTGTGAAAAGGTTGAGGCCGTGTCACGTCACGTTACGCCGCATGGATCCGGGTGATTCAGCGCTAATTCAATTGCCGTACAACGGTAAAGGAGTCTGTTATCCAATAAAAGCTTATCATCTCCAGTGGCTTCATAATCAATAGGAGTGTGTCAAAGGAGCGTGACAGTTACAGGCAAAAGAGGAAGCTGCAGAGAATGGAACCCAAAGGTGACGAGAGAGCACCGTGGAGAGAGACAAGGTTAATTGTGTGCCAAATCACTGTCAAACGGCCGGCATCAAGCCTGAAAATCTCCCCATTAATTTGAATTAGAGGCCTGATATTGGTTTCCCGCGGCCCCCCTCCTCCTCTTCCTCGTATCCCCCTCTTCTCCCTGTCCTTACAGCGCCGTGAGCTCAGAGCGCGGACCGTGTTCGGCGGCGGCTCTGACAGCAGCCATATTTCACCGGCGCGCGCCGTTGGCCTGTCCTTTAGTGATAAGCTGTAATAGATCTACTCCCTCCGCTCGCCACGGCCCGTTCAAGGTAAGCACAGAAGAGAGGGGGAAAAGAAGAGGAAATGGGGAATGGAGAGAGTGAGGCGGCAAAATAATCTGTGTTTAAGTTAAAAAAAAATGTTTAAAAATGAGTCAGAAACAGTGGTCATCTAAATTATTGTTAAGATTATTGAGTGAAAAGACTGTATAAATCAGAAAAGCAAACCACATTAAAAGCTATTTGTTAAACACACATTAAAAAGTACTTACTAACTGAATGGGCCCTTCTCTGGCCTCTGTTTTGAATAAAATGATAGGCAACTACTTACATTTCCTCAAGAAACTGAGTCATTTTTGGGTGATAAACAATGATTTCATGAGCTAGAACATAGCTTTTACTTGAGTACATTATGGAGAACATGTTGACAGGTAGTGGCAGCAGTAGTTACAATAGTTATAGTATGAGTAGTGTTTCAGTAATCTGTTACTCCTACTCAAATAATAATTTCAAGTGAAAGTACTGTTCAAAATAAAATGTAAAAAACAAAAACAACCAAAAAAAAAAAAAAAAGTTTACTCAAGAGTTACTTTTGATTTATGCACAAATAACTATAATAACAGCCCATGTCAGAAAGCAATAGGAACAGGTAATAGAGGTATTAATAGCAATAGTATTAATGGATTTGGTTTTATATAGTGCTTTTCAAGGCACTACTTTAAAGGCAAGCACTTTACAGTTAAGTCCATTATTTATTCACTCCACAGTCACACACTGGTGGTGGTAAACTACCTCTGTAGCCATAACTGCCCTGGACTGACGGAGAAGTGGCAGCCACACCATGCAGACGGCCTCACAGACCACCACCAAACATACTCACACATTCATACACCAGTGGCAAAAGAAATAATAGTATAAAGTAGAAATAGTAGAAAAAGTAGTCATCTTGAGTTTCAATGTTGCACAAGCTCTTCTACTTGAGTCATTTTCATTTATATTAACTGAACATTTACAAAGATGGTAGTAGTAATGGTAAAAATAGAATAATATGAATAATCCATTAACTAGTGGCTACTGGTTACTTTACATTTACTCTTCCTTAGACCATTCAAACATGGAAAAGCTAACATCAAATTTGAACTATAACACTCCCTGATGTCATTTTCTTCCTGACTTTGTATTTTATTATTATACCTTCATTTATATTAAGAAAACATGATGGGTTTGATTTAGTTTAATAATTTTATTGTGTCTGTCATATCACAGAATGCCTTGTAGTGTAATGTAAAATAAAAAAGAGTAGCTAATACCAGGATACTATCACTCAAATCAAAATTTTGTTGGTGACGTCTACCTGAGTCAATTCATTTTTACGTGACAGTACCTTTACAGAGAACAGATAGTATTAGTAATAGTTGTATTGATAGTAAAGATAGTAATAAATAACTGTAGCTCTACACAGCACACATTTTGACTACTCTTAAAAGTGGTCTGTTTATTGTACATTGAGGGAAATGTATGTACAATTCCAAAAAGTGAATAAATGTCACTTGGAAATAACTAAATGCAAACTAAAGCTGAAGTTGATAAAGAAGATGTGGAGTAACCCAGGCCCGAGAAGTGATGGAGTAAAACAAAAGCAGTGGTTGGCAGAGAGTGCTGAGGGGGCTGAAGGGGGCTGAGGGGTCCCGAGCAGTGAAAAATGAGGCTCTTTGGGAGATAAGGCGGATTAACCTTGCTGGTAATGAAGGGGGGTGTGATGGCAGGATGGAGAGCGCCAGAGAGGGACAGATAATTAATGAGCTTGCCCTTCCTGTGACTCCTCGCGAGAACCCTGGTTTGGAGGCTGCGCTTCACTGGGCACAGGGGTCCCGGGACGACTGAGGGGCCGGAGGTGGAGAAGGGGAGGGGGTCTCTGCCCGCGTCACTCCTCTGCACTGCTGCTGCTGCTGCTGCTACTGCTGCTACTGCTTTACGCGTGGTGACTGTCGGAGTGTTTCACTGCACTCAGCAAAAAGTCTGTCACATGAACATAGTTATTCTCTGCTTCTATTGTTTTTAATGGAATCCCTTCTTGACAATTTCAGCATATCCTATTGTCTTTCAAATTACACATAGTATTTTATATGTCGGTGAGTGCATTTAAATACATACGGACATTGCAGTATTCATTAAAACAGTCGGCCACCCGGGAGTGGCTTGGTATATGTGTATTGGATGAAGTGAAGATTTTTTGCTCTCATTTATTTTGAAATAATCCAAATATTTTAAATTACCTCTATGCAAACAAATTCAAATTTTATTATATTGTTGATTTATGTTGACCTTTTAGAGTTTCTTCATACTTTTTATATTCTATATTTAAAATTTGCTCTTAAGTCTGTGTATATATTTTTATTGCTTGCTCTTTTTTATATTTTCCAACACTATTTTTGCACTATATGTGAACTGCCGTAACATGTGAATTTCCCCATTGTGGGATCAATAAAGTCTAATCTAAATCTAAATCTAAATGCAGTATAGTATTTGTCTCAATGTGCTGATTAGAGCTGGTTTTATTCCACAGTGCGCCTATATGTAAATGCATACTAACTTGTACAAAATCTCACAGGATCATTTCACACAAAAGTATAATATGTGTAAATTGTAAGTTTTAGGGTCAACTGAGGTTCTAAGTTAATAATTTGGCCTTCAGAAAATGTGAATCTACAGAAGTAAGTACTGTTGACCCGAAGCTGCTCTGATGCGGTCTAATACGACGTCTATCCACCACTTTTGTGTCTTTATCAGTCCGCTGCAGCAGTAGTTAACCACACAGACTTAACACTAAAGCTATCAACATGAGACACTAAAGAAGCCTGGTGCGTTTTATGGCTGAACTCTTGACCCCCTAGACACAACACAAATCAATGAGTAAACTAATGCTTACTATTGCTGCATTTGCATATACACTTTGCTTTTAAAAGTGCTTTCCTCTGCAGCACGGGGCAAAAATCTACTGTGAAGTGATGCTTACCAAACACACGACTTTGCAGGGGTATGAAAGGGTTTTCAGAAGTGCGCACACACACACACGCCGAGGCAGATGTGTAACTCCTCCCCCTCGCGTGTCTTTAGTCACACATGAAAGCTCATCACCTACCACTCCCCCGCTCTCTCCCCGCTTCTGCAGAGCATCGCCCACTCATCACAGCCACCTACAACTCACAACAACAGCTTTTTAATGGAGTTACAGTAACCGAGCATGTATTTTCCAAAGGTATAATTCTTTCTCTCCGCCACCACATGCCTGTTTGTGTTTCAGCCGAACCTATGGCGCTATCTCCACTGTGTATCTGTCACGACTCGTGATGCGGGGAACAAGCGTGCGTGGGTATTACTGCATAAGAAATAATCTGAGCCACAAATACTGTACTGCTGCTGTTTGAGGAGTGCACTATCCTTTTTATATCACAGGCCAATTTGTGAACAGGAGCTTTTTCACTGCCGTCTGAGGAAGATAGTATCACAGAGCCCTTGAGACGACAGCCGACGAGAGTGCTCACCATTCTCCTTTGTCTCGATAAGGGCCCAACATGACCTACAGTACTGATTAATGGAAGATCAAATGAAGACCCAACCACAGGCCAGGACTATTTTTATCAAAGAAGTAACTCGCGGAAAGTTAAAAATAGCTTATTATACGACACTGGAGTTTATATCAATCACACAATGCAGCAAAGCTCAGCAAAATCTCTGTTAATTGTACAGTAGGAGAAGCAGAGAGGGTGCGCTTAGGCTCTGCCTCCCTCTGCTGGTTTAAAGAGGTATGAACACCATTTGGTCTCATGTTAAAATAATGCCAAATCTCCAAAAGACAGTTATGAACTAATGTCCCAATGTCAAGGGCTGATTATTAGGAGCACCTGGCAGGGACTTACCCTCTTAAATCCAATGGAAGCAGTAAGGGGTGCATAGGTTTTTTTTTCTATTTTTTGTTAATACTAAGTGAGGGCACAGTGAACAAAGTTATTTCATTGTGATGCTGTCTTGAGATATTTATGTAATATTAAAAAAAGGAAGAAAAAAAAGTCAAATGATGGGATACTAACTTTTGCGAATGGCTGTACTCATTAACCACACTAAGACTTCAGATGATGAATGTCCAAATGCCTACAAAGATTTTAACACACTTTGTTATATGCACTTATAAAAATGCAGGATTGAAACTTTTCTTTATTTAAAAACGTTGCAAATACTATTTACTGTTTTGTCTCTATTTAACCTATCCATTGTCTTGTGTGGATAGGGCAACCTGTCCGGGGCAGTGGGCAGCAGGGACCCTCTCTTCTTCTTGAGCCAGTATCTTGGTTACTTTAGAACAACTCCTTACAGAAAGCTCCAAAAATATAAATATACACACATAATCTACAAAATATGGAAGTGGAATTCTTTAGTTTTTTTTTAATCTCCAAAGAAATATTCAGCTAGACAGAATATATTTAATCAGTGTGAAGTATCTGTCTTATCCTATGTGCTGCTGCCCTCTGCTGGTTACACTTCAGAGTCACATCAGCATGAAGAGCACTATTATTACCCATTATATCAGGGTGAATTAATATGTGAACGCTTCATTTCTCTGATAAAAGGCCAAAATACAGTCAGCTTGTGATAATAACACCCCCGGAGGCCTGTATCATATTACCCAATTATCATTAATAAGACAGATTAATGCTCAGTGGTCTCTGATCAGTAACGAGGCTGACAGGTCGACCCACCTGCGTTCCTTACAGAGGATTTCACAGCACGTTTTTACTCAGTTCTCGACCTGCTATTAACCGAACTGCAGACAAGACCTCGGCAAAACGTGGACGGGATTATTCAAGGCGAGGATTCTGAAGCATTTCCATGATTAATAGGTTGTGAGCTGACCTGTTTCCTGAGGCCGTGCTGCTGCCTGTTAGTTACAGTAGCTAATAATCACCATTGCACTCTGTTGAAGACGCGCCACACTCGGGCTTCTATTACACAGATGGATACTTACATGGGATAGTTTATAATCAAAGCTGACTTGTAAAGGCTCGGCTAAAGCTGATTACAATGCCTTAAAGCGAAAGTCTGGGATAACTTAACAATGTCTGCTTGTGCGCTGTGCAGGGATTATAAAGGTTGAGCTTTCTGAATTATGCCATGGCTCTAAAACTAGGGCCATGGAAAGGATAGGATACAAGTGTAGGCTGTTTTAACGGTCAGTCACAGACCTGTTGGTTTTCGCTTGTGCAACACTTTACAATGAGCTGTGGCCAGTCATATCAATAAAGGGACACACAAAATAATCACATAACTGGGTCAAAACATCAAAGACATTGGCAACTAACTCATCAATATATACTTTTTGGCAACATCTAGTGGTAACTTATAGATTGCAACTCAACATCTGTTACCCTTTCTGTCTAAAGCCTATTAACAAAACAAATACACTGTCTTAAACATTTCCTAAGCCTTTAAGCTAACAATAAACATGAATGCACTTCGCCCAAAGCAGTGCTCAATTTCATTATGGCGTAAAGTGTTCCGTTCAGACACATTTCAACCATTGGACCATTTAAAAACACCGTAATTAATCGCTCTGTCTACTACTATTGATGTATTTTCTCTGAACTATAAATCCGTATTTCCTAAACAGCGGGACTGGGTCATTGTACATTTTGTGTCAACTACAAAAATGAGAAGTGTACTTGTCATTGTGCAAGTGAATATGATGAAAAATAGCTATAAGAAAAGGGTCAGGAGCAACAAAAAAAGAAAAAAGAAAAAAGAAAACACTAAAAAGGACCCATCAGATCTAAAAAAAAAAAAAAGAAGAAAATTCAACACTAAACAGAAACAAAAAGATTGTACAAAATGACTACAATGCAACAAAAACATCACTATATAGGATTAAATGAGGCTTAAAGGCAATGAGACAATGAGCTTTGATTCATTCAGCATTCTTAAATACGAGTCCCCAGGAAAAACAATTTGATTATGTAAGTCACAAAAGCATGTTTCAAGTCGAGGCTGGTCCGATATCCTGCTCTTCAGCTGGTTTTCAGCAGTTGCCCAGACAACACTATATATAGCAACACATTTCAGCATCTGTTGAATTGATGGCTATGACATTTGATACTGACACTCATTTTCCAATCAGAATGAAACACGACCTCCTGACTACGAACACTAACTACTTTCTAACGCTAGACTTCAAATGTAACAGCCAAAGCTTTGTCCACGTGACGTGTTTAAATGCTTCAGTTAAAGTGTGTAAAAGTATCACATTAACAAACAGCCTATGCTCACAGTCAGGATGATGTAGGGGGAACTTGTGTGTACGATGCGTGTGCTGATCCAATTCTACAGCTCCACACAAACAGCTCAGATCAGTGTGACCTGGTAACCTTTGACCCCAGCATGCTAGAGCCTCAACGACAAGCCCCAGACTCCATGAATCACAAAGGGTGCGCCGTATTCATGGGGGATATTTTCCAGCTAAATAGATTAACACTGCTGCTATAATGAAATGCAAACATACAGTCAGACCAAATCCATGACCTTTAGCATATTATGGCGGAAAAGCTTTCACGTTTTCTCTAAGCACTGGCAGATTCAGAATGATCTAGAAATATAATACAGAAAAATACCACACATATAGTACATTATTTCATCTAAATGGATTTCAAGTAGTTTTCTAATGATCTGTCACTATTAGATAAGAGTTGCTGATGAGAAGAAGAAGAGACAGAGAAAGAGGAAGGGTCAATTAGATGCCTCTCAGTGATCTCCTCATCAACCCAGAGTCAGATAAACAGACAGCTGACTGCTACAGATTAATTATACACGAGTGCCCATTGAGCTAAAGATGATCTGAGCTGTAGGAAAAGCACAGTCCACTAACTTGTCTTGCATGGTAGCAATGGACACTATTTCCAGTCTAAATGGATGTGGATTATGTTACAGTGCTACCATCTGAGCCCGGGAGTCCGTCAAAGTGATCCACATTTAGGTCAACGGCAAGCACTTGCAAAAATGAGCCATAAAGACCCTGGACTCACCTACGGTAGCCCTGCTGGGACATGCATTTATGTCTACCCTGAAAAAATCAGACAAATGAGTTTAGAAACAGAATTTTGACTTCAAATATCCTCGGTCTAGGCCTTTCATGTAATAATAATGTTCAAAAAAAGACATGAATGTGCTTCTGCTCAAGTAGTTTGTCCACTTTGGGCAGAAGGAAGAGGAAGTAATAAACCTAATGGCTCCTTCCACACAATTGAAAACAAGTTTAGACTGACATGTTCCATTTCGTTCTGGGATATTCAAATGTTACGCAATGTATTGTTGATGTCCCATAGCTTGAATTAAAATGATGTTATATTCTGACACAGCTGATCCAAGCTTATGTCTTACAACACCAAAAACAAATTCCACTGACTAAAGTAAACTGGGTCACTAAATCTGTGTGTTCGAATAGAAAAAGCGACATAAATATATTTCTGACTCTCTGAAGAATAAAGAAAGATTAAAGTGACACTGGGAGTTGTAGTTTACTGTATGGCCACATGAGGATACTGCAGGTCCAGTCGTCACTATGTTTAAGTCCAGGTGTTAAACTAGATGTGCTGATGAACAGGAATAGAAGATAGAAACATATTTTGACTTGTGATAGAATGTCTGTGGTATAAAGAAACACACACAAACAGCTTGCTTTACAAACATTTTGAGAGGATTAGGAATTTGAAAACTCTTGCCTCTATAATCAAGAATTTGGACAGCACTTTCAATTCATTACAAACTTGCAGCTTTTTATACACAACACGCTCTTCTTGCCAAATCATTTTTCTTCCCGCAACAATCCGTTCCTGTTTCAAGCTCTCAGCCCACACGTCCTTCCAAAAGCCCACATTCAGGCACTGAAGGATGGTTGTTATCCAGGACATTTCGAGCTGCCCTGGCAGAGCGCGGCACAAGACGCTGAAAGCCAAATTTGCCCCAGCCACGGCGGCGGCTCGGTGAGAGGTGATTTGCGGCGTGTGACTGTGAGTGGCAGCCGGCGGGAGAAGACAAAGTGGGAAAGCAGCGGAGGAGGAGCACGGCGGAGGAAGGAATGAGAGGGGTCTAAATCAATGCCATCCACTCGAGCTCACTGCCAAGAAAGACAGATGCTCTCTCTATTTGTTTGTGTGTGCGCTCGTGTACACGCCTGCACACGCACATCAGCCAGGAGTTATTTAGCTTCAAGTCTATTCATTTGTGTTAATCAATAGAAGATGATATAACGTATAAATACAAATGAGACTTGGAACTGAACACATATCATTCAAAGCCTCCAAATGTGTGCCTTTTCCAAAAGTGACTGATGCCATTGTGTCAAAGTCGAGTAGAGTGTTTTATCAGTCCCTGTCCAAAGTAATGGAGGAGCACATCTGAAATCATAACAAACATAATCTGTGTCCCTCCACGCTAGACTCACTGCTCGTTTTGCTGCTGTAGCACAATGTGATAGCGCACTTTAGGGCTGCTACCGTATCAGATAGAAACACACAGCAGTGACTTCTAAACATGAGGAAGAGATTAGTGCCGGCTCTATGTGATTAACACAGTTTACAGTCATTCATCTTGAACTGAGCGGGAAAAAGAAAGAAAGGAAAAAAATAAACAGTGAGGACTATTTAGTAGCGTACTATTAGATCTATTAGACTTTTTTCTAAAAGTGTGAAGTTTGACAGCAACTCATGGCAACACCGTAGACTGCAATTCCAACAACTCTCTCCCCTCCTTTAACAGGCTCTGAGCACCTACGGTAGCCCTGCAGGGACATGTTGTTGTTGCCTATAAAACACTTCACAGAAAATAGGTCAAATGATGAAAAATGTTAAAACAAAATCTATTTAGTTCACATTTGACCTAAGCCTCCATACAATATTAAACAAGAAGATGATTGCACTTATCCTCCAGCAGTGCTCAGTTTGTCCTCCAATGGGGAGTTGTAGAAAACAGGAAGAAATTAAACCTCTGAGTTCTATAAAGCTTTAAAAGTCCTTTTTACTAGATATAAAAATGCAATCAGTATTATTTTGAGCATATTATACTCAAATGAAAACATAATTTTGACTCATCTGTTTCATTTTGTACAACATTTCCCATAATACACCTTAAAATGAAAATGCATTACAGGGAATGCAGCCTCTTCTTCCTAGAGACATGCTTTTATGAAGAATATCAAAGAATATGCCAGCTCCGGAAGCCTCATTGCCTCTTTGCTGCTCCATTACACCAGCAATAAAGTGCAAAGTGGATTGAAACATTTCATTTAAGACAAAGTAGTGTTATTAGCCATATTCTAGCTCCAATCTTGAACATAGACTGTGCCAAAGTCCTGCTCCTCATCTCCTCATGTCTAGACACTATTCATTCACCGTCTGGAGGCCTCACTGCCCTGGAGCACTCCCAATGTCATTAACACACACTGCAATAAAAATCAAGCTTAAATTAGCAACTGTCCACACATGTCAAAAGCATAACAGCACTGTGTCCTTTATTAATAAAGATGCAGGTTTGTATCCCTGCCCCTGAAGCAAGGGCTGTGTGACCCTGTTTAGAAACACTATCTGCGCTCGCTCTGTGTCCATATGTTACATACAGCAAAGTTACAAAAATAACTCCAGCCATGCCGGACTCAGAGCACAGACTTAAGAGTGCCTGGTCAATGGAAACAAGAAAACAACCCGCCCTCCCAGCTGCTATAATATATGGATCGGCAAAGACTGCTGTTGAAAAAGCTGCGAAAATAGTCAGGAGTTAAACAGAGTCAAGTATGTAACTGTAATCGTGAGCAGTGTCAGCACAAAACCTGTTCCCTCTCATGTGTTTTCACTGAGAACTGTTGGCACTGAGGCTCGAACCTGTTGCTCAAACAAATGTGCACAGCCAGCACAGCAGCACTACAGCCCACCTGTAAATGTTTATGAACAGTCTGAGCCTCTTCTCTCCGCACCGCTCGCAGCACCTGCCCGGCACCTGGCTTCAGCTGTTGTCCCCCCGACTCTGCGGACCCCTCAGTCCCGACGCACGCCGCTCCTCGCCCCCCCGCCATGCTAAGTCACTACTGCCGACAGCGTCCTGCTGCCTTCAGCTGGATCAGCGACCAACGGCCCCTCTGAACCTGCGGAGACTGCCGTGTGATCATATTTCCTCCTCAGTCACCTGCCAGAGAGTAGGGGGCGTGGCCACAGCACTGACCCACTGACATTTACTGTGGTGCTTTACCAGTTATCACCCTCTGAGTCAGGCATTATCACATGCCGTTATGCTCTGCACTGTGCCAGTCCTGTTCTTTGTCTCTGCTGTACTGTATGTATGAAGAACAGTTAAACAGCTGAAGGGGAAGAAAATGAAACTAAATATGATTACAGTGGCTATTGAAAGATACTTATGATATAATTAATAATAACCCATGTGACTAGTCAATAATCTGAATATGAACATTTTTTGCCTTTTCGTCTTAATTTGATTTTCCACTATAGTCATAATGTATAGTTATAATTTACATGCTTACTTTTAAAAGTTGAAAGTTTATGGAACTGAACCTCAACACTGTCTCTTTTTTCTAAGCAAGCATGTGATTGGTGTAAGCTTGACAATGCAGGCTGAACATTCTCTTCTATTAAAAGTTTTGTCACCTTTGGGCAGGAAGAGGAACAAAGTAACAGGACTTCTAATTGGTTCTATGACGCTAATGTCTTATTTTTTGGTGATTTGTTCCATTTTGTACAACTGCATATTACCAAATGCCGAAAACCAACAAAAGCCCTAATTGAGCAAGCACTTACAAAGACAGAGGAGAGGACAAGCCCCTTTTAACCGAATAAAAAGGAAGGTCAAGGAGAGTGTGCAATTGTCAGGACCAGCTGGGTTAGGTCTAAACAAGACTACTTAGTTGAGTTTTGTAACAATACACAAAGACTTACTGTCAAGCTACAGTCTATTAATACTGGTCAGAGGAACCACACCAAACACAAACAGTGACCAGTCTACTACAGTCCAACTCAATCTGTACAGCACCAGGCTCATCTGTACTAACAATGCCTTACCGTTCTTTTTATACAAAATGGAACAAAACTCCTCCGATGTGATGTAAGCGTTGGGTATTTTGAGAGCAGCTACATAACATCTTCGACAGCCCAGAGATGTGCAGCTCCCTAAAATATCAGCAGAGCTCTCCACCTACACTACCTGCAGTACATCACATGTGCACCCACGGTGCCATGCTACGAGTTTAGACATTTTAGGAAATGCATGAACACAGGCACTTGGAAGTTAAGAAGATGCTACACAAAATATAAACCATATATTTATCTTTGATGTAGCACAGTCTAGTTCAAGTGTTTCAGGGCCACATTATTTCTGTGTATTGAGCGGATGTATCAAAAAGAATGCACATTTTGCTCTTTAGGTTAAAATGTTTTTTTTGCACAAACAACTCAGTTCTGCACATTCTGATGCTTCTGTTCATGCCTTGAGGGCTGATTTGTGCACATAGGATCAAAACTGCAGCTTGGATGTATTTAAAACACTAGGAGTAAAGCTGCACAGTTTGATCCTGTGACCCTGAATCAGATGTTGACAGGCTTTACTATAGCTTCATTGAATAATGCACACTGTGTTCATGGCTTCTGGCTGATTTTCTTCCACATTTTTCTGTGCATGCTTTAGATGTTATACATTTGTTGGTTATTTAGTTGGCGCTTTAGTTAGCACTTTTTACATTCCAGAGGTGCATTGTACTCATCTTCACCTTTTTTTGCACAGATAACAGATTTTCTAAATTTTTTCTGTTTATGGTGTGTGACAGTCTGAGATTGTTAAACTTGCTTTAAGCCACTCCCTTTTTTTAAATATGTCATTGAATCTGCTGTAAACATTGCATTCTTGTTATAAATTGTATGATATTGTATGATGTATCCCTAGATGTACCTCCTTTAGCTTTTATAATGCCTTACATTTTTATTCTACCACTTGGCCAGGTTGTCATTATATATGACTTACCTGGTTAAAAATGTGTTACACTTTTAAGACAAGTGAACATCATTCAATTGTAAAGATGCATTACTGCGGGCATTCTTTTAACTGGAAAACTAAGACTACAATTAAAATCCTCATGTGTAACCTCCACATGTCATTCTGTTTCTCCTCTGCACAGGCCCAGGCCTCCAGCGGGAAACGTGAGCACAGAGGACAAGTGAACACATATGATGTCAACTACCTCCACAGCCCTATAGGAGGGGGCAATTTGAGGGTGTGAAAGTCAAGGTGCAACATGACAGTGCTATAATAATAGCCAAGGCACTGCCCCTGGTGGTGCTAATGAATGCAACACGTTAACACACACATAACCTAGTGTCACACATCCACATCAGAGCACAAAAGCTCCAACTCTGATGCTAGATCTGGAAAACAAGAGAAGCTAAAAAACAAGGAGGTTGTTATAGTGCACCTTTACACACTGCACCACCAAATGTCAGTCTGCACCAGGAGGAGCACAGAGTTTAAAAGTGATGCGCTGTCAGGGCAGTGTTAGCCTTACTTGTGGATTAGCATGTGTTGAGGGCTGGGGAAAGAGAGGAAGGGGGTAGAATAGTGATGAGAGCCAAGGCTTTGAGCAAAACTAATACTCAGCTCAGATGAGCAGTCTGACAACAAGGCTACAGGCCCTGAGAATAAACGATGAGCCATGAGCCAGAGGCGGCCAATAAAGAGTTATTTCAGCATGATGAACGCGCTGATGCCACTAACTGCAGTGACACACACATGGATGTATAGAAGTGCACACTGTGTCGACCTTTTACTGGACTCACTCCCTTTGTACTGCTGTGTGAGGACAGAACTGGAGGGGTGCCAGAATAGAGATGGCTTTATCTGCCCATGCCCACCTGGAGCATGTACACACACTTACACAAACACACTCACATACACACAGAGAGTGGGCAGAGCTGGGGGAGTCTGCCAAACAGAGGAAGCCTCATGTCAATCAAGTGTCAGGGTGAACAGGGGAGAGGGATATCAGGCCACTGCTGAAACACTATAAATAGCCCAGACCACCTTGGGAGTGACGGTCACAGACACCGCCATAAACACTGATGCATACTGAGCACACTTGTTTTCACTTATTTTTAGTGTAAAGATAAAAACTAATGTCGCACTGGTCAAAGATATGTGTTTAAGGTCAATGATAAAATATACTCTGAAACAAGATGGTTATTGCAATTCATATTTTTAGTCACACTAATACAGACACAAGCGCAAAAGATAAATTATTATTATTTAAATACTGTCTTGATATTGGCGCTGTGATCCATTTTAAACGGTTAAATAAAAATGAACTGTTGTGCCATTTCTTGTCTTCAGAAAGATTTTTCATGTTTTACAGAGAAGAAGAGAAAAGAAGGAAAAGAACAGAGCCCAGGTCAGTTTGGGTCAGAAAATCAAGAGTTAAAGAAAAGCCTTTTTCTAAAACATGCACACTCTAATATGGTTTGTTTTCTACACAAAGGTTTTTCGAGCAGAGCTGTCATGGCAACATGCATTTTCACATCCCAGCGCTCATCATGATCACTGTCATCATTATAATCATTCTGATTATTATCATCATCATTATCAATGGCGCTCTAGTGCAGAGGGGGAAACAGGGGAACATGCCGCTACAGTTCATCTAATCACGTCTGGGGAGGATCATGCGAATGGAACAAAAGGCAAGTGGAAATGGAGAGATCGCAGAGAAGATCTGGCAGAGCGATGTGTTCATGTCATGTGTGGAGTCATTCTCAGCGCTGCCTGCTGTTTGTGCTGACACACCTCCACCTGACTGCACGCTCGCAGCGGCGGAGGGAATGTGGGAGCAAAACAGCCAGTTGTGATTGTGCGAGAGGAAAGAGGAGGGGACAAAAGGGAAGAGGAAGTCATACTTTGGCCAACGGCGTTTCGGAAGACCGCACTTTCTTGGGAGATATCTGTGAAGAGAGCAAGAGAATTATTTTCTTGTTTACCCCTCTTCAGAGATATCTCCTGTGGCATATTGCTGTTCTCTGCTACGAGCACTCGAATGTCTGATCACATATTGTTCTGTCAGCAGAACCTGGAAGTAGTTCCACTGAGACCAGCGCATTAATTAGCCCAAATCAAAATAATTACTTGTGTGAGATGTTTTCAAAGTGCTGCATGCATTGTTTTGTTAGAATGTATGCAGCAGCGTAATTAAATATCTGTAGTATTTGTGGAAGTATTGTGTTTTCAAAAACTGTATGTGTGAAATATAGTCAAGGGCAATGGCCCAGTGAATAGTCATTGTTTCAGTCACACATGCAGCAGGATACAAGTGGACTACAGACAATACAAGATGAAATGTGAAACAAGTGTATGCTTTGCTACAAGCCAGTGTGGTGCGCAGGGATTTGTAGTTTATGCTAGAGTGCTGTAATAACATGCTGTAATAACTCTAGCCACTTGATCAGATATTTGATTGTGAAATGTTGAGAGTCAATGAACAACAACACATCAGAGGAGACACTCAGAAGGTTTGGAGACAAGAGACACACAGTGACAGTCACAGAAGGAGAATCACACAGGAATGAGGAACAAACAACAAATTGCATTAGGATTTCTGAAAACTATTACTAGAGTAATGACAAAGTGATGTTAGGGCATTTTTGGCCAACAGAGGGCAAAAACTGTAATGATGTAAGGACAATGTAGACTCATACACAGCATTTTAATTATATGCAAATTTAAACTGATATCATGGATTTGAATGAATGTGTGCTGAATTAAAAATTATAATAGTATGGTGTGGCTTATTAATACCATTGTAATAGGGGGTAATATAACTGATGATAACTAGTCTGTACAACTGATTTATGTGATTTCAAACTAACATATACAGCATGGTTTGACCCTAATAACAACTATAAACTCAAGCATGGTTAAATTGGTTGGTTCCAAGTCCTTTTCTTTTAGGTAATTACATTGTTATATGGTAATGCACTGGCTGTATTACGTTGAAACATGGTAATAGTCACCAGAAATCAGAAGTATTAAGGGCACTTTCATAAGATAATAATAAGAGTAATTTCATGGAATCATGAACACACGATAAGTGAAGAGTAAAGTTCCCAAGCAGAGAATTAAACCCAGGTCTCTCTGTTCATTAGTTATGCACTAAACCAGATAAGCTATAGACGCATAAGCTTTTAAATCAACCATCTTTATGTGCTAACCCGGTCAGTCGTCTTAATTCTTATTTCTATTCTATACAAAGAATTAGTTTGGGGATTTGGGTTGGATTTCCAGAGGGCAGTACCAACAGACACAGCATAAACTGCCTCTGGAGGCAAATGGACAGAATAACAACCAATAATCAGAGAGAAACAAACATCACATAAACAGTTACAGCTGGTCTTAGCTTTGTATTATGCTGAAGGTTAAGTGGGAAGGGTTTCCAGACCCATTTCACTTTGTGACATGAATGGATAAGGCTGGCCAGGCTCCTAGATATGAACTGGATCAGCCCATTTCAAATATGAAATCCAATATGTGTTGGTTTAATACATTTTCATTATCTACCACAACACATAACGGGTCTGTAACAAGTCAGCTCTGCTTGAGTTAATAGGAATTATTATATGATTACAACATGCTGTAAATATGTGTAACTTAGGGGATGGATGGATGGACTAGTTGTTTGGACTAGCAATTAAACACAATGATAAAACTTGAAAGGACAAGAGATGATGAAGCTCTGTCTGTTGTTCTTGTGCCTCCTGTGAACATTTGGGTGCCCACCGTACCTTCATTGGTGCCAGCTGGATGGGGGTGATGTAGGAGGGGTCCACCATGGGCTTGGGTCGGTTGGCCGTGTCCGCCAGGAGGCTCTGCCATTGCTGTGGCAGCCCGGTGAATTTCTGCTCCCGGGGGTCGAAGCCTGTGTGGACCCGGTGCTCAAAGTTGGACGGCGCTGAGATCTCCAGCCGTTTCTTCTTCTTCCCAAACATGCTGGAAAACCCTGGCAAACCTGGAAGACAGTGAGATGAGATTAAAAAATAATGTTATTCTGGTGTTACATTCTGGTATCTGAAGCGCTGCAGTTACGTAACATCAAAAAATAAGGAGAACAACACTGCGAGGGCCAGTGAAGTGAAAAGCAGTGTTTTGTTTTTGCCAAAGTTTGAGAGTTTGTTTGAGGTAACCAAGCGAATGCCAGACACTATTTTGGCTGAACACTGCTGGCTCTTCCCTCCACCACAAGATCTCGGTGCAGATATATGGAGACTATTGTTGGTTTGGGTGGACGGTGCACGATGTCCAGTCACAGGAACCAAATGTCATCAAGGCTGTGAATAGGGTCTCTTGTCTTGTATTGTCTCTTTTTCTGGGAGCCATTGTTCTTGGAGGAAAACAAAGTCATCCTTCTTTCTCTGCTCCTTTCTCTTTCTCCTTCTGTTACAGCCTCCACAATGTTTGTCAGTGGACGCAAATTAATGCATCAAGATACGTGCCCACAATAGTCATGCACAAACATAAGCATAGCAGAATTTTTGCTGTGTCATTTTTTTATATTCCAAGGAGTGACAGTAATACAGATATTCTCACTCATGCACTGAGCACATGCAGTGGTAACTTAAGAGTTTATGGCATACTGTAATTTGCAATATTTGTTTTGAATATATTGATACCACATATGCAGTCTTTGCACTCCTAACACACTAGAAAGAAACCAAGTGTTTATAGAGTTCGACAATTCCAAGTTTGACCAGTAGAGGGCCTAGCTAAATGAAGTTTGTAGTCAGAAGGGTCACTTAATAGTTTTCTTAAAGGCATAATACACAGTATTTCTAAAAAAATAAAATAAAATACCTTGCCCCATTGTTGCATTTTCAGCACTTAATAATTGAAGTTAAATCCAAGTTTATTGTGGCTTTCGACTAAACTTTACCCTTTATCCTGTATTCTGTGAGCTGTGAATGTCCGAGAAACATGTATGATGTAGAATAAAAAGTAATTTGATTGTGTGATTCTTTCAAAAAAAAAAAAAAAAAAAAAAAACATGCATTCTATATCTTTAACTTTTATTTAGTATATAGCATGTACTGTGTTCACTTTCAGACTACATTCTGTTGATTGTTGAAACCCATGTGATAAATAAAACTGACTATATCCCTTACTTCAGCAGTAAGTCAAAACAAATGCAAACAAGACAAAAATGTAATCGCGAGAATCTGTCTCATTTGTTATCTTTGCTGCCCTTTAGGAAAACCACACAGACCAAATTAGAGTCCGCAAACAGGAAAGATGGAGAGATCAGAGACTGATGGATGAGGGCAAGAGGGGGATGGGCAGAGGCAGGAGAGGCCCAAACTGTACTGGAGTGCACGAGAAAGGATAGAGAAATGAAACAATAGTGGGAACAAGGCAGAGACAAAACCCAGTGAACAGTGAAGGGAGGATGAAAGCTGAGAAGGCTTAAGGCCTTTGTGCAGCACAATCATAGCACAGCAGATTATTATGCAGCGCCCTGGTGCCTTTAGAGAGCTCAATACTGGATCAAAAAGGTGTTAAGTCATAGATAGAAAGCTTGCTCCCACAGGCGTGTTTACACAACGCTGCCTTCTGCACTCCAGTCACTTTAAGCCTCGCATTACACTGATGACTCAAGGAGCTATTGAATCAGCTGAGAGCAAAAATATGACATTTTCAACTCACGGGAAGATGGATGGGAGGTGACATTCAGTGAAATGAGACGATAAGGGTTGCATTCTGAAGGTAAACTTGAATATTTTGTAAATTACATTCTACTGTAATAAAGAGCCAAATAAGTCAAATCTTAGCCATCACTGCAGAGAAAGGATCTCTTATGCAACCCTGTCCTTTTTGGCAGTGGTCCACTTAATCCTCTGGAAATCAACCCAAGGTTACTGACCCTCTTCCTATTTTTAGTACAAAGAATGGCCCCTCAAAAAGACATATCACGCTGACATTATTAGAAATGACTTTCACAGTGAAACACGGATAAAGACAAGCTGAAGGATGAGACAGAGCATCCGAGCAGAAGGCAATGCTCAAATATTTTGTAAATACAGACAGCAGCGTGGCCCTGTGCAGTCACCTCCACGAAACACGGTGACTAAACGGGGCTGGATCGCACACTTGCACTGAATCATCAGCTGAGACAAGCCCAAGCAGCGTTAGCTTGGAGCAATAAGCTAACAACAACAACAACACTACGTCTAAAGCCTGCTCAAAGTAACAAACTGATCTGAACAAAGAAGGGAGTAGCGAATGAGACTAATATGAGACTACCTTCATCTTCATCAGACATCTCAGGAGCGCAGTGTGGCCTGTGTCTCTGAGCCTGTCAGCCATCATCGTGAACATGGCAACCCCTGACCTACATGGAGAGTCTTGGCAATGAGATTATTAGAGCCTAGTGAGCTTTAAGTCGTCTAGTCCGAGCTCAAATGCTGCGAGAGAGACAACAACACACACAGATACTTAAGGGCACACACAAACAGATGGTGATGCATGTTCACGTTAGTCCTACGGAGCTTTTAGCAGAGCGCACCGCTGCCCTTCACAACACTAAAAACAGAGCAGTGCAGAGATGTACTTTAAGTGTACGCACCTCTGGGAATAGCTGCGTGCACGGGACACTAGAACTACTCACTGCACAACTTCTCTGCTCTGTCACACAGCACCGCTACAGCTTAATTTATGGGCAGGTTGTAAAGCACTTTGAGTAGTTTCCCATTGATGCCCCGAAGGTTGTTCCGCCGACGAGTAACAATGTCACTCTAATGACAAATTACGCCTGGTTTTAAGTGTCCGAGATGAAGGAAATCCATTATTCTAGACCAGAACATCTTAAAGGAGTTCACGGGGCGTGCAGGTCGACATTAGTGAGTTGTGGTATAGTGCACAGTTCTGAACATGCCTGTAAATATTCAGATGCAAAACTAACTGAGTCCAATTTTAAGTTTAGATCAAATGTTTATTTCTTTGACGGTTGTATTTGTGGCTTTAAATGCACACAACTTCAACTCGCCAAATAATTACAAGGGAATGACAGGAACTACCAATAAGATTAATGATATGTCACCCATTATATCAGTAACAGTTTGTTCAATGTTATCAAACCTCTGTAGTGACAGTGAGGCCCCTGATAGAGAACATACCACCTAACCTGGTGCCCTAGGACAAAGACATAAGTCATTTCCTTAAGTAAAATTGTTTTTTCTGATTATGTGTTACCCACATTTTACAGAACCCAAAGTTAATCCATCCTCTTATCCGGGGCCAGGTCAAAAGGTCAGCAGGTCTTCCCTCTCTCCAGACACTTCTCCAACTCCTCTGGTGGACTACTAGTTTGCTAATCCCATGTACTCAGTCTCACATAATATGACTATACTGACTACATTCTGCCACCCAGTAAAAACAACTCACCAGTTGATAGTGGATTTAAAACACGCTTTTAACTCTTACTGTTGTACATTTTGAGTATTAAAAAAACAAACAAAAAGAAAACAACGTTTCCTGCAGCAACTTAGTCCTTAGCAACAAGCATCCATTTAATGTAGGCTATATAAAGTAACAGAATGATGTTTATGTGCTGAAATAACCTCAGTGGAGCTGGAGCTTTGTGTTGGAAAGTTTATATGAGTTAAGTCATCGAAGTGTTGAAGTGTATAAATGACATGAATCTATAGGTTCACAATCTGAATGACTTTTCTTGCAGAAACACTGAAGAATCTTAGATATCAACAGCCGAGCAGGTATCCCTCAAAGCCTGAAGATATGGTCAATTTTAATAACAATACATGTTAGAAGTAGACTAGCCAGTGATAATAAATGGGCCTACACTAACACCCTTCTGTGATCCAATGTCCTCCATGTCTATGTCAAAGATATAGAAACAGTATATGAAGATGATATTCTATGTTTTACCGGTTTCTTTTGTATCGACTGTCCAGTGTCTTAGTAATAATAGCGATGCATGCATTAGGAGTGTTCAAATCAAAGTGCACAAATGAACGGGATTTTTTTGTGCGACCATAAAAATCACTGTAGAAGGTGTCGGCCGACTTCAAGGTGTAACATCTTAAGCCACTGTTACACAGCTTGTTCTGCCACATGATTACGTCTTCTGAAGCTCCTGTCAGATGGTGCGCTCCAAGCATTACATAACCACACAGACTGCACATAGCATTTTGTAAGGACTAATTAAAGACGCTCCCCGATGCACAAACACAATGAGGACGACTGACGTGTCACATAAATACAGGACTTATACATCGGCACAGACACTCAAAGTCAGTCCTGGTCCCAGGGCAGAGATCCTGACTCCCAGTCTGATTTGTCTCCGAACCATCTGTCACCATCTGAGGCTCCACAGGCATTTCCCCTTTCACACACACAAACCCACACACACACAGACCGACTGGAACCTGCCCCGCGTTGAAACAAATCTACGGCGTGTTGTTTCCGTTCAGTTTGTTGTGTACGCTGCCGCTGTCTATTTTTGCTTCCTAAATGCATGCTCGCTCCGCAGCAGCACAGTGCATTTCTTGTCTCTCTTTTTTTTTTTCCCGAAACCACACATTCAGTTTCTTTCCGTGCGATTGTTATTTCGGGGCGTAATTTAGTCTTCAGATGCAGAGCGCTCACTCACGCACTAAATATGCAAATACATTTCATACATAATTTAAAATGAAACATGAAATAGACACAAATTGCTCCTGATAAACAAGTGGAAGGAGGGGCTCCATCATTTGCTGCTACAGAGAAGAGGAGGAATAACTGACTTCATTAAGAGGCCAAATACTGCACAGACGAGACCAGGGGACAATGTTTTATCAGCTTTGGCTTCGCTTCTTTGGTTGCCAGTGAGTTTTAGAATTAGATTTTGTTTCAATTTAAGTTACTTACTTACTTGAGATCAAAACACAAAATCTGTGGGGATTGTGCTTTTTCTGCTGTTGCTCCAAAACTGTGACCTGACCTTTGGTGATTAGATTTTCTTATTGATGATCTTGACTTTTATTATTCTGTTACTGTTACTGAAGTTTTAAGTGCATTTTATTTATTTTATGTTGTTCTGTGTGTTTTCCCTTTTGACATCACCCAGTCTTAAGACCATTTAATTGGTCTCGTCACGGTCTTCTGATTTTTGCTCAGTCTTGTCTCGGACATCAAGACCAGCCAAGACCAACCAAGACCACAAATTGTTTATCTTTTCTTGGGATTGAATGAAAACCTCTATTATTTCATATTCAATAAGAAATCTTAATCTAATTCTGCCTCTTTCACCAAACACTAACCCCTCATGAGATTGGACTTGGTAAAAACTGGACTGTTTGGATTTATTATATTCATAACCTTTCTTTTGCATTTATTACAATTACAATGTATTATACACTTGGTCTTGGTCTTGATTCTCTCTGGTCTTGGACATGAATTGGTCTTGGTCAGTGTGTGTCTTGACTACACCACTAGTTTTTACTTTATTGCTTGTGTATACCACTTCGGCCCGCTGCAATGTCAAAGTGTTTTTTGAAATAAGTTGGTATTATATGGTAAGGTATGGTTGTATTTGCACTCACTAAAAGCCAGATTGTCCCAAATAAATGCACCCTACTATAGTCTGTTAAATGCACAGTAGAGAATCATGAGAAAATGAGAAGCGGGAATAAAAACACAATACAGCAATGTTTTTTCCAAATGTGGCTTGTCTTGTTCTTGGGATAGATGGTTATATTCCAAGAAGAAAGAATGCTAAATGTTTATAAAGAGCTGGTGTTTATAGATGGTTTAATATGCTCTAAAATGGTTTACACAGACATACATTCCTCCTCCCTTTACTTGTTGATCCCTAACAAATCGTAAACAACAAAGCTGAACAAGGCTTTGCACACCATTTAAAAGTAATTTGTAGTATAAAAAGTACTTTTTAATAAAAAATTATAATAATATCTGTCATCGGAGACTTTTTAATTGTACTCCCACCTGTAAATAAACTCATCACATGAACTTTGCACTCTTACCTGGCAGAAAACTGACAGTGTCTTTGAACCACTCAAAGCTCTGTGGATGCGCCTCTTCTGATGCAGCGCTTTGATGTCAAATTGCACTCCCGATAAATCCATTACTCGCCCTCATTTTCTTTCAACAAAACATGAAACAGAAAGGCTGCCTTCCCAAACTATGGCTGCTGAATTATTAGGCAATAATTCCCCAGAGGAGCGACACTCGAGTGAAGTCATGGAAAAGACAAATCGGGTCAGAAGCATGACATCCTACTGGTGCTAGGACTCTCCCTGTCTGTATGCTCTGATAACTCCCAATGTGAGACGCACAAGGCACTGAAAAAGTGCCTACACAGCAGCCACGAGCAAAGGAAGGCCAGACAGCTTAAGCCAGGACCGTCCCATTTCACTTCCACTGTTTGCTTAATTCATTCTGAACGGTCGCATCCCAAACTGGGCATTGCGCGACCTTAACTGTCCTCCTTCCACTTGTCAGACTGTCAGTAACACAAAAAAGTGTCTTCCCACAGTCTACAGGATGGTATTTGTGCCCTGGCAGCCCTGTCGAACACTAACACACCAAGCTGTCTCCCACTGATGCCAGCCTGTGTGGATATCAACTTTGGTGTCAAGTGGGGCAGCACCAGGCGCCCTATCGCTGCCTCGTTCACTGGGAGAGTCACTCGGAGGAAGACAGATCGTGTGACGGCAGAGATAAGACGGAGGCAGGAGAAAGAAACAGCTGGTCCGGTCGGCGGCCGTGACAGAGGCTGGACGCACGCCGAGGCTAAAGGGACGTTCAGCGGTGGCAGCTACAGACGGGCCAATCAAAGCCAGGCTGACACTATCACACTGGTTTCCTTGACAGAGACACAAATGGTTGTTAAGTTTAAAGTTTAAAGGCAGGGATTCAGAAAAACCTGTGCAAAACTTCTTTTAAGGAATCATATTCCAGGACATTTTCCAGGGCTTCTTCAAGACAATTCCCAAAAGCGTTTTGTTAATTAAACTAATGTTATTTACAAAAGACCTCGTTTTATTTATCAGTTCTTTAAATATGCAGGTTTCACAGCAGCCTCAGCTGGTCAAACCTCAAACTACAGCAGCTTCAGAGGGTCAAAACTGAAACTGCAGTAGCCTCACTGGATCAAAACTCAAACTAAAGCAGCCTCAGAGGGTCAAAAGTCAAACTACAGCAGCATCAGAGGGTCAAAACCAATTTAATTCACAATTAAAATTCTCCAGACAATAAACACTTTCCATACATGTCCAAGCCATTTCCTTCACAGAAAAACATCCCTTGAAAAAAGATTTTTCAAGACACATAATAGGAACCCTATTATAGCAGTTTGATCACTTAGGCATTTAAACGGCTCATACTGTATTATGTGTCACATCACAATAATTTGTCACATCAAATGTATATAAAGTAAAGATTCCAGCAGTCTAGCTAACAAGTGGAGCTCAGATTATATTTTCACTTATATTTTAATTGGACAACATAAACAAGCACATATACTCACAGTACATGTGCTATAGTACTACAGTAGATGCCCAGTCTACTATTGGACCTGTTCAGGTGGTGGCCAACTGATGCATGCAAACACATGTAAAGTTAAAACCTAGGAACTTGCTCAAGCACTTGCCATCTTTCATGATCATTTCATGAAAGTCAGGCAAAACTTTAACCTGAGACTATCTTTTTTTTTTTTGACTGGAGCAGGTGTTGTACATTTCTCAACTCAGAAACAAATACAGCATACATTTCTTTTTCAGTTATGCTGTTCAATTTCAGGGTCAAGGGCCAAGAAGAGGTGTGCACACACCAATTTCAAATGAAATGCAAATATAAAGTTCAGTTTAGTTCTGTTCTGATTTATTTGGTTTGATTTTTGGTGTGAATTTCTAAAGCATTAACCCAAAGAGCTACTCAGCAGTACAGTCTGCGGGACTAACATTCTTCTCATGTGACTAAAGTTAATTTTGTCCTATACTGTACATGTGAAATATAGCATTTCACTGTTAGAATATTTGGGAGTGTTGCATGTAACAAATGGGCTGCATGACTTCAGT
Organism: Rhyacichthys aspro; assembly: GCA_036850595.1. NCBI lineage: Eukaryota > Metazoa > Chordata > Actinopteri > Gobiiformes > Rhyacichthyidae > Rhyacichthys > Rhyacichthys aspro. The sequence goes on along the minus strand of CM072170.1, from coordinate 12,105,522 downwards.
GTGAAAGTCTGTGTTGTACTCTGTGCTCATTTTTTAGATACAATTTCTCTGTCAGATACCTTGATGAAAACTAACCAGTATATTCAAATCCAGTGTTTAATCTTCATTCCAACCCTATTTTTGACAGTTACAGATATTCGGAGGTGGCCTACACTGCTCTGCGGAGTTCAGCTATCAGCCCACGTGCCCACAAAGCTGTTTTAACATTCCTGAGGGAGAAACGGGCCTGATGGTTAAAGCTCAGCAGACACACCCCTCCACAAGAACTCCTGGATATAAATACACACGCCACCTTCAAGGGTCTGAGGCGGGCTCGCTCTTGGCTGCCAAATCCAAACACACGCTCAGTTCAAATGTTACTGTGGAGGTGGAGAGCTGTAGGGGCAGCTGCAGACTAAATAGAGCCGGAGACAACTAGAATTACGGCAGCCCCGGCTCATTTGGATATGCTAAGTACGCCGCGCTCTAAAAGCATCAACGCGGCACCCTCCACGTCGCTAATGGCTGGCTGCATCATAACTGTCACAAGATGAATGCTTGTTAGTGAGATAAATGGTAATTCCTGTCGTCTTTTAGCGCAGAGTGCAGGCTGTTATTCTTCGGAGACGCAGTGTAACGACAGCAAACGATCACACGAGAGAGTCAAAAGAGGAGATATGGAGTTGGGGATGTCGACGTAGTTCTCACTGATCATTTAGTATCTGAGAAGGGATCGGGTAAAGTTGTTCTACCTCCACATGTGGAAACGTAATGGGGGGATATAGCAACACGAGGAGAGTTTGGGAGGCAGTAAGGGATCAGTGGAGTTATCTAAATGAGATCTCTCAAGTCTGGAGGACTGTGTGCACATGTGTGTGTGCTGCTGCAGGGCTCTGCAATAAAAGGGCATTACAGCCAGGGGTTTCTGGTAGAAATAATGTGGATATGGATGAGTATTTCTGTCTTATGAAATATTAGGAAAGGTAGAAATCTTGCTCTTGGTTAGTTTCAAATGTGTAATGACCTACCATGACGTACCAAAAATCTGCTTCGGCTATATTTAGTAGATTGGACAAGACATTGGGTTTGCCTCAAGTTAACAAATGAGGCTAGAGGCAGGACCATTCCCCCAAGTCTCTTTCTGTAATGACACAACAAAATAAACAACACAATACAACCGTAATCTAATGCCAGTGTATCTATAAGTGATTGTTCAGCACAAGCAAATGTACACTCCAAACACGACTAAGCATTTCTCAGTGCTGCTACCGAAACTGAATAGTGCGTGAAAAGAGAGATTGTGCCATATGCCTTTCGTTTCAGAGCCCCGGGGCTAACATCTGTAAACACACAGCATCCTCACCCAGACTCAGGACACAAATGCTCCTTCTTTTGCAACTAAGAGAAGCCTTTTTATTTTTTTTTATTTTTTTACAGACAAGCCATTTCATTCAGCAGCGGTCAGACATAAAAGAAAGAGTCTGTAGCCAACTGTTTAACTATTTCTTCACCACAAATAAATGTAGCACATGTAGTGAAAAAAAAACAGAGCTCATAAATGGCAAACACATTTAGACTTTACTGGATATTGTCTGGGAGCCCTGATTTAACATGCAGCAAAATCAATACATCTAGACGTTAACACATGGACAAGTGACCCAGGTTCAGTCATTCAACCTCTGTATCAGAAGCTGCTCAGAGGTTAACCAACTACAGACAGCTCCTGGCCATAAGAGACTGTGCTCTTCCTGCTCGGGGCTTTCTGGGATAAAAGCACTCTGTTTTCTTTGAAAGCCTCCTCCATTCAAGCCCATTATCTACACTAGCATGTTTAAAGCATGACCTGAGCTTCTATTATTGATGGCACGGGCAAGCCAGCCATGCCACTCTGTCTTCTGGGGAAACTGGTTAAGGCCAAGATGTACAAGGCAGAGTTGTGGAGTCCTGTGTGGGAAAAAGAAGTTGCAGGAGCTGTATTAGGACGTGTTATATCTGGAGTCATCCTTGTGCGCAGTCCGTGGCGAGGCCTGCTGTTTATGAGCTGGTTAACACGGCTCTGACAGCGCATCAATCCCTCGCATTTGAGCCAAGGACAGCGAGCGAAACGTCAGCTTTGACAGATGATGTGGCGCGGGATTTTCACCCTGTAAGAGCCCAGGAGTGGACGGTTCGCAGCGAGCCCCCTTTCGTACGACTATTAATCCTCACAAAGCCACGCGAGCGGCCCTGTGACCTCATTGTAAAGTGCAAAAGGTCATGTGACCGCCGCGCACCACGAGCATGGAAGCTAAACTAGAGATATAACGTACAGGGGGAATAAATTGATCCACATATTTAACGGTTCCATTCTTTTTTAATTAAACATAGCGCGGTATTGTTTGCGAGTTATCTTCACAACACAGCCCTGTATTGCCAGTCAGACAGTACCGGCATTAGCACGCACACAAGAGAGAGTAGATAAGTCTAACCTACAAACCGAGCAGTGCTACTTATAAAACATTGATCGCGCCACTACAATCATCTCCCATTTACTTCTGCCCCTCTCTACGGTCTCCTCTGCCCTGTGCGATGGTGGTGCTCACAGCCCACTGCTTCCTCCTCTTCCACTCCACTTGTGTTCAGCTGCGGATGGTAAATGGAAGCTTATACCTGCTGACCTACATTACCACGGCCTCGCCTGCTCACTCCACAAGAGCTAGTGGCTGTCCTTTACATAGCACTGGAGCAGCTAGCCCAGTTGATTTAGTGGCATAGCAGAGAGGATACATTTCAGTCTTGGTGGAAAGTCTTACTAATGACAGAAAACTAGTCAATAGACACAATACAATCAGTGTGAATGCAGTGTTATAAATAATCCTGTGCATCTGAATAATATTTCTTTGCATCTTCCTTGTACTGACGACAAAATCACTGCCAAGTCTAAAAATTCCGTAGCAGAATGATTAAGTGAGTCACAGCAAAAAGTTATATATCTGCATCTCTCCATGTTGCCCTTTCATCTTCAAAAAGTAATGCTGATGCTCACTTTTATTTTGTCTTTGAAATATTCCTTTTTCGTTTAGGCAGCGTTGCTCAGAGGAGGTTTAACACTGCTGAATGCTGTCTCAATACAGCAACGTAAAAGATAACAATAATGAATACTTAAATGACTGGTGGCAAAATGTGCATATTGCAATTCCACGGCTCAGAGCTTGTGAACAGCTATGGTCAGGGACACCCCACTGTCTATGAGAAAAGTAGCAGACATAGATCAACTGGTGATTTACACAATCAATTACACACACATGCATGAATGTGTGCACAAAAAGAAACCTAATTGGTTTCTCCATTAGCAGTGCTCACTTTGTCCACTCTGGGAGGAACAGGAAGTAATGAAAATGTAATGGCTCCTTCTACTGCGTTTGACATCTATTATTTGATGTTTGTATTTTCCAAGGCAGACAAATGTAAAGAGTGGTATTTTGATGTCATTACACTGTTGACTGATATGTTCCATTTCATTCAGCTGTGTACTACTACATTTTACACACTGCACCTTTAATAAACATAAACCTAGAACTGACTGAGTGGTTGCATATGCGTTTTGGCAGCTCTGCTAACCACACTGCCTCTTGACTATATGTAATGCTAAATATAGCTTGTGTTGGTTCCCCAGCCAACAGCTTGGGAGCTAATGTGGGCTGCGAGGCAGTGGTGGGTCGGGCTGCGAAAGGATGACATGCGTCCAGAGGAGATGCTCCCATCAGCGGCTCTCAGCTGCACTGCATTTAGGCTGAGCCCCGGACTCATACCAGTCCACATGACTTCACACACTGATGCTTACTGATAACGCTGTGGGATTAGGCCTGCTGTGTCTATGGGTGTGTGAAGCTTTTCTCGGGCCTACAGCAAACCACAGAAAGTGTCTCTATTTAGCTGCTGAGGCACTGGTAGGAGCTCAGAACAGAATATAGCCAGTGTCAAGAGGGCTGGTCTCCAACCTGAAGACACCACTGACCTGTGGGTGACCCAGCACCGCCACATTTAGTCAGCCACACATGCAGAATGTACGAGGTCACAAGTTCAGCCTCTTCTACTCAGATTCAAACACTGTTGCTGTTTATCACACCACTGTGTAGTTTAGTCGGGTTGAAAAGTTGCTGAAACATTTAAAGAAGCAAAAAATGAATACAAAGCCAATTCCAGGTCAGTGCTCAAAATGACAATTGCAGAATGATGTAGGCCCACCATAAGCTTTAAAACTTTACTTATATTTAGAGGGAAATGTGTCTTTTTATAGTTGCAAAGCTGTATTGGAATTAGGCAATTTTTGGTTTAGAGGTCAAGGAGGGCAGAGGCCTATCTATTTTGACACACTATCTATTTTTTTAACACTTACAAACAACCATTTAAAGTCACATTCAATCACAATGGGTCATTTAGACTCATAAGTTCACCACTACACTCATGTCTTTGGACGGTGGAAGGTTGAACCAGCACAGTGGGGACATCCAGACTATTCATATGCCATTTCTAACATCACCTCTTCTTCCAAGTGTTTAAAAATGGGGATGTAGTGATGTCCACTGCCTGGCCTCATCTATACACCTTCTTGGGAACAGTGCCCAAATACGTCATAACAAAGTGTGTGCTAATGTAAATTGCCATTTTCATTTCCCCCCTGATGTACATTAAATACACTGAAAGACAGAGATAGAGCAGTGCTTTAGTGGACCATACTGCCACAGCTATGGATTTATGTATTTTAAATAAATCTTCATGCCAATACAGCCATGGCATAATATGACAAATTGTTTGAAACAGTCACACTGTAAGAGAGTGCCTCAAAACGATATTGAACAAAGATTTAGCAGCAGCTCCTACAAATTGCCCTACTCTTAGATCCATTTCCTGCCCCCCAGCTCACAAATGCACTGTACAGGCGTTAACACACAGGCACTGGCTACACTTGGAGGGGGATTGACTGGAGCCGTCTGTGAAAGGGCCCGCCATCATTACCTTGTCGGCTCGCAAACCACAAGGGCCATTGCAATCATCGGCCTTAAACACAACGTTTCCTATTACTAAATGTGCACTCACACGCATTTGTCCATTTCTGCAGATGGATAAATTACAGGGAGGGAAACACACAGCGGCGCGGTGGTCCCGGCCAGAGGAAATGGAGAGGCTTAGCTGCAAAGATAATGGAACAACAAGGGAAAAGCAAAGCCAAATAATTCATAATGCATTGTAGCTACTGAATAACTGCACAATCAGGCAAAAGGGTTTCTGAAGCGTTATTACAAGAAATAGACTACGGCCCATGGCTGAAGGTGGAGTGGGAACTATTTTGGACGCTTGCTTTCAAAGTGAAGGTGGCTGTATAATTTTAATCCGATTGTGTAAAGGCCTACAACTGATTTGAATAATGACACCACTGACATGAGGATAGCCTGCATGTACAGACTGACTGATTTGATTCAATTATGACCAAACAACAAAGTGCAAAAACGCATGCATTCATCTTCAGTTCTTGCATGAAAAACTGACTCAGTCTTACATAAACACACTCAACAGAAACTCACGTCTAGCTTAATTAGAGCTGCACAAGCTGCTGAAACAAATAAAGGCCTTCAAGACTGTTCAAGCTCCTACAAAACAAAAAATGCCAAACAAGCCAGCACACAGCAAATCCCATTGGAATACATTTAGCTAACAAGCATTTACACTATTTGGCCCCTAGGCTGCATATATAATTTAGATATTTTCATCCCAGATATGTTATGTCAGCATAAAAATGTTTAATTGTATTGAACTATCACATAGTTAACTGTTATCTATTAATATTACTGAAACAAAAAAGTGTTGATAAAACTGTCCAAGTAGCAGGGACACATCAAATACATGCAGCTAACAACTAGCTATAGACTATATGCTATTAATGTTCATGATAATGACTAGAACACAGTTTAATTTTTGTTCATTAACACTATTTAAACAAAGAGATTAAAAAAAAGAAACGTACATCCACTGAAAAAGCCAGTGGAATACACGCAACCAACTAGCACATTAATGTTTAATTGTACTGACTCATGACATAGTTTAATTTTGTCTGTTAACCATATATGACTCTTTTACTCCACAAATACTCGCTCAGTCTAATTGGTGCACTAGACGAGCATTAGCCTGCAGCTGCTCCTCTGACAAGTTGCATAGTGTTAACATGCCATACGCGCACAAGAGCAGATCTTTTTTCATTGCAGCTAACTCTCAACATCACTCTTTTGTTGTAATTTCCTGCAGTTTCATGCCCAGGCATCAAACAGAGCACAGCTGCTGGGTGAGTGCTTTAATCTATTAGGCACAGCGCATCTGCGTGCTCTGTCTTACAGCCACTGGCCGCCTGACACACCGTGTAGGCTTAATGTGTCCATTTGAGCGGCTGGTTTGGGTATGTTGATGTGATCGCATATGCATTCAGTCATGAGACCATAGGAATAAACAGAAAATGGAAGAAACACACTCTGGATTGCACATTGAAGATGACATGAGAGAATAATGAGGGACTCTTTATGCCTCAAGTCGTGTTGGGTTCAAGACATCACATCACATACGCCAATCTTTGTGATGGTCAAGTTACAAAGCAGGGCTAAATTTAGGCCAGATCATTGTCTTTGACTGACAGAGAAGGATGAAGTACACTAAACATTGCAAAAGCAGAAGGTAACAGAGAGAAAAGAATTGACATTTTAAAGCTGCCAAGAAATCCACAATTAAAAAGCCAAGTATGAATATGTTACAACCCAGTGGTCCATTAAAACACATCTGTTTGTGTCAATAAGACCTCACCAGCTGACACACACTGTGTTTGACCAAAGGCATGGCTGGAATCTTGATGACATACTTGGCTCTGGGAACTGAATGCAGTCAATTTTTATAGAGCCACAAACCAAATGTTAGGGCCGATTAGATTGTCTTGGCTCATATAAATCATTGTCAACTGACTGCGTCCAATCAGAAAGTCATCTATTCTGTATAATTAGCCTAACAACAGGATACTGTTTGTCTTCTCTAATGATAATTGAATGGATTTTACTCTTTAAGTTACAACAAATGGGATGTCTAGCGCTTTATGGTCAATAGGAGATAGTAGCTACAATGATTGTAATGTGATTGTAAGAGCACACTTTGCTCTTGCGTGTTCATAGCAGTCTAAAGGTCACACCTGGTTAAAAAGGTAAACACAATTGTCAGTTTTAGGTTGTTTAGCTTTTAGCCTGCTCACCAGATACCTCACAGATGGTGCATGCAGAGTGTACGCTATGATAGAAGCCTTTGCGCAATACCAGCCTGTACTTCCAGCCTCAGAGTTTCTTTTGAAGTCTCCCTATGGGGTGTGGGAGCTGAGGGTTCGTAATGAATCAAGCTGAGACATAATGAGTCCTTATTCATGTTGGCTTTGATGTAATTCCACCTGACTGATCTGAAATCACAGAACAAAACACTAAGAGTGTGCTGTGACAACTGTTATAAAAGCTATATTGGCTTGCAGTAGGATGGAGGGTTAAGTGACCCTTTTAGCTTTGTCACGTTTCTTTCTTTGCTGTTTCCATGAGTCAGATAAAATGACATTAGGGCAAGCACAGATCCTTATTTGATAATGTTTGCCCTGTGTTATACATCGTCATATAGCTTTAAAGTGCAATAAAGCCAGCAGAGTTTAAACATACAAGACATGATTTATCATTATAGTCTTTAACTGTGTCTGTGTATTATGTTATTTGCTCATGAGCTCTACTAAGCAATTTATTCTGTGTGAGCAGTGCAGCGTGTAACTGCATCATCAAATTCATTAAAGTAACATGAAATATAGGCTAGCCTTTAAAGTAGAAACACAACACTGTAAGTAAACCGTAAAGTATTACAAGCCACTGCACTCTCACTTATTGCACAGCTCATTCAAATATTACTCAATATGTTGTGTAAAGGCACAAAAATTAATGTACAAAATGGCTTTATTCCATTTCCTAAGTGGCAGTGAACAGTGGCAAAGCAGAGTCGCTTTGTAGAAATGTGCGACCCATCTGGAAGTCTTCAGTACGATGAGCAGAAGAGTGCCAGGAGTAACAAAAGAAGTAGGTAATTATAGAGAAGGATCTCACAGACAAAGGACTGCCAGCAGCATTTAGCTTTGCATAAGTCCAACTGCTGCTGCCGCTACAGGTTATGATTTGTGTTTATAGTAGTCAGCCATGGAACACAGGCTTTATACTAGACTTGTAACATCATACAGTAAAACCTTTTTAAAGATGCAATTAAAGCTAAGTCAGAGCAAGGACAACACCTAAAACAAAGCGTCTAGCACTCTAGCACCTCCTGTCTACTGTTGACTTATTAATGAAATGTGCACTTATAGGAAACGAAAGAGAATTTAATTTTGCATCAGTAAAAATAACTTTTACCACCCATTCATGGAATCAGTGCATTGAGACACGGGAGCAGACACAGCAAAAGGCTTTCCAAGTCTGCCCAATCTGAACAGGTATCGCTTTAATGGCGATTAAACTGGAATTAGCCTCCTACTGGTTACTCCAATCTTTACTAGGCCTTGCTCACATAGGGCCTTCGTGAGAGATAACTCTGCAAGATTACATAACTTCAACCTAAGTATCTGAGAGACAGGCACTACTACGGTACTTACCACAAAGATGCAAGTCACACTGTTATGACTTCAGCGCCTGCTGTTAGCAATCACTATAAGCTCTGCCACATTAGATGTCCAAGAAATTAGTATTAAGCTTTAGCCATAAAAACTATGTCACTATAAATCCTACTGGGAAACAGAGATCATTATACCCTCACTTACTTCCTGAGTTCTCCTGAAAAAATATAAAAAGCATTGCTGTAAGTTAACAGTTGATCCCTGTTGTCCACAGTAAGGCCATGGTCAGGACCAGTCTGGTTTCTTTTCAAATGAGAAGATAAACTGAGCAAAAAACAAAAAAAAAACAAAACACTATATTTTTTTATCACTACAGTGCAAATCTCACAGAATTCAAAGAATTAAAGCCGGGCCAGCCATAACCACTCAGTTCCAAAGTGTAATAAGTCTGGGATCCCTTCACAACCATTTCCAAATCCTGTCAAACAAATCATAACTATTTATCTAAAATAGGGCAATCTTAACATGAGAGACAGTTTAGTTAGTGTAGTGTCCATTAGTACTCACCCCTAGAAATACAACTCAACAAAGACTAATTCTTTTTATAGATGGCTGCTTGGGCATGTAAAGAATTCATGTAAAAAAAAGATGCTTGTTGCTAAGGAAGCCCAACCACCAAGCCCCATGGCAGCATCTTAGCATATCACTAATACATACTTCTACAAGACAGAAATAGCACCACAGTCTCAGCCCTGGGGCCGGGTGACAAAGCTGTAAGGGCCAGCGCTGTGTTGGGTATCAGCAGGGGCAGATGCAGCGCTTGGTGGCCTGGGGGCTCCACTGGGTATTCAAGCTTCACTGGACCTCCTCATCACTGCCCTCTGACGGCTTAGCCTCATGACCACAGGCGCATGCTAACGCACACACTGCCAGCACAGCTCTGTCCAACAACTATGGCATTTTGGACAGGAAGGAAGTAGACCAGGCAGATGAGGCTGAGTGTCAGATATGTAGGCTAGGCTGGACTGCCACTCTTCTACCCCACTGCACTTTCTATAGGAATATGTAGGTTAAATCACACTGGGAACAGACACATTTGAATCATGAATCTACTATTGAACAACACTTGAAGGCGCTTATAAATACGTGATTTTGTTTCAACATACTTTCCTTCCTGTGTCTCTACAGATCGCTTCATCTTCCTTTTCTCTGCCATCCCTTCAATCTCTGTGTCTGACTCTCACACACATCAAGGCACCTCATTTTGTTACTGACATGCCAAGTCATGCAGAAACCACAAGGGAAGCTTTTTCTCTGAAATCCCATGACAAAAAAAAGGGCAAAATGCAATAACCAGGGACAAAAGTGCTGACATTTGAAGACGACTGCCCTGTTGCAGCTGAAATGAACAGAAGCGACAGAGTGGAGACCCCACCTCGAGACAGACAGTCCTTCAGTTCCTCTCTTCCTATTACCCTCAGTCTGTCGGATTGTCTGGTTTTCCATCCAGCCCCCATCCGCCGCCCTTTTATTCCTTCACATCTGTATTTTGCCTTTATCTTCACCTCTACAACCCCCTCTGCTATACTCACCTGTCCTATCTTCTCTCATATCGTTTCTTCTCACGTCCCATCTGTTCTGCTTTCTTCTCTGTCCTTATAGCTCTCTGTTCTCTCCTCACACATGTTTTCCCTTGCTGTTTTGTAGTGTTGTAGTCAAGACCACACTTACTTACAAGACCAAGAAGTCAAGACTGAAACAATAGTGGATAGAGACAGAGACTTTTTACTGCGTCCAGGCCAGGACTATGGATGTATGGGACGACTGAGAAAAGATGCAAAATTCCACCAATACAAATGTACATTTACACTCAAGACAAGCTTTACACATGTTTTTTTTTACATAAGAAGTGTGTATTTTCATTATCTCTGCTTCTTAACGAACAACATTCAGTAGACACACGGTCATTAATCCTTCTTGGATGCTCTATTTACAGATAACACATTATCACCTATGCATTTTAAACACAAGTTCAAAGTCAAGGAAGAATCTATAGTGACATAAGAGGTCAAGGTAAAGAAGCAGCATCTAAAGAATGAACGATAAGAATCGTGCAGAGGACAAGACTGCAGATTTTCTTCTCCTGGTCAAATTATTCCTACTCCCTCGGACTCTTACGTAATTGTGAATCTGAGCGAACAACCGAGGCGGCCTCCTCATAGACAGCGAGCGTAGTCTAGAGCAGAGCCATAGGGACTAAAATAGTTCGTCATGTGTTCATTATCGCGATCCTCTTTTAAGTACTCACCCTGTATCCAGAACATTAAACAGAAGAGGACCTTTAAGTGGGTCTGTGTGTGAGCGGGCGAGGCAGAGACAGTGAAACACAGCCGATGGGAGAGAGAAAGGGGAGTGAGGTTGCAGGATTGTGATAACTTCAAAGGTTATTATTATTATTACTGCAGGCTCAAGCCATGCTCTGGCATCCCTCAAGCTTTGATCATTATGTAAAGCTGTTGCTGACACTGAATACATTACAGAGAGTGTGGAAGCAAATGTGTGGACAGACCGACACTCAGTTTTTAAGTTTCCTTACATTTTAAATAACACATATCCTTTCTTCTCTAAAAGACAAAGAAGCTAGCTACAGAAGGGGGTTTAGTTTAAGGGAGTGTGCACTTGAAATGATTGTGACTAAGGGTGAAAAGCTTTACATTGATTGAAATTGTTATAAGAATAAGTAGAGGTTAAGTAGAGTGTAATCCTTCTTAAGGTCAACTCAGCCACTGACCTTTTGTACAGAGTGTAACAGTACAGATGGATAAAATACAATATTCTTATAAAATTATTGCAAAATTGATCAAGTACATGAGAATAATCATATCCCTAAAAAGCCTGAATTGCTGTTGCTATGGAAACAAGTGTATGCTAGGATAAGGGGTAATGCTAGTTTCTGTTAGCCTATGAATACAGTTCTACAAAATGTTAGGAAGGAATTTACAGCAACCTTTGACCCATGTCGCCCTTATTTTTGTCTGCCTAGTATTTGACCGCCTTGTGCTAGGCCTATGCTGTTATTTCAAGCTTTTGTTCAATAACAAAAACAAAGGCATTGTGTGTTTTAATGACACAACTACTTTTGCTACAGTGGTTCTCATAAGCAAAGTAAAAGTGATGGTTTTGTAGAAACAGACAACTACTATCCATGACCACTAGCTACACAGCTGACTAAAAAGCTAGTTTACATGGAGCAACTAGAAGCCACCTGCTAGCTGAACTTAATTCATTGTTAAGTGTTAGGGCCCTCACCAGAACAAAAGCAACACACCACATACAATGTATTGTCTATGTATAATACAATGAAATCTGCAGAGAGTCTTTCTGAACGTAGGAACTTCTGTCACTGAGTCTAGGCTTCATGTTTTTACCCACACAGGGGCACTATCTACTACTCAGTACCAGTTCTAATCCGAAAGCCTCAATGAACTTGAAAACAGGCCATCTGTTCCTGCCCTTACCTGCCCTACATTAGCCCATAGCCCACTGAAACTGTGTAAAATGTCTGAAAATGCAAATAAGCATATCATGACCACATGGTAATAGATGACTCTAACAGAAATACAAAGCACTACACTAAAGGGGACGCTGTAGTACAAGCTAGCACGTAAAACTAAGCACCAGCGCTAGTCCATTACAAACTCAGTCAGTACTGAAGAGCAGACAGCCTTCTGTGCTCCTGCTGGATTATCAAGGCTAGAGGTGCACCACAGGGATTTTTCATTTGACTAGCAACCATCGACAACAAATGCCAGTCCTCGTTACAATTAACCCCAGCCTGTAACACGTTTCAACATGAATGGGCCTTTAGATTGTATTTGCTACATGAAAAGGTGTGATGCCCACCCAGTTCAACACCAAGGACAGCGGTCGACGCGCAGAAGCCTGACAGCCATGACAACACATGCTACAAAATGACTGCTTTATTTACTGGAGGGCAGCCACACAAACCGCCACACTATGACACTGCTGTTTTACTATGACACATTCAACCCGCAAACAGAGCCGTAGGCTCGAACTAAACCCCTTCACGAGCATTTTGCCTTCCCAAAGCGGCGTTTTAGCCGCCTGCAAGAAGCAGCCTCCTTTCGAGAAAAACCCGTCCCGTCGCTCTTGTCGAATAAAACACTCAGCTCTTACCTGCTTGTCCTGTGTCGAGGAGTTCACATGTCCTGCTGCTTATTTTGGTCTGTTATCGTGGGATTTATTATTACGGTGGGTACCGTTATGTGTCTGCCAGCGCCATGTTATTATGACTGAGTGGAGGACTGTGCGGTCCTGTGCGCTACATCCGGGCTGCTGAGGAGAGCGAATGAGCGCAGTCTGTGGCGACGGAGAGGGCGGAGAGCGCAGCCAATGTACGGCACCTGTACAGCGCACAGGGACCACTCTCACCGACACAGAGGCTACTGTAGGCTAGGCTAACTCACCTGTGCTGCTAGCCTAGTAATCAGTGAGATATGTTAAATAGAAATCAGCTGTCTATAGGCGTACACCACGGCCACACCAGTTTTTATTCAGTTATGACCTCATATGCTTAAATGTACATTTAGCTTAGTATTTAGGCTACATTAACAAAAATGGTAAAGTGTTAGGAATCACAAGTTGCAGGGTACTAATTCTTGAATGAGTAGCAGGAGAATTATCATTTTATTATGTTCATTTTGTAGTATAAGAGGAATGTAATCATGAAAGCCTCATATTTGCTGTTCAAATGACTTCTTTCTTCTAACATTGTTACATTCACACATAGAATAGCCTACCACATAGTTCCATTGCCCACATAGGCATATGCTATAACGTTAATGATAACTTAAAGATTTGGATGCAATATTTATATGATAACATGCATCCAACTAATTAAAAATGTGCACAGAGTGGATGTCTCAGGCAAATATAGTTTCTTCTTTAAAGTGAAAAACTGCAGCCTATGAAGTTGTCATTGCTCAGACTGTGAGGCCCATAGCCTTGGGATGTACACAACTGTGACAGCTCTGACAGTGTCACAGCTCTCACTGATCTCTAACTCTGTTCCTGACAAGCTGTTCGTAACACACTTTTCTCCACACCACACAAAACGAATGTGTGAGGCCACAAGTCAGTTTGTCTTACTGTGACACAAATGTCCTTATGTCTCAATATCTGCTTAACTGAGTAAACTTTGAGAGGTGCAAGACTGAGAATCCATTATTACACCAAGGTCTAGCACTTGTGCTGTGTACCTGATCAAAGACATCCCGGTCCACAAGGTCGTTCACTCACCCAGTGAATCTCGAGAAATACTTTATTGACATGAAATGACAGGCAGTTGGTCAACAGCTGGAGACCTGAATTCCACCTACTGAAAGTACATTCCTTTTCTTAGAGCACATTATGATGCCAGACATAAGTCAGCGGAACAAAGAAACAGATGCTTGGAGAAGTATGGAGACTCAGATACACAGAGCGTCTAGACACATCCCTCTTGCTACTCTCCTCACTTCTTACTTTTAGACAGGTCTGTATTACATCTGGCCCAATGATTCGCTCTTTTGCATTAGCAGTGTCTCTTACATTAGGTACTGTGCATTTAGGATAGGATAAACAATAATAGGTAGGCCTTCATTATCAATAAGCCTTAAACAATGAGCATTAGCAAAATAAAATGGTCGAGTAAAGCACAAGTGGACATGTAGAGGCTGAATAACACAAAGGCTACAGCATATACTGCAAAGGTGAAAAGGTAATCACCTGCAGTAGTCTGACATTATAGAGGAAAAAACAACCACAGGAGAAAATAAAAGGTCATTGAACTTCTTCTCTCGTGAGGTCATCTTGCTGTAGGTTTTACGTCTGTGGAGCTATCTGGCCGTAATATCCCAGCATTATGGTCCTATATGACCTTTACTGTATTAACTAGAACAAGGGACACAAATCCCATGACTGCTGTCCACAGTGAGGACTTGACATCTCCATCTAGTGGTGGCTCATGAGAGCACAACAGGTTTGCATAAATGTCCCAAAGTTACTACTCTAAGATATAAAATATCTGAGATAATCACTTTATAGTTTGTTTTGTTAGTCTAATGCAAGTGCACGTATGAATATTTCAGCATGCTCTCTTGTAAACACACAAAGACATGTTGGTCTCTGCAGAAACGTGCTGCTGTCCCCATGGCAACTGTAGCAATATCATTTTCTTTGAAAGCTTCTCTCTCACTCCCTTGGATTCATCACTGTTGGATTTAGACTTTGTTTATTTGGGATTTTAAGCCATAAAGACGTATTTGGTTGTATATCAGAGGAGCTGATCTACAGGTTGCTAAATGCTATAATTAAAGAAACCACATTTATTCCAACATTTGGTTTAGTTTGTAGTCCTGGATGTGTTTTAGGTTAAGACTGACGCTGCAGTCTTTTTAATGGGACATAAATGAGTAGAAAGAGAATTAAAGAGAGGCTTCCACTAAGTGTTGGAATCAGGCCCAAAGCTTATCAGGGGCTAATGCCATTGCCGTTGCTTTGGAAAACACTCCTCATGCCAGAATTCTCTCTTCTGCCTAACAGCAGCACGCCTCACAGTTTCCTCCTTCTTGCTCAGCTCTCCCATTGGTTGAAACTACAAAAGGAGATCTACTACAAGTGACATCATTACTATCCTTTTCAGACAGCATATGTCATGACCACATGGTGAACACACTCACATAAAGCACTCTTTCTCCAACTGAAATATCCACAAACCTGTGTTTTTAAAGCCATTTTCATTATTATTTGATATGAACAGATTGGACTGAAAGAAAAGATGTGTTAGGAAAACAAAGTGTTGCCATTTTCAGCTTTTGACAGACTGACAATAACCAAACGTGTGGATTGTTTCTTGGCACAAAAAGTCTCATGACAATATGTAAGTCTGGACATAGAGTTTCCTAAATGGGAGCTTCAGTTTGTTCCTGTCTGAAGTGTGGTCAGTGCTGACAGAGATGACAATGGAATCACATTACTCCCATATATTAATAAATTTATGTTGCACTAAGGTTTAAAAAAGGATTTGTCTGCAAACACCCCCATGTGATTCTCACTTGAATGAGCCACTGATTAAATGTACCTTATAGTTCTGTTTTATAACTAGAGGGGATTCATTTGGTGTTGTATTTGTAGAATGTGTCAAGTTATGCAGTAAATACAACATAATTATTACATTTTGTTAGATATACTGCACATGAAAGTATGATGCCAGAAAAATGAAAAGCCACCATAATATACATGTAGATAGTGTGTAAATAATAAAGTAAGGTCAATACAACAAAAACACAACATTATTATATAAATATTATTTTAAATACTTTGGCCCAAATTCTTTGAGCATTGCATCTTGCTCCATTATTGTTGAGTTGCATTCTTAGAGTTTCTGCAATGAGTGACATATCTCAGACCAGATGATGCCTAATCTAATAAAGAAGGAAGACAACCAATGCAGTTGTGGTAATTCCAAACATTTCTCCACATATTTTGTATTTGTATTATGCTGTTGCCCTGGAGATGTGGTGCACAAATGTATAGTCTAGTTGGAGCACACATGTCAAACTTAAGGCCCGGGGGCCAAATGCAGCCTTTCAATACATTTAGTAAATAATATATTGAGATATAATAATAATATTGGGATTTGAACAGGTGTTAGATGGATTTGATTTTTGCTATAAAGATAAATAAAATCTGTTCAATCTGTCCATCTAAAACCTATTCAGTTTCAAATAAACCTTTTTGAAATCCATCTAAAACCTGTTGAAATCCAACTACAAGCTGTTCATATCCATCTAAAACCATTTTCCATAAAAGGAGGAAATTATTGTTAGAGATAACTTTTGTAAGACTCAAATGAAGAAGATATCTCACATTCAAAATTTATGTCACCATCTTCAGCCCCTGAAATGATTCTTACTAACTTTTGTGGCCCCTCACCATTTTGATTTTGAGCCCACTGAGTTAGAGCTTGAAAGTTTATGTGCACACTCACTACTGACATACATCATATATCTACTTTATTTGAGCAAACCAACACAAATTTTATGTGCAATATGCCACATTAAATAATAACACTGATTTCCCTCAAAGAATTTATCTTAGGGCAAAAATCCAGGTGTTGTAATGTCCAGATCTTAGACTTTTTCTTGCTGTGTGGTTATGTTACACAGTCCCATGACCATACAACAGTGAAAGGACAATACCAGTCAGCATGATGTCATCAACTTAAGATGAGGTAAAGAAGAGGTTAAAATTGCAGTTATACGAAGTATGTTCCTTTTAGCATCACAAAGATGTGTTTAAATAATAATTTTTGAGCACATTTATTTGAAATCAGATTTCCCATTGGGGCAAAAGTGAGCATTAGATGAGGACTGTCAGGACTGTGAGGGAGTGATGACTGATGGAGCGAGGAGGGGTCAAGTGGTGTGAGGGTTAGAGAGTATAAAAGACTGTGCTCTTGGCATCCTACAGGCTGATACACCTGAACTACTGCAGAGCTGTAGGCTGCCCCGAGGACCACCTGAGGACTCAAGACATAAACAGGTATGTTCATTAACTGTTGTCAAAGCTGTTACTTCCTAAAGTATATGTATTTTTATGAAAGAAAGCCTTAAAATAAGATATGGTCTTGCATTGTTTGGGAAAAGACTAAAGCTGAACCTATGTGTATTCACCTTAGATTCTAAAAGTACATAGTATTGTAATCATCTTTAGTGTAGTAATGCATCCTATATCAGTGCATAGGCAGAGAGGTGCAGCTCTATTTATTCCACAGAAACAACATTTAAATAAATGAATGAAAAGAACCAATGCCATGTATACAATAACTCCTTGGTTTGGTTCATTCAGCCTCTCATTCATTTTTTTCCTGAAAGGAAATTACTGCATCAATTCAAAAGGTCAAAAATGCCCCTAAAATAAAAGTAAAAAGGAAATGCAATATATATTGAGTTATTGTTGTTGTCGTACACGTGCGTGATCATTGGACCATTAGTCACAAGAACAATAGTGAAACCATTGTCAGTGCACATTTTTGCTAAAGTGCTTAATAAAAGCCATGGTCAATGTGCATGAGTCAGGGTGTTCTGAGTGCTCATCATTCATTTTAGATTAGCCTTGGCATCCATTTAATACAATTAACTTCATTTACCTCAGTCCATAGTCCTCTCTTGTTACCTTAGAGGGCTCTAGTGTCCTCTGCTGGTGGCTTGACAGAACTATCTTGAGTCTAAATAGCTCATGAACAAAATCCTCAAAGTAGATGTTATTTTAAAAAGGGTGAATGAATGTTTTTTTTGGTTCTAAAATACTGGATGTTGTTCCTACAGGCAGCATGGATGTAAGTACCTCACCAAACATGGTCTCTCAGCTGGTAAGAACCACTCTGAACATTTCACTCCATTTTGTTTCACTGTAAATTTGTGCTTTTGTCACTGGCCAATGTTGCACTGTCAAGTTGGTGTCCTCCATTCTCTCCACTCTTTCTCTTCCCCGCATCTCTGTTCTGGCCCCCGACCCGTCTCTGTGCCCCCCTTCCCCCTCTGCGCCTCCCCCTCCTCCCCCCCAGCAACCTGACCCTCTGTGTGGTGGCTGCCTTACTGCTGGCTCTGTCCCTCAGCCCAGCAGCCTCTGGCCTGTTCAGGCCTCAGGGCCCGGTTTCCCCGCGTGGCCTACGCAGCTCACTCAGACCACTCAGGCTCAAGCACCATGCTGGACCGGGCAGCCGAGCGCAACCCCCTGCTGGTCCGCCACTCAACAAGTCCCAGTTTCTTTCCCAGCCCCTGCTCCTGTAACAATGCCTGCCCCAGCTCCTTCTCCAGCCCCTTTTATATTCCAAGGTCCTCCCATGGTTCCAGCACCAGCTGTAGTCCAAGGTCCCCCCATGGTCCCAGCACCAGCTGTAGTCCAAGCTCCCCCCATGGTCCCAGCACCAGCTGTAGTCCAAGCTCCCCCCATGGTCCCAGCACCAGCTGTAGTCCAAGCTCCACCCACGGTCCCAGCCCAAACAGTGGTTCAAACCCCAGCAGTAGCCCCGGCATCAGCACCAGCAGTGGTCCAAAGTCCAACCATGGTTCAAAGTCCTGCTCCGGTCCAACCCTGCCAAACCCAGGCCTGTTGGCCGCCCACCTCTACCCCAGTTCCAGCTCAAGTCCCCTCACCGGCCCTGACCCCTGCTCCGATGACAGCACCTGTAGGGGGCCTGCGCCCGAGCATATGGCCCGCCCATCCTGGCTGGCCATACAACCCAGGACAGTCTGGTTGGCCTGGGCAGAACCCAAATGTTCTTCCCCATTACTGGATCCCAACTACATCCGGACCATTAGTAAGTCCAACTTCTTTATCAACAAGGAATACACACAAATATATAATAAAATCTAAATGCAGCTAAGTAAACATAATTCATATAGACTAACTTATCGATTTCTAGAGTGTGCCATACAACCTGAACTTGGCCAGAGGAGTCTATGACAAGATGATGATGACAATCTTGGGCCAGGTTAAACCAAATGCCAAAATGTGAGTATTATTCATTATTGATTGATTTCCTTTTTTAATAAAATATTTGATTAG
Organism: Rhyacichthys aspro; assembly: GCA_036850595.1. Classification (NCBI taxonomy): domain Eukaryota; kingdom Metazoa; phylum Chordata; class Actinopteri; order Gobiiformes; family Rhyacichthyidae; genus Rhyacichthys; species Rhyacichthys aspro. The sequence goes on along the minus strand of CM072170.1, from coordinate 12,086,270 downwards.
TAATTCAAATAGAATACCAATTTACCAATTTTGCTCCTTTTCAGGTTCACTGTGAACTTTATTAAAGGCAATGACATTGCTTTCCACATCAACCCCCGGTTCAGTGAAGGGGGAAAACAAGTGGTGGTCCGGAACCACAAACTGGGTGAACGCTGGGGCCCAGAGGAGAGGGAGCTTAAAGGACCCTTCCCTTTTGCACAGGGGAGTCCTTTTGAGGTGAGTGCTGTGTAAGACTGTAGCACCAGGCAGCAGGCAGTAACCTGGGCAAGGAATGAAACATGCTTTGTGAAGTAGGCCTATTGACAAAGACACAATGCCATGAGCTGTGTTTTAGAGCTGAGGGTGCCATGGCTCAATATTTAGAAAAAATTAAAAGAAAGGGACAATTGTAGAAATTGCTGTTAATAATGTGACTGACTCTAGTTCTCGTGCTTATAATGTCAGGCAAACGTTTGGCAGAAAAAGTGGAAAGGGTTGGAAAGAAGTTTGAGCAGGTTGATCCTAGATAAGAGAACCGCTGTACTGCAGGGAGACTCCTGGAGGTCAGTGGGGGTTGAATGTTGCTTTCTAACATAATTATATTAGGTTCATGATATGAGCCATGGGCATGTGCCTCTGACACTGATAACATGCATGCTCTCTGCACATTCCCCACAGCCAGGATAAAGGATAAAGAACAGATTTCTCATATTTAGGAAGACACAATGAACATAATCCATTCTATTCCTCTATTCTTTCTTTTTCTTTTAAGTGGGAATTGCACATCCCAGTCTTGATGGATGTGCTCTTTGAACTGTTTTCCAGATGAAGATCCTGTGCACACAAGAGTCCTTCAGGGTGGCAGTGAACAACCTCCCACTGTTTGAGTTCCGCCACCGCGTCCGCGAGCTCAACCAGATCGACAGAATCAACATCCTGCACGATGTGGTGCTCAACTACGTCAATGTGGAGACGCTTCCATAGTTCACGCCCACACATCACATGTCACTCAGACATTTGTGTGAATGATATGCACATAACTTACAAGCTACATTTATTTAAACTTTTGACTATGTTTGCATTGGCTCTGCAGGCCTCCATGTTTGCTTTCAATCTAATTAAAATTCATAATTAGAGCTTTATTATATATATTATGCATTTACATGTATCATTTTTGTAAGGTGTTGCTAATATTAAAAAAAACTTGAGAATTGCTGTTGGGTTACTCATGATTTCTGTTAACAAATTAAGTTTATACAATTATTAAACAAGTAAAAAGGTCTGTTGATTCTGTATTTTATTTTTTTTTAGTGTATATAAGACAAAAGAAAGATGTAGAGAATTAAGAACATCAGGTATAATTGCAATATAAAGGAAATACTATCACTTTCTCAAAGCATATTATAAGTGACCCAAGATAGACACCAAAGACGCCATTAAATCTAAAAACTATTATTCATTTTATTAAAAAATAGTTAAAAAGGATGAAAGAAGAGCTATGGCAACTTTATAAGGCAGTCTTTTCTCATTCTTGCAGTACATTCACAAAATTCACAAAATTGTGCAACTATGTGCTTCACAGTGCTTACGTATGCATTGGCAGGGATTGCATAAAACCTGTAGGTCGTGTCAGGTCTTGGTGTCCAGTTTCTTCTCCACAGACTTGAGCAGCAGCTCGGCGTACTGCTCTAACAGAGCCAGAGCCTTGTCTCCTTCACCTTTGACCACTTGTTTCTCATCACGCAGCGGGTCGTGCTGGGGCAGGGAATGGAGCTCAGTCTTTATTGAGAACAGTGCCTCAGTCAAGACGCTCTTCATCTGCCGCTGCTCTTCACTGAGCTCTGGGCCATTTCCAAGAACCTGGAATCATAGATAAAGAGAAAATTCATGTGTAAATTATTTCCTACATCTGTATTTTGATCTTATGTTGGTAATACTGTCATCTAACACTTGATTAACCTTCAATCTCTCCTGTCTACTATGCCCACACACTCCGAGTCACACTCACTGACCGTTGTATAGAACATGATAGTCCTCTTCAGACAGTCGTGAAGCTCGCTAACAGCCTGTCTGCAAGTTTCCAAGGTGATAGACTGATCTGTCATGACAGAAGGAGGTACACTTTATATACCCACACAACAATCTAGTAAATGTTGAGAGAAAGGCTGAAGGGGAAAAGAAAACATTTCTTTGCGAAAGCAGATTTAAACCAACAAAACTACATAAACGATAAATCTACATTAAGGTCAAGTGAAAATTTAAAGATATAAAGATGCCATTGCCATGTCTCACTGGATATAAAATATATGAGGCAGAGGGTCATATAAGTGAAAAGTTTAAGTTGTATACTGTGATGAAGAAGAAGAAAAGAGGCTAATGAAGAAATGTGAAATAAGGCTCTACCTTGGGGGTCAGCGATTGACATGTCAGCCTGTTCTGTCACCAGAGGGCGCTCTTTAGCTTCATCCACCTCCCCGTCAGTCTTCTTAGCTCTGGAAATTATGTGTTACAAATGCAAATAAGTGACAATATACATTTTAATACAAGTAGAACATGTAAGGTAGAAGTTCTCTTTTGATACATACGTCTCTGAAACTGAGCTCCGCTTCTGCTTCACTGAAAGTGAGCTCGCCAAAGACGGCTCTGGAGACAGATGTCTGCTCAGCACTGAAGACAACAAGACACAAACAAAGTGATACATCTAATTAGATTTCTTTGCCTACTTCCTATGCTGTGTGTCTATATGTCATCTGTGCAGTATTAGGTTAACTGTCTAACCTTGTTTGTTTCCAGGGGCAGCGTCAGAGGCCGAGTCAGCGATGGGAGTGGAAGCTCTAGATGAGCTCGGCTTTACCTCGAGGACGAGGCTGCGCCGCGGGCTCAGGGGCTGCTTGGGGAGAGGGATGCGAGAGGGCGGGACACTGTTGGGGATCAACGAAGCAGTAGTGCGATGAGGAAGGGGAGGAGAGGGACTTTTGGATAAAAAAGAGGGGAGTGATGTCACAGGAGAAGAGGCAAATGGTGGAGATTCAGCGTCCAGCTCCAGATATGACTTTCTTTCAAGGAGGCAGGGGGAGCGGGGGGGTGTTCCTATTGGCAAACCCTCCCCCATAGAGGTGGAGCGGCTGCGCTTGGCCATGGAGCTGGCTGTAGGGTTCATGTAGGAGTGTTGGGCCCTTTGTGTGTGGGCGCTGTCCCAGGGCAGGGGGGACTGAGGTGACTGGGGCGAGCCAGTGGAAGGAGAAGAGAAGTGAAGGGAAGGTCTCATACTGCTGTGATCCAGAGACAGGTGCTGAGGCCGCTTCTGGTGATTACCTCGGTCACAGGGGGCCACAGGGGACAGAGGAGCTAAAAGAGGGGAGAATATAGTTGTACTGTATTATTTATGTGTAACTGAACTGTACGATTTTCTGACATAAATCTCCTTGTCATAATTGAATGAATCTTACATTCTGAGGCCAGGTTCTGGACAGAGTGTGACTTCTGTAAACACAGTCCTTGGTCCTGGGGGACTGGAGCTTTAGGTGAAGGGATGGACAGCCTCCACAGGTGGGACCCCGGTGTCTTCTTCTTGGGTCTCATAGTAACAGTGCAGTCTGTGTCTGCCCTGTCGAGAAGAAAAACATTCAGCACCTTTTAGATCACTTTACACACACTCATGACTGACAGCTCCAGCACGATTAAAATAAGTTGTATATAAACTACCTTCCATCTATTCAACAGTTACATAGGCTTTGGATTTATGTATATAATAACTAGGAGATTTTTTGTATGTTTTTGTTTTGCCCCATATATTATTAATATGTAAGTGCAGTATTTTTAGGGTGTTGGCTGTAAACAGAAACATGTCTAAACAGAATTTCTCTGCAGATGCTCTGCAAAATCACATTTGTCCACACTGTTTTTTTACACTTTATATCACATGGCTTACCAATTGTAATCATTTATTTATGCACACAAAGTGCATTTGGTCTTTTGTACTTATGACTCATTAGTTAAACCAATCAGCATTCATCTGAAAATATGCACTCCATCTTACTTTAAGCCCTTGATGCTGATGGGGGACACCGCCCTCTTGTCTTCAGTGTTATTGCCCTGGACAGCTTCCATCAGGGGACGCACCTTTGATACAAGGGGCTTAGGGCAGTGGCTGTCTTGTTCTTTTCCGGGCACTTTGTTAAATACAGGTCCACCCCTAAGAAAATATTAAAAGAAGATTTCTTATTTTTGATTCTCATTGAATTAATTTGTCCCTATAATGCAAAGTGCTTATCCGCAGCATTGCCCTGCCCAGACACAGTCAATAATGCCATTTTGAACTGGCAGCTTGACCAGATAAGGATGCTGCACAGATTGTTTAGCTTCACACAGTCCAAATGGGTTTGTAATTATAGCTGTGAGTCTGAAGTGGTCAAGAGTACCTGATATTATGTCCTTTGGCCAAGAAGCGTGAAGACATACTGAGTCTGTTGACTGGGCTCTGCTCAGCTGTGGACAGATATCAAGAGTTACACATAATATGGACATAAAGTAGAGTAAAAGCAACACAGGTTCAAAGAGCTTGTGTGGAAAGTTTATTCTCTTTTTCTTTTTTGCCTTGTTTTTGATTTGAAGATCTACACTTATATATCATTCATTTATCCCACTGCTAAAGGAATCTAGGACCTTGCTCCACAAACTCTTTTTAGTGTCACAGCAGGATGGTTTCATCATCTTCTCTTCTTCTATTGTACAGTTCTTCCAACACAAAGTCATTCCTACAGTTTAATCAGTGACATGTTGAATCTGCTGTTGGGGAAAATGACTAAAATCACTCAACACTTTTCAATAGATACATCACCTACTGTATTTTTAGAGTTCTCCTGCATCTTGACTAAAGTGTGGCTGTTGACTGGGCTAAAAACCCTGCTCTGTTTTAGTAAATCAGCAACCAGATGACGTTTCAAAGTACATATTAGTGGGACATATTACTGGAAATATGACGAAAAGAATCTGAAAAGTGTCTGCTGTCTTACGTGTGCTCCTGTTGTCTGCCAGAGTCTCAAAGTTCTGCTTGAGAAAGTCTTCTGGGCTGTGTTCCCCTGTCACCGTCATCAGTGCCTCATCGACACTGGTCAGATTCACCTTTTGGACTTTTTTCTCCTTGTGTTCAGTATCCTCATCATCAGAGCTGTCCTGGTTCAGAAACTCCACATCTTCAGGGTCTGAAATAACAGCAGTGACAGAAATAAGAGGACTGAGTAACAGGGAACACTGTCCTCTCCAAAGCCTGCTGACCTTGGCCCATGCACCGCACAGAGCCATCGATAGGTACCATCTAATCCTCGCCAAATGAACAGACGCAAGACACAGGCTTATGTGCAAGTTGTAGCAGACAAATAGCTAGCAGCTCTGAAACTGAGAAAATCCTACACTGTGTGTGATCAAATCCCTCTCTGAAGGATTTTTTTGTACATTTCAAATCCACCACTTGAAAGACTTTCTATCTTAAAAGATGCTTGTATTGATACACAGCATATAAAGAGATATAGCTATTTTTGATTATTTTATTCAAATGTAATCTGTGGTTTATGATAGAGTATTCATAAAGAAAAACCTCACCATCCAGAGTGTAATCAGGACTGGACTCTCTGCTGTCATATCCCAGTGAGCAAGCGCTGTCGGGGCTGTGGCTGTCCTGGCTCTCACTGCGCAACCCTTTCCTTCGCAGCCTGCTCTGCTGCTCCTTCACCATGTCATCACTGATGTATTAAAAAAAAAGAAACAAAGATAGAAATGAATAGAGTGTCACTGTGATCATTCAGGTACAACTGTGTGTATTAGGCAGACTGTACATGTCCTCGTTCTCCTCGGGGAAAAGCATGACCCCTTCAGCTCCCTGGCTGCTCCTGGACGAGTGCGACGACAGCCAGTCAGAGTGCAGCCAAGCCCTGCGCCTCCTGGCTTTCTCATCCAACTGCAGTAACAAAAACATAACACACCAGACAGTTTAGCACCAGATGTTGGTGTCAGAAAATACATATGTGAACAGTTTTAGTACTATTCTGTTTGGGTTTGACGAATGTGAAATTGTTTAAGGGAGTGGAGAGTGGAGATGACAGTTTGTTCCCAGCTTGCTTTCTTTTGTTCTACGACAACCCCTATCTGTTTCTCCCACTTCCTGAGTATTTATGGCCAGCTCGACTCACACCTTGTATTTCCATGGGTCCTCCTGAGGCCCCATTAGGTTCTCACTTTCCACTTTACACAAAAAAGTCTTAAAAGTCTATGTTAAACTGCAGCACTCCTATAAATAAATTCTGTCATAATTACGAGCTTAAACAAAACAGCCTGCTATCCCTTTGAGCGGTGCTTTGGCTGGAAAACAACAATGTCACAGATGTAGGAAGTCTCTTGTTGCGAGCCAGGATGCATAACCATAACCTCTGAATATATATCTGGATACATGTAACCCAGGACACCTCCAAAAACCATAAAAATATCACAGTTTAGACACATCAAAACAGCTAAACATGGAGTATTGCACTTATAGTTTCCACCGCATTTGATACTCTGATAATCTTCTGTTAGCACGTCTCTTAACAGGTCTGGGAGTAATGCAGAAATTTAAAAACAATTGAAATCACTTCATCTTTAACCATGCGTACCACTGGATCCTGAAGGTTGGACATGCTTCGTCTGCCTTTGTTGTGAGGAGGGCTGTCAGGGCTTTTCTTGTGGCCAAACGTCTCGAGCTGCCTCAGGTCAAGCATAGATTTCACCATCAGCTCCAGAGATCCCATCCGATGAGACCAGCGCCTGCGAGGACGCTTAGACTGTTCTGGAGTCACTGAGCCAACCCTCCCGGTCTAAAAATCAGATCAGATTCAACCATTAATCCAGAATATGTGGCTGGAAAGATAATAAAACAGCTCTGAGGACTGATGTTGGCAAGCTTTCAAAGTGTCAATTTTTCCCTCCAGATGCAAACAACTTGGAAGAGATCGTGTGTGTTTTGAGCGATGGATTTCACATCGCTTTTTATCACTTTTAAGACTCAGTGGGATATTTCTGAGTGCTACATCACAGCGGATTTATTCTCATGTGTGCTTGAGTGAAGCCTAAACTCCTAAGCCACTGTAGTTCCTCTGAAGTTAGGAGAAAGACAGATTAACGATAGAGGCTTCAAATGTCCATCGAAACACCAATTAATGTTATTCCTGCTTTTATTTTCTTAATAGACATAAAACACACAGATGCTAAGGATGAGGCCAGAAACTAAAAGCATGCATTTTTACATTATCTACAAAGGAATCGTTTCAACTTCTTTACAAAAACACACCTTTGTCAGGTCCCAGTCTTGTCCTTCATCCGAGCCACCTGTTGTGTAGAAAGAGCACAAGCCTTATTTATAAGCTACAAAGAAATTACACTATGCCATTTTCATACCTGCTTTTTCTCACAGACAAGAGAATAAGACATTTGCAAAGTGGAGGACAGGCGTTTTTAGGGATGGGAATCAATTAATGAAATTGACGATTCTGCTTTTCAAGACGATTCTTTATCGATTCTCTTATCGATTCCTGATAGCTGTGTGGGAAAATAGTAGTCCTACTTTTTGGCAACAAACAAGTGGTTTGAACACTTTCACTTGAGTATGTTAAATAACTTAAACAATAGCAAACTGTATATAATGAGGAAGGAAAACTGAATAATAAATACGATTTAAAAAATAAAATAAAAATCTTCTGTAAACACAAGTTCACTAAATATTCTTCCTAATATAGAATTAAACTATTCTCTATTTAAAAGAAGAATATGCTTGTTATTTGTAAGGCGCTGGTGATTCTTAACCTTACATTACTCTCTTCAACGGAGGTTACGGTGCTGCTAGCTTGGGCAGTTCTATGCAGTGAATTGAAAACATAGCATTCATGTAATTTAGTAAAACAGGTCGATGTTTAAGCATGTTGCTTGTATTTGCATCTTTCACAAAATAACAGCCCTGGAGTTATTGCAAATGGCATAATTTTTGTCTCGTTTAGTAAAATCTCTCTCCATGATTGCCTCCTACGCTCAAATCGCTTTGACGTCATGATGTAGGACACTGGGTTATGGTGCCCAATAAAGGAAAAAAGGGACAGTTGTGAGTTCTCGGACTGTATATATGGCTGGGACTCAGAGCAGGAGCATCAATAAGAGGAATTGTGAATGTCAAGGACATACACTTTCGATGGATCATAAAATTTAGAAGTTTAGTTTTCAATTCCTTAGTCTTTTTTCTCTATTACTGCACAAAAGTGAAAAATGTGTTGTTTTTTTTAACCTGTGTCCTCCTCTCCTTGGCTGCTATCAGTGGAAGTGATGGTTGTGTTGTCTTCTTCAGTGTTGTTGTCCTCATGCTCGTGGTCACTGTCAGAGGAGAGTCCACCTAGAGCTGGGGCACTGTACACCTCTCGTCTACGAGCACATGTCAAACAAAGTTATTGTCTCCTCTGTCAAGTCTTTTGCCCTAAAAACTTAATCCATGCTGTGTGCTTGTGTCACCTGAGGCTGGACGTCCGATGCGTTGTGGGTGCATTGGGGTTTTCTCGGAGATGACAGAGCCTCTCTCTCATGCTCATTGTTAGCTCAGGGGCCAGTCGCCATACAAAGATACAGCTGTGAGATAAAAGCATTCAGCCATTAAATATTCATCATTTCATTTCAGTCTGACTGTTGAGGAGACTGTCTGCAAACACATTTCCGCATTCATTTCCTTTCACTGGGAAAGGTAGAAGGTGATTCAAATGTGGGTGCATATTCCTTCATGATTGTCTCCCTCAATGTATTGTATTTCAGTTTCAATACAACTGGCTTATTAATTATACAGTAGCTCTGGAATAAGATATAGGACCACTACCGTTTGTTTAGACATACTGGTCTCATCCGTATACTCATGATCACATAGTACTTTTATTTTATCTCTTCACAGTGTTACATATTGGAGTAAAAAGGAACTAAGTACCTTCAATAACATTTAGCAATAAATGTGTTTTTCATTTATTTTGAGGGAAAGCACTTATGAATTATTTCTACTCCATCAGTTTAAAAGCTCACTGTGCAGCATAACCTCACTTCTAAACAACACTGTGTATTTAAAGCTCAGAGAATAAAGCCATTGGTTCCTTCATTTCCTCTTCCTGTCCAGAGAAGCAGGAGGCATCATTTTTAGCACACCGTTTAACCTGAGGATTTAAGGCTTTTATTAACTAGATTATTATAATTTTTATGAAATCATCTTCTGATCTTTTTCCACTAGGTTTTTCAAAGACAACTGCATGTTCATTAGATGCAATTTGCAGTTTCTCCACCAGATGTCACCAAAAAGGCCAAAAACCAGAGAATAATGAGGGCTTGTGTGAACATCTGTTTTATTATGTTACGTTTATATGGAGAATATAAAACCAAAGTTACAGTGTAATCATACAATGTTTTTTACCTGTCACCTGATACTGAAATAAGATGCTTGCAGTCATTGGTGAACTTCATCCCAGTGACAATCTCTGAAAAAGAAACAGTTGTTTTATTAGCCTGCATGTCCAATAAAAGTATAAGTTTAGAATTTAAAATACTAGCACACTTATCTGTATGTTCTTACCAGAGTGTCCGAACATATTGGCGACACACTCTCCACTGTATAAGTCAAAGATGCTGATGTTTTTATCTGAGCAGCTGGTGGCCACATACTGACCCGACGGATCAATTTGAACCTAGTAGACAAATATACAAAACAACTGTGAGCTCTTTTGTTGGAGGAGAAATGGTGAAGGACGGCATTAGGTAACCTTACCTTGAGCAGACTGCCATCTTCACTCAATGAGCCCTTGTAGAGCTTCTTCTGTTTGCCGCTGCTGATGTTAAAAAGTCTAATAATAAAGCAAGATAAGTGTTACAGTACAAATCATGTACAAGAAAAAAAAAAAAAATAGGGCATGCATACTGACCTGATGCAGCGGTCCTGACAGCCAATAGCAGCGTATCTGCAAGTGGGGTCCACACTCATGTCGTACAGGGTGGTCTTCCTCACCGTGTGATGGGAGCGTCTGAACTCGGTTCCCCTGTCACTCTGTGAATAAACATAAAAGAAGGGAAACAATAGCGATAATGAAGCCACTGTAACCTCATTGTTTGACACAAAGCGGTTAATTGAATCTGTCCTTATCAGTTAACAGAAAATAGCTCAGTGATTTTTACTTGACTTTATCTTATCGCCGATTGATCATGGTTAATCAACATCTCTGAGAATGCTAATTACTAAACATTTAAGTGATTTTTCTGCCGTACTGAGCAGAAAGCTGAAGTTTGGGGTGCATTTAAACAGTTCCAACACTGTAGTCGTGAAAGACTATGTGTGAGTACAATTCGCTTTCTTTGAAATAAAGCAACATTACAGTCAACACAAAAGAAGCTTATTTAATTCAACTAAAAACACAAATCTACGGCACAAGGGGCTTATATTACTCTGTTTACAATGCTCTAAAAAACTTTATGTCCTGATTCAAAGCAGTGGCCTGAATCCCAGTCCTCTCTTTCACATTGTTATGCAACTGTAACTGAACAAAAACCTGGCCCAGTAACCTCAAAGCAAACCTGCACAGAAAGAGAGACTTAAAAAAACTGGTTTCATAAATACTCCCGTTGTGCAGAGGACTTTAAATGAGCCCTATACAAAGGAGAAGAATATATTAACCTTGTTACAATGCTGCACTTTAGGTTCCTAATTTGTTTGTTTTACCTTGTGTGCGGTGCGGAAGTAGATGCTCTTGTCTGCCCCACAGCTGATCATCCTCACCTTGTCATCATTGGCTAAAAAGAAAATGGTAATTTGAACATGTAATGACAGTTGAAAGGTTTTTTTTTTCTTTCTTTTTTGTGAAATAGATAAAGATTTCAGTTTTGCCCTGTAACTACTCAAAGTGATTAGACGTGGCATTAAAAGAGCTATTATAACTCATTAGCAATAGCACTGTAATGTATTTTATGTCATCAATTTAAGGCTACATATTTCGAAGGAAGCATAGCGATAAGCAGCAACAGATATAAATACATTTCTTAATATCAAACTAAGCTACACTTGAACACTATACTGTTATTTGAACATGAAAATAGATAATAGAGTGAAATGGTGTGGAATCGAGTGTAGATGACAGCAGGGATTAAAAAATGATGAGCTGTTAGATGTTGACATTGTCTCGAGTGGCTCACCAGCGAAGCGGACCGCGGTTATTGAAGAAGAGTGCTCGTCGAGTGTCTGCACCAAGCTGTAATCGTTGTCAGCGTCTAGAACGTGAATCAGACGGTCTCTGCTCGCGGTGGCCAACAGCTTCAGACCTGTCAGCAACAAGGCACTTATGTTTATACTCACGTTTGAGAGAAGTAACATAAAGCGAAGTCAGAATGAAACGCCAACCTGTATCTGGTTTACTGTACTCCAGACAGAGGATTTCGGCATCGTGGGCCTCCACTTTGAGAATCTCCTCCATGCTGCTCAGGTCATGAACTCTGAAGAATATACACTGCAGACTTAGAAACTTACACACTTAACACATAGACCTTTCATAATCAACATAATACACACGATACACACCCACTGTAGCAACAAAAGCAGCAGTACTTCCCATTCATTCATGAGAAAAAGTGAAAAAGTAAGGCACTGGTTGCTTTGTTGTTTGCCATTAGCAGATAGAGAAGGAATGTTAAGTAGCAATAGCCTTCATTTTTGCATGCAAATTTGTATAACATCTAGGTCTACCATTGGGATGTGGCTTTTACTTTTATGTAGGTTTTTTTTTTTTAGCTTTAGCCATGCATATGCTTATCTTGTCAGACCATAAAAAGGAAAGTGCTAAAATAATTTGTGTATAACTCTGGGTTCTCCTTTGGTGTTAATTGGTTTTCTGTACAAGTCCTGAATAACAAAGTCCAAAGAATCCAGTGATTTGTAGCTTGTAGCCTTAAGCTGGTGTAGCCCAAATGCTCATCCAGCAGCTAAATATCGAGCTACTCACTAATATTTCCTACCCACTCACTGGCAGCACACACAGGTCGACAGTCCATTGCTAACGTCTACACAAATGTTCTTTCGTTCACTGAAAATGCATTGTAATCTGCTTCCATTCAGAGTCTAAGGATTCGGCCCGTGTGCTTTCTTGACAGTCTATATTTGAACTCTCGTGTACCTACCTCAACATCCCATTGCGATCTCCAGATGCCAGGTGCATGCCATCTGGACTGACACAGATCGTCCGGATGCCTGTCCTGTTTTCTGCTGTCTGTCCATCCCCGGGCTTATCTGCACTGGCATTCGTTGTTGATTCTGGATCCAACAAGGCCGCTGTGTTTCCATCTACATACAGTATGTTCAGCAGGTCCTGTGATGGGAAGATGGACAGGATAATCATCCTTTGTAAAGACATAAACATTCTAAGTAACGTTATAGTGTCGGACTCACAGTGCTAAGGATGTTCTGAGACTGAAAGGGAGTTTGAAATGAATCTCCTGTGCGCCACACTCTGATGGTGTTGTCTGCTGAACAGCTGAGGAAGGCACCTGAACACAAACCTGGCTGACCTGAAACGTCTGGAAACATCTGTGAATGTATAATAGAGAGGAATATTAGATTATATAATACTAGCCAGAATGTAATAACAGCACTCTATCAGCCTACTTAATAATGCATGATGCAATCTATTATAGCCAAACTCTTCAGTGCACATTTACCTAAAGAAGGTTATGAGGACTTAGAACGGCAGTGCTCAATCTCAAATCTCAAGTGTAGCAGCTTAATAATGTTACATAAGGCTGTGCAAGTGCCCCCGTGTTTTGTAAAAGCTGTGCATGTGATCCTTTTTGAATTTACCTCCAAGTCCCAGACGCAGGCTGCATGGTAGAGGGCAGAGTGCACCTTCCCCACCCTGCTGACATCTCTCACATCCCACACATACAGGCTGTGGTCATTATACACACAGCTGAGCCAGCGGCTGACCGGGTCATAGGTCACAGCGATGGAGTCAGGGTATCTGGCATCTGTTTTGGTGCTAAACAGTTGGCTGGTGGGAGACAAATTGGGAATGCACTTTGAAAGATCACAGGCGCTTTAGAGAGCATTATACACAGTTTAGATGGATGCCAGCTGAGACAGGGAGCAGTAAAAATAGAGTAATTGATCCTGTTGTGGATTAATGCCAAAGGAAGGCTGCGTTCCTTCTGATCTGGGCCTCACCTGGACTCAGTGAAGGCTGAGACGTCAGAGCCGAGGGGGTGGGGCCGAGGTAGAGTGCAGACAAAGTGCAGGTCGGTCGCTCTGAAGGCTCGTATTGTCCCATCAGCGCCGCCGCAGAAAATCAGATCCTCCGAGACAGACAGAGACTGAGCCACACCCGTCTATTAAACAAGACATGAGACCTGGTTACAGTGGCAGTGTAATCAGTCAGTAACAGTATTGTGGTTTAAATTCTGTCACACTGTCTACTATATGTCTGCCAAGTGAAGCTTATTAACAATACCGCTGCAAATCAAAGTTTGGAGGAAATGCAGAGTAGACCTATGTGTTAGCTGTGACAAAAGTTTAGACTGTAGTCAAACTTAATTGCGTCCTCACTGGAATACTTCCAAAAACATCCTGTCCTTGTCCTTGTTGCTAATCCCTCTCTGATCCACGAACAGAAGGCAGCAACAGGAAACAAACATTATCACCGTCAGTTCCAAATCAAACGCCACAGCTGCACACTATTTGTATTTTGTCTGTTGTGATGAAGTAGCAAATTCACAGCTCGTTAATGTCGAGAGAAATCCTTGGATTACTTTCAAAGCCCAACAACCTCTTAGTATTTAAACTAGAACAAAATCAGAAAATCAAGTCTGAGGTATGTTGTGAGAGAGTAATGAATCCCTCAATGTCACATGATGACGCAAAATGAAATAATGCAATTTTATCTAATATGGGGCAGAACACGCACTTTATTACAAGGAAACTGTTTATTTTTCCCTGTCAGTAACTCACCCGAAGGTCCACCCATTTGTCCAGCGTCCTCTTGTCATTAAATTCACACAAAAGCCCAGAAGATGTAATGCAGAAAGTGGAGTCAGATTTAGTGCCGCGTCCACAGGCCACATCGCAGAAGAAGTTGTTCCTCAGTTCCCCCAACAGCCCTGAGCGGCCGAGCAGAGGGACGGGAGCGCTGGCCTACAAGCACAAAAGAGCTAGGGTCAAACCGAAGTTGAAGTAGGCATGTCTACTTTATCTACTCATTTTATCATTTGGGAGTGGTTAATATCTGAAAACACCTCTGGATGACCAAAAGTTTTGTAGATTTTAAACTGGGATTTCAAATGTTCTATATTTTCTGCACAATTTCAAGAACAGAACTATGCATTCAACATGTCACCCTTATATGTTATGCAGAAGCACACATGAGAACAATAGGATATGACCTATTTTCCTCCCATTTGTCCGATGGTGCTACTGGTTAATTTAACTGAATGCTTCCATGGTAACGAGTGTCCTCTACGTTAGCCTCAGGGTAAACCACTCTCCAATCAAAGTCAACAAGAGGCTTTGTGGAAATCTGTGCAGTAGTTATGTAGTTGACATAGATAAGACGATAGATGCTCACAAGAGATCACATGACCCGGCCAGCTGTGGTAAAAACAATGATATGATAATGACCGTACCTTATTAGCCTTACAGTGATCCAGATACCAGAACTTGACATGTCTGTTCCCCACTGTGACAAAGTAGGAGCTGTCTTCGGAGAAAGACACACCAGTCACTTTACTGGACACTTTATTGGCAGCCACCACCACATCTTTCTGCAAGAACAACAAAATTCAGTATGTTGAATACCAGTATGATGGCATATGAGTAGATAAAGTGGGGGAAAAGCCAGCTCAAACATCATTACTGTCACTAATATAAACGCTGGCAGGAGGAGATGCACTACAGGCAACGACTTTGAAGTGAGACAAACCTTCCACGCCCAGACATTGACCATCATGTCGTGCTGGTTCCCCACACTGACAATGTATTTGCTGTTGGGGGAAAAGGCCACACAGGAGACGCCATATTTGTGCTTCTGCAGCTCGGCCACCTGCCGTCGCTCTGCTACATCCCATAGTCTCACGGCTGGTAAGTGACCACTCTGATGAAAAAGAAGAAGAGATGTATGGAGTGATAATGAAGATTGAACATATTAACTTGAGTTTTATTTAAGGATAAAATAGAGTGTGTAAAAATCACTGAGTTTTGTCTATTCAAGTACACACTGTAGCCATTAGAAACTCTGTAAGGGATTATCCCATAACCTCTGACAGGCTGCACACAGTAACTTGTCTCTTAACTTGCTCACAGGGATGAAAAGGTCAGCAGGCTATTTGTGTAGTGTCTTATTATAATGGTAGAATGACCTTTTAAAGGTCAATATCAACAGGTGAGAGGAAAGGCAGGCTGGGGACAAAACATAAGAACAGAGGGGGCAAATACTAAAAATATATGTTCAGCCTCATCACATTAGCTACTCTTTCTTCAAATTGAGGATGGTGTAATGTACCTAGCCTTGATTACACAAAGAGGAACAGCAGAATGTATTGGCCCTGGAGACAAATACATGTGATGGCAGCTGGCAATAAGGCCCCTTTGAGTGGCAAAAGAGTTGGACTTGGTTGTTCAAACTTTGCTCTCTGCCATCATGGCAACTATTCATCCATTTACACACAGAAGTCTTTAATCGGCTTTGATTGGCTGGGGAGGATTAGCACATACTGCAACTAAAACATTACTGGACACTATTCAATGTATTAAATGCAGCTGTGTACAATACAATGTGATACGAGACAATGTTTTACAATGAGGGCATAATAGAAACATTAATATTATCCCCACTGTAGGTCAACACTGTGGCCGGATATTCTTTATGAAATATGCTAATTCCTCATTACACTTTGCATCCTGAATAACTGAACCTAAATAATGCCGTCCTAATCTTACATAATCCCCAAAACAAAGTCCAGGGATGAAGGATAAAGTATGGCCAGTGTGGATATTATTGTGTTTTGGGGTTTTTTTTGCATTTTCTTTTCTACATTCACATAAAAAAGAATAATGCAATCTGAAATAAACCAAACTGACAGGACAAAATGACATACCTCTCCAGTGACCAAGTACTTTCCATCAGGGGAGAAGGACAGCGCAGTGATGGTCTTTCTGTAAAGACGAGAGGCCGACAGACAGCTCAGTGCCACTTACACTCAGGCAGAGCGGTGGGTTTGACAGTTTAATGTTGGTTTTGAAAGCAGAGTGTATGACTGACCTTGAAGTGTTGATAATGTGGTGCTGTCTGTTCTTTTTGGGGTTCAAGAGGACGACTACACACCTGAGCAGGCAGACAAAAGGGACTGTCAACTTAACATTGTTTATTTTATTAAATATTGAACATTAAAATATATGTGTACACTTCTGCTGTGTGTGGTAGATGTGGTTCATTTTAAAGAGATTACAATACATCCAGCCCTGACATTAAAAACATACACGATGTAACACAGAATTAGATGTTTTTTCTCAATAAACATTCGAATCCAGACATGAGCCTAATTCGACTAATCCCCATCAATCCCTAATTAAACTTTATTCTGTGACCTGCTTAAGTATTTTCTGGAGGATTAACATGAGGAAATACAATAGAAGTATAACCATTCATGTACATCCAGGCTTTAATTTAAGACTAATCGAGAGAACATTGCCAATATAGACACGACAAACAAAAAAAAATCTTCTTTCCAATAATAAAGTAACTGAGATAAACCCTCACATAATGATGACAATTACCTACAAGAGATAAAAAAATCAAGCTAACAACAGCTAGTTTTGGTAACTTAATAAGCTGCTGTCATGTTGGAAAAAATGCACACTAAAGCTAGCTTAAAATGTGTTTTAATAGTTCATTGTAATTACTTTTTTTGTAATGTCATGATTCCATGTGATATTCATTAATATTTGTATATGTCAAAATAATTGTCCAATCAGAGTCTTAAATTACATGTGATTACCAAATGTGTCAAAAAAAGGTGGTAAAAGCAGTTTGACCAGTCTAAGAGGAAGTCAATCCAACCTTTACTATCAAAAAGGACATATACCGTGATGGAGATAATCAAAGTATTTATTTAATGTAGAATGGTTTACTATTGCGCAGTCCTAGTGTTGGACCTTGGTACATTTCAAAGTTATTGAAAGATTTTGTCACTATCGAATCCCTTTCTATATTCAAATCAGTCCAACACTATGCATCATGTTTCCTGCTTTGAAAACTTCCCTTTGTTCTCCCATTGATCCACACTAAGATCCCAATTCACCTGTTTGTGAGAACAATGCCTGTACGTCGGTGTCAGGAGACCACTCTCGTGAGTCCTGCTACCAAAGCTTGTACAGATTTAGCAGGTGGATTGGCAGTCTGTGCAGATTTTGGAAGTCGAAGCCTTGTAGAAATGACAATAATATTGAGATAAACTCATACAGCCGCCTACAGACTGTACGCGCAGATGTACTCGTGCCTACGCTGTCGTTCAAATATTCTCCCTCGGATAGATGCCTGTTTTTCAGCCTTCGCAGAATTAAAACAGCTTTGTCTGAAGATTGTTAAGCTACACAAAGGAGCTCTGTGTGCGTTCAGTCTGGTAAAGCAGCGGCTCTGTGGCCCTGAGCACTGCCACTGTACATCTAAACCGGTCAACCTGCGGCTCACATGTTTCACCTTTTATATCTCTAAACCCAAATAGTGCACTAACTGTTTGCATGAGGCAGATATGATAAGGAAGCAGCCCAGTCTGAGGTGTGTTGATAAATCAGATTCGGCGATAATGGGGTTTACTCACCCAGCTGAATAGGCCACCAGTCCAGATCGAGGTTCACAGGCCAGGCCGCTGTTTCCTGATGCAGTGATACCCAACACCTTCTCCAGTATCACCTGCACACACAGATTGTATCAGCTGAGGGAAATGACAATAAAGATAAAACAATGATGCAACTATGTGCTTTAGTCGATCAATCAAATACAGACAGAGATAGGTTTTGGTTACATGTGAAAACTGTTGTAACTGGGGGTGTTACTTTTGGCAGCATAACCTGAAAAACTTGGGTCGTACAGACATTTTGGGGATGTCAGTGCTGTGTAAAAAAAACAAAACAGACTCTGACCTAATAAGTGTGTGTGACAGAAGGCTTGGTAAATCCCATCTGTCTGATAAAGCAGCTGTAGGCATTAATCTGGAGTAAGATGAGTCAGGAGCACCCCGCTAACACACAGCTCATTTATAAGGACATGTGCAGACCACAATGAATGATAATGAAATGTAAAGAAGATTTTATTTGATATTTTACGTAAAGGTCTATGTAATCATACTCATTTTATGCACATATTATCAGTCATTTAAGAAATATCTGTTTTATATCCACATATCAGTAATCACTTTCACAAGCAAATATATATATGTATATATACCAAGTTTACCAGAGATTCTTTTATTGTTTGTATGTAGGTAAATAATGGTACTTGAAGTTATTGCTAGGTTGCTTATCTTACCTCGTCACCAATATAATCTAATAAGATGAAAAAAAAAACTTTATAAATGTGTATATTTTAGGAGACTTTTTAAAATCATGTGATCTTCCTACTACTCGAAAAACTTATTTAAATATCCAGTCATAGTACTTTTAAGTCTGGATGCAAGATAATAAAATAAATTAAAAAAAAAAAAGTCATATTTTGCATATCTTTGTTTTCGTGTATTTTATATCAGACTACATAAAAGTTAAGCAAGTTTTTGATTTTCTTCATAACACTCTTTTTAGTGTTGAATATAGTTTTTCGAATTTGCCTGGATACTTACCTGATTGCTAAGGGACTCCTTTCTGCCCCTCTTCTGCTTGGTTGAGGGGGACCGGAGCAGATTTCGGATGCGGCTCTTGATGGTAAATCCATCGCTGGGCATTGTGTGCGGGGCTCCGTCGTGGCGCTGCTTCTCGGAGGAATGCTGCCGGACAACCATCCACTGAGACTGAGCCTCCACCAGCAGCCTCTGCGTGCTGCTACACAAGTCAATGAGCTGCTGTAATGATCCTCCCACCACCACAGGCCAAACTGTAAAGCTTCACAAAGTCGGACAGTGTTCCTGCTGCTGCCGGGACATGTGTGGAGGCTAATCTCCTGAGTGGGTTTACTGCTCTGTTGTCGCTTCCCTCCAGAGCCGCAGCTTCACTGATGTCTCCTGTTTTCAGTATTTACCCCAGTCACTGTAAAATAAACCTCTTTACCTCTGTTTCCGAGGGTGTGTCTATATATACGGGTTTTATCTGCGCCGCACCGGTGATTACATCAAGCGCTGTTATTGTAGCACCTAGCTAACTTAATGAGATTAGTGAAGGAGGTGCATTTAAAAGGCTCGATGGAAATGATTAAGTGGCCATAAATACAAAACACACACAGATCTATTGAAATGGATAACCTTTTGTGACCGACCTGATTAATTTGTACATATATATTTAAAAAAAAGAGCCCAACCCTAGTGTGACCTGTAGGCTAATGCACTCTAGTGGCTGTTCAAATGATTGCTAATGTTGATTAAAGAACTAGAAAAAAATATAGGCAAAACCTTTACCGGTTAATACACTTTGACCATTGCATACATTTCTCAGCCTATCAAAAAAAACCCTCACCGCTTTTACTTGAGTAATAAATTGCTAATATTAATTTTACCAAAAATGGCGCCCAAATGGACAACGTGCCTCTCCGCGAGCGTACACCTGTGTGCACGTGCAGCTTGAATGAACTCTTCATAACAGCGCATTTATTTCTTTTATTCCTCCTCCTGCTGCAGTATATGGCTTTCATCTTGTTTTGTATAGATTATGAATCATGAGATTAAGTGATTGGTCCAAACTGTATTTGATGTCAATTTAAATAAAACACATTTATTCAACAATAAATGCATGTCATTTTTATTCATTTTAAAGGCCACACGATGTGAAATAACCAGATCAACCAGTTTTAAAAGAATCACTGGGGAAAACTGGGGCATGATTACAATTAAAAGAAATACAATATAGTACATATATACATAAAATGTTTTCATATACACAATATGGCTATACTTGATACTTGATTGAATCTTGACATTTGTGACACTTGAGTTTTGAAGGAATAAGTGCACTTAAGACTTACTGAAAGTATACACAATAAGTCAAACAAAGTGCTACAGCTGATGTAACAGTTTATGGTCTGTAAGTTTGTAAATGAAAAATAATGCCTGGAGAAAAATGATTCACAATAGCTCTAAAAAAAAAAAGACAGTGAAAATGACTTGATTCTCAAAACCTAATTTCATTCAAAAATATCATGCTCGTTGATTGTAACATAGACAATGAGATAAATTAGCTCATAAAATAATGAAGGAGGTACCATAATTAATTTACATTCAGCAAGTCAGTTAATGTTTTACTCACTACAGCAGACATACTAGAGGTGTTAGACCAGAGTCAGAGCAGCACCAGGCATTTCACTGTGTACCTTATCCATTGCATCTACATAAAGGCACTGCAGTAAGGCTATTTGATTCTGTGAAGATGATACATTTCAGTGTGAGACTGAGGTCAAAGGGCTGTGCATAGACTACAGTAGTGTACAGAACAGATTATTCAACATCCTGTTCTAATTCTCTTTCCAAGTCTATCCAGGAACGTTTTTTGGCGCTTGGAAAATCTTTTCCCAAAGAGCCTCGTGTTAATGGGCGTGAAGCAGTCGTGTTTTCAACAAAGGTGTTTGTTTCAGTCTCATATGGACGGTCAACACTGTTCCTGTATGATTTAGGACTAGTTTGTGCTTTCCATACTTTAGGGCTCGGCAGGTTTGGTTGCTTATTCTTAGGAGGCCTCCCTCTGCCTCGTTTGATGGGAATGAAGAGAGCATCTGTCGTCACTGCTTGTCTTTTGTTACTCTCCGTCGAGCCATATGTTTGAACATAATTTGGTCCCTCTTTTACTGCCACATTCAATTTTGGTTTTGGAGTAGTGAGAGGGGGTGAATACTTCCGTGGTCGACCTCTGCCCCGACGTGTAACAGGAACATGGGTGGGTTCTGGCTTCACTACAGGTTTTAAGGTCAAGCATGCAGTTGTTAGCGGTTGGCTCAAACCTGTCTGAGAGATGTCTGCAGATGGCAATGCAGTCGGGGGGCTTGAGACTGAGTTATTGAGATGGGCAGTGTTCGCCTGAGGGGACTGGACAACTTCAGGCTTTGTTTGGGAGTTTGGTGACTGTATGGATTTGACATCAACCAAAACGTGTTTCCTGTTTGAGTCTGGGTTGACACTTTCTGAAACATTTATTTCCTGTTTCTTGAGTGAGTCTGCATCAAAGGGCTGCAAATAAATTGTCGAGTTACCCTCCCCATCCTCTCCATCTTTATTTGATTTCACGACAGTGAAAGTATAGAAGCCTTGGCCAACTGTAACAAGAGCATCCATACATTGATTAGAATCAGAAAATTAAGTGATTACACTGTGTAACTGGGCAACATGCAATGAACAAAATCAGAACTTACTTGGTTTCATTGATGAGGGAAGAATGATTCTGCCAGTTTTGGATCGAATCAGTGGAAGAGCCATGGGCTGTGGTTGAGGAACAGGGATGAATGATGAGGATGTGGACAATGCTTCAATTTTTGCATTATCCTTTTGAGAAGCCACCAGTGAACCTGACACGGTGGGAGCTACTTTTTCAGCTGGAAGTGGATAATTTATTGTCTGTGATAAGAGCTTGAGGGACTGTAAAGGGGATGCATCTTGAGTTGAGGAATGTTTCTCTGTTGCAAGAGCCTGATGGTTGGATTTGGCCTTGTGTATGATTGGCTTAAGTTTTGACAGTAGTTGCTGCAAAAAGTTTTTGGCTGTAGCTTTGATTTGCTCAGCAGGGTTAGTCTGCGAATCAGGGGTGTCCTGGCTGGTTGGCTGGTCCACTAATACTCGAGCTGCGTCGAGGTCAGGCTTTCCCAGTGGAATGGACTCTGGCTTTGAGGAAGAACTATTGGGCTGAACCATAGCAGCTCTGGACTGGAGAAGACCGGAGAAGGAAGGGTTCCATTTTATCTGCTCCCTTTGTTCCTGCTTCTTACTTACGTCCTGCAACTTTTCCAGGACTGCCAGCTCAGATTTACCTAAAAAAGCAATTAATGAAACATTACACAGGCTCTTTATTAAAACATAAATATCATCTTCAATATCAGTATTCAATGAATGAATAATCAATCTCCCAAACTGTTACATTTAGGAAAAACTGCGTTTTCATAATTCAACATACCAGACAATAAGGCAACCTGCTTGACGTAGCCCTCGTTGATCTGAGTCAGCATCCTTTTCTTCACTTCTAAATATTTGGACTGCTCTGTCAAATTTTCAATTTCTTTCACAGCCTACAAACAATAACTCAGAATTACAATCTTTACATTACTATTACTTTTAGTGCATCAATTTGGAAGTCGTGAAATTTGTGACATATTCATTTCGATATAAATAATTATATAAATTCTTTTTAGACGTTTGCATTTTTCTGTACCTTAGAAACATATACATTACAACACAATACAGATAAAAATAACACAACATTTGCTGAACGGACCATAGACAGAAGATGGAGCCTGGGTGCCTTTGGGTCAGTGTCCAGGACAGCCTGAAGATGGTCAAAGCGAACCCGCTGTTCACTGCGCCTTTGCCTTTCTGTGTATTTCTTCTCATACTTCATGTGATGTTTATCTCTGATGTAACCCTAAAATAGACAGAAAAGTACAGATAAGTACAAAATTGACTGGATCACACTTAAAAAATAATAATGTAAAATTGCATATTTAAAAAGCTGAAGATGAACCTGAGTGCCACGACTCTTCACTGAGCTGAATTCACTCCTGGACCCTCTGTAGGTTGGAACAAAACTTGATTAAATATGGAAACTATTGATCAGAACACATTACTTAATAAAAAAAACAAAACATATTTGCTTCACTTTATAAATCCTACATATTGTTTTTTCAAACAAAAAACATCATAGTTTACCTAAACTGCCGTGCGCCCATGCCAGCAGCAATCTTCAATTTAGTAATAATCGTTCGTTGATCCATTTCCTCCACTGTTTCTACATCCACTGACATGTCCTGAAGACATAAGTCATGCTTTTGTCAGTCAGAAAGTATATACTACTTACTTTATTATGAAGTTTAAAGTTTGTAAATCTAATCGAGGTCAAATTATTGTCCACAAACCTATGTGTAAATGGGTCATTATTTCAAACTTACATCATCATCATCTTCACAGTCATCTGAAAAGTCTGAGCTGATGTCATCTGAGGCCATATCCCCATAAGTTACCCTCTGCCCGCTGTTGGTCTTATTTTCATCACAAATCAACTGAGATAAGAAACCCTTCCAATTTGTGGTGTTGCTCTGTTGGGTCAGAGTTCCACTAGCACCAGGCGTTGGGAGCTGAATCAAGGTGAAGCCCCCAGGCAGTGGGACTCCCGGTAGTGTAGTATCTTCATTGTCCGGAGGGCATATTCTGAAAGAATATGTCCCGCTCTGCCCCAAAAAGCTGGGGGTTTTTAGTGAGGGGGACACTGTGAGGGAGACGGGTGATGAGCTCTGGAAGGGACCAGCAGAACTGCGTTTGCTTGGGGCAAATGTCTGCGTAGGTCTGATTGAAGAGTTGGGTTTGGGGGGCTGAGTCAGACTGTTGATGATTCTTGTTTTCCATGAGTCGGGAAGCAAAGCCTTGGCTGTAGAAATGTGATGAATGAAAAAAAATTTTGAGACAAGACGGGTAAAAATGTATATTAGGAGACGATTTCTCATCTGATGTTTTTTCCACTTTAGATTAGAGTATTAGGCAGACACTACTTTACAAAGCATGTTACTGGTTCAGTGGAAGTTACAGTGAGAATCTTATTTGATAGAAAGTTACTTTGCTAACATTTCATCTAAGTTATAGTACATTGGCCAGAAGAGAATATTACCTGTAGGTTGTACTTCCATCTTTACATCAGTGGTGGTTGTAGCCTTAATTAATGGCGTAAAAGGAGGGATGATTTTCAGGGCAGATTTTGAGCTGTCAGGGACTTTATTGGAACGATTACTACAAACATCCAGACGGCCAGAGAGATGTGCTGCGAGTCGGTTGGCTGGATGCAAGGATCCCATTCTTCCCACCATCAACCTGGCATGATTGTAGGATTTTCCATTAACCTGCACAGTAAAAATTATTTATAAACCATCAGGTTGAAAGTATATCTGTGCAATAATTAGGATGTATGTGGAGTTCATTCAGACTGACCTGTATAAGTCCAGATGCTTGGCAGCCAGTGGCTGCTGTTTTGGCTGTCAGTACACCTGCAGGTAAAACCCTGCACAAGAAGGGTGTAACTCCCACAGAAAATTGTGGTTCCTTCATTTCCTGACAATTCTCAATAATCATGTCTTCTTCAAAGCTGTTATGCTGCTTTTCCTCATCAGAGTCATCACTTTCATGATCTTTACTGTTTGATCTTAAACTTATGCAAACCTGTGAGCAGCAGAAGTATTTTTCTTACACATTAATAAGGTAAAAAAAAACGTGCAACAGTAGGAGTCACCCAACAATGAAAGCCATAAAGATACTCACCCTGAAGGTGATGACAGAGCCCGTTGGTTTTTGCATGACTATCTTTGCCACTGGTCTGATCCGGTAAGGTCCCACAGAGATTGGCTGACACAGTTTATTTCTATTCATGTTCAGACATAAAGCTTCCAAGACCATTTTTCGATCACCTGACCACTGACAGGTAGACTGGATTTCAATCCGCGTCCTTGATTGTTTTTCATGAGGTACTGGCCCTGAACCTGCCTGTCCGGCTGACAAAACACCAAATCATTTATTTAATCATCTAATCAGTCAACAGTTCAAGGGATTAAGTTGTGCTGTAATTAGAACAAATGTTCACCTTTTTTAAGTACATATACATTTTGATGGGGCTTTGTTAGCAGCTTTTCTGTCATCTTCTCTCCTGATTTTGTCAAATTCATTGGTGCAGTTATGTCCTCCAAGGTCTCTACAGGTGGCGGCTTGCTATTGAACTCTCTTACACGAGCACACGTCAGTCTGCTCTCCAAAAACTTGTACACTGGATCCTTATCCTCTTCTCGAATCTGTTAACAGACATGACTGGGGTAAATTGTCTATGTTTTGATAAGCAAAAGGTAAAATGCTACCTTCTACTGTTTTAAGGCTATCAAATCCAAAATTATTCTCTGTAAAAAAAAAAAAAAAAAAAGGTACCGTTGGTGGTGCTGTGAATGAGGCCTTTGGAGGTACCAAGTTTACAGTTTGTTTGGGGATCAAAAGTGGTTCTTGATCTGAATCACAAATGTTTTTGATCCAAAGTTTTTGTGGATGGAATTTTGAATTAGGTTGGATCCCAAGACCCATAGGCTTTATAGCTGAGGAAGATCAAAACAATTGTAATATGTTATGAATTGATTAATCTTAATACAATAAACAGCAAATACACATTGAAAACAGAAAATCTTACAATGTGAAGGAGAGGTGTGTTCTTCAGTCATGGCTAAGTGTTTGGTAATCTTGCGTTTGAAGCAACTACAACCAAGCATACACTCAGAACGTCTACAGTGGAAAGGCCCCTTGTGAAGATTTAGGAGACTTTGACAAATACATCCCAGCCTGCAAAACTCCAGTCCACATGCAGGACCTGAGACCTTTGGATACTGTGGGACCTTAAGAACCTCATTAAGTTGTGTCTGTTAAAAAAGATCAGAAACAGCCTGTTAATCAAGAGAGAAGAGAAAATCAACTGATCATGAAATAACAGAACTCATGTCTGTCTTGTTTGTACCGATTTTGTCACCACTGCAGAAAGAGCCACTGTCAATCTGTCTGCTGCCAACTGTGTTGTATTCAGGCCCTGGTTCCAGGCTCCAAGCTCCATCTCAAACAGTTTGACCTGGGGCTTTGAAAGGCCTGCTGTTTTCCAGGACATACCTCTGTTCCCCTCAGGTGTAACTGCCTGTTTATTTTTTAATTCAGGTAGGTACAGAGATAACCTGGACGGATTGAAAGTAACTGGTTAGTAAACAAGTCATGTTATAGAATATTTAAATAATTAGTTTATTAAAATTATGTAGAAAACAGTGTAAAATCATGAGTGTATTACCTGTGTATAATAGAATTGTTCTGACAGAGTCCAGAAGCAGTACTTGGTGGGATGTGTAAAGCTTTAGGCTGCTGTACAGGCTGGACTTCAGCAGGACCAGGAGACGCAGCACTCGCTGGTGATGCAGATGCAGAGTTTTGGAGGGGTTTGTAAGAAAGAGGGCATGGTTTATTTGAGACATTTATTGGGGGCTTTCGCTGCTTCAGTACACTGTCCAGGGTTTTGACATAACTGGCGCTCTTAGAGGGCAGCTGATAGGCAACAGAGCCTTCAGGGTTTGCAGAAAAGGCAGCAGCACGCTCAGTAATTTGCTGCGCTTCACTTTCCAAATACTCATCCAACATGTTGCTACAGAACGCAGATAGCTTCTTTTCACCTTTTAAACAGAACCCAAGGAGTGTTACATTTATTTTTAAATGGACAAATGAATTAGACAACAATCCATGGGATGACAATAATCTTACCATCACTGTTAGATGATCTCTCTGTGCTCTTGATGAATTTGTTTCTCCAACCCTTTATTTTTGTCATGTCACTGGTCTTTCCAGTTCGGGAGATAAATGGTAATCCATTGTCTGGTTTAGGAACACACTCTTATTAACATTCTGCCTAACACATAAATCACCTGATTCCTTTAGGGTGTACAAGAAATTATCAAACTATACAGTAATGCCGGACTATCACCAATGGTTGCAATACGTAGATTCAGTGACATGATATTAATTTCTAGAAATCAGAAAGACTTTTAAATTCAAATGGCGTAATGATCAAAAAAGATGACCATGAGTTTTTCGTCCACATTTTAGTTAAAATTATTTCAGATTCATTGGCGCATCCTTTAGATTTAAGATGATATATTCTATGTATAGACACAACGGTGTGCCTGAAAAAACGTGTTCCAGAGTGACAGAAAGTAGCCTTACCACAAGCCAAAGAATCCAAAGCATTGCCTTGCTCTGGCAGCTGAACCCCAAGATAATGCAGGTCAACAGACTGTGTGGGATCCAGGGAGGTCAACTTCAAACCCACTGCAATATATAATAAAGGGAACAGTCAAAATTTACTGAGCCTATACATACATATCTGTGTATGTGTAGGAACTCACCCTCCTGCAACACAGGATGGATGGCCTGTCTGTGTTTCAGGACTTTAAGGTCCTGCAGCAGTTTGGCCTCTAAGTGGGCTATCTTTTCTTCATCACCCTCTGGAATCTCTGTTGCAACTAAATTACAAAAAAGTTATGTGAATGCATTTTAATCATTAAAACATTCTGCAAAATAGTCTTCCACCAGCACAGTTTAAAATCATATCACAATGCTCACCAGTTTGTTTTAACTTTATTGGAGTTTGGGGATTTTCTGAAGATTCTGATAATAAGCGTTTGACGGGTCTGTCCCCGACATGACACTGAAGTGCTGCCTAAAACACAAAAGACAACTACTTAAAACCTTACAATATAAAATGCCATCCCAAAAGTATTTGTTGTAACCTATGTCTTGGTGACCTGCTAATAAGTAGTGAATTATATGCAGTGATTTGTATTGTTTTACCTTTGAGGTAAATGACACAAACAGCAGGCCCTCTACATCATCCAGCTCTGGTTGCATAGCGACAGTCAATGGAGGGCTGTGGGCTTCTGTGGGGGAGGCAGCAGTTTTCCACTCTTTTCTTCGGGGATAGCCCCAGTGCCTGTTAAGCCTTTTCCTCTTTTTGTGGTACTTGGGTAATAATCTTGGGGCAGACCGCGAGGATCTAAATTTTCCTTTAGGATTTACTGTGACACACAGCTTCATTGGAGGCGTTAGGTTGATGCTGCGATTTTGTTCTTTCGTGGGCTCCACATCTAAACGCTTTTGGACAAGCACAAGAGTACCAAGGGCATGTCTGCCTCGACATGGGATGTACCCGTCTGTACTTGACATGGAAGACATTATGGGTTTTAGGATTATCTGCTTCTCTGGCGCATCTGTGTATTTTTTTGCACTGTAAGAAAAAAAGGCATAATTACTAACATGTACACATAATGCACTGATAAGCAATGCTTGTGAAGCTTGTTGCATTTTTGTTTACACTGTATCAAACATAAAACAAAATAAATTTTTTTCCCAAACTGTGTTTTTATTGTAGTTAGGTGGTTTTCATTCATTTGGCTCATCATATCAGGGCACAGGAAGGTTGAGGCAATCCCAGCTGCTTAAGGCACTTTAAAGATGTACATTTATTCACTATAGGGAATTTAATCATTTAACATTCATGTGTTTGGACTGCGGGGTTGAGCCAAAGTGCCCAGAAAGAAATCACAGGAAGGACATGCAGACACCACACAGAAGGGCCATTGCAGTCAGTCAGCTTCAGGAGTGCTAAACATTTTGTTAATGTTATTTTGTCAGTGTAAAGTGAAAAAGTACCATAGACACTTACGACAGGTCTTCAGTCTCCTCAGTGGTTGCACTATTTCCTGCCGTGTCCATGGTCACAAGCTCGATTTCCCTGTTGATTCTTTTGAGTCTGGGGTTATTCCCATCTTCTCTAAAGCCCTTGGCAAAGGGATTATACTGAATTTTCATCTGTGTAATGCGGAAGTTCTGATATGTGGTCACAGCCATAAATTCAGTTTGTGGGAATGTAAAGGTCATACTTTCTGGTCCCATAACCACGGGCTGGTCAGGTGTTGGAGTCACGCCATCTAGGACAGGTATGACATGTAGCCTAGGAATGTAACGATGCATGGAGTGTAAAATGATGTTACCCTCCTGGTCTTGGGCATTATTAGTGAGTCTGAGTTTCTTAAAGGACACCAAGAGATTCATCCAGTCTGCGCCTCGGCAGGGTGAGTAATGATGAGCAAAAGCCCGGATTAGACCTTGTGACAAGTGTTCGGCTGGTCCAGTCATCTCCCATTTTTGTGAACTCCAGCGGTACTTGTATGCGTCTGATGGGACAACGGACAGGACCAGACTGTACTTGCGCTCAGGTTCGAGTCCCGATATACGATAGCGACAGAAGGGAAACATGTGACGTCCCTGTCTAGTAAGAATCATCTCTGTCCCGCAGCTGTAGAAGTCGTTCCACACATTTTTGTTCTCCAGAGTGACAGTGACACCCTTGAAACTCAACTTAGCAGGAAAGTCCATTTCGACCCCATTGCCAAAAGGTGTAGACGGCGGCACAGACACAGTGGATGGCGTATCTTCCGTCATGTTGATAATATTTGATCCTTCACATGGCAGAGAGTCTGCAGCTGATGCGATGTGTGAGGTAGCTGGGCTTGTGTCAACAGTCCTTTCTAAAGTAGCTGGAGATGTTGAAGGAGGCTTGGCCGGACTAGCTTCAGCCGGCGAGGAGAGAGCTTTGTTGCAGTCATTATTTGCCATTGAGGCAGCTCTGTTCTCAATTACCGCCTCACATGAATCACTATGCCCTGTAGTAATTGGTAAAGAAGGGCTTGAGTTAGAGTTGCAGGTCAAGCTCACGTCCACAGTCTTTAGTGGATAGAGGTCCTCAATGGAGTCTGTTGCAGGCATCATAGCCGTCATCCCATTTCATGTCATACCTAAGATAAAGCAGTGTAAAAATACTTTTGATTACAGAACATAATTGAAATCCATGAGCATCATTGTACTTTCTCAAACAAAACATAATTGTGTAATTGAATATGCTGTAGTATAGTGTTGTAATAGTGTTTGTCAGCTGAATATACATTGTAAATATAACATGACTATTAAGTAGTATTGGGTATTATTATACTCATGCATGCCACAAACCATATTTGCCCTGAATAGAGAAAAAGCTCATTTATTTTCACCTTGTACATGTATGACTCCGGGATACATTTTTAATTTACTCTGACATTGCCTTTTGTTGTTGTTTATACAAATACAGTCTACTAGCATAAACATTAATAAATTATTTTTAGGCTAATGTAAGAAAACAGTAATAAGATAAGTGGTTATTTAGAGAGACAGTGGCTACGTTAAGTTTTTAGGTTTAATCAATGCAATAATTCTTTATGCAAGGCAACTGGAATTGGACTTTGCCTTCATGAAACAGAGGGACACCACTTCAATGCAACTGACCAATAACCTGCCTCATCTGTGTCTAGGCCACGGTGAAATGCTCAGACCAGGCATTTTATATTGACAAAGGTACGTGATTCCAAACACATCGAAACTAAGCTATTTTTTTTTCATGAACCTTCACATGACAGTGATATTTGTCGAAAGAAAATATTAAACATAACCTGCATTGTTGTTGTCCGGCCCCTGCCCTTTGACTGATCAAGCCAAACTGATGCGGTAGTCGCTTATAAAGGTGTTAATCGGTCACACATTGCTCTCAATTGGCCACAACCTGAATATTAACTCCTCACATTTCTAAATCCACTCTTCGTAAAATTTGTTATTCCTCAAAAACGTCACGCTAAATTTCAACTTTGGTGATAACAGCTCTCGTTCCTCACACTCACACGACAGAAGAGAAGGCCGCCCTCTCCTTACCAAGTTGGAAAAGTTGCAGGTTTCACAAACGCCTCACGCCTGATGTCGCTACACGCCTCGTGGACCACCAGCTCGGTGAAATATTAAGGTTTACGGTGAAAATCTCAACTGTTGCACGCTTCTGTAGCCGCTGAAAGGTGTCGATGAATCCCTCGAACGTAAACACAAACTGGCAAATGGAGGCCGAAAGCCACGCCAGTGTGCTCGCATCGACCAACGTGCACGCCACGGAGCTAAAGCGCATGCACAATATCACCCCCTTCAATGGCGCGTGATTCCCGGGCCGACGGCGCGAGGAAAGCGGGAGTCCACCATCCCGCAGATTTTTTTTGCTAGTTCCCACCTCGAGCTCGGTCCACTCACCGGCAAGGACAACTCTTCCTAAGTTTGCGCGGTAATGTTTAGGTTTTCAAGCAGCGAACAGAGAAGCGGGACTTACTCTTCCTGCTTTGTGCTCGCTGTAGTTGTTCTTCCACCTTTTCGGTCACATTTCCATTCTCACCCCCATTGAACCACAGACAGTGCTCTCCCTCCGGCTCACACACATACACACACATCCGTGCTCACGGCCTGTGACGTAACGCGTTTATGGCGGTACACATCCAGTGGCCAATGCGCACGCTCCCTCCGGAGGATATGATCGGCCACTTGTTTAGTCGTGGCTTCATTAACTCACTTTTAAACAAAAAGTTATTTAGTATCAAAGAATGAGAGAGTGACAATGTACTTGCGTATTATATGCAAAGTATCAGACATCAGTTATTGAACTGTTGACTACTGGTAAAAGGTACGCTGATAAACATGACTGACTGCCTTTGTCCTTCATAATGGCGGCCACACACTAACGTCGGATGTTGGTGTCGAAATAAAAAACAATTTTTAACAGTGTTTAAGTATCTTGGTGTGATTTATTTATAAAGCATCGCCTACAAACATTTTTACATTTACATACCGTCTTCTACAAACTACTGTACAAACAACTGTAGCCTATTTAAGTTCGTGAGAAAATAACTCTTTGGTGAAACTCGCTGTTACACTGCGACTTCCGTTTCCCCAGAAATGTGAATAAAATGGTCTTCGTTAAGAAGACAAATTAGCTACGTTAAAATGAAATGGCCTTATGTAGCATTTTTCACTGGTTGTCACTGGCGCTGCTGTGAAATAACTTTAAAGCTAAGCTAATGTAGCACAAAGCTACTGGAAAAGAAAATGTTTTCTAAGACTCTCTTTGTCTCTAGGCTGGTCAGCCAACTCCTCTTTACATGAGCTCTTTACCTTAAAAAATTTGTCCAAGTTATTTTGTGTATTTTGTCATTGGGCAAGCAAAATGCTGCTGACTATTATGTTCCATTCCAACATTTTATAACGTGGGACAGTGTATCTCAGTAGCTTGCTTTGAATTATTATAATGTTGCCCATAATTTAAAATATTATTGTTCTACGTAATTTTTGTATTTTTTAATTACAACTGGTTTATTACCACAATACTTTGTCATTAGATTATATCTAAACATATCAAGCTGGAAATCAGTGAGTTCCTAATTAGCTGGTTTGCTAAGTTGAGGCTAACTAGTTTACCAAGTTTTTATTGAGAATTAGGCAGGACAAAAAATCAAGAGAAGAAAACACATTACACACACATTACATACACATACACGCAGACATTTTTCATAAATAATAATAAATGAATACACCTTAACATCTGCAGTTTGTGTACCAACACAGTTAATCTCATTTGAAGTTCAAAGCTCTTAAGAATCAGTTTACTGCAACAGGCAGATAGAAAAAGCACATCCCAGAGTTCAACTTGACATTTCACTGAAGGAGCCTATTTTAAAACAGTTCATTGAGAGGTTATCAGTAAAAGCAAACCCTCCACCAAATTTATATACTTTGGGTTATCTTGACTGTAACATGACAGACTGATTTAGCCTACATAGTCTAGTAACACTTACAAGACTAAATCTAGTCTACTGAGTGTAAAAATAGAATGGCTAATTCAGTTATTGCACAGAGCCAAAATGATGTCAAATATTAATTTTGTGCTATACAAAATTGCATGAGCCCATCTGTCACCATTTGAGAGGCTGCCTATAATAGGCTTATATAATTACTTATTGTGTTAATGATCTGCCATTGTTTCATTTATTTTAGTTTTGTATTTCTCATCAAACACCAACTGTGATTATTAGCTCGGTGCTTGTTTGAATGCACAGTAAAATTAATCAAACAAGTGCCCTTTCTTACAGTCCTGAAATAATCCAAAACATTTATAAATGAAAGTTTTACATTACAAAACAATTTACTGTATACCAACCTAATTCAAATTTAATCTCTTCGGAAAGTTCTTGAGAGAGAATAAGTTATTCCCTATCCCAAACACATATGGACTGATAGATGTATAGGACGTTGAGATAAAGAACTTCATCTCATTCCAAAATGCAAAGTCTTTGACATCAAAAGTCAGTTGGAAAAACAGGTAGAGGCTCCAGTCCACTTGAAACAACGCCATGGCTGCCAGTACAGCGATTGTACTTCTCTGGAGATTTGCACTCTTTTTGCCAAAGTTGCTTGAACCACTAAGACTCACCCCTGGCACTACCCTCTTCCTCTGGTTCAGCAGCACGATGACTATGAGAGAGCTTGTGATGGTGACAATGACCATAGGCAGAATGTTGCAGACCACAATGAAGACATATTTGTAAATGTTGTTCACAATTGGACAGTGCCATTCATTACATTGGAAGAAGTCCGGCGGGCAATTCATCATTGTGGAGTTGTCTAATGATTGACGCACATTCATGACAAAAATGGGTGCACTCATACACAAGGATAAGATCACACACAGTCCACAAACCATCAAAGCAGACATGATGTTGTCGAGGTAAATTTGCAAGTTGACCCTCTCTGTGGCGTCTCTAACCTTTTGATAGCGGAATATGCAAATGATAACAGTGAACAGGATGCTGCAAAGTTCCCCCAACAAAGTCATAAACTTCAGTAAGCGGCATGACCAAGTGCCAGTAGTGGCAGTATCTTCGAGAATGATAATATCGTAAATGTTCACAATTAAAATTTCCTCCAGATTCGATACAGCCAGTCCCAAAAGAAACAACTCGAAGGATTTAACCTCAGAGATTCTGTTATGACGGTGACTGATAGAGAGGATGAGAATGAAATTACCCACACATCCAATGCAGGACACGAAGACTCTAATGCCAAGGAGGTTTGTTGAAAAATCATTCATCGTTGAAGAAAGGGACAAAACACACACAGAATTCTTTGTTCTACTCCGAGATGCGATAGAGTTGTAGTGTCGGCTCGTTTTGCCTCTGCATCAGTGACCCTTCAAACCCTTGTTATGAAGTTCTCAAAGGTGACAGAAATCTGATTGGCTGTGCTCATTATAGAGAAACACAAGAGGATGCTGGAAAGATTCAAAGGATGGGTGGGAGTCATTAAAATTTCACCTCTTGAGTTTGTTTTTTTTTTCATCTTAAGACCAGAGCAGTGTCAGGTTTGAAGCAATGACGTGTGTTGTCAACAGGATGACAACATCCAGTGTAATTCCTGCAAGAGCACATTAGTATGCTCTGTCAATATAAAAAACCCCCCCCAATGTTGTCATTTTAGGGTGACTAAGGCAAATGACTACAATTGTTTTGGTGGGAGCAGTTTGCAATTAAGTGGTGCTAAATGCTACAAAAAGAAGATAATAAATTAAAAATAAGATCCGGAGACCTCGCCTGAAAATAGCCAAATCATTACAAAGAGGTTTGGGGGAAAAAGCTCCACAGTAGAATATCTAAATTGCACTTGAAATCGAAAAGAAAATGATTATGTCTTGTTCAAGGCCACCAGACATGGAAACAAAAAGCAGCAAGGGTCAATTGAGAAAGGACAAATTCATGTTCCAGCTTGTCTCTAGTTTATTTCCAGTTAGCAAACCTTCTCTCGGCATACTGATTCAGCTTAATTGTGAATCCCACTGAGTGTGTGGATATGTGTGTGTTTGTAATTAAGGATAAGCCCTATACGCTGGAAGTAAGCGTGTAGTGTTGTTGTGTAATGAGCTTGGGCTACTTAGGAAGTTGTAGTCTTTTAGCCGTACTGCTATCAATCAGAGACCTAATGAAATGGAAATTACTGGTGGTTTTCTTGCTTTTATCCATATAATAAGCTGACATAGAGATCATAGAGTTTATGTAGAGTGGTCAGCAGCTTGCATCATTGTGATCAGATTGACTTTTATTGATGATAGATTTATTGTACACTTGCAAAACCTTAACCATTATACGTGCTGGACTGTAAAGGGATTTTCCACCAACCATGGACAGGTGGGCTTGTGGGACAACACAGACTGACTTGCTGACTTGTTTATGGAAATCCCCTTGAATAAAAACCAAGTTCTTCTCCTTTTTAACCAAACTGGGACAATTCAGCACTGTTATTTGATATCATAACTGTCACTGAAACAGGATGTGGTATGTTAAGCTCTGTAGCTCATAAACAGTGAAATTCCTTGCCCATGAACCAAAAGCATTCATAGCATACTTTTTCTGGGCTTGGTGTTGGAAGGATGAATATCGAGCAGTTGGCAAAATTGTGAAAACTGCACAGATGAAAATATACAGCCTCTTGTTTCCGAAAGGAGATTGACAGAGATAGCACTGTCAGTTAAAGCGGTTTTATACCCTCGGTTGAAAAGGACTCGTTTCCTAAGAGACGCTTCCTGGAACAAGGCTATTCCCAGAAAGCTTGACGGCAACAGAAGAATAGATAGAAGAGGCAGACGTGTGGATTGATGGATAGATGGGTGAGAAATATTATATGTGGACACAATAATGATAAACCAGACCGTTTTAATTTGAACTTGCTGCAACACGTCAGCACAACATTTAACGTAATAATAATAATGTTGGTGCAGCGGCTGTCGGCGTGGAGCACTGGCCACTTATTATCTGCTGCTGTCGCTGAATTATAATGTTCAGTGAAAGAATTGTGTTTAATTACCAGTTAATGAACACCAACTATTGTTTGACACTGGGCCAAAACATGACTGCTAAACAAATCAGCTGTCTGCGGTGTTAATTAAGGTTGTAGATGGAGTTCATGGAGAAGACAGAGACTTTGTAGTCGATCTGAAGACTGCAGTTCAGTCATAGGGTTTTCAGAGTTCTACTTTTTCACTGCTCATCTATCTTTTCATGAATATGGTGTAGTAAAGTACATTTGTCTGAATATAACCTGTTGGACAGTTTAATGGCATATAGCACACATGTCAAACTCAAGGCCCCAGGGCCAAATGCGATGTTTTGCAATGTTTTATGTGGCCCTCCAATGCAATTTGTAGGTGACATTTTAGGCACTACATTTTTTTTACTGGATTAGAACAGGTTTTAGATGGATTTGAATCATATTTATTTCATTTGTTCATTACTTCCTAAGCCAGTTTTAACAACAAAGATATATCAAATCTATTCAAATTCAACTAAAACCTGTTCAATTCCAACTAAACAGTATTCAGATCCAACTAAAACCTGTTCAAATCCAACTGAACAGTATTCAGATCCAACTAAAACCTGTTCAAATCCAACTAAACCCTGTTCAAATCCTACTAAAAAAACATAAAAATATTCCATAAAAGGGAAAAAAAAATATATTTTAAAGATAAGATAAGATAGATTTTGTAAACCTCAAATAAAGATGAAACTTTATATTACAAATTTCAAGTTTCTCAGTCTTCAGTCCCTGAAATAATTCTTATTTTCCATTGTGGCCCTCGCCACAGTTTGACACCATTGGTATAAAGTGTCATAACTGTATAGGACGGAATGGCCTTTTCCAAAAAAGGACAAAACCAGACAACAGACAGAGCCTCACAAAATGGCGTTAAGATTAAAACTAGCAGTAACATACATATATCAAGGTGTTATTTCAGAAGCAGCAAAATGGAAACCTCCACTAAAGCTCCACAATCTGAAGTTCCTCAAATGGCCATTAGGGAATAACTTTACCAAACAAGGCAGTATAATCATTTTTATATTACAGTTATTAAGTTATTTAGATTTTAGAAACATTTAACAACAAACATTAACGCATTAAACGCATTTAACATTTTAAAAAGACAGACAATGTATACATCAAAACATTTGAGTTTTACTGCCATCTGGTGGCCGGCTGCAGTATAAAACATACATCCCTTGCTAAAATGTACAATGAAAATACTTGTAGACTACTTTTACCAAGTTTGCTTTAATGTTTGTGACATAGTGTGTAGAGATTCAACATGAGATGAAGTGGCAACATTTTAAACGGTTTCATCAAGAAAACATTTTAGTAGCACACAGCTTCCTTGTAGTTGTGGTTAAAGGTGCGGTGTTGCGTTTTTGGAGGCATCTGCTGGGGACATGCAGACTGCTATTCCACACCCGAAGTCACATGATATGCAAGATTTTCAGGCAAATCCAGGTTTCCTCTTTTAATGAAGCCACTTTTCATATAGTTCTGCTGTATTTTCCTTTCTTCTGTGGGCAGTGAGAAAAGGGCCCAGTAGTAAAACCAAAATACTCTGAATGGAATGCTGTAGGGGCGCTGTAAACCTCACCGCTATTCACGCTACAGGCATTAAACACACAAAAAAATAATCTTCCCCTCAAAAAATATATTAACTCTTTAAAAGCTGTCCTTGTTGAATGTGCTTCTCTTCCGGCAATGCTCAGTTTGTCCTCTCTGGGCATCTGTAGAAAAAACAGGAAAAGAAGAAAAGAATAGGACTTCTACTGGGTTCTATGCAACTTTTAAAGTCAATATAGTCAAATTCAATGTCTGCTGCTTGACATTATACATACACATACACATACATTCACTATATACTGTACATATTACACAACGAACCTTTAAAATGGCCACTAAGTTGATAAGATCGGTTTCCTAAAGTAAGTGTACGCCACAAAAGTTTACTTAAATAATGACTTGAATATATTCACGCATTTTACTAGTTTATTCAAATTCAAAACGCCAATTTACACGTTCACTCCCTGATACTGTGTTTCATTAACGACAGTGGGACTTGTTGGGTTTACAGGTGGGTGACACCTCAACAAATGTACCCCACAGCGCACACCGCACCGAAAGTTAACGGGGTGGATCCAGTGACAGAGCTACGCGTGGATACCCCTTTAAAAGCCTCACCATGTTGCCATCACATGCTCCAGCACCGAAGTAGGATGAGGATGTTCTTGTTGACGTTATGTAAAACTACCTTCTATCTTCCTTACGTTGCGCTTTCGGACTTTTTCTGTCTTCTTTTTTTTTTTCCAGTGGATTTTTTTTGGAGTTTGTGTGCCAGTAGGGGGGCCCAGTCTAACCCACCCCTTCTTTCTTTCTGTCAGCGCTGCAGTCAGTCAGTCAGTCATGTTGTGGGGCTAGTTGTTGTTCGGCAGCGCTACACTCACTCCACCACACTGCTGCCTGCCTGGTGCGCAAACTGAAAGCTGCGTGCACTGTTCGAGCCAAGTGACGGATATAGCGACGTGTGTGTGTGCGTATGCGTGCGTATGTGTGCGTGTGCGAGCCACCGTATCTCTCCAGCAGCAAGCGAGGACTGTGGCCGAGGTTTCGCGGACGTGTCGGCTTCGGCAGAGTGGATGTGCCGGAGAAAACAGTGCGAAGAAGAAGCCTCTGTGGAAGGAGTATAAGGAGAGTTGTTCGCTCTCGTCGCTTTGGGAAAGGAGGCTTTTTTCTCGAGTGGATCGGCGACATTCGTGCGTATTTCCTCTACTTGGGTTGGTTAAACCAGTCGGACGGTGCCTTACTTACCTAGCCGTTTGGAAAACAAGGTGCCCTGACTGGCTCCGAGCTCGCACCTCTGAAAATTATACGTAGATAGATAGTGGCTGCCACACAGAGAGCTACGTTACGGTAAGTAGCGACTGCTCCGTTTTTAAAAAAAAATCTCTTTCCTCATTGCTTTGGATTGCGTGTGTTTTCTTGTTTGGTGTTGTCTGGTGGACGTTGTTTTGGGGAAAGATAATGGCCATGATGATGAAGGAGATTCCCAGGGAGTGGTACTCAGTCAGTCGGACTGGCAGTGCAATGGATGTGTGTGTTCGTGTGTGTGTGAGCTCCAAGTGCCCCCTCCCCCGCCACCTTCTCGGCTCCCAACACCAGCACCACCACACTACCACCACCAGCAGCACCAGCAGCCACCAAAGTGCAACGCCACAGCTCGGATAATAGCTCTCTGTCCCCGCTACAGACTCAAACAAGGTCACTGATAGGGACACGGCAGCCTGGGAGCGCAGTGATATCATGAGCAGCTGGGTTGGACGTTCACCTGGATGTGTGGGTGCAAACTTTATGGCACATTTTCTACCCCTCTGATGTCACTTTGAGGTGCAATTGATGGGGATGTAACTGGATGAGGGGGGGAACGGGGAAGATCTAATAAACAGCACATTTAACTGTAAAGTAAAAGAGGAGTTGTACAGTCAGTGGGTGGGTGCAGCTCAGGTGGATAAATGAATGAAGAGTCTCCACAAATGCCAAAGCAATTAGCCCCCACAGCACAGTTCCCCAATCAGGTCATAAAGGCAATAAGCTGGTAACAGATGATGCTGTAATGACATCATACACAAACCTCTACAGGCCCATTCACTGATGAGAGGAGTTGGAGGCAAGTGAGAAGCAACAAAAGTGGAAAAGAAGTACATTTTTCGAAAGTTAGGATCGTACCCAGTGAGTAAAATGTCATAATACACAAATCACTCATAATATTTGGGTGTTGTGATTGATCCGGCACACACACGGATCATGGAGAGCATTCACACCTGACATTTAGCTGGCCACTTGTGATCGGATCATTCAAGATGCAATTTTAATGCCGGGTCTGTCCAGGGCTGCAGTGTGGGCTCGGGGCAGCATGAGAGAATGTGGTAACTTTA
This sequence comes from Rhyacichthys aspro, assembly GCA_036850595.1. NCBI lineage: Eukaryota > Metazoa > Chordata > Actinopteri > Gobiiformes > Rhyacichthyidae > Rhyacichthys > Rhyacichthys aspro. Next base: position 12,046,596 of record CM072170.1, on the reverse strand, counting down.
CTGTAGCAGATACACATGGGACTATTGTGTCTTTGTTTGCATCTTGCATGTAGAAGATGTGTTGTTCTAGGAATGGGACGGTGTGATAATAACCTTGAGGGAAAATGCAGTATTGCAGCTTGTAATTTCTACGTAAATGGATTATAAGCGAATGTTTTTAGTTGGTGTAGGATTTTGATACAAAGAAAAAGTTGTTCCAAATACATAATTCAGTCCCATAAGGCAGCACTCTTCCACTTGTTGCACAGGCGTGACTGGACTATTTATTTAAATCCACAGTAACGCAACATTTAGTACATCTGTCTCTGTGTAATTCCACCCAGTCGTCTCTCCAACTTCACCCATGCTGTTTCGTAAATGTGTCCCTTTGTGCTTTCTGCTCCTGTCTCATGCTCATTTACAAGAGCATCATGTCATGTTATTAGTGGTTTTATTATTGCGATTATTGTGACCTTCTGAAACCTTGAAAACTGGTTATTGTCCCATGCCTGGTGGTTAGCTGTGTGAGATATGTTTTCCACTGTATGATAACGTAAAGATAAAGAGTTAAACATTAGAGCATCTAGTGAGCCTTGTCTATTTTTACCTTTTCAACTCAAAGAACTGGCAGAATGACCTTAAGGCTAATTATTCCGGGGATTTCGAGGTGGTGTATTTTATGACAAGGAGTCACATTGTGTTGCTTTAAAACCGGCCTTGGTCGCCCACTTTGTTTTGAATATACTGCCTGTCTGAATAGATCTGTTTTCTCCCAAACTTCTCCCAAAGCTTTTACAACAGCTTCCTTGTTTGTTGATTGTCCTCATTGTCAAGGCCTTTTGCACTTTGCTTTCTCATTCATCTCTTACAGTGTCAGTTTATTAGTTTCTTAGCTACTTGTTATAGTCACACTCTAAATCATTTTTAACTGTTTTTTTTTTTACACAAGGCTCCACTGAAGCCATTTTACAAGTAAATGGAAAAGTCATCTGTTCAGCTGCTCTTTAACACAGAAGTACATCGTAGTTGAACATTAATCTCTTAATGTTTCTTTAGCCCAGACTCCACCGGACTCGCCTTTACCCAAATTTCCCTCCTTGATCCGACTGACCACACCCCGCCTCACTAAGCCGTCATAAACGTCATGAACTCTAATATAGAAGCGGTTTAATGAGTCACGCCTAGACCCGTCATTAAATAGCCATGCAGCACCAATAACCAGGCCATTACTGTGAAAGCAATCGCCAATGACTTATCAATGGATTTCTGCCAACGTTTGGATGTATCGCTGGAATTAACAATGAAATAAGTGCTATTTTAATAGTTTGGGAGGTTAATAGGTGTATTTCAAACTGTAAAAATATTGACCTGCCCGAAGTGCATTAGTTATTTTCATTCTCACTCACGTCCCAACGATGAATGTGCAGACAAACTTGAGCTTGACCTTTTTCTGCCTATTACTTTCCCTAAAAGGTCAATGCAGTATTCCAAACTCAATTAAATTTGGGTTTAACACATGGTTTGTTTGCTTTGTTTCCCGCACAAGAGCTTGCAACGAGAGGTGAGATTAGTGTCACGCTTGCTCGGAAAATTGTTTATGTTCGGACTGTAATTGCTGCGAGGAAAGTCTATCCATGTATCAAGACTGCTTTAAAAAATAATTACACATTTTCCTCCTCTTTATGGCCGTGCACTGTCCATATTTACAGTACATTAATGTCGGTGGAGATAAATGTTAAATATGCTCTGTGTGTTTAGGGTGTAATGAGATCTTGTGTCTTTTACATTACTGCGCACAGCCAGGGCTCACCTCAGAATCACCTTCACTCTTTTACACGTGCGGCACGACGCTTTCATGCCGCTATATGTTTAATTTCATAATTAACCCTCCATGGCCTCTCAGCTGTAAAAGCCCTATTCTGGTTATTGAATTAATCTGCGCTAACTCTAATGCTTTTATGTGTGCTGTCAGTTTGAAAAGTGACTATCAAAGAAAGAATGAGCTGTATGAAGTGTGTGTGTCGTCTTTAGGGCCAGCCAGTTCTTGTGCTCATGTGTGGACAGTTTTTGATGGCTGGGTGTGTTTCGAGCTGTGATCTCTTGATGTGTGACTTGGTAAGGAGCGAAGAGACACAAATACCCACCGCCCACTCCTCTGCACTGTGTTTTAGGGTTAGGATGTTAACTGATCAGTCCCCGGACTCCTGTGACAAGGAAGCCGTAGCTTAATGTAATATTTTCAATGGAATGGTTATGATTGTTGGAAGAAAAATCTAGTGTGTGCATTTATTTCAGTGTTTTATTGTTCATAAAGGATGCTCACTGCAGTGTTTCCACACACGACCTTGTGTTTCTCCCGCTGTCACCTCCCATGTGCTCCTGTGCTGACCAGTGGGCAGACAGCCGTGACTTTGTGCCAACATTAAAACATTTTAAAAGGTACTTGCAAAGTTGGCCTTCTGCTGATAAAACGTAAAAGGCAGGTAAACATGCAGGTACAACTTTTTGTTTAAACTGAGGAAAAGTTGTCATGTAGGCGCTATTATTGAGATAGATGAAAATGACAAGTGTGATGGCAAGCTTTGGCCAATCACATGCTCGCTTTTAAGGGGGTCTGCACAGCTTTAAAATGAGGGATGCCATCATGGCTCAACATTGTTCAAAAATCAGTCCAAAAAAGAGAAACATAAATAGAGAAAAGGGGAGTCAAGTGAAATGTACCAAAATATTGGCAACCCACTGCATTCACACAATCATGAGATGGAAATAATTGTGGGAGAACATTGGTCTAATGCTGAACTCGGAGCCAGAAGTTTATGGTAAGCTCTAAACTTTATTTGAAAGTAATATATTGCTGGTCCAGTTTTACTGAAAAATTAAGTAAAACCAGGCAGTTTGCCGTGTTGTTGCAGGAGGGTGTGGGTTGGGAGCGTGTAGGAAGAGTTTTGCCTACTGCAGCTCTAAGTGAACAACACCCAACTTTGATAGATGTTGTAGGTGCACTGTCAACCCTTTTACAAACCTGTCTTTTGACATTATGATCTATGATTGTGGACTGCCTTGAGTGATCACAATACAATACAATCATGTCAAAAACATAAAAGAAGTAGTAATACAATAGAAAACCAGCAAATCAAGTATTGCTACTGTTTACTCTCGATAAAAGTTGATTGCATACACAAAATTTTCAGACGTATATTTCCATGTTTTGTGGTTTAGCCAGTAAAATGCTCTTGACAGTAATGTCCATTGATTTCCCTAGGTGCATTGTCCATATTAATAATAGTATAGCATAACTGCAACAAAATAACATTCTTTGTGTATCTCGTGGAAAATTTTAAGGCTTTATAGAACCCAGTGGAAGTTCATCACTTCCTGTTCCTGTTTCTACAGCTGCCCAGACCAGACAATAAATTCAGTTTTTGAGCACACAACTTAATAATGAGAGCTACATAATCATAATCAATACATAAATTTTGTTTATTTACATTTTTAATGTAAATAAACTTCCATGGACAACAGTGTGTCCCTGCAGCATCACTGTGAGATGTGGAAATGCAATCATGCCACTAGGTGCCGCTAAAACCTACACACACCACCCTAAAGAAACCACAAGATGAAAGTCGTACCCCACAATGAAATAAAGATGCACAACAGAGAAACTACAGTAGACAATGCACAGAATAGAATGCAGAATATAGGCCTCTTAAAACTGCTTAAAACATTCAACAGGCTTGTGCATTGTACATTTCAGTCAAGAGCTTTTTAGCGAGAGAAGCATGCCCAGCAAATAGAACAGGCCGAACAAGATATCTCTCTGAATGCCTACTAATGCTCACTGTTCAGCAAAGTAAATATATCAATGTGAAGCTGTAAAGTGTAATTCCAAGCAACGTTAACATCTTTGTATGAAATCTGTTCACTGTTTGGATCTGTGAGCCTGAAATGTAGCAGTATTGATTATTGGATACAGCACAATGTTACAATCACTTAAGATCCCTACACTTGGTCTGCTTCTGAGCCGCTTGAATCACTGTAATAAGTCTATATTCAACTCTCTTATTGATATACCTGAGGAGTGGGGCTCTTTCATCTCTTCTCTTTTACTTGTGATTATGGATCAAGTACCAAGGTAGCTGCTTTCATTGACAACAGGTACATGCACATTATTTAACATGAGACAAAATGAGTGCACGATGCACTTGAAACTTATAAAGCTTACGTATCATTTTTATCTGAAAGGTGGAATGAGTGCCCGAAGAGTGTGTAGAGGAGATGGCTGAATACATTCTTTGGTATATGTTTCTATTTTCTGCCGCTTTTTTATTAATGGCTGTGCCAGTGATATCAAATATGTTCCTGTCTTTAAATCTTATTTCTGATCTGTGGCATTCAATCTTATTTCTGATTTGTGGCATTCAAAGGCATGGAGGTCTGAGGTTTGAATGTTGATGATTTAAAGGGTAACTATTCATGAAGAAATGTAAATATCTTACTAAAAGCTGCAGCAGTACCCAAAAACTCCATCCGTCATCCTCCACCTCCATAACAAGGTATCGACCTGTACCAGTTCACCACCGCAAAATGCACACTTTTTAAAGCGTTAGAGTTTGACTGTGTAAGCAGACAAAGCTGGCTCTGAAATTGCCACTTTCCCAGCAGGATTTTTTTCTGCTGCCATTGACTCTCCTAATTTGAACAGGAGCAGACAGCCTAGTATGCAATCGTGTGATTGGCCAAAGCTTGTTTCATTCAACATTCATATCTACAAAAATCATTGGTAATAAAGCCTAGATGGCACTCACAAACCATAATTACCAGCATGAAGAATCCCCAAAACTATATCATCATCAGTTTTTATGGTGTCACTGCATAGATATGAATAATTGGCTCAACAGCCACGAATCAAATATCATTTGAAACCTAAAACAGTAGGAAAAGGAAAATGAAAGCAATATTTTGGCTGAAATGAATATCTGTCTTTGAGATATACACTTAGAACTATATATATTAATACAAGTGGACTCTAAGATATGAATACAAAACTAAAGTTCTATTGTTACCACTTAGTAAACCTTCATGTGATTGTTACATGAGAAAAACTTTAATAAAGGTCATTAAGGACTTTTTAGTCAGGTTCAGAGTTTCCATGTAAACCTGGAATACCTGACAGTGACCTGCAGATTCATTTAAAATGTCTAATTTCCACGAAATAATATTTCTTGAGTGCTTTTTCACACCTGAAAGCACTAAGAACTCACCAATCATTACGCATGTTCAATAATTTTTGGTCTAATGGTGCATTCATGTGGTATCCGAGTTTGGAAGTCTTTCTTCGGTGTGTTCACATGATTTCAGCTCGAAAAGACAGAGCATTCTAACCCAAAACAACAAGGAAGATGGATTCCAAGTCAACAACGTGCTAATGTTATTTTAAATGTGTTAAATACAGTTAAAGTATCTATTAGCCGTTTATTAGCAGCAGTTCAAGAAAAGGAATCCTATTCACAAAAAACATAAGAAGTTAACCTAACGAATGTAGAAACCTCTAGCGTTAAATATCAGACGTAAATAAATATTAATTTATTGACTTATAACTTAGTATATAGACTAAATAAGCTTATATGGAAAAAAAACTAGTACTGTAAAATTATCAAGTTATTAAAACAGTTTGTATAATATTTTTAAATGACTTACAATACTAAAATATCTTGAATGTTTGCTTTCCTCCGCTGTCGAACCTCGTACAGCTCCGACTCACCTGAGTTTCTGCTGCTGTTCCGACTTGAACAGGCATTTTCAACTCGCAAAAATGTTTTTTTTCCGAGTTCCCGAGGGCCACATGAATGCACCATAACACTACAGTTTTTAAAATCAGACTTTCCCTGATGCTGTGATTACTGTTGTCATGACAACGGGGGGCGTGCTTTTATTGTGGTAAATGTGTCTCTTTAAAGGTTAATTTTACAGTTTAACAGGAGAAATACAATAATCAGACTGGAGTATGGCATGTTATTATTAATTAATTAATTAATTTGCTGCACAGGAGCTATATAAATATATGTAATCTATATAAAATAGAGCCATAAAAAATGTACAACAATGTAACTAATCTATGTGTTTTATGTGTTTTTAAACCCGACCAATATCCGTTTTGCCTGTTTCCATTTGCCTAGACGAAGACCACCTCTTTATGCCAGACCAAAGAGCAGCTGTTTGGTCAAATGGGAAAGTGTGAAAGTCCTGACCAAAGAGTGCAGGTGTAAAAACAACCCTGCAACCCTGAACTGCATGAGCAAGTTTGTATTTTGTTTGCTCTCAATAAACTCATTGGGAATTTTCAGTTTGAGATTTGACCGGCAGAGATGAATAATAGTTAGGTAAATAATCAAAATGAAGGTCTATGAAAACTGTTTATACTGTTGCCCTGAACTGTCCAGAAATATTCCTAGAATTATTATCTAAAAAAAGAGTGGTCTGTTTAATGACAGCACATTTAGGCTGAAGGAATTGTGTTATTTTATGACTATATCAGTGTTTAATTATTACCTTAAAGCATGCACAAACCAAATAAGCACTCAAAACTGAATTACTCGAAGACAGTAATCTGAAGTGGTGTCTCATAGAATAATGAGATGTAATATTGTAGATAAAAGAGTGCTTGACTTTTGAGAAGACTGTGGTTTATAAGTGGTTTGCTCACTTACGCTGATGTAAGGAGACTTTTGCTACATGATTAAATAAGCCCAGTCATATGTACAAGTCTGAGATAGTACCTAATCCTAATACTGTTGAGTTTTACTGGTCTTACAGTTATTTACTATTGGTAAAGAATTTGTGGCAGGTAAGCTAGGTTTGTTAAAGACATAATATGTGGGATTTCTGTGCAAATTCTTGTCCTAATCTGTCCCCATCCTCACATTTAATGTTTATTTGTTTATACAAGTCAAACAAAACAAAGTCAGCTTTATTCTGGCTTCTGAATATACTCCATTTGTTATTTGCCATATAGTTTAGCTTTATGTAGTATTTATTTATTAATGAGCTGTTAATGGCTGAGAAAAGCACACTCAAAAACACCATTATATCCAGGAACAGATCTATAATAACTTCATAATTTACACTTCAATATCATTTACTGGACATATGCTTTCAATGTTAACAGAGAAACTTAATAAATAAATAAATAAATAAAGTGAATTCAACCAGTAGGCTGATAACTGTGTTGTTAAAGTAGTCTGGCCTAACAAAACATCCATTACGTACCAGTGCTCAAAATTATAATAAGAAAAATATACTGAGGGAGGAACCACACTAGGGGTCATGTCCCTGCTGTCCCCCCTGGGATTTACGCCTGTGCACTGGCGTAAAATTGTCAATTTTCTCGACAAATTCTGTTTATCATGCCTTTTAAATATAAGTTTTGTCAGCGCATAACTCTGTGGAGAAGTTGAAGTTCAATGGGCAGCGTTTAAATGCCTTATCTCACTCGCACCACATGGGACACTGTTGATACCGTTTAGCGAAGCCTTCCTGCTGTTTTTTTTTTTTTTTTCTGAATTTCTCCAGACTTGTTTCAACAGTCTGGCGGTTGACTGAACGTGGTTTGGTCACGACAAAATGACAGGGTGAGGCTTCGATAGAGAGAGGCGAAGAGGGGGGCAGTCACATCCATCGCCCATGATGTAGCCGTCCGTGTGTGTGTTAATCCAGCGGGGGGACGACAAGTTACCTCGAACGCCGCGGATATTCACTTCGGTGACACCCCCTCTTTCTTACCCCCCTTTTTTTTTCTTCCTCCTCTCCGTGTATCCGTCATCGGAGAAGTGCCGTGTCAGGCGGAGGCAATCGGTTCAGATGAAGTTTGTGCAAAAAAAAAGCCCAACCAGGAAGAGCGTATACATCTCGCAGGCAGCGCCACCGACCGTCCTCCACTCCGCTCTCCCAGTTCAGGGGCTCAGTCTGTGCCGTACGTCGCACCAGTCCGGCTGCAGCTCTCGACGGCGTAAGTTACCATATCGAGATCTTTTATTTTATTTATTTTTTCTTTTCTCTTTTCTACCTATTTCGCTCGGAATGTTTTGAAGTTGTTCCGACTGGCCGAGCGTCCAGAGCGGAGCGCAGAACCCATTTTTCGCTTCGTGCACCACACAGAGACAGGCTGCTGCTGCTGCTACATGCCATATATCCTCCCCAGGTCTCGACCAGGACCGTGGGACTGACACACGAGCCGTGTCGGTGTGGGCTACGAGCACGAATCCGCTTCAGAAAATGTCTTTAGGAGAGGTGAGTGCCCTGTATTTCGCTCGGTGTGGATTCGTTGTAGCCCCCCTTCCCCTTTTCCCCAGCCCATATTTAGAGCCTGGCTGGCTACTTCAGATGGGCAAGCTACGTCAAGCGGTATGCCTCCAGTATTATCTCCGTGAATATACCCCCGTGAGTGCGTTCAGATGTGGGCAGACCTACGGCGAGGTGGTGAGGTGTTCGAGTGTTTCCAGAAAAGCGAAAATGTATCACCTACAAAAAGGCATACTTCTATTTTTTTTTGTAAATGTGGTTTAATTGGATACTTTTGGCTAGCTAATTTATTTACAGTAGATAAGCTAGTTGTCAGCACGCGTCATGGGCTAAACATTGTAGCCTAAATGTGGCTAGCAGAAATTAGAATTTAAACAACTCTAAGTAACTTGATTGTTCATATTTATGCATCAGTGGCTTAAATTTGGGTTGAGCCTGTCACGTTGAAGTATTTTTACTGGAGAGTGCTAAGTTCTTGGGTGGTGTAGATGAGAAACAGTGCAAAGCAGTCATGTGATGAACAAAATGCATACAAATATCTTCTTTGCTTGAATTATTTGTAGTTTTTGCTGTTTGAAAAAGCCTGTTAGTTATAAAAGTGTGTTTTTTGTACTCCTTATTAGCAGAGGTGGATAGTAATGAGTTTCATTTACTCCATTACATTTACTTGAGTACCTATTTCCAAAAAAAAATGTCTAAGAGTAGTTTAACTGCACTATACTGTTTACTTCTTCTTGAGTAGATTTGTGAAGAACACATCTACTCTTACTCCCCTACACTGGGCTACACTTGCCTAGCTACTTTCATTTTGAGCAATTCTTCTTCTTCTAAGCTTTATTTTGCCCAGGGAGATGACGCCAGTGGATCTATCACATAACTGTGTTTCACCAATCAGACGTAGCAACAATAATCACGCAATTCTGTTTCAACAATCAGTCGTAACCACGTAGTCACATGACCACACACAAACTGTGGTGTTATAGCAGCTCAGAGTCTTCATATGTAGCAGACAGATGAAAACACATGAAAAATGGCAGAGGCAACATATACAACGCAGGTTTCGCTTACTCACAATGATTCACTGATTCCTAAGTATTTCCTTAGAACTGCTATTGAGAAATACTGCACGATCCCTGTAACGTTTGAAATTCTCGATGAAGCCGGTCTGCGAGTGCCCTGTGTCTCAACATAGAAAATGTTAAATAAGAGCCTTGTCAATCACATCCCAAAGGTTCAATTTAACCCAGCTATTTATTTTTTTGATGTGTTTCCTGGCTCTAATGTTAAGTCAGACAGGCACTTAGACAGACAGACCAAGGTATTAATTACAGATGCCAGCCTTATATCAAGCTATGTGTTTATACCTTACCTTTAACTTTAGCCCTTAACCCTTTAACACTTGACTTGGCTCCTGTTACTTTGCCAGACATGAGTTCTGAACTTTTATAGGCTTCACAGGTGAATACAGTGTTTTTTTCTAGTAAGAAGTGGACTCTTTGAAAGATAGTAAACAAAAGTGTTCTCTTGACAGATTGTGTTCCTTTTTTCTCCTTTAATCATGGGACAAAGAAAGCTAAAAAACTGTGTGGTAATGCACTGAACTCGTAGCCACCTGTCTATGTAATGATATGCATATTATATTCAAGCTTTCTTTTTATATGCCAGGGTGATTTCATGTAGTGCTGTTGGTGGTATGCCGGATAAGACTCCACTTGTTGATCTAAGCATCCTTCACGTTAGATTGGGAAGGCAAGTGCATTAATTAGCTGAGCGGACTGTTTGTTGTAATGCCGTGTGTGGGTTGTGCCAGCTGTACCTGTGATTTTAGAGCATCAAGCGAGTGATTAATAGACTCCGTGTGTAATTCTGACTTTGCACGAATGTATGTCTTATTTTTGGTCTTGAAATATGTTCTGGTGTGACTCCTCTTCGAGATTGACTTATTTTTTCAAACCAATTAGAGGCAGAGTGCAGGTCAGTGATCTTGCTGTAAATGTGAAATTACTTCCTGAGGATAACCAGGGCTTGTGTGTGCAAAGAGCCAGATTGTTGTTTTTTTCAGGATCGCTGCTGTATGAGATAATATCTTGCAGGTTAACAACCCCCGCCTCTACTCAATAAAAAGTCATGATAAAACCCCGGTATCAAACGATTATTGTTTTCTGCGTTGTTTGGCCGAAGTGTTCCCTGCTTCAGTGGCCGCTCTGAGGTAACTCTGAGCAGGGACGTAAAAACTGTACTCTCAGACAAATCTAAACTCTGTCAATGCAGAAAAACATGAATTATCTACTTTACAGTAAAACCAGAGTGGCATGTTCTCAGGGAAAGTTAGCAATTTAGCAAAACTTAAATGAGGCACTGTAACTGCTGCTGTTTTTGGAGAACAGCAGCACAAACAGGACTAAATGGTGAATTTCTGTAGTTTAGAGTGGCCCTACAAAAGCCATAATGCCATTTTTTAGTATCATGCAGATAAATTGAAGACTATTCACGGAAAAAAGGTCAATTCAGTGAAGCAGCTGTAAAAAGTGAATTTAATCAGTTGATAGACTCTCAGCAAAATTCTACTCAAATTTAGTCTTTAAATGGAGAGTATGCGATTTTTTTTATGGATATGAAAAAAGGAACGGCACAGTATATTATCAAAGGCATGATCTTTGAAAAAAAAAAAAAAACCTTTGAAAAGACCTGAAGACGTCATCTTGGCTTCATTATTAGGGATTTTAGTAGATGAGAATTTTCAGTCCCACAGGCTTTAGCCTCACCTCCGGAAAAAGGAGCTCTCCCATTGGTCCACACAGTTTGTCTATAATGAAGTAGCAAGGGAAAAGCAATGGAAAGTGAAATGGGGATAAATATTGCCTATTCAATCATACAGTGTTTAACGAGGAGATAATTGCCGCCCTGATGGTAAAGTCGGAGCTAAAAGTTTAAGGTAAGCTCTAAACTTCAGTTTGGTGTAATGTGTTACTATTTTGTGGACGAAAAATTAGGCCGGTTTTACTTTTTTAATAAAAGGTAAGCAGGAAAGATCCCTAGGCTGCGTTGGGGCTGAGTAGTGTCTGAGACAGGGGCAGCAAAAAGAAAATCGGATAGTACCACTTTTAAAGAATAATCGTGAGTGTGTGTCGTATTTGGCTTTTTGGCGACATCTAGTGACGTCTAGTCAGTTAGTCCTCAAAGAGCAGGTGTAGAATCAGGAACAGAAAATACCTGAACTAGAATGACTCCTTCCACTGGTTTATATTAAGCTAATTATCTCTGTTTCCAATGTGAGTTTTATTTTGAGGCAAAGACTATTAAAAGCAAAGTGTGTTCCATAATAATCAACTGTATACTCATAATTTTACTCAGCAAGTAAATAATCGTGATATTATCATGAATTGAAACAACAGTGATCCATAATTGAGCAGCCCTAAAACAAAAGACTAATTCTGCACCGCTGACCTTTATAACAATGGCATTGAATTTTTCATTTGTTGGATTTTGTCACACAGAATGAACAAGCTTGCCCTTTTTCTGCACGAAATACAAAGTAAACTCTTTGAAATGTTATTTTTGAAGCCGCTGATTGTGTTGAATTTGTTTCAGTTTTCATTTGGCAAGGTCATTCTACTCTCTGTCCTACGAAAGTCAGGACAGAAAAAAGACCATCTAGGCCTTTTTTTAAAATGGTAGAATTTTAGCTGTACTAAAATGGTTGAAGAGTCACTATCTTTTCTTTAGCATTTCTAAAAAGTGTTGCAAACTAAGTCTGATAAGGGAGAGTTGTAGTTCTTGTCCTCCGCTTTAACCCTGGAGCTAAACTTGCATAGGCTGTTGTCAACTTACGTCAGACTGGTGCTGACAGAAATCAAACATCTTTCAAGAATCCTGTAAGGCTTCAGTTTTTTTTCAAGGAGCGACTTGTTGTTGAGACCACATTCTCCTTTTCACACACGGCTCGGCGGTGACCTGCATCTGAGTGTCAGGAAGCGGTGACTCCACACTTGTTTTTAACAGATGCTTGTCGCTCTTGAATTACAGCTTCATACGGAATAAATTGAAACGTTTAGAGAGATGCCTGGCGTTGAGCAGATGGCTGTTGTTGATGATAAAGAACTCATTAGAGAGATGGTAAAACTTGAAAGTCACAAATTGAGTCTTTTGCTACTCTTCAACACGGGCGATAGAACAATACACACACACAATGACTATAACAGTTATGGATTTTTGCTGCCGTTCATGGGATGGATTTTTTTGCTTATTATGCAAAGTAATGAGAAACTTTTTAAAACTCAATATGTAAAGTGAAACAATAGAAAGTCTATACTTGTATTTGCCGTGGAGTGTGTTTATAGATCTGCCCATCTCATTTAGTTGACAATAAATCTTTATCAACACAGCTCCTATGAAAATATTAGCATTACAGCGTATTTCTATTGATGTTTCCCATTTTGGCACTAAAGAAGCCCTTTTCACAATCGCTGCTAATTTACTTTAATTGTGCAGTCGTTTCCCAGCAGGCTTGCCCAGTTGTAGAACAGATATATGGGTGAGATTGCAACATAAAGACATCAGTTTGAAATCGTGTCATTACAGTGACAGTTTAAAAAGCCATTGAGTCAACTTGTGTATTTGGTTTCTTTTTTTACATTTCCCCGTTAGGCTAAACAATTGGCTTTAACTAGGTGCTGTTTGCATGCTGTGTGCACACGAGGTGATAAGGCAACGGGCGCAGTGAATGAATGACAGAGTCAATCAGTTTACCTCATGTGACAGAAACACAGACAAGCAGCCGTTACAAAGAGAGGATCAGACGCAGGCTCGCTGTAGCAGCGGCTTACCGTATGATCAAATACATGACGAGTGATCACAAAGCCACTCGACTGAATTACTCATCATTAACAGCTTTATGTGATAAATCAGTTGTGATTGTGTTTCAGTCTGCGCTAAAGCCCCGTTGAAGATGGCTGATATTACTTTATGTTCCTTGGCGGTTCTGCCTTTTTTCCATTTTTGTGACTACATCCTTCTCTCACCATCGAATCATAATCAAAGTCATTTTAATTTTTCCCTGCATGTTCAGGGGCAATGCTCTGATTATTGAAGAGCATTACCCCTGGAGTGGTATGGTATGGGTCGGGTCAACACAGCACACTTTTCAAAGTATCATTAAGTGTAAAATTGTCTAGTAACCACTTGGCTTTGGTACTAACAGTGTGACCGAGTGAATTTAAAGTGGAGTCCTGCAATAGCTTGCTGAGGCGATAGAAAATTCTCAATCCAAAATGAGAAGTAGAGAAAACACAAAATTAAGTCATACTCTTGAGATGATTAGTCATATCCCAAGGTTCTTGTTTCATAAATTAAAAAACGCATTTGCTTTCTACCTTACATTAAAACACAAGCAGAACTTCTGACATTAAAGAGTACAGAGTCCCTAAAATGAAGCAAACTACTAAAGCTCTAAAAATGAAGGATTAGAAAACTGGCCTTAAATCAGAAAGAATATTCTTCTCTATTGTTACGCTCTACTCTCTACTGGAATATACAGTAAGTTTTACACATTTGCTTCATAAATGATTTATATTTCATAGAAACTTGTGTGGCACTTGTATAATGTCACTGTTTACCCAGCAGAAAATGACTCACAAGCCTTTTCAGAGTTTACCCAGACCAAACTGCACTGTTCTGACCCATACCATACTGTTCAGTGGAAACACTTGTTGCATGTAAACAACAAGTGCGCAGTGAAACTAAGACTATCTGGAGTTCTGACCACTTGTCGGTTTCTTATCTCTAGGCCCTGTGGAGAAGCATGTGATGACTCAAGCAAGGCAGAAGGCTTCCCTCAGACAGAGCCACACTGCTGACTGGTGGGACAACTCCCCTCTCTGGACACATGGTGGCGCTATGGACGGGGCCTGTCCTGAGCGATCGCTGCGGTTCGGCAGGACCAAGAAGATTAGTGAGGTCACCAAACAAGTAAAAGCCATGGCCAAGAAGATGACCGAAAAGAGAGGGAAAAGCTCCAATCAGAACAGAAAGCTGGACCGTAGGCGGGAGAAGAAACGCGACAGGAAGTTGTACCCTTTGCGGGGTCGGGCTGGGGGCTCAGAGGGGGAGGGGCTCAGCTGTCAAGTCATTCTCACACGACTTGAAGAAGGTGTTCGTGAACAGGGAGGCTTTGAGCGTAGAGCAAGAAAGGATGGCCGCCCCCGACAGTTATCTCTCAAACACAAGTACAGAAAAGGAAAAAAGGAGGCGAAGTCAAAACACAAAGTACCAAAACACAAATCAAAGTCAAACAACCCCAGTCAAGGAGAGTTTATGCATGTCCTGCAGCCACGCAAACGCAGACTGGCCTCCCTAAACGCTGAAGCAGTAAACAGCCTTCTGCTTGAGAGACCCTCCGACCCCCAGCCTGCAGCCAAACAGGCCAGGAGACAAGAGGAGCCCACGAGTGGAGGGGCCTCCCCGGATTCAGATACAACTAAGACTTCTCCTAAGACTTCACCAGGACACATCAGAAAAGCATCTCATAAACGTAAACTGTGCCAAAGCTCTAAACAGGACAAAAAGGCCAAAGCCAATCGAGGAGAGGCGTGCGGGGTGATGAGTCAGGAGAGTCTACATGCCCCTGCCCCGCGACGACTGGCTGGTCTCAACGCCGCAGCACTGCTCAAGTTAACCAGCTCCTCAGCTACTACAAAACAGAGAGTAAAAGTTGCTCCCACAACTACTGTTGCTTCAGACTGCAAGACTCCTGCTGTGACCATGAAAGAGCACTCCAGAGTCAAATACAAGAGTCGGACACAAAAACAGAAGGGTAAAAAGGCACTGTCCTCACGCCTCAGCTGCTCACCCTGTAAGAAGAACACAGACTTTGAGCCCAAAGTAGAGTGGGATACAGGCAGCTGTACCCATCGCCTGACCAAACCCGGTTACCAGTCTCGCAGCATGCTTCCATATCCACTAAAACAAGTCAAGGAGGAGCAGCTGGAAACAGAACTGAGCCCATACTACTGCTGTCCCCCCAAGGGCTCAGTGGAGTACTGCCACCGCTTGGCCTTCTTCCTGGGCCAGCAGCCGTACACAGAATCAAACAATCAACAGCTCAACTCAGCCTTGACCCCGGTGAAGCGGGAGTGCCTAGTAACTTCGCCGTCCCTGACACATTCCCATCCGCACACAGCTCTCGCCCTCAGCCCTCACCCCTGCCTGTGCACGGCGGACCACTGCTTCTCCAGCTACTACGTACACATCGCCCACCCCCCACACACTGGAACAACGTCAGCAACTCTGACTTCTCGATCTCTGAACTATCCCCCATCAACTTTGTGCCCAAGTCGAATGAGCGGCTCCAAACTGTTGGATCCACGGGACTCCCATGCCTCGGGACTGGCCCACCCTGCCTACTGCAACTCCGTGGCCTCGCCCTGTTACGGAGAGGCCTGTGGGATGGGCGGATACACCTTCAGAGCCATGCCTCCCGTCACCAGCAGGGCTTGTACTTTCAGCACAGGATGCACTGGATGCACACACAGCATCAAAACAGGCGAGACACAAACATTATTCAGTACTATTGTTCTTGTTTTGATTGCTTTTTTTAAATCATGATAATCCATAAGGCAAAATGTGACAGTAAATTAATGCACATAGAGGAAAAAACAAAACATAAGCTACCTTAATTTCACTGTTTTCGTACAGTATGGGACACAACATATGGCAAATAGTCACTGCAGTATATCTGCAATATATGTATCAAAAACAGTTTAATTTGGGATAATGTATTCCATGTACCACACAAATACATGTTAAAAGTGGGCAACCAAATGGCACTTTAAATTGTGGAAAGCCAAATGGAAAAGAACCTGACATTAGTGTGAAGTGAAGCTAGTGAGCTATTGTAATTCTGTGCAAAAACTTCATATTCACATTCAATTCAAATTCATTGTACTGTTATTTTCTCAGTTTTGTATGTGCCAAGCTAGAAGTGTGGCCCAACAAGTGTGACTGTTATTTTTTTAGTATGGGCTTTGAAAATGCTCTTGGCTTGAGGGCCTTCCTTAGATATACTATGATAAATATTTCTCTGTTATTTATACTTGAACTGTTTGATAAGATAAAAAGCAAGTGTTTTTAATTGTGGGAAGAGTTGACCCCTGTTGTTGTTTCTGTTTCCAGAGGGTTACTCCTCCCCTCAGGGTGAACACAGCCCCTCACTACTGGTCCCCTCCTCCATGTCCAGCTGTCCTCTGTCGAGTGCGCCCACTTCCACTCAGACTAAACCCCACTTGTTGACCCCCTTGTCAGGGCGAGACCAGCCCCAGGCTATGTTAAAGCTGGGCAAAGAATGCCCGCCGGTAACCAAAACATCAAATGGTTCCCTGTCTATGGGTCGCACTCGGCTGTCCCAGAAACAGTCATCACCTGTCCCAAGCCTCAGTAGCACCAAACAAAAGAGGGTTAGTCGCAGACGTGCCACTAACGGCTGGCGGCCGGTTGGAATACCCACAGAAAAGGAGGTCTTTATTGCGGTAGGTTTTTTTATGAGTGCATTTCTCTATTGGCTCATCGCTCATGGGATATATTCCAGATTCGTCACTGTCTTATAAAACTTGACAGGAAGAGAAAACTAATTGTGTCATATGTACTTTCCTTTCTCAGGGAGAAGATGAGACAGCTGTGAGGCAGTGTTATGAAGGTGTGGAGAGGGATGGTGAAGTGATACATGTTCGAGACACTGTGCTGCTACGATCAGGCCCCAGGAAGAAATCCCTTCCATATGTTGCCAAGATATCAGCGCTGTGGGAAGACCCCAAAACAGGTAAAGCACATGATGGGGGTGGCGGATGGATATGGCTGATTCCAGAGAAACACTGAGGAAGTGACATATGGACACCATTGTTTACCTTGTCTGTGTCTGTGTGGTGTCTCAGGAGAGCTGATGATGAGTCTTTTCTGGTACTACCGGCCGGAGCACACGCAGGGAGGCCGAGATCCCAGCGCACACTGTGAGGTGAGGCTGCAGTGCATTTGAGCCATGATTGAGCGTTTGTCAGCGGTTAACTGACAGTTTGGCAGCACACCAGCCACAACACACTTCTAATATGCTGTGTGCCCCTGTTAAAGACATAACTCTTGTGACCAAATGTGTGACGTTGCCAAATAATAGCTAAGTGATTTATGTGGCATTTGAGGAAAAGAAAAACACATTTTATTTCTCACATTTTTTCTTTTCTTTTAAAGGGACCCTGAATACAATACATTTGTCAAACTGTATCTTTTTTATTGTTTGTGTTTATTACCTATTACCTTCATATCCAATAGTTGATGTGATTATTACTAATTCTACTCACTAGACTATGTAGTAAAAGTGTTTTGAAAGATAAGACGTATAGACCTACTTCTTTTTATCCTACCAGCATACACAGTATAAAGCTGGAAGGACCTGCTTTATTAATTATAGCAATATTCAAAAATCTTAGAGCCTAAAGGTATTTTTCTATAATTATTATTCACATCTTGTTGGCTTTTTATGAATATCTTTTTAGGGTCAGCATTAAATACATGTAGCTTGTGCAAAATGTTTAATGCCTTTCTGCTGAAACCATGTCTTCATATTTCTAGTTACTAATTTGGCATTGAAATTACTTCTCGATAATCTCATTATTGGAAGCAATAATGTACACTATGCTTAAATAATGGCTGAGGGGGAGGTGAACCCACACAACACTCAGTGCTGCTGGAGACATCATTATCTCTTTCTCTGAGCAGCCTTGGCTCTGCTGATAGTCTTAGGTGTAACCACAACACCAAAAATGATCATATCTCTGCACCTTGCTCAAGTGCAAACAAAGAATAGCATTTCAGTTTACAAGCTGATTCTTCAGTTGTCTACTAGATGTGCTGTAAAAGAGAGGGACTTTTTGTTGTTGGCAGTATTACAGTGCAGCCCAATGCTCACAACAATTGTGATCTCATGTGCACTCAGAAACTCCAAAAGGGTTGTCATTTCTTCAGCCTACAGCCAGCACAATAGGAAACACTTGTGTTGATGATGTGACAGTGTACACCCACTGTTGGTTTCAGAATGAGATTTTCGCCTCTCGGCATCAGGATGAAAATAGTGTGGCCTGCATTGAAGACAGATGCTACGTTCTCCCACTTGCCCAGTACTGTAGGTAAGGACCTGCACGCAGCAGACACCCCCCACCCCCGTAGTTAGCAGTATTTCTTTTCCAAATGCTTGGCATCGACCTTTCTAATTAACACCCACATTTCTTGAGATATGCAGAAGCCTGACTTATTACACACTGGTGACACTGCTGCTGCTAATGAATTCTAGGGAACACCAGGCCATTTACAAGCTTTTTTTAGTTGCTTTTGCTTCTCTGTTTTCAAATAGAGATGCTGTAGCCACCAGATGTATTTGATTTCTCTGCTTACAGCTACAAACTAACTGTCTCCTTTGATTTTCCCTCCTGTGTGTGGGCAGATTTTGTGCCTTTGTGAAGCGGCGTGCTGAAGGCGCTCCACCTGGCAGCGCTAGCATGGTGCCCTACCGCCCTGACTTTGCTCCCCCTTCCCACCGCTGTGTGCCCACAGACGTCGACCCGGAGCTGGTTTATCTCTGCCGGCATGTCTACGACTTCCGCTATGGACGCATCCTGAAGAACCTGCAGTAGATGGAGAGGGCTGTCAAACCTATGAATTAATCGTCATATAGCTCCTCTATACTGCACAGGGGGCTGAAGGACTTAGCACCTCTGTCTTTTCTGGGATGGGCATGAAGGGTCGGGCTTTTTTTTAAAAAGCAAAAAGTGTTTATGAAGCACACATCCCTTTAGATGACTGAAAGGGGGCTACTATGTGGTATAATAATCCATTCCAGTCAGTTTCCTGGATTAGGAGTGAGAATGGGGGAAGGATAGAATTGATTCATTAGCTTCCACAGCAGTAACAAGGATGCATTACCAAACTGGTTTACTCATCGTCTGCCAGCAAGCACCAGCCTGATCTGTCTGTTGTCAAATGCTGTGTTTCCCCTAAAGCATCTTAGCACAACAATCTTGTTTGTTCCATTTGTAAGCCAGTGGCTCAGGGATGGTCTGAAGCTAAGGTGCTTCCGGAGAACACAAGGCCGCACTGTCAGCTCAGCGTTAACGCTGTTCAACCAACCAGGGCGATGGTGCAGCTAATGCGGAGTGTCGTCTCCTGATCTGGGTTTGTCTCAGCTGTGCATGAAAAGAAAGAGTAGAAGAGCGAGTGTGGATAAATGGATAAAAGAGGGTATGTGTGATAGTTTTTTAGGAGGCTTTCAGGCAATCAAACCAAACAAGCAGCTTTAGAGAAATTGAGACTGTCTCCATCCTCTCTCCGATGACACTGACAGACAATATGACAATGTCAGTTGATGCCCTGCGCAGCGTATCATACTGTACCTGTTCACTCCAGAACAGGACTCGTGTCAGACTGTAAACCGTGACCGATTAGATGTTGATATTGCTAGTGCTCCTAATCTAGCCAGCATTCATCTCTAGTTCAGTCCTGCTGTAAAGAAGCCTTGTCTGTTAGAAAGAGCCCTTAATGAGGAGTTAATACTCTTCTTTCTTTAGTTCTTCTACTTTGCTGTTCCCTTTGACTTGCCTTACCAATTGCAGGTAGAGCTTTAGGCAGCTAGTCTTACTTTACAAATGAAAAATAGCAAGATGCATATAGTACAGTCCAAATTCTTAATTGCTAATAGAGTTATAATTGCTAATCGACTGGCTGGTCAGTTCACTTGACCGTCGGCTGTAATTTGATCAACTGAGGCACACAAGTAAAATACCACTAGCCCTTTTGTGCATCGCCTTTCTGGACAGTACACTTTCCATGACGCTATTTCTTTTCTGCTGAGCTCTAGCTGCTTGCCTTGCACCCCCAAAGCGTTGCGACGTCTAGGAAATGCCTGTTAAACCCATTTTTTTTTCCCATCTACTCCTCCTCTTAGCAACTCTACCTTCCCACCCACTTCCCTGTTGTTGTCCCGAGATAAACCAAAGGATGTCACGCGAGTCCCTGCCGCCTCCCTCACACTTCTCCTCCTTGTCAGCAGTTCTGCCCTCGATCCCTTATTATATTGCACTAATCCATTCCTTAATTACAACTTTTCTTTAGTTCTAGCTTCTAATCTTTCTAGGGGACACTTGAGATGTAACATTTGTGTGTGTATGTGTGGTGTGTGCTTTGTAGGGAAGGAACCAGTAAGGCTGTCATGGCTGCTTTTGTCAGTGCAAAGTGTATATCTCTATAGTTGAAACGTCGACCAACCTGTCGAATCCCACAGAATGTATACTGTATCACTAGAGTCATTCCATTTTGAACCTGGACATGCTATAAATATACAGTATATATATATGTATGTATCCACAATGTTAATGTGAGTAGATTCAGAAAGGCCTGACGTGCTTGTGCGGACAAACGTAGCATCATGTTAGATGTGTTTTTGATCAAAGGGGCCGGGTTAGGTGGGAGGGGACACATATTCATGGCCTTTCATCTTTGACTGTCAGATTTATTTAGAAGCGAGTAGTGTTGGAGCGTACCTTTAAAAACAGAAAGAGTACCCGATTGCTTTCACGACAAACGCCCTTTCCACTGGATTGTTACTAACTGAAGCCATGACGCAGGATCATTCCCCAAAAAAAGCTTCAGCTCGGGTTAGATTCCTGATTTTTTTTCTGTTATTGCCCTTTTCTTCAAAGAAATAATATATACGCTATATTCTCCTACTTTACAATTTGTCCTTATTGAGAATATTTTATTATATCAACTTCCTAAGATGGCATATGCAAAATATTTTTAGAATGACTATTTTTGGAAATGTCACAAAAGAAGAGAATATCAATTGTTTTAGTTGAATTTAAAGTTAGTTTTGGATTACAATGTCTATTTAGATTTTACCAAATGAGAGGAGAGCGAAAGGACGACGTGGTGTTAAACTCCCTTCCATGTGATCATTAATGAAGTGTACATATCTGAATCCTGATCCAGGAAGCACCGGGCACTCTTTAAACAAGCAGACAGCCAATGCACAGTGTAGTATTTTTCTGTAATGATTATATTTAAAATAAGAAAAAATATTTAAATGGAGTAAACAATACATTATATTAAGATTTCAATTTAACTTATTTGGAAATACTGTGTCGAATTGAGTAACTATATCCTGTTTTGTTTGTGTGGCAGGATAGAAATGATTTCTGTTTAGTTGTAACTTATGAATTTAGAGATTAAAATGGTGGATTGGGGTGTTGACAGAGATGTAAATGTTTATATGAATATATTGTCAGGGGTGGACACCAGACCAAAGCACACCACGGCAGACAGGAGAGCAGAAGTGGCCTCTAATCACAGACTTGAAATACTCAACAGAGTTCAATCCTGAACCTGACCTGAGACCTGTGTCAAGAGACGACTTCTAGCTCTCTTCGCCGTCCTGACTGACCTTAAAGATGACGTTTGGGAGACGCCTTGGCAACACGGTCACCTGAGCCTTTACTGATTTGTCCTATCAGGAAGAGAAGATCTTTTTAGGCGAACATTTGGGACGCCTGTGTTCGTCTTTAAAGCAACACTATGCCATTTTATGTATAATAACTAATGGATTAAAGGAAAGGGATGCTACTGCAAACTCACTTATTTATATTTAAGATGTGATGTAAATTTGTGTTGAATTGATGAATTATGGCAAGATACGTATGTGCCCTCACAAAAAGTGACTAAAGCCTTATTTCTATTTTGTTGCAGGTCGGGTCATTAAAGTTCATTTTCCATTACAAAACCGTACCACTTTTGGGGTCCCCAGTGGTTGCGCTGAACCCTGGAGTCTGTTGAATAGACAATCGAGAATACTTAATTGAGCACAAACAAGAAACGAACAGAAAACTATAGCTAGTGTTTATTAGCATCAGTCGTTTCCAGTTTAGACAGAATTGTACAGCTCTCGGTTGTGAATAAAACACTGAATTTATTGGCATTGAATAAGAAGTCCCTAAATTATCAGAAATGGTGCAGCCCTATGAAGTTAATGTTCATAAAGCTGGGAATAATCCAGAAACAGTTTAATATTTATTGCAGCAAAATAAAGCAGCTTATCACTCTGCTACACACCAGGACTTACTCTTTTCTTTCTTAATTGGCAACACATTCAATTTCCAGTCCTCTTCAAATATGATTTATCTCTCTTATAGACCCTCAACTTTTGTAGCAGTTGTAAGACGTCACTGTTTACGTAGCAGACGTTGCTATTCTGGAGCCAGCACAACAGAAATGCAGGCTTCTTAGTGGTTACCTAAAGCAAAATGAGCATTACTGAGCCAACCTGTACCGTACTTTTCCAGGCTTAAGAGTTACATACTAAAGTATCTGTCCAACCAGATGCCCTTTGTCCTTGAAAGAAGGGTTATTTTTCCCAATCATGTCAAAAACTTAACTTTACTTTTGAGGTAAAAAATCGCATAGTGTTGCTTTCAGTTCCTGACAAAATCAAATCAAAAGCATTGTTTCAGATAGAATCATTTTGAGTACAAACCTGTTGGCCCCAGTTGCCTTTCTCCCAGATGTGCATTGACAGTGTTTGACCCCTAGAGGGCAGGG
The DNA here is from genome assembly GCA_036850595.1 of Rhyacichthys aspro. Taxonomy (NCBI): domain Eukaryota; kingdom Metazoa; phylum Chordata; class Actinopteri; order Gobiiformes; family Rhyacichthyidae; genus Rhyacichthys; species Rhyacichthys aspro. The sequence goes on along the minus strand of CM072170.1, from coordinate 12,023,694 downwards.
ATCCTTTATGAGCAGAGCCCTGTCATGGCCACCTCCTGATGCAGTCGAACAGCTTCCTCTCCTTCACTTCACTTGCATTGTTCCTTTCTCTTATGGCTTCACACAGGGCTACAGGCATTTCCTGAGAGGAGAACATGAACACAGCTCATTTAGGAGGTCGCCATGAGTCCTTCTCCTAAACACCTTTCTGCCACGAAACAAGCATGGGCTAGATTGTATGTTATTGTTTATGTGACTTTATTTTCTGGCAGCTCTGCATGGACTCAGTTCTATCTTTTGTCACCATGACAACTGGGCGGACAAGTGTTTAGGAGGAGTGTGTACACGGGGTTGCCCGAGGAGCAGGGGTCAAACACTGACTCGTAACCCTTTTTCATTTGGGACCCAACCTACCCATAAGATTCTGCTTTCAGTGGTCTGATTGAAGCTTATTGTTGACATATATTTTGATATATTTGCAGAATAATGGGGGCTATATAAAGTCTAGATATTTTTGAAGTAGAGAAGCAATGTGTGTATCAGATTATTGTCACTTTGTCATGCTCTCTTGGATTTTTTGGAAGATTATATAACATCCCTACTGATTTATTGTTCATTGAAAGAATATTTATAAAAGTCCTTTGTGAAAAAAAGTGTTTGTGAACTTTTATTTCTAATTTATTTCCTTGAGAGGTTTATTGGTAATGTTTTATTAGACTTCTGCAGTGTATGGTACAATGACAAATGGCCACAAGGGAAGCTTTTGTCCTGACATTAATGGTGTCTAAAAGTTCGTCCAGCAGAATGATCTAGTTATAGCTCTGCGTCTCCACAGGAGGTCAGTAGTGAGACATGATTCACAGCTGTGGGTCAAACACTCTGACCTCTTCATGCAGGTTCTCATAATGGCATGCACAACATGGTCATCTGTTCACTTTAATAAAGCAGGGGACAGGTTTGCAGCCTCTCCTGGCCCTCTCCCATGTTTCCCTCTCTCTGTGTGTCCTCTGTCAGCACACTCATTATCTGTCTTTGGCCTTTATCCCTGTTCAGGCCTGAGGGCATTAGGAATGTCCCGCACTGCACAGCCCACTACAGCTCCTTAGTGTCTGTTACAGAGGGATAACAGTGTCCAGTGGAGGCGATTAGTGTAGTAATCATGTAACTAGCCACATAATAAAACTGCACAGCCTCCTCAGGTGTGCCACTGTAATAGGATTTAAACCATTGCATTATATTTCTTTTATTTCAAATACTATCTTCAGATGATAGTACTGGATTTAATGAAGTATTTAGATTTGAACATTTTATCATCATAATCCAAGAAACTCGAGGCTGGATAATCTTCATAAATACAATGAATTATGGAGATCACTGTAAAAATGTCACCAATTTAAGATCCTGCAGTGGTACCCCCAACACATCTGATAAGTTGTCCCAGCAATATGAGTCCTATGTTTGCACAATTGATGGTAAAGAAGGAGCTTATATACCGTCAATGGTGTGCACTCAAGGAAAAATACTAAACCTGATGAAATAACATGAAGAGCAGGAAAAAAACATGTTGATACTTGGTCAAGTGGCGCATAAGCATAAAAGCTATATTTCTTAACTTTTTAAAATACAGTATTTTGCCTCAAACCACCTTTAAGTTTTAATAAATGGTTTATAAATAGGTCAACAGTTTGTGGACCATTAATAAGTTTTTATAACAGCAAGAAAAAGAGAAATAGTAAAGAGTGACTGCTCAATAGTGAATCCACACTAGACATATCTGTTACATTGGCTCACTATCTGGCAGGCAACTGGTCACTATTTCTATTAATAATGAGCTTATTAATGTTTATAACTATAACACACTTAAAAACACTTTATTAGGGATAATTCTAAAGTGGTACCAGTATTATGACCACGTGGCTAAAATATTGTTGTGTATTTGTATGTGCTTTTAGTACTAGCATCGGAGTAATGCAACATGTAAGGTACAGGTTTCTCTATTGCAGTATTTTTATAAACACAATGGTAAATGGGAAGAGGAGAACGAAACAAATAGGGACAGAAAGATAAACCTATATTTAACGCTCACTTACAGTTTGTCTTCTTTTAAGTTTTGTAAAACATCCTGAATAATGTACTTTATAGCTTTTCCCTCTTGCATTCTGAGAAAATGTTTTCAATTATGTTGCCAGAAATCAGAATGATCAGCAAAATGAGCATCTGTTGGAGGAAGAATCATTCCAGCGAATGCAAACAAGACAGAGAAGCGGCTTCCTCTGAGGGAGACCCTCACACAATGGTCTAACTGGCTTTTCATCTGCTCCTGTTGTCTTCCTCTGTTGGTCTAATTACCACGTCCGGCTTATTGTCCTCTTGATGACTGTAATTAATCAAGTTGTGCTCCCTAATCTCTGAATCTCATCATCCTTACAGTGCACCAGGGCTGCTTGTACCGGATGGTAGCCTGATGTAAGCTCTTTTGGGGAGTGCAATTGTGTGCTCGTCTGCAACTTTGGATGCAACAGCAAATTGTGTGGTCCCTGCCTGCTGTGTCTTCTGTCAGGAGAGTGTGTTTTCTTTGTGTACAGGTAATGGTTACTCCTCTGTAAGTAGCGTAAGTGTGCAGACAGTTATGCAACTTATCCTGTGAGGAAGTTATTTTAGGGTCTTTACCATGAAAGACCTGACCCCTGCCCACATAAACACAGCAGACTCCTACTTTTCCACAGAGCCTTGTCTTCCCCGGCAGAGACTTCAGATGGCTTACCAGCGTCTTAATCTGTCCTGAGTGACATCACCCTCTCCTACATACACTCCTATACAACACAGCGGGAGGGAGGAAAAAAAGGGAGAGGTGTTCACTACTGGTGCTGAAAGGAAGGTGACAAAGCTCTGCGCAGATAGACAAGGTGTAGGAGACTTAGCAAGAAGCCTGCAGGATCACACCAACGCACTCCCTTGAGGCCATGGCATCCAGTGCAGCGGAGGAGGACGCCAACATGGAGGAGCAGGTGGATCATGGTCTAGGGATGGATGAGACGACCCACGACCTGGACAGGAGGCCCTCGCTGAAGGGGAGCTTTCACAGTGACTCCCTGCTGGCCCCCGACACTGACTTCATGACAGGTGAGAAAATAAGGTCCAAGAGAGTGAGATATTACATCAACACTGTCTAGCCACAAAGAACTTTATAGATTTATTTTAAATCTTATTACAAGTTAATTTTGTGTACATCAAGTTACAAAATTATGGGACAATAAAATCTGCAGTGAGTGATAAACTGTGTGTGAAACAGTATTATAAAATTGCTTTCATTTAAAGCAACACTATGTACCTATTTACACTAAAAATATACAGCCTAAAAAACATTAACATAGTCATAAGAGTCATTTTGATTACATTAAAGCAAGGAGGATACCCTTTTTAATAAATGTAATGTGCCTATTTCATCAAATACTCTTAAATATAGCTATGAGTACAATACAAGAACATACATCGCACCCAAACTGTCACATGAACTAAACTCTAGTCTTCACACATTTTTCACAAGATATGCAGAATATGGAGTGATAACAGTCATGTGTGAGACCTTTCAAGTTGCATAGTGTTGCTTTAAAAAAAATGAAAGCATAGAATCACCCTCAAAAAAGAAACAAACCAAAGCTGTGAGAATTTACATCTATCTGTTTATACTGGGAACAGACTGACATATTTAGTTTTGAATAACCAGATACAAAACTAACTTGCTCCATAACATGTCACAGAAAGTTTCAATGTTTTCATGTCTGAGCACTAGTTTTAGATATTTTTTTGGACTTGTCTACGCCATTGTCAAACAGCAGGTGTTCTACAATGTGCCATGTTTGTAAAGATTTAGGGAAGTGCTCTGTGCTCTCCGGGATATAATAAGAGTGGACCTAAAATTGCTTGTGCACCTCCTCTCATGTGTCAGCATACAGAGTGCTGATATGAGCAGACAGATGCCGTTCCTTCATTCAAGAAACGCCATCTGCGAGTAGAGATTAAAACACTTCACTACACAACTCTACATTACAGTTATATAGCTCCACATATTTCATTTAGCAAAGATGTTGAAAAGACATATGCATTAAAAACCTGCCAGCACTATCCAAGCTGCGTGTGTGTGTGTGTGTGTGTGTGTGTGTGTGTGTGTGTGTGTGTGTGTGTGTGTGTGTGTGTGTGTGTGTGTGTGTGTGTGTGTGAATATGTGTGAAGGCGTTGGAGCAAAACACAGTCACAGTGCATATGTTTGCACGTGTGTCTACACTTGCATGAAAGGCATTCAGGGAGCCTGTTCTTTGTATAGCTGAGTTAGTGAAGAGACTGAGCTTTGGGCTACTAATTCCCTTTTACAGCACTGGGATTATGTGCTATTCTAATCCCAATCCCATATGGGGTGTGTGGAGGTGGCACTAGGATGATGTCATGGCCAGGACAAGAGGAGAAACAGGAAAGCGGCGGACCTACACGAGACGCAGATTACGACAGGCTTCATGCTTGGGTGAATGTACTGAAAGTAATCGCCCAGAGCACACGAACGCAGTCGAGATAAAAACTCTTATCTCAACTCGTATCTGTTCAAGAGCTCGGAAATGAATCAATTTTACCCATGAACATAAAAGCCTATTCAATGTAATACGGCAGATTATTTAATCAAAACTGAATTTAGAAAAGCTCTTGCGTGACCACAGGACTGCTTACTAGAGGAAAACACATTCACACCATGATTATGCAAGTGATCCTTTCTACTCATCAATTTTCTGCTCAATTTGACACCTAACAGTTGTCTTTTTATTGAACAAAGACAACCCATTATTACCAGATGAGAAATTAAGATTTGTTTTGACCCACATGTTTGTAGTATTGCTTTTGGACTTACTTTTGGAGCTAGTGCTACATGCTGTAATGTTTGCTGCAGCACTGTTCAGAATAAAAAGCCACATTGAGGTTCATTCCTGCTGTTTCCTCCCTGTGTCTCATCCCTAATGGTGACACAGGGCTTATGCATGGGGGCGGGCCAAAGAGGCTCAGCCTGAAGGATTATCATTGTATTCTGTGCAGCCATACTAACACACACACAATTAAGGCAGAACTGGACCGGAGTTTTAAGCACTATCAACCCCACCCCCACTTTTATACCAGCACACACCCTGAGCATTAACACTGTCATCGGCCACACCACGCCCCAGAACGTGTCCCGAGACCACCAGACAAACGTGAGCGGATCAAAACATCATAACAGCTCTGTGAGCAAAAGGCTGAGACTGTCTGTATGGCCCATCCTGGAAGTGCAGCAGAAGACATGAGAACTTAGTGGACCTGGGCCCGTGGACAAGAGTCAGATGGAGGGAGACGGAGCCAAAGGAGGGAAGAAGAATGAACGACTGTGCACGCGGGAGGAGAGGAAGAGGAGGAAGACGTCTGGGCTGGTGGAGGAAGGCCCACACGTTCAGCAGAGGCACAGTGTCGTCCACGGTATCCACCTCTGAACTTCTGTTACTCAGAAATCAATGTTGGCTTCCAAAGAACGGCTGCAGAAGTTTGATGCGTTTTAAGATTGAATAATCAAATATTTGTATTTGTTTGTGAGGGACTTCTGAGCTTCCTTTGTTTACACGTTGCTTTGTTATGATGACAATAGAGATGATCAGTCGTGCCCAGCTGTGCGGTGACCCCATTAGCTTGATTTACACTGAAGAGGCAGGAAGCTCATCTTAGGGAGCTTCATTTTGATTCTAAATATTAAAAACGTCTCTGATAAGTTATATAGAGATAATATTGGTACTGTTTTCTTTCACACTTTTGCACAAATGTTGCAAGATTGTTTTGAGCTAAAGGATTCCATATTAATAACTGGCTTCTTGTATGTCACATGGACAAATTATAAATGTTCATCTAGCAGTAGTTTTAGTAAATGTTTTTCTCATGTTGCATCTACATATGAACGCGGATGTTTTACTTTCACATAATATATCTTTTGTAAACAGCCATTGTCTAAATCTACAAGTGACACTCTCTGTGGTTGATGTAGATGACCGCAGCTCTGCAGCCAGTGGCCTGGATGTGGCCGACCGGCTCACCTACCTGGAGCAGAGGATGCAGATGCAGGAGGATGAAATCCAGCTGCTGAAGATGGCTCTGGCTGATGTTCTCAAGAGGCTGGACATTTCAGAGGAACATCAGGCAGCTGCTGCTGCAGGAAAGAGACCTGCAGGGACAAAGGGTAAGGCTTGTTCTATCTTCTTTTATATACTCTAAACTCATGACCTTTCCACACCATGTGTTCATTTGTGAAATCATGACAGCTGTGACTCAGTACACACGTGACAATCTGATTATCCGAATTTCACAACGCTATTAAACCTATTTTTAAAGGCAAATTCCCTGCAGAAAAAAATCATCTACTGTATTGCTTGAAAGCTTTTCACCACATTAGTAAGAAAAATACAATCTGGTAGATAATTGACTAAATTTAAAAATATAAAGATTTCCTGCAAAGCGATCCTCCCTGACGCAAGTTACAGCAGTGAGTCTACATTTACAAGCAGCAGCTCTCCTTAACGATTGAACAGACTTAAATAAGTTAACGTAGGTCTACCTGTACTTTCCTGTTTGCTGTGTCTCCAGCGAGGCCCGTGTCTCTGGCCCTGCCCTCGAGGCCTGCTGTGCTCACCTCCAGCGCAGCCGTGAAGAAGAGCTCCACACTGCCCCCCAGCGGCGCATGGAGGAACTACAGCCCCACACCGCCACTCAGGTCAGGCCCTCTTTATTTATGTTCACTCTCAGCCAGATCCTCTCAGTCTGATAAATGTGCACGTGTCTGTATTTGTGTGTATTCTGTTGACATTTTTATGAGTAATGCTCCTAAACTCCTCTAATGCCAGGGATGTGACAAATCATTCTGTGTAACAAAAAAGAGATAAAATTATGGGTGAATGATTTTATTATTCAGTAAAAAGTAATTTTTACTGTGGATAGACACATCCTTTAGTTTCCTTTAAAAATGTCTTATACATCAGAATTTCTTATGCTATTTTGGCTTGTTTGATGTTGTAAAATAAATATTCCCTGTTTTTTTTTATTTTATTATTATTATTATAAATGCACATTACTATGAGAAACATGCTTTTCAAATGATCAACCTGTAAATCTTAATGATCAAACTGTCCGGGGTAAATCAGTTCAGAGTGGTGCTGGAGCTCAAATCTCAATCTCTCATTGTTATTACCTATTGTAAAAAGGCAATGGAGAGAGAGCCTCCATTATCCGATTGCTCGCGGATGCTTCATAATTATCCTCACACCCTCCTTCATTTTAAAGCAATACAGCAGAAAACTACTGCAGAGCTCTTTCTCTCAATTACCTTTGAAATAATCCTGCCGTTAGATATCATTAGTCAGAGAGCATGAATGGGCCTCTCTGCAGTGCCTTAATGGCCCAGTGCTTTAGCTGGGCTGAGCTGATATAATTGCATGCAAGATCTAAATTCACATAGCGCCATCCTTTCGAGAAAAATGAGAACCGTCGTCAAATGTCATCATTATCTTCGCTCTCTGTTCTGATTTCTCACCTTGTTGCTGGTTTCGACTCTCCTCCCTCTATCGTTTCCCTACGTTCTTTTACATCCAGCTCCTCGCGCCTACAGATCGTTATTAGAAATTCAAACCCTTTCTAGGATGAATTCCATGAAAATGCTGAGCGGGACACTTCTCCTGTTAAAATACTGCAGCTGTGAAAATGAAAAGCTTGGATTTAGGTGTTGCATCAGGATGAATAGCTCTGAGAAAGCATTAGTTATCACAGATTTTCAGATGTTCTATGTCAAATACTTTAAGTGTCAGACTTGTAACTATAACACCAAAAAGATCAATGGTTGAATCACAGAACTACAGCAGACTTGTCAGAAGGGCTCAAAAACAAGTCTTGAAATCCAATATGTGCATTTTTGGAATACAAATATATTAGATTTATTACATATATTCCTACTACAACTCTTACTCTTGTTTAGAGACAGTATTATTCACTTTGACAATATCTAAAAGTTAATCATGTAGCATTGTTTTTGTCGTATGTGAGGAAAGGAAATGTACCCCATTGCAGGTTTAAGATACTAAGATGTCTCTGATTCCCTTCCAGTGGAGTGAGGAGTCCCCCAGGTAGTGTGAAGGACAGCCCTTGTAAGACCACCAAAACACGGCCCACCTCTGCAGCATCCTCCTATAAGAAACTACAAGAAGGGTAAGAAACACTTCATACATGTACTATTTTACTAAACAATTGCAACACTCCCTTTTCAAAGTCACGTTTCTCAATGATGGAGTCAATCATCCTCCATCATTAATCAACCTGATGCTTTATGTTGATATGAAGCAGCCTGTGACTCATCTATGTGTCACTCTTCTTCTCTTGTCCCCTGACGTCTGTATCCAACCTGTTCTGCTTTAAAGCGGCGCTAAGCCCAAGGAGGCCGCAGTAAGTCTAGGTAAGAGCACTCTGAATCACTCGCAGCAAAGATGTTTTATTGATCGTGTTGCGTCTCGGTTTGTGAAACAGCTCCTCTCTCCGTTTTCGTATCTCTCTGAAAGATGGATAAAGCGATTTAGCAGAAATAATATGACAGTGTTATTGTTTTGTGTTCATCTGACCTTATCTGTCGGACTGTTGCAGGGACAAGACGTGTGACACACTGCAAAGGTAGGACTTGTCCCTGATGCTATTATGATCTGACGAACTGCTCTTGTGATTTATCTTCTATCTTTTATCAAAGTGAATTGTGTTTGAGCTGCTCTTTTATGGTCATCCTTCATTTTTCCCATATCTCACCGTGAAATATGTGCCTCTCCGCCTGCCTTCCTTTTTCCTTCCTCATTGTCCCAACCTTAACAACAACCACAAATCCACCCACCATCTTGTCTACCTTCTCACCCCATTCCACCACTTCACTTAGTGACTATGCAGATCTATCTGAGCCCCCTCGCAAGAAAGACTGGGTCTTCTGAGGCCGCCAAATCCGCGGCCACGGTGCCGACCAAAAGCAGGCCGACGACCGCACCCAATAACCCCAAGGCCAAGAGCGGCAGCAAACCCGAGACGAAGAAACCCAACCCGTCGTTCGCTCTAAACCTTCAGAAAACCACAAGCAGCCAGAACACACCACAGGAGATGTCAAGCTACCAAAGCCCTGTCAAATCCCCAAGCCAGTACTTCCAGATTTGTTACTAAACGGCAGCTCGTGGTGGGAACTGTCTCCACAATCTCAAGAGGAAACAGATTATTTTATATCCCTGCCTTTTTAAAGCATCATAAACTGCCCACAACTGAATCCCTGAATAAACCACAGCAATCACAGCATATATTTTGAATGGTTGTGCCTCTTAAGTCGAAGGGATGCCATAGAGAATATGCATTATGTTCTTCAATCACATGACAACGACTTTTCATGTGAAATAGTACCACTAGTTAATCCATATTCAATCCAATATTTTCAGATAAATGACTGATTATGATAAATACATTTTTCGTTAACATTTTATTTTTGCATTTTATGGCCAAGAGCGTGCTCCCTTGTCTTAGATTTGTTTAACACATGCTATATTCTGTTTAGTTTCTTCTGTTAAGCTTGTTTGGTGTGTTTGCCTGTAACTGTGAGTTCTTCTTGTGTGATTTAAGCAGGACGTTGTTTGGTTGTAATGACAAAGCGCCTGTTTGATTCTTGCTTGCCGTGATGTTTTTGTAGCTCTACCCTTCGCAAAGCTAATTTTCAGTTGATGGATGACAGTCATTCTTGTTTGGGACTCAGCTGTGGTAAAACAATAAACGTCCATGTTCTGATCTCTCGTGGGTGCCTCGTTTTGTGTGCAGTGGTGTGGCTGTGATTGGGGACCTGTCATACCAAAAAAGTGACATTGTAACACATTTTTCATGCAGTGATGATGAATATGAACAAAGTGCATTTATGTTCAAACAACCCTTTGGATAATGAATTTTAATTAAATAAATTTACCGTAGTGTAGTGTAGTAGATTCTTAAGAAGCATACACTGCAGAATATATTTGTGCTAAGACATTTTTGGTTATAAAAACAGTCAGACTTGTGGTATTATAGGTATTATAAGTACTACATGTGCTGCTTTCTTACCATGCATTATTGTTCAAAGCAATAATAATGTAGTGGCAGAACGTTCTATGTAACATGCTTCTAAATAGGTAATCAGGTGTTTGAAAGACTTGTTTTGTTAAAGCAACACAGAAATTCACATGGGACAGTTGTGTCTCCATATGTATGAAATATGTTTAAAAGGTTGTGTCGCTCTAGCAAGATATGTCTTCTTATGAGATGGCTACATAGTGGAATTCTGTACATGGTGTGCTTTTTTATACTTTGTTCATAAAAAAAGGGTTAAATCTTCCCTTTCATGTTGGGCATCCAATAAAGTTAGGCTGCGGTAATAAGACATCTACCCTTACTTCTGACCTGGATATTGAGAGGTTGCATACATGTTTTCCCCTCTTAGGGCTGCCAATGCTATTGTCTTGCCAAGACTGTTGCTGAAGCGCAACCTCCAAAAAAATACTAATCTCTGATGAATCTGCAGCTTGGTCTGGTCTAACTGATCTTAGACGTCCTCTAGAGGCTTAATAACATGTGTTACTTGTTTGCATTTATAAACCTCTCATGATGGAAGCACAGACAGACTTTAATGTTCAATACTGTTAGACTGTGTTGAGTGTTTAACTGTGTCTAGGCTTGTATTGATGAATGAATAAACTTCTCCCGCTTAAGACATCTTTTACTCAGCCTCTTCTCAGCTCCTAGGATGCTACATTCCCTGTACACTGGTCTACAGTAGGCTATATTACCTGTAGTGGATTACTAACATTTACAAATACCACATACAGCCCTGCTTCAAAAATCCCAGAATATGACCTCAATATTCAAGACAAACAACTCATGGTATTTTCAAGCGATAACATGACATAGCAGCTGTAATACTATCTGCATGAGGTATCAATGCCCTCTTGTGGAGAAAAAAGGCCAAACAGCCAATGGCAGTGCAGCCTTTATCACATTGTTCACCTTTCAGGAGAGTACAAAGTATAGACTAACTGATCTGATACAATGACAGACAGTTGACAATCAACACAATATAATGCAGAATCTTGCCCTGATTACTGTCCACATGGGAACTTCAAGGGGCAACAAGAAGTAAGTAGGACCTCTGCTGGTGAGAAAGCAAACATTTCAACTATTTCTCTGACTGAGATTTAGGAAAATGTGATAGAAAAGAACATACATACCAAGAGGGAAAAAAATGTATTCCCGCTTTCACATGTGTTGTAAGTGAACAGAACAAATATAAACCTAATCAATGAACACCCACAAATATGGGTCGACCTCTTCAATAAAATTGACTGAATAAGCTATTATGTCTTAAAAACCTTCATTAGACACTGCTGACAGCCTAATAAAGCCATTAAAGTCCCCTCTGACAGGAGCACTGTACCTGTGGGCCCTGGGGAGAGTCTTCCCTTCAGTGGAGGTAAGTCTGAGCACATCTGCCCTCCATGTGATGAGCAGCAGCTGGCTGAAGCAGACAGAGACAGATGTTAGCAGGTCCATCCGGCTTCCTATAACAGGTGCGTGTGTCCCACAAACTCTCTGCCTTCATATACTGTTTCACACTGTGCCTATTTTTATGTGCTATGTATATCTATAGCTACAGCTGCAGTGCAGGCCTTCTGTTAGAGGGTTATAAAAACAGAGTGCAGCCTTTGTATTGTAACAGAGATGTGTTTTAATAAAGTAGGGATGTCCTGATAAGATATTTTTTTAATACAGATTATTACAGTACAACTACTTTTCAGATGTTTTATGAGTGTTTTTTTAAGGAGCCAGCCTTTTGAGCATCTAACTTCAACAGAGCATCATTTGCAGTTTGCTGTACTTTCATCGTCTTTTTCACAAATTACATTATACAAACAGAGCTATATAGAGAAAAGGGGTCATGGAAAGGGAAATGAGTACAAGATACTCTGATACCAGTGAGTACCAAGTGCTGGAACTGGAACATCCCTGTAATAAAGTGCAAGACACAGAATAGATTACCTACACTAATAGTGAATTTTAATTCAGGGTGTGGCTTTTGGGAAATAAAGTTCATGTAAAATCTCAAACATAGACACACACTGGTGCACGGACTTAAGTTGCTGGTAATCTTGGTATTTATTATTCTGTCACCTCTCTAATATTGCTGTTCCTGATTTGTAATCTTTACAGTTGGTAGTGCAAAATGACTATAGGAAAAAGAAGAAAGTAACTCTGACATTTGAAGTTTCATTGGGAGGAGTTTGAATCAGCAATCTGCAGTATTATGCATCACCAGCGGGGGCGCTGCCGTGCAGTTAAAGCAGGCTCCACTCTTCCAGCAGCAGCCTGATCTCTCGCTGTGCGCTCCTCTCCATCCAGCCTCCCAGCGGTTGAAGGGGGTAAAAAGATGGTACCTCACAAGCCGCTGTCAGCCTCTCCACCCGGCTTCTCGTTCCTCGGACAAGAAGCGTGATGCTCCGGAAAATGGCTCCGACCGAAGCCCTTTGACAAGACCCCGGACTACAGCTGTTTCCTTCCTTCCAGAGACAGACCTGAAAACTGTGGCCATCCGTGTAGCATTTCCCCACCCTGTCGCCTTTTTCCCTCTACCTTTAACATCTGCACACCCAGCGTTTACTAATAAGACTTAAACCTGCTTCTGTGGAGCATTGTGAACTCAAGGACAAACATAATCCAAAGGAAAGGAGAGGAAGATGAGGTAAGTCGAAGCATGCGTTGATCTTTTAATAAACGACACGGCACATGGTTTTATTGCGCATTACAGTTGGATATCAAAGCTTATGAGAGGATAACCAGAAATAGACCGCTACTGTGTTGTTTTTGACGCAGTTTCGTTAAAAAGCTAGTTGTGTGTTTTAACCGGAGCACAATAGGTTTACCTCGGGGCCATGCGGCTTTATTGACCGGCGGAGGGTCACCTGTGGCCGCCTTAAGGCCAAAGACACAGGGCTGAAGCAGGCTAGCATCCTTGACTCTCTCCTCTCATGTGTCACGTGGAGGCAGGGGGGCAGTTGTCATGGAAACGAGGCTGCACGGTGTTAAATAACGACAGTGGTCTTAATACTACGGACTGTGGTTACCTGAGTAAAGTTGAAACGATTTGTATGTGCTCACGCGCGTGTACGTTAGCCCACGCGCAAACAACCAGCCAGGCACGCGCACACACCCTCCACCGAAGAGCCAATCAGCGCACAGGTATCATTAGCGTGTTACTTTCCTGAGTGACTGAGTATCGACCAATCAGGTTAGGCGTTGCTGGAAAGACCCAGCCCCGTAGCCAATCAGCTGTAAGTCTGTTTTTTTGACACTGGGTGGGTGGGGCAGCAAGCAGGCAGCAGCTTTTGGCAGAGATTCACCATGAACAGGAGGGACCCCTCTGCTAAATCTCATTTCTGTTGGCATTAAAAAGGTTTGTATGTGTGATTGTTCATGTCCCAAGTTCAGAGTGGGCTTTGGGTGGGTGTTAAACTGTGTGTAATTTATGCTCTATTTTGGCCCGATGCTGCAAAGAGTTAACCTGACTTAATAAGTGCACATAAACAAGACTCTTTAGATGCTTTTTAAAAGATATGGCATATATATCACTAAATTGTACTGGTATTTGTGGAGCAGCTTTTTTTAAAGACATGTTATGTGCTCCCTTTTAGCATCACATTGTAATTTGATCATCTTTGTGACTGTAAACAGGGAATATAAATGCATCCATAAAGCTCTGACTAAAGAGGAATAAGATTTAAAGTAGCCGGACAAGATGTCTGCTGACTTATCTTGGGTTTGGGTTTAACAGCAGCCAAAGCTCCACAGCTGTGATTTAGTGCCTCTGTGCTTTATAGAGCTGCTCTGTAGGTGGCATCACAGACTATGACTCATGACTAAACAAGCCAGTGTTACCACTCAGTTGTTTCATGCCACCGTGTTGCCTGGCTTGCATTTACACGCTCGATGTGACCATGTGTGCAACTAGTATATATGTTAGTAGAACAGTTGTCGCTCTGCATTTTGACCTAATGGGCATTGATCTGGTTTGCTTTAAACTCCAGCACAGCATCACTCATTTTCCAGTAAACTACAGTCAACCCTCAAGCTTATTTGAAGGTTAAAGGTCATATCTAGATTTATTACTTGCACAAAGCATGGTTTAGCAGTGAATATAAATTTAAGAGTGTGCTGCTCTGCTTTTTAAAGACTTTCCCCAGTGTGTCACAGAGAAATACATTACATTTGATACCAAACATGTGAATACCTCATGAATCTTAATGGTTAATCTTGTTTGAGCATTTCCTATTTACTTAAAAGGACTATAAACAGACTTTTGGACTGTATCTGTTTCTCATTTGTCAAGATTAGTTGCATTAGGTTCAATTATGTCCAGCTGTGGAAAGGTGGAAGGTAGCGCAGCTCTCTAGGGGAATGTTCTGGGACAGTAAAGCTGAGGCTGAGCACAGCAGTCTGGGATTTAGACTGCGGGAGCGATCTCCGGCTTGATGGAGCCTGTCTGTCTGACTCCTACTGGGATCTAACTTTACAAGGTGTCCTCTAGAGGCTTATCACGTCTACTTGTACCTTTGCTTCTCCTTGTCCATTTGGCCTTTCGCTCTTGTAGTTTATTGATTAAGAGACTGTGATCTTTAAAAGGTTGCATCTACTTTTTCCATGCCCATTTAAAAGTCTCAAAGTGCACCATAACAGACTTGCTTTGGATGATCTGACCTCGCTTTTATACAGTAAAATCTCGCTCTTAACTCATACAGCGGCAGATATTGTAACTACATTTGTGAGTGGGTTGGACAGCATCAGGATTGATGTGTGGTCCTGCCCGAGGCTTGGTCTCGCTCGTGGTCTCCCACCAACACCAACGCCTTTGCCTTTGTGGATATGACTGTTTGATTATGGTCTGAACGCAAACCTGGGACCTATCGACCCTATGTCATCACTGTGCCCTGATGTGTATTGACAAGAACAGTTGGTGGTCTGTGTGTGACCCATATGAAAAGCTGCATTACCAGTAACTGAATTAATGACACACCCTTTGAGTGATTCTTCTGTAGCGGGTGATAACAAGTTGTGCATGTGATTAATGCGTTTGCACCTGTGGTATGTTACTTGTGAAGGTCATGTTACTTAGTCATTGTTCCCCGGTTGCAGCTGTGGGCTTTGAAGTTGCACAGGTGCGTCTGCTCTCTGTTACACCCCAGTTACACAAAGTACAAATAAATGGTAAATAGTGACAGAAGTAACCCCTTTTTATGTACAAACTAGACTTCCTTTCATTGTCTCGTCATGAATTTACTTTCCTGCTTGAATGCTTTGAGAAAGAACACACACCAAACAACTTCAAGTTTGACGGTGACGAATGTGAAAAACATAGGCTATAAAAGATCACATGCTTTTTATAAATCCAAATGTGTGCCCTTTTATTTTTGGCACAATTTCCTCTGTATTCTGCATTTTTACATTGATTGCAGAGCCTGTGTGTTAACTGTTTACACAGATTGGGGCATTAACCTACTTTAGCATGCACATAGATACTCACTTCATTTCTCTATATCTTTATAGTGCAGAATCCAAAGTCCACAGATGACAATACGGGTTATGTGCATGATGCTGTGGCCTCATCTCATCTGTAACTAATATGTCATAACACAGTTCAGCATAACATAACAATCCACAGATGGATGTTGCATTGCGTGACGCACCCAGTGTCAGGTGTGAGGTCACGTGTCAGTGTTTCAAATCAATATACAATAACACAACATTATGGGTGACAACAGTATGCAACGTCAAGCTAATGCATGAGTAACTAATCAAATCTTTGTGAATGAAATAAAACTCTGCCTCCCTTCCCCCTCCGAGTCTCTGCCTGCTGCCTTTGGAGTGTGGCATAATTAAAAAGATCAGGCCGCGCGAAGCAGACGTGTGTTTATTTCTGGCCGAAACTTCCTCCCCAGGCTTGAGCGCATGAGCTAGTGCGAGTCAAAACGTCAGACATCTTTAACCTCTTCACTGTCACACCTCTAGCACCCGTTTAATCCCTTCTCTTTCAGTACTATTCTGCATCTCTGTGGCGCTCACAGGTGGGATGTGTAGGCGAGGGAAGTCAGATTGGATTATTCCATGCAAATAAGACTTGAAAGCTAGAAAAACATGATTTGGTTGCTGACACATTCATTTGTTTTTGCTCCTGACAGGGGATTAGAAAGAAAAGAAAGACATGCTATTGGTCTGGAGCTTAGGTTTTACATCTATATTGAATGAAAGATGGCACAATCTAAGCTCCTTTTATCTATACATGATATGTTTTATGAACACTAATGGATTGGATGGATCAAATTTAGTGCTTCCTTTTTCTTGACATTTCCTTTTTCCTGAATTTACATTTCAAACCAACGTAAGCTGAACAAACTTTATCAGGCCCATGACGGCGAGTATGAAGAAGAATGCACATGTCAACAATGGCCACTGTTTGTTCAGTAGCCTTGAAGTATTCCTCTAATCAATACTTCTGTAAAAGACTGCTGCTGTTATCGGCCACTTTCAGGCGCTCGAGCATTAGTGCCAGACGAGTAAACACAACCAGACCTGTGTTGAGGGACACGCATGCTCTATCAGCCTGACATACAGTTACTGTCATTAGCATGTAATGAACTATTTAATAAATTAGAGTGACTCTGAGAAGAAGAAAAGTTTTAGCCACCATATCTGGCTGACATTTCAGTATTTATGCAATGCTGTGATTCTTTTTGATGTTTTTACAAAGTTAGATGTATTGGTGTATGAAACTAAATCTGCACCTTTTTTTTTTGGTTATGGTTATTGCCCACTAAATAGTAAATCATTCATTAACCAATGCATAGCCCATTTGTATGACTTGTGCATTAAACAACCAAAATTGTCTCTGGCATTGAATTTGTCCAATATTACTTCATCCATAAAGCATTATCTAAAGTCTTGTTAGTCAGTGGGAATGTTTTGTGTTTGTGTTGGATATTCCAGCACAGAGAAGCTTGTATTATTTATAAAGGTTACATTTGACTGCAGTACAATGTGAGGCAGTGGACACATGGCCACTTCTACATGCCTCATAATCTGTTTTGGCCCTATTTCATTTGAGTGATGCACATAGTCTCACCTTGGCGGCCCACCCGAGAACTCCCGCTGATCTCGTCCTCCCTGTCCTGTCGACTTCACACTTATCCACACACTTACCACACAAACATTGTGGTTGCCGTGCTGTGTGTCAGACAGAAGGCCATCCCTCCTGCTGTATGCTAATAGGTTGTTAGAGTAGCACTGCTCGCTCTTACACATTTTACAAACACAATACCGCTGGGCTCCCATTCTGAGTATCTCCTGCACTGTTTTTGTGATTATTTCTTTGCTCTATTCGGCACCAGTGACCGCTGGCCTGCCATTCTGTTACATTTTTCATTAAGTTATTTTTAGCATCACGTTTGAGAGCCACTCTGTGTTAACATCTGAACAAGAATGTACTCTCTCTCTCAATACATCAATGGTTGAATGAATAAGGAATTGTAAGCAGACGAAGAGAAAAGATTGACTTGTACAGAGGACAGCCTGAGTGTTAAATGACTGGCATTTACATAAAAAAGAAGCTAGCTTTATTTGTACTAAAACTAAATTAATCTAAAGTGGTACCTTGGTGTTTACCATTAACACTTAAATCAGTTTTATTATAATTTCATTGCACAGAATGAAAACAGTTAAATTATTATTTTCCGCTTAAATATTTTGTGTTTTAGCTTAATAATATTTAAGTAGCTTGTTATGGCACTTTACAAATGACTGCTGGGTGGCTCCTAGACCCTTGCTTTCATTGCAGTGACTGTAAAGTGATTCCCTACAGAGAAAATAAATTGGATGTAATTTGACAAAAGCAATGCTTGTGGTAAACAAACATATGCAGGCAAGTGAACGTTCCGCCCAAAGTCACTATGAAATTGACTACTCCAGTGGCGTGCTTGAACTGAACCATGTAGGCTACCAACTACATGGCCAGCTCAATCAATGATATTGCCTGCTGTCAGACACAGCAGGAGAGATGTGGGTAATGTGGAGTTGTACTGGAAAGAGACCAGTCCATTTGAAGGGTTGGTTTTCCTCTGATGTCAGTGGATGTACAGTAAATATGGGAGGGATTTATTTATTACAAGCCGCTGGTATGTGGAACATGTCCAGAAGATTAAATCTATGGCCACTGACTGACTGTATATCGCTTAAAAGCCTCTGGATAGAAAGGGCAAAGAAGTGTTAAAAAGGGCTTAATGACAGTTTTTGAAGCCAACACAGTATCTAAATGTAGATGCTCTTGACGGCCATTGGTAAGATATACCTAATACATCTTAAATAATACATTAAAATAACTGCCAGTGTTGTTAACTTTGATAATGTTTCTGTCCAAATTAACCCAACCCACCTTAGCCACTTTATATTTTAAATGTCTCATACTGTTATTGTCTAGGCTTTGTTCATTTTCCACCTGTGTCCTGATCTCCCAGTCTCCACCATGAGGTCAGTGTGTTAGTGTGCATGTGAGCGTGCACGTATGAAATGTGTTGCATCCACAGCTCCACCCAAGCCCACCTTAAATCATATGAGAGAAAGACAAGAGCCATCAGATGAATTAAAATGTGTTGCTCCTCCCCTTTTGCCGCTCTTACGCATCCCAGGATTAGCCAATCAAAAAGCGGAGACCAGGGAGTGGAGGGAGGAAGGAGGGGGGTTTGGGAGGAGGAGGGGCAGGACCAGCAGCCTCTGAGGCTGGCGGCCCATCTCTCTTGTCACAGCTGGGAGGGGAGGGAGGGGAGGGAGGGGGAGTGCAGGAAGGGAGGAGGTAATCCAATGAGACACACAGAGTTGAGGCAGTACGAGGGCAACGCCTCACAGCACCAGGGATCTCTCTCCATCTCCATCACTCTCTCTTTACCCCCCTCCTCTGTCTCTGAAGCGTAAAAAACCAAAGGACTATCATCTACCATTCAGTCTCTGCACGTAGCTCTGGACGGCACTCTTTTTCTTAGTCTTTACCTTCTTAGTCTTTTTAAATCAATACCTTTACCTGAATAAGGATGAACTGCTGACCAAAAACTGGGATTATTTGTTCTTTTTGAGGCAGAAATATTTGCTGGAGTCATCTTTGTTCCAGTGCTCACAGCTGCTGAGTGTACAGTTGCTGCTTGTGGGGAAATAGGTTAGTGTGCCTGTTTAGTGGCAGGCAGCAGAGGTGATTGAATGCTCTGTGTACGGAGGAGACCAAGAGGAGGGGGATGTCTTCCTGGTGGTAGCACTCTGTAGCTCAGCGACCATTCAGGGAAGACAAGCTGACTGGGATGCTGTCGCTGAACTCCGACCTTTAGCCGAAGTGTCAGACGGTGACAACATTTGAGACAAAGAACTGACTCACAGGAAGAACCACCTGAGACAACTGTTCTCACTTCATTTTTGTGGTCATTAAGTGGACATCCCTTGTGTGTGGACATCATGGACATTAACCTCCAGTCCCACCGATTCTACTTCCCCCAGATCTACTGCGCTGAGCCTGGGGCTCAACCTCAGCTCACAGAGTTCAAAGTCAGGTAAGCTTCAAGGCTGGGAATGGAGGGATCCAACACTAATTAATCCGACAGTGTCATATGCTTTTGTCATTAATTGGGTGTCTTATTGTCAGTGAATACCAAGACCATGGTTGCCTTTTTTAACAGACCAAAGCCTTCTGCGGCATATGAAGCGTTTGTGTGTATGATGTGCTGCTGCGAGAAGCTGGGTGCCCTTGCAGGGGGATGGGGCTGCATGCTAATGTGTTAGCTAGCTTTGCAGAAAGTGTGCTCCTGGGGAGAAGCAGAGGGCATTGATGGCCCATGATAATGTGTGCCAAGTTTGGACTGTGGAGATGACAGTGCCGCAGTTGTATTGCATTTGCAGCCCCTGGCCCTGCTCGCTGTTACACTTGTGCCGGCTGCCTCTGTGGCTCTTTTGTTCTCTGTGTTTGCACTCTCTTTCTTTCTCTATACTCTTCCTCTCCAGCCGGCGCTGTAAGTGCCCAGCGTGGCTTGTTGCATCCACAGGCAACGCCTGCCGTCATGGTTGCAGAAAGCTTCAAGACGCATGCTCAGATATGCAACAGCTTCCCTGCTCTTTGTCTTGTGGAGCTGTTATTGTGCTGGATGGAGGTGTTGCTCTCAGCCAGGCAGGACCAGACAGTCTAACATCCACACACCTGTTACTACATTTTAGCTTGAGAATGTTCCTGAATCCATCTTCACCCACATATACATCGGTGGTCTGACTTGTAATCTGTTACGTTATGTTTGACGACGCTTCCCCTAACAGCTCTGATTAGTGCAGCTTTAAGGTACTCAGTCAGAGTTTTGTCCCACTAAGCAGCTTTCAGCTTGGCTATGACTCCAGGCTGGGGCAACATAATAAAGCCACAGCATCACTATCATGGTCTGGCCAGGTTTACTGCTGCCAGCTTGCAACCTCAACCACTAGCTGCCTTCTCGAGGGAAAAACAACACTGAACAATTATGTCTCAATTGTCTCATGGGATCATCATTTCTAAGATTATTGTTTGACTGTTTAAACAAGAGGGTTATTTAAGTCTGTTTTAAAGCTAATCAACTTGTAAACATGTTTGAGCCACTGTTGTCTCACCCTAGTGACCCTGTTTAAAACATCAGCATCAGCAACATCAGGCTATGTTAGCTGATGTCAGAGTCTTAAAGTGTCTGTCAGTCTCAGGCCTTGATGAAAAACTGGTCTCACACATTTCTGACTGAACCTCACACCTCTGATCCTCTTCACTGGAAGACACACAAAAGGGAGGCACATGTACATGCGCATGTGTGTGCAACAGCAAGCATTTACACTGATTACTGTGATTACAGATTCATAGAAGAGTTTCACAAAACAAATTTACAGTCATACTTAAGATTGTCAGTGTTTCACACAAATGAAAATAAAGCACCCCTTAAAAATAGCTTTTTTCCCCACAATTTGCTGTTTTCTAGTGGTGAAGTTTATGTGCAAAGAAATAATTAAACTCATCTCAGTGGTCTCAAAACAGGAAATAACCACAGCTCTACAGTGACACCACATTCTTGGTAAGGTAAGATCATTAGATCTTAGAGAAAGCAACACATGAGATTGAAGATAGGAAAAATGATAAACCAAGAGACTGAGCAGGGAGAGTGAGTGGAATGAGATGAGAGGGAGAAAAAAAACATAGAGACCAGAAGAGAGGGGGATGGTGCGAACAGCAAAGCTAAGCAAAAGGAACAGAGTGGATTGTAAATGTGAGCGGGAACAGGCATGAGGTGGAATCAGGGAAATGAGCAGGAGCTAAAGTGGTTGTAGTGAAAATATATGCATCATTTTTGGTGACATATTGGTGATCAATGTCCTTTAGGAAAAAGCTTCCGAAATGGATGCTGGTATATGAGCCCAGGAGCCTTAGTGACTGAGGTGGATTGGTGACCACGGTATCGCCAGATAACCATGACAACAACACTAGCCAATCCATGATCACATATCGGACTAGTATGCACCAAAATGCAACCATAGAAAGGCCAAGAGCTTTGGAAACCCAGAAGCCCATGACCTAAGGAAATGATATGAGATTTAATGATATGATTCTTTATTATTTCCTGATATTCAGTATGCTCACATGTCAGAAAAAACAAAACATTTAATACAGTAAAGCAGAATGTCTTACAAATCTAAAAGACAACATTAAGTATGCATTGTCATGTTATGCGTATGCAGCCAATTGAAATTAACAACTGAATGATACCACAATACCATTTCATAATTTCAATCAGGCTTCCAAAATTGCAGTTCTTGAGGAGATAATGGTTAGGACAGTTTTAAAGTAAGTGGTCTCGAATTCCTCATGTGGAAAAATATATTAAAATAATTACAACTTAGGGTCGGTTGGAATCTGGCTCTACTAATGTGTTGCTGTGCTATTTCTTATGGACACTTTGCTCTTTCAGATCTTGCCTGGGTTTTAATTAGTAACTGTTCTTGACACTGTACTTGTTTTAACCTTAAATGTGACTAGATTTTGTAACGCCTATATTTTGCACTTTGGAAACTCCAAGTTATTGCTGGAGGATGAAAAAGGCATGGCTTTCCTGCCACACCAAACCAAATGTCTGCCTTATTCCTTCAGTGCCCTGACCGATTAGAAATGCACCCTGCCACACGTTCCTGTCAAACATTAGAAAGCACTGCTGGGAATTTGTGAAACATTCTGGGTCATTGGATCCTCTGAGTGATGATTTCTGGCACAAATAGGAGCTACACATAACCACAAGTCGACAATAGCGCAGTTTAGAAAACAGAGGAGTCGGACAGTCAGTGAAGCAATAAAGAGCACTTAACCTAATGGACTCTGGTAAATATCCAACTGTAAAATGGCTCACATGTAAACACGTCTGGCGCATATGTGTTTGTGTGGTAAGTAGCAGCAGTTAAATGGCATCGTGGGGAGGGCAGAGCACCGCCCCGGGGCATCTTCTCAGATTTCCCCTTTCTCCTCGCATCCATCTTCTGTCTGCTTGTCTTGTTGTGGGCCATGAGGAAGTGTTTCTTTGAGACAATCTCAGTGTTAATGCTTTTGCTGTGCTCTCACCTCTGTCTTCTTTCTGCTGGGAACTCTTTTCCCTCTGCCAAATGGAGACACATGCATTTTTAAAACCCTCCTCTGCTCTTCTCTGTTCTCCCTATATGTTACTGTCTCCTCAATATCTCCTCCATGTCTTCATTCACCCATGCCTTCTCCATAGCTTTTCTTTGCTTATTCTCTTCCTCTCGGAATGGGGTCTGTGGTTTGTGCTCAAGCTTGGGCTGATTAGTAATTAGATGAGCGATTGAAGTTGTATGTGCGTGCGCGCATATCCTCTTGTGGAGCTCTTTTTTGTTTACTTGCGTTAAAGAAGAATTAAGAGATTTTGTCATTTTCTGTGATTTTTATGTCCATTTTTTGCTGTTTTCCAAAGAAATAATGGAGAG
Organism: Rhyacichthys aspro; assembly: GCA_036850595.1. Lineage (NCBI taxonomy): Eukaryota > Metazoa > Chordata > Actinopteri > Gobiiformes > Rhyacichthyidae > Rhyacichthys > Rhyacichthys aspro. Next base: position 12,000,558 of record CM072170.1, on the reverse strand, counting down.
AAGATCATTTACTTCGTTGGTTTACTTAGCTAGCCTCACCAAACCATCCCAAATTGTACCTTATCCAACCCGACCCATTCTATACCACTACTTCTCCTTTAATTCACCAGTGGGAGTCTAGGTTTGATTCCTCTTTAACGTTTACAGTAGCACACAGCTCCCGCCTAAGGCTCCAGACCTGGTATGAAACATTCCAACAAACGCTCATTAAGCCCACATCAAGATTCCCATGAACAACAAACTAGACAGGAATGTCTGGCTCCATACTGGACCACAAGCTTTTAAATCCAATCCTGAACAAAAACATAAAGATATACCACCTGCAGAATTATGGTTCCATCTTTCTGAGGTTGCATTGAGTTCACTGCAGATTAATGTGTTTGTTGTGGGGCTGCTACGGACAAACTCATCAGGGATCTAATGCCCATGTGTTGTCTCTGCCTCGGTTACGTCAGAGGATTTGACAGAATATGCAGACAGAGACATAAAGGACCATCTGAAGTCTAAATCCCCTGTTATTTTCTACTTTGTTCTGTCTCACTGATACAAATTGAGCAGGGTCATACACGGACAGCCCTGTGTTTAATTTCAGTTGTTGTGTCTAGGGCCTCATCTCAGAAAGGAAAGATGAAAATGAGCCTATATATAAGGTATAACTTTTGCGGCACTGTCACACCCCATCCACACTAATGCTCGGAGAATGCTAAAATAGAGCTTTTTAAGGTGGGGTGAGGAAGTTTTTAAAGTTTTTACTGACAACTGGATGCAAAACCTTAGATTGCAACGACACATCTCACACTCCTCGTTTTAATGTTGTTGTAATTTAATTGTGCTGTTGTCTATGAACAAACACACTGGAACTTAGTATGAAGATTTCACTTTGAGAAAATTGAAACAAAATCCGTTTATATGTTCATTATGTTTACCTGCAGCTTTACATCTACTACAATATTTCAAATGCAAAACACTGAATGTAGCCTGAGAGTAAATCTAAGTGGAAGTCCTATATTGGCTACCAGCTGGTCCACCAATACGAAAACATGCTATAAATTGAGTACATGGGGATCAAAACCACAGTGAGAATTTCAAAAATGTTCTTACATGACCACTTGAACTGAATGCTAATCCACAAGCCATGACTTTCCATCCTACACTCTCAATAATGCATGCAGTTACTAGCCCAACATTAAACTCCAGAATACCTGATGCCACTCTTCATTTTGCCCTTTGCTGCAGGATTGCCCACTCCTGTGTTTTTTTTTTCCAACCAGCATTAGCACTGCTGGTCGAGGGAACTCTTTAAATGCTTTTTGCGTAAAAGAAACTCCATCCTTAGGCTGTCCCAGATGACCCCTAAGAGACATTTAAGGCTTAACATGTATGCATCAAATGTAAACATGCTTTACGGCCTGTGCAGTCTACTGTCTGCCTTCGAGGCGATGAGACAGAGCCCATGCAGCACAATCACATGGATGCATGCTCAAACCCAGCGAGACGGCGGATTGACGAGCAGCGAATGAGATGTGGCATTAAATCGTATTGTGGCAAAGACACTGGAGTCTGTAATTAAAGCGCCGGCTGGCTTATGCTGCTGTTTTTTATTTATATCCCGCCGCTCATTCATCTTTTCTTCACAGCCATATTTTCTAGGCCATGCGAATATTCCGCTTCAGTTGTCATGCCAACAGATTAGTGTGCTCTTGCGTGGTCTCGACAGTAAAGTGTGTGTCTGAGCCTTGTCAGCGTCGTCTTAAGAAGTCACACTCTTTTATTAGCATGCTTTTGAGTAACTAGTAGTAGTATTAAATAGAGCCGTAGAGCTTATCATAATTAACTTAAAAATGTATCGTTTATTATGCTTTAAAAGAAATGGGGAGTCGTTTACCAGTTAGCTGTTAGCTAGTTTTACTTCCAATTACGAACAAAAAAAATATATATATATATATATTTGCCCCACTTCGCACCAAAAGTGTATTAAATGGTGAAAAGAAACTTTGGTATAAATCAAATGTATTTCTATAATTTTCTGCTGTGATAGAAATAGATTAAATATTGGCTAATTAGTTCATCATCAAACAAACTTGTGCACTAGCCTGCTAATTTGAAAAGCTCAAGGCTACATTAAAAGCTAAACATTAATCATTCTTTAGTTCAGATGAAACATTATGTGTCGACGACAGTGTTTGTAGTTGTAGTAGTTTAGTAAGTAAGTAAAATTTTGAAATGTATTTTTTATTGCCACTAATTAAGGCTAGCTTAAATGCTTATAGACCTATACCATAACATTATGAATTTTTACCACATTGAATTTTGGTTGTTTTAGCAACATTATAGCTTTTTACATAATGAATTCCAATTATTTCATAACTTAGACATACAGACAAATGTTTAAGTCATATTGTTACGTTAAAGTAATGTCTCAGTTTGTGTTTCTATGAAATGTCCTCACTGTCACTGGTCTAAAATGGTGCACAGTCACCCATTAGATTGCAGAATAGCCTGCAAAAATTGGGTCAGTGAGTGAGCTGATCTCCACAGGGGTCCACAGAGATAAAATACTTTTCAATTTCAGGTTTAAAATGCAGCGTCATCCAAGCTATAATAGTTAGTGAGTCATATCAGTATTTAACAGTCAGTGAATGTCAATCTTTTCAGTGTAAAAGAGTGTAGTATTTACAGAAAATCATTGAGTGAGTGAATTGAAATATAAAAAAAAACTCAACTGAGGCCAGTTATTTTTAGACTTTCCCTTCTCTAATTTGGCCGGAGTGATTTGTTTGTATTAGAGCCGGCAGGATGTTTGAAAGTCTGCTGTCAGTGCAGAGCAATTTTTCTCTCTTCACCGCCTTCTGTCTGTTCCTTCAAATTCTTTTTTTTCTAGCTCCTCACTTCACCTCCAAACCTCAAATAGCCAAGCAAGGAGCAGCTTATATAACAGGCCTGCAAACCAGACTGACGGTTTACTCTATTCTCCAGCATTTGTCATGGATATATGCATAAACATGCCTGCTCACATAAACATTTAAGTGATTCATTCCCACAGACAGGACACTATACACAAAACAATGTCAGAGGCCTTTGTAACCTCTAACTACAGGCCTGCTTAGGATCTGCTGTCTTGTCCAACCTCAAGTAGTACATTATGGGCTGTTGTAGGAGGCCTATAATTTTTATTGAATAACGGTATTACCTCAGGTTTAGGAGATAATGAAGGAAAAGTTAACATTTAGAGTATTTATAGTCAAATGAAGAATGATTATGTGAATGCGCTCTTCTGCCGTGAGTGCTGCTGCCTACTGTGAGCTGAGTCTCTTCTGCTGTTTTTGTGGCTGAATATTTCATGCTCCGAGTCCAACAACATTTGCATGCAAAACTTTGTTATCATTTTACAGAGTTTCAAACTGCCTGTGCAGATTTTGCTGTGCAAACATGGCTCACATCCAGCGCAGTAAGCACCACTTTTACAAACTGCAGCCGTTTGGGGCCAGACTCATGCATGTGCTTCTCTCCTCAAGTACAGATTGATAGAAGATGATAGTTTAGCCGAGATGAGTGTCACTTAACGGGAGTAGCTTCTCATTATGCCAACTGGCCCTAGTGGCTGGATTTCAGTGACAGTTTAGCCTAATTTATCCCATTTTCTCTGACGATGGCTGAGATTGTTGCCAGGCTGCGTTTGTTGCTGATGCTGCTTTGCCCGGACATGCCTATAAAAGTTTAAGCTGTCAGCTGTTCCTCTCTGTGCTTTATGCAGCTTTGATATATCATGCGGCAGAGAGAAACACACTCTACACATCTAGGCTCTTATGCGTGTCACAAGGCGTTTTATTGTGCACCATTTTTGGCCATCACAGGGAGAGCTTTCTCGTCATTTTACCCCAGTTTTGCAAAACAGAGAGTATTTTGTAGCAGAGACAAACATTTTGTGGTGACAATTGTTCTGCCAGCTAACTCTTGGGATTTGGCTGTTCCTTGTTAGCTTCTGGCGGAGGGACACGAAGACGCTCTGTGTGATCTGCTCTTTTTATCTATATCTAGGTACTGAACCCAGATCAATATATTAGAAATGATCTGTGTACATGTTACTGTTTTACCACTAGTGACATGCATGTATTAAAACACCTGGCACCTGCTTCCAACAAGCTTGATTTTTGTTTGGCATTAGCTGCATTGTATTGAAATGAAGGTGGACAGCGCTCTTTTATACGTCACCCCCACCTATAATTAGTCAGTTCTGTTGACAGTAAAGCCATTTTCATACTTTTCAAAACAGGTTTACAGCCCATTGTGTATTTTCCTTTTATATGCCACATGCAATTAATGACACACTCTGGTTTTCCTATTTACTTTATGATTAAACCAAATGCTTCTTGCTGCACGAACTTTCCTGAAAAAGATAATGCAGTTAGCTTTCAGACAGTGATAATATCCAGGAATGTTTGATCTTAATCTAAGTCTGGCTATAACGGAGCTGCGTGTCCCGTCTCAAGGTCAGTGATAGTCAATGCCCAGGGTATAAAAGGATGTGACTTTTGGTGAACATTGAGCAACAAACCTCAAAGGGGAGTCTATTATTTAGGTGTGCATCATGTCCACCTTCACCTTCAACAGTTTTTACTGAAATATTGTTTGGATTTTTTAGCCCTCTCTGTCTTGATAGAAGAGATTGAGAGCTAATAAAATACACAAAAAGCTCTCTGAATTGTCTATATAAAGGAATTAAACTGCAATTAACTGGCCATTGCCCAAGGTGTACATTGTTTCACGCTCTAAGCTTCTGGGATTGTCACCACAAACTATTAAAGTTTAAGTATCAGTGCTGTGTGCTTTATATTTCATAGTTCTACAACAGCAGTGTGTGTCCAACAGGATATGTCTCTTGATCCAGATTGTGCAGCATCACTCGAGGCTAATCCACCAAATCAGTTTAGGACATTTTGATCCACTAATGACACTGACGGCTGCCCACTGGCAAACTTCCCTAAAGGGAGAATTTTGACAGCGAGCGTTCCCTGACGTCAACTATTTCCCGCCTGAAACTGGTATAATTACATTTTCTGACTTTGCTTGTTACTTTGGCAGTGAACCTGAAGCAGAGAATAAGCGAACAACATGAAAGAGTAGACTGGCTTTACATACATTAGCATGCAGCAGTGTGTGTGTGGCTGTGTTTCTATTTCAGGCTCATTCTTTTTGTTGTTTGGCGCACCGCTGCCTTGAGCACCGAGTCCCGGGAAAAAGTGGAGCAGCACAATAGCTTTGATGTTGCGATGTCTGCAGGCTGGTGTGAGGGCTGAAACTACCGCTGCTGCTGCTGCTGCTTCGTGGACGTAGTCTGAGATGTACACAAGGCCGTCTGACAGCACAGATTAGTGTAAGCGTTAGCCCCAGACTGACACGTGCACACACTGACAGCTTCAGGACCGCACACAAAACAGGAACACAGAACATACAGATAGCATATTCATCTTAGAGAAATCTCCAAAGCACTAAATGGGTTCTAAATTGCAATTACCATGAATTTATTGCACTTCACCTCCATCTGGAATTCGGCAATTCATCTGGAAAAGAGGAAATAAAACGCTAGTGATGTTTACCGCTTTAAATGCTTCTGACTCTCTCCTGCTTATGAATATATTTGCACCTGTGTTTCTGCTCTGACGAAAAGCGCGTCCTTCTATCTGGCGGTGTGGGGTTTAATTCGTCTTGTCATAAACGGATGCACACAGGAAGTCTGTCAGCAGAAAATAAAAGTGGAACAATCGTTTTAACGGGCTGCTGAGACCAGTTTTAAATGGATGTGTCAACACTGAAAAGCCAATACATCTGACCTCTGTTCTATAGCTGTCATAGAAAAGGCCTTTCCCTAAGCAAAATAACATGAACTTTTAGCCCCGGAGCGCCCTGTGAGACTTTGAGAAAAACAATTACATTTCATTTTTGTGCATATATGTCGGTTGATTGATTGTGTCTGTGTGTTTCAAAAAAAAGAGATAAAAAGGCAATATGTTACAGTAATTATTTGCATCACAGCCAACTTCCAGTGGTGCTGTTGAATAATTCATGTGTTTATCGGCAAAGAAGCTCATTAATGTGACCTTATACTCACCACTGGCCTATTGGATTTACAAATAATGCTAATGCTCAAGCTAATTCTCCTTAAAATATGGGCTTTTTAAGCTGTGCAGTTGTTGTTTAGTGGGTGTATATCCAGAAATCGTTAGAAATTGCTTGAACTTAATAATTGGTTAATAGCATAGGGTAATAGAGAGTGTGCATTTACTGGGAAAAGAAAAAAGACAGTGCCCATTACTCAATGCATAAAGCCACTATGTCTCGAATGAATATGCTGTATTTGACAGGATCATTGTTGTGTGTTTTACCAAGACACCAACTAGGTAAGTCCAGATACCACAAGCAGCAGAGGAAACTCACTTTAAAGACGCAGTGTGTAAAATGTAAGTTCAACAAATTGGAACATATCAGTCCAAGCTTTAGTAGTGAGTAAAGTAGTATTTAGTGTTTAAGATTTTAAAGATCTATAGAAGTTAACTCACAATAAATTCCATGACTTCCTTTTTGTCCAGCTGACTATAGTGGATAAACTGAGCACTGCTGCAAAATAAGCACATTGATGTTTTTTTGAGAATGTGTGGAGACTTGCAGAAGGCTTAGGACAAATAATATTTTTTGTATTTTCAAAGTGAACTCATCATTAGACTCCACTTTGTTTGTTGCAGGTGCAGAAAGAGGGAATGTGAGGTGTGGAATAGCAATCTGCAATTTCACTACAAGTCACCACAAAAACTAGACACCTTTACATTGACAAAGCTCACTAAACTCTGTTCATAAAAGAAAATCTAAATAAAACCAGCATGTTTCTTCCATTTCCAGACTGAGCGCTGCATTAACCCACAACACCTCTATATTACAAAGGCTTTTAATACCACATGTTAAATATTTTTACTGCATTTTATTCATATTGACAGTCATTTCTTGTACACAGCATTTGATTCAAAACGCCGTCCCTAGATGTGAATACCCTGATCTCTTTCATCTTTAATAGATTCATCACAGTCAGCAGCCCCAGAGCTGAAAGTTTGAGAGGAACCTCAGGCGACGATTACTTTCCGAGATTTTCTGTCAGCCCATTCCTCCTCGAGCCTTGCCTGGTCATGAGCAGACCAAAGACTTGTATGTGCTGTCAAGGTGAATCCTAAAGCATCTCTTTTATTCATATCCTGCGCAGAGGTAGTTAATTTTTCAACCGCTGTGGCTCAGAGAGATACTTTATCCCGACGTATGTGTGCATTTTTTTGTGCGTCCTATAACTGTCAGTCACGGAAACTTGTTTTCTTGTTTCCACAACTCCTTCACAGCTTTGTCTATTTTCGATCTACTCTGATTTTTCCCCTTACTGTAGTCTCTTTTAGCTCGAAAACCTCATTTATTCATGCTCCCGGGCCTTCAGTGCCATTTCTAGCTTGTTGCCAAGAAGCCCTCTTTAAAAATTAACACTGGCGACAAGTTAAAGAAAATAAATTAAACACATGGTTGCCCTGCTGGTTTTGCTGGTGCTTCGGCGGATTTCACGCTAATGCTAATGTTGAACATATAAGACGCAGCACGGGATGAAGGTATTTATACCAAGGGGCTTAAAGTGCAAGCAGCTGGCTCAGAGGAGAAGCTTTGGAGAAGTGTTGTGACAAATTGTGTTAAAGCATTTTCTTTTGTTCTGTCTCCTCCAACATAGTGACCTTTCCAGATGAAGATGCCATTCTGCATCACAGTGCATTCAAATGGTCTACTTAGAGTTCTTTAGTCTGCCGAAATGACAGTGTAACCTCATCACACGACACACTTTCTCATTTTTTTCCCCCTCTTTTCTTCTGACGCAGCTCTTTCGCTCAGCCTCCGGGGTCGTTCCACTAATTTTAGCTTGGCGCCGGGGCAAAGAGACAGATGGGATTCTTCTCGTAAATCTCATTTGCAAGTCAAAAAAATTAATTCTGTTTTTCACCTTATCCTGTTATTGGCTCCTTGATCCCTGTCGGCAGTGATACAGCATTTGCAGAAGTGAAGAGTGAAGGTCACGGAGGCAGCAGAGGACACAAGGGTTTACAGTGAGAGGGACCTTTGTGACGCTGGAATAAATGCAGTGACTTGTGAAAGCGTGCAGACCCAACACTGGAGGCCAAACACGCATAAACACAGACTACAGTGGGCTCTCATTAAGGACGTCAACAGATGCTGGACAAGCGCTTGATTGCATTTGGATTAGGCTATTAGCGTAACGCAGGATTAGGAGAGTGAGTCGTTGCCCTGTTTGTCTCACTTACACCACATCCTCAGACGAAAACAAAGCACTCTATTGACCTAATTTATTAAGTACTTTATTTAAAGACCTTTTGTACCCTTCATTTATTCAAATTTAATCAACATGGGCCACATTTTTTCTTTTATTTTAGCTCTGATTTGAAAAAAATGAATTTTGTTATTTAAAAAAAGGTATATTTTTCTCAAATGGCTGATGCATACCTGTTTAAATACTTCCGATACATCAGACCGTTCTCATCTGCCATCTACAAAATCCTAAAGAGGAGCAACTTCAAATTTGATTGCTGCACATTTTGCCTTGCACCACTAGCCGATTTTATGTTTTTTCAGTCCTGGTCCCAACAAAGGCATTGCTACATTTACTGCTTTTCTTCTAAAACATTAAAACAAAGTTCAGAACTGCCCTAAAACCTCTAGTTCAGTGTCAGACCAATGTGATCCCGCAATTATCTTGTTGAACATCTCATTAATGCGGTGCCAGTATTTATGAGTGTTTGTCTTTGCTGCAGTTTTTTGCATGTGTTTTTGTGTTGTTTCTCTGTTCATACCCAGTGTTGAAATAGACACTTTCTCTGTATTATTAGTTGTCATTTACTTCAATTTGACCAACAGCCAATGGGAACTTGACAGCATCCCATATTCAAGTTTCATAAGTATATATAGAAGGGCTGTGCGGCAGATTTTGGACATACTGAGGTCCAAAACTCTTCACTTTAAGCTGACAAGATTGATAATGATAGATAATGAAACGCAAATTAATATTGAGGAAGTACAATCTTTGCCGTTAGAAAACACCAAAAATAACAACATCAATAATAAATATATATCCACTCATAAAAGCATCACTTAAGTCCTGTTTGAGCTGGACTAGTGTTAAGTATTTTGTATGTTATAAAAATGTTCTTTAAACAAGCTCCTGTCCACAGCAGCGACAGCAATATTGCTTTCCAAAAATGCTCAGACTTCACCCAAAGTCATTACAACAATAAAAACACACAATACGACAATGTAAGCTGTATGTCATGGATTTAGTCGTTCTCATACTGTGACAATTTGAAACTGTGATATACCTTTAATCCTGTTGTTGTCCAATGCTGAGTTTGGAGTATGTCTCGATTTTTCTCGATTTAAAACAAGTAGGTGGTTTAATTTCAGATCCTTAAATAATAATAGTCTCTGTAAAACTGTAAATGATTATGTGTTTGCACCAATGAATTTTTTATGACTATCTCACCTCCTGAAGCCTGCTGTGGTTGTATTATTATTATTATTTTATGACTGTGGTTTATACAAAGGTTTCAGCTCAGCAATTTCTCTGATTATTGCAATGAAACAAATAAAAAACAAATAAAAACAACTTGAAGAGCACTTATAAATGCAGCTGCTTTCAAAGGAAGAGGAAGGTTAATGAATAATTGTGAAACATTACGTTAGCATTTTGGTTCTCAAGTGTTTTTCCCTTGATTGGTTTTCCTAAATGAATCTGATAAACTATGTCTTTCTCCCGCAGTGAGCAGAGCATCTGCCAGGCACGGGCCTCTGTCATGGTCTACGATGACACCAGTAAGAAGTGGGTGCCCATCAAGCCTGGCCAGCAGGGCTTCAGCCGCATCAACATCTACCACAACACTGCCAACAACACCTTCAGAGTGGTGGGCGTCAAACTGCAGGACCAGCAGGTAAAATGTGCACGCAGAGACTCCATTATCACTTTGCACAGAGAGATTTCACTGTGAGGAGCCAAGATTGCAACATGCACAAAGCTATTTATGGATTAAGATTCAGTGATTGTCCTTTGAAGTAACATAACAAAACAGTAGTCATCAAAAAGCAAGCTGAGAATTTCTCTCGACTTCGCTTTGCTCTTCATCGCGTCAGAGTCAGAAGTCAGCGAGCAGAAACATATGTTAATTAGAAAGATGCGGTGAATAAAATATGAAACATTTCACAGAACAAGATGCAGTGAAGATCAGAAATCAAGGTTATTAGGAGTCAAGTTGTATCTGTTTATTAAAACATGTAGTGTGTAGTTTCCACGCCTCGTAGCCCTCCTTTCTGCAGCCTGTGGACATCTATGGTAGCCCTGCAGGGACATGCTTTTGACTATGAACAAACACAGTGGAAAGTCAGGGGAAGATTTGAAGGTCAGATGATAATGGAGGGAATTTGACAAAAATGTAAAGTGCTCATTGTCCACTCTGGTCAATTATAGAAACAGGAAGTAATGGAATGAATGACTTTCACTGGGTTAGAGTTTTAAATGACTATTGCTTCAAATTAATGACAGGTTTACAGAAGCGTAGAGGTGGGACAATAAATAGTATGCACGGATATTGTGATATTTGAAAGAGGCTGTTGTGGTTAACGACGTTTGAATTATGTCTTAAGAGGGATTTAGCAAAAACTAAAAGCATAAATGATACACAATGACACACAATGCAAAAACTAAATCCAACAAAATCCACTTTTTCTCAGTGTAGTGTACATTTTGACAGATATCATCAGAATCTCTGTGTCGTGATACTATGATTATCACAGACATCAGAATTCAAATACACTGTATAGTAATGTTCTATGTAGTCAATGTTAATTAAAAAACATAAGTTAGATGAATGTGTTCCCCATTTTCAATTTGTTCAACAAATTTTTACACACTGCACCTTTTAAGTGTAGTCTTCTTGAAGTTAACCCAATTAATTCCTCTGCCTTCCCTGTATTTTTTTCTGAACCCATTCCCTGTTTTTCCTCTTTTAACATCATGCTCCAGGTGGTCATTAACTACTCCATAGTGAAGGGCCTCAAGTACAACCAAGCCACCCCTACGTTCCACCAGTGGAGGGACGCCAGGCAGGTCTACGGTCTCAACTTCGCCAGCAAAGAGGAGGCCACCACTTTTTCCAACGCCATGCTTTTTGCCCTCAATGTCCTCAGCGCTCAGGATGGAGGTGCTTTTTAAAAAAAAATATTTATTTATTTTTTTACTTAATCTCACTCACAAATGTTATTTTAAATATGCCATAATATTGACGTTAGAAGCTTCCATCAGCAGTTAAAAGGTCAGTGGGTTTCTTGGCTTTAGGGACCCTAAATAAATAGGGAAGTGACTAGAATGAAGATACACTGCAAGAAGAAGAAGAAGCTATGGCAGTAACTGGGTTGGCGGAGTAGTTTTAATGTAGTCAAATATTAATATGGTGGATATCAATAATAGATGCACAAAGTCAGAATGCGGCAGGAAGTAACTGACGGACTTCCAGTAATTTAGACTGGTGCTCAGTCACACAGTTAGTTACACAGCACAGGGGAATGTGACTCTCAATCCTGGGTATGCCACTTGAAGTTTAATGTGGATGAAATTTAATAGCCTTTTTAGTCCAAAATACGATAAGCGATCTTGTGGGCTGCTCTCTTTGTAGACCGAGATCTATTTTTGGAGATTTTACTTCAGTGATAATACCACAGTGCTATTGTTGGCTCATTCACAACAACTGAAGTGTAGGAAATATACTGAAGCTAACTAACTGGCCCTGATATATGAAGGTCACAACACATTGTTTGGTGACAGAATGGGTGTTAGAAAGACAACTAGCATCGCAGGATTATTTGTGTCAGGTCTAACTGATAACAGCTTCCAGGTAATACACATATTCTCACTTGCACTTGACTGCCGCTGGGCCGCTTGTCACTTTGGGGCAAATGCAGGGTAAATGGAGTGCAGATGGCACATAAAGCAGCTGATATGATGCTAATGTTCTTCAGCTGATAAACAACGGCTGGTGATGTGAGGAAAACAGATGTAGATATAGTTGTTGTTGTTTGGGCTGAGAAAATAGAATTAGATATTAATCCTGTGACTGAAAACACATGTTTATAGAGGCATAAGTGGTCATCATTTTTCATTTTTTATGGTGCTACACAGATTAAGATGAATTCCAAGAGGGCATTGATTTATCATTTGATATTTTAAGTGTTAATGTTATACAGAAAGAGTGAAAGATGCCATCAATTGTGTTTTACTTGTGTTTTACTTAACATCCAAAGTTGCAAACAGCAAAAAAGGACATATATTTTAATGAATAACATATTAGTAACACTGTGAATGGTTGCACAGATGCACAAAACAAAGGAGCCGACTACACTTGACAACAAAAAAATTTACAAACTTCTGCAAACCCTGTATCTGAATTTAAAATGTTATTGGGGGTTACTCAATACTTAAGATGCTTATTGATTTTATAGATTTTTGATTGAGCTTGATGTTTTGCTGAGGAATTTGTTTATGTGTGTTTTAAAGAGGCAAGCAATGTAACATAGTGATGACAACACAACCGTTTAGTGTTAAGTTTCAAAGTAACAACTGACCCCTGACCTTTACCAACTCCACATATATAGAAAGTAGCTGGAAAGATCCCAGTATGTCCAGGAAAAACAGATGTATTAATGTTACAAAACTTGTAGAAATGTTGTATAAAGGGTTAGGGACTCATTTAACTGTATTACCTCCAGTGTTTCCTAATATGATAATAATAAACTACGTGCAGCACAGGAAATCTCACACCTCTCATTATATACACTGAGTGATGAAAGCGAACTGGAGTGGATCTCAACCTGCCACTCATTACTGGAGCAGCAGCAGCAGCAACTGCAGTGGAGTGTCTCCCCCTACAGTCCCCTCCAGCCTCTTAATTAGAGTGAGTCACTGAGAAGATCTCCCTTGAGCCCCCCGCGTTAGAGAGCACATCTTTTCATCCGCCTAATCACACGGGACGGCCAAACAAAGAGGCTCGAGTGACAGCAGCCAAACACACCAGAGAGGGGCGGCACAGAGAGGCGCAGATAGACATCATCCATCACACAGAGGTGACACCTAAAGCCCGGAGATACAATCACAAAACATGAAGAACAGCTTTTAAATGGGCAGATGAAGCTGAGACAGTGCTTCCTGTTGTTATCATACATCTCCAATTATATGAATTTCAGGATATTGGTGTGGCTGGATGATTTTGTAAAGCAAATTAACAGGTTTTTAAGATCAGATTAGACTTAGTTAGGCTTTGTAGCACTTTAGTTCAACTTGTTTACCCCCTCTAGTGGCGAGGAGGTCAAAACATGGCCCATCTTTTTTTAATTACTCTGACAGAACTTTAATATAGCATAGACTAAATCAACTAAACAAGGACTAATAACAAACTAGGAGCGGAGCAAGAACATATAAAGACTGAACAAAGGCTAAATCAGAAATAAAGCAGGACTAAAAGAGGACTGTAGCAAAACTATACTAGATCCTTAAAAGTTTTCATTCTGTGGATAAAAAATGTGGTTGAAAGTTGAGGAATACCACTAAAACAGCGTGTACTGCCTACAAATCTTTAAGTTAACACCACTGTAAGCCTGAACAGGTGTCCTAATACTTGAAAAAATCATTATAATAAAATCATTATAATATAAACACAAGTGAATGACTTCAGTGATTTGTCACATCCTCTCTCATAGATTTATCTACATGTTCTGCTTTGTATAGTGCTACTTTAAATATGTCTAGTCCATATTGAATTGCTTTATACTCAGTGAATTCATAGCCCTTATTCAAACGCAGCCACAAAGAGAATGATGCTTATTAAATTACTTTTATGCCATGGTCTGGACCACAGCATTTTATGTTAAGTAATAAAAAGTAATCTCAGGACCATTTTCATTTTAGCTGTGTCTGAGGCCACAATGTTAAGTACAATATAAAAAATTCATTGAGGGAGGGTTTATATTGTCTATCAAAATGACTTTTGGATATATATTTTAATGTTTTTGTGATAATACATCCATCTATAAATGCCTGTCCATGTGTCATCATTATAATTTACTGAAGCTGCTTCAGAGCCGAGCACAATGTGATGTCTTTTTTTCTTTTTATGTGAGTTTGAGGCAATTTCTTAAGACTTAAAGCGCTTCTTGTGTGACTTCTTGACGTTACCTTATCTATGCTGTAATGTAACTCTTCATATGGATATCTAAGCAGTATATGTTGTTGTAATACCCTTGATCTCCCCGAGAAGCCCTGTTTTAGACTCAAGATCCTGGCCCTGTTTAAACATAACAGCCCATTGTGTGTACTACTCTTGAAGAACCTTGCCCATGGATGTCTATAATATCTGTGGCACCGAGTCGTGCAGCCCAAACCTGACCTTTGGAAACAGTAACCGTTGAGACGCTCGCGCTCTGCTGCTGCTGCTGCTGCTGCCGTGGCTCCGAGGTGTGGGTTACAAGAAGATGACAGGTGACACTCGAGCCGGGAAAGGCGGGGTAACGGGGGGGTGTATCACAGGTGAGGACAGAGAGGTAGTGATGGAGGAGGAAGAGGAGGGATAGGTGAAGGTGAGAGATGGTCAGCAAAGAGTGGCTCTGTCAGTGTCTCTGCGTCTGCTTCGGCCGCTTCCTCTTCTTCAGCATGTCATGTAAGCTCGGTGTGTGTCTGTGCGCTTCTGTGTGACCACTGTGCCTTTATGCTTTTGTGTTTGAGTGACGTGTTTATGCTCACCCCTTAATAGTATAGATTCACTGACTTATAATGCCTACCAATTACACATTCTTCCTTTGCTGTCTTGCATTATTACTGTCTTCCTAGGTCGTATGGACTTTAGTTTATTGGTGAATAGTATGTAACCCACTTGATACATCAAAAGGTCACATAGCTGGTTTTTGAAGAACAATTTTGTACAGTAATATATTACAATATACAATAAAATAATAGTATACAGTTGCTGTTGGACACGAGCCTTGCACATAAACAATACATATTTTTTCATAAATTGATTTATCATTCCTTGGCCTATAAAACAAACAAAAAAGACCTTAATACAGAAGAAAAGAAAGCAATAGCAATTCTGGTTTGAATGTTTCCTGTCAAAAGCAGCAATACTCTCTCTATAATTGTAAAACTTATATGATAATCATAAAATGCAGCAGCATTATACATTTTATTGCAGGTATAGTGCAAGTTGGTACTATTCTTTCAATACAAATGCTCCTAAATACTGTATATACTACCGTATAATACTTGTATTCTTAATAGTAATAGTTGTAGTCACAGGGGACATATGTGTTGAGGTAAATAAAGTGGTTGGGTTGCAGTGGTTCAGGCCTTATGTGTGTCTAACAGAGGCATGAGTCAGGTCCTTTGTTGCCCCATGTTATTTTTGGCCTCCTGATACCTGATCAATGGCAGCCATTAGCGCCATAAGCTGTCCTGTGAGTTACTTCCATTAGAGAAGTGAGGAGAGTATCATCATCCCAGAGAACTGACCCCGAACAGGACCTCGCTGAGTCGAGCTGTGAAAATGTTACGTAAGGGACAAGCTTTCGTTTGACTCAACCCAAAAGTCACTGAACGAGTCCAAGTGTTTTGTAGAGACTTAGTGCAAGGTGTCACCTCCGAAAGAGTTACAGAAATGCTTTGGTGGCTACTTTTATTTCATTCCCTTTCTGATTCCTGACCTAATATGATTTTGGAGTGGAAGCGTGGCGATGAACACTGTCCCAGACGAGTTCGCGAGACGGGAAATAGTTTCTCTACAAAATGTGCAGTCAGCATGTTTATAATCCCTCTCGTCGCTGTCGTATCATGTCTTAAATTAATTATATTGTTTATCTATCGCTCTATCTGCAGATCACACAACTGTTTAAAGGGATTACAACGCAATTGCCTTGAAGCTTACTTGATAATTCAATAGAGCAGTCTGCCATAAACTGTATATATCCATAGAGTGAATTCAGGTCTTTGAGAGTCAGCACGACATTTCATCTTTCCTTGAGCTAATGTGTCAGAATTAACAAGACAAATGCAAGTAAGACATGGTTTTGAGTGCATAATGAGACGAACTGTGTAGTACATCTTAATAGTGCGAGTGGATGGATCAATTTATGCTCATTAATCCAGAGTGAGGGATTAATTTGCTTTTCATTGTCACATTCCTCATTACCAAAAGAACATAATCTTCTGCTCCTTTTAATTCTGCTACTTCTAGTAATTAACTCTCTTGGACTGTCTTGGATTGTCTGGTGCTAATTGAATTAACACTGAATAGCATGTTATGGATTATTAAGGTCATCCAATTTTGTCTTTGTTTCTCTTTTGCTGTTTTTATGTGACACTCCAGGTCCAGCTGTCCAGCGCCAAGTCCAAAATGGACCCACCTCAGAGGAGATTGAAGCCCAGAGAGCGAGGTAAGAATGCAATGCAATAACATTATAAATAAATAAATAAATATATAAATAATTTGGGGACCATTTGTTCCCAGGCAAGATATTAGAGCAGGAAATGGCATTATGTTGCTGTCTTTACCTATAATAATCAAATTTGCCTTCTTCACAACAGCTTAAAATGAACCTCAGAAAATAGCTTAAAATAACTTTTCAACAATATCCCTTAGGTTATCTTGCATAGACATTATATAATAAGTCATAATGTAACAAATGCTGCATTGTGCTCACTGTCTCATGGCAAAATCCAAACTGGACCGATGGATGTTGAACTGAAAAGGAGGAGTAATATTTCAGGCACAGGAGAGCATTCATAGTAGTTCTCCACAGACTAGATGAAAGACCCTCAGATATATTTTCCTCCGGCGCTGTGACATTTACTGTCTGTCTTCACTGTGTTTACTGCTCAGACGTCATGTATTTTAAAGCAGGTGGAACGCTTTTCCATTGAGTCTTTTCCAAACCGTTGGGTAACCTTGAAGTGAACTTAGTGAGTAGACGTGTAAAGTGTTTTGGATTAGGTCTAGTAAGTGCACTCTGACAACCTGTCACACAGAGCCAAAGTGAATTCTTAGGTAAGCACAGCTGCCCGTGACTTGTCTTCGCCCCTTTCTGCTTTTAATATTCCTGTCTCTGATCGGAATTAGACAACAAGCTTTGGAAATACCTAAAAGACTTTTAAAATGTCAGAATGTCAGCTTGAAGAATCCACAGTGGTCATGTATTTGTTCAGCAATTATTCCTCTCCCCCCTGGAGGCTACAATTTATAACGGATGTCTATTGGTTCATCCAAATGCCAAGGCTTAGGAGAACAAATATGACAGGAGTCCGGGCTCAGTCTGATCCCATCTCTCCTAAACTGTACCTCTGGCACAAAGGATTATGGCTGTGATTGTAGAAAAGGATTGTGTGCTTATGTGAGTGGGTTTTTGGTGGTGTGTCAGCGAACCAAATTAATGTACCCCAGCGGTAGAGGGCCGGTATTGCTCAGCAGCTCAGAGGTCTCTCTGCTGTCACAGTGGAGAGAGAACGCTGTCTCAGCACTTTCACTCTCCGACACAGCTGGAAAATTCCTCTTCCTGTGCGTGAGCTGTCTCTTTTGTCTCTCCTCCGAGGAGTGACACACACATATGCTTCTCACATCAAACACTGAGATAGGGAGTGATATGAGGAAATAGGAAAACCAAGGGAGGTTTGATGGAGAGATGAGGCAGAGAGTGCTGTGTGTTTGGACAGGTTTGAAAAAAGAGGCTTCTGGTGTCACAGGGGAAACTGTACAGCATACTGAAATGTGGAGACAAGGACATGACGACTCAGATACACGTACAGCAGGATGACAGCCGAAACGTCTCATTTGCTGAGATTAAGATGTTTGCAGAAATAAATGTGAGTGTGTGAAAGTGAAATTCAAGATGGCACGTCAGCTATAAATAGGAACAAGACAAATCTAAAACTGATGTTCAAAGTGTGACTGTAATTCAAGATGACTTTGTAGACTTGTCTCATCCTTTTGCAAGAGAAGTGTTCAGAGTCAAGACTTTCTGTAGCAACATCCCCATATTGTGGTGCATTAACAGTGTTTCTAAATGTAGGTTGCTATAGAAATGCTTAACCTGTGGACAAACTAGGACAGTGGCACTAGTAGCAATTTTGGAGCCAGTGTCTCTCCCCAAGGACAGGAAGCATAGATCAAAATGACCACTGTTGTTGTTATAAAGTGCGTTGCTATGTCCCTCTGTCCCTTCAGGCAGATGATGGAGCAGCAGCAGCAAATGCAGGCACACATGGAGCGAGAGCGACGGTCCTCCAACTCAGGTACACACTAGACAACAGTACTCACTTGCAACCACCTTTTCACTTTCACACAAGAGTTACACAACAGATCCAATCCTATAATTCAGGTAGTCTACTGTGGGTAGCTCTTGATACTGGTCAGACCACTTTTCAAATGTCTTAGAATCAAACTCATGGACTCACTTCGGTCTCCGACATAGAGGCCAAGGCCACAACTGGTTTAATTAGTCACATCATTTCTATAATTTCATCTTTATTGAAATGCCACACTAACTGTGTGTCTTTCACTAAGGACTGGATTTTACAACTGTATCATACACTGGTCTTGACTCAGTCTTGCCCTTTTGTCTTGGACTTGACTTGGTCTTGATACACCCTGGTCTCAGTCATGACTTATTCTTGGTTATTGTGGTCCAACAGTACAACAGTAATCCAAGTTTTAAACATTTAAACTTATTTAGCCTTGTTTCCTGCAGGTTCTCCTTTCCAGGGCCATCCTGCTGTCCTGTCAGTGGCCCCTCCTGTAGTCCCTCCATCTATGAACATGGGAGGGGCGCCTCCTCCCCCTCCACCACCACCGGGACCCCCGCCTCCTACCGCAGCCCCTCAGCCTCCTCTACCTCCTCCACTGCCCCTGGGAGGTGGCCACGGAGACGAGGCCCCTGCTCCAACAGGACTCGCTGCAATGATCGCAGGGGCCAAACTGCGACGCGTCCAAAGAGTAAGACAAAGAGAATTTGTCTTTGTGGTTACAGCAACATTACATACTCTCGCTTTGAGTCCCTCGATGTTAATTACTTTCTATATATGAGAAAAATAAAAAGTCTCCTCTCTTTCCAGCCTGATGACAGCTCCTCAGGCGCCAAAAATGAGGCCAACCGAACAAGTGGAGGAAGCAGTGGTCTGATGGAGGAGATGAATGCATTGTTGGCACGAAGGTCAGAGCAGTTTGTCGAAAACCACTAAATCATTTAGCATCGATAATCCTCTAACCACATTCTGCTCATTACAGCCTTTAATCAATGTGTGGTTCAGGACTTTTCCAAATGTGTGATTATTAAATTAAAGTTAGTGATCATTCAACGAGATGCTTTATGAGCCTCTTTTTTCTCTCAGAAGGAAAGCAGCATCAGAAAAGCCAGAGGACAGCCAAAATGTGAGTAAATGGCAATTTCTTTTTGATGTGTGATTTAAGGACTTGTAATTTAGAGGCACCCATTTGTGGACAATCTTCAGTAATTACATAAGTGATATAATTACTTCAGCTACTACTACTTCCAATTCATTTTGCTCTTTTTTTTGTTAAGGATGACCCAAATTCACCTTCACCCAGCACCCGCAGTGGACAGAATTCGACAGGTGGGATGATCCATTGTACTCCATGTGTGTGTTGTTTGGGCTTCATAAAAAAGGATAATTGATAAAAATGTAACCAAAAAATGTTCTCACAAAAGTCTTGTCTTGTTTATCTACATTCTGTTATGTATCGCTTCTCTATGAAACAGAGAGGTAACAGGATGTCTCTAGTTAAATATATTAATGAGCTGGGTCGGATCTAAGTGTCACCTTTGTTATTGTTTAGACGGTGCAAGGAAACCATGGGAACGAGCTAATTCTGCAGACAGGTCAATGGTTTCAAGGTAAGAGAAGAGCGCCGCTGACTTTTAAATGTGTGTTCAATGAGCTGTGAGTGTAACAGGATGTTTGTACGCACAGAGCAAGAGCCGTGGGGAGTGGCGGCGATACAGACTCATTAGACATCGATAGAATGAAACAGGTAAAGTTAACATGATCACTTTATTATATCTTTAATTAGATAGTCAAACTTGTACAGTAGTGGAGGATATTGAAATTTTATTAATTGTGTTTTATTCTTGTGTCCTTTTAAGGAAATTTTGGAAGAAGTTTTCCGTGAGTTGCACAAAGTAAAGGATGAAATTATTGATGGTATGTTTAATTGTCTTTTCAACACTTTTAAAGGATCATTAATCACCTTTCATTAGAAAATTGTCTCTTTTATATTTCACTCATTAACATTTAAATGGTGATATATACAATGGAATGGCAGAAACTGGAGGTTATGTATAATAGTAACCACTAGGTTGCACTAAAAAACAAAAAATGGAGACTAAGCATTAAAGACCTTGTGCAAATTACAGTTCACTTAGGGTATTGTATTAATTTGGGAATAATATAGATATTGTTATGAAAATAAATCATTAGTTAACACATTTTTTTCAACATGCTTTGTATGATCAGCCTAAATGTTCTTTTATTTTCTCTGTTTTGTGTTTTACAGCCCTTAGACATGAACTCAGTCGAGTTAGCACTACATAATTTTTCAGAGTCCCTGCCCAACATAACCCACCTTTTTCAAATCCACGCCCTGCTGCAAGCGTTGTGGCCCTGAAAGAGAAAGAGGATTAGGAGTCAGAAAAAAAGGAGGCCCGAACTGTGACATCTACCCATCCCTTTCCACTGTGGTGTTCAAGCAACGCGAACGGAGACGTTGCTGTAACACCTCAGACATGTCTGTGTAACATTTGCTTTGGTTGTATGTTAAAGATGTGAAAGGGGAACTCACTCACACTGGTTTCTAAATATTTCTGTCTGTTCATTCGCCCACTCTGTCCCCTCTTCTTGGCCTGAAGGAAAATGAAATGATCAAATTCACTTTGTTTGTTTTTCACAAATGTGTTTAAATCTTTTTTTTTAATCATTACTGTCATATTCATTATTATTGCTATCATTGTTATGATTGTCAGTGTAACAGTGTATGAGTGTAGTAATAGCATAGTGAGCACAATGGTAACAATGAGGAGATGATAATGTGACTATGATCGTAATGACATTGTTTATAATAATAATTATTATTATTGCACATGATTTTATTTAGCTTTTTGTATTTTATATTATTTTAAAAGCTGTAAGCACATTGTTTTTTTGTTTTTTTTTCTCACCACGTGACCTGAAGCATTTTAAAAATGTTTTTATCCCTAATGCCAACACAAATATGTGTGGAACAAAGGCCAGAAAAAAAGCTTAAGGATTGAATAAACTTCTTTGGATATTGCAATCTTTGAAAAAAATAATAATACACCAGAGTATTTGTGATCATGTTGTTAATAAAATGTTTATTGGCTGCAAGGATATCGTGAAGTATTGTTCATTTTATTCTCTCCTTTTATGACAAAGTGCTTCCTGGTTGGACTTTGAAAAAAAAGAAAAAGAAAAAAAAAACACACTAACTTTAAAATGAATTTAAAATAAAACTGTGAATTATATGTTGAAATATTGGAGGCGTCTATTTTGTTTGATGTGTGTTAGTCTGTCTTTTCATCCATACTTTTTTAATATTTTAATTTAATAGAAATTCTATAATGCCAATCATGGAAATAAACTCATTCCAGTTCCTTTTAATGTCTATAAACAGCAAAACTGTTGAAAAAGACTACTTATATATATCCAAAATATAATTCAGTTAGCATGAAAAATTACAGAAAAAGTGCTGCTCCACCATTTTCCAAGTTACACACACACCACTCCAGCTGCACAGATGGTGCTTTCTATCTGTTATCAGCGCCAAAGCACAGATGCGCCTTTACTGTGGGGGTTTATTGCTTATTAAAAAATCCCATAAGAAAAAAAAAAGAAAAGGAAAAGAAACAACCACTTTTTTCTTTTACATATTCCACATTTTTACCATAGCCCCTACTGGAACCTTTTTTTTTTTTCTTCATCAAAACCCTCACCGTACTGTAGAAACGGGCTCTTTCAAATCTCGCGATATTTGCCTATGAGAGAGCATAGTGGCGACGAAAGCTGGCGTGGGAAGGAGTGAAGAGAGTTGTTGTCGAAGAGGGCGCTGAGACTGAGAGCAGGGGGTGTGTGACTGTTTGTGAGCTCCAGAAAGCAGCACGGCAACACGGCGTGAATGAGACAGGCAAACTGGCGCAATTCAACATGGCATCAGGAGATACGCTGTACATTGAGACGGACGGCTCGGAGATGCCGGCCGAAATAGTGGAGCTCCACGAGATAGAGGTTGAGACCATACCGGTGGAGACTATCGAGACTACGGTGGTCGGCGCGGACGAGGACGACGATGGGCAGCCGATGATAGCGCTCCAGCCGCTGGTTACAGACGACCCCAGCTCTATGCACCACCACCAGGAGGTTATTTTGGTCCAAACCCGGGAAGAAGTGGTCGGTGGGGACGACTCAGACCTGCACACGGACGGTGGCGGCGGTTTTGAGGACCAAATCCTCATCCCGGTACCGGCTCCGGGCGTGGAGGACGAGTATATCGAGCAGACTTTGGTGACTGTAGCCGGAAAAGGTTCAGTTGGACGGGTTAAACGGGCTGGCGGAACTGGTGGAAAGAAATCGGGTAAAAAGAGCTATTTAAGCGGTGCAGAGGCAGGAGGAAGAAAATGGGAGCAGAAGCAGGTGCAAATAAAGACTCTGGAGGGAGAATTTTCTGTCACAATGTGGGCGTCGGGTAAGTAATGCTGGCTCTGTATTTGTGTTGTGCATGAGGCCTCGTTGTCTGGGCGTTGTCCGCTGCACCAGGCTATTTCCTGGAGAGGTCCATTGCACCGCCGTTAAAAGTGACAAATAATGCACGTTTTCCAGACTAAACTTAGCAGATACATATGGAAATGTTTTTGTTTTGAAGGGAGGCCATGTTTTAGGTGTTACTGGGCGCCGCCATATTCCCCGATACTAGTAAGTATGGCGGCGGCCCCGAAAAAATGGCGATAGTCGCGGCCAGGCAGAGATGGCGGCGGTGCTTACGGGAGAGCCACAGCTGCGTCTACAGGCCGCACATTTGTGGCGCACTCACAACAAAACTACAGCTTACTTGACGTTCAGGGTTCATTTGGACAGTGTATAAATATTTTTGGAAGAATTAAAAGCCCAAAGTATAGAGCTTATAAATGATTTAGCTGTAGCTGTTGTTGTAATAGTTAACCAGACAGCTTTGTGCTCACCGTGCTAGCATTAGCCTGTGCTTGACGGTACAGTGCGAAATGTACTGACCCAGAAGTCATTTATTACCTATCTCAACGCCAGTTCACAGAAAGGTTTATTTTTTACGTGCAAGAAATCCTTATTTATTTCGTGGATGGCTTTTAAGTTGTGCTAAAGTTAATTGTACGTGTGTTGTTTATACACTTTGTTCGGAAGTTACACAGCTGCTCTCTGATTGGTGGAAAGTACAAATTGAACAATTAAGTGTTGATTGTACGTTCATTAACTTGGCTTATTGATTTTGTAAGTTTGTCTTAGCAGGCGTTTAGTGCCAATATATTTATTAGTTAGTTAGAAAATTTTGATATGTATTTTAATAATAAGAGAAACTTTTTCACTTAAGGGATCTTAATTTAATTTTTAATTTTTCCATCACATTTTAATACATTAAATATATATTATTGTAAAATTATTCTTAGATGTGTCCTTGGCCCAGGGCAGATACAGATGTTAGTGCCCCCCTCATGTTTTTAGTAAGGAAAAATCACTATGTTATCCGTTCAGTCTCTGTAATGTATTTCTAGATGACTCTAAAGACATCGACCATGAGTCGGTGGTGGAGGAGCAGATCGTCGGGGAGAACTCCCCTCCGGATTACTCCGAGTACATGACAGGCAAGAAACTGCCCCCTGGTGGCATCCCGGGCATCGACCTGTCAGATCCTAAACAGCTGGCTGAATTTGCTAGGTCAGAGCATTGTCATTATAATTATAAGCATAATTTGTATTTAAAAATAATCCTTATGAAGTCTTTGGTGTTGTTTGCACACACACACAAAATACATTTAAATATACAAGTTTATTTCATACAAAATGATAAGCTTTGTATATTTTCTAAGTAGTTTTTTTCCATTTTGAGACCTTGGGGCATACATAGATGTCTACCACAGTTTTTAAAATCATCACTGTAATTAGTATACTTTTAGATGCTTCTCTTTATGTGAAATAGGTATAGACATTTATTCAGTTGATTTGATCTTACTATTAATTTGTATGTACTTTACTCTTTATTTATCTGAATGAAAGGTTCACACCACAAACTGTTGTTGCTGTGCAGCCTGAGGGCTATTTGTAAAGTGAGTGTCTCTAACAGAGAGCCTCTCACAAACACTGAGTTACTTATTAATTTAAAGAATCAACACAAAGTGAACAGGCAGATGGCACAGACCTGACCTTGATCTATGTGCTTCTAACTTATTTCATTTTTCATTTTTTTCTTTCATAACAGAATGAAACCCAGAAAAGTCAAAGAGGATGATGCTCCCCGGACAATAGCTTGTCCCCATAAAGTGAGTCACCAGCTGGTCCTAACATTAATTCTTCTGTTACATCATCACTTATCTTGAATGTACCATGTAAATGTGCTCACATACATAATAGTTAATAAGCTACCAGGCTTTAAGCCCTGGTGTAGTGCTTTTGTTGGAGTGTGCAGTTTCTGTAAAGAACTTTGACAGTAGACCACACATGTGTCACATCATAGAATAAATTTAAAACAGAGTGTATGTTTACGTAAAGAAAAATGTGTCTCCACTGTCAATGCTACCATTTGATGGTAACGTTTGCTCTTTCTCTGATGCCCAGGGCTGTACAAAGATGTTCAGGGATAACTCAGCCATGAGGAAGCATCTCCACACTCACGGACCTCGTGTGCACGTCTGTGCAGAATGTGGCAAGGCTTTCGTCGAGAGCTCGAAACTTAAACGACACCAACTTGTACACACGGGAGAGAAGCCCTTCCAGGTTGGTCTTCACTATTTGTACACTGGAGGTTCAAACAGTTTCGAAGTCAGAACAAAGAGATTAGAAACCAAACAAAATTAGCATGTGCCCACACCCAGAGGGCTGCTGGCAATGTCATTAACTTATCTATTTGGCTTGAATTTATATTGGCTCAGTTGAGGTTCTTTTAACTTAGCCCAAAAGTCTGATGTGGCATTTATGATTAATCTGAATCATAATCCCTATATCATAATTCTTCTCCTCCCTTTCCTCACAGTGTACCTTTGAAGGCTGTGGGAAAAGGTTTTCTCTGGACTTCAACCTGCGCACACACGTCAGGATCCACACTGGAGACCGACCCTACGTCTGCCCTTTTGACGGCTGCAATAAAAAGTTTGCTCAGTCAACCAACCTGAAGTCTCACATTTTGACACATGCCAAAGCCAAAAATAACCAATGAGAGTCCTTTCACCAGCGTCAAGCCACACAGACGAAAAAAGAGCATTGAAGCGACCCACGTGAAACCTCTTTTGAAGATGGAATGAAACACTTAAGACTTATTGATTTATATAAAAATCTGACAGATTAAAAGACTTAACACAGAAATTGAGCTAGTTTTCCTGCATCCCCTTTGTCCTGCTGTCGTATTGGATGAGGAAGACAATGCCCCTGCAAACAGAGCCCTCTTTTGCTTCAGTGGCACTTTGCTGCCATAAGATGGAACCCATGGATGAGCATCAAAGACTATTTTTACTAGAGTGAAGTGGAAAGGCAGCGATCTATTAGTAATTTTATTTTGTCACATAGCTTTTATTTTATACAGTGTGCATATTGTACACTTGACTTGGGCAATGTTAAGTAAATTGTGTTTTGTTTTTTTCTCCTGCATTATGAGATCGTACTTATAATAAAAAAGGCTCCGCCTTGTGTGACCTGTTTCACTTGTATGACACGTTCAAAAAAAAAAGCTGTATGTTTGCATTTTCATACCCTTTGGTTGTATTTTTCTCTAACAACAAAATAACCCTGTATACTTGTATTGTATGGCTGTATTGAAATGATGTAGACATAGATAGAGGTGTGATTTAAAGTGATAACCAATTAAACTTTTAGTCAGTTGCTTTATATTTTCTATAACCTTTACACAGATAAACCAGTAATATACACCCACCACTCAAAGCCCATCTCAATTTTGAACTGACTGCGTGACCATCACTTTGTTAGAATGTAATGTACAGACATCAACCATTAACCTCCTTTGTTTGGTATTTACACCCATGTATCCCGACTGCCCACAATAAAATGGGTCAATCCCACCCTGTTAAAATGTGTCTGCTGTTTACATGGAGTGTTGCTAAATGATTTCTGCCATTTTACTGCAAAGCACAGCGATGATTGTTGATCTTCTCAACTCATGCTTTAACAGAATGTTCTTACTTGAAAAGGCCAACAAAATAAGACTACAGGAGCAACATCAAATTTGTTTAGAACAACATTGTGTAACATTTTGCCTCAAATATGGAGTCTACATTAGGGTAGTGGCTTCTGGTTCATTTTGGTTTTTGACAAACAGGAAAACTAATACCTCTAATAAGATATTTATTAAGAGAAAGTCCAGTCTGAGTTTGCAGCAGTATTTGTCTCCTTTAGTCTGTCAGTGGGTGAAAGGGCACATAGTGTTGCTCTAGTGAAGCTGGTGGTGCTACTCATGCTACCTTTTACACACTGATATACATTTCCATATGAAGCCTAGCAAAGTATTTAGCTGTTAAAAAAGTTACAGTATGACTTGAGTAAAACTATTATCGCTGTTGTTTCTCCCCACATCCTTGATGTATTTGAACTGAAAGTGGCTTGTTTTCTTTATTTGCTTCCCACAAACATATGCAAACCTCTGCATTGCTGCACTACTCACAATATATTCACTTATGCTTAAATAAAGCCTTTAATACGCTATGTAGATTTAGATAAACACAAAAGGGAAGTAATAATGGCAGTCTTAATTCATTTATTATTTAGTTAAACTGTAAAATGCTGTATCAGCTTGGTGGGATTTCCTTCCCCCCTTCCTTGTCTGGTATTTATTTGCAGTTTTTTAGCTCCCTCTTAAATCCTGTGCTTTTCTGCTCAACCAGCAGGATTAACACAACTGTCTACCTCAGCGTCTTCCTAAGATCCTGCTCTTTGGACCGGTCAAGTCATTCCTTCTGCAGACAGCATTTCAGTGTCCACCACCGCCGCCTTGTGGCCACAAAGTGAAACGTCAGCCAGGTGACTGCGCTCTCCATGGTGCTGATCCCCGAAATCACCACAACCCCATCGCCGGAGGAAATGACAAGTGCTTCTAACATCGTCTGTCAATTCAAGACTAAAGCTCAAGTCACAAAAGGCAGTAAGTTTCTGTTTAAGGAAAGTAGCCCGAGTGCTTTATTAATAGGACTTTAGGTTGTGTTCACACTGGCCCATAAATCTGATTCGTTCAGAGAATGTAAATTATTCATGAATGTGAGTGTGAGTGACACTAAGTACTAGCCCTAGAATTAACTGCCCCGAGTGTCCCCTATCTCCTTTGGATACGCTCCAGCCACCCTTCACCTATTACAACACTGATAGAAAAATGATCAATGAAAGAAGTACATTTGTAGTCACTGTTAACAGGAGACAAATATGTGACCCATGACCAAAATACAGCTTTTGCGAAAGATGTCAAAATTAAAATTGTTACAAGTACTATGAGCGTTTAAGTCTAAAATCGATCTAAAAATATCAGGTGTTCATTTTCCTATGCGGTGTGAACATAGCCGTAGACAGCTTCACAGCATCTGTTTGAAATTCAGAGCCAGACACTTTCCCCTCTACCTGTGAGTAACTTTAGCTCAGTGTGTGTGTGAGAGTGTGCTGCACAGATCTGTGTCTATCTGTGTGGCAGAGAGTGCGCACACAGGCTGATTCAGACATGATTCCACTTGGGGGTCTGTGTCTTTTTTTTCCTCTTTCTAAGGGAGCATTTATTCAGAGGATTGCTTGTTTTGATTGACAAAGGCAGGGGAGAGTAAATGCACTACTTGTTATGCAGCTGAAGTCTGTCAAGCCTCCAACACCTGCTCTCTTTCAGATGCTTATTTCATTATGGCTTCTCTCTCCCAGGAGTCAAGGCACTTGTGCTCTTTTTTCTTCTTCTTTTAAATCCTTTGCTTCGTGTTTACCTGGATGTTATTCTGTTTCTTTCTCTTGTTCTTGCCCCGCTTTGGCCGAGTGTGTCTGCAGCAGGAGAGTAATCGCGCTTGCAATCTCCACGACGGGATTTTCTTTCATTAGTTTGACTCCTTCTTGCTAAGGTTTATCGCAGTGAAACATACTGTGCAGCTTTAGCCTCGGTGGTGAGATAGCCACTGTGCTGCTGCTCCAAAGCCCTTCATCTGTTAGAGCGGAGTAAAGCAGGAAATCCGCAAGGATCAACCCCGGGCCCACTGTAGTTTATTATTTATTTTACACATCTTAATAACGCCCCTCTGAGGATCATTCTCTCTCTGTTGGCTCTGCTTGTCAGTTTATGTATTTCACACTAATGGGGAATGTAAATAAATCCGAACGCAAAGGAACTACCACTGCTTCTGGCCTTCACACATTGACAGATTCTTCATATTTAATGTAATTATGCAATAGTGCCCTCATGCATATTTCCGTTTTACATAGAGGAAGAAAATCCTAAATCAAACTGGTCAGTGAGCCTTGTTTCTCAAACTATATGTACTACCAGATGCTTTGTTCGCAAGCTTCATCTAGGATTTATTCCACATTGATTTCAGAGCAGCAGTGTGTTAACGAAAACACAACACTTGGTTCACAGTCTTGTTCTTTGGTAGATTCAATAAACAGAATCTTAAAAACTGCCATAAACAGCTATATAAAGCCCAGTTCAAATAGTAATTGTGGGAAATTAAGCGAGTACAATCTAACATCATACAGTCTTTATGGATGATGAGGTTTTGTGTGGTTTTTTATATATTTCTTCTCATTTATCTAAAAAAAATGCTTCATGGGGTCACTTTGTAGGTTCTCTTTTGTGTTTCAAGAACATCTATGATTAGAAAAGTTACATTACACAATGAATAGTGAAACAATAGCTCCCAATAATATTTGCTTTCTTATTTTTAAGATTTTGACTTTGATTTTTAAGACTTTTTTGGCCTTCATGTGATAGTAGATACAAAACAGGTTGAGAGAGAGGAATGACATTGGGCAAAGGACCCGTGCCAGAATAGAACCCCAGCCGCCCGAGTATATGGTATGCACACTACACTACATTTCCACCAACACACCCCATATTTCTTATACAATGCATGTTTTGTTTCAAGAACATACCATACATAGATATATCACTGATAAAGACTACATCTCAAACATGCAGCAGGCTTGATCTTCTTTCATTAAAACTACCCTGGCATTGGCTTATTCCTTTTAACAGCTGCATCATGTGACCGAGAACAAGAGAGAGAGGCTTTTTTTCCTCCCTTTCATACTTATCAACGTAAGCTTTTTTGACAAGAATGCATTAAATATAACGTCATGCAAAGTGTAACATTGCATAAGTCTATTATAGCAACATTTGGCTGTGCAGAGCTGTTCTGGAGACTGTGGAAGTCACAAACAGCAGGTACACAGGTGCTCCTAATGCAATGGCCTAATAGATATATAAATCATGCATCCATGGAAATGATATGATTATATAATGATCACATGAAGAGATGTTTTATGTTTAACAGTTGGTCAAGACATACATCTGTGACCATATTAGTAACATTAACATATGGTATTAAACTCCCCCTGAGCCATTTTTTGTTGTGTTAATTCCTGCATACTTTGAGAACATATAATATATTTTTTAATCCTTAATCCTATACTTCTAGTTTCATCCCGGCCTCATGCAGTGACTTGCTTCCTCGAACTGTTCCGTTTAACTCCCTCATTACACAGCCAGTTCAACTACAGCTCGTGTTTTAACTCCAATCTGCTATAGACGACTCTCCTGAACTGCCTTTTTTTTCTTTTCTTCCGGTGGGCACACGGCAAGAGATGCTATTTCCATGCAGAAAATATGTTGCCAAGGTAACAGAGGAGAGAGAGAGAGTACGTGTATTGCGAATATCCCATGAATACCAGGACTGCTGCTGCCTCTGTCGAGCACCACACTCCACCCTGTCGACGTGGCCGCAGCTCACGTACCGCACTCTCACCGCATCACAAGCCTGTCTCGACTCAAATCAAATCCTCAGACTCTTTTTTTGTATTTCGCACTTTTTTCCTCTCCTTTTTCTTTGCCAAAGCGCAGCAGCTCGCAACAATACTGGCTGCAATTCATCTCTGCGTTCCCGTTCTTTCTGCTTCTCACCCTCCTTCTCACCTCTGCCAGTATTATCTCCTTTCCTTCCAGGCCTATATTTAGACTCTTCCCCTCGCTGTATACACCTGTCTCATCGCTCATCCTCTGCGTGCTTCGGCCTGGCTTCATTAACTGCAGTAATATAAGATTTGCAACATTTACATTTAGATATGTTTCAATGAAAAAGCAAGTGTAGTCACTGACTCAACATTCGGAAGACAACATTTAAAGCAGATCTTTTTTTCCTGTCTATTCATCATCATCTTTCTCTAAAATCATCAAAGCCTCTGATGAAAATGAATCTATGCATTTTCTTCCACTTATCCAGGAATGAGTCTCAAGTGCAGCATGGAAGCTTCCCACTCCCCAGACACTTCCTTCAGCTCTACTTGGGTGAAAACCAAGGCGTCCCCAAACCAGCCAAGAGACATATTGTGGGTCAGCTCCAGGGCCGATTCTTCCTGTTGGGACATGGCCAAAACACCTCCCCAGGGGCCATCCTAGCTCCACTCTACCCAAGGTGCCAAATGACCCTGAACTTTCTGTTTTGTTCCAATCCACAGGTGAAAAATGTCCAGCAGATCACATGATTTTTTGCTTTGACAAAAAGCTGTGTCTCGGTCCAGACTGAACCAGGTTTGTCTCCAGTGGAAAGACACATTTGCCAGTAGACAACACAATCACCAGTGCTGCCAAATGCTCATCTCTAAGATGTTAGATTAAGTTTGGGAGTTCAATTTAAGAAGGACAGCAAAACCAAATGTTATTGGTCAGAATTATCTTGGTTTGAGTTCAAATGTCATTTCCCCATCTCTACCTCTCTTGACATCCCATAAACACTTAAAAGACTAGAAAAAACAACCATTGCCCATAATTTCATTCAAATTATTTGTGGAAAAAATTCCATCAGTTGTATTTACACGTTTATTTTGATACATGACTGCTTTTATTCCATTCTATATCTTCATAATCTTTACTATTCTTATGTAAGCCCTTTTAAACCATCCAAAACAAAACATAGAAAGGTCTCTCTGCAACATATTTTGTATAGACATCCTGAATGCATCACAAAGTTAAACAGACTTTGATGCAGCGCCATGTTTTCCATGTTTTCAGTTCACTCTCTGCGTCATTGCTTCTTCTCCAAACCGCAAAGTGTTTCCTACATAAAATACATTAGCTTTCCACAAACCACATTTACAAAAACTATTGATTTAATGACCAGGACCTGTCAGGTGACCACGCTCATGTGTATGTTTATCTCTTTGGTTTACTCAATAAACGTGCTCTTTCAACAAATCCATCCTCTGCTGCGAAACGTCTTTAGTTTTCCTGACACAGATGAAAGCGTTCCCTGCTGCTTTGAGGATTTGCGATGACCTTATTAAACATTTTTGTGACATTTAATAGAACCGTCTGATTGATGATACCACAACAAATGCAAAAAGTGGCGGCTGCGAAAGTGATCTGAATGTTTGTAGCGTTCTTACTTGATGTATGTGAGGTTCTCTTTCCCTACTTTGTCTCACTCTCTCATTAGCCACTGGACGTCAATCACAAATCGACCTTTATTTGACTAATGCTTCATCTCGGGACCCTCTGACTTTGTTCTACTCAGCCACTAAAGGTGAACTCCCTTCAAAAGAGCATTGCATCTCCATTTCAAATCTTACACTGTACGAGTAAGACGCAGTGGGCCTCCAGCTTCTACAAATGTGGTCACAGTGAGATCAAAAGGGCCTTTAAAGCCTTGTTTATGAAGATCTACCTGACACTCTCCATTTTACCCACAGCGCCTCTGTTCTGTCAGCTGCCGCACATGACAAGTGATCAAGCGTGAGCTGCGAGGCCAAGCTGATGTTGTTTTTCTGTCCGTATCCCCCTGTGTGTTAAGCGTGTGTGCTTTATGTGGCCAATTAGTGTGGAATTCATGTTAAATGTGACACTGGGGTTTGATATCTCAACTTAACAAACACACTTAGATGAGATCACTGTGGGTAATAAATAAGATTAGCTCGCTGAAACATACAAGCCGAGAGTGGGCTGGGTACGGAACCATAAACACTTAAATTATGTGTATTACTTACTTTTGAGAGCTATTATGCAGAATTTACCTGAAAAATTATAAGAATCCCCACGTGATGGAAATTTGTTTTATCCCACCACTTTGGACCTTCATAACAAGTCAAAAAGTAAGTAAGTGAATATTGTTTGCTCTCCTGGTCAACAACATGGACTAATCTGCATTAGTATCTTAGCAGTGTTTTTACACCAGATGCCTTTCCTGACACAACCCTCTCCATTTATCCAGGCTTGGGACTGGCACATTGACTTTGGCTGGAGTTGCTCCCCACAGGATTTGATCCAGGCAGGGGTATTAACTTATCACTTCACCACAGAAGATGAGGCCCTCTCAAGAGACCAGCATATTGGTAAACCAACCCCCCAGCCTATATTTTATTATTTTACTCATGTTTGCAGTGGAAGGGATGTTTTTTTTTGTGGTAAAGCTCTCAGTGAATAACAGCTCACAGGAAAAAAGGAAATATGAGAAAAAAACAACATAAGTGGTAAGAATTCATTTAAAAGGCAGAGCAAACCTGGTTCAACTGAGGATGGGGCAATGGGACAGGTTTATTTATAAATATTAATCTGGAAATCTTGCATTGTATGCCTTTAATTTCAGGCATCCATGGAGGTTAGCTTAAGCCTGGAGCAAGGAAGTTAAAATGCTGAAATGTCCTTGTGTTATAAATGTGTGGTTGAGAGGCCTTCGGTCACAGGCCTTCAATGAAATATCTATTATATATCTCACTCTGAACAAAAATACCCATGCCCAAACACAACATTAAGTCATTGTAAAATTAGACAGTAAAGTAAATGTATGAAAATCTTGTTTGACCCTAATTTGATTAGACGTTTCAAAACTCAAACTGGTTTTAAATATTTTCTTATATTAATGTTAATAATACTAAATAATATACTAAATAATACATAGCCTACTGAACTCGTTCTGCTGTGAGTTTTTGCCTTGGTAAAGTTTCACAAACAAAAGATTTGAAAGCAGTACATTTTTGGTACAATTATCGGTGGCCTTATGAAAAAGTTCAAATCCTGAGTCTACATTGTTGGTGAACCCAAATTACCCAGCAATGTCCGAGAAACTTTGCCGTCACATGTAACCACTGGGGACAATTGGGGAGACTTTGGAGCCAAATGATGTGGCCCTTAACCTCACAACTACTTCCTGTGCTCCATTACCAGCCGCTTGAAGCGATAACAAGATTAGCATAAGCACTTTTAGTAAGTCACTGTGAATTGGATCCTTAAAGAAGCTTAAACTGTCCCCTCGTCGCCGGGAGCTGATAGATAGTCAGAGCGGGCTGGCACATCTGTTTGGGCACCGCACAGTGCTCTTAGTGATCTTTTCAGCGCTGTAGAGTCAATGAGAGATCCATCATTGGGCAAGGGAAGACAGAGTAAAGCACTGCTAAAAGTGATAGCAGCGTTCAAGGGAATAGACGGATCCTAATGGTGGCTGCTGCTGCCAATCATTACTCAGCATTAAAGGTCTTCACTCTGTTACATTCACTTAAGGAATACTTGTTGGAAAGGATTTTGCAAGACGTACTCTTTACTTTAACTGAAACAAAAGTTCATTTCAGACATGATTTGTCTGTGATTTAGTTCAAATGGATGCAGTGTTATCAGGGTCTAAAAACAGTTCTTATGCTCCATTCACATTGAACCCGAATGTGAGACATCAACTGTTCAGAAAAAATAAATAAAAGTAGGTCAGGCCGGTGGGAAATACACTGGAAAGGAATGTCAGATGAAGAAAAAGTTAACTTTTTCTGCTGCTATGGAAACTAAAATGGGATGTGACGACAAATGCAGAGAAAACATGGCAATATGGACCACAAAAAAAGTCACTGAAATCATATGTTATGCCGGAGGAGCACCAAGCTATTGTGGTACGGCATGTACCACAATAGTTTGTCATTGTGCGCTTAGGGTTTATTCATCAACAGTTTGTTGTCTAGAAACTGCTGGTAGTGACCATACTATATCCAAAGGCAGTTCATATGTGTCTTTGTGTTTACAGTTTATTTCTAATCAAAGGCCATCATCTGTTTCTCTGTCTCTGACTCTGGTTGAAGCAGGGCAGACAAACAACAGGACAGATGCCATACTGAACAACACGGACCACCCTCTGTATCCACTTTTCGAACAACAGAGAGCATCTAAGAAAGAAGAACTCTCTTAATGATACAGATGCTGACTTTTCCTTCTGCAGTCATTCACAGGTGCTGCGTGGGAACCCCTCAGGGCGTCATGTCACAGTAATCCGGGTTCACATCAAACCAAATCTGTGCCTCTGCTTTCGGGGCTGATGCTGTGTCACTTGTGAGCCTCTGTGTCAAACGGTGCAAGTCGCTCAATCCTCAGCACTCCCCTCTATGTGACCTTTTTGAAATGAGATTCTCCCCATAAAAACATACTCATCTTCTCTCCCTGGTCCAAATCCCGTTGTTAATTGAAGTATAGTTGACTCAAATGCTGTGATCTTTAATAATAAATGACTCTCCGTGACCCCTTTAAGCGACAATGTCAAACTCAGAAGGAAGTTTCGGAGGCTGAGTCATAGGCATCATAACATGACACTTCTTGGCTGCATTAGTTCCCTGCGTTAGTCATGACTAGACAGTAACAGTTGGAGCTGAATAAACAAGGAAGTCTTCAGTTTTGACCGTTTCAGTGATGTCCTCTTTCCCAGAAACGCTAATCACATTCACTATTAATGAGCCATTTACTCCTCTCAATAATGCATAGTCTTTTCGAATCGCTTGTGCATATTTTACACTGTGCCACCTCCTCCGTCTGGTTCCCCTTGAGAGAGAGATCACTGGTGTTGTGGTCGTAGTCACTATCAGGCCTCGAGCTCTTTCTGCGTGTACTCTGTGGGATAACGCACGCCACAGAAACAATGTCGCATGTGTGACTAATAAGACTCCCTGCTGCGGCGAGATAATGAAACATTGAGTTGGAGTGTGGAGAGCAAAAGGTGCTAACAGACTCGTTGGAGGACGTTGGTCTACTCTTATTAAGCGTCCCTATCACAGACGTCCTAATGGGCTTTCCAGTTTGTTAAAATACCCGCACGTGATGTCCTTTAAATAAGACAGTTGACTGCAAATTGGACTCATCAGTGGCCAAGATGGGATTCTCGAAGCGTCGGTGATTGTCATTAAAAGCTGCAACATCGGAGAGCGTGTTGGCTTAAGTGCCCCTTAAAGAGACTTGTCCTGTCACAACCAACTAAAAGTCGCACACAGAAATGAAAAGGCCATTAGCAGTGACGGCTGGAAATGAATTTAACTGGCAGAACATTGAGACGGGAGGGGAAAGTTAATCAAAATGCCTCTGACAATCACTCTGACCCGGCTGGCATTTGAGCTGCATATCAAATCACTGACTGGCCATTGTGTTTCGGGAAAAGCGATGATTGGCAGGGTGAGTGATAAGCCGTGTTTCCACAGAGGAATACACAGGGTTTCGTTTGGTGCACTAGAGTTTGGAAATGCAGCTCCTGATCTGGCCTGTGTGTTTCCACAAAGGGGGTGTAGATTGGACGGAGAAAATGCATCAGGGGCCCTCTTCAGACCTGGCTCTAAAATCTGGATAGAGTGATTGGATCTGAAATAGCCAGCCTTAAGGCAAGGCACTTAATCTGTCCTAAATAGACTGTTTATTGTACATGGTGCATACTACACTAGTATCAACAATATACGTGCCATCTTAACTGGCTCAGACACAATATAGTAATGAGCAAACTGAGCAATGACAGAGCAATTTTCTTAGTACCTTTGACAAACCGAACTGGACTGCTTATTGACTGATTCCGAGTGATTCAAGGCAGTCAGCGGAAGAGGCGGGATCGGTGGGAAACGGATTGTGCAGAGGTTGAAAGCAGGTCAGCGTCGTGCGGTGAAGTGAAGGCAAGAGTGTGCATGTGATCCGGCCGCGGGGCTCAGCGCGCTCTGCTCAGTGCCAGACCTCCAGCCGGGGTCCGTCAACCCCACAGCCTCGGCCCCTTCCTTCTCCCACTCTCTCTGTGAAGGTGCACTGAATACTGAAGAGCCAGAGGCAGCATGGCCGCCTCACAAAGGATGCTCTTTTCTCTGTGTCTGTGCAGCACTGCTTTCTTCTCTTAAACCCCTTGCTCTTTCATTTCGTTATTGAGGAAACATAAAATATAGTTATGCACATTCTTCTTTGCCCTTTTGATATTATTATTGCTGTTTTTT
The DNA here is from genome assembly GCA_036850595.1 of Rhyacichthys aspro. Taxonomy (NCBI): domain Eukaryota; kingdom Metazoa; phylum Chordata; class Actinopteri; order Gobiiformes; family Rhyacichthyidae; genus Rhyacichthys; species Rhyacichthys aspro. The sequence continues at coordinate 11,963,727 of CM072170.1, read as the reverse complement.
TTAACAAGAAGAGCATTGTCTCAAAGCTTGGGCAGCCATACCCACTTGGTAAACTATATTCATTCATTTACTATGAAATGGATCCCATCCCTTCACAGGAATTTGCACTCATTTATCCAAAATGGGGTGGACTTCATGCACTGCTTGGTTTCTCTGTGTGGCATGTCTATCCAACTGTGTCCATTGGTACTGCCCCCACGAAATCCAAATTGAATCCTTGAGTCCAAAGAAAAACAGAAAATGGGTTACAAGTACAAGTAAAAATGAGAAAAGTGAAGGTGGGATGTTAGACAGGAGGGAAGGTTCATAATGAATTAAAACACTCTCTTGATAAGCTCATGTTTTCCAACTTAACAAACAACACAATCTCCATCCTCCTTCTGTTCCTCATATTTCTTTCACAAAATCCATCTACTCCCTTTTGCTTTGCTTCCCTCTCCACTCATTTTTCCTCTCCAGAAATGCATCTATTATTAACACCCTACTTTTGCTTCTCAAAGACCGAACCAAGGTCCAGGCCATGCTCCTTTGCATTTTAATCATCTCTTATGAGCTAGAAATAATGAATGAAAGGGCTTGGATCCCTCCTGTTTGGGTGACAGCAATTAATGTATGCCGTACACACAGCATGCGCGCAGCAGAGAGCAGATTTGTCTTGCATAAGGCTATGTTTCAATCCCCTAAGGTTTTATGCTGCAAGAGAAGCAGAGCATGTATATAAAAATCAATCAGGCAGCATCCGACCACCAAAATACACAGGCAATGTGGGCTCATATTCCAGCAGATAATGCATATCATGTCAGTCCTGGGAGCAGAGCCGTTCCTGTAACTGTAGAATTAGTGGCGGGCTGGTTCCCACTGCGGAGTTTGGCCTGATCATCTCCTGCAGCAGGTTTGTCAGAGGCCGCTGTCAGACGAGCCAGAGTGAGGATGTGTGCGGCGAGAGGACGTCCCCGCTGACTAGCATGGCCTCTTTTCATCATCCTCTTCCCTCCACTCTCTGAGCAAACACATGGCTCAGGGCAGGATCCGTCAGAGGTCCACTGCTCGCTGAGAGAAGGGAATTGTGTTGCTGCAGGAATACTGAAACCCCAAATTCATTATGACTTCGGCCGCTGCTCTGCAGAGCTGAGTGCATGTATTGTTTTGTTCACAAGTTTACAGCAAAATCTTATGAGAGATACAAGTCAGAACCGAAGAGAGCTGGTGGTCATTTCTCAGTTTTTAGAGCTAGTTTCACATTTTTCATAGCTGGAAAACATGGCTCCTGTAAACAGCTTATCTTCTCACTACACTAATTTTTTTTTTATAACTCAATTAATATTTTACTTACTTCTTTAAAATGAGATGTAACAGTAAAGCTCTTGAAGGTCCCTTTTATCACTCTTTTATTTATACTGGTTAACATCAAACAGAAACAACAGCAAAATCAAGAGCCAATGTCCTCCCACACTTGTGATTATCATTTCTCATACATTGACAAGTTAATTTACAATGGTTGTCATTGGCATGACACGATAATGTCAGTAAGTAAAAAATATGGAAAATAACCTTGTCTAGTGTGCGTGGATTTGATCCACAAATATGATCTGATTGCTTGCTGAACCTTTCACGTTATTGGTGTTGGGCTGAGTGTCGCTCAAATCAGTCGTGACAGGAATCCTATCGGTTTGAGTCTTTATGTAATTATGTGATAAAAATGTATTGATTCAAACTGAAGGGCAGTATTAGGCTGAGTCAACTTGTGCCACAAATGCTGCATTGTGCTGTGTCTGGGAGTGAAAAGATGGAGCACTGTCTACTACATTCTGTTCCAAACACCTCTGGGATGAAAAGCACATTCGTAATCTCCCCAAACCAGTGGCAGAGTAATTAAGACATGTCACCGCTGTCTGAAGAGCTGGAGACAAGAATCATGTTCAGAGTCTACACAGATTGTATCGCGTTGAGTAACAGGCAATGAGACCGAGTATAATAGGCCCACATCCTGCATGGTTGTTATATAATACAGTATGTCCAAGTTACTGCAATCACAACCACATGAACACATATGGTTGTCTGGAGATATACAGGATCCCATACAACTAAACATTTTTGTACATGAAGTTGTTTTATACATTGTTGTGCCTTTTTTGATCGTTATAAAGAAGACTTTGATAGGTTATGTTGTAGAAAACAAATGTGAAACATTCCCTAGAACCCTGTACGCCTGCCTTGGCCCCAAATATATGAGAGGAGCTTACAGGTCCCTCAATAGAAAGCTCAAAACAAGGCATAAAATCCCAATCTGCTCTTCAGTAGGCCACATACCCAATCCAAGAAAACATGGGAACGCAGTCATAAAGTGGGAATCATAAAGTGCTCTCTAGAAGCCACTCAGACCTGGAGAGCTTGTCTCTGGCCCGCTGAATGTTTGTTGTGCTCTCAAGCTGAGGCAGCTCGCCGCTCATGGACAGGCTGCGTTTGGAGCGCAGGCTGGCTCCTGTTTTGGGATAGGCCACATAGCAGCGCTCCCTGTATGAGTCTGCATTAAGGGAGTGTCTGCGGTTCACCCTGACACCTCCTGCAGGCACAGTCATGTAGTGTCGAGTTGCCTGGTGGGGCCTGGGACCCCTGGGAGCTGCAGTCCATTTGATGGGTTGTCCTGGTGCAGCTGGAGCCACAGCAGTGGCCCTTTTTACCTCAGAGGAGTTATTCCGGTTCATGTTGTCCAGCTCCACGTCGGCTTGGGCTTCGGCCCGGCGAGGCTCAGAGGGTTTGGGAGGTGCACTGGATCGTTTAAGCCTGGGGGCTCCAGGGGAGGCCGGGTGCCAGCTGTGGCTGGCCGCTGAAGAAGACACAGTACAGTCAGGGACAGAGGGCTTGGTAGTTGCTACGACAACTGGCGGTCGCTGTTTGATTGGCTCTGGAGGCGGCAGAGCCACTCTGAGGCAGTCCTTGTCATTCTTTTCTGGACGCAGGACCTGCTTGGACAGAGACTTGGGAATCCCACAGCCCTGAAGCTGTCCATCACTGCTCAGCGAACGAATGTCCCCCATCTCTAGAGCCTGTATGAAGGACATGGCAGGCAAGAGAGATTTGGATAAAAGAGATAAATTCATTAGACACAATGTTTCAATATCAAACTGAAGGACAAAAAGACTAAAAAAGACTTGCCAAACTGACCTTATCTACATCGCCTTGGTTACACACCCTGTAGCGCACAATGAGGAAGATGATAAAAGCAAGTACTGACGCCACAATAATCCCACCGATGATAACCACGATGGTGCCTCCAAGAAACTGGGACTGCATGAAATGACAGCGGAGGTACTGCGGCTCAGTGCTGAAGTGCACACATCCTATCACTCTGGTGGCCGTCAGTGAGGTCACCTGGTCGTCGTAGATGGCCAGCACACAGAGGTCATACTGAGTACCAGCTGCTAAATTGTTAACCAGGATGTTCTTACTGGTCGGGGGAATCATCCTGTGAGAGAAAAATGTAATGTTGTAAGGTACACTTGATTAGAGAGGGTTAAATCAAAACAGACAAAAGCAAATCAGATTATAGCGCTTATTGTTTATGACATCATTTATCTCTCAGGGGGCTATTTAAAATCTGCCTAGGCATTATCTTTTGTGATATTTGATTTATTCTCTCATCATTACAGATAAAGGTTGCATTCAGGAGCTGGGGACATGGGACGTTTGTTCACAGCAGCAGGATTACAGGCAGCTGCTGAGCAGCATGAGTGGCTCACTCCCAAATTCATTTGTTAAAAAAGCCTCTGTGTGACCATCTTATCATATCACAGAGATTAGCAGTAAATATGGAAACATGAAAGACTTCTGGGTGCGCCACTTTCTTGGACTGGCATGTGCTAAGCCTCTGATGCTACGACCGTTTCATCTTCCTATTGGTCTACGGCTTGATGCTGACATTCTGTTTTTGATTTTGTTGATTAAGCATTATGAAGGTTTCGCTCATAATAAATGATACACGCTGTCTATAGGGGGATTATGGGATGTCAGAGTCCATTAGTTGTGATTTCTCATGGGGTTAACAGTTACCACTCACAGTTATGGCAGCAACCTTTCAACAATTCAAGGTTTTGTCAAAAACAAAATATAAAGTTTCCAACAATTACATTACTGTCTGATAATCATAAACTGCACAAATGTGTCTAGAGGATTATGCTTCTGTCTGGATAGAAATGGGTCTGCTTTGTTATGGACTAAATACTCCATTACAATAATGGTTGCTTGAATTTGAAATATTTAACTTTTATTTTATTACAAAATAACATACACTCACTTCAAGCATGATTTGAGAGCTAAAACATTGGTCAGTGAATTCTTCATTTTACTTATTTATGAACAGGGTGCTGTCCACTGCTAACCAGTGCACACAGTACAGAAAATCTAAATAAAATATATCTTCCAATCTTTAAGAAGACAAAAGGAAAGATAAAGCAGAAATGTCTTTTGTTATATGGGGCTGAATTATTCACTATAAGAGGCTCAAAGAGAAAGTGCTTTGTGTTTTTACTTTGGTCTATTTGCATACATAAGAGAATAGGAGTACATTTAATCACTTGATTAGATAGTCTCAGTAACTTATTTACAAAAGCACTTTAAGAGAGAATTTGAGTGTATTGTTTCCTACCTATACACCAGTGAATCATCATAGGTGCCGTTGTATTGGATCTGAAACATTCGTATGCCGGGAATACTCCTCTGGAAGTTAAATTTGACCAGGGCTGATGAGGATGTGGCCTCTGCGATGACCACTTTCTTCTCCTGGCTCGTCTTGGCGTTCCCCAGAGGCACCCCTCCGGCTTCAGCTCCCGTCTTGGTCACTGTGGCAATATCTGATGAGCCGGGGTCAGGCTCCTGCTCAACAATTGTGTTGTTGGTGATATGAGGGAGTTTAGCAATAATCAGATCCACCGTCTGCTGGGCCTCGCCTGCAGGGTTGGACGCCACACATGTGAAGGAGCCTGCCGCACAGAACAATCACTTTAGTGCCTTTCCTGTGAGTTAATATGATGCAAAATGACTTATAATAGCTGTAAGGTCCAAATGCAATAATAACTTGAAATACAACAAACTAAAATATATGTTAAAAAAAATGCATCTTTGAGTGTCTTTAAAATATAAACAAAATATATTATAATTCAAAAAAAATCGTATATACAGTACATGTAAACATTTGACATCATGTAGGCTTAACTATTACCACAAATGTCACAAATTAGCATAACTGAAAAAATGCTTAAAAAAAAGAAAAGAAAGTAAAATAATATAAATTAAGACATAAAAAAAAGAAATAAAGATAAACAAAAAGGCTAAACTAGCTTATTATCTTTAGCATAACTGAGGTGAAAACTTGTATTTATCATCTCTCAGTACTTTGAACATTCAACAAAGTACCTAGCTAGATACCAACCCACTGCTAGTGCTATATTGTTTTAACATTAGGCCTCAAGTAGTACTATTCTGTGCTGAATATATGGGAGACTGGCTAAGAAATTGCAAAGAAAATATATATATTTATTGCTAAGCTGTAGACCCTGTTGCTGTTTTTTTTTTTTAATTGACATGAGCTGCATGTGCATTTCGGCTAAAGGCTACATGCTAGGAGTCAAAGATGCTTAGGCTAGACAAAACGCTAAGTAACACCAGACTGAAGACCCAGAGTTATACATGGATAATCCTGGACTTCTGCTTCCTAAATTAGCCTGACAATATTAGCATACACATTGCTAAAGCCACAAAAACATCATTAAGGTAAAATGCATGTCCCCATGGTAAACATAGACATTATTTACATGCATTAGGTTTTGCTTCAGGCGATGCAAAATATGGTAAGGCTTTAACTTTTTAGCATTCTTGCTCCATTTACTAATGGTAAAAAAAAATACAGCAGCTAATATACTTGTGTAAAACTTTGTCCACCTCTAGAGTAATTACTAAACATAAATTAGACAACAACTATATTCTAATCTGATGGATCTTAAAATAGTGATTGGATATACAGCTGTGGATAAAATACAGCAGGGTCTATTGCTGCTAGCCTCTTATGTAAACTATAAAGCTGTTATGTCTTTCTGGAGAATACCATGTTTAGAATCTCCCCAAAAATAGTCTCTAAAAACATCCCATACCCTTCAAGGTGACAAAGTTTTTGCATCTGGGCACCCATCCCTCCTTCACACTGTAAACTTTATCACATGAAGTCAACAAATACTTGTGTAATACTTGTGTGTACACAGGCAAACAACTAATTTTGCTCAGTCAACAAGCCCGGCATCGCAAACAGACCGGAGTCCTTGACGGTGCTGATGAGAATGTCCAGCGTCCCGTCGGTGTGGACCGCGGCCCTGGAGGAGTTGGACATAAGGCGTCCGTCTGGGGCGATCCAGTGGATAATGGGGTCTGGGTCACCTCTGGCCTTGCAGCGCAACGTAACGCTCTGACCTTCCAAAGCTCTGAGCTCCTGAGGCAGGCAGAGGCAAAGCAGTAAGTAGGAGGATTTTGGTACGTGACGGATGCACAGATACAGTGATTAGATAATGGACTAATTCAGTAAGAATCAAATTAATATATATTTCTTAGACCAAGACAGTCTGATATCTACTAAATGCCTTTATTGATAATTTGTACTTGTAAATACAACAAACAATTAGTCCCTATTGTCATTCCGAATTAGCATGACTGTGAAAGTATGCTAATCAACGTGACAGTATATGCTCTGGTCCAAGTAAAAGATAATTTCCTCAGCAATTATGTAAACGAGTTCCGCTGAATGTAAATGAGACGCTATAGCTGCAGTTATCTGGCAAGGATTTGATCAGATAATATTGTTTGGATGCATGAATCAAGGGCTAAATCGCTGTAAGCTTCTTCTGTGTAATAAGAGCTTCAGTGTAGATCCATCATAAACCTGCAAATAGCTTTATTCAAAATGATAACTGAAGAAATCTGCTGAGGAACTTATCCGTAACTCTCCACAGGCTCACGTTTGATTACACTAAATTCTATACATTTTGTAATTTTATGTTAGCAAAGCAGTCACGATGAGTCCCACTTGTCATGTAGGATTTGTTTGACTCACTAATAGTAGGTGTGATAAAGTCCCGAGACTCATCCTGTATTATCTAAGGTAGTGTCTGTTTGAGATAATATGACCAGAATCTTTTCTTTGACGTGCTGAAAAAAGTGCATTTTATATGAACTGCCTAAATTGAAGGGACTGATGTGTTTTGCGTCCTGACTGGGACCCATTATCTCCACCATATCACCTTTCTTTAGTATTGCTGTAAGTCTAGTACATTTTTCATTTTAAACTTCTTTTATTTGTTTTCAAAGCTCAGAGCCTCATTGGTAACTAAGGTCCATAAGTATTGTTATTCCATTTTTTTCATTCATTCATTTTCTAATCTTTATCTATTTTCTTTATTTATTAACGCTTGTCCTGTTACGGGTCATGGGGGGCATGAGGCTTATCTTATACTGTACAGTACTTTGGTCAACCTGGTGGGGTTCAAAAACTTTATGTAAAAATGCAGTGGTTTTAACTACCATACAGTAAAATCATGCTTTTTTTTCAATGCTGTTGTCATCAAGTAAACTATTACGTGTCTTCCGCCTACTGCCTGTCTGTTTTGTTTCTGTTCTCTTGTCAGATGAATTGTGCACTGTACGCACTTGTACACATAAAAACATGTTTTTGGGACAAATTGTGGCTTTAACACAAAGCAGAGACATTTAAACTATGTTTCACTGAAAAAAAAAAAAAAGGCAGACTTTTTTGACTTTTAGTTTTAGCTGGTATCATGTTATCAAATGGCTGCTGTCAATTAGTTAGGGGGCGACTTCGATAAAAATGCTTCCTATGGTTTCTTTCAATTATGTACTATAAACAGAAAAATCATAAGCATTTGTGGAAACAGCTGTTGATTACAGTTTGACGCTAGGTTAGAGTTTATTCAAGCGCTTTTATTTCTCTTCATATGCTGTAACATTACATCAGTATGCAAATAAAGCCTGTTTATGCAGTCGCAGCTAATGTGATGGAAGATATATCTAAAGTGAGAGTGACATCATACCTGAGAGTGTCTGGTGATGAGGGGAGGCTCACAAAGGAACTCTTCTTCAGAGACGGTCCAGAAATAGCGTCCGGCCAAGTGTTGTGGAGAGGCACAGGTCTCCAAGTCATCCTCACGCCTTAATCTCCTCAGCCAAAGGAGCTCGCAGTTACACCTCAACGGGTTCCCTCCAAAGCTCAACGCGAAAGATGTAGGTCCCATGATCCCTGAAGTGGCCAGCACCCCTGCCCTTTGGAAAACTGGATCTGGGGGAAGCTTCTGGAGCTTGTTGGAGGTCACGTCCAGCCTCTTGAGCTTCTGCAGCCCTGAAAAGGTGCCCTCCGGGATGTGGCTGAGCATGTTGTGGTCCAAGTTCAGGGTGTGGAGGTTGGACATTCTCTGGATAGCCACCCAAGGGACACTTTCCAAGTTGTTGTAAGAGAGATCCAGCTCCTCTAGGGCAGTCAGGTCATTGAAAGCACCAATCTGGATATGGGTAAGCTGGTTGTTGTTGAGGATGAGGTGGTGCAGCTTGGACATGCCGCTGAAGGTGTCGTTGGTGATGCGCGTCAGCCTGTTGCTGTCGAGGTGAAGGGCGCGGAGGTTTTCCAGATCCTTGAAGGCATGAGGCGCAATTGTACCAATGGTATTCCGAGAGAGGGTCAAGTCAACCAGTTTGGTCATGTTGGCAAAGTCTTTGCGTTTGATGCTTGTTACAAAGTTATCCCCTAAACGCATCTCCACAGTGTGTCTGTCGATGTTAGGCGGCACAAACAAAAGCCCCTTTTTGTCACATAATGTGGCCAAATTGGGATTCAACACTTGGCAGACGCAGCGTTTGGGACAGATTTGGACTTTGTGGGCCTTCACCGCCACACCAAGGACTATCAGGTAAACCAGGAGAGACTCCATCTGGCTTCTGGCTCAGGTTAACACACCTAAACAAGATTAGAGACAAGAAAAAGAACATTGACAAAAAGATTGAGAGCATGAAAAGCGAGACTGTAATTTGTATAATCTCTATCAAAGTAAATTTGTAGCTGAGTAATCACGCATGCAGACAAATCCCCCTTCGTGAAGGCACTGGGGTATTCATCTTTGTGAAGTTTTGAAGGCTTCTGTGCTTTGTTTAAAATACTATCTGCCGACACAGACTTAAGACTATACTTTAACTGAAATCTAAGCAAACAATAAATGTGGCAAGTGCAATTAGACATACACTATTATGTCTTTGACTGATTTAAAAGGGATTTTCGTGACAGTTCCTTTACAGATCGGGCCTATGTCTTCTAACTTTTTTGATATGATAATGCCTTCCTTTTATGTTTGTGTACTGAGGGATGAAAGCCTAGACTTTGCAGTCCAGAGCCTCATCAGAATTAGGCTGATATCCCCCAGGATCATATCACCAATAGGAGGGGATGATTGGGCCCACTACCTCGGTGAGAATCTGCTATGCCCTGCTATTGATTTTCTCTCCTGCTCTGTGTGCTGCTACTCTTACTTATGACACAGTAAAGATGGGGGATAAGGAGGGATCCATTTGAAGAATCCCAAGACCTTGTCAGGGATATAATGTGTCATAAAAGTAAAAGAAAAAAAAGGTGGAGATCACAGTCCCACAAGTGGCAATGAATCAGCACAAAGTGACATCAGCTGCGAATGTACTCAGAAGAGATTTTTGGTGGGACATGCAAAATCTAGTGTTATACAATAGTTCTAGGCAAAAGATTTTGAGGTGGTGTGAAGAAATGCTGTAAAGTAAGAATGCTTTCAAAAATAAAAACATTATTCATTTACAAAATTAAACAAGAGTAACCCCAAACATACAGCCAACAATTAGTAAGTCCTGGAAGTGATGTTATGGCCCCCACATAGCCATGGTCTTGGTCATTCTGTTCACTCAATTTGCATTTTGTAAATTGATAAGAAAAAAAAAAGTCCCATATAAATTAACCTTACTTGATCTTACAGCATGTCTTAAAACCAGTCTAAAACTTTTGTACAGTTTGGTAGGGGCCCTGTTACATCACCCAGAAGCTACAATCAAATGCAAAGAACAAGAGATCCAATTACAAATGCAAAAAATATCCCAGTGCTAACCTTCAAACACAATAAAGAATGCTGATTTATCATTACAGCTTTTTGTGGTTTGCTGGTAACGCTATCCATCATCGACATGCAGCTTCTGCTTAAAAATATCAACATTCAAATCTGGCAACTACCTGACTTTTTTAAGCTTCAAAACATGTCACAACAGAGACACAATGCACAGGGCAATAACCTCAACAGTGTGAGAATCATAGACTTGAGAAAACAACAGGATGGGAGTGATGTGTTGACATGTGGGAGCACATTTTAAACATGAAACAGGGTGAAGGGTTGGGATCCACAGACAGCAGCAGGGTAAAATGTTTCACAGGCTGAGAAGGAGGCAGGGAAGAGGTCGTCTTAAAATGGCCCATAAGAGCTAAGGGAGGAATGATATCATTGGGGGGAGCACACTGGGTGTGACATTTCCATGAATACTGCTGATCAGGCAGCAATGAATCAATGTCTTTTCTGGCCTATTTCTACAAAGGACAACTTCACCAAGAGCTCAGTATGGCTTTAGTATGGGCTTTAGTCATTGTCGAGTGCAGCTGTGCAGTGATCTGAGTATAAGACTGGTAAGAAATGGACTGTGGGGTCATTATTAAACGTTGTCATGACTCTCTTTGTGTATACCACTCTCACTTAGCAGGTAATGTAAAACACACTCTACATTGGGCTATAAAATGAATTTGTGCCATTCAAACAGAAACGCTGACAGAGGTGACTGAAAATACAACAAAAAAAAATTACTATTACTGATAAGGATGTAAAAAATGCTCACACATGCACTCCTAGTCACTGTCTATAGATCATTAGCATGACATTACACCTGTGTATGGCTGTTTACTCCAGCTTGTCTCAAAGCTATAGTATGTATAGTGTTTTCCTAGAACCTGTCTGAAAGGTTTGGCACCTGCCTCATAGGAGAGTGTGTGTATTTTGGTGTACCCACCAGCGTCTGCTATGCCTCTGAATGGCACGGCCTGTGGATGTGCAATGAGGCAGAGAGGACCTGCTACTTCCAGACTCCAATAGCGTTGAAGACGTGATATTGATTCACTCTGTGGAGATGGGGCTTTTTCGCCGGTGAAAACTCAGCCAAACGTGAAGAGAATGGTTGCAACGGTAATCCTTACAAAACTCATTCGATGAGGACAAAAGGACAGCCCTTCTCTTTTGAGACAGGGAAGGAAATATCTGTTTCTGTCCCCCTAATCTGCATTTAATTATGGGTGTTCCACTCTGATTTGCATAACAGGTTGCCCTCATCAGGTACATGTACAAATAAGCAGATAATCAATCAATGCATTCATCTATCATGTACTTCATCTTTAAATGTCACACCCACAGAAAATCATTATCCTGAATGTAGGCCTGTTCATCAAACGGTGGTCGCACGGGAGGAACCCAAATAAACAAGAAACGCATAATCTACTGATGCATTAACTATAATCTCCTCCTTAGTCAATCAAATATTCGCTTACTACCTCTGAGCAGGTCTTTTCACCCTCAGAGAACAGAGCAGACTGACAGCACACACCCACACATGCACACCAGTGGGTGGATTTGTGCCTAATAGACGTAGCTCCCTACACAGCAAGCCTCATCTGTGGACATTCATGCACAGCAGCAGCAGCAGTACACTGTACGCGAGGATATGTATGGCGTCCCTTGGGCAGCATATGCCAGGAAAGGCTTTATGTAGTATGCAGAATATCCAGCCTATCAGCACGCCAGGTCAGGGGAGATATGTTTTCAGATGGTCTAACTTATGTTGGAGCTCATGTGAGAAAGCCTCTGCAATCTACGTCTGTCTGGGCAGGGAATCAGGGAACGCGGCCCTGTGTGGAGAAGTTAATGAGATGAAGTCAGCTCGCTCCTGGCACATGGCAGCTCCTCGGCCGCGTCTCACCTAGTTTACTCAGGGAAGGGAGCAACACAGCCAAAAATAAGCACTGTTGTGTCAAGGAGGTAAACTGATGCTGCAACATGATGGTAAAATGGTATTGACAAAGCAGTGAAATGGGTCCTCAGCCTGCCTGCTTTATGAGACCAAATGGAGCTGCTGCATGTGCTGAAGTGGATCATATTTTGACTGAGCTGGCAGAAATTCTATTTTGCCGGATAAACGCTCATGTAGCCCGAGTCCAAACATCCTGACCAAACATTGGGGCCGTTATGGCCGTCTAAGCGACACATCTGTGTTTGTGAATGCGGGTATGTGCGCTGACACCCTTTTCCTACACAGTCTGCCGGTGTTAGAATGCGATAGCTCTTGGGTGACAGCCTTGATGCCATGGCAACACAGAAAACGTCAGTTTTTGGGTGAGATATAATCAGTGGCTCATTTTCAGATCACCTAATAATATTTAGAACAAAGGGCCCCTGTGGAACATGGGGCCTGGTGTTTGGAGAGGGTCTCTGGGCAAAGGCCAGAGTAGGCTCATTACACCATTATGACACTGTATTGGTGACATGAAAGCACTGTACACTCAGCTAATTTTCTTTGGATTCAGTTTTGGGAATGACTGAGTAATTACTACTTTCTCTAATGAAAGCCCAAAAGACTTGATTGGAGCTTAGATGTAGTTCAAATCATTTTTCTTTCTTCAGCCAGACACGCGTGTGCATCAGTGTGAATGTGTTTGTGTGTGTTCATGTGTGCCAGGGGGATAGCATACTAAGCAGACCCCACTGCATCAATAGAAGTGCTGTTCATCAGCATTTACAACTCCCCCTTGTAACTCCAAGTGTTTTTTTCTTCACACTGTATCAGAGGAAATTTTGGAACTACCTTGTCAGTCCGTCAGCAAAGAAAAAAGAAAAGCTTTCAGATTTTACAAGATGCTAGACCATCATCTAACGGCCAATTTAAATGCTGATCACTGACTTCAGATCTTAAGTCCTACACTGTGCCCTGATGTGAAGTGCTTCTGACCTGGGATTTTCGTCTGGAAAGAGGAATGCACAATCCTTGAACACCAACTCGGAATATCAATACAGTCTTGGTTCAATTTCAGGTGCAGGAATTGGAAAATGGGGGTAAAAGCAGCAGGCTGTATGTGAACGCTTTTACAATGGCTTTTCCATGTTACTGTCTGATGAAAACACGGACCACCAAACTGAGATCCATGCTCGCTGTAGCCTTCCACTTATTTTCCCTCTTTCAAAGGCCCTCGGGGTATTTTCTACCTCTCTGACTTCAACCAAAGGGCTAAATAATGTACAATCTTCACTGGTATATAAAGTACAATCAAACGAACCGAGCTGAACAAAAATCCACGTCTCCATACTCCAAAAAAAAAGATCTCATTTTGCAGTCTGCCAAATTTGGGTCAGGGAATATGGAGCTGGTGTGCAGAAGCAGTGATGAGGATGTATCACTTGACTCACACACAGGGCGAAAGGTAGCAGCCGCACATAAGCTACAGCCCCATTAACAGCAGTATGAGAGCAAATCAGAGGCAGTAAAATGAGGCGTGGGCCTGTTTTTTTTTCCTTTCTCTTAGTGGTGTAGCTGTTACAATGGTGCCTCGGGCTCTTCATGAATAATAAGATACTGTATGTGAGAACTAACACTCGACACAAGCCCATTACTGCCCTGTCTCTATCATCAGTCACCTGGCAACATTCTCACACACACTTCAGCAGTTATCAGTTGCATATCTTTCATGGCCCAATCACTTAATGATGGGGAAGCTTGTTTAAAACACCAGTATCTGCATGGTTACACTAAGACAGCAATGGACTCTCGGCTAAAAATACAACCTGACTTGGCAAATGAGATGTTTTTGACCTTGCGGTGCAGGTCTTGGGATGGTGGCCACAACCCCTGTCACAAGGGAGCAAGCACTGAAGAAGAAAAAGCTGCTGGCTGAGTGGGGGTGGGGTGTCCTGAGAGAACTTCCAAGTCCAATTTTTGGGAAAAGACACTTGCATATGCTCCTAACCAATCACAGTGTGGGCAGGGTGAAATATTGGGACTTACCTTGCAGATGAAACATCCAGCCAAGTCAAAGCAGCAGCGGGGCGGGTTTGGACATTGTTTGGTCTCTTATACGAGATAATTCAGGTGTCCCGAATATAGCAGGTCCCTACAGCATGTGTCGGCCTGCCAAACCACCGATGCCCTTCAAGAAATCCATGCCTAAGACTTGAGAGATAGGCTTACGGACGATTCCTTGAGCTTCGCCGCGGAGATATCGGACTCGGCGTCGTCTTGATAAAACAAACACCCGAACAGTGTAAAAAAAAAAAAAGAAGAAGAAGAAGAAGAAAAAAAGAAAACACCCGCGATGCTGTCCCGTGTGTGTTGGAGGCTGCAGCTGTGCGGGATTCGCCTCTCTCCACACACTGCGCATCCGCTCCGTAGGTCCGTGTGTGCACCTCCGCGCCAGAGAAAACGCCTTTGTAGCGACAGGCTTTAATATCTCCAGATAGATATATAGAGAGAGTGACTGCTGCTCGGCGCTGAATCCAGCCAGATGTTCGTATCGCTTTCACTGGTTTTTTTTCTCCCCCCTTCTCCGTGCTCACTGCGAGTTAATCCAGATTGAGTGAAAGGTTGCTGACATAATATATCCCCCCTCCGTCCTGCCCCCGGACTACTGTCAGCCACCGACCCGGCTCCATTTCTGACCAGAGGTGCTGTGCTTGGAATGGTAATGGGTGCGCGCCGCGAGCAGCACAGAGAGCATTTGTGTGCGCAGACAGATGCAGTGCCTCCCAGCCTATATCTCACAGGCAGGCATCATCATTTATTCATGTACATTGAACTCTAGGCTAGAGCACGGAATGCAGCAGGCCAGCCATGATCACCCAAAGATAAAAGCAGATTTTTTTATTTATTTTTTTTATTGCAATGTATTATATCAGTCGTTCTATCACGTGTTTATCAGTTCATAGCTTTTTGGCACCAATGTGGAGAGTTGGCTGAAATACATGCCTATGGTTCTTTCCATTGGCAGTCTACACAGCAAAATGGGTTGAGTTGTTTTCTTGGTGTTAACCGTTTTGAGTTGGTGGGTGTTGATTTTGGGTGTGGCTAGAACTCATCCAGTGAGGAAAAGGTTCGGGGCGCGGTGCTATTCCCGCGTGTTGTCTGCACTCACTCCGATCTGTGTTAATTGCACATCCGGTTCGCGCCTGATTTTGAATGAGGCCAGTCTTCCGAGGAGCAGCGCCATGGTCAAGGACCCCGCTACTTTGTTTAATTTAGATTAAACGGTAAGTACGGAATATTTTTGATTTTAAAAACTACCTATTAATCAGTAATAACAATTTTGCAAGTGGACATTTGTGACATTTCTTTGTATGTAGCGACGTAGCATTACTTGTTGCTTTTATTGATTTTTGAGCCACAAAATTAAACATATTGCGACTTATTTGGCGTTTTCCACTGTAGTTATAGGTTTAAGTCTTGAAAATTTTGTGGTAAGTGGTCAAATCCTATAATAGCCTAATACGATCCAAGTGTTAGCTGACAGTGTTAGCTGCTGCACAATGCTTCATTGACTTGGCTTATGTGTGAAAGCTTAAAAAGAATCTCGCCTTATCAAATATTATGTTGTCATTGTCAAAGTGGGCTAGGTGCTAAAATTGCGTAAATGAAGTTATAAAATAGAATTTAATAAACTGATATTTTTTTTATTGTACTCATCCTAATGCTAACTCGTTTTTTTTCTTAAACAACTTTGGAATCTTGGTGGCCGTTACAAATATCAGTGATAAATTAGCCTACATTTAAAGTTAAAAGTAGTTAAAATAAGTGGAATGTGTATTGCACCAACGCCGAGAACGGTGCCTGAATGCCTCGTTAGAACGGTGACAGTGTGCATGGTTTGTTCTTTCTGGCAGTCTGTAAACCCATGGTAAAATGCACTACATGTTGTAGTTTAAGTCAATCTTCAACAAGTATGTGCTGTTAAAGGACGTGTTGCTCGTGGAGAATGTAATCATCTCTACAGAGGCGTATTTTCAGAGTAGGTAAGCGCACGTGAATTGTGCCTTGAGCTAACGCTAATACCACAAGCTAGCGCTATGCTTGTCACTTTCAATGCCTGGCTAAAACTGCATAAGAATTATGCCGACTGGAATTTCACATGCCTAGATCCACTTCTGAAATCTTATTGTGCGTCATGTGTCATGCATTTCATTTCTGGACGCAGATGAGGTTACAATTTTAACACTAGCTGCCTCTGTTATAGTACAATATGTGCTCTAAACCAGTAAGTAGTAAGTAAACAGTAATTGGTAATATTATTTTTTATATGCTTTTCTAGTAGGTGAGACTATTTTTGGTCCTTTATATTGTTTGAAGTAACACTTGACAACTGTGTCTTGTATTTTTTGCCAGTCTTGAGGATTTGCCATCATGTTGGTGAAGGTGAGATACCGAAGTACAAAGAAGTACATCAAATTGCAGTCAGACTTCACCTATTTGGATTTCATCACTGAAGGTGAGATGCAAAAAATATTTTATAAATCAAAAGTGAAATGACTTTCTACTTAACTTGTGTGTCTATTTTGTATGTTGTTGTACTGTATTTATATGTCTGTTTATATAGTTAAAAACAAGTTTGGGTTTCCTGATTCTACTGAGCTGTTGGTCCTGGATGAGAGTGATACAGAAATTGAGGAGGATGTGTTTCTGGAACTGATGGAGTCCAATCCTGACATTTGTCTTAAGATACTGGAAAGTGTTTCAGATAAATGTAAGTTTATTGCATCAATGTGGTCAAACATAGATAATGCACGTTTTTCTCCAAATATATCTAACTTCTCTTACTTTGTTTCTAAGCTCCTTCGCCTATGAATAGCTCCTCATCATCTCTTACGGACACCTTTTCACCTTCAAGTGACGCGGACCACTATAGCCAATCAGAATGGGGATCACCAATAAGCAGAAGAGTTTCACCTGTCACTGCTGCTGCTAGACCTAACATGGAGTCTTCTGAGTCAGAAGATACAAAAGAGGTATTTTTATTTTAAGAATGAAAAAAAGCTTTTATTGTCATTGCACAAGGTTGCTTTTTGATTATAATTTCTTAGTCACCCATTTGTAGTAGCAAAACTGTAAAAAAATACTCAAAGTAAACAAATATTTTTCCCCAAATAGAATACGACTAATCCACATGGTGACAAACTATATATTAAACATGAATTTTATTGTGTGCAGATGGTGAAAGACGTGCTATCTCTGAAACCCGGAGGTGAAGAAATTCTAGAAGAGTACAAAATGGAGAAATCACTGAGTGACCGGTCTCGCAGACAACTTGTCAACATACTGGCTAGCGAAATGACGGAAAGACATGGGTAAGTCTTTTCCATGTATTTATTTCATTTTATACATGAAATTTAAAACTTTAATATACTTAAATGCACACTGTTTATTCATGTTTAGCATCTAACCAGGAAACTTTTTGCTCCTTTTTAGCTTTTGTGTTTTTTGCTCATTAATTATGATGATATCTAAGTCATCTGTATTTACATTGTTTCTTAATTCATCATTTCTATTATTATAGGAGAATGCCGTCTCGTACATAAAAAGAAAAATATGCACTAGGAATTGTCACTCTGTTTCCCTCACTGAAGGACCCCTTTTCCCCAAAGGGTTATGTGAGTAAAACATTTTGACTTCATTGTGTCAGAGATTTGGCTTCATGTTTTGTGGCTGTCTCTCATGAGTGATTATGTTGTATGTACAAAACTGTTACAGGAGCACTTCTATGATCCAGAAAAAGGCACAGGATATTTGGCATGGCGTCTAAAGACAATGTCCAGAAGCAAGTTCAAGCGGCCCATAAAGGAAGTCACTGCATCTCAGGAACAAGGGCCAAAACGCAGAAGAACCGCCACCACAGCAGCAGGGGAACAGCTACAAGGAGATGCCTGCAGAGAAGCAATATCATTCCTTTCCCACTGCACTGATGAGTCAAGTGTGTTTCAGAAGATGAAAATGACCATAGAATATCGTCAGGAGCTTGTGCATGATCCTGAGAGGACCACAGATGTCTTCAAAACATTTCCACGGTTTTTAGATATCAAAGGACTGGTAAGAAAAACTTCAAACCTCAATAAACAACTTCTAACCTTATGTGTATTTTACTTTAATAATTTTTGAATGTTTTGTATTACAGGTGAACCAAGACTTTTTACTGCTGTTTGGAGCTGAAACTGCCTCCAAGATGCTGGAGAAATGGGATACAGTTTTCAAACCCAAGGTTATTGCCGAAGCCAAACGCCTGGTTGAGACAACAGAACTTTTCCGACTTCTGGCAGCTGCTGAGAAACGTGAAGAAAATGATAATAGTAAGTTTTAATATTGTTGTATAGATTCATTCATAATAATTAAGCTTTTTAATTGATATTTTTATTTTTCATCTAGACTGGGATAGTGATATGGCTTCTTTGCTGCTACTCCTGTATCTCCTGCCACCAACAGCTGGGCGAAAGAGGACCAGAATAAGTCCTGGTGATGCTATGAAGAAACTGTTACACTTTCACAAGGTAAGAGTGAATTAATAGAAAATAACAAATGTATTTATTTTTTATGTAATCAACATTTGCGTAGCACACATAAATGCAATAGATCACATGTTCTCTTGAGCTTACACTTAATATTTGGACAGTTTTTGAGAATGTTGTTTTTTGTTTACAGTCATGCAATAGCCTTGAGGGCCACCTGCGACAGAGAGAAGATAAACAACCATACATTCTTGCTGTGGGCCAAGCCAAGAACAAAATAACAACATTCTACATTGCTATCGACAAGCAGCTCATCCCCTGCCAAGCCACCAGCTCTTTGGGCGCCTTTGATGAGCTGTTTAAAGCGCACTACGTTTTCAACCTCTCCTATGACGACTCCCTGGTGCAGTTCTTCATGTTCGTGCAGACAACGATCTTCAACATCGATCAAACTACAAATGTGTCTCCAAGACTGCGTGAGTTACGTGCAAAGATTTTTAATTAAATCAAAAAGATGTTGAGGTGTTTTATTTGTCAGGGTGTCTTTGGGACATGCCAGTTGCTGATTAGTCATTTACGAATTCAACATAGTTTCTATCCCAGCACAAGGTTCAAATTGTTCTGTGCGCAAGATGGTTGTAGACGTCAGTTTGTGACATATTCAGGTTTAAAAAAACATTTAACCACTGTTCATGTGAAAGATAATTTGCAAAGCAATGATGTGCCCAACACAGAGCCATTTCCTGGTAGAATTTTCACAACTGAAAACTCAATGGAAACAAACGACACTGGTTGTACAAGTGGAATACAGACTGAAGTTAGGAGTTTTGAGAACAATGAATCAAGTCTTTGTAAAAGTAATACAAAAGACATTTGTGCATCAATAATAGCTAAACTCCAAGGTGGGGTCCAAGCCACAAAAAACATCTGTATTTGGTCTAAAGCACAATTCATCTCTCAACAGTCTGCAGTATTTTCATGTGTGTAACAATTTTTCTTTTGACATTATGCATGATATTCTGGAAGGAGTGGCTCAGTATGAGATTAAGTTATTGTTTAAGTATATTTCAGAAAGTTTTATCTCAAAGTCTGATCTGTTCTCTAGAATCTATGCTTTTGACTATGGGTACCTGGAGCGCAAAAATCGCCCTACAAGGATTACCTTGGAAAGTAGTGGTAACAACATAGGGCTTAATTCCATTCAAACGCTCTGTCTTGTAAGAAACATTCCATTACTGTTCGGTGACATTGTGCCTAAAGATGAACATTGGACTTTAATGCTGCTTTTACTACAGATAATAAACTATGAATTTTCTCCGTCACTTACTGTAGGCATGACTGTGCATTTAAAACATTTGATCATGGAACATCATGCTCTGTTTAAACAGTTGTATCCAGACAAAAACCTTATACTGAGGCATCACTTTATGCTTCACTGCCCGGCTTGTATAAGAAAAATAGGACCGCTCATACATGTTTGGAGCATGAGGTGTGAAGCAAAACACAAGGTTTTCAAAAACACTATCAAAAACTTCAAGAACATCACAAAATCTCTTGCAAAAAAAACACCAGATTTTGATAGCAGGTCACTGGGAAAATGTCCCCTTTAACTTCATTGAATATGGGCCCCTTAAATCCTTTAGTTTGGACAAAGAGGATAATGCTGCTGAAGTGCTACATGCTGTACATGCTGTAGATCCCAAAGAAATTTTTTCTACAAACTGGCTAAAAATTAGTGGAACAGAGTACAGATCAGGACTGGTTATTTGCAGTGAGATTAATGATGAAATGCCTGTGTTTTGCCAAATAACAAAGATACTTGTTGTTAAAAGTGACATCTACTTGTAGTAATTGAGAGTAACGAGAAAAACCTTGTTAAAGCAGACAGTCTTGTTATTTACAGGCCTTTTGATTTGCAAACAGCCAATGGTGAAGATGAGCTTTTTATTGTACCCTTGTTTTACTTGTAACATGTTGGAGCAAAAATGTTGAATAAAGTTAGTACTTGTAAATTTTTTTCTGGTTGTGTTTGTAATGCATAGTAAAGTACACTAAATTAATTTTAATTTAACACTAACAAAAGTGCTAATTTAACACAATTTAGGAGTTATAAAACAACACTAGGATTGTGAGAATTCAACACCACATCAGAGGATTAAGTACACTTTTCAAGTGTTGAATAATAGCACCCAGAAGGTGATTTTATAACACTGACTCGGAGAAGGAAATTCACTTTAGAGTGTAATGTATTTAACACTCTGTGAGTTAAGAATTCAACACCCTATAAGAGTTAAATTTTTTACACTTTTGAAAGTGTTAATTTAACACAAAATCCGTGAGAATTATATACACACCAAAAAAGTGTTAAATTTAACTCCCTGCGAGTTAAATTAACACTGCCCATTTTGCTGTGTACCCATCACTGTGTGAAACAATGATCCTATGGCCTCTTTGTGCAACTTGGCAAAATATAGCTCCCATGTGCACTAAAGTAGATTAAAGCTCAGCTACAGTCGTCGTACAAAGGTTATATATAATGGCCCAAATACAAAAGCAAGAATGCGCAGTGAAATACTTTGTACAACAGACACAACACACTAATACAAAAGCACAACACGTATGGATTCATCTATGTCTCAGTTACAGAGAGCAACATGTCTTAACATCACACATGGTGAAACAACACTGTATAATATATGTTCAGGAGGTAAAGAGCACTGTTCAAACTAAATATGGGACTGTTACATGATGATACTATATATTTTGGTTTCATGTCTTTGTCTTTCATGTCAGGTATTTTGTCTAACAGTCAGCAAGTCCTCCTTACTTTTTTGCCAGAAATAATGTAAAATGATTTGGTCAATACAGTGTTTTCGCTTGTATATAATCACTTCAAAATAACAATCTTTGAAACGAGTCATGCATTGATCATTTGACATTTGTTCAGGGACATGTTACATAGGCGCGTAGAGCTCACGGATTCACAGGACTGACCTATTCTAGTCTACCTGTCCCTTGACTATTTCAAGGAGGTGTTCATTGTCAACTGGAATTGCCCTGTGGATATCAGAGCGGGATCAATAGTTCCATCCAGTTACATTTACTGCAGATCGATAGAGGTATGGCCTAAGTGGGTTAAGCGTCCACCATAGCGTAAACTGTTGTTAAACCAAGTGAAAGTGGCTCTCTTAAAGCCAATTACAGCTTAGTGTTGTCATATTATGGAAGACTGAACTGGGGAAGATTGATTGTTTTGGAATTAGTTTCTCTATGTGCAATTTCAGCATCAACTTTCTTGCAAAGAGAAATCAATTTGAAGAAAAAAATGCAGTTTGGTACAAAAAAAAAAAAAGTGGATCTCAAAGTGCATTTCAAAATAAAGATTTTTTTGTAGAAAAGCGCTTCAAAGCATCCTTTAAACAAGATGGCGAATGTCCAGTTGTGAACAGAGCCTTTAACTTTGTTTGGTAAAGGTAAATGGAAGCAGAAATTATTACTATACACTGAATGTATAGATATATGCACATTTTATAACTGTACATGATGCCATTTTTTTCCAGTATTATGCCGCCTCAGACTGAACAGAAGCCTTGTAATGCTGATTTGTCCAAGCCAGAGCCAAGAAGCATTTTGCTGGTGGGAAGTGATAATGTCAAGTCGTCCATGTGACCTACTGTTACTGTCTTACTGGAGTCATCGTCATCTGACAGGTGGTGGTGATATGAAATGACTCTGACATGTCTTGGGGTTTTGTTCTCCGTTCCTTTTACTGTGCAGTGACTTCACATTGACTTCTCATTGACGCGTGCTGCAGAGAAACTGCCGGTAGGTGAGGGCGTCTGCGTTGTCACCTGTTCGACTCTTCTGCTCCAAAAACAGGCCCATGGCGTCCCGCGGAGGGTCGGCGATGCTACTGCTCCACGGGGTCTCTGTGATCCCGAGCAGCTCCCGCACATGAGCAGAGATGACCTGCAGAGGGCACAACAGGGGGTCAGGCCTTTGATAAAGCATATGTTTACACTTTCTCACCTCTATTTAATAAGTGGGCTGACTGAGAGTAAGATGCTCCGGTCTCTCGAGCAGATTTCACCAACATTTAAACATCTTCATAATCTCACAGCACACATGGCAAAATTAAGGCCAATTTTTGTAGGTAAAAATGCTTAGGATTAGGAGATAATAGACATGTTTAGCACTGTACGAGATGACATAGAAGATTCATGTTCTAATATGAAAAAAAGTTTAATAGTTTCTTTTTCAGATAAAAGGTGGTAAATTATCAGTATCTTTGGCCCTAAGTGTTTGTAAAATAGATTAGATACAGGCTGAATTAGACTCATTCCAGACTGCAATCCAGATCTCTCACTATAATGATTTTACACTTACAAAGAAACATTATAACACTACACAAAATGCTCTAATGAAATCGAATGCTTTCAGCCCATTTAATTATGACCTTCAGCTGAAAAACAAAACTGGTTGTTGTTGCTGTAAACAGAATATATGAGACAGGTGATTTCAGGTGGTAGGTAATGAAGCTCGCTGACAATTTGAATTAGATAGTGTTTAAATGGAAGTGTTTAAATGTCAAAACAGGAGGCATAGCTAACGCAAGTCTGCAGATGATGCCTTAGCACACTTTAGGTTTTCACTTGCAATTATCACCTCATCTCATTATTTTACACTGTTGTTTTGACAGTGCCTGATAATGCTAGTTCTCCTCCCAGCATGTGCAAAAATAACTAATGGATTAAATGCTTATGGCCAAATTCCAGAGCACTAGCTAGCTAAGTGTTGTGCTTATGCTAAATGCAGCAGAATACAACTTTATAATCAATATCCAAAAACAATCAAAAGCTCACACATCTGTCCATCTCATTCTAGTACCTTCATGTGTTCAAAGTCTGTGATTCCCAGTTTTGGCAAGTTGTTACAGTCCACATAAATGAGCTTTCTCCCAGTGATGAAGTTCTCAGTAAAACATCCCTGTTCAAAGCATGGAAACACACCAATAGAAATGGAACATATTATAATAGTTTTCGTTAATCAGATTAGTGTTAACCTACTGTGTATTGTGGAAATCCTAAAGACTCAATCCATCTCGCAACGTCATGACAGCTCCACTGAAGGAATCCCATGGTGGCTGTTCGTGCTGCCACGGAAGCTGCTGTTTCTTTCACTTTCAAACGCATTGTCAGAAAATGCAGCGAAATTTTGTGTCAACTGTAAGAATAAAGTTGTAGAAATTCATAAACAATAAGTTCTAAGAAAAGCCTCATAGACCATACAACAAACTAAAAGTCTGGCTTGTGTTTATAGCAACAGCCAATTGGCGCTCCTCAAGGCAGGGCGGTTAGTAGACGGTGCGAAATGATTGGCTTAAAGTCTCATTAGACCCGCCCATTCTGAGCGGAAACAGTTCATGACGCCGCCTTTATGCTTCCTGATTTACAAATCATCTGGTACCGCGTTATTGATTACAGTGTGAACCGTTTATCCTTTATAGGTCGCCCTAAACAGCACTAACGGTGTCCTTTGCAACATTCATGCTAGCTGGAGTTGTTTAGCTGTCCAGTGTCCTGTGGCTAAGGAGCAGAGTCAGAGAAACACGAGCCCCTACAATGGCTGCACTTCTTCTCCGCTCGCTTTTGAGCAAAAAGGCAAGTTACATTCCTGGTATAGCATTTGGTATTTAAAAGCAAGATTTGTGTCTTGGCTTTTAATGCTAGCAAAGGTTGTCTATTACACACGTTGTTTTGTGTATTCATTGGACTAATTACTGGCTACTCATTTATGTGAACTCTGCTAGTTGGAATCTAACGTAAAAGCGACCACTAACGTTGTGAGGTTTTGAATGAGTGCATTGAATTGCAAAAGTCATACAAAGTTTAGGTTAATGAGAAGTTTGTTTCTTGCAGGCCCCTGTCCATTTGGGTCGCATGTGTTACTCTTCTTCTTCAGTGGTAAGCTTGTGTAACTCAGGCATTACATAACTTATCTTTGCAAACAATTAAAATTAAGATATAAAATATGTAATATTTTTCATGATTTAATATTACAAAGATTCACTTGTAATTTCTTAAATTACAAAATATTTTTATCCTTGTATTTAAAATATGTTAAAAGTATAATATGCAAGATTTCAATTGAAAGTATGCGACTATGTCTTGACCCCATGACACATAGGTCACTGTGATTGAGTAACAATCATTAAAGGGTAACTAAGTACAAGGTTACGCTGTACACGTATATGAACTATAGCCACTTTTCTAGTTGTATCTTTGTCCTTTCTTTTGTGCATGTGCCTTAATTCAGTTTCTGGTGGAAAGTCTGCATATTATACAGTAAAAAAATTGAAATGAAGCTGTATTCTAAGAAGCCAGCAGTATGTTTTTACATTTGTGGTTTATGTGTAATGTAACATATGGCTCTTTAATTGTTCAGCCCACCACCAAGCTGTTCATTGATGGCAAATTTATGGAGTCCAACACATCAGAATGGATTGATATTCACAATCCAGTAAGTATTCAAATATGTTCAGCACCTCGTCACTGTACAAGAGGGATTTCATTCAATTCATATCTTTATTAATACCCACACTTCATGGGTCTAGCTTATGTTTTAACTATAGCAATGATTACAGATGATTAAACATGGCAACAATTTACTTGAATTTCATCCATCCCAAATCTGCAGAGGATTGGAAACAAAACATTTCCATTAATATTAATGTATTAATGCATGATGTGATCTAAATATAATGACTTTCCCTGCTCTCAGTCAGTGTGTCTGTATTGACTGTCTCCCCAGGCCACTAATGAGGTAGTGGGACGCGTTCCCAAAGCCACCCAGGAGGAGATGCTGGCAGCTGTGGACTCATGCTCCAGAGCGTTCTACTCCTGGTCTGAGACATCCATCCTCAGCAGACAGCAGATCTTCCTCCGCTACCAGCAGCTCATCAAGGACAACATTGTAAGGATAACACAAACCTAGAACACACTGAAAAATGTAATGCCAGGTTTTTAAATTGAGCTAGTTTTTTTTTTAATTAAATTTTGTCTTATATATTTTAGAAAGAGCTGGCTAAGTTGATCACCTTCGAGCAGGGTAAAACACTGGCAGATGCAGAAGGAGATGTGTTC
Source organism: Rhyacichthys aspro (assembly GCA_036850595.1). NCBI lineage: Eukaryota > Metazoa > Chordata > Actinopteri > Gobiiformes > Rhyacichthyidae > Rhyacichthys > Rhyacichthys aspro. The sequence goes on along the minus strand of CM072170.1, from coordinate 11,937,956 downwards.
AGAGGCCTGCGTAAGTAAAATGTAGACTTGATGCTTGGCTGCTCTTTATGAGTGAGCATGACGAAAAGATTATAGCAATGCCATATAATTTTTACCGTTAGTTACTGTACCAGAGAGACCATAAGACATAGCCTCAAAATCATTTTGATGGTTCCCTGACTTCTTACCCCCTCTTTCATATATCCTGTATGCCCCAGGCTCACTATATAACTCTTAAGTGATCATAGTAGTAGGTCTAAACTGATTCTGTTTTAATGCCCCCTCTTAACAAATATCTGTTGGGAAAAAATAAAACCTGTTTGGTGTAGTCCCGAGTTTTGTTACACCCAGGTTATTTTACCGTACTAATTTCTGGCAAGCTACCATTTGAAAAGCAGACATCCCCCGCAGGTAGGCTGCCGGCATTGCAGAAATTAAACCCAATGATGCTTGAAGGTTTATTACAAGTTTAGGTGGTGTACAAACTACAAACTAGATGAATCATAGTAGTGTGGATGATTATATGCAGAGTACAATTCAAGCATTTTAATTTATAGCTCATACACTCACGTACTTTTCTCCTCTTGTTCTTACCTCAGAGGTCGTTGAACATGCTTGCAGCATTACATCCCTGATGCTGGGGGAGACTTTACCCTCTATTACCAAAGACATGGACACTTACACATACCGTCTACCCATTGGTGTGTGTGCTGGCATTGCCCCTTTTAACTTCCCGGCCATGATCCCTCTGTGGATGTTCCCTATCGGAATGGTGTGCGGCAACACGTATCTGATGAAGCCCTCAGAACGGGTCCCAGGATGCACCATGCTCTTGGCCAAATTACTGCAAGATGCGGGTGCACCAGATGGTACACTCAACATCATCCATGGGCAGCATGCAGGTGAGACAGTACTGTTAATTCACAATGACATAATCTGGGTCCTCAATAAGTAAGGGAATAGGTCCAAGTGTGATACAGTCACTTATCATATACCCCCTGGCACTATGGAGATGGCTCATTTCCATAATATATGCAGCCCATATCTGTAATTTGTCAGTTATGGATCTAAAAGATCTAAACCTGTGCATCCAAGGCCTTCATGCTTGTTGTATGCCTTCTGTGTGCTACATAGGGACAAAAAAAGATACATCTGTTTGCATTCTGGTTTTTATGCCCATTTCTATCTCTGCATGGAAAAATTGCTGAAAATCTGAAAAGATCAGATTTATGGATTTAGTGCTATTTATATTAACATCAACTGTTTAAGACAAGCTTGAATAATACAAGAACAGAACATTGCTCACATAACAATGTTAACACACCTTTTAATTTGATTTAAATTAATTTGGTTGACATTTTAATTGTATTTGGATACACTTAGATAAATGAATGAATGTTTTTGTCTTTATGTAGCGGTGAATTTCATCTGTGACCATCCAGCCATCAAAGCTATCAGCTTTGTGGGCTCTAACAGTGCTGGAGAGTATATTTATGAGCGTGGCTCCAAGAATGGCAAGAGAGTGCAGTCCAACATGGTATGAACACTTTTTTTTTTATTCTCAGCTCTTGAGCTTGACTAAATGTCTCTTTGCCTTGGTAACACATATTTAATAGTATTTGTAATGTAATGCACAAAAATGCATGAAGTATATCTCTGTTACCAAATCTGTCATTCATGTGTTATTAGGACTGTACTTTTGTTTGATGTCCTAAAGCTTTTGTCCTGCATTTTGCATTTTCAGGGAGCCAAGAATCATGGTGTGGTGATGCCTGATGCCAACAAAGAGAACACGCTCAATCAGCTGGTGGGCGCTGCCTTCGGAGCAGCTGGCCAGCGCTGTATGGCCCTGTCTACTGCTATTTTTGTCGGGGAATCTCGTGATTGGTTGCCTGAGTTGGTGGAGCGCTCCAGATCACTCCGTGTAAATTCTGGTAAAAATGTCACAATGTCATTGCATAGTATAATATATTTTTTTAAGTTTCAGTGTTTGAATGTAATCTGTTCTGTACAGGCGATCAGCCCGGAGCAGATGTGGGTCCCCTGATTTCACCTGAGGCAAAAGAAAGAGTGGAGTCCTTGATTCAAAGTGGAGTAGATGAGGGTGCCCAGTTACTCCTTGATGGGAGAAAAGTTCATGTAAAAGGATATGAAAATGGAAACTTTGTTGGACCCACCATTCTCTACAAAGTTACGGTGAGAAGATGACCATGAAATGAAAGAATAGAAGTTAACAAGCATTAGAAAGACTTCATTTGGAGATCTATAAACGCTGGTAGGAATTATCGGTGCCAACATCAAGATTTGAGATCTAGGCCTTTTTTTGGGTGTGAGATAATTCATTCATTTAGGTTTAAATACTGCCTTTTTTTAAGCTGTTAAACACATTATTTAGAAATGACCAAAGCAAATAAATCATGCAACAACAAACAACAAGGAAACAGTGGACCACAAACAATTCAAAACGAACAGAGAGCTTTTAAGCTCATTGATGTAACACAAATGAACAGCAAGACATTTTACTGTTGATGTTAAGAGATTATATATTTTTATTATCATAATAATATCTTGACGAGCGCGAGCTATTGCTTAACCTCCCTGTCAACCACTCTGTAGCAGATAATATACTGATCATGGATAAGCACCTTGAACAACCCCACTTCATTAAATCTGAAGAAACCTTTTAATAAGGCTCACACTTACTCTGTGAGCCTGAACTCGCTGTCAGTCGGAACTTGTAGTGTAAGGTCATTAGATAATGTGTGCACATATCTGGTCAGTGTTAGACTGACATTTGCCCTTGCTTGTGAAGGTTTCCAAGTATGACTGCTGGATATCAGTGTGAATGTTTAAACTGAGAATCTAATTGTGCTGTCTTTCTAGCCGAACATGACATGTTACAAGGAGGAGATCTTTGGACCAGTACTTGTAGTCCTGGAGGCAGACAGTCTGGATGAAGCCGTCACTTTAATCAACAAAAACCCCTATGGCAATGGAACAGCTATCTTTACCACCAACGGAGCCACAGCGCGCAAATTCACACATGAGGTGGATGTAGGCCAGGTAAGGACTGTTGCTCAAGAAGGAACAACCTCACTGCTGGCGGTCTGTCTTTTAAATGTTGTGTCAGGGATGTAGACTGATCAACCTTTGGTGTTATTTTTGTCTGCTGTGACTCACCTGTGTGTTGCTGTGTTGAGCGCACTGTTTTGTGGGAGCAGCAGCAGAATCAAACTTAAGTCAACATCAAGTATTAATGTAATGGTGTCAGTGATGCTCCCATATTTTCCTCAGATTTATTGGGCTTTCTGAAATAAAACTTTGAAGATATTTTTCTTCAAAGTTCAACCAATTAGAGATAAGAGTGTTGTTTTCTCTGGAAGAAAGGTTTCATGCAGGCATTCATGCAAATGTGAGAGAGTTTGAGCAGACTTGGAAAACATGTTTATATATAACCATTTGCACCATGTACCATGAATAAATGCTGAATTGGACTTGTTTAATTATTGCAGCTAGCGTTATGTGAAGCAGATAGCATGGAAAAGGTGAAAATTTGTTGTCATGTTTTTTAGATTGGTGTGAATGTGCCCATCCCTGTGCCTCTCCCTATGTTCTCCTTCACGGGTTCCAGAGGTTCATTCAGAGGAGACACCAACTTTTATGGCAAACAGGTACATGTTTTAGTATCAAAATTAAACAAAACACAAAATAACCTTCATATTAACAGTGTTTGTCTCCTGCTCTAGGGCATCCAGTTTTACACTCAAATCAAGACTGTAACATCGCAGTGGAAAGCTGAGGATGCCACTGTGACCAGCCCTGCTGTTACCATGCCAACGATGGGCCGTTAAATGGACAGTGCATAACCTTCACTGACTCTCTATATGCCTTAAGCCCAGAGAGGAGGTGAAAGTCTTTTCTCTGTATTGTAAGAAAACATACACTGTAGGGTATTAGCAGGTGATTGGGGTGAATATCCTGGTTATGGTTTGCACAAACATGAATGACATCCTTTAAGGGCTGGTGGAGTGTGAGGTTATGGTGCTGTGAAGTGTGACGTTTTCTATATTTGTGTGTTTATACTCCGACATGATTAGTAAAGGCCGTATCATGGTTTATCATTTCAAAGGATCAGGGATTCTGCATCTTAAGCCATGTCTTCCATCTGTACTGTCAATAGATGTGTTTACTAGCTCCGTCTCAACATTGTATAATGATATAAAAGTGTAATATAAATGAGACATAGCTAAAAACATCAGTACCTGTGCACCATCATGTAGATAATTCAAACACTAATGTCCTTTGTGAATTTAGGTATGGGCTTAGTTTATGTAGATTCCCTTGTTATTGGATTACCTAGGATGTATTATACTGTATTACAATAACAACAATAATCATTTGTAACAGTGATTATGAACACTTGCTTGAGCAGTGAATTGAAACTACATGAACTTCTCTCTTCTCTGCTGCTATGGGCAACTTTCCTGTTACTGGAGCCTGTGTGAAAAATGGTACACTCCCCTGTTGAATAAAGACACTTTTATTCAATTTGTTTGCCTCTGATTTCATGTCTTCAATACAGTGCAGTACTATATATTGGAAAATGCAAATGTATGATCCATAACTCAGTTGAAGGAGGAATGCTGGGAAAGGAGATACCCATCGGCTACAGTTTTCAGCCATTTTAGTCACATACATAGGGTCATCAATATGGGCCAACGCGCCCACTATCTCCCACCCTAGCTTACATTTTGCACATCTACTAAAAACTTAAGTTTCTTTCGTTGTTTTATCCTTTTTTTAATTCTAACTTTTTAGTAGTGTGCCGATTTGCTTACTATTGTGCTATTTTGTTAAGGTCCTAATTGAATAATATTACTCTCGTGTTGTTCATCACAGGGACGTGACCTCAGCACGTCGATCACGAGACTTATAATAACACCAGTGACGTCATGACGGCACAGCTGTGGCACGAGCAGCGGCGCAGTCGGACAGCAACATGGTCAGTCCGCCTTCAAGTCTCTTTAACATTCAAAAAATATATATCACAGCGTTTGGAGCTTGTCATATTACGTGATTGGTGGAGGTGTACGTTGGTGTCGTTTTTCTCAAAGCCATGTGGAGTTTGGCAAGTTTTCCCACACAAAGTAGTAGCTGACAGTAGCAGCTAGCTTTAGTTAGCTAACGGAGCGGCTAAGTGGAAGTCCCCAGGTGCAGCACCGGCTTCTCTCTGTTGATGGTGAAAACTGCAAATCAAGTGCTTAGCTTTAAACGTCCTAGTCTTTTATTCTGTTTCGAATCACAGCCAATGTAAGTTACTCTAATATTAATATGTTGTATTAATATGGAACTCAAATTGGTTAAATTAGACAAATACATTTTACTCTTTTTTTTTTTTTTTTTTTTAACCATGTGCCTATGTTTTAAACCCTGGAGCCCATTGATACTCATCGTCAGTGTAAAAGCACAAGATATCACAGTTTCAATGTTTTAAAAGATAAAAATGTTACGTGTTAGAGGAGTATATGATGATAAATCTTATTTGTAAGGCTTTCAGAAAGATTATATAATAATAGTAATAATAATAATAGGATAAGATTACAATTTTTTAGTTTTTCTAAAGAAGAAACTAATCGAAATGTAATGTGCAATTGTCACAGGTTTTTCTGAGAAGTGGTGCAAAGTGCATCATGAGTTGTTGAGACGTGTGAGCTAGTGCTTATTGATCAAATGTCAAGATGAAAGGATTAAAGTCTTCCAAATGTAAGTCCAACATGATGTAGGCTGCAGTTTTCTAAACGGTTACCAGACTTGACTCAGCAGGTGAGTGATGCTCTGTCTGACAGGGTGTGGTCATACATGCCCGTAAATAACTTTTCACCAATGTCCAGAGTTTAGTCTAATGACAGTTTGCTGTAAAGATACAAGCTGTTGTCCTGTCTGATCCTCCAGAGTGAAGATGAAGCCCGTCGTGTCTCTGCTGCTGCTCCTGGTCTTAGTACTCGCTCACACTGGACCCACTCAAGCCCAGGCCAGGACTGCTCTCCTAGACCTCACCAACAGCATCGGCAGCATCCTTCCTAGTGTCAGCCGCCCAGCAAACCACAGCCGGATCTTCTATGCAGTCATGTTTGATGCTGGGAGCACAGGGACACGTATCCATGTGTACACCTTCATCCAGAGTGACTCGGGTAACACTCAGAGCTACAACAAGACTACATATTTTTACACTTTCAGACTGATGTCACAATTAAGGTGTTTTGGGTTTACACTCATTTTTATTTACAGAGAAGCTGCCTATTTTGGACAATGAAATGTTTCATTCCATAAAGCCTGGTTTGTCTGCTTATGGGGACTCTCCTGAAATGGTAAGATACTTGTCATATTTTCTAATGGTTTCTAATGGTTGTCCACTTGTATTGAGAACCAAATCCAAAGTCTGAATGTAATAAGATAAGAAGAATGAGCTGTCGTATCAATCTCGGTCTATATTGTGGATCTTTAACAGGCTGGACACTCAGTGAGGATGCTGCTAAAGGTGGCCAAGAAGACAGTGCCTCGTCTGGACTGGAAGAGGACTCCTGTGGTCCTCAGAGCCACAGCTGGACTCCGACTGCTGTCTGCAGAGAAAGCTCAGGGAATATTGAACCAGGTAGAATGAGATTAAAGGGGCATTAGATTCAACTTCTGATGTGGGAAGTAGTGCTTACACAGCATGAGGGTTCTTGCTGTTTTTTTATCATTGAAGAATCACATTGTCTGGCACTTTAAAGAGAAGTGCCACCTCTTATCCAGAAAGGAAGCAGCCAAAGACAGAATACCCGTGAGATATGGCAGTGATACAGAGGCAAGAAAAAAAGGTATTCTTATCTAAGTGGTATAAGCTCAGAGTGAAAGGCTCTTACAGAGTGAAAGAATAGTAATGGGTGGCTCTGGAGCACCTCAGAAGATAAATACTAGTTTATTAATCCCCTAGAGGGAATCAATTAATCCCTTCAGTGGAGGGCACCTACAAATGAGCTTCTAGCACAGTAGAATATTACGCTGTTTCCTTGATTTCTCCTTTTGGCCCCTTCTTTTTTTCTTAGGTTCAACATGTGTTTGATGAATCTCCATTTTTGGTCCCAGAAAACAGTGTCAGCATTATGGATGGCACAAATGAAGGTGAAGTCTGCTCAGTTACTGCCCTGACAAGTAACACTTACATCACTGATTGCTGCTTTTCCAAATTGTGGTACATTATAGCTTCATGTTGTGTTGACAAAATAAAATGTTTTTTTTGTCAACACAGAGCTGACATCACTTCAGTATACTCTAATTATGTGGTAAAACACATAATAAATAGGCTTAAGCTAGACGTTATGCCACAGTACACTTGATTTGTCAGCACCAAACAGATTTGAAAAATATTAGCTTTTGTTGAAGCGTCATTTGTTATATGTAATATGGTTTTACTTTCTACTGAAATCTCTTTGTTTGCCTTTGATGTAGGAATCCTGGCTTGGATAACCGTGAACTTCCTGACAGGTCAGTACAGTGACCTCACAGTCTGAAACATTAGAATAGTATTCCTGGGTCTAGATGATATGCTCCTAGTATCTGACTGATGGGTTTTTCTCTAGCTTGGCTGCTGAATTAAAGAGGGAAATGTTTTCAGGTCACCTGTACACACAAACCAAAAAAACAGTGGGAATCTTAGATCTGGGAGGAGGGTCCACACAAATCACTTTTCTGCCAAAACTAAGGGTAATGTTTTTTCTATTTAAACACATTTCCAATGTTTGTTGTGATGTGTTTACAGTATGTTCTGTCCATCTTAACAGAAAACCATTGAAATTGTTCCAGTTGCAGATTACATTGCCAGATTTGATATATTCAATTCAACATTTGAACTATATACGTACAGGTAACAGTTTTTTTCTTGCAACTATACTGTAGTATGTAGTATGTCTGGGTTTTAAACCGTTTCCTGACTTCATCTAGTTACCTTGGAAATGGACTCATGGCAGCGAGACTTGCGACACTGGGTGCTTTGGGAGCACAAGGTACTGTGTCTGCTGTACACTAATTGCCAGTTTTTTAAAGCATTATGAGAAAACAGTGAGTCACGTCTGCAGGTGCTCTTTTGTGTTTTCTCCTCATTTTGGTCAAAATACAGAGGAACAAATGTAACAAAAGGAGGTGGTTTGTGGGCTGCACTTTTTGTGACAAATCACCTCTGAAAAGGGCTTCTGAGAAAACATTAGCGTGGATCTTTCTGAGTTACAGTGCTGGACCACAGTTTTTATGCTTTCACAGGTCTGGAGTGGCAGGTTTTCAAAAGTTCCTGTCTGCCAAAGAAATTCAGAGATGAATGGAGCTTTGGTGGCCTAACCTATCAAGTGAGCGGTGACCCAGACGGTAAGGTCTTGTTGACCATGATCAGTCAGTCGTACAATTGAATAGCATCTAGTTGTATGCAATAATTCAAAACTCTTTGGTCCATACTGATCTATTAAATACATAAACTACAAAGAGATGTGTGAATGCCTCCACAAATATAAACATTATTAGTGAGTGAAGCTGAAGTACACAGCTAGTGCTTAAACACACAATTACATAATTTATACCTGTCTGTTTCCTCCAGGCTACACAGGATACAAGCTTTGTTATCAGGAAGTACTGAAGGTGGTGAAGGGGGTTATTCATCAGCCCTATGAGCTTGAGGACAACAATGTATTCTATGCATTCTCTTATTATTTTGACAGAGCTGTGGATGCGGGCCTTATCGGTTAGTGCCTACAACTCGCATAATTGTACAAGCAGGATGTTTTTATCAATTGTTATGCTAGACACAGGGAGAAAGTGAGTCACTGCTTTTCTCAGTGGATTTGGGGAGCTATAGGTGTGTGATTATTAGAGAAATTGCCAGCCAAGGCTGAAAGAGCACAAGCGCTATTATTAGTATTATGGAAATATGCATGTAGGCCAGTTCTGACAATGATAATGGTGGCAGCATTTTAAAATGTGAGGAGGATGACCTGATTTGTCTGTTGTTGCAGATGGGGTCCAAGGAGGAATGCTGCAGGTCAGAGACTTCAAGAAAAGAGCTAAAGAGAGTGAGTTTAGCTGAGATTCCTAAGTATTCAGCAGTGCGTTGATCTATAGGGAGATGGGTTGCTCTAGACACGGCACGCATCTCAATAGTAGGGACTGCAATCCTCTCTGCCTTATAAAATTCTGCCCTCAACTTCTCAGCAGAATATAGATGACTGATTTAGTCTTATAGACATGATTGCTCTTTTTGTCTCTTCAGTTTGCAATAAGATGACAAAGTCCCCTCCCAGCAGCCCGTTCCTGTGTATGGACATGACCTACATCACCTGTCTGCTCAAGGATGGCTTCGGCTTCAAGGAAAACACTGTGCTGCAGGTGAGCCACTTATACCCTATTGATAAATAGCATAGAAGGTTTCACCAGTAGTTGCTGATCTAGTTAAGTAGTATTTTCCTTCCAAAAAATCCCCCCAAATATTAGACAAAAGAAACCACTACTATGTTCAATATGTTATCTTTTTTTATTTCAATAAATACAAAAGGCATTTGAATTATTTGGTGTTGGGTTTTTCCTGGTCCTAGCTGACCAAGAAAGTGAACAATGTGGAAGCAAGCTGGGCTTTGGGAGCCACACTGGATCACTTCCACAACCTGAAGATCCACTGACGACAAGACGAGAGGAGACACTGCTGTGTTCGGTGCTGCTCAGTGACAAAGCATGTAATGTGCTCTACTTTATATGATGTTACCAGACACTTTGTTGGATGGTTTTGTGTTTTATTCAGGTTTTAGGCTGGTATTGCTATGCAAAACCAGATTTTCTTTTTGTTTAGAAATGGGCTTTAGGGTGTACATTAGAGGTCATTGGTCATCATTGATTTTGGTAAAGACAACAGAGGATGCGCTGTATGGCACATAATCACCAATAGGAGAATAACACTTCATTCACCTCTTTTTACAATAATAATGCACAAAACAATGCGTGTTATTATATTTATATGAACTTTTTAACCCGTCTTTGATTTCTTTGGGACTGTCTTGAAAAACATGAGGAAAGTGGTTGTTTATACAAATTATGCTATTTTTACTTGTTAAAATAAAACAATTATTGACTCCTAATTACATATATCTACAGTTGTGTATTTTTTGTCTATGTACAATAGGTCTACATTTAGTGCACTCTCTGACTACAAATGTGGTGCAACATTAGGCAGAGTTTTTTGTTTTTTTTTCCTACTACAGCAGTGCAACCACATCTTCTCCATAAGCATGGCCTTCTGTTGTCATCGCCACCAGGTCGTGTGGTTGAGAGAGCACTACTACAGAGTCTGCAGAACCTGGATGGACACAAAACAAACTCAGTTCAAAAGAAGTTAGTTCTTGCAAAAAACATTAAAAACAAACCCATCAACTAAATTTAGTCACAGGGAAGGACCCCTCTGTTTTAACCATGAATTTATAATACTTTCTACAGTTCAATTTTGTAAGGTGTAAATCTTAAAAGGCTGGTTTAACTAATCATTTGCCCAGCTTTGAATTGAATTTCCATTTCCACAAATAACACTGCATTACTTCATTGACACTTCAATAATATTGCCCTGCTATACTGCCATAATGTTGAAAAAGTCAACAAAGTTAATACAAAGGGACTATTAGAGTCATTTTCATATCCCAAGGTGGTTAATGGTCCATTATTCTATAAACCTTCAGTATCAAGATGTATAATTTTCAAAGTGTTTAAAACTAATTAACAATGTATATAACACAAACACAAAATGACTCTTTCCTTTGTTTTTTTGACCATAGCATGAAATCCAAAGTCCCCTACCTGGTGATCTGAGCATGGCGTGATGCAGATTCATGGGTTCTACAGTAGTTGTCATAGTGACCATACCCTCTGTGTTCGCCCCGTCGGCCTCCAGCAGGCTGCTGTGTGTCAGAGCCTCTCCTGTCAGTTCACAAACATTTTTCAAGACAAAGCTTTAAACTGACGTCTCATGCCTGGCAGCTTTTCTTGCTGAGAGCTATTCAGAACTCACTCTGGTGTACAGCACTTAAACGCAGATGAAGCATGAAATGGACGGTGAAACCACTTAACCTGTATCGTTATATACACCACTTACAGGTAACTGTGATCCATGTCTAATGAGAAATAACGCTGCGATTTAAAGCTGACATGTGCTTATTATCTTAGCTTTCTACTTTACTTTTTGACCTTTATGCAAAAGGGTTTTTGACTGTAGTTATTCCAAGACAGCCAATTAAATAATTCATCCAGTAACTCCTCAGTATAAATAACCTAGAACACTACCCCTGTGTTGTGAATCTTCAGCTTCCTTTGCTCTGCTTTTACAAAAGACCGGGCTCTTTGGGGAGGCTGACCCGAATAAATCTGCTGCTTATAATTAGAGCTTTGGCTGTTTTCCGCTGCGTTTCAGCTGCTGTGTTCCCCCACTGCACTGCTGCTGTTATAAACAACATAATGCATCGTCTGCTTTTACTGTTTTATGTAAACAAAACAATTTAAGATTATATTATACAATTAACCCCTGTGTGGGATTACAAGAGCTCAATGAAACCTATTGAACTAAACCCACATTATCCTCCACAACTGCAGTGGAAGATTTACACACATTCCTCTCATTAATTTGTAAAGTGAAAGCAAGACATATTTGTTTCATTTTAACTTTGTGATTACATACTTCAGAAAACGTGACCCATCAAAAGAAGCCTAGCAGGCCTGTTTCTACAGCAGACTCATACCATCTCAGATTTTTTATTTAATAAATGCAGACTGCTGCAATTCAGCTATTTGCCCCAAAGAATAAAAATATAAATGATATATTTTTAAGCCAAGAAAAATATTAATAATTCAAGAACTGTTCTTAAATGTTACAGAAATCAGGGTGTTCTATGCACATTTTTAAATATATGGACCGCCCAAAGCTATATAATCCAAGAATTTGCATAATCACTTACTATACTGTGTGTAATCATGTTCAGAGACGAACCTGTTTCTCTGCTTTCATTGCTGAGCCCTTCTTCGCCGTGCCTTTTCCTCATGTGGACATTTCGGCTGCCCGACTGAGAGAATGTCTTCCCACAGATCCCACAATGATGAGGCTTCTCACCTGAAAGATACACAAACCAAAAATTCACTGAAAAGTTTTTAACAGCAAAAACTCACCTCCTCGACGATTATAACAAGCCATATCTGCAGCTTTATCACACCAATTATAAAAGTCGGCTGTGCAGCTGTAAACTCTGTCCCACTCACCAGAATGTACGAGCATGTGTTTTCGAAGACTAGAATACTCTGCAAAAGATCGCCCACAACCATCTGCTTCGCACAGAAAAGGTTTCTCTCCTGGAAACAGCCACAAGACACACACATTAACTCCACAAGAGATGGCCTTAATGTAGTAAACCAATCGTAGTATCAGATGGCAACAGCAGCTTTTATTTCCTGTTTATGAGCCATACAGTAACAACTGACCTCTTTTAAGGCTGAAAACTGTTTAAAGCAATACACTTTGAATTAATAGGACTAAAACTGGACAGAGGCCTGCGAGCTGGTCTGTGGAAAGCAGAGGCAGTCCATGGAAGATCTTAATGTCATCCTAAACAAAATACGACAGTAGTGTTACTCATTGCTGCAGTGAGATGGAGGCGCCGATGCTGCTGACTCTTCAAATCTCAAGCGTCGACTGCACTAAGGAAGCTTTAAATGAACAAATAGCCACTGCCTGCCTCTTGTACTGCCTCCAGCACGTTGGCTCTTTCACACGAAGGTATCTGCAGCTCCTCACCTGTGTGGATGCGTCTGTGGTTCTTCAGATTCCCAGCCGTGGTGAACTTCTTGCCACAGTTCTTCTCCTTGCAAATGAAGGGCTTCTCTCCGTTGTGAGTCCTCATGTGAACCTGTAGCCTCTGCAGGACGTAGAAACTCTTTCCGCAGCCCTCCGCGCCGCACCTGAACATCCGGTCATTCCTAGAAAACAACAACAAAAAGAAAAACACCTCCTCATCTCTGGCATTATCTTGTTTCATTTGCTACGGCCGGCTGCAAGGTCAGACGGCGCGAACGCAGACAGATTCTCTACACTGATCTTTAACCAAAGCTGCAGTTCGTCTCGTCGGCTTTGATTTGTCAGTCTCCACCACAAATAGGCTGTGGAAAACACTGCCTCAGCTGCAATCGCTTTCATCAACACTTCAGACACCTTGGATTTTAGACATGTTTTAAAATAATGTTCTATTTGTGTCACAATTACACACATTAGCTGTCCTTAAAGCTCCTAATGACCTGCTTAATGAGACTTGACAGGTCTGAAACTGAAGTGAATGTAAGCCCATAGGAAACATTTTAACTTAAGAAAATGTTAGCTACAATTACAGCCTTTATGATAAACTGTGGTGTCTTTTACCTGTGTGTTTTGAGATGGTATTTGAGGTGGGCCGGCCAAGTGAAAGTCCTGCAGCAGCCTTCGAACGAGCAGCGCAGGACGGGCTTCGAAAGGGGGCGGCCGGTCCGAGGTGGTAACTCTCGCTTGTCTCCTCCGTCTGATGTTAAACTGTGTGTGTGGTCACCTAGGCAACGGCGAGAGAGAAAAGTGAGCGGGGCTATGCAGGAAAAACAATCCAGGAAAGCCAGGTGGCCAGTCTCCGGAGCCCGGCTGTAGAAAAGCTAATCATGCGGTACCGACTGAGACCCACAGAACAACCCGGAGAAAACAACCCCGAGCTGAATGCAATCACTCCCTTTTAACCTGCACCGACTCCCCGCTTTGAATCCCTTTAACGCTTCCAATTTAGCTTAAAGCATGCCAGCGGTAATGCATCTATAACTGACACCCCACTGCTGAAGGAAGGTTGTCTAATCTAATGTGTGTTAGTGGGAGGCCAGCTATTACATTGGAGCAGAAAGAGGGAGTTTAGTTCCACACTGAAACTTGTTACAGCTGCCACAGGCCAGACACTGAGGCCTTTTTAACACAGTGCAAGCTCCAAATAAGCCAAGTCTGTGTACTAATGAGTTCTGTGTGGAGCACTTGGGAAAGAAAATTAACAAAACACTCAATTTCAATAAGTAATATTATCCACAGTGTCCTAATGAAGATTCACAGGGAACAATAACACCAAATATTAACAGTGACGGCTGTTTTTTTCACTATTTATCTCTCAATCATGACTGCCCTAGGATTATTGTAAAGATTAAAAACTGACAATGAATATATAATTATAATGTTTGACTCACCATGATTGTGATAAGAATGAAAAGAAACAGCAAACTAATTTTCTTGTCATAAAAGATATTGTGTATTTAATTGCAGTATTGACACAAAAACATAACTGAAAAAGCATACTTTAGAGAAAATCAAATCCCAAACCATTTGTTAGACTGAAGTGTAACCTAAAAAATTCAGATTGGTAAAGAAGTACACTTTTTTTCCCTTTTTTTTCGCAGAATCTCCAGCTGCAATTTAGCTCAGAAGGGGTTCAAAGATCAGAGATGTAGCTAGGAGCCAATCTCACGGGTAAAAGTGTTATCTAACGGGCGGCGTGTGGAGGAGCTTCAAATTGGTTATGATGATGTCGTCCTGAGTCCTGCTGTGGGTCATTAGCTCACACTGGCGATGTGTGGAGCATTAGAGAGATCTCTGCTTCAGTTCAGAAGAGAGAGTGTTATAGTAAGTGGCTGAAATGGGACGGGTCTTTAGCGAATGAGAGGACAAGTATCACCTAAACAGTCCCAAACCCCAGAGGACAGTCACATTCACCGTTATCATAAGAGCTGGTACTATGATGTGTACCGTCGTCGTGTGGGGTTCTCCAGTTTAAATTGAACCTACAATTAGTTGGGGACTGGAGCCTTGAAGTCTGTATACCTCTCTGGGGCCTTCATTAGATGCACAAGTTGTAAACACACCACAAAGATGGTTACAGGAACAGCTGCTGTTTGATTATAATTTACAACACTGTATGACACTGGATGACTCCAATCAACACAAAACTTCAAGACAAAACAAAACTCTGTTAGATTTTAAGATGAAAAGTTTTTTTTTTACACAGTTTCAGTCACTGATAATTACAGCAGATCTCAAAACTGACCTCGTTTCTGTTTATAGTACTTTCTACACCTCACAGAGACCATACGAAGTGATTTTACCGTTACTGAAGCCGCTGGCCGCCCGTGCGTCCTGGTTAGCCTTGGCGTCGCGTGCGAGTTGTGCCCGTGTGGCGGCGATCAGGCTGTCGTGTGCCAGCTCTTGCACACGCAGGTACCAGGGAGCGCTGCCATCGATCCCGTAGTCCCCCGATGAGACGCCGTCGTCCTCGTCCTCCCCGGTGCCATCTGCGGCGAAGATTAGCGACTCTGAGGACGCTGTGATGCCTGAGGAGGAAACAAATGGCAGAAGGAGAGATTTGAAGCAAGAAACACATGGCCAATGCGAGATTCTGCTGACTCATCATTAGCTTGATAACCTCGAGGTCCCTTTCTGGACTCTGGAAGTTATTGTAATAGTTGAGCTATTACAATAACTTCCAGAGTCTAGAAAGGTTAAAGGGTTAAAGAAAAATATGATGGAATATAACACACAATTTCAACTTACAAATTGAGGTTACATTAAATTTCAAGCAATCACTAATAAAATGTTGTTGGTTTTTTTATTTTTTTATTTATTTAATAGGAGCCATGCACATTATTAAACATCTGCAACAAATGCCACAGCTGTAAATGTGCTGATTATAACAGAATTGCTCATTTCTTCAGCAGTCCTCAGGCAGGTAGCATAATAACACACCATTTATAGGCAAAAAAAACTTTAAAAAGTTAAATATGGTCACAGATTTGATTGTATCCACTGTTTCAAATGTCTCTTAAAATGTTGAGTCAAATCAAACCAAAGTATTACAGTTAGCCAGAGATAATGCCAGGTGTTAAGAGTTTTGTTTAAAATATCCCAATATGTTTTTTTTTCTCAGTATGCAGAGTTAATGAGTGACCCCGTTACCTTTGGCGAGGTTGAGCAGGACGTACGAGGTGCTGTCTGACTGCTGCAGATCATGAAGGATGGGCGGGGGGCTGGGTGAGGCCTGAGGTTGGTTGTGAGTTGGGACCACTAAAGGACTTTCCTGCGACACCGCCCCAAATTCTGAGAGTGAAGGAGAACTGTCAGGCTCATGGCTCAGTCCTTCATCTGGAAAGCACAGTAACAGTTAACAGAATGAAGAAATGTCTCATTATAATATGAGACAAACTACTTTACACTGCTTATCAACAGTATAAAATCCACCAGGTGCAGGCGAGATGTTTGGATATGATGAACATTTTTGGGACTACATGGATAAAGCATGAATTTTAAATGAACTTGCAGCAAAAGATAGTTTTTAAGTGTGCCAAGGACCCACCTACAGGGTTACTGAGTTACATTTTAGACGCTAAAGCACGTTAAAAGAGCGACTGATGCCCTTCTCACAAGTGGACCGAGTCAAAGTTAATGACTCTCTCAGCAGAGTGAGGGGCAGTGAAGAGCTTACAGCACTAATTTAAGATTTAAGGCACTGCATGAATAGTCACAACCTCAAGGGGACGGCTATGTAATAAAACAAGAGGATTATGCACAAAGCTAAGATATTGTACACATAAATAAAGTTACTTTGGCAACATTGCAAGGTAAGGAATTTTTAACTTTATGTAAAATATAAAGGGTATATTAAATTGAGCAGCTGAATACTTTTCATAACTTTAAATAATGTAAATCAAAAGGCAAATAAAAGCTCTCTTTCGTGCCATAACAATACAGTTCTCTACATTTGAGAAATAAAATGGAAAAAGATTAAGTTTATTAGTACTAAAAGGAAGTGTCTTGGGCTCTGTGCATAACACTGACTACATATGCAACAAAAGTCTGCACACATCAGTTCCAACTGTAACAAAAGCATTGCAAACAAAATGCATTCCACTGTGCAAAGATGCTTGTAATTTTAGTAGGCCTGCTACAATAATAATGTAATAATACATCAGAATTAATTTAATTGAAATTCTTTCAATTGAAATTGAATTGTTTTTAACATTCAGTTCCAGGATGATAGTAAAACGGTGCACAGGCTCTGACCTGAGAGTCCCAGCGGGCTGCACAGAGAGCTTACAGCTGGAGCCAGCAGAGGCAGACAGGCCTGTTTGGACTCAGGCTCCTCCAGGTCCTGCACTAAAGGGATGGAGGCGTTCTGCACAAACTGCACCAGCAGCTGAGGAGAGATGCACAGAGGCATGACACTAGTCACAAAACGTAGAACACTAAAGTAAGATCCAATAGTTTATATAACGTTACAGAGCCTGGCTCTGCAGTAAGGGTGAATGTAAATCACCTCTGGTTTGGAGTCAAGCTCATCAGAAAGCATGGGTCACCCTTTGTGATATCTGAGACATAAAATAAGTGACATATTTAGAGGCCATTTGCAGTTGGTGTAGCAGTGTTATTAATTCGTAAAGTAAAACAAAGCAATACCTGTCTCGAGTATGATCTGCTAAATGTGTGTGTCAGTCCTTCATGGAGCTGCACTGCAGGTCATCTTTGTGTCATCACAAAACTCTGCGGCTACAAAACAAGTCATACAAGTAAAACCAATCTGTATATTCAAAGATATACATAAAACATTCTATTCACTTTGTTATAATTGTGAGTTAATCATCATATTTGCCTTGCTGCTAGCAGCTAACAGTCAATAAAGTGGTAGCTGCCGGAGGCTGCCAGATGTGAGCTGGTCTGCGGTCTGAGGCTCACGGGTCTCCAGACACGGACAGACCCTCCAGAAACATCCCCCGAACAACCACACACTGAGAGTTACCTTACAGTCGGACAGAAGTTCAACTACAGGACGACAGAGATCGATAAATGTGTCAAAACAGTGGCAGGTCGCACTACGGAGTCACTGAGGGAACAATGTTAGAGCACTTCCGCGTTTGACACTGAAGGTGCTTGGCTCAGCAGCGCCATCTAGTGGTCAAAAATAAGTTTGTTGTTGCTTGAGTTGTGACATTGTACAAAAAGTATTCATGGTATATTGCTTTACTGTTAGCTTGTTCTACCTGTACTTCAACCTGACGATGCTGGTTTTTTCTATTGACAGTTATTGACAAATGAGGGAATTAAAGGTCAGTGCTTAGAAGGACCTCTATGAGTAGGACTTAAATGTGTATATCCTACTGAGTTTAACTTGTGACAATGTCTTCATTTATTAAATGCAGATTAAAAAGACACATTTCAAAGTTGGGGAAAAGCTGGTACATGATTAATCTAATATAAAAAGAGGCTTTATAAAAAATGATTTGGAATGACATTTATTATGCAAGCAACAAGAATCAAATTCAGAAGTACAAAAACCCCACAACTGTTCATTTTTCCGGTCTTTGTTTGTGATTGGTAGCGTTTGATGAGACAGACTTTACCAACAGCAGAATGTTAAAAAAAAAATCTCTTTCATCTCATTACAATTCCCTGTTAGTTACAAACACAAACATAAAACTTCATGCGATTGATCTTTTTTTCCATCCTTATTTTCCAAAACCTCAGCTGGTGTACTACGGAAACATTCAATCACGCAGTCACAATAATCCGGCAAACATTATTAGCAATTTAAAATGAAACAAGGCAGACTGAAATATGCTGTAGAAAAAAGCTGCCAACATTTAGACGAGCAAACTAAAATCCAGTGTTATAATCTTCCCAACAAGCAAAAGCACAGTAAAAAAAAAAAATAGCATTATAACAAGATAATGTGAATCCTACAGCATTAACATCTACAGACAGCATGTAGCATATTATAATAGATTTAAAGACAAGCCATAATAAATAAATCAGATTAAAACAAAATCATAGCAGACTGGATTGAAGTAAACAACTTAAACATTTAAATAACTCATTTGACAGTAATCATACTTTTGATAATTTAAGTTGCAAAAAGCACAAAAAGAGCTATAGATGTAGACGTTTGTGCTATTTTGAGCCACAGTTTGACTAGGCTTTACCATTGTTTCAGTACCAGCATCTTTCCCATGGCATAAACAGTATCTGAACGAGATTAGATTTGAGCAGAAGGCCACCATTTGACATTTGTAAGATTTACAGATTTGACAAAGACAAGCAATGATTCTATGAATATGATCTGTATGGAAAATACAAGTAGCATATACATTACATAATTACTTAAAAAAGAGAGAAATAAGTAAAAGATGGGTCCCACAACTGAAAACTGTGACAGACATAATCTTCATATGTCTAAGGCAAAAAAAAAAAAGTGATTTTCTCTGCTGCTACTGCTGCAGCAGCTTTGTGTTAAATGCATTGGCAAATAGATTCCCACAGAAATCAAAACTAATGGCATACTTAAGAGTATCACATGAACATAGAAAAATGTTGTATTCTTTAATTCAAAAATTGTAAAATGGCCAATAATGTCACTGGCTTAATCACACTGTAGTATCCTCTAGGTTATAGTAAACAAACTTAAGTGCTTAAGACATATGCCAGCAGACAGTCAATGTCAAACTGGAAACAAAAACTGATTTAAGTCCTAGGTCAAAGGGATCGCAATTTGAAAGCCAGACTTGTTACTTAACAGGAAACAAACACTTGAATTGATTTAACTGGGAGAGTGCTACAACTTCCCATTTTTGACCAGCAGCTAAATATTTATTTTCTGTAACCTAAACTAAAAATGTTAGTAAATACTTCAGGCTGCTTTCTGAAACAGCAGAGGTGGTGCAAAGCAGGAAATGGGAGGAGTGAGAAATATGACCTCAGACCTTTCCAGGGCAACCACTAGCTACCAGCTGTAGACTGACTGTTGCTGTATGCTGTGCTTCAATAGAGCAAGTCACATAAAAAACACATTGTGTCCTTATCATCAATGACAGACTGTTTAAATATGGACCTGTTTACATAATTCAGTATGCCACAGCACTTCCTCTTTAACTATGAATTATAAGTTATAACAACGATTTTTTTTAGTTCAATCCCAAAACGAATCTATCAAATGAAATGTTCTTCATGAGGCATTTAATACAAAATCAACATTAAATCACAAATTGTACTTAAATACACACAGATGCACAAATAGGAAAACTGGAAAGAATATAAAATAAACATCTTGTCAGCTATGTATGTTACAAGTAGTGCTTATAATGTTTAACAAAGCACTTAACATTGTTGTTAATCTTAATGAGCTACCATAGCTGCCACTGACCCGTCTACTTTCTAAATAGATTTGTGCAAAATCAAAAGGTCTGCAACATACATTGGACTTTGATATAAGGCCTCATCACTCTTTACTGGGATTTTACAGTTTCACACTGGGGCTTAAAATCTAAATCTGATCCAGAAGCAAACACATAAAACAGCTTAAGTAATAGTGGTTGAATTTAGGAAGCCGTTTCTATAGTGGGACACTGCTGAGGAAGCATCTGAGAGGCCGTTAAAAGCTTTCGTTCCAGCCAATTGCACTGTATTTAAGCTGCCATTAATATGATAGGATCAGCCTTGAAACAGAAGACAGGCCAAATCTTTCATGTGAAGCGTTTCAAATGCAGTGGGAAATACATCACTTTAGGCACAAGTTTCTCAATTTAAACATGATGAATGGCACAAGGCCACAGACACATTCAAAGCGACGTGAGAACATTTCCTTAGGCGTGATTTCATATTTCAGAGCTGCATAACAAAATTTTGTAAAGAAGATATGAAAAAAACAGTTTTAACTGACACAGTAACAAAAAATTTGAGCTAAGATGAAGACAGCTTGCTTTGTCCTAAAGTCTGCACACCACCCCAGACTTCTAAATCTATACGAGCTATTGATTTATGATTGCCAGAGAGCAACAAGTCTGTGTAACCAAGGTGCTATTTTGTGGTTAAGGGCTGACACAGTTAATTTCTTCAGAGCTGCCGGTAATGGCTCTTTCTTTGATTGACCTTAACGCCCCAATACACCAAGCTGACTAACGGTCGCAGCTTTTGCAGTGTCACTGTTTCCACCTACTCAAAATGCTCATGTGTAATTTATAGCTTTAGGTTCATTTTATTATTTGGTCACTTTTTCACATTTTACACATATCCCTTTGATTGATTTAGGAAACTCACTTTTTTTCCCTTCTAGGTCAGTTTGGTGGGTTGAGACATCGAGGCCAAATGTGGCTAAATGTAGGACACTGTCTGTGAGAGTGTCTGGGGGTGGGGTATATTTAAAGCACATTACTTCTGCTCCATCTGTCCACATTTGCTACAACCCCCCTGTGTGGTCCTTTCTTTCTCCATCCCAGTCAACAGGATTATGTCTCACACTAGTCTAGGTCTAATCAGCCTTAACCTCGGCCTGAGTAGCTCTCTCCCTCTCCTTGTCTTCTTCCTGAAGGCTGGCCTGCAGCTTCCCACAGATGCTGCTGTCCCCGCTGCGCAGAGCCTGCAGGAAGAGGTCTGTGTGTTCTTTGAGGCGCTCGAGGTCGGTCTGAGTGCGCCGGTTCTGACGCAGCAGCTCCTTAGTGCGAAGGGTGATGTCCAGCAGGCCGGATTTGCTTAAGATGTTGTACGTATTGCAGAAACGCTTCCGCTTTATGTCACTCTCAGCATCAAGTTCTCCTGCTGACGCGATCTCCTGGCTGGGTGCCTGTTGGGGAGGGAGTGCTGGGTTTTTTGTGTCAGGAGAGGAAATTAAAGAGAAGGAGGGGGTTGACTCTGACACATGACTGTCTTTAGAAATGCTACTGCCAGTGCTGGTGGTTTCTGTTGTGGGAAGAGTAAGCTGATTCTGGAGCAGAGGAGAAACAGTACTGGGAGTTACAGGAAGAGATCTCTGCTGCTTGTCTTTGTGACAGTGATCCTGCTGACTACTCCTCTCTGAGCCTGAGAGCGAGCTGGAGGAAGATGAGGAAGCCGTTCCTCTGCCTGATGAGCTCGAGCCGTCACCCGGATGGGGAGCGATCTTAGGGTACGATTTCAGGATGGGAAGATACTTCTTAGAGCGCCGGTGTCTGGAAGGGGACTCTTTGGAGGAAGAGGAAGCTTGACGTGAAACCATGGGCTGAATGAAGACCACCTGAGGCTGCTGGACCACAGGTTGAACCACCTCCACTGTGGGACTAAAGCCCCAGGGTTTCAGAGCTGGGGGGTTGTCACCAGGCTGTAAAAGGTCATAAGGGGGGGGCCACAAGCAGACTTTCAGACACATTACACGTTGCTGTGCCAATAACATATGGCGGCAATATGTAAAACCACAACAGTGTCCTAACATGACAGAAGACATGCTAAAAAGTGTCTTCTCCCATACAAAATAATTGTTAGAATGTACATTATAGCTATTAAAAAAAAGTCTTACAGATATTTATTAAAAGCATATGTAGGTGAAATGACTAAATATAACTTCACCAAGGGCACCAATTCAGAGCCCATTCTAATATATTCACATATTCAAACAAATAACTATTACTGTTTTCACATAATGTACATACTCAGGCAATTATTTCCAAATAAAGTGACGAGAAATTCAGTCAGTATTTTTAAAACAATAGTGTGAACGAGGTTTTTTGAAGTTCAACAGCACTGATATATAAATAAAACAAATCAGTTTAGAATATAGTAACATAAAACTAAACACTAAACACACACTAAACTAGAATTCTCAGGTGACACACAAAAAGAATAAATGCACACAATACACAATATAATAACCTGACCTGAGGTTTTAGGTTGCTTAGGTGTAACAGCACTGTACCTGCTTAAGAAGGACGTTGTTCATAAAGATCATGGGTGAAAGACTGGAGTAAGAGCCTCCCACTACAGCCAGCTGAGGGGTTGGGGGCCCCGAGCCAGGTGTTTGCGGTCCTTGCTGCACAACCGGACAGGGTGAATCCTCTGAGTCTGTGGTATCCATTGTGCTCAAGTGCTCAGAGCTCGCATCTGTAGTCCCACAAAAGAGGAGTATACAGTTTAGTTGTACGGTAGGCTACATCTAAACTGAGAAATACATTAAATACAGTAAGAGCAGAATCCCACCTGAAAACCCAGAGTCTCTCTCCGCTTCAGTCTGAAACTCTCCAGACTTCATAGTGCATGGCCTAGATGCTGCCTTTAAGTGACTGTCTGCCTTCCTCTTGGTGCTCATCTTTCCTTCTTGTTGAACTCAGTGTTCTTAGCTCCACAAACACACGCTCACAACATCAGCTCACGAGGAAGTCTGGGAGTGAAAAAATAATAATATAAAAACAGGTAAAGTCATGGAAAGTTGGTAAATGATATTATAACAATGTAATTCTGTTCATATAAATGTGAATGATAAAACGATACTCTATGTTATTCAGAAACGGTGAAGTTCCTGAACCTAAAACGTGTTATTATAACCACCCTCTAACCACCCAACAATTTCATATGGCATCTTAGCTTAAGGCAAAAAATGTACAAAGTTAAATAGCGTATATTTAAACAAACCCTTCATTTTAAAACAGAACTTGAAACTAGGATTTTGGATACTTAGGCTTAACAAAAACACGATATGACTGGGTCAAGAGCGGCTAGCGCTAGCTTTGACTACGCGTAAAAGTCAAACATGAAACGTCAACATTTAGAAGCGAGTAAACAAAGGAATGAACATACTTGTCTCGGTCCTCACAACAATGTCATCGGGGAAGTATTCAGGCTGCTACAGAGTTTGTCTTGTGCTGCTCTTCCGCGGCGTGTCTGCTGCTGCTGCCGAGCTCCGTCCACTGGAACTCGGTGTTCCACGGTACAATACACGGGACAGACAGCCCCTCCCCGCCGCTCGGTCACATGCGGAGCACGGTGGCAGCAACCGTTTACTTTTTACTGGAAAATTAACCCTATACGAACAGCAAGTAGGTTATCTGTTGCGGCTGGGCAATCACCGACGAACCCCAAATCGTTTCCAGACAGCCAAAAATGCGAGAGGAAGGGTATTGTGAACAGCAGTGTTGCCGTATTTGGAAGTGCAGGGCGGAAACCTGTCTGGGGTATCGCATACGTCATGTTGTTAGGCTCCAGGCCCCGCCCACTTTGTACAAATACTGCGTTCTGATTGGTCGGTCCAACCAGGAGCTAAAAACGTGACCGCGGCCGAATGTGTGGCAAGTTGAGGACATCGTGTTCGTGGTGTGTTTAGGGAGATGTGTACAGTACAGTACAGGCATCTCAGATGTACCGTCGGGGAATCCACTGACGTGAGGTTTCACTATGTTCTGGTGTGTTACATAATAGGCTGGTTGGCCCACAGCTGACCTAAGCTGAGCAAGACTGTATGTTTGTAGTCAGAGTATCTAGAGAACAAAACGTCCTCACGTGCTTGGCTATACTGTAATGTGAAGCCCATTAATAACTTAGTAACCATTCAGTAAACGATTGAGACCAGTAGAACTATGTGTAGTGTAATAAAACAGAATTGGAAAGTTCAGGCAGAGAAAACACCCATACAAAGCATTGTTTTATTCATTTGAGATCATTTATGTGATAGTTATGATTATAGGCTATAGATACCACAATAAGCTATAGGCCTCACACCACCATTCATTTGTTTACATGGGATGAACAGAGTGTAGAGTTCATTCAAAAGTTTCTTCAGGGACCATAAGAGATCATGGGGCACAGGCCACATTTGTTTACAAGTTCTTGGCTATTGCCAGGCAACATATGAAAAGTTTATGTGGCGTAAAAGAATGTGTTGTTGATTGTGGTGCTCCATTGAAGTGCTCCATTTACACAATATATTGTTTTTATGTTTACATCACATAAAAATGAAACTGGAAATCCTGTTTAAAATGCTAGGAGCCAGTTTGCCATTTAACAGTGACCGTGCCTCCCTGATCTCACGTCTCTCTAAAACGGCGAATGTGCAAATTAAGGGATAACAGCTACCTCTTGTTTTCTGTAAATTATATGGTGACTAAAGAGGCCTCTCTGACAAAGAGCACTCAGTGACTTCACATCATTGACTCTCATGGTCTACCACAGCAAATGCAGATAGCACCACACATGTTTATGTACATGGACTTCTCAAGGCCCATAGTTAGGAAAAACACATTTTGATGTAACATGATGTAATTAAATACACCATATGTTTTCAGTGTATAGCATCCCAACAGAAAATCCACTTACTTCCTGCATCAGTTATAATCATGGCGTTTGTGTCTTGTCTCCAGTGGGACTTGCCCAACAACTATACAGTATGTCCACCAAGCTTAGCATAACACCTTGTATATATTGACCCATTCTGTCTTCACTTTTATAATAGAAGTTGACCGCTCCAAGATGCCTGGGAGTCCACTTGAACAGCAGCTGGACAGGAAGGACAACAGTGATGAAGTGTACAAGAAGAACATGAGCAGACTTTTGAGGAAGCTCAGGTCTTCTGTGTCTGTGGTGGCAAGTGCCCTCTGTTTTGCAGTGGTCTGTTGGAAAGGCTGGATATGTCATTGGCTGCAGTATAGATCCACTTCATGATTCACGTTATTTCAATATACATATAAATATGTAAATCACCTTATTTTTGCATTATATCATTTATTCTTACTTATTACATTTGTTTGTGTTTCCCAGTATGTAAATTTGTTTGTGGATCAATTAAGTTTATCTGAGTCTAAATCTAATAAGTCGGTTCTGGTAACTGATCCCAAAGTGGATATGTATAGTATTTGACAAAATCATTGAAAAAGAAATGAGCTAAATAGAGATTAGAGAAGTAAAGAAAACAGAAAATAGAGATTTGCTGTTGTTGACCATTTTCACATGACGATCAGTAAAGGTCAATCTTTTGTTGAGGGAATTGGCACCTGAAATGACAAAAACATGAAGCGTCACTGGCTAATGTTCTCTTTAATGGACAAAAATATAGAACATAAATTGCCCTAAAACTGCTGGTTACCTGACCATAAAGATGTACAAAGAAATATTCAGAGATAATTTTAGCACGATAAAGACTGCTAAAACATCAAGCGTTATTATTATCAGTTATGGCTATATAATGTAACAATATCCAAGGAATCATAGAGGCAGCTATTGGATGGGTACTCAAGCTTTAACCAGTTGAACTATATTCAACAGGTGACTCATAAAAGCTAAAAAGCTACAAACACCAACATTAACCTAGATAAACAAATATCTGCATAAAAATAAACAACTCTCAATAACAAGGGTCGACTGATTTCTATCAAATTCTAAAAAAGATTACAGGTCAATCAGTACTTTTAACTAAAACTGACTGATAAGATTTAAATACAAAACTTTTCAACAAACAAACAGGCAATGATGACAAACCACACGGCCACTGAATGTAATCATGTTTTCTACAGTCAATAATTATGTGACCTTGTAGTGCTGTGTTGTAAATGCTCCGTGGCCTTGTTAAGCCCATGTGGCCCCGTGTCACGGATCACAGGGTGCACAACACGCTTTGTACCGTTTCACTGTGTAATCTGGAGTGTCCTTGTTTGCGTGACCATAACAAACGCTGCCATAAATGAAAAAAGGAGTCATGAAAACAGCTGTGTATGAGCATCAGAGGAGTGAGGGGTGAAGCGTGAGCTGCCTCGTACTTGCCACAGCCGACCTCTGCCTTCTTCGGTTTCCTAGGTCTACTTCGAGCTCTGGTTCTGATGGAGTTGTTGATGCCACTGTGGAGGGAGAGCATAGTGCAGTGAGGAGGATATTGATGTGTGCATATCTGACAGATAAAATGTTTATCCACTGACCTTTTAATATAATCAAGCTTCTGTCTCATTCTACAAACAGAAGATAGTGAGTCCTCGGTGCAGTTTAAAGTAATAGTAATAGTTTTAAGTTAGATTAATACCTGCATTCACATTGTTGGTGCTCCACAAATGTCAGATGTACACGGTATGAAAATTTCATTGGAAGTAACCTCATCAGCTGGAGGACAAATGAGCTTTTTAATGTCAATATCAAAACTAGTTCAAGCATAATTAGTTTTGTTCTCATGTTGTTTACCTCCAGAGTGACGTTTCGTTCACGCAGCGGGTGACACTCCAAGTTCTCGTCCATGCAGCAGCCAGAGCATCTCCACAGTGGGACACAGGCAGGAAAGTAGATCCATTGTACCTTGTCAGGGAATTCCTGCTCCACTTCCACCAACTGCCTCATGGGCTGACAGATGCTCCCTGCAAGTACTTCAGTGAAGGCCACAGCTGTCGCAGAAAAGAGGATTTTTTTTTAACCAATCAATTGTTGTGTTGACATTGAGTGCACTTTCAGACAAAAAAAAATAGCTTACCATTTGACTGAGTGTCGTTGGGCATTTGTAAAACCTGTAAATAAAAGCAGACAAATCAATATGAAGAGCTGAGAAGATGCACAGTGCCCTCTTGTGACAGAAAACAGTAATGACTTTACCGAAAATAAACCGTGGTGCAACCTGTTTTTATAATAAGAACAATGGGGAAAAAAGAAGTAAGAGAACATTTAACAAGCATTACATTTAAATTAATTGAATAAAATGTGAAAACAAGTACTTTTAGATGAAATATAATAATGCATGCTAATTTTAACAAAAAATGTAAGAGTAGGTAAGCTTAAATTGGTGCTTCACTTTTTTTCCCCAGAAGAATACATCGTCCTCCATTGGTAGAATAGTGAGAAGCAGTCTGACTGATGGTGTCAAAAGCCAAAAGTAGAAACCTTTTTTTTTTTTTTTTTATCTTTGCAGGACAAAATTGTTTTCTCTGAAAGTCAAAAACAAGTCTGACAGTATCAGCAAAGACAACTACCTATGGCTTGTGGGAGTTCTTCTCACCAAACTGTGCTCGGACCAGTGTCCTTACACTACAGTTTTCATACAAGTCCTGGATTTAACACCACAAGCCAAACCTATTTGTTTTTGATTTCATAACACCAAAGATGAAATGATCATGGTTCAGTCTGTAGCTTTACTTAAGAACTAAGCAATGTCTGATAAATCCTGTTTAACTGTCAAAACAATAACAAAATAAATTAACTAAAGCAAACATTAGTGTGTACTTAACATTTTATATCAGAAGCCTACATTAGGGCTCCTGCTGAAGAGTTTATGGTGCTTTAGCTCCCTGCTGAGTGATATAATAAACATGTCTGGGTCAGCTGATGTCATGGTGAGAGGAAACACCTGCAAAAGCCACAAGAGACAGGGAGTACTGCACCAAACAAGCTACTGATGGGAACTGGTCTGGAATGATGTCGATATTATTGCAGCTCAGTATGAAACATACACTGAGATATTTATTTATGCTCCAGTGGAAAATGGTGACTATGATGACAAATATTTGCTTCATCCAAACACTTTTATAACATGTTTTACATTTGTTTTGGCCAAAGCTCATTTGACTATTAACAGAAGAGACTTGGAGTCATTTAGACTTGAAATACAAGGACTTATTTTCTTCTGCATCTGCATAATCTTCAACTATTTAGATCTTAACATGAGATCTGGTAAAAGATAACGTTTGTACCAGTTGCATAGTCTTGTGTCACTTACATTAGTTTGTTTCTCTTTTGCTGCAATATATAGATTCTCCTTTATCTAGGCTAACACTTTTGTCATTGTTCCAAATTCTGACTAGTATAAGTTAAAATGATTGATAAACTGATCATACAATTTATAAATCTGGAAAAAAAACCCTGTAACTAACAACAATCTCTGCTAATGATGTGCTTACCTGCGCAGGTGCCAGTGTCACCAGAAGAACAATGAAGATGCAACATTTCATAGTGTCAAAAATATGCTCCACTGTGATTTCAAATGAAAAAATACGCTTGTGCAAAAATGTTGAAAAACTGGTGGCTTTTTGCTGGAGTGTGCAGAAAAACCTTCACATTTACTGCATATAAGAGTCCTGGAAAAAAAAAAGACTACAGACATAGAGCAAGTTACATCTGCCTCTTTATAGCTTCTGTCTCGCTCATGCACACACCCTTTTGTGTGTCATTGATTTCCAAGAATTTCCTCAAGACAATTGGCCTGAACGCTTTTCAAAATCAGCTAGCATTAAGTTCATACAAATATAAACATTATTTAAACACTATTATATAATGGCACAGAAGTTGGATTATTCACACGTGCAGATATCCAAAGTACAATTTTTTTTCTGCACATCCACTGACCAAAAGGATTGTACAACTTCAACCTTCTCATGCCCCTTTTTACCAGTGTGGATGTAAATATTTGCATGCCTTTGATTTGCACACCGTGACAGAAAACCACTTTGAAGCTCATGGATTAAGATGAGTTAAATCAACTTCTCAGCTCAGCTATGTAAGCAAGTCTACGTGAAGTCAAACATGTTGAAGTGAGTCACTATTGGAGAAGCAGTGACACAGGGCCTGATCACTTTCTATGGCCAGAGGTCAGACAGACAGCTGCTCTTTCTTTCTCTGGGAACCACACTGATGCTCCAGTCTCAGTCCCATATACAGACATAGGGGTTTCCCTCAGCTGGACCATATGCAGCAGGTGGGCCAGAGGGGGATTCTACTGTTTAGTCATTTTAGTTGTCCTACACTCATTTCGGTCTATTTTTAAGTTAGCAGCCAGAACCGATGTTCAATTTCCCACACATTGGCCACTGCACATGTCACAAGTGTCTTCTGGGTAATATATAACCTTTTCCCACAGAAGCTGCAGCAGTTATGCATTTAGTATAGCACTGTTGGACAAATGGACAAAGTAGTTCTGTTCATTAATTTTATTTTTGTGAAGTAATATGAAGTAGTATACATTGGCATTTTCAGCAAGTTTTTACAGTTTAATGGAAACTGTCTAAAGTATAACAAGCAAAATACGAAGCCATTTTTTTACATTTACAGTGAAGGTTTAGGGTAGAGTGCTGTTACACTGCAAATACGAAACAATAAATAAGTTAAACATATTTCTTCTGCGAGGCATTACCTTTAACACCCAACAGCATTTCCACAGTATTTGAATGATAATGCTGGAATGATGCAATGTGTCTTTATTAGATGAGCAATTTTTCATGTGTTTCTGCTGAAAACTAGACTGCAAAACTCCACAGATTTAAAGTCAGATAAATTCTTGAGAAGGAGAATAATAACCTTATACATGTTTGATGACTTCTGACCGACAAGTGAGACTTCCACAAAGGAGACAGTATCTTTCAGTATCACTTTCCACAGCACTGCCTGAAGTCCCACTCTCTCTTCAGTCTTGTAACAGACTGAGCCATCAGGCTTTACATGTTAAGAATCTTTACTCTTGAACCCAATTTGATTTAACTAAATATTACGGAACTGTTTCTGGACAAATTATTCTTTTACTTCTCTGTGGAGAATGCTCTTTTCATGAGAGGAGGAGGGGTCTTCCCAGCTTCATACAGAGATTCAGGAGGCGGAGAGCTCAAGCAGCACCAGTCCGGGATGCGGCCCGTTTGGTTATAATAATCCCGGGACACCGACCTGCTTCCCAGAATGTCTTGCAGCGCACCAAAGATGGCACCTGGAGAACAAAGAGTGATCGATTTTCAAATACACAGAAGTATGACTTATTTAGTTTAGCAGGTAATTAGACCTGACCTCCGAGCCATGCGATGCAGTTAGGTTTGGCAGGTGGAGAGTGAATGCGGAAGCTCTTGCTGGCCAGGACGTCGCGGTACTTGGGCTTCTCCACTAGAAGGCGTATTTCGGCCATGAGACGGTGCAGGAAGCCGGGCAGCATGGCGGTGCCTCCGATCACCACCAAGTTCTCAGAGAGCACTTTACGAGTGTCAATGGGGCACTGAAGAGAAAAACAGGAAAAGGTGAAATAACAATAACTAAACTCTCACCTCTGTGGTCATCTGAAAAAAACATAACAAAAAAAGTATAATGTACTCAAAGTGACAACTGCCTTATTTTGATGTTCCTGGGATCACAGAAGTAATGTTCACTACACAGTTCGGACTGAGCAAACATAGTCGGAGTGCTTAAATGATTCCTGCTGCTTCTTTTCGGATTAATTAGCCTGTCCAGGGTTGCTTTGATCCTCATGTGAAACAACAAAACCCTTAGCAGGTCTCTGACATACCCACAGCTGATGGTTACTATAGAAACCACTCCACAATACTCTGCTATGAAGTGATAAATAGGGATAACAAAAATCAGATAATGGCATTAAATGAATTTGGTATTTTACCATGAAAAGTGGCCCTTTGTTGGGAAAATTTGCCTCCTTTAATCTAATTCTTAATGAATGTAATGTAAGCGTGCATTTTATTGACACAGCCCAGAAAGTTCCACACTTTGCTGACATCAGGTTGAAGATGAAGTCTGTGGCCAATAACAAGAAAAGACTGTTCTGTCTTATAATGAGTAAATAAGGAGTTTTCCTTTTCACAAGTCCACTGATATAATTTTGTTTCCTTAGAAAACAAATCATTATGATGTGTAGCCGTCAAACATAGAGTATTTTATTTACCTTGACTAGGGTGTCGAGTATCAATGTGGCAACACTCTTTTCCTCATTGTCTTGTTCAAAAAGGATCTCCATCAGTGAGTCCCTAAAAATATCAACAAGAAAAGGTTAATGTGACAAACAGATGAATGAAGCAGCGGAGGACAATAACTTGATCTCTGCAGTAGATGATGCTGACAGAATTACCTGATGGACCCCTTGATGTGTAGTATTTTCTCACCATCCAGAGGGTAGGCAACATCAGGAGGAGGAGCAGGGCGCTACAAACACATTAAGAGTAGTTTAGATTTACAACATTACAGAACATTTATCATAGGAAAAATGGTGAACATTAACAACCTACCTCTGCATCTGGGTTAAATTTAGCTTCTTGGATCTTGAGTCCTCTCTGCAGGTCACTGACAAAGCATGTTCTCACTACACAAACAAATGAAACATTTATTTATAAAACAGTATATCAAAAAATCTGTGGCTAAATCTGCAATAACAAATCTAAATAGTAAAGTGCAGCTTTAAATTTCTTGTTGAACCTACCCTTGATGTCCTCCACAATATCCTCTTGGATGGTCCCTGTGGAAAAGATAATAGCGAGAGGAAAAATTAATCATATCCCCCATTTGGTTTTCAATTTTAGATAAGTCTAAAGCACTCTTCCCAAAGATTATTTCGATAGTACACAGTACATTTAAAACATAATCATAAATATCAATGTACACACAGAGTCACAAAATACAGAATAAAACACTGCTGTATAGTGTCGGTTGTTTGTAGTATTTACCAATGGCAGCAGCTACAGTTTGCCCAGTAGTAGTGTCTGTGTCCACAGTGCACTGCTCCACAAGATGTCCATCCAGTTCTCTATAATGAATGCATACATGATCAGTAATTACACTAAAAATGATCATACAGCCTGCTAAGTTATGCTGTTCTTAAACAAATTAAAGCTACTTACTTATGGATGGCTTTTCCTCCTAAAGGCAAAGCCTCCCAGGCTGGCAGGATAGGGGTGCATTCATACACCTGATGCCACAGTTAGGGATGAAATAGGTGTACAATCACAGCAGTATATAAAGGATCTGTTTTTGTAATTCTCTAATTCATTTTCTTGTTGCAGTAGGAGTATTATAAAAAATCATGGAATGTGATAAGTAATAATTTTTGCTTTAAGATATTTTGGACAGGACAAGGATACAGGTAGCACCAGGGTCTCTGTGTGTCCACAGTCCATCACCAGGGCTGAGTTGATTCCTAATGTCATAATAGCCATAAGGTGACTGGGGGCAAAGAGCACAGAGGGCACCTGGAGAAATATCACAGGATGGATTAAATAGTTAACAAGTGAAACACAAATTTGTAGTTGATAAATGGTTCATTTAACAAAGAAGCATCATTGTGTTCATTGCAACATCATGGGTAATGCAAAACTCAATTAATAGCTTTGTATTAGTACCTCAAACTGTTTGAAGAAAACCTTGGTTAGTGTCTCCCTGAAGTGAGACGGGCAGAGGATGGACTCTATGATGACCACTCTTCTGTCGCGAGGGTTCACCAGTAGGTGTCTGATGGAAACACACAGAAAGGATTTAATAACAATTCACTGGATCAACTAGTGACATCTTAATAAATAAATGTGTTTTTTTCCTTTTTATTTTACCTGAAGTAAAGTATGTGGATAAACTCTTTGAGAATGACATATAACTCTTCTGTGTTGATGTTGTACTGAACCACTTTGATGGCCTGTAAATTAAAACAACATTTATATCAAACCGATCTGTGTGAAATTCTGTTGCTAAAGGCAAACAGCAGGAAATCACATGTTTAACCTGCTGCTGTCCTGGTTTCCGGATCTCGCTCGGAATTATGAACCTGGGCCCCGTTTCCCCTGCAAAGCCACATCTGAAAGAAAATGCAACCGTAAAGACTAACACCATGTGACATAGAAAATGACTGTAAAATAAGTACATGTTTGTATCTCATGGATTACATATGAATAACATTAACATTCATCATAACATAACAATAACATTGATTATGAACTTGATATTGTAAATTTACTATAAATATACTTAATATCTCAAGTATCAAATGCATAACAGCATTTTTTTAATCAACAGACAGAGTACTCATTGTCTGTAGAGCTTCATGTGATCTGCCACGGGTTCTTTTCTGGCTGTATCACAAGTTTGAACTAAAATAAGTCATTACACTGAAGGTATACGCTCTTTATTAGTAGTTTTTGGCTAAATCTTCACTACTGAGCCCAAATAATGGTACGGATAGTCCTGATTACCGATGAGTAAAATAAACCTGACCTATGTCGAGGTGCTAACTGTATATTAAACCATTTGGGTCAGTATTCAGCTAAATAAGTCTAAAATAATGTATGCCATGTTTTGTAGTGCTATCAAAGGCATACAATGCATTTTCCACGTTTAGTGCAACTAAGAGTACTACAATACGATTACATTAAAGCTCAGTTATGGGTTTAAGTTAGCTTGCTCATGCTAATGCTAGCTTCAGATAAGACCTTAGAACTAGCATCAACCGTTTTGCTGTTACTGTTTTAGTATTTCGTGTACCTTTATTTGGAATATAACATGACTGTTAGCCGTGTTGTTGCAATTGTGGTGTTAATTTAGAATAGAAAAACCCGATGCATGCTGATTAGACATGCTAACAGGCTAGCTACGTGCAAAAGAAACTCACTTTGTGTATGCCGCTCCCAAATCAATGATGATGGCTGTCTTCTCTCCTCCACTGACCAACCCATCAAAGAGGGGCATATTATCAACTGCTTCTACAAACGACCTAAGGTAATATCGATAATGACATTCGGGGATTTTCAAGCGCAATTTACACTTGTGTTGTCTTCCTGTCAACACTGGGCTGGGCCTTCAGGGTGAAAGAGGCGTCGGAGGCGTGCCTGATCAAAATGTAAGCATCCCAGGAGTTCTGATTGTAGTCACTTGAAAAAAACAAAACAAACATCAGCTACTGTATGCGAGTAAATCGTATTGTTAATTGAAATAGCATGAATCCTAATGCTGTCATTGAGCTAACCTGTTTGTTGTAAAGGCAGAAGAGTAAGCTGACTGAACCCCCTTTTATGAAACAGTGGAGACAGAGAGGAAAAACTTCAGACCTGAGACCTCTGAGCAGACCCAGGGTCAAGGAGGGTGGCCGTCTGAAGGGACCAGGTTAGATTAAATAGGAGGAGTAGGACATCTAATGAACACTCTTAAGTCTAAATGTTTGTGGAGTTTCTCAGTCACCCAGGACATTTTCAAGAAAAGGTTTTCTGACAAGGCATCTGGAGGAAAAACCTAAAACTTACGTTCAGATTGCCTTGTCAGAAAACCTTTTTATCTTAAGTCTCAAGAAAAGTGTAAGTGTGCTTAAAATGAAGTTACATTTAATTTTATTTATTAATCAGGAAAGGTTAAAAGCAACATTAATAGTGGAATTAATCAGGCCTGTTTTCCATCAGGTTCCTCTTCTGCAGCACAAAAACCAAAAAGAAATACACAGCATAACAACAAAGACAAAAACTTATACTGAATAACAAATACTGTCTGGGTGTATTACTGGATGTTGTGACCCAGACAGTATTTGTTATTCCACAGTAATTTATAGGGTGTAAGTTAGTAAGTAATAATAAAATAGTAAAAAAAAAATAAAAATAAATAAAAATAACATAATGAAAAAATACAATAGTATGCAGTTTGCACCCAATACTCTTAGGCCATGGAACCAGAGTAGTTATAATTTAGAACACCAAGAAGAAAGGTTTTAGTTTAACATTACTGGGTTTTGTGTTATAATATTAATATTATTCAATGATAATGATATAGTCCTCCGCACCCCTCATTCTCCCATCATCCACCCTGTACTGGCATCATGAGTGTGGCAGATTGGAGGCAGCAGTCATCATCCCAGCAGCAGGCGCATAGGGAACACAGGGAGTGAGCTGCACTAGCCTCTCCTTCAGCCTGGACTCATTCTGGTGGGGCTTCTTACGGAGTGCAAGAGAATCTCTGCATCCTCCTGAAAAGCAATCCGTCATGAACTCCGGAAGGTAACGGCAGCTTTATTTTTAGCTCCAGCTACTCCAGCCCTTTACTTATGTAGAGATGTCGTTGATGCATAATGAGTTTAATAGCGCGCATTACAGACTCCGAAAAGAGGAGTTATTCTGGGAGACGCAGTGTGCATTTGTTGACAGTGCATATGCTGTAGCGATGATTGTGAGGCGTCGAGCTGCGTGTGCATCCTGGTTCAGGAGCTACATTTTGATCACAGCTCAGGCAAAGTGGGTTGTGTTGCAACATTGATGCACAGAGCTAGACCAGGGCTTAATGATTTCTGTTAGACGCGTCTCTGACTTGCAGCTTCACAGGGTGCCACTCTGTTTGCTGTTCATTTGACATTTATTTGGATAATTGGCTCATTCAAAAGCAACAGTTGTGCTTATTTGGTGTATTTTGGTATGCTAATTTACCATGGGGTCACGTGTTGGCTCTCTGATGCATTTTATACCTAGATGCATTTGAGGAAGATAGAGAGCTGCTGCTATTTATAGTAGAAGTGTGGAGGGGTGCTCAGGATTGCTGTGTCAGAGAGAGTTTCTGCATTATAGGCATGTTAGCTCAGCTTCCACAAAGCTGGAGATGCAGATGAAGAAGAAACTCCATCCAGATTTATTTACACTGATGAATGTTGTGTTCTCTTGCAGCAGACACTGAGACGCAGACAGAGATGCAGACTGGTGGGATGCTCCGACGCCTCCTTCTGGCCGGGACCTTCCTGTCTGTCTGTGGCACCCCTGTTTACCTCCCAGACCTTACCCCTACGCAGGACAGCAGCGTGACTACCACTGCATCTTCACTAAATATAGACACCCGGCCTGGACAAGGTGTGTTTGGGTCATCCGAACATGTGACGCTGAATGTAGGTCCAGCAGGAGGGGCTGACCCACATGGACGCCACACAGGACTCGAGGGGATAGTGACGCAGACAGATATTGGAAACAGCCCGGGTGGAAGATCTGGGGCTGGGAGAGAAACATGGAGCCAGAGGAGAGATAAAAAGAGGGGCGGGCAGACGGGAGATAGACAGAGGCAGGTTGAAGGAGGGGAAAGTGAGGACTTGTCTGCTGCTACAGGTGGAGAAATGTATGCAAGGACTTCAAGACTGGCCTCTTCCATAGTGAGCCTGAAGACCGGTGATGATTCTTCTGAGCTGAGTTGGCCCTCATCACAGGACACTTCCGATCCTTCAGCCGAAATTGCAAAACTGACCGTTCCACCTGCTGTATTCGCCCCCGCTCAGATGTCAACTACTCTAGCGATCTGGAGTCGTGACGGGGCGACAACCTCCACACTGCAAGATCCCATGCTACCTGAAATCGCACCATTGCCAAAAGAGGATGGCCCGGAAAGCTTGTGGACTGAGGCTGCAAGACCTAGTGGAGGTAAGTGCAAACTTTTCTTAAGGTAAAACAACTGTCTAACACAAAAAGGAAAAATGAAGGTGCCCCAGTTTCAAAAAGCAGAGCAAGAAGAGGAATGACATAAGCTTTGTGTTATGTATGCGGCCAGTGAAAACACACTTAAGTAACCACTGACATACTTCTAAAACTTCAAAAATTACCACTTATTTTGAAACTTAGTTCTCTAATAGCCTACAATTTATAGACTTTCAAAGCCCTCAAACATAGTGTGGGATAATACTTTGCATGCCCCTAATAAAGTTTTCTTTTAAAACATGGCATACTTCAAGCTCTCTGGAGTTTAGCAGCTTCATTAAAAAAGTCGGAAATCAAACAGACATGTCTTGTGGCAGACATCGTCTTTGATGGTGGAAAAAAAAAAGAATCGCATCCCGTTTCCACGCTCCACTTTGAACCCCAGCTGGGACCAGTGGCAGTCTAATTACTTTCTATTCCTGACTCCAGCCTGAAAACAGAGAACACAACAGCTATAGGAAAAGGCTGGTGGCAGTTAAAGAAGTCTTTAGAGGATTCGATTCCCCAGCCTGCTTCTCACATCTTATATTGTAAAGAATGGGGCAGGTTAGTATTCAAGCAATGCATCGACGAAAAACGGAGGAAGCAGAATGTCTGTGCAAATATGTGTGCCTGGCATCCAAGCGGGATTGGCTGTTTGATGAAGCTTCCTCCCAGCAGAGAGGAGACTAGGAAGAAAAAAGTCTCAAATTGTTATGTAAAAGGATTGCAGTCTTTATAAGCATTTTCAGGCTGGCTGTTTTAATGGAGTAAAAAAAAGATGCAGAACCACTTTCTCCTGTGACAGCTCCCTCTGTGGTTTGCTCTTATCTACAGGGATAAAAACAAGCAATCCTCTTTTTATTGTGTCCTAGCTGCTCTGTGAGATCAAAAATGATCTAAGGATGAGAAAACAAAAACACATTGTAAGGCTGTGTAAATACTATAAATGCGCTGTAGAATATCATATGTATGTCAAGTCTTAAAATGCATTGTAAAAGTGTATTTGGTTTATGAAGTGAGTGTGAACTTTGGTGTGACACATGTTGACCTGTGCTTGTTGTGACTACAGCAGACACTGTGGTCCCACTGTCTCAGGATGAAGCCACAGAGGGCACCATGTCGTCAGAGTCGCTGCCTCTCATCTTTGAGCCGTTTGAAGATGTCACACCAGAGGGGGCGTCAGCAGCCGCGGTCACCCTGCTGCCCGGCCATGCCCAGCCTATTGCTGCTATGGCAACCGGTAGGATGCCTCTGTCTGAGGTGGACATGGACCAGCTGGTCACCGTGGAGACAGACAGCGACGATCCTTCGCACACCCCGCCCCTACTGGTCCCAGAATGGACGTCACCGTGGCAGACATCTGGCACTGAGCTGCGGGAGCCAATCAGCTCCGCTGATCTGTCTGTGTCACAGCAGCGGGCCAGCACTGAGGCCAGATGGGATCAGGTGGAGACAGGTGAGGCCACCTCAGGAAAGAAAGGAATGAAAGAATATTTAAGTGTCTAGTTTATATTTTTTTTCAGGAAATATGCTTTAAAATAGTTATTTATCAATTTGTGTATAAATCCATCTGTTACCTTTCTGAAGTAACCTTAGATTAACAGGGTAGTGTTGTGTACTACTAATACTGCATATTGAATATTCACTGCAGTTCTGTTTCCTGTTTATTTGCTTAAAAAACACAAAACAAAACAAAAAAATCAATACAATATATGTAATTGGATGGAAGAATTAGCTGAAGTAGCTGAACAATTTTATCTATTTATCAACTCAATAAAACCCTAAATAAATAATATTGAAATAAAAAGCAAGAAAAATCTTATATAACATCTAATGTGTAAGAATCATTTTGAGCTGTGACACTACATGTTTGTGTTCTGTGATTTGCCACAAGCAGGTGCTGTAAGGACATCAAACCTCCAAGAAAACTCACAAACCACTGGCCCCTCCCTCTCACCCTTTCAGTATTCTATGACAACAGTAACCATGACAACTCATCCACATGTGCCCAAACCCAGATTGGGGTTAGAAGAAATGGAGTCTGAGGGTAAGAGTATATTTGAATTAAAAAGCATTTTTGTCATGAATTTCACCAGGCTTTTAATCTGGCGTTCTTTGTGTCTGTGTAAATCATTTTCTACGCAGAAGAACAAGATGAGGATGAGGATGATGAGAACTCAGAGGAGTCGGTGGAGGATGACAGTGAAGAAGACTTGACAGAGGCCCCTAACACATCCTCAACACCACCTCCCTATAGCCTTATACCTCCTCCACCCGTCTGGGTTCAACGCAACCAGGGCCTGAGTATGAAAGACACAGACACAGATGCCTATAATGCAGATACACATCAGTCATCAGACATGTCATATTAAAAGATTCATCGGCTTTTGTGGATAACATATAATGACTAGATAAGTAGCAGTTATGTGCTCTGCTAATTTAGTGTATTTTTCTTCTAGTGCGCAGCTGGGTAGAGCTGATCAGAGAAAAGGTAAGTCTGCCCTCTGCTGTTCTACAAATATAACATCTTTGAACTTGTCTTGATAAGAGGCAGTATAGTGTTTACAGCTACGCAATAAGAACTCATGCAACAAGAAAATGGCTTGTAGTAAATGTATTTAGGGAATTAAGAAAATTTGGTGTGGTATACATATTTCAGTCGTGGGTTCTTTGCATCTTACTGACCAAATATGTTAAGCAAAAGGTAAATGCCTGTCCATCTTTCTGGTGTATCAGGCAGGGTATGTGTCTGGGATGCTGGCTCCTGTGGGTATTGGCATCACAGGGGCTCTGCTGATTGTTGGTGCCCTGTACAGCATTAGGATGATCCACCGTAAGAGGAGGAACAGTTTCAAACACCAGAGGAGGAAGGTCAGACAACCAGAGGTCAATACCCTACCTTAATAATATTCATGTAGTTATATATGCAGTTAGCAAAGATTTGCTGGAGTTTTTTATGTAATGAAGATTGTTTTTGGTTTTTTTTTCATTTTTAGCAACCTCGGGAGCCAGGCACTAGCCGTCAGGACCAGGCCATGCTGCTGGCGGACAGCTCGGAGGATGAGTTCTGATCACGTTTAAGTCTGAGCCTCATTTGTCTTTGACCGATGGGTAAAGCTCGTGCGACAGACACTCGGTAATCTTCACCATCGCTATGACGACCACATCTTCAATCACCCTGGGCTGTTTGGCTATGACTCATCTGAGCCACAGTGTGTGAGTACAGGGCCCAGTTTGCACAGGCTGCACAAAGGTCAGCTCTGTATTCCCTTTTTCCAACGAGAGCACTTTGCTGGATCTTGACGGGTTGTGTGGACTGATGGCTTGTCAGGATGAAACCATAATGCAGTGTATGTCTGCATAATAAAGGTTTTGGCATTTTCAAGTCAAGAGCTGCAGAAGAGCCAAGTTACATGATGTAAATACCTGTACAGTAAATGTATCTGACTTGTCAGTTTTGTTAAATACAGGGTTCTTTGTGTCATATCTATTATAGTTTAAGCCTAACTAAAAAAGTAATTAATTCATAATTATGTTAACTTAATGGAAACAAGTCACTTGTCTATGAATGTAATAAGAAGCACATAATTCCTTTCAGACATTGTCACTTATGAAACATGAGTTTATACATATCTGTAAACTGACTACTGCACGTCTACCACGTCTAGAGTGCATGAGTTATCCCATTCCAAAGCATTCATACTCCAGACATAATGTCCACACTACATTCAAGTTCATATTTTTGGCCCAGTTAATCATACACACGTTCCTATTGTGTAATCTGGGTCAGATAAGACCAAAAATTCAAGAGAATGTCACATGTGGTCCTTTAATATAAAGAAATCAACTGCCGTAGACGTAGCTCACCTTTAGACGACTTTTGGGTTTCGTGCTTCATGTACAGTTTATCTGCCTGTGTAAATGCAATAATACAATTGAGTGTCATAAAAATAGTGGGTAATGTCTTCTCTCTGTAGATATGTAACATGTGGTGATGAAATAAACTTTTATTTACTTTTCACCTTGAGATAGTTCCATGTCTTCCATAAAAATGACAGACAAGACAACGTGGTTTACAGCATTTAAAAAAAAAATCAAATAATTTATTTCTGTGTTCTTTTTCCACATTAAATAAAAGCTATTGGACATTTCCAAATTAAGAGGGGACTGGGAAGAGGGAACTCGGTGGAACAGAAATCAAACATGCAAAGAAAAACATTTGCTCTCCTCTTTTACACACTTGGATGGATGGTAGTGGAGTGCTGCTGGTCCAGAGAGGACTGTCCAGGACCATGACACTGGATGGGCTTGACCGCCGAGACAAATGATGCTAGTCCCAGTGAACTTAGCTTCTCTCAAGGAAACCAAAAAAAAAAAAAACAAGGTTTGTTAGAAGAATGTGTGAACACTGAGCTGGCATGTCACGTGGAACCAGCTGATTTCCAAACGCAGAGGAGATGGCATCAGTGAGAACTGCACGAGACGAGAGTAACACCACCGTTTTTGGTGATACTGATGACAGAGCCCTTCAGTTGTTGAACGCGATCTTTACAGAACACACCGGCTCATGGCAAACTGTAATGCCCAGAAAGTGTCAACAGACAATATGTAGAAGATAGAATGAGGGGGAGAGTGTGGAGAAGAAGAAAAAAAACAATTATATATTTTGTTTTTGTCAGATGAGCAACTGATAAAATAATATGGGTATAGCTCGAAATTTGTACGCCATCTTCTCATCTTTCGGACTTAAGGAGCACAGAAATGTAAAAGAATACAAACAAACTGCCCCCTCCCAACAGACGATTAACAAAAAAACATGTAATGAACAAGACTTGTATGCAAATCTGAAGAGCAGGTCATGGTTCCATTTACACAGAAACAAAAACATACACATGCTGCAAATGTGGGTGGGGCCTTTGTAAACATCTACTGTCTACTCCAGTCCTGGGCGCTTACAATGAACACACATCTGCATCATGAACAATGTCCTGTAGTATCATTCATTTAATTGGACCAAAATGAATCCAGTTCGTCTGTCCATCTTTCTGAAAGCTGGAGACGTTTGTTTACCGTGTATTAGTGGATTTCAGTCTCAGGTGAACAATAAAACAGCTTTTTCTATTCTAAATTTACAGGCAGGATAAGAATATAGATGTCCAATTGCATAATTTGAGGAGCTACACACCTCAATAAAAGTGAAATAGCCTTTCTGACATTTGATCTAGCTCATTTCACATAGATTTTGCTCTTTTCTATTTGTCTCCTGTGTGTGCTTTCATTCCTTCTTATTCCTGACAGGTCCTGTTTTTTACTGAGCTGGAACGAGCACCATAAACACTAAATTTTCCTGTTTGGAGCCTGAAAATAGAGAAATAAAAGCAACAAACAAAACAGGTACACACCGTTGTCAAAATTAAAATAAGGCTCACACAGACACATTCACACATACACACACGCTGCAGCAATTTCACAGAAGTGCATCTGACCTTTGTTCGTTTCACTTTTAAGAAAACAGAGCCGAAGTAGAAACTTTC
Source organism: Rhyacichthys aspro (assembly GCA_036850595.1). NCBI lineage: Eukaryota > Metazoa > Chordata > Actinopteri > Gobiiformes > Rhyacichthyidae > Rhyacichthys > Rhyacichthys aspro. The sequence continues at coordinate 11,895,447 of CM072170.1, read as the reverse complement.
CATTGCTATATTTAGTGTAAATAACCAGGTGCATCAGTGTGGATTAAGATGTCCAAATGTTGCGAGATTTGTCGTGCACCGGGAAAGTGCATTGTGGGCTCAGCTGTGACACTCAGCATGAGGCAGCTGGTAGATATTGGAAATAAAGTGAAAGCGAACAAAGAATAAAAGAGGATCCGCCAAGAATACTAGTTTTCTTTAATCAAGACACTGACCACACACTGAACAGGAGTCCAGCAAACATAACACTCGGCCCCTGGGCTGGTGCCGCAGCAGACCAGAGGCCATGCTGATGATAGTGTGGCACTTGCAATGAGGAGAATCAGACAAAAAAGGTGTAAACTCAGATGGCAATAGGGCATATTTGACCACACCATCTTTGGCAAAGGCCTTCTCCTTTTTGCTAATTTTGCAGCAGCTGGCAGTGCATTGGGGGGTGGAGGGTTATCTGCAAAAACAAATAGAAAAACAACAACCTACACTCCTCCAGGATTTGGTAACCTAAGATTTAGTGAATGACACTTCAGGAAGAAAATGGCTCAAGTGATTTGTTGCTAGCCTACATTAAAATGAGGGGTAGCCTCAGACCGCAACACACACTCGTCACCCTTGTTTTAAAATAAACGCATGCATAACTTTCCAGGCATGTGTCCTGAAGGTTGAGGCAGGTGACAACCAGGATGAGAAACTCAAATCTCACATCAGGTTAGAGAGTATGCACTCGCAAAGTCACACAGACACGGCTGCTTGCTCACAGTGAACCCAACCATGTACACACATACGCACACACACAAAGAGGCGGTATAAACGTGCAATCATACTATAGCTTCTCAAATCTCCGCCCAACTTTTACAAGGTTAAAAAAGAAACACAAAAATAAACCCCACAAATAGTTTTGTCCCAGTCTGTTTGGACTGCCCTCTTCTTTGTTTCACACAATGTTGTGTTTTTTAGATCCGTTTTGTCCTGTGTTTTGCTGCATGATTTGGTGTGATGCTCTGTCCTGTGGGGTTTGGACACTTGTCCTCACCTGAGCTGCCACACGCCTCAATTCCTGGTCAAACAAAGACTGAGAGCTCTGTTCAGTTGTAGTCCCACACGACTGCTGCCCTTACTCTAAGTATTAGGGCCCTTTTGAAATCATTGCCGGGATTCAGTTCATTTCTGACTTAAACAACACTTCAGAGGTCAAGGAGTAAACAGGGTGTGTTTGCGTGTCTATGCATACCTATGTGCATATGTTTGTACACAGGTGTTAATGTATGAGTATAAGAGTGTCATGACCAGGGCAGAGCTGAGGCGATCAAGCTGATAGTGTATGAAGTGAACAGCACCAGCTGTCCAGTCGTCCCTCGTCCCCTCTTGTGTCCTTTAGCGAAGCCACAGTTTGAGTCGAAGCGCATCCACTCCATTCAGGTAATATCTGAACAGCCGCTTGTCTCTGACAAAGCCCAAGTTCTCGTACAGCTTCAGCGCTGATTTGTTGGTGATCTCTGTCTCCAATACAACCTGCAAAGAGAAACAATACAATTGTCTTTTTTTTGCACATACTCAAAGCAGTTTAGTGTACCTCATAAAAAAGTGTGAGAATGTAACAGAAATAGCTCTGATATTTGCTGATGCACACAGAATGCATTTTACTAGCCCCACACTTTTGTTTAAAGAAAAATGATCCTGCTGCAAAGAATAGGAATTTCTGATAAAATGTTTTGCAAGTTGCAAATAAAATCTATAAAGCAAATATGCTGTGTTCAAGGATGTTCGGCAGGTAAAGTCCACTTCTCTACTGTATATCTGATTCAAACCAAGGTTGAGAGCAAACGGAGTGAAGGGCAGAGCAGAAACATTAGACCTTGAAATGAATGAGACAAATGTGACTTCCCTTTAACAACATGAAATTAGTCCTCATTGACCAGTTAAAAAAACCTTAAAATTTCAATGTTACTCATGAGTACTACATACCAGCCTCGTATGCGAGTTGTTTTAATATATTGCTTTTAAAAGAACAGACATGTATATGCTTACCTCATCACAGTCACCCTCCACCATAGCATAGATTGCCTTTTTTACCAAATTAGTACCTGCAAAAAAGACATTTTGTCAGCACAAGCCTATTTTGTATTATTCATGAAATCAGATGAGTATGAAGAGTAATGCTCTTAAGTGGAGAACCTGTATGATTTAACATTTGCATGAAGTCATTTGGTTAGTGATGACCAAAACTACTGAGGATTGAACTCACCAATACTTTTCCTTCTGTGTTTGGAGTCCACAGCCAGCATAGCAATGTAGCCGCGGCGGAACATCTTTTTGTGCATGTCGAGTTTACAAACAATGGCTCCAACACACTCCTGCTCCACCATGGCCTGACACGCACACACACACAAAGAAAACAAAACTGTGAGAATGGCATACTACAGCCATCTTTTGTCAGCTTTAGCCTGGCAACAGAAACTGTCATCGTGCCAGTTCTGCTGGTTCTCTCAGCTGACCTCTGACCTTTATTTCAAGACACTTCCTCTTATGTCACATGTGTTACTCCAGACAAATGGGAACTGGGCTATTTGCGACCTTGAGGCTTTAGGGGAAACAAGGAAAGGACGTGTTTTCTAAATTCAGATCTGTATGAATGACTATGGATACATGTTAAAGCCAATTATGAAACTCTTCCTCCATAATCTTTACATAGAAATTACTGGACAAGATGAGTAACCAAAATGTCACGCCAGATTAGGTCAACTGTACACACCAGTGTACAGTGCTTTAAATAAAATGTTTGGAGCAACAACCTTTACAACACTACACACTACGCACTAACGTCGTCTATTCAATATGCAAGAGTTGGTCCAACCCTGCCTTTAAGGTATCGACAGCTGGTGGAATCTAGAAACAGTCACACCCAGTCTCACAAAAGGTTCCAGACAACAGTAAATCGGGGGCACACTGTTAGTGCTTGTACTGTAAAGTAAAGAGGGAACATGTGCATTGGAGAATTGTTGTGTCATACTCACCAGAAAGCAGAGCTGCGGCCAGTTGTGGATGAAGTACCTGTATGTATAAATTGAATAAGGTTCAGATAAGTCCTTGGTGATGAGTCTCATGATCCACGGCATCTGCAGTTCGGATTCGTAGCGAACATAACGTATTCCGTGGCTCTCGTGATCCGCCGATAGCGGAGAGCTCAGATGCAGGTTGGCCAGCTCGGCAGCGGGCGGCTGCTGCCTGTCATCCAGCTTCTCTGCCTCATTTGGCCCGTCCGGAGGCTCGCCTCGTGTGGGACTGGAGGGCTCCGTGTGTTCAAACCCCTGTTTCCCGTCATCCTGGGTGCGTTTATGGGCCTCGTCAATTCTCGTAAAAGCCGGCATCCCGTTCATGCTATTGTTAACCAGCGGCGACTGAGTGCCGTTTTTGGAGAAGGGGCTGTGGCCTTCGTGTTGGCAACGATCACTATTGTTTCTAACAACCGAGTAACCCTCGGCACTGCTGCCATCACAGTTGTCCACGGACGGTCTGGGATTGTCAGGCCGGTTTCCTGTGTGTTGGTGGCTGTCAATGTCCTCTGTGGGACTGGCCAAGCCGTTTAGCTGCTGCTGCTGCTCTCGAGCTTGCATTTGGAGGTGCAGTGCCGCTGGGCTAGCTCGTGCTAGCATGTTTTTTTGCTTTTTCTTCGCCGAGCTTTTCACTTCGGTTACTGGCAGCGACTTGTTTTCTATGGCAGGTACACAGTCCGGCAGATGGCAGGTCGGTTCTCCGTCTCCTTTGGCCAGCTCCGAGCCCCCAGCCCCGGGGAAAGGAGCTGCTTCAGCCGGGGATGCAGGCACTGCGCTACTAGGCCCAGGCGGCACTGTGGCCATCCCACCGCATTAAGGTGGAGATTCACGCTTTAAAAACGTTAAACACAATGTCATCCACAAGGCCAAGGGATAAACGAACAATATACACGTTATTTTACCGAATATAGGATAAATCCGAGGATCGTTGAGGCAATAACGTATCCGTTGGCGACGTTAGTCGCTGCTTTCTCCTCGATTTCCCCGCTGCCGTAAAGTGATGTCGCGACAAACGCCATTGCAACACAAACAGATGCGTTTTACGACAGTGCGTAACGTATGACAGGTGCTGTCACGGTCATTTACTAATGCCTAAGTTTTTTAAAGCAGTACTTTAAAGTCTAAACGAGAAAGCTCAAAGTGTGTCTAAATACAAAATCGAAAACTTCCTAAAGCAGTAGGACCTACAGAGCTACATCTACTGGTCCACAATGTCAAACTGAGGTCCCTTGTTCCCATCAGTAGAGGGCGCCAAGCGGAACACATAGACCTACTTCGTGTAATTTCTATGTCAATATTTAACCAGTAGATGTCGCCACCAGCTTGATATTGTTGAAGTAAGGCTATCAAGCCATTAGGTGGTCACTTTAATTTTAAACATAGCCTAACCCCAAAAATACTATGGGTAGCAATTCTTTTTTGGTTTATGCCTGAAAGGTGTCTGTGGTGAGCGTTTAGAGACACACTACATACATGAAAAGCATTTTTTTAGACTAAAGGATGACACCATTAACACCACAGCTTTAATGCAGTACAGTTTTGCTTTCATTTCTACACATGGATCAATTGAGTATATCAGTGGATTGTGTGAAAGACAGAGTGTGACCTGTGACGTAATTTGGTGTCATGAATGTTACTGCATAAATGAGAAGCATTGTTATGTAAAATAAAGTGATGACTTGCACAGTCATAGGGGTAGATGGTGGCTGTTTCTGCCCTACACTGAACAATGCAAACTCATAAGAATTGTGCTGGGTAAAAAATGGGTAACGTATTGTTTGTAAATATATGTTACAGGGAAATAGAGGTGGAGAATGATGGTCCTTTGAAAACTAAGCCTTAGGGCTTTGAACTCTCTGAAGAGCTGGAATCAGACATGCACAATCAGTTCCCCTCTTCAAATCTCTTTCACGGGCCTATCTACTTGAACAGGCTTCTCTTAATTACTTTCTCTATCACTTAGTGAGCCGTGCCTGGGACTAGGAGCAGCGTCTTGCCAGAGACACTTGGCTACAACAAAGTCATATTCATTTTTTTCTCTCAGAATCTTCTCAAATTCTTTTCTCCCCCTCGTTTTCTTTTTTCAAACCTCTTGTCTCATTGCTGCTCCTCTCTCTCCCGTTTCCAAATGTCTCCAGGGCATCGGTTGCATCATGTGACTGGTGTGCCTGTGATTACAGCTGTTGGCACCCATACCCATCTAAGAGGAAGAGCCCCCAAAACACCACCAAAACAGCACTTAAAGGAGGCCAGTGGTTGACAACCACAACCCAGACCCTCAATCTGATGGCTTCCCCACTGTCCCGCTGTCTGTCTGGATCTCCATGTTTTCCCCCCTTTCTTTCCTACTCATGCCTGTCACATTGGCTCACTTTGTGTCCCCCTGCTACCACTTCTCTTTTTTTTTTTTTGGTCGGGCGTCTGGTCCACTAGAGCTGTATTTAATTAGTTTCTGTTGGGTTAATTAGGAGCTAAAGTTAGGGGGTAGAACCAGAACAAAAGCGGGTCAGGCTGGACGGATGCAGGTGCTCCTGAGTGCTTGCCAGATTCCACCGTTCAGATTAAGATGGCTGCAAACTGTCCAGTGTAAATTCAAGAGAGCAACCAGCAAAACGGAAAGGGGAGAAGTTTTCACACATATGATGTTGGCATCCATGTTCACCAGGACTTTAGTCCTGGGCCTGACAAAGTGCTGCGGAGTTTACACCCTGGTATTGTCCTGGTTTAGCTTTTGGTTTTGTTGTGTGTTTTTTTTTTAATGCATTTAGCCCAGGATTTAGTTTATTTTAGTTTCCAGGTGGGGAGGTAAATTGTCAGATAAAAGAGACTGCAGGAGATTTGAAAAACTGATAGGACTGGTTAGGCCAGGTATTGGTTTGGAGATACTCTGGCTGAAGTAGTGGAAGATTGAAGCTATACTGAACTGAGGATTAATAAAGTTAAATTGAAGAGCACTTCATGAGTACATTTCCCAAAATATACTATATATAATATATATATAAGTACTTTTATGCAACATTTCAAAATACACAAATGAGTGGAGTAGCTTTTAGCTATTTGTGGCACGGTGGGTAGCACTGTTCAAAATAATTAGGAACCAGATTAGTTATACTTAGTGTAGTTTTGGTTTAATACTGGTTTTATCCTTCGTCTTACTTTTGGTGTTGGTTCTCGGTTTAAACTGGTTTTAGTTCCAGTTCAGAATTACAACCTCAAGTGATCAGTTTGCCAGGCTGCTCCCCAAGGTACAGTGGATGTTCTTTTTCACTTTGCTTCCAGCACTCTGGGCATTTTCATTTCAGTGCAGCAGTTGAAACCCTTCTCTTTGCTTTGATGATTGTCCTGTGTAAAATAAAACAAACAAAAATATGTGAGAACAGCATTAAATCAATCAGTATAAATGAAACAGAGTGCACCATCACTTGAAGACAACCTGGCTGTACTTGAAACGATATCAGTTACCTTTTTAATATACACAAGTATATATATATTAAATGTGTGTATGTAAGTTTAAAACAAGATAGGGACAAAAAAGACACACACTTTAACCTTTTCTTCTATCCTGAAGAGATAAAGAGCGACTAGATGGAGTGATACGAGCTGCAGAGGAGAGGATAGGAGGAGAGGGCATCTCTGGCATGGTTGGAGCCCCTCAGTGTGTGAGGGTCCTGGGGCCCTTTAGACAGGCGCCAGCCCAGCAGGGAAGCAGAGACAATCATGCAGCACCAGATTCAATGCACAGGGATGGAGGGATGAGAGGAGACAGAGGGGAGTTAGTGCTGATGGTAGTGAGGGGGTGCGAGAGACAAAGACTCAGGGAAGGTGGAGGACATCACAAGGAGAAGAGAAGGCCCAGGTGCCCAAATGGAAAGGAGAAAAACAGAGATGAGAGGTGTTTTTGAAAAGAAGCGGAAAACAAAAGTGCAGATCAAGAGGAGGTGAGAGAAAAAGAGAGGGAGTTGAGGAAGAAAGCGCACGCACAAGAAAGATAGCATATATTCCCTCTGTAACAGTCTTTATCAGCAGCCCAGATCGTGGCGTATGAACAGTGATCCAAGTCAACCATCTGCTGAGGCTAGATAAGCCTGGGAGAGCCGGGTATTGAGCTGTCACTCAGGGAGCAGTGCTGAAAAAGAAAAGGCAGGAGGGAAGAGAGAGAAACAGAGGAGAAATAAAGACAGAACATAGCAAAAAAGAGAGAGAGAGAGAGAAGTAGGACGGGTCTGCACAAGGTAGGAAAATTCAAGAGAGATTTAAGAGCATCGTTTGAAAAAGACTTAACGTCAAATAGATGTCCAGTCCTGTCTAAAGTGGAAATAATCCTCTAGCTAATGAGCACAACAATAATGACTATTTATTGGGTTTCATATTTTATCAACCCACTTTTGAATTTACTCACATATAGTGGTACAAACACATCCACTCAGCCATCATCCCTAATCACACTAATAATGACAATATGCTGTTTGTTGTTTGTCTTGTGTCCCCACATTCAGTTATAACCAAATCTGTTTACTTATGTCCGCTTTATGGAAACAGAAGACTGAATATCATATTGTTTTTGTCAAGAGGCTTGTCTTCGACTCGTCAATTAGACACTTCGCTGGTGGTCAAATAACTACCCAGAGTGGAAGTTGCTACTTGATTAAGCGCATGTGCAGGTGATTAAGTTAAATCCCACTTAAACGTATCCCCTTAAACCACTTACAGCATAACTTTGAATGACATCTCTGAACTTAAGCAGCAGATAAAAAGTATTAGAAAAAAAAAAACACTTGGTTGTCTTGACACGTTTGTTTTAAATGATTCGTCCAATTCGGTACTATATATTTGAGCTTTGTGCTTGTATGCATATAAAGTGATATTGTGATACAGGGGCCAGAATTAAGTCCGGGAGGGGGGTCAGGCCTGGGAGTGGGGGTTATGAGGGGATTAGCCGAGGCCAGTTGGATCATTTTACAGCCGGAGGACCCCCCCTCACCCTCTGCAGTCTCCTGGACAATGAGGATTAAACTCCTCTTGTTCCTCAACTCCGAAACGGCAGGGCGACAAAGACACTATTCCTCCTGGGTCCCTGGCTGTGGCTGGGAGCTGAGTGGAGGGAATGAGGGAGGGAGGTAAGGAGTGAAGAAGAAGAAGAGGAGGAGGAGGCAGGGGGTCCATCATAAAATTAATCCGTTCACAGTTTCCTCTGGGTGCAAAGTGAGATATGAGGCAGACATGTCTAATGAAAGGATACTGTCATCTAAGGGCACAGCGATAAAAGCATATTTTAAACTAATAGAGCTAGTCATTAGTGGCTCTATTAAGCTGATAGAGGCCTGTGCTCTCCTTTGGTAATCGTCATGGAAGATCTATCAATTCATGTTGCTCAAATAAAACTCCACCTTCTTTCTTTGCCTGTTTCATTTACCTCATACAGTATTCATAAGGTCATATTTAACCTCATAAACCCCTTTATCCTCAAGGTATGATCTCAGTCTAGACTCACTTTTTGTGTTTTCTGTGAAGAAAATTGAGTTTTGATAGCAAGCTGTATTCCAAACTTAAATAGGTTCTTCAAAAACAATAAATACCTCAGGCACTGGAAAGGTGTAGGTAAAGGTAAAATCTTACTGTTGCAGTGTGTATCCATAGCCTGGGGCAAGGGGATTAGGAATCACAGGCAAAAGAGTCCGCACTACGTTAAACTACGGGCTCAGTATGTGGCAAAGTGTCAAGTCTAAGCAAAGAGCTGGATTTAGTTGCCGTCTCTTTTTAATATTCTCACTGTAACAGTTTTGAGAAGAGTACATCAAAAGAAATGTGATGTTTTAAAGCTGAGGATGAAATCCACAAGTTAACATTGTGTGAGAAGGACAATAAAAGAAGAAGACAAAAGAAAAAGTCTGCTTTAAATCTGAGAAAAGAAGTTAGTATGGGCATGTAGAGAGCAGAGTGAAAACGAGAGCCAAGGAGAAGGAGGAGGGCGAGGAGCACAACGGGAACAGGGGGAGTTCAAGGAGAGGAGGGGTCTTTTATACAAAACAGCTCTCTCCTACTTATAGTAAAAAAGAGCAAAAAGAAAAGCTTCTTCTCGCCTCCTGGACGCAGTGTCAAACCCAATCAGCGTCTGGCCCGGCAGTGCTGCTCGTCTCCCAGGCACCAGCTCACAATGGAGGCGAACCACGGCCTGCCACACCTCTCACTTCCAATCTGCATCCTCCAGGACAGGCCTGAGAGCAGGGGGCCGCAGGGATGAACAACAATGCACATCAGATGTTCCACGTCTCATGAAAAAACTGTGTGTGATAAACATTGGATTAGTAAGTAAAAAGAAAAAGAATAGCTTCAGCCTTTGAGTAGCTTCATGAGAGTTGTGTTGATTTTGACAGTTAATATTTGTACTTGTAGTGAATGGTTGGTAGTGGGTTGAGTTATTGTTCTTAAACGTTCAGCGCAGATGAAAAGAATAGGTCTAGTGTTATGATGTATGAACAAAAAGCCAAACACAAACATGGATAAACTGCTTGGCGATTACAACGACCAACAATCACTGAGCTGCCGAGTCTGGCTCTAATAAACGTGAGCAACAAGGCTTGATCCTTATAAACCTTGCCTCTCAAAAAATGTCTATCGTGAATAGACACCCCCTAAATCGCATTGTTGAGCAAATCCTGTGTTAAAAGGAAAGAGTTACTCTGCATTTATACTCTTGAAGACTTTAGTTAAGCCAGCGCCTCTGCCACTTTGCAGCGCGGGCTTCATCGAGCCTGAGTAAATCCGTCTGTCAATGGCGATTGGCTGAAGCCGAAGAGGCCATCTTTTTCACACGCTTCCTCATTCGCCCCCCTCCTTAGCTACTGTTTACCCGTCACCAAACAATGGCTGGTTACTGGCAATTAAACAGCATTTTCCAAGGAATCCGTGGCACTGGTCTAATGGCATTACTGTTGGATGATTCAATCCTTGAATAGTCAACAGGATTTTGCCTCTCACCAGGAAAATACTGCTTCATCGAATTACCCGTATTACATAGATTTACCCAAAGCTTATGATTCAGGGTTCACAGATTACTGCTCTTCTAAAGATGGCGCGAGAAAGGAATGATAGGCCAAGAGACTGATGACTCCCACTGCTCAAAGCTGGGCAACACTTGCACTGACACACTCATCTGTTACAAAAGGAAATGACTTGAATAATGATAAAGTGCAGCTTAATGCAGTGACAGATTCTATTCTTTTGTTATTGTCACCAATAGCATTAATATCATTTTGATATTGCAAACCTGAAAATCTATTCCACAGCATAATTTGGCAACAAAGAAACATATAGGAGCCAAACTGCACATTGTGGCCTTTGACCTTTCGTGGGTCGAGTTGAGCTGGGTAGCTCAGGGAACCAAGAAGACCGGCCAAGTCCATTATCTCACAATGAAGGGCTAATTACTGGGCCTGCAAGCCTCAAATCACACGGCAGCAGACTGCATGTGTCTGTCCTTCGCTCACCCAACATCTTAATTACTCTTTTATTCTCTCTGTTTTTACAGTGCCTCACTCCCCAACTCGTTCCTTCTCTCGCCTCAGTCATTTCACACATAAAAGCGAGATGCTAATTGCCTGCTATGGAAATATTGGGCCTGTGATTAGGAAAGCTGAGAGTTTGGCTGGCCTCTATTTCCTCGTCTGTTATGAGGTAGTGTAGAGCCAGCGAAGCGAGCAACAAAAATAGTGTTTGTCACTGGAGAAAGAAAATTCATTTCTCTGTCATTTACATACAGGGCAGGGTTGAAAGGGTGATGACCGTTATTGTGCTCCAGTGGCAACTTGTCAAACTGCTATGTTGCCGAAATGTTGACAGAAAATCTGCTTGAACAAAATTATAGAAAAAAATTAGCTCAGCTACTTTCAGGCATATATGAAACATTCTTATCATTAGCATAGAAATTAGAGCATTTAAAAAAAAAATAGAGGGAGAGAGAGGGACTGCTGTGCCTTTAATTGTTTGATTAATTTATTACCCAAATTCTTTCATCTTTAATGACTAATTTAGCCAAACCTTTACTACATCTTTACTTTTATCTATCTGTTTGTAGTTTACAATTAATGGTGGCACATAATCAACTAGCAAAGCAACAAGGCCCTTACTGGATTGCCTCACCTTTCTAGCACCAGCTACTCATAACTAGCCCCTCAAACTTATTCTCTGATGGACTTGTATCTGATGCATTTCGGTCATTATAGCAATGTTCATCTCATCCATAAAAAATTTCCTACAAAATACATTTCAGAGAAAACCTCACTAATTCAGGAGATTTCTTTGAGTCATCTGGCATTTGACCTCAACCTTGATGCAGACCAAAGCTTTTCGAGAACTGGCGGATATTGAAATGCTCATTCAGACCTTGGTTGGTTTCCCCAAGTGCTTTGTTCAAGATGTACTGAACAAGAAGTTGTAGAGGGGAGAGTGGCTGGTTTTTCCAACGGTGGAACCAGTGGAGTGTTTGGGCAGGACGGTGAATGGTGGCAGCAGCCGCGGCGGGGGAGTCTAAGGCTGAGGGGTGCAGGTCGGCTGTTCAAAGGCTAGCTTTTTGCATTGTTGGTCAGTTGGGGATTAAGGTCCTCTGTGCAGCAGAATAGCCCCTCTAATTAAAAAGGATAAGAAGGCAGAAAAATAGTGAGAGGCACGGGAGGAAGCATACAGAGAGGGAGAGGGGAGAGGGCAAATTTGCTGAGAAAAGAAAGAAAAGAAAAACTGTTTTCAGTGTCACTCCTGCAGCCGGGTCTGTCGATTCAGACTGGATTAACTTTATACTCCGCCTCCCGATTTAGTTTCTTTTCTTCCCTTTCCCTCTGTCACTCTTTCCACTTCTCCTTTTTGTTTCTAAACCTATGGCCCAGTTATTTTCTAGATATGTTCCAAGAAAGTCCAACAGTGCAGCTGAAGCATATATAAACTGACCTCAGCGAAACATGTAGCATGTAATATTTGTAACATTTATTGGCATCTGAGAGTTCCTAATAGAGCTTCTCAATAGGAATGATAAGAATACATGTAATATTGTTGTTGAATATTATGATGTAAGGACTTGATATTGTATTTTTGCTTCGGCATATAAATATATATATATATATATATATTTATTTATTTAATTTACCTTATTTTTTTTATATTGCTGTTCCAGCAGTTGCTTGTTATATAAAAACTCAATTGTATATAAAGTACGTATGTATTTAATTTTTTTATTTTTTTAATATTGTATTTTCTATTGTCAGTTATGTTACACAATCACATGACAATGACTATTTTAGACACTGTTGAAAGCTGGCTTAGACTGAATAGATTGATTCCACAGCTTTGTGTATTTGTGACTGTGTTGCTCACTATTTGCTGTCATCAGAATGAGAATAGGGGAGTTGTATGCTGTGGCCCAGATGCTGGCTGACAGTAGGTGGGCTGTTTGCAGTGGGGATGCCAGGTTGTGTTTTTGTTTGGCCCTCCTCTGTCCCGCCTGCCTCCCACCCCTTGCCCGGTGGGGGGTCCTCGACTCCCTGGGCCAGTCCCTGCTGACCAATACCCAGGTAAGGATTCTCAGTTTAGCTAACACTAGCCGCAGGCTGTGGGAGGTTAACGAGGTACCAGCAGGGACAAGACATTCAACCCTCCCTCAGGCAAACCACAAGTGGTGTGGGTATCTCAGGACTCTGAAGATAGGACCGTGACACTGAAGACTGACTGTGAAAGACAAGACTCTGATATAAGCCATAAAGTAGTGTGGGCCATGGTCAAGTGGTTCATTTATACAAGCAAACAGTAGCAATGATTTATTTTTCTACAAGTGTGCATATCTAGTCTTTGTGGGAAAGAAGAAATGCAAAAAAAAATTTAAGTGTGTTTTAATTAGGGTTTTTTTTTTTAAATTGAACTTTGGAATAATTAGTAATAATTAGACCCATTTGCTTCAATCCACCCTGGCAATATGAAGTTGATTGCGGGACCTGCCCAGCCTTGTTGGCCCAGAGTCAATTTGTCCAATTGTGATTTTGCAAGAGAGTGCTTTAGTTGTCAGTCATGACAAGAAACACCTGCTGCCCGTAGCTAATAGACTTTTCTGATCGCACTGTAGTTCAGTCCCAACAGACGCCTGGTGCCTCAAAAGTCAAAGCTTCCTCTGCGATGCTTATCAATAAATCTATCAATAAGCTGGTTCAGTGCAGATGGCTTAAAGAAATCACAATGTCCAATACTGTTATATATATGGTTAGTGTGTGTAACAGATGGGGTTGGTTTTGTGGGCTGAGTCATTGATTTGACCTTGAGATGAAAAGTTCATGAAAACTACTACTGAATATTACTTGTTAAAATGTCTCTGATTTATAGCTCTTGGTTCAGCTCTGTTCTTATTTTGCACTTTGTTTATGTATTATATTATAATGACTGTGTTGAATCTAATTTAATATTTGATTGTTGTCTTGTCTGATTTGTGTGATGTACTGTTCTGCAGCTGCTGTATCATCTTGCCCAAATTTCCCTTTGAGACAAAATATTATGTTTGATTTGAAACAGACGAGGATTGAAATCTCATACTTGCATGATTTCTGTCAGTAGCCAATTTACCAATGAAGGCTACAGTGAAGGATATATCGTCTCAGTCCCACGATTCTTAGCCTCAGTCTGCCTCTCAGCAGCAGGAGCAACCGTGACTCTGTCAATTGGCCTGGAGACAGAGGGGAGGGCATATTGCCACAGACATTAACAAGTGACTACACCTTTTTAAAACCACAGCTCCGTTTAGCTGAAACGCTCCCCAGGGCTATTAGATATTTTCCGATGAATTATAAATCAGAGCAGAAGATGAAAGGAGCCAGCATGTGCCAAGAACATTGCTGTGGGACATCCAGGGCACCACTTACTCCCAGATAGGCTGTTTGTTTTATTGTCATCTCTGGGGAAACATGGGAAAGCACACACTTACAGTAAAAGTACACATGAATAGAGCCTGTTCCGTTTACTAATTACCACAATCAGACACACTCAGACTACAATATTAGGCTAACAGATGTCCATTCCTTCAAAATATTTCACCCCTCCAGAGCCATAACCTGTTCTTTTATAAGAAAACTGACTTTTAACTGTGGAAAATGTATATAATCTTACCCATAAACTGTCAAATAAAATAATCCATAAATACAGTAAACTGTTTGCCACACTGAGTCGGTGGTATTGATTTTAGGCTTGTCTAAGAGCCCAGCAGCAGCCGCCCAGTCTGTTCATCTGGCATATACACTCCTAATTAGTTCTCTAACCTGCTGCTGTTTGGGAGCACCAATTAGATATTTATTCAGGGCTACTAAGCACGAACAAAATGATGTAAACCACTCAAATGTGCCGTTTCTATACACACAACCGAAAACGGCAAAGCGCACCTATTTGAGCCTTCGCCTGTAGTGTTAGCCGTGAGTCCTTTATAAACATGCTAATTATTTATTTAGCAGGTGGCGAGGGTCGCCGTATGAAATTGTATGTTATTGTCTTAAATTTTACTTTTGCCATAACCAAGGACCTGTGGTTGAAATTAAAAAACGTTGCAGGCAGGTTATATTAAATATGAAAAAGCTCGGCTAAAGTTAGCTTGAAGAGCCTTATGATTAGCCTAATCTAGAGTATGCTAATTAGTACCTGCTAGCTAGTTAGCTGCTTTTAGCATTAAAAAAAAGTATAGCTATTTGTTGAGTGTGCTCGAAGCACCGTAGTTGTATCATATAAAACCCCAGAATTTAACGTTATAATTACATATAATTAATATATTATATGTATATAAGTTTATAATATTGTTTGGTGTAATATAATATGATAGTTTTCAGTTTCTGTACAGAAGTTCTTGGTTTAGGCCCAAGGTAAACACCTGCAGTTAGCATTGTAAAGAATATTCAGACGTGGTCAAATTATTTAATTAAAAACTGATCTTTTTTATTTAATGCATACCTCTCCTTTGCTACCATCATTATTCCAGTCGCTTCATATTTTTCCATACCTCTGCCTGTCACATTTCCTCACACTTTCATTGGCTGCAAAAATTCCTCGCTGTCTCTCTCGCTCCATAAATACTCAGCTTTTCTTTAGTAGCGTATTATCCGCATCAAACAAGCTTAACCGAGTGAGGGACCTAATCAAAACCGCCCTGTGACTGCTCTACTGAACCCAAGTAAGTGAAGGTTTATTTCAGCCATTTTTTTAATTATTTGATTGAGTTTCTGGGAGCGCCATTGAGGGCCCCATGTGCGACGGGCACATGCAGATACATACGGGGAGATAATTGGGGAGGCGTGAAACTTTTTCCCCTTCTCTTTCTCTGATCCTGCAGGCTGCAAGCTCCAGGAAGAAAAGAGAGTCATTCAACCGATTACGAGGGCAGTAGAGCAGTCACAACTTTAGATTATTACAAGGCCAGGGCTTTGGCATCTACAGACAAGGAGGACTAAATCAGTAAAAAATAAAATTACTAAAATAAATGTGAGTTGCGCTAATAATAATGATAATAAAAATAGACTGCTAATATTACCACTACAAATAATAATAATAAATGCTGTAATAATTGTGTCAGTTCGGGAAAGTGAGTTGTGAGGTTGGTTATGGTATTAGGGGGTTGGGGGCTGTCTGGCAGTCAGCTGGTCTCATAAACACAATGCCAGTCTTTGTTTTATTTTCGTGACGCAGAAAATTGAGGCGGCCTGAATGCGGAGTCGTGGCTGGCGTCCTGTAATCAGGCCAACGCGTGCCGTCCGGATTATCTCGTTAATTTCTTACTGAAAGAAAAAAAATCTTGTAGCCAATAATAATTAAAACCTGGGCATGGTCTTTGGTATTGAACGGATGTGGAGCAACCGGTAGCCGAGGGTCTGTGGAGGAAAAAGAGGGACAGATTGGGGAGGAGTGGCCGTTATGTGCTGCGTAAAAAAGACAAAAAAAGTGGCCTGGGAACTTTATTTTGCAGGTAGTGCTATTAAAAAACGCTATGCCAAACACCGGACAGCTGCGCTTCAAATTAAGAGCCAGCGTAATTTAAAAATCTCGGTGTCAGATTTTTTTTTTATCTCTCAAGTTTGAGAACCACTATACAAGGCCTAACAATGGCCTTAAAAAGCACTGATAAACCACGTATTGAATTTGACTAGCTTATTTTATGACACAATAACAATTAGACTTTAAAATAATATTGATAGCCTATTGAGTGTGATTGTCAATAAACGCACACTTTTTTTTCCCTACAAATGGTGTTTTTGTATTTTCAGTCAGTAGTTTTTCTGTTAAATGTGGGTTATCATTATTATTGTTTGTAATATTTTTTTGTTAGAAATATTTTGTAATGTATTTTTCCTTATGGGTTTGACACACTGAGTTACTGAGTTAGACAAACTTTTCCTCCCCTTACCTGTCCACAAATATAGTGAGCAATCTCCTTGTTTATTTAGATTAAGATTAAGTGGCCCTCTCTAATCAACACTTTTGGATAGTCTCACCATCCAAATCTAATTACCGGGAGCAATTCATTAGGGAAGGAGGGGGAATGAGCCCAGCAGTGTTAATAATACGTCTGAATCCGAGTAACTTTGACCAGTGCATGCCCGCGTGTTTCTAATTTGCTAAAGTTGCTCTTCGTATTTTAATATCGTTACATTTGAATGCTCCGGGGTATTTAGTGTGCTAAAGGCAACAATAGACACTAGTTATAGAACTGAAGATGCTGAGTTGTATCTGAATGAGCGCTCAGTTTGCAGTATTGGCTTCATTGTTTGCTCCCTAAAGTCTTTTGTTATCAGCATTACTTATCGGTCAACAGTGGGCTTTGTCTCTGCAAATGGCCCCCCAATCAGCTGTCTATTTAGCTTCGCCTAACCTGTGGGTATATGCTAATGGGGCGCTCGGTTGGGGCCCAGCGAGTGTGCGCATTTTTAACGACAATGTTTTGTTTTTGGTACGAGTAGTGGAGCAGAGGAGTGTGTTTGGGGGGTTATTAGGGGCGGGGTTAGAGTGGCAGTTTGTGTATGGGGAAGGGAGGAGGGGGGGGGGGTATGGCGTAAACGTTTGTCAGCCAGACAGAGCGCTCTCAGTCCAGTAGGACAGCTGGGGGTCTGCGCTTGGCTTTAAGAGAGCCGCGAGTCCAAGGACGCCCACTTGTCGAAAGCACCTCGGTGCGTAAAGGCTGTGCGTAAAAGCAGTGGCCACAGGAGAATCTGAGCGCGCGATAAAAAAACCCACTGGTGTTTCTTCCATTTCGTAAAAGTTGGCATAATCGAGAAGACATACAAAACGGAGGCTCGAGAGGATTGAAATACTTTTTACTGTTCTCTAATTTTTTGGTTGTTTTTGCCGGTGTCCCTCCAACAGCCGCCATAATGATGTCCTACTTGAAACAGCCGCCATACACGATGAACGGACTGAGCTTATCTACCTCAGGAGTGGACTTGCTGCATCCTTCAGTGGGATACCAAGGTGAGATACAGTGTATTATTTAGTGTATTCAAGTATAGAGAAATAAAAAAACAAAACAAAACTAGTGTGATATTCTGTCCAATAATGTGAGGCCTTTTAAGAGAATAGTATATCAAGCTTTTATCTTTTGAAAGCCATTTACATAATAAGTTAAATGTCTCAAATTCCATTTATTTTTATTTTTCCTTTCTTATTCACGTATATATTTCGTTTTAATGTATTAACGACGGATTTTATTCTTTCTTCAGGCACTCCTCGCAAACAGAGGCGAGAGAGGACTACGTTCACTCGGGCCCAGCTCGACGTGTTGGAAAATCTGTTCGCTAAGACCCGATATCCAGACATCTTCATGAGAGAAGAGGTGGCCTTAAAGATCAACTTGCCAGAGTCCAGAGTCCAGGTGAGTTCCATCCCAGACACAACACAGTACAATACAATACATTGTGAAGTGCAGACAGGCCGTTAATTTGCCCCTGAGGGGTGTGAGACTACACTTGAGGGAAAGTGGCCCCATTGTGTAGTGCGTCTTATGGTGACTTCTGGAGTCATTAGTTTATTCAGTCTCGTAGTAAAAGAAAAAAAAAACAAAAAAAAACAAACAAAATAAAAACAAACAAAAAAACTCTAATAAAAAAAAAGATAAATTTATAATATACTATACTTTTTGTGTAAACATTTTGTCTAGCTTATATTATTATTTTACATGCCTTGCTTGTTCTATATTTTTTCATTGTTTCAAAATTTTAATAAGAAAACGTGTAAACGAATAAACATGTTACATATCCAGTGACTAATAAATGTATTTTGCATTGCAGGTGTGGTTTAAAAACAGACGAGCTAAGCACCGGCAGCAAGCCCAGCAGACCCAGACTGGAGCGCAGAACAAGGCTGTGAACAGGCCCGTGAAAAAGAAGGGCTCGCCAGTGCGAGAAGCTAGTTCTGAAAGCGGAGCGAGCGGCCAGTTCACGCCGCCCTCGAGCACCTCGATCCCGGCCGTGAGCAGCAGCGCTGCTCCGGTGTCCATCTGGAGCCCGGCCTCCATCTCTCCGCTCTCAGACCCGCTGTCCACCTCATCTTCGTCCTGCATGCAGCGACCTTACCCCATGACGTACACGCAGGCAACGTCCGGCTACAACCAGGGTTACACGGGCTCATCGTCCTACTTTACCGGCATGGACTGCAGCTCGTATTTATCGCCGATGCATCACCAGCTTTCTACGGCGGGCTCCGCAATGAGCCCCATGGGCAGCAACGGCGTCTCCAGCCACTTAAGTCCCGCGTCCACGTTGTCCTCGTCGGCATATGGAGCAGCAAGTCTGGGCTTCACCGGAGCGGACTGTCTGGACTATAAGGACCAGACCTCTTCATGGAAGCTCAATTTCAACGCGGACTGTTTGGATTACAAAGACCAGTCTGCTTGGAAATTTCAAGTGTTGTGAGTGGACACAGAGACAATGGTACAGACTGCATCAACACAAAGTGAAGCCCTAGGTTGGAACAGTTAGTGCTAAATGCTTCAACTTCTACCTCGGGCAGAACAGAGCAGGACTGCCAGCTGCTTGTCTCACTTGTTGGGTTAACTTATTGGACATTCAGACTGACTTCTTCCAAACTTTGATCAAGGACATGGTGAAAATGTGTTGTCCAAAAGGAAAAGGGATCAAGAGAACGAAAGACCTAAGCCTAACTTGGTTGGTCAGGTTTTGAGCTAAGCTCCTTTAAGACTCCCCTCTCTTGTCTTTTTTATTTTTCTGGCACATTGAAGGGCCCCTTTGATCAAAGTGTTCTGTGTGTGTGTGTGTGTGTGTGTGTGAGCTTGTTGTAGAGAGTATGAGAGAGTGGTTCTGACATGATCCTGGATGCACTATTTAATTTATGAGAAATATGTTAAAGACTAGTTATAAGAGACAATCAGTACATTTGCGTGTGTTCATTAACTTTCCTTTGTGTTTTTAAACTTATTTTTTTTTTGTTCCTGTGTTAGTTTTTAATGTGATTCTTTGTACTGCCTGTATGCAATTCTGATTTGCACCATGCGCAACAACCAGCTGTGAATTTGATTTGTGAGTTTTATTTCCATATCAAGTGTTATGTGAATGATAAATTATTATAAGGGACATATTAGGTGAATGACTAGCATAAGCAGGTAAATCAAACAGGATTTGAGTTGTAAAGTGTGGTTAAATGACCACATCCATACACACCACAACAATAAAAACTACTTTACTTGATTCAACAGTGTTGCACGTGTATAAATCTATTCTACCATCTATTACTTTGTCTAAATGTTGCCACCTTTACATTTTCACTGTACATACTTGACCACTCAAAAGGTATTTCACTGAGGCTAAAGCTGACAGGAATGCGATTTATAGGAGAGCTATGTTAATCTCATAAAGAGGATAATCCAGCATTTTTATTGACTGCTGCTTTTAGATTCAGGTTGCTCTCTTAACCAGTTCACGCAGAAAAGTAACACCACCAGAAACTTGTAATAATTGGTAAAATGCAGGGAGTCTGGAAACATTAAAACAATGCAATTGGAGTCTATCAAAAGTCTACCTCTAAGACCCAAAACCATATATAAAACACCAATACGATCGCCATTGCATAGACATAGGCCGCTGTTCTGTCCAGTCACATCCATTTGACGTTTTGTTAAGGTGTCAGTGAACAATAATCGACCCCTTAAGGATTCATTATGGAGGCAGAGAGAACAGGTCGAGGGGTCCGTGTGTGGATTAAACAGACTCGTGTTATCGGTCTAATTAGGATGTGACACGAAACGCAGGGGCTCGATCTCAGTCTGGCGTGACTTTTTGCTGCTGTTGAAGCGCGAGGGTTTCTAGTTGACCCCCAATTAGCACATCACACAAACAATTACAGAGCAATTAATGGATAAATAATTGACAAGTCTGGTTAAAGTCGGGCTAATGTCTGTCAAAGGTAATATAACCTACTTCAAATTGAGATAATATAGGTTATATTTACGTTATTACCTGCGTGCTACATGTGGAAGCTAACAAAAAAAGTTTTATATAAAATATCAGTAACTTCACGGGCTGTCTTGGGTTTTGCCTGTTTATAAAGTTTAGCTAAATTTTGTTTTGAAATTGTAGCCGGAGTAAAACAATAAAATAAGTCAAACTAATACTGTGTTCATGTGAGCAGAAACAGTGAAAGAATAATACCTGCTAAATAATACAACTTGACTGATTATTACAGGCTTGTAGCGGGCACTCTCTCCTCTTCCTTGACTTCAGTGTCATATCAAAGTTTCAACAGGTTCAATAAATGTCAGTAGAGAGCAGTAAGTCAGTCTTTAAGCTGAGGGACCCGAGCCCCAGAGTATCCATTCGGTTTTAATTAAGCACAAGCGGCACTAAAGGAGACATATGGGTCCGACAGACGCGCTTCATTAATCCTCTCATCGCATTTGAGGATGTTAAACAATAAAAAAGGCCTTCGCAAGCCTCCTCTTGGCCGAAAAGACCGCACATTTTGTCGAGCAGTGCCCTAAGGCAGGGCTTTCCCAAGCGGCATCTCTGCACCGCGGCAGGGGCTCCCAGGTTTTCCCGCGGGCCAAGAGGGATCCTCTCCATAGGGGCACCTCGGTTCTCAGGAGGGAGACCTACTCGAAGCTACAAAAATATGAGAGCTGGTAATGCTGGTGGACACACAACTTACATTGTTATCATTGCTGTTAACAATGGGCACACTCATATTAAAGGCTCATGTAGCTAACCAACAATGAAGCTTTTTTTCCCCTTCAAAACCTTTGGCACTTAAGTGTGTCACTAATTTTTTTACAGGACCAGATCGTTGAAAAATAGCCTAATCATATTTAAAACAAATATGTCCTGCTAATTAATAAGCATTATATTCCCTATGAAATAGTAATTTGTAATAAGCTACTAGGAATTATAACTTGCAAATAGCCCAGTCTGGCTCTCGGCCTAAAGTTTGACATGATAGCCTATTTTAAGAAGTAAAATACTTTTTTTTAGAAGGGTTTAAATAACCAGCATACAATTTAATAAAGAAAACAGCTAGCTAAATATTGTTGCTTTATTTTATCTCTTTTTAGCCTATTTTTTGCATACATTTGAGTGCAAAGTGTAAAATGTTTTTATATAGGCCTATTGTTGAAGCCTTATTTTAATGTGGTATAAAATTAGTAGAAAAAGAAGAAAAACTGAATAAATCTGTATACTTAAAAGTAAATTACACAAAAAAATTTAGCGATGTTATTTTATACATGTCACTGGCAAAAATAGAAATAACTGCTGCATATGACCACAGTATAGGTCGGTTGGTGAAGTGGGATCTGGACCTCATTTCCCAAGAAGCAGTCGCATTAAAATTGGCGCGGGATTATTTGAACAAAGTTTTCTTTATAACAACATTAGAGATAAACGGACAATTTGTCGGTGAGAATATAACTGAAGACTATTGTTATGCATAACTATGTGTCCTACATTCCCAGGGAGTCTATCACATATCAGCACAACAACACATAACACATACATAATTCATATGCAACAACAAACAATAGTGTTTCTGTACTCCTGTCAGACTGGCCGTTGAGGAGTATGGTAAATGGTTAAAAGTAGTCGACAAAGTGTTGACATTATATGACCCTCCTTATCCCATTAAGCCGCATAATGTTTAAAGTGATTTTATCTGAATATGAAGGGATTAAGCTCATTGCTATCAGATGTATGGACTACACTTAATATTGCTATTTGGGACACTAAGAGTTAACACCTACCCATAATGATTTATATTGCTTTACCAAGGACAAAATGACTTGAACATAATGGATTTTTATCAATCTTGCAAATTAAAACTTTTACATTTTTGTAGTTAAGATAGTAAACCTCGGTGTAATCCATTGTATCATCACACGTCGTTTAGCCTTTGTCCAGGTTATGATAACAGCGGAGGTACAAAATGCTTACGAAACACCAAACAGGACCCCTGTGTGCTTCTAATAATCAAAGCGCATTCACCTTCTGTTGTTGGTGTTTCCATCTTGTAGCTGGGGAAGACTGCATTAACACTTCTCCCAATGAACTAACACTGCAGTGTTCTGTGACCAAGATTTTCTGTTCAAGTATATGGTTAACTTGAATTCAACATTAAGCATTAATTAAAAAATACATGGCAAACTCAACTTACTTCAGAAATTTCAAAGCACACCACTATTGACTATAGGAGTGCTGAATGTACAAATAAAATCCAAATGATCTAATACTAGAAATGATTATTCTGTGAAATGCAGCTCACACAGACACACATAAAGAGATACAGCAACAAGCCGATTACTGAAAACCCAGCATATGTAAAAATAATAGCTATTACAGAATTACTTGTACGTGTGTCTAGTTAATGTTTCTTTCTTTCTGTTTTTAAAGCTTCCATTTAGCTTGTGGACCTTACATCCCTGGATTATATCGATGGTGGACATTCAGCCAACAAAGCACTCCTGGCCTTATGGGAACAGACCATTAGGAGGAAAAAAAAGATTAATCTTCTTAGAAAACAGGAGATGTTGTAATAACAGATTACATGCATTTAATGGCTAAATTTACATCCATAAGCTTAATGTGACGCTAAAAGCATCTGACGGCAACAAATGATTAAGTTAACCTTCGTCAAGGATCCATAGGACGTGCAAATATCAGCGAGCTGTACACAGTGTACAGAGCAGCCACGTGCAGTTTACTTCACGAGTGGTTTTCTCTGAGTCTGCTGCACAAAAAGAACTAAAAAATCTGTATAATGACAATTTCTTGTATGCCCATAAAGCTGATCATAACCTTTTCATTTTATTTATTAGGACCAAAATTCTGCCTAGGCTGGATACAACATTGTTTTAAATGGTTGTGTGAATAGTCCAGTATTTAGTAAAAGTGATGTGTAACTTATTCCTTACAGTTGGCAATTGCTAATTGGGTCTTGCTTTTATAACAATAACAAGTGTAGTAGCAATTTAAAACCCAAATAAGCCACTATAGCAGCCAGGGCTTTAGCTTCCAACAGTGAGAAACAGAATTCATGTCCAGACTTACATGCAGTGTTCATGGATGTTTAATGAAGATTGTCATAATCCACAAGTAACTGATTCCACAGAAACGTGAACAAAGACCACACCTGCCTTACCTGGCTATAAGTGAGAGGCTCCACCTAAAGCACACAAAAACCAATAGCTCAGAATAAATTATAATTAAAATTAATTTCAATACAATTATTAGATTTACTTTAACTCAAAATGGCCTCAAAAATCTAACAAAAACCAGAGTGTCTATATATAGTTAAATCATATATCTAGTTTTTTTCTGTTCCTCATTCATACGGCCCCTGAACGTAGCACTCCCCAGTATCACCTGAGTATGGGCCGTCTGAACCATAATTTGAGGCATTTCTCAAAACCTTGAAATTGCTAGTTTATTCTTGTGATGCCTACAGTTGTATATCATATTTTTTATGTATTTATACATTTATTCTTGTATTTATTTTCATGCTGTGCTTTTTAATAATTTTGTTAGGTCCACTGTGTTGCCCTGTCTGAATGTATCTCTTTTTTTATATATATATAAAAGGAAGCCTGGAAAGCGCAGGAGGCCATAACATTGCAATAAAAAATGTAAAAATATCGTTTATCGATCACACATTTAAGTAAACATAGTGGTGTAGTTCAGGGTTTTAAATACGAAGCAATTAACTTTTCAGTGCCCCATTTACAGTAATGGATTTAGTTTCTGAGGCATCGGTCTTGTGTGCCTGAACTGTCCTTTTAATAAATGTTTTTGGACACTGTGACAACATTACTGAGTGACCTTGTAGACTGAATAAGTTAACCAAACAATTAACAAAAGTATCAAATAACAATTTTCTTTACCAAAGAATCATGTCACATTTGCATTTTAATTCAATTGTCTTGCCTTTTTTCTTTTCATAACACTTAAAAAGCTGAAATGAAGTACTTGGTTTTTTTTTTACTTTGAACTTTAACTGCCAAATGTATCCTGTAGCCCACTGCTGTTACAATGCAAAGGTCAAAGGTCAGGGGCCTCTGACCGCTTGTGAGGCGACGGCACAGTGTACATGTCCATTATCGTTTCTACGCATTGATTCATGCTGGTCTGATAATGACATGTACAACATGTCTAATGCATATCTATCTGCTTCCTACTTTCCAGGCAGATGGAGGCCTGGTGCTGTAGAGGATGCTGACTTTGTTGACAGATGCCTCTTTCTCTGCCACGCCTCATCCCTGCCCACCTGTTAAGGGCAGCAGCTCCTGGAGGCATCTGAGGAGGGGTGGATTCAAAACTTCCCTGCGGCCATTCCTCCCTCTCCAATCTAGAACATGTAAGTATATTTACAGCCATGTGATTTGTGTGAATGATTGCAGGTGTCTCTCTTTAAAGGGTCACTGGGGTATTATAAACCCAGTCTGAACGTGTTTATGGGATAGAGCGTGAATCCGTGTGCGATTGTGTGTTTAAGGGAGCATGAGGAGTGTGCCCTCACCACACCCCCACAGCCGCCACACGCCTGACCACCTGCTCCTGGATTAGAGAGCATGCGGATTACACGCGTCACAATGGAGATACACAAACACAAATATGCCCTCGGCCAACAAAGGAGACACACCGGACAATGCTAATCGCTTTTAGCATCTTCAGTATTTTTCTACTTTGGGAAAATAATGGTTTATAATGTGACACATAACATGGTAGATTTTACTTATCATCTAGTGCCAGGAATAGAGTTTGTCTAATAGATGTCAATAGTAAAATATATAGTTATGATGAGGCCCCTCTTTGGTATACATTGATTTTTTTGTTAATTAAGTGCGTATTATTGTGCGTGTTAGCTGTCAGCGAGGTGTTTTGTCACGTCTGCTCTTCTTTGACCCACAACAGATCTACTGGCCTACTTTTCATTCATGAAAACAAGTATGACGTCAAGCACAACTAAGGGATACACAACCTAGTCCACCAAACAAAGTGTCACCCATAAACAGACCTGTATGGTGTAGTTACATAAACACTTTTATCGTACTTGTTAATAACAGCCACACCACAGGCTCTTTCCTTTTGTCATTCTTTAAGTTACAAGAACTCACTCAACTTTGTTGTTACTGGACAATGCCTTGTACAGGAAATTAGTGAAGCATGATGAGTCCTTTGACTACTTTAAAGGACAAAAAACAAGCACATATTCTTGACCTTAATGCTGTGGGTGGAAAAGTTTTCCAGTTGATTTTAAGAAACAATTTAAGAATGTAGTTGTGACAGTTATAAATCTCATTGAAGAAGCAGACCTGAAAGCTTCAAGATTTTAAATTCTACCATTAAAAATTGAAATGAATGTTTGTGATAGTAGGTAAATTGTCAATAAATTAATATGAAAGCACTTCAAGTCTTCTGGAGGAGGCCAGGTTGTGATCCAGGTTTAACCAGGTTTAGTTCAAGTTTAACATTTTGAAGTGGCCTAGGCCTTGATCCCTCATCCTTTGGAATTTGTCAAACACACAGCACACACACCTAAGTGAGTCTCCAGGGCCATTGGGTTGGTGGTCTTGTCTGTTTGTGTGTCAACATTGTCAAGGTGAGATGCAGAAGACCTTCTACCACTGTCTTACCCCCAAACCTCTCTTATTCATTTGCCCCATGGGGCCAGAGGGTTTGTTTTGCTAATGACCCCATCCCGTTATGACCTCATTCAGTTTTTGCTCAGTAATTGGTGGCACACTGACACACCGCAGTGTTTGGGGGAGGGGCTCTCACCCAGGGGAGGCTATCCCATTGTAAACATTCCTCCCCGACAAATAAGGTTTTGTTATTGATGATTAACAGCAATGGAGGGAAGTGTGTTGGTGTGTGTGTTTTGGCAGGGGAAAGGGTAATGAAGATGGTGTTGGTGATAGATGACTATGACAAAGGAGCTTTTAATAGACATTAACCTGTGTTTAGATAAAGTGGCACCAGCTTTTGTCCAAGTCTCTTCAGATTTTTGAATGAAAATGAAATGCCACTGCACTGACATAGATAATATTAAATCTAATATATTAGACCAAACAAGTATTTTATACAACTATGACTCTGCTAGGGTCCAGTGTTTTCTGCACCCTCTATTTGAGTGTCATAAAGCATGTCACTCAAGTAATGTCTCCCAATGAGTCTTTGTTTTAATTGATTTTCATGTTAAAGTGATTTAACACAAACAGTTTCACATCAGTAGCATCAAGAAGAATGTATATTAATCTCATATATAGTTATTTCGTCTGAAGAAAAAAGTCTTTAGCCACAAAACACCAGCTTACCATCAGTAGCACCCATATCACAGTTTGATATATAGTGTGATTTAATGAAACTTACTCAATTATCAATATCTTGTGCCTTATCTGTACCTTAATATTCTCATTTGCTTGTGTGTCCCTTATCAGATCAAGCCTAATATGACAAAATTATAGTAAAATGTGACTTACCCTGCATTTACCTTTAAGACTCAATTCCTCAAATTTACATAAATATATGTTTTTTTTTTATAAAGATTTAATACTTTGGCGCAAAGGGTAGGGTGCCTAATACGCCCCACCAATATTCTGGATATAGTCGTTATCTATGACAGAAGCAAATAAGTTCCTTCCTGCCTCCTGCTCCACCTCACTTTACCCCCAAAACTTTCTTTTCAATGCAGATGCAGGCCCTTATGCGTGGAGAGGAAGTCAACCTGAAGACTCTTAATGTGGCACAAAATTATGCCCCTGAGGTTTGTGGCTGCGTCTGTGTGTTTGTGTGTGTGTGTGTGCGTGTGTGTGTGTGTCTGAGCGCTTAACTGTTAAGTGGCTGCCTGTCTCTGGTGAGAAAGGCCTGAGGTCATTCACGGCTGTCTCTAATGTGACTGTCAACATGCCATTATTCAAATTAATTGAGGCCTTGAAGAGTAGCATAAGTGTGGCTGAGAGACCTAATACTTCTAAGAGATGAAATACACCATTAACTATACATCAAAAGTGATAGAAATCTCCGCTAATTATTATCTGCATGTAATGACATATTCTTCCCATTAATGACAGAGTGCTATAAATTAATTAACGTGTAATGTTTCCTGCTCATTGCTACAGCAGTTTACAGGTTAATGTAGTAAATGTGGTGCTTTTTCATTGTGTGTGTCATCTCACAGGAGCCAGAGCATCAAACAACAAGCAAATGGCAGGATGACAGTGCTTTTGTTTGCATCCTGAATATTGGTCTTTTAGTTTCGGTGAGTGCCAGTGAAACTACCCAAGCCTTTTCTCCTCTTCTTCTTCTTCACCTCCTTTGTGCCCTCCTCCGCTCGTCTCCCCCTCTCCTCATCCCGCTATCACATCGGACAGGGTCTACTTATAGCGGCGCGGCGTTGAGGAGAGAATGGTTAGAGAAAGGGTATTATGACAGAAGAGAGGGAGCGGCAGAAAAGAAGGGCAGACAGGGTATTATGAGAGAGCGGGATGAGAGCAGTGAAGGCATTTGGAGTCTTTATTCGCCTTCCTAAGCCACGGGCTGCGCTCCCAATCCGATTGGTCGATACGGCCAGCCATGTAAATGAAATGCAAAGCAGAGAGACCCTGACTTCCCTTTGCCAATTTGTGGGGCCCTTTTTCTCTTCCTCCGCTGATGGCTTCGCTTCCTTTATCAGTCTCCATTGCAACGTGACGCCTTTCTTCTCCACTATCACAATCAGACGCCATCAGCCTCTGATACTGCCTCTCTCTCCAAAAGATAATGGTGTGCCTTTTCCTGTAAGAGCTGAACTCTGCACTTCTCTAATGTTCGGCTCCAAGGATTTAATCCACACAGGCTTTTTTATTTCCTGGGAAACTCCAGCAGTGATTAAGCATATGCTCTTTTGCATGTGAGCAACACTGTTTATGCAAATATGCCATCAGTGCACTCCATAAATATTAAATATAAGTCCAAGCATCAGTTGATACACAAAATCACCAAAGTTAGACCTTTTAACACTTGCTAGTCACCTATATTACCAGTAATGCCAAAGACCGACACTTAGTCCTCAAGCCCTCTCTCCCAAATAAACTGTGACTTACTCTTTTTATGTCATCTATCTATCTGCGTGTCACATAATGGGTATGCCACACTTTAATACTACCATGACGTGGTTGGATAACTTTTTTACAGTTAAAAAAATGATAATACATGATGTTTACACCAATATGTGCATGTTTAGTCTAATAAAAGTGGAATATCATAGATGTAGGCATCTCAATCATGACCCATTACGTTGCAATGGAGCCTTCATTACGGGGATTCTCTGTCGCTGTTCTATCTCCAAAGATTCATGACACACTAACAAACAGCTTCAGCAGTAAACAGTCCTTTGTCTTATTATAAAAAAGATATGTTTTAAGGCATGGCGTAAAAGCAACAGTTTACCATAAATCAAACAATGACTAATTCCATAAAGTGACATCAACACGTTACATATCAGAGCAATTAAGTTGTATTGTGCTTGATTCTACCTCTAGGGGCTGATATTTTAGAAACTTTAAAAAAAACCTCATACAATCATCTGTGGGCAAACTGACTTGGGATCTGATACTTTCTAATTAGTTTTAGACTTTCACTTGCTAAAATTAACCTGGTATTTTTATTCTAATGAAAAATGTGGTTATCTAATGATTGGATACCATTTTACAGCTGAAACATTCAAGAAAATATCACAAACTTTTTACACATTTGAGTTAACTGTCCAAAAGGCAGCCAAAATAGTTGTGTATATGATCTTTGTTACAAGCTTATTATACTCTACTGTGTATATATACTGTGTGGAATCAGAAATGACAGACACAAAAAAAAACTTCATTTGTACATGGCATTTATTTCATTTTTGCTGATTGTTGCTAAAAGTGTTTGTTATTGCTGTTGCAGAGGGCTGACTCTTCTTCACAGCTGAACCTGGTTTAAAAAGATGGAAGTCAATGTGATTGGACTGTGACCTGACTGTGTTTTCCAGGACCACCACAAAGTTAAGCTGGTGAGATATAGATGTCCATGAAGCAGACCTCCTCCTGCCCGCAGAAGGAGGGTCTGTTGACACTAAACTCTCTCCGGGGGGCAGAATGCCAGTAATGGTGGCTTTGGCTGCGTAAAGCCATGGCAGTGGGATTTAGGTTGCAGTTTATTTATTTATTTGAAAGGGCCTAATAATCAGCTCCAGCTGTGTTTGGAGTATTTTCTTTAACAGGATGGGACGGGGTGACGGACAGATAGACGGGACAGGGCTGATGACAGATTTAAGTGCACACAAATGCCCCAGTCTGGCCCAGATTAAAGATGCCCAGTGCTGTTGTAATCCCTGTAGCGCTGCCAAATTGGTCTTTCCTTCTCCTTTCCTAAACTGAGCAGCGAGGAGTGGATACAGATTGGGACAGGAAGTGAAAGAGTGACATTTACAACCTGACCTGATTAGATTTTGTTGCTGGGGTTAGTTCTTTCTAAGTTGGGAAAAATGGCCTGAGAAAAAGGCTGGAAAGGAAAATCTGTGAACAAAAACATGCAGAAAATGAGCAGTTGACTACAAGAAAAGATCAAATTAGTGAGAGTTGTGAGCAGGATGGAGTCATTGTCCAGTAGTTTGGAGATTTGCTTTACAATGTAATTCATGCAAACACTGCCCCCTAAAGGGTATTGCAAAACCCCACACTTTTCCCCTCACCCAAGTTTCTACATAACTAGTAAAGCTAGTTCATAGACAGTGAACTCAGTGGAGAAATGAATTTGATGCTGCTAATCCTTACTACTGCCCCTTTCCGCTGAACTGAAATTTGATTAAGGAAGTTGATTTCTTCTCAAAAAGTGTCCTAAATAAGAGATAAAAAGTCAACTTCCCATGTGTAAGAAAACTTGAAAGGTGTGTTTGTAAGTGTCGGTAGTGGAGCGTGATGGACAGTGTGTGGGAAGCAGCGCTGCAGCCTCTTGACAGGAGGGAGGAGGCCTACACTGTAACATGTCACAGACACACACATGCACACACACCCTCCACATCACGCGCTCTCCTCTCTTTCTTGTCCTCCCATCAACGCTTCTTTCCGTTGCCCCCCACTTCACTTCACTCCACCCCGGCACCCCCCACCAACAGTTCTGCCAAGTTGACAGCTCCAAGCTCCGTGGAAAATGAGTCTCGCTCGCATTACAATTGCGCGGGACAGATTCCATTAGCGCTATCTGAAATTGAGCGCGGGGAGTCGAGAGCGGGAGGCAGCGGCAGCGCGCACCCTTATCACAGGCAGAGGGTGAGCTCCGCCGACGTCACTAATCCACCGTGCGGGATGGAGGAGGCAAACACACAGACAGGGGAGAGGAGAAAAGTTGGAGCACACACACAGCGAGACACACACTCTTTCACAGCTATAAAGACAACAAGCACAAACACAGGGGCATACCTACACTGAGGCTCACATGAAAGGCTTAAAAAGACACATAAATGCACAAGGGGGTTTCATTTAGTGAGTGACTAAAAATGGAAAATGTATGTATTCAAAGTGTCTAGTTTCAATGCAGCAAATTGTCATTGAAGTTTGTTAGTTCAATTAATCGTAACAGCGTGTAGCTAAAGTTATTTCTTTGTTTTATGTGAAGTGTTACTGCTACATTCAACTTTCCAGATGCTGGTTTCTCTCTTCCCCTTTACATCAGCAACAGAGCACTAAACTGTACCAACTTTTAAGAGATTAAGGGCAGAAAACAGGTCAAACCCTCCCTTTTTTTCAAAATAAGATTGCTTGCGCGGGAAAAATTGTATATCTAGTATATCCGGTATTGATGGAGATTGAGAGGAGTTCACACAAAACCACCTCTGACTAGCATTATCAAATTACACCAAGGTGAGAGACGCTTATTTGTTGATTTTAATAATATGTTGTGCTCCTCTTAGGAACAACATCCCCTCTAACAGAATACCATTCTGCGGTTGATTATGTCCCCAAAATATGACATATATCACCCATGTCACTACCTCAACTCTCCATGCAATGAAAAGGACAGCAATTTGCATGTAGCTAGGACATGATGAAACTGGTGGAAAACTGGCGACGCATCAACTCTCATATATCTCCTGTGTTTCCTGAGCAGAGCTGGCAGGCCTTTTGGTGCTGCTGCAGCTTTATTTGTAGCATATCTCTTTTCTGTTTCCTTTCTTTAGGTCTCATTGCCAAAACGCAGACTATTAAACTTAAAGCAAATGCGACAATTTTTCTACAAAAATGCTCTGGATCATCATCAATGTTTTAGGGAAAATGCATAGTGGAAAATGACAAAATACATAGTGGCTTTCATAGTAATTTGGAGTATGTTGAGAAGAAGTATGTGATGGAAATAGAGCAGACAGACACAGTAATATTCCTGCAAAATGAGGAATATTTCTGTCTCAAGTCTTTAAAGGGCTTTTTGTCTTTCGTGGTGACATCTATTAGGAACATGTGAACAGCTATGGCTCCCTGCAGTGACATGCTGTGGTCTATAAACATTATCAATGGAATAAGGTTTAATGTTTACTTTGTATATTTCCTAAACTCTCATACAATATTGTGTGGTCAAAGAGAAACATGAGTGTGCCTCTCCTCCAGCAGTGCTCAGTTTGTCCTCTTTGAGCAGTTGTAAAAACAGGAAATAATGTAACTTAAACTTGGTTCTGCGGAGCTTTAACTGTTGGCAAATGCAAAGACATGACTGGAACTTCTTTAATGGTCTGGTTTGTTTAATTGTAGTGTTGTAGTTAAGACCACATTGACTGAGACCAAGACATGTCCAAGACTTTTAGCTATAGAGGCCAAGTCAAGACCAAGACCAAAGCAGGTCAAGACAAAGTCAAGATCAGGACCAGTGCACGATACACAGTGACAAATACAAGGAAAGAATTAAAAAAAAATCTAAAAGTCTAAAACCAGTTTTCATGTCAAAACTCATGTAGGCTATTGTTTGGTGAAGGAGCCAGATTTGTAATTGAACATAATGTGAGTGAGGTTTTCATCCAATCCCAAGAACAGACAAATGTGCCATTTGTGGTCTTGGTTGGTCTTTACATCCGAGTAAAAATTAGTTTGAAACCAAGATGAGATCTAGACTTTTAGGGTTTGTGACCATGACAAGACCAAGACCTTTACAAAATAGTCTTAAGTAGTACTACATCACTATTTAATTGTATACTACACACATTCACTTTACACAACACACCTTTATTCTGTGAATGAAAACACACAGTTTTGCAAAACCCATCTAATCTAGTGTATGCTTTGTCTTGGAACGAAAAATCTGTCATTTATGTCTCATTCACTGCCCCAACCTGTCCCTTGCCAATAAAGAAAATGGCACCACAAGATAAAACATGGGCTGTGTCTATGTCGATATTCTGTAACGTGTGCTGGGAACAATATTATTCCACCTATACAGTGTTTTGCAAATTGTTGGATTTCTAAGCTCTTCATTACATATATACAACTTACAAGCAAAGATATTCGCTTCCATATGTACCCCCCTATACAGTGGAGGACCGCCCTGCGTGAACCCCTCGTGTCCTCATCCCTATAGTTATTAACCCCTGACACAAAAATCCAAGGGTATGTGGGTGTGTGATATTAGCTTGGCGTGCGTAGGAGTGAGGATAGGGTTAATCTCTATGTAGTGGGGATCTTTCACACAAGATCACTCCATTTAAATAGAGCTGGAACACTTTGATGTCTCCAGCCCTCCCTCCTTCCCCTGCTCTCATTCTCCCCTCTAATTTGCTTCATGTTGCCCCCCTCTGCGCCCTGGTGATAAGGTGTAATGAGAAATGTTTTCAAAAAATGGCTCTCACCTTACATGTGACGCTAACTGAGCGTGTGCTGAACTGAAGAGTCTTCGTCAATGACCGTTAAGGCTTGGAGCCCTCTTGGGGGGGGGGCAAAAATACTCACTTTTCTAGCTATAGGAGAAGACACCAGAGAGAAAAATTAAAGTGGAACATATTCTAGTATCAACCGAGTGCCACCAACAGCCCTGCCCCCTCTCAAACACAAAGTAATAGGAGGAAATACCATCTTCATTAGTTGTCATTTAAAGGGAATTATAGCGATGCTTCCTCAGGGCTCTTATTGGTCACAGTGAGAGCAAGTGTTGACAGCCACAACGTTGACGAAAAAAAGGGATTTAAGAGTAGACTTTGGCCTATATTCTTTTAGCAGCGGTAGTTATGTGTTTACAGAGTGAATAAAATAAGAAAAGTGGAATTCTGACTGCTTTAACCCACGTCAAAGGATGTCTATGAAGATTGTGTTGTGGTACATAGGTTTCAAGCTTGAAAACCAAATCCTGTGAATAGCCCTGAGTGACATATCATATCTAACAAGATGCTGGTGTACTCCCATAGTCTTTATTTTCTGATGAAATTAATGCTCATTTCTTGTAAAACCAAGCTTTGTCTTTGTCAGTCTCTTGTTTCTAATAATTTAACTGCACTTCTAAAGTATTTCCATAGACATGTACTTGATTTTTCTGTCTTTTACTGTAAAGTGACAGGATACAGATCATTTTTATAGCTATCACTAGAGACCGCCCTCTGAATAACAATATCACCTCAAAAAAACTTAATGTCTTTATATTTGCATCTCCTGGAAATAATAGAGGTGTCATTACTTTCTGTTCCTAAAACCAAACACAGTCTCATGAAAAGACTGTTATGTAAATGTCATCAATCTATCAGTTTTGTTTATATATTTTTCAAGTGAACTCATCATAAGCCCTTATTTTGTAGACAACACATTGCCACTGCATGCTTCCATAAATTAAAACAGGTCTATAAACTGGTAATTGGCACTGTTGCCCTGTAAAATCCATTTGATGTCATTCAGAATTTGTAATGCAAGTCTTTCCTATTTTACTTTTGTCCTTTCATCCTTAAAAGAAACTTCCCTCTGATTCTGTCTTCTTCAGGTTGGGCCTGGCCTCCTCAAACAGTGACGCGTCAACAACATCCGCAATGGCAGAGCAGGGACTTCATGGTGAGACAGGAGACCGTCTGGATTACTCTTCCTATGTCACAACATCACCTCCCTAACAGGATAACACAGCATAATAAACTCCATAAAATAATCAAACTTATTACAACTCTTAACCCCTCTTTATTACATTCTATTCGGCTTAACGTGTGCCGGCGTTCACCGCCATTCGAGCCACAAAAGAGAATAGTCTTATAAGACTAGAACACAGGACAGCAGCTTGTGATGCCCTAATATTGGCTTTAATTGGATTTGTAAATTATGAGGCTAAATAAGGACTTTCTATGGCTTGGTGACTTAGTGAAATAAGTAGAAGGCAAGAAAATAGAAGAGAAGTCTTAAAGTTAATTAATCGTCTGTGGCTCTGGCTTAATTAAAGTTTCCCTGTGTTTGTAGTTAATAGGTGGATTGATAGAACAATGGTATGAACACCCCCCAGTTACCACCAGAGTCACTCCACTCCACAGAGAGTTGTGCACATTAAGAGCTGATGATTAGCACCAAGACGCACTAACTCCAATAGCACAGAGGGGCAGGAGAGTTCCCTTCAAAGTTCCCATAGCAGATACACATGAGTCCCATCGAGGGTCTCACATTAATTAGCTGGGATCAAAACCTACAAATCCCTCCTCAGAGAATTCAGCTGAAATGCTAAGCTGTGCCTCTATCATCTGCTTGAGGTCCTTTGATATGGGCTACCATTTTGTTTGTGGAACATCACAGTGCATTTTTATACTTTATTAGAATGTAAATGATATAACCCTGACTTAATTTAAACCTCACCTTAAATAACTCACTACTCCTAATATAAGCACTAACTAACTGAGTTATAAAATTCCCAATAAAAAGGAAATGTCCCCATAATTTTAACCGGGGGAGATGGAGGTTAACCTTTGCATATTTATTTGAGTTCATTTTTTCTAAAGGGGCATTCAAATCTTTCAGGTCATATTGTTATATCACATATGCTAAGACTGCAGCCCAAATTTAAGGCACTACATAATGTTGTGTTAGTTAAACAACTTTATGACAACCTAAGCATCTCCTTTGTTGAAGTTACACAATAACAAATAACTAACATGTTCCCAAAATGATGGCACATATATTTAACATTATAATTCACTTTTTTTTTTTTTTTTTGCTATTTCAACTCTCAAGTCTTTGGGTTTCTGTTTTTCTCGTGCTCTTGAAGAGATTAAGTGTTGTGTGGCACACAGATACCCGTGAAATAGGCTCCATAATCTTTGGAAAAAAAACCTCCTCCCCATGGTTGAGGAGTAAATTTATTTCTAAACAAACTTCTGTATATCACCACTCTCTTTATGTCTTTTAGTCCAAGGCAAGTCCAAGGCATGGCTTATTTGAAATCGGGCAATCATCACAAATACACGGTGATATACATGACTGCCAAAATGCCTCATTTAAACGGTTGATTATTTTAGGAGGTGATGCAACTCTAAGCAAGCTCATCACAATTTGCTTGTTGTTGTTACACTTCTCTGCGGTAGCGCTGGTAGAGAGCGCCCTCTGTTGTCCGTAAAATGCAAATAGTCAAATAGTTAAGTCTCCAATACTTGCAAGAACACATACATTTGCATTCGTTTCATTTCAGATAATAACATTATCTCTCTGAATCCACATCTCCTGAAGGTAATTCGGTGAAAACTGTACCTTCTGTCAGATATTCATTCATTTATAATGCACTAAATAATAAAAGAAAGAGAGCAATACACTTTCATCAGGTTTATTGACATGTGTATAGCGATTGTCTGTGCACCGCACAATTACAGAAGAGTATGATGTAAATTAATACAAAATATAACTGTACATAATGGATGTATTTGAGGGTATCCATTTTTAACTGAGGTTTGACGCTACTCACTCACCATTGAGATGAGTGTGTGAGTTGAGAATGGAGAGTATAACATGACTAATAAACAAGATAAAGTTCAGAGCTAAGGAGGTTAGGAGCTAATGCCATTAGTGGTATGAAACAATATAACCTCACAGTAAAATAGATTTTGTACAACATAACTAAATATAAGAAAATGTAGATGAAAACGCATATAGACACAGGGTTGAAATGAAAACCAAACCAAAGTTTAAAACAGGACAAAAACAAATCAACTAAAACATATAAAAGTGTGCTGCAACAGTTCCTCCATCCACATGCCAATGGTGTAACATCCGATGGATACTGGATTTGGCGTTCTTTGTAAATGCCAGCTGATAGTGATGTTTTTATAACCTGGTTGTGGTGTCACTACATTGTCTTTTATTAAGACCCAGATGTGACTGATACTGAATTTGAGGAGATACTCGACTACAAGCCTTGTATTTCTTTTTTCTCTAACACCATAAAAATCTAATTTAGTTTTTTTTGATTAAGCAACGGGCTATTTCTTGTTAGCGAGATTTGTGATTAGTCTAAATACAAAACTTGTTGTCTTTCATCTGTTAGTGGAAATACTGTATTAGCATAGTAGTACAAATGTGGGTATGATTCACAAAACATCAAGATTTTTAACGGTGCTCTCTGATGGTTTATTTCTTTCATTTTTGTCAAACATAGGTCTTCCAAAAAGCACAAGTGCTGCGGTGAAACAGCTGAGGACATGGAAGCCATATTGGTGTCACTGTCAGCCTGAGCTGGCAATCCACCGTGCAAAGAATCAGAGCGTTGTGTGTGTTTTTAGTGTACATACTGTTCAGCACATGCAAGCTAGTCACAAGTTCAGGTGAGTGTGTATTATCAATGGCACATCTTCCATACATGAGGCTATTAATAGTGATTGAACTGCTCGAGCTAGATCGTCACCAAGCTACACCATAATATTCGGTTACAAAAATAGTATCACAATATAGACCATTCAATATGAGCACCAGGGAAGGCTTAATATAGCCTGAGTATTTGGCTACATTCATTGTCTGAACAATGTTTATGGTAGCAGTGTGTACGTGTGTCAGACACAGTGTTGGCAACGTTTTCTCACTCACAAGCTCTCCTACTTCTACCACAGGATAATCATCTGAAACACACAGAATTTGCTCACATTGAGTAACAACGGGTAACTAAAACCAATTATCAGTTAGAAAAATAGTCTTTTTAACACTGAACATCGAAAAGAATCCCACCCTCCGCCCCAAATAAATCCCGCCCCACATCCCTAACAAAATAGTCCTCTTTGAAACAAAATGTAAGGTTATGTTTGAGGTTACACCAGGTCAAACCTATCGACACGCATTCATACTTACTCAGACCCTGTTTAGTTCAGGAACCAGAAGTGTGTTCAAATTAATAACAGATGAAGTACACTAAATGCTCTTTTTAATAGTAGCCTTAACTCAGTGTTGGTGATACGCTACTTAAATCAATGACTTTTAAAAATAATACGAAGGATATCAGATACTTTCTTTTGTTGTTTGTCTTTGAATCTTAGCGCTTTGGTTACATCACACATGCTTTAGTGTCCAAGATGATCTGAGAAAGTTAAAATGGTGGAGTTGAACACGCCTCTGGTTGAGCCCTTAACCCGGAAAACCATTACAGCCACATCGGAAGCTGACCTTTGCTTCACTACACAGAGCACGACATTTAGCTTATACATGAGAGTGCTGTTATTGCTTTGGAGAGTTATGAAGTTAACTGTTTTACCCGGTTTTATTCCAAGCCCCTGTTTATCATTCATCCACTTTTTTGGTTGAGATGAGCGCTAATCTTCCGGTGTGTTCGAGTGTATCAGTGCTACTTTATGGGTCTGCAGCTTTTATAAGACACAAGTGGTCTCATTTATGGGTGCTACGTGCATAGATTAAAACAAGGACGAGTCTGCATATACTCTAAAGCATCCTGATGATACATGGAAGCATAAACCTCTGGTCTCTCCTGCATTTACCATAAGAATATAATACTGAGCTCAGACAGAGAATACAATAGAAATATATATCACCAGATTATTTACATAAGACACTATTGAAAATACAGGACAAAGTGCTGTTACGACTAATCGATAAACAAAATAATTGAAGTGCTTATCGTATTGTCCACAACAATATATAACGAGAAAATGGTAAAAATAGTTATATATATTTTTAAGTCAATTCTATATGTAATACTGAAATGGATAAATATGTTAAGGCTTGAGTGTTATTATTAGAGTAGGGCAAACACCTGTTAAAATGAAAAACTGCAGACTCATTCATGACTTCATTTAAAGTCTAAATAATGGTTACTATTATTTATGTTGTTCACCTGGCCTTAACAACTCAAAAAGCCTGGAGTGATGAACAGGGGAAGGACTGTTTATACCCAAGCTCCATTCAGCACAACATTGGACCTTGTTGGTTTTAAGCACTGAACCTGATTTGACTTTACAGCCCACATGCCAACATGATAAAGCTCAAATATTACTTTTCAGTAGTAGTACTGCACCATTTGGGTGTGAATGAAGCTTGGGCGTGTGTTACTGTAAAGAGTGGTTTGTTGCCTGGCTCCTAGTCAATGGGGCCTTGAAAGATGAGCCGTGTCCAGCCAGGGGTGCTGAGGGCAGTGGAGCAGAAGGGGCACACGGGTCTGAAGGCGTGCGTCCCATGAGGCAGAGGGGTCTCGGCCCAGTACCTGGCTGTCCTCTCTGAGCAGACGTGGCCACACGGCACAAAACCGTGAGTAGGTGCTCCGGCATCCACGTACACAGCGGGCTCACAACCGAGCCACAGCGGCACGTAGGGCCCCACACTCCTGCACAGGGGACACTCTCGTCGGGCCGTAGAGCCGTCTGTCTCTCTTGGGTCTTCTTCTCCCTCAGTCCTCTGGCCCCAGTCATGGCGTCCATGAACATGGCCACAGGCGAGGTACACCCAGGGCTGGCGCTCTTCAAGGCTGCAGAAAGACATCAATTATGTTTTGTCAATGGCAGGAGGATATTCACCGTTCATTTGCTGCCACTTGTCTTTTGTAGGTGATGGGGGTTTGAGATTATCCTCTGACATCAGCTATATCCAGAGTACATGTATGAAAAACCCTAAAGAAATAGTCTTTCAGGGTGATATTTATTTCTATGGGCAAGCTTTTTCTAAATACATGCATGTCCACTATCCACTATATAGTTCCTGAACAACTTGAATTTGTCTCACCTGTGACTTCGTGGCAGACTAGGGAAGGCCAATGTGCTGAGGCCTACGGGACACTGGGGTCGAGATGCATTGAGTTCCTGACGAAGTGCTTCCAAGTGACGCAAGGTGGGCGCGCGCATGAGCCCCTCTCCTGTGCGCCACAGGAGAGTCGCCCCGCAGAGGTCGACTAAGGAGCCGTCACGTAAAGCACTGCTCTCACCCTCTGCCTGCAGGACAAGAGCTAATTAGACACAAGCAAAATCCCAAGGGAGGCATTTAAAATACAGAAAATACACAGCCTTAAAATCATAAGAATGTTGTAGCCTCAAAGTCATGATGCTGTTACTAGTGTTGCTTTAACAACTCTCAAGACTCCTAGGAGCCCTTTGCTTAACTTTTCATTCACTCACCAACTTTCCCCGACTGGGCCCAGAGCGGGTCTCCCTCAGGGCATAGACATCTCCACACACTGAGATCTCCCTCCAAAGTCCCTGCTTTGGGTCGTCTGGGAACCCCTCCGGATGCATCACCAGGACCCCATTGGTGGTCAGACCGTCCATGTGACCATCTGGGTTTTTCCATTTGGTAGCTTTTTCCTATAATGCCACAGAAGTGAGCACTCTTTCATTTTGTTAAAGATCATGTAAAGGTTGTGATCACTTACACTCATCAAATGTGCGTTTTTTTCTTAGCAGCATCGATCAGTTTTGTCTACTCACCCCTAGGAAGATATTTTTGGAGGAGTCAAAGCCTGCGGCGTAGATGCGTGCGGTGTATGGTGGGTTGCGTTCACAAACCACTCTGCAGGCAAAGCGTGAGATGGTGCTGGGAGCAATGGAGGGGTCCTCGCACTCCTTTCCCCCGCCAGTGGTGTCTGTCACCACAAAGTCAATAGGACTTTCTGTGGACCGTCCGATCTACAAGCACAAAAGCAAAAACAAAAATTCTAATTGTTCCCATACATTAGCAGATCATTATCATTACTATTTGAATGTGTGATTATGGCCTTAATTTGGTGATTTTCTAGTACAACTATGTTCACAAATACAGAGTAACATAAGCCTCCTTTTATTTTTTTACCCAATGGATGGCATTCTGACCAAAATAGCTCAGTTACTGTAGACTCTTTTGATGGTATTACATAAGAGCATATTTTTGGGAGGTTGGTGGAATTATTTATGAGCTTTTAATAGCGGACACACTATATTTTCCTATTCAGAGAGCATTTTCAGAGCCAGAGAAGTGTTTAATAAACCTGTTGCGCAGATTTTTTTGTTATTACCTGGAACATGTCTGTGTTGTTGTCATGGCAGTACTCCACCACCACTGTCTGATTACGGGACAAGGTAAAAGAGATGCTGTGCTGCCCCCTGCTGTGCACAGCCTGCAACAACAAAAACCATTAAGCTGTAACAGAAACAAAGTCTATTTTCCTATTTACACACCAATTTATCAACCACATTTTCTGTAATTCATATTGGCATGTAATGTGCAAAAATACAAATCAAAAATAAAATGTATGAGCTTCATAGCATACATTAGTACAACAACAGTCTGGACACAATGGCACATAGAAAAACCTATGTAACAATAGGAAAAAACACAGAAGAGCTTCAGCGCTTAGTCAGCCTTCCTATGGCGCTATTGTGAAAAGCAGGAAGACACAAGCAGGAAGCCAACACTGACAAAACATCCCATTAGCACGCAAACATGTCCACACACACTAACCTTGCTGTCTTGTGGAGTGTTGAGGATGTGCACGGTGCTGGGTTTAACACCATTGGCCTTGGCTCGACGGTACAGAGCAAAGCGACTCTTTCTGCGCCCACGGTCTCCACTGGGAAGGGAGCCATTGTACCTGGACGAGCACAGAAAACAAGTAGAAGATAATTATGAAAAACAACCACAAACTGCACTGGCTTATCACTGTTAATTAACTTAACACTATTGCTTTAGCTTTCATCTGCTTGAATATACTAAAAAGTTGTTTTGGTACATCATCTTAGCAGTTATTGTACGTTTGTGACTTCTTTTAGTGCAGTTAAAAAGCACACCTGCACCCCTACTAAATAAAAGGGCATAAACCACTTGATCTCACTCACAATAATGACACTTGAAGCTCACCACAGAGGTGCTCCCTTCTTGATCTAACCACTTGAATACCAAATAGAGTTATACACATTACACAATCACTTTCAAGACACAATTAACTACACAGCCTTGAGTTAGAGCTGTGGTTACTATTTAAAGGTTTGAGGTTGTGCATTATTACTTGTTATAGCTGACCAAATAAAAATACATTTTGATAAAATTCACATAGCTGATAGCACGGGACGTTTCAGACAATCAGAGGGACATGGTTATTTATAAACTATTCAGAGGAAACCCTCAAGCTCGAGAGTGATAGTAATTCAGAGCTTCCTTATTCTGAAGATTTTCAGACCTGTGTCAAGGTGATCAAACACTGGAGGATCAGCAAACCATTGCCTGCACTGACGTTACATCTCACACTCTTTCAAAATATGTGGCATGACTTATCAGATGAATATAGAATATATAGAAACCTACAAAATTATGTTCAGCTTTTTTATTTACTAAAGAACAATTACACTGCTCAAACAAGAATGTTAAGTGTTGATGGGGTTAATCTTCCTTTTTTCATGTAGGTAATTATTAAAATGTTGTTGATTACTCCATATACTATTGCACAATAGTGGAAGTAATTTAAGTTTCTGGTTTTTTGGGGGCTTTTTTTGCTGTTATGTGGTCAGTTATATCTGATATTGAGAAAACGGAAATGCTGAACTTCATAGAAAAATAATAAAGTTAGATTAAGGGAACTGGAACTATGACTAATGGCTATATTGTGGGTTTTGTTGTCATCTATTTGGCTATATGTACAATTCTATTAGACTTTCTACAATATTACGTTTTTATTAGATCTTGTGACAAGCTACATATTTTGGAGGTTGGTTGAATTTAAGATAGAGTGGCCAAAGATGACTCAGCTTTCTGCTCTCTGTGGTCATGTCTGTCAGTTTAAAACGGGCCCGAGTGACAGGAGGAGAACTGGGTCGAGAAAAGAAGACACTTGAGGACAGGCAGACGATGGGTCTGGCTTAAAAAAGCACATTATATTAAATAAGACCAAGGATAAGATGGAGGAGGGAAGACAATCTGCTTAAAGGAAGAAAAAAAGTCTGGGTAGCACTTTGGCAGAGACAGACATTAAGTCAGTGAGAAGCTATAAAAAGACAGTGTGAAATCAAAAAACAGAAACATAAAAATGAATATAATGAGGCAGAGACATAAGAGCAGAAGAGCAGAGTTAATGCAGGACAGTTGAGGCCAGGGGAGCCATGTGTCCTGTGAGCACATTAAAAAAATACGGCATGAAATATTCAACCCTTCTGGTCCTTGACATTAAGTTTATTTTAGCTATGAGGGGGCCACCAACGAAGCCAGCTTCTGTGAGGGTAACTGCTCAGGTTAAAGAGGAGAAATGTGACAAGAGGGGCATTGAGAGGGGAGGGGGGTGAGATAAAAGGTGTGAGGGTGATTTAGGAAGTAGAGCTAGACCGCATGTGCATACTGTTCAGGCGAAGTAATGGCTGACAGCAGGCTGCCACTGCAAAGATCACATGGCTCTGCACTAAAGCGGGGATCGAGCAGACAGTGGCATGCGAGCATCAAGTCTGACATACGCAGCAGAGACAAAGCGCACTGGTGCAAAATGTGCGATGGAAACATCTGACAGGAAGCACAGTGTGTTCTGATGGGTATCTGCTGGCTTTGTTGCTGGTGTTTTGTTACTGGCATGAGTGGGACTGTTTCAAAAGGCAGTAAGATAAGCTCATGTTTAAAGCAACACTATCTTGCTATTCAGGATGTGAGCCCCCTAAAGCATGCTGACTGCAACTGCATTATAGCAAACACTGGACTATTATGGATGCATGTGTGTAGAGTTGTGTAAATGTGACAGGGCTTAGTAAAACTGAAGCTGGACTAATGTAAACTGCATGAATGTGAACAGTGATGAGGGGTCGAAGGGAAAGGGCCCTGTTTTATATCCTTTCAATAGCCTATATATACTAGGATAAGGGCAGTAGTCCAGTTAAACCAGCCTGGTCAGTGAAGGAGTGCAGCTGCCTGTGTGTGTAAACAGGGGTCATTCTTTCATCTCCCTGTTTCAGGTTGTATATTACGTTAAAAGTTACACTGTCGCTCCCTATCTTCTACTTAAAAGACAACTCTGTTCAAACAGTCAGAGGCACTAATCAGTATTCTGATGCGTCCAGGCTCCTCGCTCCATGTTCAGCCAGAGGGGAAGCGATAGGCCATTAGGTCAGTTATCTTTGGCATACACAGGAAGCTCTGCGGGGCAAGAAGGAGGCCTGTGTAAGCCTGGATGTGACTGTGTGTGTGTGTGTTGTGGCATTTGTGCTCCCTGCAGACCCTGCACAGTGTGGAGCCTTTAGGGTGTTACTGCTGTGGAGCTGGTGGCTGTCATCAGCACATCCTGCACTGTACTGTCTACTGCTGGTGCACAGAGGGCTTTTCTCCCTCCTCCCTGGGCATCTCCCTGTCACCTTTATTCATTAGTAATACAAGACCAAAAAAAATCATTAAATATGCGAGAACAGTGTGCCTTTTTTCATACAATGATATCATCCTCGCCGCTACTTTTAGCAATCACAAATCCAGCATAGTATGACATCATTGGTTTTTTCAGATTGAGCAAAGCCAGCGCAGCTTTCCCCACTACAACCATTGATGAAAAGCGCCTACATCCGAAACTGCATCGTAGATACGGAGGATTTGATGCATTTTGCACTAAAACGCCATGTAAAAGATGTTAAAACGTAAACCGATCTGAGTTTAATCTTGAGTAAGTTCTGGCCATTAGTATACCAGCGTTGTAGTAAAGCGAAGCGAGCATAAAGCGCTTACTACGATGAATTTACTCATCAGACGGTCATTTAAAGAAGTGCATTCAATGATATTTACGCATCTGTAGACGCTTTATTCTTATCCAAATGGGGGCGGCTTACATTTAACGCTCATTATGCCAACACACAATTGTATGACTGCCTTAATTGGTGCAAGACTTACCCAAGAATGACCAGTTCGCCATATTTTACTGGGTCTTTCACGGGCACATCATCGTCTCCGTCTTTTTTCGGTGAATTCATCAGATTGCACTGCTCCACGAGAGAAAAAAACGCGTCCAGTGGCAATAGTATGGAGATAAAACAATGCTAACACACTCGGAACTGCTGAAAGTGAGATGAGCTGTAGACTATTAAAGTTTAGG
The DNA here is from genome assembly GCA_036850595.1 of Rhyacichthys aspro. NCBI lineage: Eukaryota > Metazoa > Chordata > Actinopteri > Gobiiformes > Rhyacichthyidae > Rhyacichthys > Rhyacichthys aspro. The sequence goes on along the minus strand of CM072170.1, from coordinate 11,850,449 downwards.
CACACGTGTGTAAAGTTTTCTCGGACTTCTTCTTCTCCTTCTGTTTAAGTATTTATCATCCCGTGAAGAAGCATTTTTTCATAGGTTTTATATCAGTGAGGCGACTTTGTATCGCGACAAATCTGTTCAGTAGCATCGGGTACAACAACGGCTAACGGCAGGGAGTGGGACGTACCATTTTCCTTAGAGGGGGGTTCATCATAAATCACTCAAGATAACTTATATATATCCTTCTATATTAAATGTTTCTAGTCAACAATACGTATAGTAATGAGTAAAATTTGATGTAATAGCGTATAGAACCGAATGGATGCATCCCTAACATAATAATTTAAAAGTTTAGAAACCGGTAACCCCCCATGGAACAAAAATGCTGCGGTCCTGATGAGACGCTTGCTCCCACTGACAAAATAAAACGAGACGTTCCGAAATCCAGAGGAAGTGCCCACATCCTCTGGCTTATGGGGGCTCTTGGCTTGCTCTCAATTACACACTGCCTTTTGATCTTTTATATTTAGAATAATAAAGCTCGTGTTTTTGTAGGTCATTATATAGTCTGACGTAAATATGCTTTGGGGGAGTGGTATATCTAGGATGTGGGTCACCATTGCGCCCCAGACACGACACATCCCCTTCTCTGCATCTCACATGGGAGCTGGGGACAGATGTAGGCCGGATGAGCGTGGAGCCCAAATTCTGTGTCTCCCTCTCCCAACACATACAGTAGCTACTCTGAGAGCAGGGGAGGTGCTTGTGCATTACTCATGGTCTTGTGACCACATGAGGGCACTGCATTCAATTGCAAAACATTTCTTTTGGCATTTAGGTTAGCTTTTCTGGGAATAATGGGCCTAGTTAGAGCTTTTATCTTAGCAACATAATGTAAATAGTAATATGAAGGAATGGGATGAAAAGCCAACATGCCTTTACACTGTCTGCTTGCTGTCCACTGTTATTTGATGAGACAGACAGCAAAGCCTTGGCTGTAGGACATAATCTGCTCAGTTCCCAGACTACCTTTATGTGGAGCAGCAGCTTGGTTTATACTGTGTCAGACTGGAGTAACTTGTAGTGACTTGCATGCACAGTTGAGGTGCCCTCAGAGTTTGGCATGACTCTGCAGTGTGCAGTCACGGTGACTTGTGTTATCTGATATATCGGTACCAATAAAATATGTAGTTATGACCTTGTAAGTCTGTAGCAGCATAATAACACATTTAAAATAGAACTCATCTGTCCATGCTAATGCCAATGCTAATGCTAGATGCTCCACTAGAAAGGATGAACATTGTGACTCATGAATGAGCACAAAACAAACCAACAGCCCCACCCTTAACTGCAGAAACATGTCAGAGTAACCGATTAAGTCAACAGACTGCTATGACACACAGAAGAAGTTTTACTGTGAGCCGAAAGAACCTCCAACATACCTTTCTTGTGACAAAAAGAAACTGGATTAACCAGATGTGTATGAGTGGCTGTGTGAGAGATTGTGAATATCTTTCTAACCCTGAGATTAAGGTCACACCCTACTCATTCTGTTTGTATTTTCCTTGCTCCATTCATCCTTCCTTCATTTTCTCATGATAAACTGAAACTTCACTGGTTGGGCTGCCATAAAGTCCACTTTTAAACAATAGAAACTAGTCATACTTTCCCTCTGACATGACATGTAACTAACTGTTTTTTGTGTTTGCTGAAACACATAACCCAAATTGATCATATTTAATGTAGGCAATCACAAGGTCAACAGCATGCTGCCATCTAAAAGTGAAGCTTACAGCTTCTAACTTGGCTGAGTGTCAACAAAGTCAAGGCCTATGCGGCTTTACAAAAGTCTACTTTAGGCTCACTTGTCAACCCTAGCCAGACTGGTTATTTGATCTACAAAACTCCCTGCACAATATGGTTACAATACTTTTTTTCACACATTTTGTACAATTTTTTGACCTGCCTAGCATTTACCTTAGTGGCCACTTCTGATTCAGTCTCCCCAGGCAAAACACACATGACATTTAAGTTAGAAACAGTCCACAGTAGAACAGTCAGCATTAGATTACAAATTAAAATCTCCATTTATGGCAACATGCTTTGACATTTAAGCCACCTGTGTGAATATGAACGCTATAACAGGCTAAATTGGAATGGAATTTGCAGAACCTAGTTTTATCGCACACACTATCTCAGAATCCATATTTGGGCAGCGAATCACAGATCAGATTGTATGGCTAATTGCGAACATGTGGTACGCATTACTTCTGCTGTGATTATGCATTGGGCTAACTCCTAAACACAGTAGAGACTGACCACTGATCATAAACAAACAGGAAACTGACAGATACAACACTTGAACTTATTTTAAACACACACCAGATAAAAAAAATAAAAGCATTACATATTGTTGGTGAATTATAATGGCACGGACTTGGCTTTTAATGTTGATGTCGATGAAAAAAAATCCCCCAGAAATGCAGGTAAGAATGGGATTCAAGATGGTTAGATGTGCTAAAGCCATCTGCTGCGGAGTCTTTGTCAATGTTGCTATGGAGACAGGCAAACAAAGGAAAGGTATTTTGGTCATTTAACAATCCCATCTCCACTGCAGTAGTTAAAGGTTCGAGGAACAAGTGGAGAAGTCATTTTGATCTTATACCCAACCTAACAATAACACAGATTAAACAATTACAAAGTTTCTATAAATAACCATATACTGTAGCGTATTTGTGCATCAGAGAATACCTATGAGGGTGCATGTGGTTGGTGCCATTGTGCTACCTGTGCACACATGCCTGCAGGATGTGTGTCTCCTCGCCTGTTATTGATGCCTGAAGCAGACATGAAACTGCAGATGGCTCAGCATATTCCTTTTTTTTTTTTTTACAGGCCACTCCAACGCAATAGGCGCCACTAGTGATTTAGGCTCCCTGCAGTGATGACTAATTGCATACACACAAGCAGGATTGTTGCAAAAACACCGAGACAATTGATTTCATGGTATTGTGCTGTTGAGGAAATGTTTAAACTGCCATAAACAAAACAGCTCCTTTTAAATTTTTAGCATTTGATTGCACATGATTTTATTGTGAAGCAGAAAAAGAGATCACATGAGAAGCAGGAGATAAGGAAGTCAACCTAGGGCACAAACCGCTTCCAACTGAGCCAAAGCTGTTTTACATGCCTTCACATTTGTCTAAGAGACATTATTTCTTACATTTTTACAGAGATTAACTAAAAACTACCCCAGGTTTCTTTTCTTCATGGGTCACAGGGCTTTGTATTTAACATCCTTTGAGCAGGACAGCTGAAGCTTAACTTTTACTTGTGAGTTGAAGTGTTTCTCTGTTACAAATCACTGAGCTGTTGACACCTGCCAACAACCTGCCGTACACGCAAAAATTACACAAGCTCTGTCTACGCTCAGCTGCTCTTGAGGACTGAAGCAGATGGCTCTTTAGTCGTGGCACATAGGGTTATTTTGGGATGAAGACTTTTTTAAGGATGGAGGTTTTTCTTCACTGCTTTTTTGAATTATTGGAGTTTACAGACAGTTACATTCTTCTCATGTTTTAGAAACCTGGCTAAGCTGGATTTAAAGGGGCAGTGTGTAGTTTTTGGCTGCCTCTGGTGGTAAATTACAGAGTACAAATCCATTCCTTAGCAGCTATGGTAGCCTTGCAGGGACATAGAGTTTTCTACGAACAAACTCTGTGGAAATATGTTAGATGATACTTTACAAATTTAGAAAACGTAATACTCATAAATGTCCTTAAGCCTTCATGTAACAAGAAATAAGAACTAATGGCTCCTTCAAAGTTCTATAGCACTTCATCTATTTTTGAAATATTCTATAATACAGTACTATAAACATTTGACTGATGTGTTCCCCTTTCTTTAACTGTATGCAACAACATTTTACACAATACTCAAGAGTGGCAATAACAATCAATTATTCATATTACTGAAACTGCTCAGTTTAAGTAGCCAAAAAACAATACCGATTTACAGTGGTACTATAGGCTATCCTCTTAATCCTTTTTATCTGAATGAGTCCATCTGTTGCTGCAGTGAGCCATGTGTTGCACAGGAAGGTTGCAGCGTATGTCACTTCCTGTCTTGACTCGAAACAACGCTACGAAAAGTCACACCTTAGCTACAGGTCTCTGTTTACAGGCCAGTTGTATTGAGAATGAAATATAATAAAAGAAAAAAATTGTCTGTTTTAACAGTGCACAGACTTGCATTTACTGTTAAAGCTGTGTTTTTCCATTGTGAACGCACAATATGTGGGAGCACAGAATCCTTAATTACATCAGAGTGTCTAAATGATTGCTGCTGCACAGTACTGCAGCGGTGCACATCCCTCCCACTGCACAATGTCTCAGCCAAATGCAAACACAGGCCTCGGGCTCCCTATAATTATTAACACATTGTCCGAGGCAAAAAGGGAACGATTCTGAGGAGCTTACAAGTGGCTGTGAGCCGAATGTCACTTTGTGTGGAGTGTTTATGATGCTATTTAAACTGGTCCTGTGTCAACCAAGGCACTGAGACTAGTGACCTGGATCTCCAGCTGGTCCAGGGCATCCAAAAGTTCCTTTGTGTGACAGAATAGGGAGGACAGGGTTGTGTGACAAAATGCATGAAAAAATGATTATTGGTGATTATGATGTGCAATTAGTAGTAGATAGAGGGGTATTGAAGGTGGGTTTTTCAGACACATTGGCTGCAAGTTGTAAGCCGAGTCGCGAGACAAATAAGTACTAACTTAATACTCCATTCACATTGGCCCAAAAAGCCATAAACCTTAATTTCCCTTCAATAGGAAAATAGTGAGAGCTAAATACCAAATGTACCCTTATACTGTGAAGTGTTTTTCATTGCAGACCTCAAGTGCCTTGTGAAACTTTGTAGAATAGGTAGAATTGCCAAAACTGATGAGCTGTCAGAGGTGTATAGTTACTAATTAACAGTTAGGAATTCAAAGGGCCAAAGGTTGAAGTAATATCTTACTCATTCAAATGTAACCAATAATCTAACAAGAGTAATTTGAAGTATGGCAACCACTAATCACTGACTGCTTTTGTCATAAAGAAGAGGTAAACTGTAATTAACAGAAGCGGTAGGTGGCCTGTCAGATGTTGTCAAAACCACTTAATCCTTTACACACTGTGCCAAAACTAGCAATTAAAGTCCCCACAAACACAATGGGAAAACTCATGAGAGACTTGTTATTGGCTAATATTATGCAAACACAATCATATTTATCATCCTATTTGCATTTCAGTTCAAAGGCTGGGTTTTGCTGAATCGCACATTGTTTGTGCACAATGGTTTCCTGGTTTGTACTGAATGAAGAAATGAAGTGAGATTAAAGTCAAACGTCAGGAACGCCCGAGTAAACAAACAACCAGAGGAACTGCCAATAAGTATTGTTGGACACCACCCCCATCAAAGAACATACAATAGTCCAGTCTGCCCCCACCCTTCTACATACAATACTTGTGGCTCAAACAGGGCTCGTCCGGCTTTCATTTGAGTTCAGTGCACTTCCTTTGAGAGCGCTCTATATCTGGACTAACTGAAAAGCTTGATACCACAGGACTAGTGATGTCTAAACCAGCCTTTGATATAATCAGGGTTTCAGGTCATCATTGGAGGTTATTTTCTAGCACATATCAATGAGCTACTCACTATGGTAACGCTATAGGAACAAAATATTTCTCGTTGTAGTCAATGTAAGAAACTAAACCAAGCTTAAAAGGACAAAAAGTTACTAAGACGCCGATAAGAACAAATACACATGCTAAATGCTAAGGTCTTTTAACAGTAAACTACTGCAAATTTTTTCAAGCATAGGTATTTGGTCACTCTTGAAGTAGTGGAGCAACAGGCACACAATGGGACAGATGCTATACTAAACAACGTGGACCATCCCCTGCCCTCTGCTTTGGACCAATAGAAAGCAGCCAGTGCACGTCTAAGATCAGTGAGTTGCAGTCCTTCCCGACTGCAACAAGACTGTACAATTAACCAGTTTATGCAAGTCTGAATCAATTTATTAGCTTTTTAATACCCCTTTTAGATTAATAAGGTTAAATTAAATTGAATTGAGGCTGGCAGTGCTGAGCAGCATCACATACTGTCGCTGCCACAACATGGGCAACATAGTTATCTTAGCTGATAAATAAATTGTACTGTATGTTTCGCAAATAAATGCTTTGGCCATTAGGGATCACAATATATCACTAATTTATTGTTATCGCGATATCAACAACCGTATATTATAGTCCTGATTCGGATCTAAATTTAGGTTGTTATTTAGCCACAGTTTTGCCTCAGTGGAAGTTTGGTTATAGCTTTCTAATTTTTTTTTTCTCACGTTTGAATTGTTATAAGAGATATCCTAATATCGCAGGTCATATTGTTATTACACTACTCGTAATTATCACATATCGCATGTTTTCCTAGTATTGTGTAGCACTAATGACTAACTTATAATGCTAATGTCATCTGATGGGGCAGACGGATGGGCTCATTACGGGAATGTGAGACCTCTTACTAATGAGACAGACAAGTTGGCAGCGCATGGAGTAGGCACAGATACTAAAGCTGGTTTCACCTGATGCTGTGGGACATCTTGAATTTCTTCTCAGGTATGAATACATTTTTAAGCTAAATTTTTAAGCTAATGGAGAAATAAAATAACACTTTTCCAGGTTTGTATAAAAGGTAATATTGAGGGGTCGTAATGTGGTACAGAAGGCCACAGGTGAGTCTGACAGTGTTTGACACCGACCTGTGTGTGCGGTGCATCTGCTGCTGAGTGCACTGACAGCTGTACAAAAGGCCCCTGACATGAGCGTGATTCATGTTCTGTGCTGACGCAACACTTTTAACTGCTACTTTCTCCCCAGTTCCCTTCTCCTTAAAGACACACGCTTCAAACTAGACTCCACTGTCCATGTTTCAAAGCAAGCAAAGAAGTTGTATTAGCTCCCTAATCTCTCTGCAGGAATTTTTTGCATGCGCTTCTTTTGAAACTATAAAGTAGCAGGAACGAGAATGCGCTGGAGGATTTTGTGTGGATATCTGTGTCCGTTTAACATGAGTTTGCAACAGTGTGGCCTTCGCTTTGGACACGTCAGACTCCCGGTATGGCTTTCCACACAGTGGCGGGTCAAACTTCAGATCAACAGCTACAGAACAAACACCACATGAGCAAACACAGCCTTTCCAAATGCAGAGATAGAGAGCACACATTCCTTTGCTAGGATTCCTGGACTATGACTCTATAGTTACAAAAAAGCTTCAAAATGTTCATATGAAAGTGCTTCTGAAGAAAACTGGAGAAAATTACAAACCTATGTGCTTGTCTTACCTATATGTCTTGGGGGTTCGACACATTACTCATGGTTTCAAGGCGCCATGTAACACAGATAGTGAAGTCACTGTTACAACCACTTATTTCCATTCTTATTTTCATCTTTACTGTTTCCTGATCTCATACGCTGATGTCACCACCCACAACTGACACAGTTCCTTTATCTTGCAGGAGAAGTTGAGTTTACACCCCACTTCTCATTTAGAGGTATACTAGAAACAGAAAAAAAACACACAAAAAAAAAAACACAGTTATGTGAAACAGTGGGCTGATCTCAGGTCTCCCTGAGGGTGACACACAAGCATCGGGGTAAAATGCCAGGACAGAGGAGAACTTCAGTGAGACTGTCACCTTATAACCTCCGACGTTATACAAGCCTCAGGCAAGACACTGCTCTTATCTCTGGTTAAACACATTTTAGTTTTTTTTGGCAGAAAAAACTAATTGACAGCACATTGTTATCTAAAAGGATTTGAGCATTTCCCTGAGAGGAACATGCAATATATTACATTGACATTTTATGGCTAAACTGACCGGAATAGTCCACAGTTCAGTCTTTTCCTTGTAAATGTACATGTGTGAGCTTGTTTAATCCAAGTATTTAAATTAACCTGACTTTCTTACCAAGGAAAATTGATCATCGTCAAACGCAGCACTCTGATGAACACCGTGTTACTTTAGGATAGTTTACCTAACAATCACTTCTTTGAAACTGGAGATCTCATCATTAATTCACGGCTGTGACTCACACATGCAAGTGCTGAAAGGAAACGGGCCGAGGTTCACTTCACTGTTCACTCTGACTCTGTCAACCATCATAAACGCCCTGAACTCTCACTTCCCCTTTTAATGTAGCAAGCTCCACTTTTGATATGATTTAAAAAACGTGTCACTTCTGAGCTGATCTGGATATATTTTTTATTATTTCAACAGAATAGCAAAATAAAGGGAACACAAGTCAAACTATGAAAAAGAGAAAAGCTGGTTTTGCAGAACCTTCAGTGTACAGGCGGATGAGGGTCGTAGTCAGTGAAGCACCTTCATGAAGGTTGAGGGGGGTTGGGGACTTCGTAAACACTCGCTGGGGTCCAAAAGTCAGTCACTGAAATTCAAATGTGAGCAGCCAGCTAGTTAGTACTCCCCCCTCCCACAGTACAGAGTCAGCACTTCCAATACCTTCTGCCATAGTCTCAATTTGGAGGGGCATGTAACTGGTGTCCCCCCTAAGGCAGCTTAAACTACAAATACTCAACAGTAATGGAAGCTCTGGGACAGAAATGAATAAGACTGATGGTAACAGCTTCAGCCCCTGAAACAACAAAAAACATATATCCATATCACAGTGTGTGTGAATATCCAGCTTCCACACAGTGCCTTTCAAACAACAGCAGACATGATGCAATCACTGCACAGGAAGTTAAGTACTAACACGTTCCCTCAATCAACCCGAGTACAATCAATTATGAAAACTTGTTTGAGGTCCTACACACATTCTTACAAATAACAGAGGCAGTTGGAGCCATGAGAGTGATATGCTGATGACATTTTGTCCTTTGGATATGTAGCTGGATCGTGAGAATACTGTAAGAGAGCTAGGACCAAAACATAAACGAAAACTGCCCTGAAGCTGATAAGTTTAGCCCCCGATAAGAATGATACAAAAGAGTAAAAGAATAGAATGTGCTGTCAAAGTATAAGCTAACTGAAGTTTGATTATACACAATGTGAACCAAAGCAAAAAAGAAAGCCAGAGATAATCTTAAAATGAAATCTGGGGTTATAGTGAATCATTATCAAAAAAGGAAAGTAAAAGAAAATATAATTGCTACTCTCTTTGATATATATATATACTCAACAGAGAGGTCATGTTATTAATTGCTTCAGATTGCATGGTTTCAGTCTCAGCTACTTTTGTCGTGCCAAGTGTCCCATATCCAGGCTGGTGAGAGGGAAACATTAGGATTTGTAATTTGAGGTAAGCCAGGTCAGCCCCTCGTATAGTCCATCCCCTGTGGTCGCACATGAGGGCTGAACGTACCAATTCCTATCCCGGATGCGTGTTAGGCCTAGCTTCTCCTGGATCTCGTGTGGCTTCATGGCATCAGGCAGGTCCTGTTTGTTGGCGAAGATGAGGATGATGGCGTCCCTCATCTCCCGGTCGTTGATGATGCGGTGGAGTTCCTGCCGGGCCTCGTCGATCCTATCCCTGTCGGCGCAGTCCACCACGAATATCAGCCCCTGGGTCCCAGTGTAGTAATGTCTCCAGAGGGGCCGAATCTTGTCCTGGCCCCCGACGTCCCACACGTTGAACTTCACATTCTTATAGGTGACTGTCTCCACATTGAACCCCACTGTGGGGATAGTAGTGACTGACTGTCCTAGTTTGAGCTTGTACAGGATGGTGGTTTTACCAGCTGCATCAAGTCCAAGCATTAATATTCTCATCTCCTTGTTCCCAAAGATCTTTGAAAGCATCTTCCCCATCTTGTTTGCAGTGCATAAATACTTCTTTAGAAGAGAAATTCAACTTCTCTGATGAGAGAAAAGGCCTTGTTTCAATTAGACTGAAAGCCCTCCACGTGATGGCAGCTGTGGTTTGACACAACTGTCAGTCTTAGTTAGTTATAAGCAGCTGGCCTGAGCAGGTGACTTTTAGGGAACACAGAATTTAACGGAGCAGTGTTTGGAAAGCTACAGTAGTTTCGGGTGGGGATATATGTTCATCATGAGCTGCCCTCCAATGTAAGCAAAAAAAATTTACATCTTCCTGTTACAAACTAGCCGCGGGGCACAGGCTCCCATCGAAACCCATATTTCAAGTCCTTCTTCTCTTTCCAAATCTTGTGCTCTCAGCTGAGCTCGTCTTAAAAAACACACCAGCGTCTTTTACAAAAGCCTTCTATAATGAATCAGGCCCTGTCCAAGCCCGGGCTTCTCACTTCCTCCTTGGCTGCCGGTAGTCCACACTTGCCCTTAGCTACTTCCAGTCGATGGATTTCAAAGCGGTGCGTTTTCTTTGGTGAAAACACCGCCAAATAAAATATCTCTTCTTCGTTTCTGTAGCGGGACACCCAGTGGAAGAGCACTCAAAAAGGTCATTGATTCATCCGACTTTTTTCTCTTCCCCTGTGTGACACAAGAGAAGGGAGGGGTGTTACTACAGAGGACAACTTTGAATGCGAAAATCAAGCCCGCTGATGAACGGAAAGAGCCAATAAACACAAGTGCGATACAGCTATGAATGAGTGGTTACCTGTGCGGCGTTTCCGAGTCCGTCCCAGGTCGTTTCTCTCCGCTGTAGCCGCTCGATCTGGCTCCCTCCCTCTGCCTCTCCACTCCGCTGCTCAGTCACAGCGGTGGCGCTGCTGTGTGTTACCGGAAAGGTGCGGACCCAGAGCAGCCGCCACTTCCGCTACACGGCTCACACACTGCTGCTGCGTTCAGGTGCTGCCCCTCGACTCCGATATTGCATCACCCGACTTTTAAAGATGAAGACATATACAATTGCGCCTTTATAAAAGAAAAACATTTCTTTTCAACATGAATTAATAATGCATACACAGTCGTTAGAATCCTTTTCTTTAGGGAATACTTTCACTTCACTCAATACACGTTTAAATTTTGACTGAAATTTTGGTATTGCTACTATTGCAAATGATAACAATTTATAAAGTATAAAATTTAATTATTTTCTTTTTGTGTATACATTAAAACGTAAGTATATAAATGTATGCACAATCAAATATAATTTATTCATTTATTGAAGTGTAATGTATTTGAATTTTATTTAGATGTTCTTGATTTCTAGTTCACATAGACGTACCATACGCCATTTCGCATGCGCGCTAAAAAAAAAAAAAAGTACTGCAGACCGGTCCATTAGCAAGCTACTGTGTAAGCTATTTTTGACGTTTAGTAATCTTTTTTGTGTCATTTTGCCACATCGATGACAGATTGGCTCGTACACATGATTAATTTGACAGATTTTGAAGTCCTAAAGCGATCAAGTGGGTGAACCAACATGTCTGTCATTCATTCAAAACGCTCCCCTCATGAATAGGCCGTGACGTGGAGCTGGGAGTGAGAGGGGCGGCGGCGACGTGGGGGTGGGGAGCGCCTTTAGGACCAACGAAACAAACACAAGTTTTGATTTAAACGAGTAATAGGCTAAAAACGAACCCATTGTTACTCATTAAAAAGGTATAACAAGTGTTTGTTACTTATTTTATATAATAGCTCATACATGTACATATTTTACTATGTAGTAGCCACAATAAACAATTACTTTGAGTATATCATATAAATTGTGAACACGAGAGTGTGATACCCTTTTTGAGTTTTAAATTCAATATTTATCCGAGCCGCCCCTAATCACAGAACCGCGGGCCGTGTGTCGCGCATGCGTACTGCAGCATCGTGGTTTCTCTTGATAAGAAAGGTAGGTGAAGCGCGCTTCGCTGTTGTAGGTTAAACAAGTCACGCGGAAAACTGCACTTTGACTCTCTAGGTGGAACCAAATTTGATGGAAGATACTGGTAAGGGTCTACGCGTCAATATTTTACATTAAAAGAGTTGTGCGGATTGTTATGACCACGCAACAAACGTGGTAGGTAATGAAATGGCTAACACTAGCATTTCACTAGCATGCCGTGAGGCTAGCGTTAGCTTAACGCGGACATGAAACTGGTGCCGTCTATTTAGTGGTGAACAAGGCAGCCATATGGGGTTGGTCGATTTTAAGCAAAACGAGTAATGTTGCGGTAACGTTGGTTACATTGTAAAATGATAATGGACTAAGACGATTACGTGGGTATGTGAGTTTGATACAGTCAGCCAGAGATATTCTTGATCAACAACTATTAGCAGCAGTAAATACTCCTAGGACAAGGCGCCGAACTTAGGCAACGCGTGAATTAGCTACTAGCTTAGCTCGCGAAAAGACGTTACATTTAGGAACAAAGCGAAACTGTTTCAAGTACTTTATATAGATGAATTGTTGAACTACAATAACTAAGGTCACTCGAAAACGTGCTCAGATCGCGTGCTTGGCGTGTATTTGGTTGTTTAGCGACAGGATTAAGCCAAGCTACAGATGGCAGCTCTCTGTAGAACAAGGAAATGTGTCTGCAGCCTCTGCTTTAGTGACCATTGTAACTTCTTACACAAACTTCGCAACGCACATTTATCTCATTCTCATCTTGCGGCAAGCTCAAAAAGGTTTTCATTACACAATTGTGCTCCCTCAGTCCTGGGATACATTTTGCACATAATTTAACTTGTTTAATTCAAAAAAAATTTTTTTTTCACGTTTTTGATTTTTTTCTTCTTGGCTGACATTCTGACACAATTCTTACTTTGTTTTCAAGGGTTGCACCTATCAGGCGATCCCATCTCTGGAATGTTGGACTCTGAGTCCCCAGCCATGGAGAGCAATGGGGATGCCTTTCTTCCTGATCTTCCTGTTCTGGGCCAAACAGGTGAATGGCCCTTGGACCAGGTGACACCAGAATCACTAAGTAGTGTGGTGCCCAATGACACGGATGCATCCCAGGATGTGCAGCAACAACCAAAAGCTGTGGAGCAGCTCCAGTACGCTACTGCTCAGCTAATCCAGGAGGAACACACAACCCCTCCACAGCCTCCCGGAGAAGGAACAGAAGAGCCGACTGCTGAACCACAACAACAAACCCAGCCAATGGCTTTAGACTCAGACACAAAGGACAGTAGTCAAGGTAGCAGGTCATTTTTATTTGCTGTAATGTGAACACTCACAATAAAATAGTATACTTTATTAATATATTCAACTAACAGACTTTACATTGACATTTATGATTATAAACTGTTATGTTTATTTCTCTAAGTATATCTTTAATGCCACTTTGGCGTTTTGGTAGGTAAGCTTGATCTGTTTGAGTGTGTTTTGTCCTCCCCTAAGAACAAGTCTTTCATTTGTTCAGATATGACTGAAGGAGTGCAGTCCACAGAGGATGGAATGGAGCTTGAAGAACCATCCAAAGAGACTGAGCAAGAAATTGTTGCTTCAGCAGAGCCCCAGTTGCCCAACGAGTTTGAAAAACTTTTTAAAGGATGTGAGGAAAATCCAGAGGACTTTAATGGTTGGGTCTATCTCCTGCAGTACGTTGAGCAAGAGGTGAGAAAAAAAGTCTATGTCTTACAAACAAGATTTTACTTGAGTCTCATTATTAAGTCAGATAATAAGATTTTAAACCTTAGCCTGACATGCTGTTTGTTTCTCCAAAGCAGAATGTCCTTGAAGCTGTGAGAAAAGCATTTGATGTGTTCTTTTTACGGTATCCCTACTGTTATGGTTATTGGAAGAAGTATGCTGATATTGAGAAAAAGCATGGCAACATACAAGTTGCAGAAGAGGTATGTATATTTATCCAATTAGTAAATAGGAATTTTATTATTTTTATAACCTTTTTTTAAAAATCATTTTTGTTACTTCAAAGGTGTACAGAAGAGGTCTACAGGTGATCCCACTTAGTGTTGATCTGTGGTTGCACTACATGACCTTTATTAAAGAAAACTCTGATCCAAATGACCCTGAGACAGAGGGACGCATTCGAGCGTAAGTACAGAGTTGTGTGACTCATAATAAAGTCAGTTTGCTACATTTGTCTACAAATTGCACTGTGATCACACTATTCAAGTAGTTGTGAAAATCGTTTCAAAAATGGCTTTTTTTTTTTTTTTTTTACAGTGCTTATGAACATGCAGTGCTGGCAGCAGGGACAGACTTTCGCTCAGACCGCCTGTGGGAGTCCTATATCAACTGGGAAACAGAGTTGCAGAAGCTGGCTAATGTCACAGCCATCTATGATCGCATCTTGGGCATCCCAACCCAGCTATATTCACAACACTTCCAAAAGTGAGTATAAACTGACATTTTTTAATGGAATAGTCTTTTGTAGATAAAATTAAACATTTGTATTATTATTGCAGGTTCAAAGAGCATGTGCAAAACAACCACCCCAAACACTTCCTGTCAGAAGAGGAGTTTGTTCAGCTGAGAGTGGAACTCTCAAAAGCCAACCTGTCTGCCATGGTTGGTGAAGATGGAGAATCAGCTGTCCCTCAAGAGGAGCTACCACCTGGCACTGAAGACCTGGCAGACCCTGCAAAGGTAAAGATCAATAAACAGAATTCAGCAAAAAAGACTTAAAATAGTGCTTGGAAGGATGTGCAGGAGCTTGTCTTTAAAAGATCAAATGGAAAGATTTAAGGTTTGAAGAGATGTCTTTATGTCAGCAGCCAGGCACTGAATGCCAGAAGGAGTCAAGCTGGCAACCTGTCAGGGACTCAATCGAGGCTTATTGACACCAGCACCTGCACCCAGAAGCCGATATGCAGGTTGCATATTTGCCCCTCCCTCTTCAAGCTTGTCCTTTGCACGCTTATGGTGATGTACACCCTTGGCTGCAAGACGAGCAGTTTTTGCAAGTGGAGAAAGTTATATGGTTAACAATTATAAAGGCAGTGACCATGTTTCTTTCTTGTGTGTTTGTGTAGAGAGTGACGGAGATCGAGAACATGCGCCACAAGGTGATTGAGGTTCGACAGGAAATCTTCAACCACAACGAACATGAAGTTAGCAAGCGCTGGGCGTTTGAGGAAGCGGTATGTGGCTGTTCTCCATAGCACTGTTAAACAGAATGCTCTTCAGCTTGTCCTTAACTGACTACTAAATACTTGATCTGTCTCTTTAGATTAAAAGACCGTACTTTCACGTCAAAGCCTTAGAGAAGACTCAGCTCAACAACTGGAGGGAGTATCTGGACTTTGAGATTGAAAATGGCACTCCTGAGCGTGCAGTGGTTCTTTTTGAAAGATGTCTCATCGCCTGCGCCCTCTACGAGGATTTCTGGATTAAGGTAACGTAACCGCTAACCTTTGCCCTCACTCAAGCTGACTCCCTGCACTTCCCCATCAACGATGATATCACAACGACACAGTAAAACGTCCTGCACTCTCTTTGCGTGTAACGTTGATATGTGACTGTATCTGTTGTATTAGGGGATGGCCAGCTTGCCACACAAGATTTGACTGCAGCATTTGCCAACTACTACGTTGCATCTTCCTCGTCTCCCACTACCTTACAGAATCTTATCTAATTGGTTCCATGAAGGTGCTGATGGGTTTACACAGAAAATTTCTAAGATCGATCTTGTCTATGAAGAATTCACTGTTTCCTGCTAACTCAAATTGTAGCTTTAAGTGTATTGTTTCTTTTTTTTTCTTTCCTTTCCTGTTCTTTCTCTCTACCTCTGCATTCCTTCTTATTTCCTTTCCTCTTTCGCTCTGAAGTATGCAAAATATCTAGAAGGCTACAGTACTGACGGTGTGAGGCATGTCTACAAGAAGGCGTGTACTGTTCATCTACCCAAGAAACCAGCCATCCACCTGCTCTGGGCAGCTTTCGAAGAGCAGCAAGGTGTGTGATTCACATAAACACATAAACATATAAATCCAATACAGGAAAAAAAACAGAACAGATCGTATTTGGCTTTAGTCATAATCAGAATATTGACTTTCTTCAAACAGGCAGCGTAGATGAGGCACGTAGTATCTTGAAGTCCCTGGAGGTGGCAGTACCAGGATTGGCCATGGTGCGTCTTCGGAGGGTCAGCTTGGAGCGTCGCCACGGTAGGATGGAAGAAGCTGAAGCCTTGTTGAGGGAGGCTTTAGAGACGGCAAAAACTTCTAATGAGGCGTCATTTTATGCTGTGAAGTTGGCTCGACAGTTTATGAAGGTGCAGAAAAGTGTGAGCAAGGCCAAGACAGTACTACTGGATGCCATTGAGAGAGATCCAGTAAGAGATGCTCATGGAAATGAAGATTTGCTCAAAAGATGATTGAGCTTTGTCTGATGTATTTTGTCTGTTTTGTTACAGACATGTCCAAAATTGTATCTGAACCTTTTGGAGCTGGAATACAGTGGAGATGTGATGCAGAATCAAGCGGAAATATTGGCTTGTTTCGACCGAGCCCTGAGGAGCCCACTAGCACTTGAATCCCGACTTCTCTTTGCTCAACGCAAGGTTGAGTTCCTTGAAGACTTTGGAACAGACATCATTGTGTAAGTTGGATGCAATTTTGTTAAAAGTAAATTAATATATTTTAAAAAGTATATATTAAATGTTTCTTGCAAGTTATTACATTCTGTCATTTCACCTTTTATAGGCTGGTAGTTGCACATGAAGAGCACCAGAGACTGAAGGATGAAAGTGAGCCAGCAAAAAGGAAGGCTGAGAATGGGTATGACAGGTGAGTGACTTTCTCTGTGTTCACAAATATAAATATTTTTGTCTAAACGTGGCCAATTCTTTGGAGTGAACCCAAACACAGCATAAATACAAAAACATAATTAAGAATGCAGTTCAATTTAAGCTTGTAATGTCCCCCAAAGAAGAGTCTATAAGTTTTGTTATTGGATTGCATAGATTCCTACTGTTGTGCAGATGAATTAAACTCTATCACATTGAATGGGGGGAAATATAATGCTTGTGGTCACTTGTCTAGTTTATCCATTTATTGTAGTATTGCATTTTGATAACGCAATACATTTTTTCTCTTGACCTGCAGCTCTCAGGAACCAGATTCTAAGAAACAGCGTGTGGACGATGGTACAGCCGCTGCAGCAACCAACATGACAGACATGCAGGCAAACAATTCGGCATACAATTACAACTGGTACCAGGTGGGTTCTTTGGTTTCTATTTTGTCTGTGTGCTTGACTAATTAAAGAAGCTGAACCTTGTCACTGACTTCTCTCTCGTCTCTTAAGCAGCAGTACGGTGGTTGGGGTCAGAACTCTTGGGGACAATACAACCAGTACGGCCAGTATAACCAGTACTACCCTCCTCCTCCAACATGATGGACAGACTCCTGATGTGAAGGAGACTCAAATAAAAGCATCCTTTCTGACCTGCCTTTTTAACTTGACAGAGATACATTAACAGGCTGTCAAGTAATGTCAAGTGTATTTTTCATCTTACATTAAAGGCTGTGTGATCTGTTGAATTACATTTAGCTGTTTGAATTGTAATACACTTGACGCTCCTTCGACATCCTGTTGATCAGTTGTGTTGTACAAAACTCTTAATGCTTCATTCATCTCAAACAGTAATTACTTTTTGAGTTGTTTAATGCATGTGATAATCGTAAGGGCAGGTTTATTTTTTTCCCTGTGTGAATTTCATTTAGATTGGATGGCTTAGTTTGGTCTCTTTCTTTGTGTTAGAGGTTTAAATTTGTAAAAACGGCATTCACAGATGCTCACTGTCATGTTTCCTCATCAAAATTTGAATGACTTTTAATATTTCACAGTTGTTTCCAGAAAGAAAATGAAGAGTTTGTTTTTTATGTTGACTTGATTTCATAATAAAGATATTGGTATCTTGTGAGAATTGTTTTATTTTATTTTTACATTTAGAGTTGAAGTTCAATGAAAATAAACAGTTGGACCAATAAACTGAAGCTGTTTGATACATTTGATATTTATACCTAAACAGTGGTATAAAGAGTAAGCTAGGACTTAATCACTTTTCGTTTAAAAAGGCATTTCCTACCGCTTATGGATCTATCAACGAAACATTGGTGCGGGTTTGTGGCTTGTAAATTCCCAACACCGTTACGAAAGATCAAATGGACTCTGAACCATTATGCGTGCCTCACATGGCGCTGTGGGCGTGCTCACGTCTCCATGTGCCTACGTAAGCTTGGACATGCGCAGTACAGACCTGAAAACAGCCCTTTTTATGCTAACCGTTGAACGACTAGCATCAAACGAGGTAAGGCCTATTCAAATACATTAAAAAAACGGTTTCTGTGAACCGTTGTTATACGTAGATCCACGGTTTTGGCCTTTATCCGTCACTTACAACACAGTTTGCTTTATTTGAAATATTATTTTGAGGTTTTCTGCATTATTACGGTATTTGTTGTAACGCGTGCCCCATGTGGCTAGTAAAGCTAGCATGTTAGAAGCCAGTGACGAATAGGGCTTAGTTTCCTTTATACCGGAACATCAAGGTGTTTATCTGGTCTGTTTTAACACAGAAGTATACATCCCATTATCTTTGTATTTCACCAAACGCCGAATAGCGGCGTATTCGGCGAGTGTTGACAGAGCTGTATGGCGTTTCCGCAGTAGCGCCAGTCAACATAACTTAACTCGTGGTTCAAACTTCTCATTCTCAGCATCAAGATGCAGCTCTTCTTGCGTGCCCAGAACACTCACACCCTTGAGGTGACCGGACAAGAGACCGTGGGACAGCTCAAGGTAGATGTGATTGCCATAATAGTTATCCTCTGTCGTTTTTAACAACCCCGTTTATACTAGTGCCAAATGCCCTTTTTGTCTTTAAGGCTCATGTCCAGACTTTGGAGGGTCTCCCCGTGGAGGACCAGGTGCTGCTGTTAGCTGGCTGCCCACTGGAGGATGATGTCTCCTTGGCATCATGTGGTATCTCGGAGCACTGCACCGTGGAGGTAGCTGGCAGGCTGTTGGGAGGTAAGTGCAAATGGAACGCACAACTTTGAATAGAAAAGGTGACATTTTACTCATCTTTTCAAAAATATCCGAACTGCAAATTTATGATGCTGAGTTTTGGCTTATCCTAAAACAATCACTTTTACATCAAAATCTGTGGAAAACTTTATGTCTACACCTTAAGCATTTTCCAATTTCATTATTTTTAATATTAGTTCCAGGGACAATTGAATATTACACTTTCTCCTCTGTTTTTGTGTATTGTCTTTTTAATAATTATTCTCAATACTGTCTTCTCCAGGTAAAGTCCACGGCTCTCTGGCTCGTGCTGGAAAAGTGAGGGGACAGACACCCAAGGTAAACTTTTAAGTGTAACATTGCTTAATACTTTGAATTTTTAACACAAATTTATGAGGCTCACTTGTCCCACTATCCAGGTTGATAAGCAAGAGAAGAAGAAAAAGAAGACTGGCCGTGCTAAGCGTCGCATCCAGTACAACAGGCGCTTTGTGAATGTTGTGCCCACCTTCGGAAAGAAGAAGGGACCTAATGCCAACTCTTAAGTGTTCAGTCTAGTTTGATGACCACCTAATTTTTACCGAGTTAAATGTTATCCTGTCATACAGAATAAAAAATTTTGGCTTGGACAAAAGGCGTATGTCATTGTGCAATCAAAAACATTGCAAAGACTTTTTTTTTCTCATTCTGGGAGACAAGCTAATAATGGTTAACATAGTACATTAGCACAATCCTAATAGTTGTAGTAGAGATGAAAAACAATGCATCATTGAACTCAAGTAGGTTTATTTGTCATTAACATGCAAAAAAAATCATATGTACACTTCTGACACTATCAAACCTTGCCCTGCCATATTGACAAAAACATAACTTGCAAACTTCCAAAAAACATGTCAGTATTTAAGTGCAGCTGTTCTGAAAAGGGTCATAGAAGCAAGGCACCAATTAATCCACAGATACCAGCTCTATCTCAAAGATGAGCTTTGCGTTGGGTGGTACTCTGGTAAAGATGGAGTTAAGAAAAGCAAGGCAACTAAATAATTGAATTGTCTTCATGCAAATAGAAAATAACAGTCTGAAAGGTAAAGGATACTTGGAATCAGGGAGCCCCTTCTTTCCATAGGCCCACTCCGGTTCGATCTCCACTCGGGCCTGTTCACCCTTGCTCATTGTTAACAGAGCTTCGTCCCACTGTCGGGAACAAAAGCAGGCATTAAGTATATGTTTACTATGATAAACGGCACATTAGTTTTGTATATAGTGTGTAAAAGCAGTGGCTTACTCCTCTGATGACTCTGCCCATGCCAACTTTGAAGCTCAGTGGTTTTGTTTGCTTTTTCTTTTTGGCACCTGATGGTTCAATATGTATGTCAGAAACAAAGATAGACCGTAAAAGTTGCTATATCTACATGTAAAATAAATTTGAGATTATTGTATTTGACTGAGTTGAGCTTCCTTACCTGCGGGGATGTTGGTGTCAAAGACAGTCCCATCCTCAAGTGTACCTGTGTACCAGCAGCTCACAGTCTCACCTTTTTTTGGGAAATTAGTCTTGTCACCTTTCTTTAACACTGCCTTTGTGAACTTTGGTGGACCCTGGGACAGAAATCATGCATAAATCCACAAAAACAATATCTAAATAGCAGAAGTGCACAGTATTCAAATGGAAGTTTAGCATTATTGATTCATACCTCATCCACAACCTCTGTTTTGACTTCTTTGGGCTTATCCTCTACTTTTACAGCTTTAACCTGCTCTGTCACATCCTCGACTGGATCTGTACCTTTAAACCTCTGAAAAAACACAGGGTTTACATTAAAACAAGGATATTTATACAGAGGAGATTTGGTCACTTACTTTATTCTCGAAGAGCTGATTGTAGGCGATGATCAGCTGCTCTTTCTTTGCCGTTTTAGCAACGTTCTTTATGTTTCCCAACAATTTGTGCTCATTAAGAAACTGCAGAAAATTTGAAGGAGAAAAATAAGAGAAAGGCTGTTCATAGAAATGACCGTGAATAATGAGTTGGGACTTTGGGATGTAACAATTGTCTGTTGTGAAGCACCATACATTTTAATACTAGCGCCTGCTGCCATTCATTCATCCATATGGGTAAGTTTGCATCTTTAGCTACGCACCATAACATTAAGCCTCCTGCACTTTTATGGGGACATTAAATCTGTAACATGCAGCCATTCAAAGTCAGACTCAGCGTGGAAACATACCGAGTGGGCTGCATTGTCCTGAAGGAACTTTATAATGTCTTTTTTGGGCAAATCATCACTATTGAGCTGCTCATCGCTCCACTCTCGTACTGGCTCGGCCGCCATTTTGAACAGCACACTCCTGAACTTTGACCTTCCCGAGAAGAAGTCGCGGCGGTAAAACGGCTGCTCGTTTTTATAAAAGACTTTAAATAAATGTACAGCTCAACTCTTTTCTCATCAAACGTAATAACAATTGATTTGTTGATTTTGTAGGACAAAAATAAAAACAAATTGTGATGTTTTACGGCCTTTGTTTATTATCTAACTCTCAAAAACTTTAAGATAGGCTATAGCTTATAGTATATATTTCACAATGACCAAAAATAAAAGTATTAAACACATGTTACGTCAACAATTAATAGTGAAACAGAATGTATACTGCCATCTGCTGGATAAATAAGACTAAAGCCATGGACGTTTACAACTGCAATGTCATGGATTTTGTTGTTGATGTATAGTTTGGGCTTTGTGTGTCACTGTGAAAACACAGGTAAGCACAGAGCCACAAAATATTGCTATTACTGTGCCAGGGAGAACCAATAACTCTTAGTAATAAAAGTTTAAAAGCCATTGTGAAGAATGTAGCCTACTCTGGATGCAAAAAAGTACATCAAATGATTGCATTGGTCTACTGTACTGCTACTAACGTTTTTACATGTCTGTTATTGTAGTTGTTGGCCTTCAGGACAGCTACTGTGCAAAAGTTCTATGTCACTTTAAATTACCATGAAACACAGTTTTCAGAACAAAGTCATCATGTTCGAACAGTATCACCAATATCAATGGCAGAAATGGAGCAGCAAGCTTTTCAAAGTCTTCTTGCACTTTGAGTCTGGATTTGTCTTTGATAGTTTGTTTTTAAATATTACATTCAAATTTGCTATAAGGATATATATTAAGACTATTATAGGTGGTTAAGTGTTGTATTGTACTGAGCACTGATGCTCAAAGGTTTTACAATGAGTTGCTTCCATCTTCAAATATTTTGACTCTCACTACAATATTTCACTACCTCCTCTTTTTTACTGTACTACAGGTCAAATGCAATTAGTTGCATAATAGTGAGAAATAAGTGCAGTTTTAGTACACTGTACAGATATCCTACAGAGTCTGAACAAGGCCATTTTATTTGTATATGAATAATATTTATCATTTACAGGAAAAAAGAATTCACTTGCTTAATTTACATGAAATGTTATATCACTATGACTAGACATATTTATTAATATAGTATCTATATGTGTCTATACATGTGTTTTATTGCTTTGCAGGTGAGCTGTGGCCCTTTTTTCCCCAAGTTCAAGTTAGTGTAAGGCAGTGGTGTCAAACTCAAAGTGGTGAGGGGTCACAATAGTTAATAAGAACACATTCAGAAGCTGAAGGTGGTGACATTTGGAAGCTTACATTTATTTCCTCCTTTTAAACAGGTTTTAGTCAGATTTGAACAGGTTTTAATTTGATTTGAACAGGTTTAAGATGTATTTGAAAAGGCTTTAATTGTATTTGAACAGGTTTTAGTTGGGTTTTTAGTTGGATTTGATCAAATCCATTAAAAACCTGTTCCAATCCAATTAAAACCTAGTGCCAAAAATACCACCATCTAAATGTATTGGAGGGCCACAAAAAATATTGCAAAGGGCCACATTTGGCCCCTGAGCCTGAAGTTTGACAGGTGTGGTGTAAGGGATTTTCTTTGGACCTGCCTTGTCCAATTGTTGACATATTAAACTACACATTATACAGTTTAAGCAGAAAATGTGTTTTAATATGTGTTGTACACTAAATGTCCCTATCAAGCTCTTTGTTTGGACCTCAGTAGTTGTAAAATCCTGTTTACGTTCTATATCCTTTTAGTATACTCCTTACTGTGTATGGCATGTAATACACACCAAGGAGTGGGTGGTACCCAAATATTTAATGAGGTGATATGTTAATCTGATTCTTTTGTGGTTGCCAATAGCTGTCTATTTTCTGTTTCACTCTTTTTATCAGAAAAGAAGAGCTGAGAAACCACAAAGCTTTATTAATCATAAAGGTAAGTCTCCACAACAGGGACCTCATGTGCTTGTGTTTGTGGCCTCCTGCTGTTCTTCTAATCGGTTCATCCCTCATGTAGGCACCCCGCTGTTAGAAGAGCAATCTGTCAAAAAAAACTCCCAAAAACATACCGCGATTCTTTTTAATAAAAACCTTAAGAGGCATTGAGAGGATGATTTGCCAGCACACTGTAGCTGTTGGATAGGTCAGACAGAGTTCTCAGGCTGCATGGTTACCAGGCAACAACAGCGACACCGGGTGACAGGGCTAATTATCTCTTCAAATCAAATCTCCAAGGTGTCATTTCATTCCATTCATCACATAAAGATGGGGTTAAAACAGATAACTACAGGTAGCTTTAGGAAAAACACACCTAAAAATGTATTCATGTATTATAGTCATTGTAAAATAAATATAGGAAATGTAATGAAATTAGGTCCTTCACCAGACATAGAAATATGGTACAATATAGAACTGGAGAGCCCTTCACATCTACAGGTTACATAAACAACAGTCGGGGATTTTCTAAAAAGCACCTCTCAGAACAGACACGGCAAACAACATAATCCTCAAGTACGATACTGTAGTGTGTCCTTTGTTGGACCCAATACAAACACGTCTCTGTTTGCTTTTATTTGGGCACTTAGCTGTTAGCTCTCAAGCTTCATGCAGACTGTATGGAGTGGTTTGACCTGGCATAAAAATGATTTAAAAAAAACAGTTCTAAGGCACCATGAAGCCATGCCAGACACAGATAAACAAGTTTAAACAAATTATATTCTTGAGCATCTTATAAACATTCTTCCATTTAGCTGAGGCATGGTCACACGGGCAGCAGTCTAAGCAGACATGCCCAGTCTTAAAACTATTAACAAGCTCTCTAGGACTACAATTGCTGCAAGTGCTAAGCTAAGACTGTTTTTCTTTTGTATTCATTCATACAACCTCTGAACTTTGGCAAAAAAAGCTGTTTCAACGTTATTGTGGAAATGGAAATTGGAAAAATATATTATGGGGCATTAAACATTGAAGTAATCCAGTGTTTTAAATGTGATGTGATTCCAATTAAATATTTACTGGCCCTATCTACAGCAGTTTATGGTTTAGTCTTTCTGGCATGGCTCCTGTCTGCTTCTCCAAACTGGGAGTGTGCTGTCAGCTACTGTAGAGAATAAATTAGCTATTCAGAAGAATCTCTCGGAAACACATTCACAAAATACTGAACTTACCCTACAACAAAAATACAGATATAGATATACATAGATGTAAACAAGTAATGTTAAGTGTAATTGCATTTCCAAGATAAATTGATGCAAAAGATTGTGCATATCAGAAATGCCAAGACAAATGGTATAAGCATTCAAACTTGCAGTTCATACTCCTACCCACCAGGGGACAGTATGTACATATTATTTTAACATCAAGCATCTTTAGCCCCTTTTACTCTAAAGATTGATTTTTCCAATATATAAGTTTTACAATAAGGTTTGACAGGCGGGAAAATGGCCATGACTTATCGTGTTGAGGAGCACAACAATAATAAATACCACACAGCGGGTAAAGAGATGACAGGTGTCCGATGATGGAGACAAATAGCAGAGCTGTTGGGGTAAAACAACACTTCACTCCTGCCTCGTGTGGTGTTAAATTAGTGTTTATCATCCGAGGGCCTCCGTGGATATGGCTGCAAGTGCAAACACTCTCTCCTTTGGTTGCAGATATATTTTTGTTTCTAATCCATCTACTGTCTGGTTCCGGTGGATGGAGCTGGTATAGATAGATCAAAAACATGGGTGAGAGGAGATATTCAGCAACTAGTATCAGCATTTTCATTCTAAATTGTTGAAATTGAGGGATACACTCAGATATTACTGTCTTTATGTCTTTTTTCTTTGGAAATGTGATTTTTTGGGGGAGTTATGAATGCACAATTGAACACCAGTGTGGACCAAAGAAGCAAACATTGGTCCAACGAAATACTGGTGTGAATTGCTTGGAGTGAGAATGCAAAGAGAACGAAACAACATGTTTACAATGATCCTAAAAAGCTCAGCTAATATGAAAAGATGAAAAAATCCCTCAAAGACAAAATGAGAATCAGTTATTCAAATACAGAATAATGAAAAAATGCTGTATGCATGCAACAGTTGCTTGTGCAGAGTGACTAATCATAAAGTATCGTGGCTATCTTATATATTCCTCAAATTAATATATCATTAGGAATATCAACATTTGTGTTTAAAGCAATGAAAACACAGCTCTCATTAAAAGTCAGACATAGACTGGATTTAAAGGTATCTTCTTTTCTAGGACGAGCTGTAACCTGGCTGCCCCTCTCCTGAAGCTTTTACTCCATTTCTGCCGGCCCTTCCCACTCCTGCAAGTGGAATTAAAGGCTTTCATAATGGAAATCATCCCTCAGTGGCGTCGGTCCACTGTGGATAATGTGTTTTCTGCTCCGAGCCTAATAAGCTCCCCTAAGCCATATGGCAGGCCGACTTCACCTGCCCGAGCCCTGGACTGTACCAACACATTTGAGCTTCATGCAGACTATGAATTATATGCTGCTGGAGCTCAACTAATAGCTCACATCTTACATGGAGTCAGCAGGGCAGCTCTAGGGCGCTGTGAGAACGGCGGGATAGGTCAGCATTTAAAAAAACTCCACCAACATCTGGCAGCGGGAAAGTTCCGTGAAACTTTTGCCTTTAACCGTATCTCTGGGGACTAGAGCAAAGGTTGGATTAAGTAGTGTGCTGGTCAAAGGGGAACTTGGATTTTCTCACAATCATGCTGCTAGTATCACGGTACAGGAAATACACTCTACATCCAAAAAAAGTATTGCCAGGCTTTGGAACATTTCCAATCCGGAGCTTAGCCTGTAGATCTGTAGTCTCAGGACTAGCCCACGCCTGCCCTGTCAGATCTAATCTCTTGGCCGCATGCCGTGAAATAGGGCTTATTAAGAGTTTAAGTGAGATCAGGCCGACCCTGATCTGAGGCGTGCAAAGGAAAAGAGGAAATCTCTCACCTGAACAAAAAAAAAATCTCAAAATGACAGCTCCTGGGTGGCATAAAGACTGGATATCAGTCAGCCGAGGCTTTACTGTACACAAGAACGTGCTCTCTCCCTTCTGTCTCTGTCGCATCATCTGTTAACTGCTAATTAGGAACCAAAGAGAAAAGATGGATTTGAAGTTTCAGCTGGAACTGGTCCCAGTATGATAACTCAAATGGCTTAAAGGAACACACTTCTAAGCCACATGCTCTCAAAACTTCTGTCTCCCCATATTCCTCTCATTGGCACGGAAATGTTCACATTCTACAGTCATGCTAAGTCAATTAGATTTAACGAGTTATCCTAAAAATGTTGGGACATACCAAAAAAATAGATTGATATAGCTGTGTAAGATATCAACAGAAGACTCAGAAAGTGCAGTCCAGGGAAGCATGTTATACCTCTGTGCTCTCTTTTTCTTGTGTAAACTTTTCTGCCTTGTGAAACTGAATAGCCAACAGCAGTGGCAGTCGTAATAGTCCTAATAAACTTTTTGATTAAGTTACAAAAAAAAACCAACAGTTGCAACGTCATAGAAAATCTACACCAAACACCAAAAATAGCAGCAGAATTTCCCATGTAATTGTATGACTGAGCATATTAAAGGCACTATATTAGACACACTAATCTCAATTGCCAAAATTGTGTTGTTTAGTCAGAACTTACAATCTGAATGACTGTTGTCCTTTGTTCTGTTGAGAACGTAGCCTGATTAATGCTTGGAGTTAGGGTGACCATGCATGTTGTATAAATATCTGTAAAAAGAGAAAAATTGTTCCAGATTTGAACAGACCATGTTCCTAGTGTCACCATCTGAACAAATACCAATAACTGCAGCAAATACAAAACAGTTTACCCTAGACTGTTGTCAGTTAATTTATTTGCCATTCCATGATTTTCACCCATAAACAGCCATTACATTCAACTTGAGGCTGTAGTTTTAATGTGAACATGTTCTGCAGTTAATGACCAGTTATATAAAATATTAAAAATATTTTATATTTAGGATTTGGTTATGTGTTTCTTTTTTTTGTCTATGTGGACTGGTGTTGGTGTCATAGATACTGGGGCATAGTTTATGTTTTGCCTTGTGCTGTGTGTGATCAGTTTCAGAATGTATCTATGGGTGCCTCTACAGTCCAATCCTGCCTGTAAGAAACAAATATACAAATAAAGTAATCTAAAACAGACCTCCTATATAGCTACATAAAACACCAAAATGCCCAAAGTAAACAAAAAGCGAAGAGGGAGAAGTTGCTCACATGTATATATGGTACATTATCTGTAGTTACACACATATGTAGGAGCCTGGAGAGACAGAGCGGCCTGAGTCAAGGTCTGGTCTCACCTCAAGGATCCAGTCTTTGATTTCTGTTTACCAACCTTGGTATGATGTGCATCTGTCCTCTGCTGTAACATGCTGCAAGTTCACGAAATCCACGCTGGACAATCTTTCCGTAAAGATGGTTGATGCACAGAGAGACCTGCACCATGGTTTTGAATCAGGACCAAGAGCAGCATATGTGTGCACCACGTGAAAGCTAACGAGAGCCATTTTCTCAGTTTGAGTTAAATGTAACATGTGCGTAGTACTAATTTTAGGAGTGAGAGGCCAGGGAGCTATTGTAAATACATTACAGTTTATTTGGATTAAGTAAAACAATACAACATTCACATACAGTGGAGGGTGCAATCAGTTGTGTATTTATTTATCAGAGCACCTACTGAGATACTCCACGAAAGTATATCCACTGTCAAAAATAGTTTTGCTTCTACCTTGCTGTGCCTGAGGTTTTTTCTTTGTCTTTTGAAAAGGCACAGCAACATACACACAACAGGCATAACAATCAATACAGTGTCTTACTGGCTGGAGGCACAAAGATAAAGAAAAAAGTTAAAATGAGTGACAAATATTCTGAATATTGTCCAACAATCACTGAGGTATTTCACAAGTAAGAGGAAAGTCTACCACATGTCTACCAAAAAGTCAAAGGTGTGTTTACAACATAATTCTTTAAAAAGCTCAAGCTCAGTGTCAAAGAAGTGAAAATATCACGCACATCTTGTGACAGGTGCAACACAAAACACTGTCTGATAGAACTCTCTGGTAGTATTACTGGCTCATTTATCACAGCTTTAGTCAGTGATTGTTTACCATTTCTAAATGTAAGTCTTAGTGTAAATGCAGTGTGACTTCCTCTGGATATACTTCAGTGTGATGCAGAGGGCCTTAATACCAGGGCTATAACCTGTTTAATCTAGCGGGGTGTGTACAGCAGTGATTCACTGCCTGTAACAGCCTCTATTAAATCCATGCCAGCAGACGCTACGTGCCCTGGCACCAACCTCCTCCCGCTCTCATAAAACATCCAAAGTTTCTGATAACGTTAGAGCAAAACGCCTTTTCTCTGTTATAAAAATGGATGGCATACCTTGCCTTATCAGGATGTCAAGTAAAACACCAAGCAATTTTATTCTACTTACACTAAGCAAAATGTGTTCTCAAACTTTTTCCCCATTTGTTCAAAGATTGGATTGCATTTTAAAGCAATCCCTTTCTTTTACAAGAACATAAACGTGCATACACATGTGCGACTGCTAACACACACACTGGGGGATTTTTGTGTAATTGGAAATGGGTTTGGTTCAGTAGATGGAATTCCATCTTCCTGCCTTCAGTTCTATCAGCCGAATGAAGCCGGCTTCACAACGGCTGCTGTGAGAAATACATCAGGAGTGGGAGAGAAGAGGGCTTATTGATATGGGGACATGCTTCTTATACTTAGTATTTATGAAATACTTCCTAAAGAGCTTTTCCTGTCCTCTCAAGCTGAACAAAAAGCCCTGAGAATCCTGACCCATTATGTTGTTTGAAAATCAAATGATCCTCTATGAGCAGCGCAGGCCTTGGGCTGTCCCTGTTCACATGTGTGTCTGCTCTTCACTTTGGAAACACATAAAGCAGTGGAGAGAGGCGTTTGAGGATCAAGTGCTGTGTGGTAAATCCTGTGCACATTTATGGTACACACCTGGTGCAAAACAACCGCACATTAAAGCACATGAAAAGAAGTGAGCAGAATTCAGTGTGCGCTGCTGCCTGCTCTGTCTGGTGCCAGCTGAGCCAGGCACAGTTTGATCAGTTTGTGAAGCCTGACACAGACACTGCACCGCGCCATGAACATGAAAGGCTCTGCAAACAGCCGTCCACTGGCACACGACAAAACACGCACAATTACTCACGCAGATAGAGAGGTTTTCTCTTTCATGTGTCTGCCTCTGTCTTAAAATCAAGCTGTGCCTCTCAGGTCTGTATTTGTGCCCTGCCCAGTGACTTTGCTTTCCTGTGTTGCTGGTGGAGGAGGGTTTATGTGGCGACACAGCAAGAGCAGTTTGAAAAAGGTGTAAATGGACATAAATAACTCAACAAAAGCTTGCAGTTTTAGAAGAAAAGGATACAGCCTAAGAACCTCACTCTTCTCAATAATGGAGCAGAGAAAATGGCCACAACCGGATCGACTGTGGCACCTCCAGCACCTCGCTTTGCTAAAGGTGCCAGCCGACCTGTCTGTCTGACAAAATTCATGAAGGTGCCACTTTTAAAGAGGAGCACGAGGAAAAGGTCATGTTTGAATAATGAATCAGGGCTGCGAATGAACTGCAGCCTTGTGTCGGTATGAGTTTCTTAAGATGGATGAGTCAGTGACCACTGCTTCACTCTCTGCCACCAACTCGGCTAAAGTCACTCCAAACTTTCCATCTAACGGAATAATTGCCTACAACAAGGAACAAGGGAAAATGAGGACTCAAGAAACTTAAAATATATGACTTGTGTTTCCCAAAAGACTTTAAGCCAAACAAAACTATACCAGAAAAAAAACAGCAATCCTTCAGTGGTAGTTATTATGATGGTGTTATTTTGTTCACTGGTATAAGCAGAAGGTCAGACAAAAATAAATGATGTGAAAGCTAGTGATGGTTCCACTGGGACCCAGGGCTCATCAGTCTAAAGGACAGAGATAGAGTCTGCAGACAAGAGATACAGTAGGCAGGTCGCGCTGTCCCGGGACACCAATAACAACCCGAGCAGGTGGAAATGGCTGTCATTAGCAATTGACGGAGCAATCTGACATCTTCTACTCGGCTTGTTCTGGCAGCAGCCTCTGATGATACCTTTTATGAGCTGCTCGTCAATTGTTTCCCAGAATTTTCACTCAAGGCATTAGTCAAAAGGCTGTGAAGACTGAAACAATTTTCAGAGATTACACATATTATATATAACTGACAATATCCTGACATGTCGAAAGTATAGCCGTTCAGTTTTGAAAATTGAACTAAAGGGCCTTATTTTCACAGCTCATGTTTTATCCGCTGAAATGTTCACTTCGATGATTATGAAGCTCTAAAGTACATACAAAATAATACAACTGGATACATTTTATTACCTTGACATTGAAGATTGTAACTAGCTGTGCTTCTCAACTCCATTTATCTATATTATAACGACACCTTTGTTAAAAAAGTTGTGTTTTTATATTGAAACTTGAATGTAATGGCAATAATTAACATAAAGAAAAGACTAAATGTAAAGAACAGAGAAAAATCTTGGTGTGTATCAGCGCGAGAAGCTGTAAGGTAAAGCCAATGTTGCTGTCTGCCTCCTGAACATTAAATTAACATCACTTTGCCAATATGCTACATTTAATCAGGTTAAGACAATAAATGCAATCCTTTCATTCATGAAGCAAGGTCAGCATGACACCAGCTTGTTTTAAAAAAAACATTTTGCATTTAGTTTTCTCTTGAAATAGGAATGTTTATCAGAAAAACAAGATGTACTTTATCATTTCAGTTGTTGTTCTCACCCAAGTAAGGATTTGCTATCGTCATGACTAGACTGCAATGTGACAAAATTAGCAGTCTGATCCAACCAAAGGCCAAAACGTTCCCACAGTAGTATGGTGAACTTTTTAAAGCCGCTTCCGACCTCTTTTGGTAATGGAAACTTACCTGAACTGACCTGACCCATACTGTACTGCTCCGGTGAAACGGCCTTTAGTAGCATTCAGCCCTGAAAACAGAACTTTAACTTTATGTGTGTTAGCTCCAGTCGGATATTAACAATGCAGTACTTTCTTTTAAGCTTAACAACGATGGACAATGCTAGGACCATTATGGCGACTATAGGTTACCTTGAACATTCACATACAATACAGTACACTCTGTCCAGCTTGTTATGGCGACACGGCATAGACTATCCTCCACGTAACAGCTTGACATGTCCTTTCATAACTCAGACAGAACGAGCATTGCAACTGTCATAAACATCTCACATGTCATTACGGGCTTATTTTTTCATTGTCAATAGCCATCTTCCACAGCTGTCATCCATTAATGTGCAAAGACCTAAAGACATATATCACCGAGGTCTCATGACTGTGACTCCAACTTATTTATCATTAAAAAAAAAAATGTTGGCATTTAATAAACTTGAGAGCAATATACTGTAGCTATGACAATGGATTGATGGATATCCCATTGTGCCTCCAGTGTCTGAAAGCATCTGCAGCAGACCGACTCCCTTAATGATGAATGAACACAGAGAAAGAAGAACGTCTGTGTGAGGCTGCCTATGGGCTCGGATGAGATAGCATCACTCAGACACCGACAGATCTTATATATATTGTGAACATGAACCGTCTCATCTCTTTTTTTCTTTACTTGAAACATGCTGTATAATTTAGGAAACCATCAGCTATTTGACTTGTCAGCTTGCCTTTGTCTGATCTTGTTCTGCTATTGTAGAACTTAAACAGGATGATGCAATTTCACGTGCAGAACCCGGTCGGAATATAAAGTGCAGCGGTGGAGCTTTGAAAGGCCTGACCCTGCTCTGTGGTGATACTGCATCGAGGGAGACGGGCCCACAGCTCATCCTAATTATTTGTAACTGATGGGCCAATCCATCACGAGAGTCACTTTAAAAGAATAGGGGGACAGAGGAGGACAGCGTGGATAGAAGTACTTATATGGTCTTAGACTCTTTTTCCATCAAAGAACTTTGGGGCGGATACCGGTTTAAACTTCCTCTGTTACCTTCCAAAACTAGAAAAAATGATTCTGACAAATGGCAATCGACTGACTGATGTGTGTGCTGTCGGAGAGTGGGTAGAAAACATAAGTAAGTGGCTTGATATTAGGCTGATCTCTGCGTTAAACTATATGAGTCTCTAGGAGGAGAGAACCATAAAAACAGCACACGGAGGAGGTCACAGAGATATATGGATTAGGGCTGCTCGATTATGGAAAACAATTATTATGGTCGTTATTGAAATCACAATTATTTTACAAGATTAAAATAAGTAATATATTCAAAGGTTTAAATAAATAGCTTAAGATAAATAAATAAATAAGGTCAACAATGTAGTGCATTTTCACAATCTCGTGGAAAACAAGAAACAAATTATAAATAAATACTAAAGTAAATAATCGTTTTTCCTTGATTACATAGGTTTTGTGATTGTTGGGAGCAGAAACTGAAATTAAAAATTCGATTAATTGCACTGCCCTAATATGGATTGTTAAAGGCAAACACATTGCTTAAACTGCAAAACCTACATTTAAAATGCATGTTGCTATTATAGTTGTAAACATTAGGATAAAACTTATTACATTAAGTAGCACACACACATGCAATGTAAAATGGCTATGCAGAAATACATGAAGGCTATAGTGTTCTTGCTCCATCTGCTAATGGTAAACAGCCCATTAGCTAATCTGAGTAGAGCAGAAGCCCATCAGAGAATAGTGACTCTGTTAATCACACATGAGACATGTTTTTTTACCCCCTCTTGGCTGTCTCATTCAGTGATGGCTCAAATGAACGGGAAATACTGTTGCTTGTGTTGCAGAGCTGGATCTTCTGATGCTGTCCTCTGTGGAATAATCTAAAGTGACGATTCTTCAAAGTAATCTCAAGAAAACAAAAACAAATCCCTCCTTCAGCACGCATACTAACCCTTCATCTTTTGCAAGAGTAAAGTTTTGATCACTAACTACAAGTGAGTATACCACATTGATAACAAAGCCCTGCTTCTGTTAGCATGCTAGCATTGCAACTAGCTTATCTACTACTCTTCTTCTGTGTTTGCATCAAAAGTTATCAAAATGTTAGCATAGTTGCAG
Organism: Rhyacichthys aspro; assembly: GCA_036850595.1. Lineage (NCBI taxonomy): Eukaryota > Metazoa > Chordata > Actinopteri > Gobiiformes > Rhyacichthyidae > Rhyacichthys > Rhyacichthys aspro. Next base: position 11,816,991 of record CM072170.1, on the reverse strand, counting down.
TATTCCCTCAAGCTTTCCAAAACAAACAGCTACCTGAGTGCTAGATTGTAAGAAAATGTTGTTTACGACTACGGAAATTTTGCAACTAGCAAACATTGTGACAACCACTGTGCCTGTGTGACCGGTTGACTGTGTTGTAGTCATCATGTTAGCATGCTAGCAGACATCGAAATAGAGCTAAATAATTAGCACCGTCAAGCGCCACAACGACATTATTACAAGACAAGTCAAAAGGGAAGTGGAAATGGGACAGGACGGTATTAATAGGACATTTTTGGGACAAACGATGAAGAAACTAGGTGGAGGACATACACAGAGGACACTTAATCTGGTGATGAACAATAATGTAACCAGACAATTATAAGATTACTACAACAGGGACGAGTTACACCTGCTTCTAATACAAGTTACCTTTAAGCTGGTTTTCCTGATGTTTTTTAAAACTGCTGGTATTCTGTGACTACTTTCTGACACATTTTATTGCTGTACCATCCCCAACTTCACACAAGAATTGCCTTTCTTCTCACGCGGCACATTTGGCAAGCTGCCTTAGAAGTCGATAACACAAATGCATAAAAAACGCTCATATCCATACTTTATACTGCAATGCAAAACTATCCCTTGCCACTAAGAGTCAACGGGAATTCACACAACCTATTTAGCTTTACTTCCCATATGAGGATTTCATGACAAATGTGCACGGTCCAGGCAGACTGGGTCATTAAATTCAGATTTATAAGATTGATATCAATACTTATCAAAACACTAACGCCCCCCTTACACCATCAAAGGCCCCAGGCGCCGATTCTACACTCATGAGGAGAGATGGATAGAGCCGGAGAATGGACACGACTGAGAGAGAGCGAGAGAGAGGCCAAGGCAATAGATAGCAGGAAAAATGTCCTCAGCACACCAGCGCCATCCACCATTGCTGCATTCAGTGACGTCTCTCGATAACAATAGTAAGGGGTTCATCAGTATTCCACGAGGGCTGCGCTGGTCCTTTATCACAGCGCCAACTGCGGCCTTCCTTTAAAGCTAAGGTTAAAATGGAGATTAGGCTTTGTTCCTACGTGCCTCCTCTAATGAACCTTATCTCCACACACTACCCATCTCTTTATACTGTCGCACGCTCAGAATAACACAGCGGCAGGGCCTCTCTCCACCTCTGTACTGAGAGACGCAGAGGAAGCCGCCTCACGTTTTCTCTGCTGTAGTGTTAAGGGCAAAGTGCCAGTCACCCGCTGTCTCCTTCAGTTCCACTTAGAGTCAAACACGTTATAGTCTTCATACACGTGGACAGGTTAGAGCCTGACATCAGCAACAGGTGAACAGTCTCCTCTTTACCTTTTATGGAGCATACATGCAATTTATACCCATAGTTTGAACTTCTGTCAAATGTTCAAGACTGAAATTATACTCCTAGCTCAGAAGGTTTAAGACAAACCACTCCCTTCCTCTTCTACATGAGCTGTCACCTTGACTTGTCTGTCAGCTCTTCAAAACAAGGTAATAAAAGCGGATGAGAATGGAAAGAAGCAACAGGAAAATATGTGGATTTTCAAATGGAGGCCCATGACGGCAATTAGGACAGATTTTTAACCTCGATTTCTGGTCGCAGTCAGCAACAAGACACAAACTTGTTGGACTGTGACTATTGCTAAATTCAAAACTTGCTCCTGAAATTCTATTATCTAAACAAGACATTAGTTGGCACTGAAGTTGTCCCTCTTCAAAGTGTTGCGCTTGTACAAACAAAAAGAAAATGAGGCTGGGCAATGTAACAAGGATACCCCTGCACTTTAAAGACCACAGTTTGTGCTACTGTTCAGACATCAGTTTTAATAGAACCTGCAGAAGAACCAGGAAGTAAGTCTGCAGACCATTTGTTTTAGAGCATATTGATTCAAACCGTGGATGTATAATAAGATCTGGATGAGGTACTGCCTACAATCCCATGCGGCAGACATTTTTTTTTTACCTGTTCTCTGTTAAACATCCTTATTAATAGGCAAAAAACAACTTTATGACATCACAGCTCTATCCCACCTTCACAAGGATCATCTTTAAAAACATGAATTATACCTTTGTATAGGTTTATTTACACTGTATTTCTGCTACACTTTTGAACTGTGGGGTGTTTAACTCCAGTACAGCTCCTATGCAGGTCGCTGATATTCCTGTCAGTTGTTTTGGTCTGCATTGTTGGTCAAACTGCCTATATATATATATATATATATAGAGAGAGAGAGAGAGAGAGAGACAGCATCCCAATTAAATGCAATATTTGAGTCACAACTGTAGCCTGGCTTTACGTATGCACTGACTAAACAGCCCTTGAAGCGGCCTACAGGTAAAACCATGTCACTCGCATGTTTAGCCTTCAGATTGTTCTTTCTCAGACATCAAGTTGCCTTCTTTCAGATTGCACAATGCATTTGAATTACATGCACACTTTATGGCAATTATGGGATTGGAGTGCTGTGTTCGTGGTGCTGTAACTAAAGTAAGAAAAATACATCTTTCCTTGTTGTTAACAAGAAAGTATTTTTGCAGAACATACTGGAAACCCATATTTTAAAAAGTACTCTGCAATATTAAAGAAGGTTGTGATTTGCTAAACTCTCATCCTTGGGGCTTGACAATACAAGATTCGCCATGCCTTTTGCAATCTCGTTAGAACTTCTCATGAAAATAGAAGAAGGCTTTTTACGTATATCATTTAATAATTATTTATTATTTATTTTAATCACAGCTGATATTTCCTTATCAGTATGTAATATTCAATATAAAGGTGGGAGTAGGGGTGCAGTGTCCAGGTGGTATATTTTCATTAATACAACATGAAGCTTTTCTCTTTGTCACCTTAAAATAAAGCATCTTGCATCATTAGCTGTGCACTGGACCAACCTGTGTATTGCATACTACTGATACTCCTCAAGCAAATGTCATTGACTGGCATGCATTCTTTTAACAGGCAGGAATAAATGAGAAATTGATAAATAATGACAAAAGAAATGAATGACAAATGACAAATAAATGACAAACTCACATCAACATTATTTCAAACAAAACAATAACCTTGTAAGAGTCCAGTGCTCCTGCTAAGAGTGATTTAAAGTAACATTAGTGCAAACCAGGTTTGTCAATCTGTATTCCTACATGGCTAGAACACCATTTCCATGCTGCATATGTTATGTATGCAGCTTTTCTTAAGATTCAAACATAGATCTCAGCATGTGCTTTGCATAACACAGAATAAAAGACATGTAATTTGCAAATGCACTATTGCTCATCAAGTATTCTCTGCAAAAACACTTGGGCCATTTCTCTGCATGGATACCCTTTCAAACCCAACCAATCTTTAGATGAATTTAAAATCACTCTCTGTCTCTCAGACCACTCTGGTCTGGAGCTGGCAGGATAGATCTGTATGTGCGTGCGCCAAACCAGCCCCCTCCCCACCACCACCATGTTCCAGCTCCCTCTGCTCTGGGCCCCAGACTCATTTGATTTGGGGTGTAATCGCGGGTGCAGATCTGTGGCAGGGTGTGGAGAGGAGAGATTGCAGTGCTCTACTGAGTGCAGAGCATGAGATAGAAGTCAACAGTGCCCAGGAGACAGCACGCTGCTGTAGCTGGTTACCTGACTCGTACCTGGTTTCTAGCACACTACAGTGCCGACGGGAAGCCTGCCACTTTAAGTCTTAGCTTCTCTATCTCTCATGTTCTGTCTTTCACACTTCAATCCAGCCCCAATGGTGGCTTCTTACTCTCTTTTGCACCTGTCTATCTCCTATTTTCTGCCTTCTGTTTTTCTTTTCACTCTCTTCACTCATTATTCCACATTGTGCCCTCTAGCTTGTTCTCAGAGTCAGATTCTCCACTCAAGTAAGAGTACTGTTCATTTAAAATTGAAAGGCCACAGGTAGTCTTAACACTAAGGGGACTGTTTCTGGTTAATTCCTCCCAGAGCTTGTATTTAATGTGATGTAGAAAGGGCTGTATGCAGGATTTAAAGAAATACTGAGGTCAAAGCATCATAAAACTTTACTTTCAGCTCAGAGCAGATCAAACCAAAGGTGGAAGAAAGTGGGACAATGAGGGAGATGTGCTTTGAAAGAAAATAAAACATTATGGTCCAACATGTCTTTTCTGCCTTAAACTACAGCATTTATTAACATTAACCTTGGTGTTGGAAGTCCAGCCTGGTTCATATATGAAACATTTTTCATTGTTGATGTTTCTTATTTCGATTTTGAAATTATTGCCCGAACAATGCTTCTGTACCACCTGATCAAGTGTTTAGCTCAACCATTTACAAACCGCTCCACTCTATTGGAACCAAAGCTGGTGCAGAACGCGTTGTATCCCTTTTGACGATGGACACTGTTCTAAAAGCGTGACTTGGACCTTACTGTATTGCTACTTTTATTGAGCAAAAAAGACTATCCCAGTTACTTTTACTGCACAAACAATAGTGAGCTAGGCTAATCTGAGACTTGCTATGTGAGCCTGAAATAAACCTTGAGCCATTTGCTAATGCTCAACCAAGTCAGAAGCAGGATCAGTCCAGCCCTGTTTTTAGACACAGGCACAAACAGCCAATATACAACAGATGCTAAACACATCAACCAATCTGATGTGGTCAAAGGTAACTGCCTTAACATTTTGCATTAAAAATAAACTATTGTAAATATAAAAATTAAGTTTCAGGAAATCTACTCTTTAAAGTGGAATTACTCTGACAAAGCGTCACTGGTCTCCTCTTCCCTCTGCTCGTCTGTTTGTCTGCCTCGTGCACCGAAAAACAATGTTTCAGTGCCTCTGTGTCTCCTCCACACTTGCTCCATGAGCATGCATTTTCAATTTGATGTGGACTTAGTTCCTGCAGATTTATCCTCGCCAGGGCTCGAGTTACCCATTACCACGCCAGGTGCTTTCACATTTTCGATTTCACATTCACTTGGCTAGAAAACGAAAGCCAAATATGTGTGAATGCATATTACAGGCGAACGCTGGGATGATTCCTTTCCCAAGCTGTACGGCGGCAGAGCCTTAGCGGGGCATCCATCAGGGAGCCTGTCGACCTCGAACACTGCAAACAGCTCCGAGCTTGCCAGGCAGAAGCTGACAAGATTTTGAATGAAGGCTATGGAGCTCCTCCATGGTACACAACATATACGGCTGGGTTTTATTAAAAAGAAGGTTGTATGCATTAGTGTAAGATGAACTGTATGTCATGGTTGATGTACGCTCTTTTAGAGACAGACAGGAGAACTGAGAAGGTACTGCTGTGGATGGTGTCTATAGGAACTTGAGACACTAATGAATATACTTTGCTCGGTGACTTATAATTAAAAGCTGTCTTCAATAATACATCAGTGTCGCTACCATTTTTGCCCCGACCTGGTGGTAAATCAATGACCAGGACACTGAGCTGATTGAAGAAGTAAACAAGCAGTGTTAGATCAGAGTTGAATTTTGAGCTTGCTGTCTCTTGAAAAGAAGATGCCAGAGTCCTGTGCAGCTTTGGAGCTGCTCCAACTGGCACACAATCCAAACCAGGTCTCAGGGAATTACATTTCACAAGTAAGATTTGTCATTCGGTTGCACTTTTTGTTCTTTGGTGATGCAGCTGTAAAATCATGTAAACGTTATAGTACATTTAAAACAAGAGCTCCTGGTCCAAAGAAACCAATGCGGTATCTACGTATATGTACTGTCTATGTTGAATACGATTTAAATCTCAGAAATACAATTAAGACCGTTAGGGGTTCAACAGCCTTCAAGCTACTTTCTCAAATCAGTGAAGTCAGGTGGATTTGAACCAGTTTATTGACTTCTGTATATATTGCAGTCTGTGGCATGTAGCACTATTACAACGAATAACCAGACCGACGACACAGACCAGTCATTCAAAAACGTCGGCTTCATTTCAGTAAACCACTTCCAGAGCCTTGCTAACAACCCACGTGACATATTTCACTTTTGGATTACCAGTTTGTAGTGACAGCCCTCAAAAGTGTAACATCTCAGTGGTGCAATCGACTAATCAAGTACCGCATAATTACACCATCAGCCTCCCGCGGCTCCGCTCTGACGTATTAAACCGAGGTATAGCCTGTAATTACAGTCAAGCCACATAGCACATGAGCTAAAGTGCCTATGGACAGAGAAAAATATGAAGCTCGCTCCTCTGTGAGTTGCGACCTTAACAATTAAGTCCCACCATGCCACACCACATAATAATCAGAAGCGTTATAAGGCTTAATTGCATGGCATTGACGCGCATAGCTTTCCTCCAAATTGGCTCCCTTAAGAAATTAACAGTGCAGCGTGTGATAAATATTCGAAGGGAGTCTATTTTTAAGGTGAATATACACGCTGAGCTCCCCCGCTCTCCGCTGTGGCCTCGAGATCCTCCCAGTTCCGATTCAGAAGGGAACACTATCGTTGTCCGGGCTGCAGGACTCGGCAGGCCTTCACAGGAAATGATTTATTAAAGGAAGTGAGCGCAGCAGCGGGCCACAGACCTCCCCTGCCATCGTTTAGGAGCGTGCACCCGCTTCATTTACCTTATCTTTTTTATTGGTTAATTCATGCCCGTCATTAAATTTTCACAAGGTGCCAATTGTCCTTCACAAAGTCTGACTCCCCTGATAATCCGGCGCCACTGGGACCACGGTCCTCCTGGTGACGGCAGCAGAACCATGACGCTGCTCTGCGATGTGTCTGCGTCATGAGATACACTCTGAGGATAATACAAATTGCTTCTCGATGTTAGTTATCGTTTCGCTCGCACCTAATGATGACTTAAATATTGATGGCATGGTAATGGCCGCCGGGTCTTTCACAGGAAGCTAGACATTATGCAGCACCGTGTGGTCGGATATTTCATATGCAATGTACATTTGAAAATACTTTACAATTAAACCTGACAATGCCACCCTGGGGATTTCACCCGGAGAATTTCCATGTAGAATCAACAAGGCACTTAGCATGCCATAACGTGAAGCTAAACAGTGTTCTGTAGACCAAATTAACCTCATAAAACACCACCAATTGTATAAACAGAATTTACTCAAACAGACAGTAAGTTTGTGCATGTGTCTACATTGCACTTTCACAATGTCTCTGTGGTTATAACAGTTATTAGCCCAAAAAGGTAGCACACAACAAGAAAAAAGTGTAGGTTTAAATGTACCAGTGCAACAAAGGCATTGGTGGTGGTCAACGAGTTTTTAAGATATAAAATACAAGCCACTTAACCTTCTGCTGCTATGAAAGTGCAAGGTGAGTTTTGTGGCATCACTTTAAGGACAACTATCTGAACTGACATGGAAGAGATTTGTACCCTTGCTTTTCTATGATAAGACATGAAAATGTTAGTATGAAGAATAAATGTGTTTTCTGTGAATTCAAGTGGGAGCCAGTGGTTCTCAAACTCTTCTTATCAAGGACCACCCCAGAAAATATTTGTCTTTCCAAGGACCACCTTTATGCCGATACAGATCTATGCAATTTTAAGTTTTATATTAACACATACCTATCTACCTTTATGAATGTTGTGAAATGAATTTAGTTTGCTGTGCTGCTTCTTTGAAACCACATTTTGAATCCCACAGCTTTTTAAGAGTCCAAACATTTAGTGGTAGAGTCAAGTGTATTATAGAAAAGCTGTAGCAGAAATGAATGGCCTTACATTTTGTAGTCTTTAGAGATTCTCAAGTACCACCACTGTACCACAGTTTAAGAACCACTGCCAAATAGTCAAATAGGTCTGGAATCCCACCCAATGCATGTAGCAGTGAGAATTATCAACCTATATCATGCTGTGGAAGAGAGAATAATTTTAACCTATAATAAGCCCAGCAGCTATTGTTAAAGATATTGAGGAGACACCTCAAAGCAAAGCTGTGACACAGTAAATGAGCATGTCACGGAGTTAATGAGTTTAATGGCTACGTTAACGACAAAGGTAAGACACAGATTTAAAGTTAAAAGTGCTCCAAAGCAGGTAACAAAAGAAACTCAATGTATGCTGGCTGTATTATCTCAGGTATATAAAGCATGCCTTTCTCTTCAGTGTTTCTCTTTTCTTTTCCCACCGTGACATATAAAGCAAGAATACCCATCTGAGTTTGAGAAATGACTTCCATTTCTTTGTGATAATAGAGTCAAAATTTACAATTATTTCCACCGTTCTGTACCTGATTGGCTGAATCACAGGAGTGCAGACACGCAACAGAAAAAAGCTAAGGTGACATGGCTGTGGAAAGAATCTGCATCAGCGCAGACACAGATCAAGCCCATTCTTAACACGACGCCACAGCTCAGTGTTGAATTATTTCACCCCCGTCCCTGTGTTAGCACGCCGACATGTGCCAACTCCACAGTGGGAAGTCTGCTCCGGATCTGACAGCGGCACCAGTTTAAACATCAACAAGGATTGTAAAGCAGAGCACTGGGGAAGATACTGTTGTGTCACTGCCTTGTGTGGTGTGTCCTGTCTCTGATATCTCAAGGCAGCAGGCTATCAGACTCCACAAACCACAACAAACTCTTGTAACGAGTGGAAAGCTGTCAAAGGAGATAGTTCCCCAGCAGCAGGATGTCTGTGTGCTGTTGGTGAAAAGTTGTCACAAAGCTGGACCTCACCTTGAAGAGATGCTTATGTAAGTGACCTGTTACTGAGCGGCGACATCTTGAGATTGTGTAAAGCAAATTAATAAACTGAAAGGATAATGTAGGTCAAGGCAAGATCTCTGGGCCCTTTTACATGACCATAAAGCGCTCATAACTGGGACTAATCTGATAATTGTGATAATCGGAAAAATGTGATAATCAAAAAAGGCTGGTTTACATGTTTGGGTCCACTATTAGATTTCTTTCAGTGTATGTTCATATGAAGTGAAATAAGACTAAAACTTCTTTTTATTATCAAAACATCTGGACTAGTCTTGTTAAACATGGACACGCCTAAGGTCCTAGCATTAGCTGTCCCAATGTAAGAGTCAGTAGACCTGCAAAATAGGCTACATTCTGCCGCTATCCTTCGTTTATACTTTGTTTTTTGGGATCAGATGTAAAAGAAATATGAAATAAGTCTGATGAGCGGACGTACATGAACTAAGACATCAGAGTATTGGGGAGAAATCTAGTTTTGTTCATCTGAATTCTCATAAAGCATAAAGCATTTCACATAATGATGTCTACATGATGGCTTGAATAATCTGATAAATACAGAAATTGGATAATGATTGGATTTTTAGTGTGCATGTAAACGGGATCTCTGTTTATGTGTTATCAGGACTCATTAAGCTGGGAATACAATGTGTTATTTTAATATTTTCAAACTCCAACTTCAATCACATAAAAGGAAAAGTTGCAGGGCTTTACTTCCTTGTTTTTGAATTTTTAGTACGTGCTGAACACTCCCTAGTCCCTGACCTCCTAACCACTACATAGTCCTGCTCTGTATATTATCGTGCATTCAATTAATGAGCAGTTTTGGACACTACATAGATGTTTTTCTGTCGCTGTTAGTCACATGACTCTGGTGTACTACAAAAGTCTGTTGAAAACCACTAAAAATGACTTCTGTCACAAGACCTCAGTGATATAAGCATTAATATAAATAAGCCTATGTTTTATTCAACAAGCCTTGTTATAGCCTTAAAGCCTTTAATGCGCAGGTAAGCTAATGTAAGTGATTTTAAATTCTAACAGTTTAGTAAATAAACAAAATACAGTGCTACAGAAGGTCAAACTTGCGCCTCTAACTCTGATTCAGTTTAAAGACATGTCATGGTCGGGCTGTTAACCTTCGACAACCCTCAAAGTCTATTTTACTTTCAATCACAATATGCTATTCACTGATTAAACCGTTTTCCCCAAATACAAAAAAATAAATGAATCCAGTAGTTCAATATAATTACTAAAAGCCAGCCAAGATCCGCTGACTCACTCTCTGCTCTTTGTTAAGTACTCTCTTGTTGTTTAAAGGAAAAGAAAAAAAAACACACTGTATTTGCACAAACTGTAAAAGAACCTGAGTTCCTATAGGGTTTCTCTGGCTTCTGTGTTGCCCTTGAAACCTTCTTTCAAACCCAAGGACAAGCTTTGTAAAGGAACTGTAAACTTCCTGTAACAAATGAGCCATCTCAACTCCGACTCGACTTTGTAAAACAAGCTTTTCTCCGTTAAGCGGCGACGCTGCGTGGAAGCTGCCGGACAGCTATTTAATAACTGAAGTGTCCCAACTGCAACCCTAAAATTAGTCACCACCGTGTGCAGTTGCCATGGAGAGTATCAGCCGGGGCTTTGTCTGTGTGTGCTGGGGAGAAGCATAAATCCCACAGGCTGCGATAAAAGCTCAGAGATTAGAAACAGGAACGAGCAGGATGCATCTTTCGATCTCCATCTTTCTTTGTTCTTTCTTTCGTTCCTATTTCTTTCCCCTCACTACCTGCCTAAAGGGGAAAAATGGACTCTTTCTGACTGCCGTTGTTTTTTTTCCTCCGGTACAAGCATCATTTCTGCACACTTGTTTTCCCCGCTATACATAAACCTGCTTCTTAAGTCTGCCTTTCACTTTCCCTTGTCCTTCGTCTCCCTCCCGTCTGAGGGTTGCAGGGTGTTGGCCCGTGTGAAGGCAGCGTCCCACTGTAGAGGAATGAGTCTGTCACGCCGCAAACAATCTGCATTCATCATGTCTTATCTGCGTGGGCCTCGGCAGCACCCGTCATGATAGCGGGGCACAGCCAGTGTGTTGGGGCCCGCGGCACGCAGGGTCAAGGTCTACGGCTCTGGGAAATAGCACGCGGGCTCAAGGCGCATTTGGCGAGCCGTTGTTGGATTTAAGCATCAGGCCGTGGAGGAAAAGGAGGAAGAAGAGGAGGAGAAGGAGGAGGAGGAGGGGACGGCCGGCTTGACTTATTCTAGATCCAAGATAACACTCTTTTTTTCCCATTTGTCCGGTGATGCTTTACTGACCATGCGTGCTGTTTCCCCACATTTTAATTTATATAGTGTACTATGTGTGCTGCCATCTGCTTGGATAATAGGATAACCACAGTCTTAAACCTAAACATAAACAGGTTTAAGTGCTTTGCTCGAGGGCTTATGATAATTAATTGTTGAGATGAGTGAGGAAGGAAGGAGCGCTGCTTAATCACTTTCCCCAACTCGGAGTTTCTGTTCCAGTCGCTGGATTTAAAACTGAAGCATTCTCTACTTGAAAATCATGTGGCGTACCGACACAGCCGCCAGAAGATGTTGTTTTTTTCAATCACTCTGCAAACCGCAGATACATGTAATATGTTTTTCTGATGCAAAAATGCAGCTCATGTGCAGGCGTCTGTTCGGAAGCAAAACTGTACATAAATGCACAGGTGTGTGGTAATCATTCATGGTGCTTTTAGACAGTGAGAAAATCTACAATGGCGTAGTCAAGCAACAACATGTGAATTAAGAAGGTCTAATTGCAGTTGCTTCCACTGTACTACGTCCATGTGTAAATTGATGAATCTAATCTAACTGGCCATTGTCCAGGGTGTACTCCACCTCAGGTCCATAGCTGCTGACCTTCGCCGGGACTAAGCAGAAGAAGATGAATGAATAATTGCATTGTAAAATATTACTGATAGAAATAACAGTCTTGGCAGTTGCCTGTTATTTCACTTCGTATCACGATGGAGTCATGAGCTAGCACTCAACCCCATGTTTTAATCTGTCGCTAAAAAAGGAGTAACTAAACATACCTTTTTGTGTCATAGATATAATCCCTTAAAACTTTACTAGGCTTGCTGCACACTCAATGTCCACACTTACACGGTTATTTAAAAAAAAAACCCAGCAATCTTTTCCTCATGAGCATTTCACTATAAATGTTATCAAAAGTCTTTTAAAAGGTGATTGGGGGAAGAACTGCAATGCACAAATATCAGAAAACAGTATTTGGATTGATTCATGATAGTAATTTGTTCAGATGCAGTTGAGGTTTCATTGTTATTAGTCTTAACAGCATAAAAAAGCAGTGTTTGCAGAGTTTTCAAGAGAGAGCTTTGGTATCAGTAAATCCATCATAGTGACTGGATGATGCGTATAAAGTATAACAAATGATAAAAATACTACGTTAAACCAGTCTGAATGCAGCTGTCATTGCATTGATGGAAACTATGATGACTATCGACTTGAAATACGGAACATGTTTGTCAATATCACTGGGATAGCTTATGGAGTTTCTATATGGAATATTGACAAATCCGTGTTATGCATCACAACAGATGCTATGCCTTGAAATAGCTCAGAGTTCATTTCATAAATAAGACATTCAATCATGCTTTAATGTATAATTCATTGTGAATATATTAATAAAATCTCTTTCAGAGTTGTAACTGGAAATAAACATTGTGGTGGTGAATGATAACACAGTTTGGGTGGTCAGAGTCTGCACTTCCACCTGCTGCCCACCAGACCTCTGAACCACCCATCAGTCAGCAGCCCCTCCTCGACCATCAGACTGCCCCTCACAGCTCACCACTCCATCATCACAGACAGCGCTGAGAGACAAAGGTCACGCGCAGAACAGAGAACTGGTGGTACTTCCTGTTCTGTAAAGATGGCTGCTGCTGTCACAATCAGAAATGATGATGGATGTGTACATCTGGCAGTGAGCAACGCCGGCCCTGACACATATGTTTGTGTTTATGTAATTAATAATATTAAAGCCAGCCGTCTGCAGTCGCGCCCGCCTGCCGTCTAATTAAAACCCCATCTCTTCATTCACGTCACAGAAACAAAAAGGCAGATGTGAGAGGAGCCGAAAAACAGAAAGAAACACATTCCACAAATCAATTTTTCATTTTCCCCTCTTCTGCTTCAGAGTGAATTATATATAATATCCTTGAAGGAGCAGGCAGGAGTTAATATAAGTGCACTCCTTCTTCTTTTGTTGTGTATCTTCAGTTTTCATTATTCAGTTGGAATTGCTGAAGGGGACTTTCACTGCAGGGTGTCATGCAACACCACACCACTCCTCACTTTCACACAGTTCTGGGTTCAAGTAGTTTAGACAGAAAAAACAAATCCATTTATTAACACCAGAAAACATGAATTTTTATTTATTTATTTATTTACTCTGAGCTGCGTCCACCACTGAATATTATGATGACTTTTTCATCCAATAATTATGACTTAAAAACGTGCAATTATGACTTAGTTACATAGTAATTATGACTTTTATATCTCAAAAATAATTACTCAACAAATCGAATTAATAATTATTAATTAATTAATAATAATTAGGACTTTTGGGCCTTTTGTATCTCAAAATTTACTTTAAACATTGAAATTATGACTTAAAAAGAGTCATTATGAGATATTTAAGTCATATTTACGACTGGAAAAAGTTAAAATTCAAGAGAGAAAGGAGCCTGGCTGGTGAAAAAACAGCCTAAAAATAGTCTCTGTGAAATAGGCTTGTAAAATATTGCATTTGTTGTTGCTCCAGTTCTACACACCCTACAGCAAAAAAGTTAGCTTCTTTAGGGCTTATCCATGCCAAACCATGTTTACTGACCTGACCCATACTGTTCCTGTCAGTGGAAACATGGCTTGAGTGTAATGACGTTGTAACTGAGCTGATCTAGTCACTCACAGTGATATGACAGGCCAGTCTGGAGGTCAGTAAAGTCCTGGTAGTTTCACAGTAACGGAGTGTGGCATTAGACTGGCTGTGTGAACTAGTCTTTAGTCACAAATGCTTTATTTAAGCTTAGGGAGAAGTGGGATAGACTGATAAAAACGTCATGTCACAGAGCCAACCATTCAATCAATCAGAAATCTTTCAATGCATACTATTTTTTATATTTCTAGGGTATTGGAAAATGCAAAAAAAAAAAAGTTTGCGTTTCATTGCAGTCTGTTTGCTTATTATCATTCCTGCATTTGTATTTTGGGTTATTCTACTGCAGTGTGCCTCCACTAACAAATGCGATATGAATAACAATTAATCCAGATAATAGCAACGAGCTGCTCCCTGCTTTTACAGTGTCACTGGAGTGTTTTGTATCAGCTCATTGCATTAGCATTTCTAATGAATCGCGGCGCTGGAACAGATTACATCTAAAAGCAGTGGCCTTTAAACAGATTTCTACTTCACCCTTTACTTTCCCCTCGCTTTGGCACCGGCTGCAGCTGTCAGGGTTAAAAACACACTGTTTATGACTGATAGGGACAGCACTTTACTAATGCGTATTTAATTGTATGAGCCATTACCATCTTGAATATTTCAATTACGTACATGCTTTATACTTTCCTCGGAGCTTTCGGCGTAATTTGATTCGCTGTAATTACTGTAAAATGAATTTGAATTGTTATATTCAGCCCTAAAATAAATTGACACATATTTTTGTGGCTCCCTGCAGTGAGCTAACTTTTCATTTGGATGTAAGACTTGGCTAATTGAAGAAAATGGAGTGTATCTTGCATTAAGCCCGCAAGTGCTATTTTTACATCTTTCCAGAGAGTGAGGGGTAAAGTCACACTACACACAAAAGGCCCATTCCCAGGCTGCATTTTTAATAGCATTTGAATTGTAAATCATACTACACAGCTGTTTTGTACTGTTCTGGTGGGATACCAGAACAGTGGATTTCTAACTAAAGGGTGCAGTGAAAGACATTGCAGTGTACTGGTCGACAGATAATTCTCATTCCGGCAAAAAAGTAATGGAGGGACAAAACAGCTCAATTTTCTTAAACAATACTGGTCTTGTCTAGACATATGCCAAAAAGAAAGAAGTGACATGCTGCCCTTTTTTGCCTAATAAACTCTGCTGTAGCATGCAGCAACGTAGGCTTGTAATATATCAGCGTAAGCAATCTTAAAAAGTGAAATTATTGATAAACTTATGACTGTCCATTAATACTGTATGTTTAGTCTATTGCTCACTTAAAAACCCCTTGTCATAGTTTTTGTTTCTTATTACAGTCTGTACCTGCTTATTAATTATCTTAAGTTATCCTTTTTAACTTTTACTGTTGACCTTTTTAGTCTTTCCTAAGATATACTCCCCTTTATTACAGTCTATACCCCTTTATTATGATTGGTGTACCCCTTATTACAATTTTTACCCCTTTATTACAGTCTGTACCACATTATTACAGTCTGTACTACCCTTATTACAGTCGGTACCCCTTTATTACAGTCTGTACCACATTATTACAGTCTGTACCCCTTTATTATAGTCCATAACCCTTTATTATGATTGGTGTACCCCTTATTACAATTTGTACCCCTTTATTACAGTCTGTACCCCTTTATTACAGTCCATACCCCTTTATTATGATTGGTGTACCCCTTTATTACAGTCTGTACCACATTAATACAGTCTGTACTACCCTTATTACAGTCTGTACCCCTTTATTACAGTCTGTACCACATTAATACAGTCTGTACTACCCTTATTACAGTCTGTACCCCCTTCTTACAGTCTGTAATGCCATCTTTATAACACTATAGTGCATCATATAGTTGTAACACTCTCATTTTAAAAGTATACCTCTTGTGTGGCTCTGGTTTGATCTTTTTTCAGAGCACACAGGCCAGATTGGAGGTTGTGTTGTACTGAACTGAATGTACCTCTTGACGGAAACAAGACTGAAGTTTCACATCAAGCAGTCATTCATAACAAATGCTAATTGGCCATGTTGTCTCCCCGTCCCGGCTTTGTCAAAAACATTATGGGTGTCACAGTCAGCTTAACATCTGCTGGGTTTATTACAGTCTGCTGCCTGTTTGTGTTTTAAAATGGCTCTGGCACCTGGGGCTTTGCTGCCTGGCAATAAAAAGTGTTGAAGATGAAATATATGCATGGCTATGTCTATCTCCCTCCCTGTCCTCATCTCTGCACCGATGACTGGCCTTGTCCAACTGAATCCGGCAGGTTCCGCTGGGTGGAGATGAGCTTCCCCCGTTCGAAAATCAGGAGACACTGCCGCCTCATAATTAGATTTGCTTTCTGTGTGGCGCCAGTCCCTTCAATCTAATCTATTTATGCATTCCCTCTTTCAGGCCTCATTGAGATTCTATCGCCTTGTATTTGTACCCCGCCTGTCAAAACGGCCTTCTTTTCTTCACTATTTTGGGCTCATTTCACTGGCGGAGATGGGCCATGATTGCCCGCCGGTCTCATCACAAATGCAATGTGCTGGAACTTAAGAGCCTTCTTTTTTGTGCCTCTATATGCTTACGTGAGTGTGTTTGTTTAGCAGGATAAGACATATGTTCATTTCGGTGGGTGCTCGTGCTTTTATGTAGGTCAGCTCGTGTTCTTGCGCTCCCAAAGCCACACAAGTATAAATGCAGTAGAGAAGAGGTAAAGTGAGATTAACTTTATCGATTCCAGCGAGGGACAAATTGTTGTTGAAGCAAACCACAGGCCACAGATAAAATACAATCATCCGAACATTAAGATATGTAGCATTGCATTAAAGAACATCCCACTGTAAGTCTAACACGATGGATTTTTGCTCCCAGCAAAGACACAGTATCCTTCTCTATCGACAAGAGCACAATAATACTGTATTATGAGCAAATAAACACCCGTTTAATGCAACAATATCAACATTAGTCTGTCCACAGTGGTTTAAGTTGCCCTTGTTACTGTTTCTGGACAATAGTAGTAGCCATAAACAATGTTGAGGAATCATTGATTTTCCTGCAAGGCTGTGCTGGCCCATTTATGCATTCTTTTAAGATCTGAAAGTATTGCAATAAGGCTTAAAATAGAAAAAATATATAATTGAGTCTGCAGCAGTTATATGTAAATAAATATGAAGACAGACTGGTGACTCTTCTCAAAATCAATGTAAAAACATTGTCTCTGTGCTGAGTGCTGCAGAGCATGTAAATCCCATAACCATCAGTCTTAATTTACTGTCTTTCTGACTGGACGTCATAAAGTGTCCCACTTGTGGCATCAGTTGTCCTTCAGTGTGACACACTACAACAACAACCTGCATCTCCCAGTATTAATATACCCAGACCTGACACCCATTGTCAGTAGGCGTGTGCTGTAATTGGATGATATGTTCTCCAAAGCAGGTATTGGCTCCTCCACTCACACTGGGACTTGTTACTTGTCTGAATGACTTCTGTCGTAGTTCTGCTCCAGTATATTAGGACTGTGTAATGATTAATATATTACTGGTGCATTGATTTGGACAAAAGTAATATTTGGCATGCATGTGACAGACCTGAAGTCCTCTGGTATACTAAAAAATATGTGTATGCCATATTTCACTTATTTGAAATCTGTCATAGTCTATATAAGTCTAAAAATAATGCAGTCAGTATCACAGTAAAGACTACAGTTAGATACGACTGACACTGCATGCACTATAAACCTTTCAAACAACTTAAAGGTGTGCTCATACACAAACTATGAAGTACTTTGATGGTTGTCAGACATTTTGGTTCACCCATCAGCTATAAAGTATGACATTCATAATATGCACATCCACTCAATGCAACTTCACCTCTAGGTACTCCTCTAGCTTGACCACTGTCCAGAGGGAAGTAAGGAGGCTGAAGTGCAGTGTAAACATTGTATTTTAGAAGATGAATAGGGATTATGGCTTTAGTCAAATACATGCTCCAGAGTGCGTCTAAACGACCACTAACTTGTACTTGACGGTGCTTTAAAGTGTCATTGTGTGTCCTCTGTCGGAGTCTGTGCCTAGTTGTTTTTGCACAAATAAAAAGACGTCCCCATAAAGTGAATGGGCTGCAGGTGACGTGAGGAGGTCCCGGCTGTCTCGAGTGTTTCCCTTCGTCTCTGTCAGCAATGAGACCTGTCGCAGTCTGTCGCCAATCCTATCAGCTTGAATGGCAACGTCCCCAGAAGGGCACGGCGAAGCCTCAGTACATCCCCACAATAAATTACCCCGATAACAACAGTGAATGCTATTCCTGACAAGTCGCTCGCCATTTTATCATTGTCCAGCTGACACCATCGACGGTGCCAAGCTGACATGGGCCCACACTCAAACCCTCAAACCGAATCAGGCTTTGTGGTGTAGCCATCTGCTTTGAAGGATGGGGGAAAAAAGAACAGCGACTCAAGGTGATAGCACAATTAAGAGCAGTGTTACAATGTCTTCTGAGTGTTACATTTACATAAGTGGCCACAAAAAGCCTTGTACCACTTTTTCGATTAGATCCCATGCAACAGAATGGCCTTATTGAATCTAACAGATGTGCCCATTCTTAGATTCTGTTGTAGAGCCCTGCATTTAAGAAATAAATTAATTTTTACAAAAGCCCTTTTTTGTCAGCAACTGGGCTCTCAATTAATATTTTAAAACACAAAGGGGCAAAATGAAAAAGAGCAAAAACACACATTAACCGATCCTCATTAAACAAGGCAAACCCTGTTAGTTTTAGTAAGCTTTAAAGGTGCTATAGGCATTTTATTGGACTTTGGAAATGTTATGCTAAGCTCAACTAATTGCCTCCTGGCTTCAGTTCCTTCCCTTATAATATTCATCTTCCAATTTTACTCTCAATTTGCATATTTTGGGAACTGCTGAATTATTATTGCCTTGAAGTGAGGCTTGAAAGCTCCAAACAAGCTCCAAACACGCTACGGTAACGAGAACAAGACTTCAGAGATGCACAGTAGCTGAGACGTTCCTGTTTCTAAACCGGGAGCACGTCTGACACTGAAGTGCTGTAAACGCTCACTCAGGCGCTCCCTGCCAGATTCTATGGCGGCTAAACCGGAGCATCATACAGCGGCGATGCTAATAGAGTGCGCTGAGCGAAAGCTAGTCGCTGTGACAGCCTGTTCTTGTGATGTTTGTTTCCGGAGTGCATTCGGCTCTCTTGGGCATGTAATGCGGTTTCGCTTCCTGAGAGCTTCCACCAGCTCCGTTCAGCCGGTGACACCATTAGAGTGAGTGATGGTCCGTCTGACAGAGGGAATCAACCAACTGAGCAGTGACGGGGGGATAAACACCGCCACCGCCATCAGCATTGGCTTGGTTTTGATTTGACTTTGTGTACTTTTGCATTTACAGGATGAATCACTTGATTGTTATAGTAATGTAGCTCTTTGTCTGACAAGCCTCTCCTTCAAGATATTACTATTTCATTTTCTGTTTTATTGCTATTGTCACATGTCACATAAATTCATCCATGTGCTGCTTATGTCTTTGAATGTCACATCGCTGAAGCTCAGAGGAACACCTTGAACTCACACCTTGCCATACTCTGCAAATACGATTAGAGCAATTTAATTAGGCAGAAAGCCGCAGTAATAAAGCCATTAAATTAGTCAGTGGTGTAGAGCAACAGTTAGCAAGGAATCTGACTAATTAACCTGTGTCTCTGAGAGCGTTCCAGGCTGGGCTTGTCATAATGACGGACGCTTGATGCTGCAGTGACCCCCGTGTCCCGACCTTGTCCTAAGCACTTAAATTCTCATCTAGATGCGAAATCCATTTAGGTAAACATATGGGGTGTGCTCTTTTTTTCCACTTACAGGTTACCTGAAGGGGTTTCGTTTTGAAGGTTTTGACAAAGACTACACTATATATAGTATTTTACGTGAATATTGTATTCTCCTGTAATCGATGATAGAAAATGGCTGATATTTCAGTGCGTTGGGCATTTTGTAAAATGTTCTAGTGAAAGTGGAACACAAAAGTATGTTTTAATACTGTATTAACACATCAAAATGACACCCTTCAAAAAAATAGACATTTAAAAGTCCATTATCTGATTCTTTTTATTGTTTCATTAAGTTTGACAGTTTGATCACTAACAGCTTATTTTAACAGGAATCATCTGTGAAAAAGGAGACCTTAAGACATGATCTAGGCTTTATAATTAAGGATTTTGATCAGCCCACAGCAAGATTTTGGCCAATCACAGCTCGCTTTCTGGTAAAAAGGAGTGCTCCCATTGGTTGACATTGATGTCAACAACAAAGGAACAAAGAAATAAACCAAGGAAATGGGTTACTCCGTTGGAAAATATGCCTTATTTTACAGCCAAACTACTCAAAAAAAAGAAAAAAAGAGAGAGAGAGAAACGAGCAGCAAATTAAAGATGGATAAATGTTGGCAATGCTTTGACACAATGTTTAACGAGGTGGAGATAATTACAGGATCGCTGCAGGCTACAATAGTAAACTCCAAAGCTAAAAGTTTCAGGTAAGCTATAAACTTCGATTTAATGTAACGTGTTAGTATTTTATGTCCGGTTTCACATAATTTTTATTTTTTTGAAAATAAAACAAGCAGAAAAGGTTTCTACACTGCTGTTGGGGGAGAGTTTTGGGGCTGAGAGAGGGACAGCAAAAACAAAATTGGGTAGTGGAGCTTTAAGCTCTTTAGAACACACTGGTAGATCCTTTACTTCCTGTCCCTACAGCTGTCCAGAGTGGACAAACTGAGCACTGCTGATGAGAAGCACACTCATGTTCTTTTTCAAGACAATAATTGTGTTTTCAAATTTCTAAAGCAAACCTGTTATCCAACATAAATTTGTTCACAGCATGTCCCTCGAGGGCTACCGTAGGAGCTCACAGAAGGAGAGTGGGGTGTTTAATTCTAATCTATCAAAAATTAGACTCTGCACCTTTAGGCCAAGCTGTACACCTGGAGGTGACCACATTAAGACAAATGGGCGCAGCTAAGGAAGGACGATGCTAATTATTAATGGAGCTGCACGATAAATGCTTTAGTCCGGAGTGAATCTCGGTTTACTTTTGATTTAGCCCTAGTTTTGACCAGTGGAAGTCTGGAGTCTTTTTCCTTGTAACTTTACTATGTCAGCAGGTCATGTTGTTATCACAGTATTCAGTATAGTTATCACATATCACATGTTTTCCTGAAGCCATAGTAAACAATGCTTTTACTAATACTCCACTTCTCCCTTTGACGTCTGCTAGTTTTTACAGTATTTTCTTGTTAGCGTTTCATTCAGAGGCAGCTAATAATACTCTGCAGCTTACTTTTGTTCCTGGCCATCACAGCAGCTCTAACAACTGCACACCTCCATTACCCATAATAGCAGATGCATAGGTCACACTGTCATTACCTTCCAGCCTTTTTCTGCTGCTTCTACTACATTTTACACGAACCTCGCCTAATGAAAAAGGGTAGCTGTGTTTTTGTTTTGCCTGATTGCACCAAAGGTCAAATTACACTTCTAATTTTATCCCCGATCTCCATTCAAGTCTTAAAATTGCATCTGATATTTGAACAAAATAAACACAAGGTTGAAGTGATGTCTATTAATTCCTGTACTTTACCCTTACAGAAAATAAAGAGACTGTGCTCCTTGGTGCGCACTAAAGGCTTGATATCGTCTTTTATTTATTGAAGTTGCCAGTGGATCAAGCAGCCATTACTCTTCTAAAACGGTTTCCATTTCTTGACCCTCAGCCGTGCCCAAAGCAGCTCCAAGTCAGAAAGATGAGAGTGTAAAAATAAATCGCGAGCTCAAATGAAAACAGTGTACAGCTACAGAAATAACACTGCATGCCTCATCACCTTGTGAACCCTCATCTTCGTCGAATCAAAGAGAAAAACACTTGAAAGTTAATTCTTCTCTGATCCGTGCTAAGACGTAGAGGAGTTTGTTTACCACATTTGTCCATATTCCTAAGATTGCAGCTAGAGGGCAAGCTAGCATTGAGAACCATCCGAGTGCATTTCTCACAGATGAAGGTTAAAAACTCATTGATTTCCTTAGGGGTTGATGGGCTCTATGTTAACATGGCCTCTCTATGCGTTACAAATGCTGAGTGTTCTGCTCGGCTACAGAGTGTTAATGCACGGCACATCACTTTTTTACATGACATCAAGCCACGGAGAGCACTGCACCATATTCTTCTTTTTAATGATGAAAGCTGCACCTTTCAGATTATCTGACAACTAATCCTGACGTCTTTTCTCCAAGGTTTAGATCCACAGAAATGCACTTACGCGCTGAGCCCCCAGAGAGAATCATCCCGACATGAAACATGACATCTTAAAGATTTAACATGAAGGTCTCAGCAGCACTCAGTGTTTCTGCCGGGCTTTGACACAGGATCCGTTTTGGGTGGGTAGTGCTGGTGGTGCACGTTGGCTGACTGCAGCACCCATGGGACTGTGCCTTGCCCGTGGCATTGTCATTCTTCATTGATCAGAGGGGAGAGGCTAACAAGGTCTCCAGGCTACATGCTGCTCGCCGCCTGCTGCTAGGAACCTGCTCAAACTGCTCAATCTGGGAGGGCCTCTAATGCTGTCTCAATGGAGACAACAGTCACTTATTCACAGTGAGATTTACTTAAAGGCCAGGTCTTATTTACTACTGGCTTCTATCAATCCACTGAAGCAGGGGAACATTTATTTAAAGAGATACTTGGTGACACTAAGAGAAGGATGCCCTTGACCCATAATGACTATTTTTTTCAGGTCTAAAGGAAAGTACAGTATTTCACTTCTATTCTAGTTGGGTTTTTATGGAACCAACTGCCTCTGGACAACAACCAATCACAAAATAGGGCAGTATAACCACATTCAGAATAAACTGCAAATTTCCTAGACCAACACAATCAGAAAACCAATCAAAGGTAGCATCTCTCAAAGCCCGCAAGTGTAATGGTCTGGCAGGCAAGGAAAAGGTTGGTCAATCCCAACCAAGTCACTATATTATATCCACTTTTGGGCAGGTGTAAAATGTTATAAAGAAAGAATGCTCCCAAAACCATACTTTAATCTATCAACATACAGAATGCACAATGAATGTTGGCGAACTAAAAAAAAAGAATTTAAATGATGTGACCACACACGTTGTACCTGTAATAAAGCCTTTACTTCACACTTGTGCCAAGCTCTTGTACAGTGTATTTAATTATTACAGTTTTTTCAAGTAATGCTCAGAGTCTCATTAAAAAACTGAGCTGGACCATGCGCCAAATATATTTTTTTGCCAAAGACAGTGTGGTAAGCATTCCAATGAAAAGAAAAGATTAAACCAAGAAGAATTTAATATTTAATGACGCACATGACTGGAGACACAAGACATGTAGTCACTTTTGGTGTCATCTGTGAACAAAGCAGAAGACAGCAGAGGTCACAGGAAAAAAGGGCTTAAATGTGCTTAAACAAGCAAACACGGGGCAAAGGTGACTGTCACTGGGTCATCCATAGAGGTGTCACTTCTTTTACTCTATACAGTGACCTACATAGTCATTTATGGTCAAGTATGTTCATTTTGTTGTGCTCAAATATCGATAAAGATGATTAGAGCCTGTTAGGAGCCTCAGGATTCAACAGGATGTGAAACACAATCTGGAGCAAAAGCTAGTGTTATCTTGTACAGGTTATTTATTAAATATTTACCTTCATTACATTCTAAACATTATACTATGCAATATTTAGTATCTCTGACTCAAAGTACAATAAAGCTTTGTATAAACCCCAAAGATGTCAACAACTACAACCAACCCTTAATGATTCACAATAACAACTTTTTCCACACAAAAGCGCCGTCCTCATTTCAGTGGACCTTTTTGCCCTGTTGCGGACCACTAAAGTCTTCTAAATGATCTCTACCAAAGTAAATAACCATTAGGAGGCATACACTGCCGTGACTGATTGAAGATAAATTATGTACAGTGCATAGCTCATTAGACTGCCTTCGCTCCATCAGATCCAGAGTGGTGATCCTGGCCCTCATACCTGCAACCTGCATAGCAATCACGCCTGCTCTGCCCTCGTCCCGCGACCCGCCGTTTGCCCTTCTCTGCTCGCCTCCTCATTAGTGCTCACTTCTGAATGAGAAAAATCCATTAGTAATCCCACTGTCTCACGCAGTCTAAATCTGGATTTTTCTTCTTCTTCTTCAGCATTCATTCAGCGCTCTCCTCATTTTCCTCCGTGCAAACACAAACGCGGTGCACACTTTTCATGCTGACATCTTTTAATTTTCCATGTCACTGTGCTCACTCCTGCCCTTCTGTTTGTCTCTTTCTGCAGCCTCCCTTCCTCCACTTGTCTGTGAAATACCCCACCCACCCACGCACCGGTGCAGTGGAGCCGGGTGTAACTGTGGTCACAAAGTACAGCTTTGTCACTTGGATTGTAATTTCCCAGTCCTGTGTTTGGAGCTCCAGACAATAGCCTTTGATAAAACGCAAGAAATGTCATTACCTCTTGAGTAAAACTTCGCTCCCGGGACGAAGAGGACTTTGTAATGAGCTGTGAATATTCAAACATACATATGTCTTGTGTGAATATTTATGTCGTCAACACAAGTCAAGTAGTAGCAGTATCACACAGATGGCTGGGAGGCAGACTCTAGAAAGGCATGGTGGATACTTTCTGAATGAAAAACATCTCAGTCTTATTTGGTCAGTAAGATAACATCCCGTAATGATGTTCAGGCAACTGCTGTTCCATCACAGTATGTTATTGTATATGTAATAGTTATCTTTGTGCAAAAATTTGTCATAATTCACTTTATTAATTTGTAAGTGAAGTTCAGGTGTGTTGTGGTGGTTTTACTTGGAGCTGAGAGAGATTGACATTGCTGCTCAAAGGACCATTCAGGGGTCTACTGTACTCCTTGAGTGACTGCTCAATCTGCGATAGCCTCTAATGCTGTCCCAATGGAGACAACAGTCACTTATTCACAGTGACATTTACTTAAAGGCCAGATCTTATTTTCTCCCGGCTTTTATCAATCCACTGAAGCAGGCGAACATTTATTTAAGGATACAAGAACATGGACGAGATGTGAAGGATGTCCTTGAACCCTAATTCTTTCAAGATGAGTGTAGTGAGTATGCAGCAGAGGTGCAGTGTGGATGGTGTTGGAGAAGATTCATAAAGACCTTGTGCTAAAACAGACCAAAGGACCATTCAGGTGCGTCTGATCCTTCACAATGTACACAAAAAAACAAATGCATAGCAATGGAACTTGAACAGTGGTTGTTCTCTGAAGCTAATGTCTCTACAAATTCTTTAAATTGTTGTAAATCCAATAAAAATGTAATAATAAAGCCAGAGACTTCCAGTTTCTATGTGACACTCCCTGACATCCAGCACTAATTGTCAGAAGAATAAATGTGTTAATTAGATGGGTGTTGTCAGCTAGCCTGCTATTACATTAGTTACGTGTACACTACTAACCAACTGTTGCGCTGCGTTCAGAGGTTGTAGTTTAGATGGTGATGTGGCAAACTTAAAGCCACCTGGGTAACTTTTAGTCTGTAGCACCGCATCAAAATATATACTCTCATCATCATTTAATGGTTGTTAGACATGAGATCAGTAGAATCAGGCCTATCTCTCTGACACAGTACCTTCAGCTCGACAGAAGCCTCCAATTTAATTAATTACATACATGAGTGACACATTCTTTACGGCTCAAATAGAAGGAGCAGATTTAGGCCAATGCACTGGACCCTAAGCAGAGTTGTAACTGTACAAAATACAAAAGACATGTTTTTTTTCTTCCAAACTTGATGGCTTGGAAAGTTTCATTTCAAAAACAAAGGTGTCCCTAAAATGGCGCTGCTGTCCTAACAACACATAGAGTCTATAGAGGGATCAGTGCCCTCTACTGGATAAAAGTTACGCAGGGTCGCTTTAAACAATGCGTCAAAAACTACGACACTTGTACCGACTCCAGTCAAACCCTGATGAAATCAAACCAGCCTCAAATGACTGAGACAGCTTTACTCGTTCTCTTTCATGAACATTAGTAAAGCCAAAATACAGAGACTATTTTAGTTCAATTCAATTTTCAGTTCAATTTTACTTGTATAGCCCAGTATCACAATGACAACTGCCTCAAAGGGCTTCACAATAAATGAACACTCAAGACAGTAAATGCACAAACAGGCAGAGCAAGACAACATCCCCTGTCCTTAGACCCTCCGTCAGGGCTAGAGGAAAAACTCAAAAAACCCAGCCAGGGAAAAAGAGAAACCTCAGGGAGAGCCACAGAAGGAGGGATCCACTCCCAGGACCATAAAGCCGTGCAATAGATGTGTCACTGACAGATAGTCAATTATATGTACAAGTAGTTCATCATTACTTCCTCCAATCAAGTAGTTGACTACCAGTTCTGATACATCTTTGCAGTGTAAAGCCTAACAGAGCAGATTTAGCCTCATACTGTAGCTGGAAGGATAAGATAAGCTTTTTACCCATATACATATATTCAAAACAGTGGTCCACACATAACAATCTCAAAGTAAAACCGACAAATAACCTTGTCAAACTGTTGCATTAGTTTCAGAATTATTTAATCATTCACTAGATCCTTCACTTTTTTCTCAGCTTGCCTTATTTTCTTTTCAGCTTCAAAGCCCGAAGGAGGAAGAAGAAGAAGAAGAAGAAGAAGAAGAAGAAGAAGAAGAATATGCAATACCAGCATTTTAAGTGAGTTTTCCATTGAGCTGAGGTAGCTGCTGCTTCAGCCTCTTCCTCACATATCATCTGTACATAGCCACATAAGGAGATGTAGAGGTTCTTTCACTTCGGCTGTGCTCGCATATCGACTACAACTCCACCTAACCTTGTCATCTCCCCCCGATTTCCCCACCACTCTTGGCCCCGCTCCCGTTTGATCCTCTCAGGGGTTAAAGACACGCGGCCTCTATCCAATCTAGCTCCTGATCGTTCAGATAATGACTTTAGGGAGCTACGTGGGTCTGTGGACACGTGGAGGCTCTGCACACATGACAGCCAGCAGACGGGATAAAGAGAGCGCGGCCCTGGCAGGATGACAGGCTGAAGGCGTACATATTCAGCTCCTATTGTATCGCACTGAATCAGCTCGGGTACAAGGGTGCGTGGGTGAGACGATACCACGAATCCATAGACGGTAGAAGAATAGAAGACCCTTGGATCGGTTTCTGATGAGGAAGGTCAGGCTGGTACAGAGGCTCGAGTTTCCAGTGTGGATTTTGTATCTCAAGGGGGCACGGACCAAGAATGACGTTATAGAAGTGCTAAAATGTGTTTCTGTTTGAGGAAAACATTTTATTTGAATAGAACTTTGAATGGCGGTGTATAGCGTATTGTAATAGTGATCATTAAAAAAAAAAAAACAAGACCTTAAAATGTCATCAGGGCTTTTCTATCAAGGATTTGAATAGATGAGAATGTTCAGCACATACCTTTGGCCAATCACATGCTCCCATCTTTGAATAAGATGCTCCCATTGGCTGCTGGTCTACATAGTTTGTCCACTTTGAAGTAATGGCTGCCGATTATACAGACAAAGTGTGTATTCCAGCATTGGCTACATCTGCTTACATAGAGAAAAAAAGAAAACAATAAACAGAGGAAAGGGAAACAAAGTGAAAAACGCGTAAAAAATTTTAAAACAGGGAGTGCTTCCCTCTCTTGGGTAAGGAAAACTTGATTTGATGTAATGTAGTAATATTTTGAGGTGTCAAATTGGCTCAGGTTTACTTTTAAAAAAAATTAAATAAAGGGAAAAAATAGGTGTGAGCTTCTGGGGCTGTAGCTGCTGTTCATTTATTGCAGTTTTTTTTACACAAAGCACTAAAAAAGAGCAAAAAACTGAAACAGGTGTTGCTAATAAACACTAGCTCCATTTGAGTTTATTGGAGTATATCCAACAAGTACAATATTCAGCAATCCTTCTTTTGTGTTTTTCATTGTGATTCTCATTTTCACTCTTAGATCAAAAACTAAAGAGTAATATGTAATAAGAGTAATTTGGTTTGGTTTGGTCTCTTAGCCATACTGTACCGCTCCAGTGGAAATGTGCCCAAAGAGACTGCATTGAATTTTGCAACAAATGGACACAATGGAGAGAAAAACGAGAGAGGAAGAGAGTTTTTTCCATCCATCAATAACATAGTCCCTATAATTGAACACGCTGCGGGGAGCATACGAAGGTGCTGAAGTGTAATTCTGTCATGTCCAATAATCACAAACGCAGCTATAACAGGCAAGGTCACTGCCGCTCTTTATGACACAAAAAACGAGTACAGTAACAGCAGTGCAGCGCCTGACTGTGCCAACTGTACGGTGTAAAAGTGAAAGTCGCCTGAGCTCGTAACACGGGTCACCTTCTGTAAGGTTCCAAACCACACCGAGCTGTTCTGACACACACTTGTGTTGTTAACTCCAAAATGTCAGCGCACATTTCATCTTTTCTCCCTGTGTCTGCTTTTATTTAAAACCCTGCTGCCGCTGCTGTTTTTTTTCTTCTTTTTTTTTTGTTTGTGCAGGAAATTTCAAGAGAGATGCCCATTTTCCGGAGAGGACGCAATTTCCTCCTTCCAGCTCTCAAGCCCGCCAGTCAACGTGTCTCACTGTGGCTCAGAGGAGGTAATGTCGGCCTCATTACCAGTGTTAATCACACATAGAGAGGTGGAGAGCATATGGAAGAGACAGGGCCTGTGGAGTGCTGTTTACCTCATCCACTTGACTCTCAGCTCCTTCTTTTATCCAAACCTGAAGAGGACAAGAAAAGAAAATGGCATCCATCGATCAAAACTTTGATGCTTTGAAATTATGCACTGCAATTTAAATAGAGTTAGAACATTGCAGTCATTTTCCAGAGTACACCTGAATGTACTGTATACAAATAACCTGAAAATCACCACATGAAAGAACACTTGTGCGTTCAAGAGTAAAGGCCCATATAACGATCTGAGCAGTCCTCATCAGCTCTTGTTGCTCAGGCGCTGCACAGAGACCACTTGTGTACTTAATCCAAGACATAAGAAGTGGTCATGCATGGCTAACACAGATACATCTCGGTCCATATGGGACCGGCCGGGGCACTTTAGAGCCGCGGTCCCAGAGAGAGGTCCGCCTCACTGTGCACACGGCCCCAGCTGTGCTGCTCTGCCTGGCATCCGCTTCCTTCTTCTCTGGGTCAGCGTCCCCAGTGTCAACTTAACACTGCAGCTGTGGAGAGCCTCTGCAACACACAAACACATCTGAGTCTCCGGGGACTTAGATCGTTATGAGTGAATTCATGGAAAAACAATAGTGGTCAGACAGCAGCATATGGTCCACTTCCCACACGTCTCTGGGGTCGAAGTGATACAGGAGCTGAGTAACTGTTTATATCAGGGTTAAGGTCACAGGGTTAACACTGATGTGAAGTGGGGGCCTATTGTTAATGTTTCTAAGGCTGAAATGTCCTTTATTCAGCAGTGAACAACAGAAAATCTCATCACATGAAAACTGTACCTTAAAATCTATTACAATATGGATAATGTACTATCAGACTAGTTTAAGTTTGATATATTATATTTGATCAAGAATATTTTTAACATGCCATTGTAATGTCACATCTACACTGCTAAAAAAAATCTGAAATATTTACAGTGAAACTCTGTCAAATGGCAACTGTAAATAACCTTAGAAGGCAAGATAGTATATCACTGTAATAAATACACCAAACTAGGGCTGGGTAATATGGCTAGTTTTTCAAATTTTCAGACAATTTATGATTTTAGGTTTTGTTTTTTTTTAAAGTAGTAAAAAAATGTAGTAAAAGTTTTCATCAAATATTACATGTATTTTTCAGTTCAATGCCAATACAAAACAATAATAGCATTACAGCAGCAGCAGTGTGCATTACCCTCAAAGTAAAATAAAGTAGTTTATTAGCTAGCATCAGCATTAATTACAACAGTGTGCAGAGAACTTTGTGGAGAACTATATGCTTATAGATCAGTACGTAGAAAACAAATAATATGACCATTCAAGGGCAACATTTTTTTTGCCGGACTATTGGGTCCTAAAAACCTTTGAACTTTGAAACTACAAATGTACTGTGTAATGAATATGTGTGTAAATATCATAATGTCTGTATTAACATGACCATTATTTTGACAGTGTATGTATATGTGTAGTATCCTTTTCACATGAACAGTCACAAACTCCAGTGAGAATTCCCGACCGTAATGAACAACAGCATAAATACCTAAATAAGTTGGGACTGGCAACGACGGCAGCAGCAACGAAAACAAAGAACAATGAAAGGAGGGATTAGACAATAAATAAGAATTAACATGAAGAAAGCAACTATGAAAATACAACAGAGCAGCGAGAAGGACATTTAGCCGAGAAGCAGAGAAACAGTGAGCTGTTGCCACAGGCATGAGATCGACAATAAGGGTCTGCGATGCAGTTCACTCAATAAAATGTGCAAATGAAGACGCAGCGTGATCCTCGAGTCCACATGCAATATTTAAAAGTGCAAATACAGAGCTGCTTCACCACAGTTCCACTGTAAACAGAGAAGAGTCCAATTGTCAGAGCACAATCCTCCGACTGTTTATTAAAAAGAGGCTCATTTATATTTATACAATGTTACAAGATGATACATATGGAGTTTTGTAATGTATTGGAAATCATATTGTTTTCTCTACAGTCTCTTCTGATTATTAGATGACCTACTGTGATGTGATTGGTCAGAAATACTGGTAAAAGATGGACAAAAACAAAGTCTACATTGGGTCAAAGTCCCATCCAAGTCTTACTGTATATATCTGTGATTATATTTGTTTGCTATGGGAAGCCGGCTTAGAATAACAACAGGAGCTCACAAAGATGTAAGTGTAATAGGCCTTCAAGAGAGATCCCAGTGGCCAATGCAACTAGCTGCGTTGATAAAGTGTGTTTTGCTTTCTACTAAGAACAAGGCCACTTCTTTCATTTCCTTTCTCTACCTTTACCATGTCTATCAAGTGCCAATGGGGCTTCATATTAGCAGCAATATGCAGCCATTGTGCAGCGTGTGGGGACCCTCTCCAGATTTTACCAAGTATCATGGTCAAGGACATTAAAGAATTAGGCTATTCTGAGCAGTGGTGTGGCACCAGGAGAAAACCCTGACTGGGTAATGTCAGTCGGACTTCCATGAAAAATAAAGCAAATGTTAAGCTTTTTTTTAAGTCACAAAAAGAAAAAGAATGTTTCTAAGTGAATAAACCTGACATGATATAGACTCTTGGTTTAAGTTGGATTTTGCAGATGATGGAGAAAATAAGTCATTTTGTGTGGGTTTGCCAGGAGGCTAGGATTTTCTCCAGGTACTCCA
Organism: Rhyacichthys aspro; assembly: GCA_036850595.1. Classification (NCBI taxonomy): domain Eukaryota; kingdom Metazoa; phylum Chordata; class Actinopteri; order Gobiiformes; family Rhyacichthyidae; genus Rhyacichthys; species Rhyacichthys aspro. The sequence goes on along the minus strand of CM072170.1, from coordinate 11,785,879 downwards.
GTTTCCCCCACCAACATCAAAAAACGTGCTGTGGTCTCCACTTAGTTACATGACCAATTACTGACGCTAATTCTGGAGAGGGTTCCTGCTCCCCCACTGCTCCACTAGATGCTTTAAATGCAGATAAGATCATACTCATCTTCATAAATCATAAACATAAGGTGGAATAGAATAAACTATACTAATTTCTATCAATCAAATCCACTCCATCAGCTGTTTGTGGTGTCAGTGATTGATATCTGGTGATGCATACTTGTGTGGGATAATAAGATCACAAAACTATTCCTGATGATACATGATTTATTGACGGTAAATAAAAATGTAACACGTCTCTATTTAAATGCAGTGGTGTGACCTTTGCTCCTGCTCCATTAAACCAGTTCAGATTTAGAGACAATACTAAACGTAGATACTAACAACGAGGCAGTGCTAGTTATCCACATATCGGCTCAGAAAAGTTGTGTATCTTTTTCCTTGAGGCTTCTGTGAAATCCATCTAAACAGCTCCTTCTTTTGCACATCAACACAGTCTGTAATACAAGCCAATTACAGCTAAAATCAATCCATCAGCTGACAGATGTCCTCCAGATGAAAGCAGAATAAAACAACACTGAAGGTAAAGAACAGGCTCAGGTTTATGTAACGCAGAGGTGTAAAAAAGGACACTCTTTATTTTTACCATGGAAACAAGCTGATGCTCTGCCTGTATTTTTATTTTATTTATTTATTTCCAAGTAGAGGAGCTAGGATGACTTATTTCAAAGTACTGCTGGTTCAATACAGCGCATGTAGCCTACATACTGTGTTTCATCTGCAATGAAAAATTTAGAACATGTGTTATATCACCACCAGACCCACAGAGACATGAATATCAAAGCACATTTTGTTGGATTTGTTGCGTAACGCTCGTCCGCTCCTCTTTCTGCTTTTCCCTTACTACTCGCTGACGCAACTCGGCGCTGTGGATACTGTACGTGAACCTCGCACATCCTCCGCAAACACCGAATAATCAATGTTGAAACAATGGCGTCAGACTAAAGTAGCTCTCACTCCTCCTCTGTCTATTCCCCTAACTCCTCCCCGCGCCCGAATAAACACGTTACAAATAGATGGCTCCGACTCAAAGCCCGGCCCGAGTGGAACACGTCGGCGTATGATATATTCCCTAATGACATTAAAAACAACCGCACAAGGATTGTCTGCTCTCTCTTATCTTCTGAGAGCCTTCATCTTGTGCGCGCCCCCTCGTGCTTTCTTCCTCCCACCCGGCCTCCCCCCGGTCCGTGTCTTCCCCGATCGTCACGGCGATAGCGCAGACTGATGAAGGGGAAGGTATACGTTCTGTGAGGATAACGACGTGGGCTAACTCAATCCCCACCGCCGCCGCAGCCCCCTTTAGCTCCAGCTCCTCCTGATGCTCTCTGATGCTCTCGTCAGATCAGTCTATTTGTAATACACTAAAGAGGCTAAAAGAGACAAACCCGTTGTTTGACTGGTATGAGTTTTGCCTCGTTTCTCTCTGCTGCTCAGTCAGTGGGGGGTATGTGGGGAGTGACAGCCTGTAAAGTGGTGTTGGATGTAACCAGTTTTTGTTGTGCATCTCATTATAGATTTGTGTGGAATTCAAAGCCGTAAAATCTGATTTAGGGGGTATTTACACATCATTTTGCTGAATCCGTAATGATTTTGTTGCGGAAAGACCTCCAACGAAATACAAACTTTTGAATCTGGTGGAGGAGGTATTTAATGGTGGCGTCCTCTTTGAAAATGGTATCGTAGACACAACACACATGCACAACCAACGACTCGACAGAAGAGAAGGTAGCAGAAGAAGCAAAAGAAAGCCTCTGGCAGCAAAGTGGTGAGGGGTCGCGATAGTTAATAAGAATCCTAGAACAAAGAAGAACAAAGATGGTGACATTTGGAAGCTTTTATTAAATTTCATCTTCATTTGGGTCTTACAAAAGTTATCGTTTACAATTGACTCCTTTTATGGAAACTAGTTTTAGTTTTTAGGATTTGAACAGATTTGAGATGGATTTGAACAGGATTTAGATGAATTTTATCAGGTTTTAGTTGAATCTGAACAGGTTTTTAGTTAGATTTGAACAGATTTGAGATGGATTTGAGCAGGATTTAGATGAATTTGAACAGGTTTTAGTTGAATCTGAACAGGTTTTTAGTTAGATTTGAACAGATTTGAGATGGATTTGAACAGGTTTTAGTTGAATTTGAACAGACATTGATCAAATCCATCTAAAACCTGTTCAAATCCATCTAAAACATCAACTACTCAATGTGTGTTAAAGGGCCAAATAAAACATTGCAAAGGGCCACATTTGAGTCACTTGAGTTTGACACACGTGTACTACATCATTTTAGGTTGCTGCTTGTGAACGTGGATTGTGTTGTAACATTGCCGTGTCAATGCGACTCTGCAAAAGCATGACTGTTGTGAATTCTTAAGCAGCTTATCATGTAATGGCCCCTAAAGCAACACAATAACTTTCCAGACATGCATCATGTGGTGAAATCCCAGGCTTCAGATCACAGTCAAGGCCTCTTTCTCCAGAACTTCTCACAAAAATGTAGCAGTTGCTTACTCTGCTCCTGGTTGAGAGTTTGTTAGGTTCTCATTTGACAACATGAAGAGAAGTAAGACTAACTCACCTCAACTTACACAGTGCAGTTTCTCTGTTGGTCTGTCTGTCTTCTTTCATGTCCTCATCATCCAAATAACTCCAAGGCTAAAGATTATGAAGTAAAAAAAACCCAAAAAACGACATAATCTTGCATTCATGAATCCACTGTCCATTTTCACAACATGAGCTAACTTTATAGAATAAGCTAATTGATATACTCCACTAGGTTTGTCCTGAACTACTGTATGTGGTTGACTTGCATGAGTCACTGTCAGCCAGGCTGGTTCTGACCCACTTTCCCATCATTAAGTGTGCTCTAGGCAGAAGAGAGAGAGTAATAATAATAAGTCCTCTACCTTTGTGAGCACGAAAATGTGTGGGATAAAGTCTACTGGTCTGTTCTAGATTTTTTTAAAAGCCAAAATGAACAAAAAGAGTACTCTGCAACTAAAAGAGTTTTCTTGGTAGGCGTACTTCCAGCCAAAACATAATTATAAAAGTCCCTTTAAGTATTTATCCATTATTTATGAAGTTTATTTTGATGAAGTACAACAAGCAGCAAGTATTTTCCAAATCTGGTGCTTTAACAGTGTGTCATCTGCATCTTATAAAATAGGTCATGGACCAAATGTTGGTATATTATGTCTTAGGAATGAACAGATTGGATAGGAATACTAATGAAATGTTGTGAGGCAGGATCGATGTCCCTCTTGGTGTAGGCTCCACAAACCCCTGCTTCCACTGACCCCAGTTCAAAAATAGCTACTATTTTTTGCTAATCTATTTTACCCTGGTCCAGCTGTTCTTATAGTCTTTATTTAGCCCCTCTAATTACTCATCAGGAGGTCCATCTGTAACTGGTTGCTCAGTTAATGGGATTTTATGAAGACTACGACTACTTCTGTGTGTGTTGGTTGACAGCTCGTATACATTTTAAACATTTGGCAACATTTTGGTTTAGAAAACTACTGTTTGGTTGCCGGCCTCTCATTACAAGACATGGTGCGGCCTATGTCCACGAACCAGCTCGGTGTCCAACACGAGAATATGGACTCTGACTGATCAACTGGCAGCCGTTTAAGTACCGCCAAGCGACAAATTGTCTCCCTTGTCTCATCCTGTCAATCCCAACCAGTAATTTGCTTACAACACAAGCCCTCGCAATCAGCTGTGACTGACGGACAATCATGAAAGATGGCAGATAATCACTAGGAATAACGACCGCAACGTGTTTTTACTCAGAACACATGAACAATAACCATCCCGTGTTATAAAACATACACATTTGACTCAATAGAGAACAAAAAAGAAAGTATCTACAGTCGAATGGAGTCCCTAAAACCCCAGTAACCAGCTGCTCCCTGTTTTGCATAAACCAATAATGTAATAGAGAGAAAGCAATTCCCTGATGAAACCTGTGATGAATAATTTAAAATAACACAGCTGAAAACCATCTCTTAAACCAAACCGAATCCAATCACTGCTTCAAAAAGTCCATAAAGAAGCGTAATGCCAGTCAACAGACGTTATGTTGCAGAATCGTTGGACAAATAAGATGGCTAGCCTCGCCTTTACATCCAATCCGAGCCAACTCCGAGTTAGTTTGATTTTCTGCCGAGATAGATCGCAGACGAGTTCGTGGTAACCCTGCTCGGCACTGCTTTGGCTTTGCATTATGGGAAGAATCCGAGTAGAGGCACTACGTGGAGTTTAAAGTTCCCTTCACGCCTCAGGGATGGCGTGACCGCAGCAAACAGAAGACAACACAGATAAAAGGGTATTATTTTTATGTGTTATATATGTGTGGCAGCCGAGCGGAGATAAAGATGCAGATATATAACGGCTCGGCCTGGCAACGCGGGCGCCTCGGGGACATGCACAAACAAACTGAGAATGTGGTCCGACACACCGGCCAACAAACATAACACAACAAACACACTGGGGACCATTTTGGACATTAACCAGGCAACACAGTTAAACAGCAGATGCTCCACAAATCTGTTAATAAAGGTAACAACAAAGCAGTGGAGGAGCTTTGGGGAATGGGCTGGTGTAATAAAGTACAAGTTAAGTTATTAGTTAAGCACCAGAACTAAGTCAGAGTGGACAATTCATTCCAACTTTGGACCGATATAAGGTAAAAGTTCTCACAAAGTTGGCTGTTAGTAGTTACCAAATATAACTGACACTGACAACAATCACAACAGAGCAACATATTTGAATATGTTATTAGTTTTATTGCAGTTTGTTTCATTATTACTCGTGGGGGTAACAAAATATATAGAATTGGCCAATTACATGGAGCAATTTTCTTTGCCTTTGACGGTATATCTCTAATCTCCTGTTACATAGTGAGGTAGGTAAGTAACACAAGGAACCAGAAGTCCATGAGGCAAAAAACTACTTTTTTTTTTTTTAGATTAGTGAGATTAGTGGGAGGTAGTGTTGTAGTAATCAAGACTGGTCTTGAGAACAGTCTTAAGACTATTTCCTAATGGTCTTGTCAGCACTCGTTTTTACTCTGCCTTGTATTGGTCTTGGATGCCAAAACCAAACAAGACCAACAAAGACCAACAAAGACCAATTAAGACCAACCAAGACCTACAGGGACCAACAAAGACCAATTAAGAACAATCAAGACCAATCAAGGCAGGCACATGTCTGTTCTTGTGATTGGATGAAAACCTTACTCATTTTATATTCCATTAAAAACCTTTTCCAAACACTAACCTCCATGAGGACTTGGTCTAATACTGGACTTGGACTGTTTCGATTTTTTAATTGTTCCCTTGTATCTATTACAGTGTGTTCTAATCTTTTTGTCTTGATGCGTTCTTGATCTGACATAGTCTTGGTCTTGTTCCAGTCTCATGTCCTGGTCCATTTGGTCTTGACTACAACACCAGTGGAGGGGCTTAAAAATAAAGACAGGTTTCCCAAGTGAACAAGAGCATAATGCTAATTAAAAACTACTGCTAATCTTTTATTTGAATTTAATAGAAACGTGCACCTACTCTGACTGACTTTAACACTTCTAACACACACCATTAGCCACATTTACAGCGAGAACTTATACTGGGTGGATGCAAAAAGCTGTAGAGTAATTCTTTATACACTTTTTGTTTTTCCCAGATAATGACTGACACATGAATTCACTGAGAGTGTAAGTCGGGTCTGTTTTCTGCCTCACTAGTTCCAACAAATTCCACATTTTGGTTAAAAGAGGCCATCATTATTTATAGATGTCGGTGCCGGTTTTCCTGGAGCTCTCCTTCTAAAATGTCTTTGAAAGAGGGCTCACTTTGGATCCCGTCTTCAAAGGGAAACCGGTGAGGCGTGCGAGTGCTGCCTGCCCTACAACCATCTCTGTCCCGCTCCGAGTGGGACCGTCCGGAACCGCTGCACGCCTCCACCGAGACGCAACGGAGGTCGTATCTGGAAGGGGACAGTACATCAGCTGGACGCTAATCAGCTGACTCACCTTCACCGGGCTCCCCTTTGGGACGGGCCAGAGGACTGGTGGAGGGGAGCGGGGCGAGGGGGGGGGAATCAGACTGTGAGCGATTAGGTTAATGAAAGAGAGAAAACGGAGTGAAAGGACAGGAAAAGGTGGCCCCGAGGCAAAGAAGTTTAGAGGAGAGCCGATCCAATTGCCCTGACAGCTTTAGAGCAACTGCACCGGGACAGTGATTGGCAGAGACGAAATAAGAGCCGAGATCCACTGTCAGCTGCTGAAAGAATTACTTTTAAAGTCCTATTTTAGACCTTTCAATTTCTATCAGCGATGGGGAAGGTCAATGAAAACACTGCTATCACACAAAAGTCCTCTTTTACAGCTGTCGGCTTTTACTGACTAACTGCACGTTAAGAGAAAATCTCCTCGCGACTGCTTTAAAGTTCTGCTTGGAGGAATTTTGGGTCGAAATTCAACCATCTCAGTTAAATAAAAAGTCCGTTTCAGCTGCAATGACACAACAAGTGTTTAATGTCTTTGTGGGATTGAGCTAATGGCCTTTACTTGAATTGCATCTTTTAGTGCCATGTGCAGCGGAAGTTCAGACGGTAGGTGTTAAATCTGCAGTGGAAAAAGTGCCTAACGTTGGATTTTAAGGACTAAAAAGCACCATATATGTCATTTCAAGTGGAAATGTTTTATATCTCCAGATGGTATTATTCACTCCATTTACTTAAAGCTGCAGCAGGTATAAATCTGAAAAAGGAAATGTCAGAATAGACTCATAGTCCTGCACTGATCCTCACTGTGAATGCTAACGATCGGCTGCACATGGAGAAGAATGTCACTTCCACCCATTGTTTTATATCCTTCTGTGAAAATAAACACGATCAACCAAAGTCAGAGAGTTTCTCAAAGACAGACCCAGTACCATGAGAAGATGTATGATGACTACAGGAAGAAGTGCTATACTGTGATTTCTTGTCACACAAGACAACATGGCCTTCTTCATTAATGTCGATCCATAACTTTATCGTACGGCACCGGAAAATACAGCCTACTGCAACTATTGAGCACAATACAGTCACATAAAAGATAAAAAGAGAAATTCCACACCGCAGAAGCCCCATGGCCCTCTATGTAGCTGCAGGAAGAAGGGTAAGTAAACTTGCTACTATTAATTAATAATCAATAATGTTCAGGTTAGAATATTTGATGCTGAAACAGAGAGCATCAGTGCAACGCAGTTTGAAAAAGTTTGGCTGGTATCATTCAGCAGAGACAGCTTTAATGATTTATCTCATCCCGCACTAAATCTTAGTAGACTTTACAGAAAATACACCAGAAATGAATCCATTCTTTTACACATTTGTAGCTAAAAGACAAATTAGATCCCACTGAGGGTGAACCATTCAAACTATGTTCCCTTAAACAATTTAGGAGGAAATTCTTTTATTTACGACATTTAAAAAGATGTCCCAAGGCTTCAGCAGTGCTCCTTTTGTCGACTTTGTGCAGGAACAGCAAGTAACTTAACTTTCTCTATGTTCTGTGGCGATTTAAAGGTCTATTTCTCTGACAAAAACAATACAAAGAATGCTATTTTAAAGTGTGGGTGGTGCGTCTTCATTGTTCAGCTGCATTTTACAGAATGACCTACTATACATTTGAGTGTTTAACCTCAATCAACGTGTTGTTTTTATAGGAAATGTCTCTCTTTTTAGCTACATCACATTAGCATTGTATGATTCGGTAGCTCTAAATCCATTTCTCTTCTGCATTCACATGAAATGGTTTTGAAATGTGTTAAAATGCATCTTTGGAAGTGTAAGGTCTGTAAGGAAAGATTACAGACACCCAGGCGGTACATTCTCTTAGTGCCCGCCGTGACTTATCCCAAGGCAAACTGTCACCTAAAAAATAAACTGATATAACAGAAAGTGAGCTCGGACGGAGTGAAGTTAACAAATCTATTTACAGAGTATTTAGCTCCAGAGTTCAGAGAGAGTTCAGAGCCTTAAATTATGCATCATGTTGCACGAGTAAATCTAAAAATCTTCCTCTGGCTGTCATCTGCTGATTGTGATTTTAAACAGCCTTAACGTTCCCTTTTTATGGAGGATTGGGCAAAAACTCTCCAAGTGCCTCTATAAATGATAAAAGATGACCTTAAATGGAGGACTTATTTTTCGAGCAGAAGCAGTAGGAGGAGAACGCTTCAAAATGGCCAGTGTTTTTTGGGAGTCAGTGCGATATTTGATTGTCGGAGCTGTCACCTGAGCCGCAGCCTTCGAGGGGTGTCAGGATTGGGCCTGTCACACTGCTGCCGGAGCATTTATTCTGGCGATACACTCCCAGCACTGCTCTGTATGTCCCAATTTGTCTCAAACCTGGGCCCTTTTGGATTTAATGGATTCCTCAGTACGTCTCAGAATGCAACAGTGAGACGAAAACAAAACTAAGTCTCCATTTTGCTCCTGGTGATCATGTGTTAATAGAGGATACAGTAAAAAAAATAAAAAATAAAAAATCTCCGGAAAGGGATGAGCTATACTTTGAGATGTATTGATTTTGTATCTGAATGTGGAACATGTTTAAGCATCTGCAGAAACACAAACCTCTAAAATCCTCACACAGCCCACAAACATCTTACTTTGCACCAAGACAGAAAAAAAGACAGCGCAGCAATAAAGCCCCGAGGAGCATGCGGACTGAAAAATGTGTACAAGCTGTAAACCAAAAAAAAAAACAAAAAAACAAGAAAACAAGAAAACAAGCTTCCATCAAACACTCTGAAAATTCACCTCACACGCCGCAGAGCTGACCCTGGCCCTCACCTGGAATAACCCCACGCTGCAGAACTCACACAGATCTGTCCAGAGGAGGGCAACGTGTCAAAACAATGGCCCTTTGAGCCGTGATGTGTTCAAATAAATTGTGTCCACACTGGCTTTTGAGGTCGCAGGAAGGGCCAGTATAATTCTGTAACAAAAAAACAACACACATGGCTCTAAGAAAACTGATCAATTATAGAACAATTATAAAAAAAAAAAAAGTGCGTGGTTTTCTGCTTACTTCTGCTTCTCTTTGGGTGATATGTTTTTTGTAAAATTGAAAAGAAAGACAGTAAACAGATCGGTCTTGAAAGACTCAGTAGTAAGATTTTTTATTGCAGTACCTCAAGTGGCCATTTGCAGTTGTTCTACATCTGGGATTCCCAACCACTGGGCCGCGGACCAGTACTGGGCCATGGACGATATGGTCCCAGGCCAAACAGAAACATTTTACACTAAATATTTTATATCCATTTTAGAGATTATCTTATTTTGAAAAATGAGAAAGACTGAGTGAGAAAGAGGTGGATAAAAGGTGGATAGAAAATACCAATAGTCCTACTTTAGTGATGGCTCTGTCTCAAACAAATGACTACTGTATGCCCTAACTGCTTTTATCTCATAAGACGATTAGGTCTTAAAAATTGGAAATAGGATGGATTGAAGTCAAAGTCACCAAGTCAACTGTCTGTTCTATTCAAGTATGTTGGCCACTGTGTTGTTTATCAGTAGACAATACAGCAAGAATACTAAAAAGCTTACACAAACCACATAAGCAGTACTTGTGTGTTACTTTACCTTATATGAATTTAAATCGTGTCTGTTGAAGGTAGGTTTTGCTGCTTTAGGGATGTGTGTCTGACGAGGAAGCATAACTCTGGGTCCTCCATGTCGATGATGGAGAGTGTAGCCTTTAGCAAGTGCTCAAAATGTGAAGAGAATCTAAATATTGAGTCATACCCTGATGTTTTCTACCCATTCACTGACAGCACACATAAAGTCAATCAGTTGTTGTTTTATTTCATGTCACTGAATGATGCATATCTAGTGCTGTCATTTTGGCCAGCACAGTCAAAAGTCACAGCACAGGGACTAAGATGGCACTTAAAGTCTGTCAGTTTGCATCAGGTGAGGAATGAGCTTTTTCTTCATCCGTACAGATTTCTTCACTTACTTATCTTGCAGCCCCAGGCTCCGCTGAGGGGCACTAAAGTGGACCAGGGCCACTCCCAGCAGCCTCTCACTGCGCCCCCACAAGAGTGTGAAATATAATTGGACACCTGCACCTGAGGAGCACCCGAAATAGCTCTGTGCAATTACCACAGAGCAGTGAAGGCAGCACGGTGCAGCCGCGGCATCATCATTAGCCTTATTGTTTCCTTGCTTTTCACAATGCTCTCATCCAAACCCTTCCTGAATTCCAAAATGAAATTTGAAGTACTTTTCTGTGTCATTGTAAATCCTCCAGTGCATTCTATTGTCGGCTCAAATCTTTCACACCACTCTCCTCGACTTGCGTTTGCTTTAGAGTGGCTCATTCAAAAGGAATTTCAAGCACAATATATGGATTCATGTCTTTGTACAAGGCTTGTGCAGCGGCGTCTTTCCTCGGTGTCTGTGTGGCAGTAGGATAACACTAAAGCCACGGGTTTCCACAAGTAACCCCTGAAGATTTCACTGCATTTCACTGTTGGAAAGCAGCATCAGCCACAAAAACACAAAGGTCAGACAAGTGTCACACAGTAAAACCTGAAGCAATTTAAACTTCCAATTTAGAGAGAGGATAGAGTTTGCTTCATTTTGTGGACCCACTCTTTCTAGTCACATTATGCTCGTGCAAACCAAACAACCAAAAGCCATTAAAACTCCGTATAGAACTGGAAACAGCTGTTGCTAATAAATCCAGCTTTGTTTGAGTTTATTCAAAAAGTACAATAAGTATTTTTTTTCTTAGAATCTATCTGTTTATCACAAGAACAAGACATGCTTCATTTGTGTTTAGTTTCACATTCAGTTCTCATTTTCACCTGAGTAACGATTCTTTTTGTTTGGATCTTTTAGTAAATGCAGTTGGAACCAAAGCTAAAAGTGTCTCTGGATCCAGCTGCTCCAGTACAAACATGCCTTAATTGAGTGTGTGACCAAAGAGTCTGAGAAAAGACCTAGACTAAGACCAGTGCATGGTTCACATGAAAAGATATGAAACAGTTTTATAATCAAAGACCACAGACACAACTCTGAAAAAAAACTATGGCTACTTTGTTAAAGGAGAAGAAAATGAAACCAGAAATAGCGAGCCTTCTTCTTTTTAAGATCAACAATAATGATGTGGACAAATGAGTTGTGGTCTTGGTTTAAATTTCCAAGAGACAAAGTAAAAATCTGATTCCAGTTAAGGTCTTTTGGATTGGTTTTGACTACTCTTCTCGGTTTTATAAAGAGCAAATGTCTTTTTCTATTTTTATTTGTGCGAAAGACTTTATCTTTGGAGGTGTTTTTTTTTGCTGAACAGTGCTCGCTGCGTCTGTCCACATGCCCCCTACTATTTCCACCGTGTCCTGATCAATAGGCGCTGCAGGCGGTGAAATCTTCAGCGAACCACATCTACATCTCCACCTCTCACCCCAGGGACCCGTGCACAGATCTCAGCACACAATTAAAATTTCATCCTTGACTGCATTCCACAGTCTGTCAATATTAGGACCATAAATAACAGCAGAGTTTTCGGAGAAGTGAACACGGGCTTGTAATCTCGTAGAATAACAATACAGGAGGTTCTAACATTAACAAAGCGATGATGTGTCTGGTTATCGAGGCACAGAGAGGTACAGCTGTAGACTTCAATGCCCCGAGACTTTAATCCGTAGTGTTTTGTTCACCCAGCAGAGGTCCAGTCCAGTGGGAGTCCAACTGGCACCGGGCGTCTGCTTTGTTCTCAACAAAAAGATGACAAAATGACACAGTGGAGCCGCACTCGACTTCTGCCTTCACGGCTAAAATAAACCGAGCTAATGTCACCGGGAGCTGTGCAACAAAGCAAGCAGTTTTCTCCGTCCATTTGAGAGGCTCTGGACCAGTTTGATAAATATCAGATCACACAAACGACGAGGAGCTGCGGCACAGTCTCCCCGTTGTCATCACAAAACAAACACAATGAAATGAGAAGATCTGAGGCGTTTGTTCCAATCAAATCTCCGGTAATATGAGGACGTATCGGAAAGGCACAACCTGGAAACACAGAACAACATACGGATCTATACACTCTACTGTATATTGACAATGTGCTCGGCTGAGGTCATCGACAGTTTACATCGACACAGTGGAAGTCTGTGCAAACAACAAGTTGATGTCCTGTTGAAGCAGCCAATGATTTTTAGAAAGGTCTATTAAGGCTTGTGAGTACCTATGGTAGCCCTGCAGGGACACACTCTAATGCGTAAACAAATTCAAGTAAGACGATAACCTGAACTGTGCAAAAAGAAAATTAAAAAATCAAACCACTTTAGCTTGTGCAAGAGAGTTTTCAGTATGAGACACGAATGTTCCTCCCCAGCAGTTCACTCTGAGCAGCTGCAGGAGCAGGAACTGGAAGTAACTGAACTAATGACCCCCTCCACTGGGTTAAAGATCTATTTTTCCAAGATTACCAAATGCAGTGAATGAGATTACACAGTTTTGTTAGCCATTAGAGTTCAATTTCTCACTCAGAGTCCATTTATACAACAACGCATTTCATCCAGAAAGACTCTGCAGTGGTTTGGAGGGTGTTCTCACTCTACAAAAACGCTTTTTGTATTTTAGGATGTGTTTTTGTTTTGTTGCCTCACCCTTTGAAAACTAATGTGATCTCTCTGATAATATACTGTTAGTATTAGATGTATAAATCCATATTGACTGACAGAGTTCATCAGCAAAGCTCCAGAAAACCCTAGGCTTAAAAAGTACTCAGTAAAGTAGGGGTGAGCTCACTTTGCCAAATGTGTATGGACAGTGGGGAGTCCACAGCGCCCCTACTGGTGTGGCAGACATACTACACTGTTCATCTGTGTGCATGCAGTGTGTTTTGATGATGCTACTGGCCAGAGATTGTGTTTTGACCTTGTGTAAATGGCCTTAATTGTCATTCAACTGATCCAAATGTATTAAGTTATTACTCTACTTTGAAAAGGACTTCTCTTGGCAACTTTAAACATTCCCAGGTCATTTTAGGAACATATTACTTCATTGGTGATTAATTTCCGTATCACAGTGAACCTGCATAGTCCAGCTTTCATCTTATAAAGGAGGGTAAAGTCGGTGATTTAGTGGAAAGGGCTGAACAGCTTGATCCACACTGTGTATGCACTTCACACTGTCATGATATCATCCACTGCATCCATATATCATCCGACTGTCTTTTGGCATAATTGCTTGTCCTACCTTTTTATTATCATGTTGAGAGGTACGCGGCTTCTGTGTCCTGCCAAAGGACACTTGTATGACACCGAACCACAGGCGGCTAGTGCTGATGAACACAGAAGTAGAGATATTAAAATGAATAACAGACTCAAATGTCACGGACAAAACTTTAGCAGTAATAATGTTTTATGAAACCCCATTTGACACGAGCTAAACTTTGTCTCCTGTATACATTATCGGCCCCTATCTCCAGTCTAAGAGGTGACCTGCTGCAGGATATCACTTTAACCCAAAACGCCTGACACTAAACAAGACCAATGAGCCGTTTTAATCTCGTAACATCTGTTGTTGTCATGCTGACTCAAGAAGTGTAAATTGAGAATTATTTACAGTACAGGGTGACCTACTTTGGCTTAAAGGGCATGTGACTTCATCGCACTGTGAAATGAATCATCCCTCGCTACCTTCACACCCCTGCACCCCCCATCCTTCCAAAACACGGCTTAAGTGTGGAACTAAAACGACGGCAAAATAATCTGAATTTGTGTCGCATCCGATTTGAGACCACTCAGCGCCCCGACGCTCCGAGCAGGGCATTTGAAGTCTCGGAAAATGATGGTCCTCGAATGGGTGTTTAATGACGTGACCGCTCATAAGAGCAGCGTGATAAGGAAGCAGTGGGGGTGGGCCCTGGTGGCATGGTGTAATCAGGACGTGCTGATGAGAAAAGGTCATTTGTGCTAATGCTACATTTTTATTCTGTGAGAAAGATGTCAGAACTGATAGATGATCCAAAGGTCAGCGGTGTCATCACGCCCCTTCTGTCCTGCGGGGTGATGCCAAACTGATCCGATGACTGTCCTCCACATCGGCCGCTCCTTCACAGAATTAGAGCCACGGAGAGACTCATGTTGTGGGCGGGAAGGGGCCTGGGTGGAGCGCACTCCTTCACATGATGAACAACCTTGCCTACAACCTTATTCATAATGTCAATGACTGAGATGGCAGCAGTGAGTGCAAATCCAGTGAATTTAAGCCGCACTATTTCCTTGCTGATGTAGAGCTCAGATTTATGGTTATACACTGAAGAAAATGATTTGTTGACTCCAACTTGACTCATCTTTTTGCTTTGGTTGAGTAATGCTATCTGTCAACTTAGGGTTAGAGGTCACTGACACTTAACACTCATAACTCAGGGTTATATCAGTCAAGCTACAACTCCAATCATTTTTGTCACAAGAATGACGCCAAAAACTGCAACCAAAAAATACTGACTACTAAAGGCTGCTTTGGTGAACACGGTTAAATCTGTGCAGATCTATTAATTGACTGAAAAATTAGAAAGGAATATGTAACTGAAAACTTGTTAGTGTGGCTTCAATTTGCAGAAGACAAAGAATCGCTGCAACTTCACTAAGCTGGTTGCCATGGAGACTGCTGCCACTAAAGCCCCTGAAACAAGTAGATTTTGCCTCAAGTGAAGCCCTCAAACAAACTCATGTCACTCACAAACAGAACATCAGATCTGAAAAGTATTTTCAGCGTGAGCATCAGGAGACTCTGCTGAACACAAGATGAATCTACGGGGAATTCAGGTGGAACTCGACACTTTAGAGCTAATGAGACAAATTCTGTAGATCACAGAACTGTAAATGCTATGTTTTTTTGAAAGATTACACATTTCTCTTCATTTATAATATAAATAAATACAAAGTAAATATGAGTTAAATTAGTGGGAGTCAAAAAGGACTTAAATCTGAGAGTTTTAAAGACAGCAGAACTAGTGTGGGCCACTCTAATTCACTGGCAACCCATTATAATGGTTGGATGCCACAGCAAAAACACAAATATAAGATGATATAATATAAAAAGAGTGAATAATGGTCTAAAAAGGACTGTAATAGAAAGTTGGAGACGTTTGTTGGACTTTACTGATTAAAGTTAGGAAAGGTGTGGTTTATGCACTTAATCTGGACCCATTTAATAACAGTGTCTTATATAACACAAAACTAATTAGGACCACCACCAGCTGGAGCCTAAATGTAGAGTTGATTAAGTTTTATAGTCTAACAAATTGCCAACAAAATAATATTCAATGGGAAAATGCGTTTTTTTCTTTCTTTTTTCTTTTTACGTTGATTAATATCAGCAACTTAAAGGGATTACAAAAACTTGTATCCTCACATTCCGAGGCGCTGCTTGAATAAACAAATCATTCTTCCTGAGCAAATGAAACACCTACTTGATATGCACAGCAGCAGTAATCATTATCCAGCTAGCTCATAAGCATTATACTCATAACCTACCAGTAAACAAAGCTTATGAAATCACTTTTTGTCAGTTAGCTCTTTGAGAAATGATCCAGGGAAATACTGCCGACATGATGGACGTGATCCGATAAAAAGAAGTGTGGCATTGTCTTTGTGGCAGTCATTGTCCCCTTTCATTGCACAGTCACACGGCAAAGGAGCTATACAATGAGATCAGAAGGAAAGGATAAAGAGAACACTTAGCCAACAAACGCTGTGGGGGATTTTACTCGGACGTGCAGAATGAAATGTCTCATTAAAATTGATTGACTAGAATCAACAAAGCAAAATTAAAGTCTGAATATGACTAACAGATCTTTTCTTGCCTCAGAACTCAGAAAGACTTCGTGTTCCTGAGAATGAGATGGTGTACTCAATAGAGAACATCATGTCAGGCCCCGAGGAGCTGCTCCATCTTCTATTCCAGACAGTTTTACCACACAATGCAGAGAGCTATCGTGCACAGCCGTACGCATTAACCTCTGAATTTAACTTGTAAATTTCTTTTGTTTAATTACCTGGAAGGTCTGAATCATTAGCAATGCAGAAAACTGACGCAAAAATATTCCCCCGAGTCGTGAAAGAACTGCTCGGCGACAGCACCGGTCGGAAAAGGTGACAACTGCGCTGCTCGGTCTCCTTTTGTGCATTTTTTATCTAGTGACCACAATTCAAACAAGATCTGATGTCTTCCTCCCATGACGTGCGCTCTTATCGCAGCGCGCAGATGTCTGAGCCGATGCCAGCGGCCTTACTCCTGTGATGAGAACACCTAGTTATGCTCGGTGGCACCTGGTGAGCGCGCCTGTCTTCCGAAGGGCACGCAGATAAATTATTCAAGCTCAAGTTTTGAATCAACGTGGCTCAGATGGCAGCGCGCGAGGGATTCATTTATTCAGCGGCGACAAGGAAGAGGAGCTGAGGAGATCACGTGGAAGTTAGGAGGCAACCACTGCTAATGATGCACTCTTTACTGTAGTTTGACATTTGGTTCTTTTGTTCTTCAGGATTAAGCAACAGCAAAATAATTTCACAGAGAATGCACTACTAAAATAGAAAAGTCGTGCATAGGCCTTTGAGTTTTAGGGAAAGGTTTGGTGAAGAAGCTAAGTAAGATTTATGCAACATTATGTGCAGTTGTGGAAAAATAGATCTGATCTTTCAAAGCTTGTACTTGACTGTCAGTCATAATGTTATGGCTGATCGGTGTGATATAATCAGCAGTAACCAGGTTTGTTGGTGCCGTAAACATGGGTCTCTCCTCTTGATCCACAAGCACCATCACTCCAAAACATGATGGCCCTTATTGAAGTCCATCAAGGTTGGAGGGTTATTCAAAAAGTACCTCTGTTGAAAATGTAATTATTAATGTAACACAAGAACGAGAAAGTAATATAAGCAGTACTTCTCTGCATTAATTCACTTGTGTTTTTTTTTCTTTTAATATCATTGCTTATGTTTTTAGATTTGCAAACATAAACATGACCTAGAGGTGGATGTTCCTTTAATAAAGCAGCATCATTATTAATAACAATAAGAGCTATAATAGCAACAATAAAGTTCTAACCTCATCTCTGTGAGCAATTCCATTGGTCAAACAAGGCAATAATGTCTCAATGTGTTTCAATCCTATCTATTTTTTACCTTTTTTTGTCATCTGTTTACATGTACGCCAATCATATTATATAAGATTCAAATGTCACTCCACATGTAATAAATGCAGTTCAGCGTCTAACCAGGAGTGCAGTAAACAGCAAGTGCAGAGAATAAGTATTTATAAAAGCAAACGTTTTAGGCAGGTGTGGATATAAAAAGTAAACTACAAAAGTGAAAGAAAACAAGACTATTTTAAATCAGATCAATATTTGGTCAGTATTTGCCTCAAAACAGCAACAGTTTTAGCTGTACCACTGTCTCAGTTTTTAAAGGATCTGGGCAGATTGTGTTCAAACATTTGGAGAATCTCAGACAAAACCAGCCCAAACTGTACTAAACTAGACCATGTAATCCCAGCTAGAACCGGGCCAGACTCCATTATGTTGGGATGAGAGTTACATCATCATGTCCTTGCTCTGGGATCACTCTAAAAATTGGAAGTTTTTGCCTCTTTACTTATCTTATTTATCCATTTTGTAAATTGACTAAAAAAAATCAACAACAAAAAAACATTTAAATTGTATATTGTTGACAGCATGACTACTGCATATCTTCACACCTAATACTTCTGCACAGTACTGTATGTATTTGTACAGTGTGAGGCCAGTATTAGTATAGAGTGCCAGTAAGTCACTAGTGTAATATACTATAATGTAGAAAGCATACATGAGTAGTTATGCACTAAAATATCAGATCAGACACTATTTGAATGTATAAGCTCGATGTAGTGGATTAAAAAGAATAGTGCAAGGTGCCGACTGTAGTGTCACCTGTAAACTTGTTGGTGTTGCAAGCATGTACAGGCCTGTAGTCATGGGAAATAAAGCAACACAAAGCCCTGTGGTACACCGGTGTTCAGGGTGAGGGTCAAAGAGGCCTGTTGGATCAAGAAGTACGTTACTCTCTCCGTCTGATGAATATTATGTAACTTCATCAAGGCTAGAAGCGAAGATTTCTGCTTTGAATTCAAGATTGTTGACAGTGTTTAATGCTAGTTTCACACTGTTCATCTTTAAAGCAGCAGAATAGATGCTCTGACGTAACAAGGAGCTCACATAAAAGGAAAACCATACACAGAAATGAGTCTACAGGCTGTTACCATCATCAAAGTTATGAGCTATATTCACACTGGAAATAAAAACGGATTCATCTTTGTTCTTTATTAAGCTCCTCACACTTAATAAAAACACACCGAGGATGATAAATACAATCTAATCCCAGCCGTGTGTGTGTCATTAAAAAATTATGTGTTTTCCTCAATCACCTCAATCATCTGTGCCGAACATAATTAGCCTAAGTACAGCGCTCGGCGGCGGTGAATACGTGACAAGTGTTTTATTGATCAGCCGGCGCCGAGGCACACGCGTGTCATCGTCGCGTTTGGGCTGAACGACTTTGACAAAGCTGGCGGAACTGAATAGATATTGTTTGAGTGACACGAGGAGCCCTGTCAAAGGAGCATTAGCGAACCATTAGCATTCGCTGACATTTCCCCATCCGTCAGGCGAGCGCTGGTGGCCCTGTAAACAAAGTGTTGTTGGGGGGAGCATGGCAAGGAGAAAAGGGAATAGAGAGTAATGTAAAATGGCAGTGTTCGGCGGCCGAGATACCAGGTGCGCATTCTAATGTGGATCTACGGGCAACCTCTGGCTGAAAACACAGGAGCGAGACGATAAGGCGCTGGACGAATGGGACAAGTCGCCGCGTAATTGAAAGTGCTCGGGATTTCGAAAGGCCAAATGCTACCCAGGGTTATCGGCCGCTGAAACAATCTGAATTTTTTATGGGGGTAACTTATTATCCGGACAAAAAAGGAGGTTTGTCACGCTTTGCAGAGGGCACACTGGATAAAGCAAGATCATAAAGGCCGGAGCTGAACTTTAAAGTGCTTTTAGAGCACTGTAAAATGACTTTGAGCATCTAGTTTGTAGCGGCGACGTTTAAGTAACGCGCTTTTCAATAAATGCGCTCCACTTACTCCGTCGCTGTAATTGTCTGTGAAACAAATAGATAATGTGATGCTGATGGCGTGCTTTTAAACTCCAGAGATCTCATGGTGTGCACACTGCCGAGCCTTCTGTTTATCGTGTGTAGACTGAAATACGGTGGTTGATGTTGGAGAGTGTGGTCCTTCGCCTGAACCAAACCTCCTCCACAAACACATACTTCTATACCGTCGTGTTCAGTGGGCAGCCCTCAGGCTAAAGAGAGACTGATGACAAGATCTGCATCTCATAAAACAATGAAAACACTCACGCAGTTTTCCCTCCGGGTGCCAAGCTAGAAAACAACACAACTGGCACATTTCTGCAGCACTGGAAAAAAAAAAACAACCAAAAAAAAAAAAAAAGACAACATGCCTTTGAGGAGTGCAGCTTGGCCTTAGGGAGAAGTACAGCTGCAATACGGAGAAAGAAGCCGAAACAGTGGAAACACATTATCTGAGGGGCGCGGCTGGGATTCTCACTTATTATTATTACATACAGAGACATTTCAGCCCATTGCCTCGGTTACAGTATGAACTAGGCACAATATCCAATGCAATAGGTGTATACCTTTTAGAAAATTTGAGATAATTACTGTTTTTACGTGTGAATGTTTTGCAGGAAGTTTGCAGTAGTTGTTTTTGATTAAAACAATGACAAAGTGGAGCGTGTGTGTAAGGCTGTAGCAGACAAGTGAAGGTTAAGTGAAGCTTTTACTTTGAATGGCTTATTCTCGCAGTAAATCTCTGGAAAAGTGTGTGAATTAAACATGTAAGAGACAACGTGGCAGTAATGAAGGATCACAAACCTCCACAAGGACAGGCTGTCCTCGGGACCGAGTGAAAAGTACTTCTTTTAAAGTAAATCCAACAAGTGTCTTTGAAAAGTTGTAACTGATGGGTCTCCACAAAAGGATCCCACAATGGTTTAACATGGACCCCGTCACACCAATCAAACTACAAGGTTAGACCCTGGCTCAGATTTTTGATTGTCAGAAGGCAGAAAGTAGGTTAGGGCAGTGGATAGGACCTAAAACCCAGGACTTTGCCACTATGAACAGCATTAACATTACAGGGATTACATTTATGCAGCTCAAACCTCTAAATGTTTTGGTTACATTTTAAAGCGAACTGATTTTCTTTTTTTGTCCCTATTTTAGATTCCACTCACCCCCAAAAGCAGCCCAGGGACATCTCCTGCTTCTCTTTTATAATAATAATACAAATAAAAATAAAACTGACCAATTTTTCCTCCACAAAGTGCTAATACATTTCACCAAACTGAAGTTTAGAGTTTAGCATTAGCTTAGCTGTATTTTCAGTGTCAGAACGGCAATTATCTCTGCCTCATTAAACATTACATGATTGAATTGACAGTATTTATATTATACGTATATGTTTTATGTTGCCTCCGTTTTCTCTGTTGATGCTTTTCTTTTTTGAGCTGTTTCACTGTGTTAAATGACAAATTCAGTGCTGAAAATACACTTTAGTGGCAGCTATTAAACTTCCTGGAACGTCGGTGTTGACCAATGGCTCCATTTTCCTGAATAGAGGCTCTCTTCTATTAAAATCCCTTATAATAAACAGTAGATGGAATCATAAAATGCCTGTTTTTTCACAAATGCTTGCTTTTACAATATACTATTTGGGGTTTAAACCATTTTCATCAACTAGAACCAAAAGTATCAGGAAGAGTCTTTAAAAACATCTATTAAAAAGTATGTGTATTTGTTCAGGTATAAATGCTATGTTTACATGTCATTTGCAAACCTGTCCCATCCACTTCAGGCAGGTCTCCACTGTAGCACTGGGCTACAGGTCAGGTTGGTGTTAGTACGGCATGCTCCTAGAAACACATCCATTGTCAAAAAGTATATTGTAACGTACCATTTTATTTACCCCACACCTTAGTTCCACACTGTCACTGAAGGTGCATCTAAGCACTGTCTATACTTCGGACAAAATGAGAAAAGTAAGAAAATGCTCTTCTTGAAGAAAGCTTTTCATGTTTTTAAGATAAACTTGAATTATTATGGTTTTTGCTGAGTAAGTTGTATTGGCTGTCTACCTTTATATCGAACTTATGAAATAAAATGTAGTAAAACTGATGCAGCTCTTTGCTACTGATGGGAATTTACTCCCTACTTATTCTAGTTAATAAAAAGCCACCTACATTTTATTTGTTAATGTCAAATATAATTCATTTCTCATCTATACGAAAACAACTCACACCAAACCGTGCCATACCATTGATGCTATAGATATGTTTAGTGAAAATGTGGCTATAGCTTCAGTGGAACTTCAAGCGTAAACATTGAACCTGAGATAAAAGAATCTGAGCTGTCTGTGTCCCACATTTGGTTGAATAGATATGAGGATTATTGTAGATGATAAACAGCAGTATAGCCATCACCTCTTTTGTATTAAGTAAAGATGTTTTGGTATAGTGGCAGGCTGGGAGGTAAAAGTCACTTCAAGCTGTGTACAGTAGCTTTGACTCCACTCGGAGCTGTTTTTACTCCAGAGTCCCCTGCTGGCTAACCTTTGGATGACTTTCAAGTCCCTTTGCACCCTCGTTATTCAAGTCCCTCACATCTCACGCTTTTTTTTCTTTTTCTTTTTCACACACTTCCTCTCAATTCTTCAGCAAAGACACGGCCATCGACCACAAACCGAGGAACTACTGTGAGGGGAACAATTTGCACAACACAAAGCTTTTGTTTCAGGCTCTTTAAGTAGAAGGCAGGTGGTCGCTGTGGAATAAGTCGCCTTTTTCTCTTTGAAAAACCTCCGGGATGCAGGTGTCAAAAGCAGGCGATGTGCAGGAACAAGAGCTTTGACTGTTGTGTTCGGCCCAGTTCGACAACAGCACATCTAAAACACGGCGCGTAAAATATTCAATTTCTTTATTTTTTCATTAGTTGCAGGTATGGCACAAAAAAATGGGTGGTAAATCCAAAGAAATACAGTGAAAAAGAAGCCTGATCATTTATAAATATAGCGCACAAAACAGAGAAGAGTGACAGGTCATCATTACAGGGTGTTGGCACAGAACAAGAGAAAGAACATTACTTAGATCATCAGATTCAATGGTTTCCTGTTTAAGAGTCGGGAGATGTTTGTTTTACCATCCGTAGAAATAGCAGGCATGTTGTTCCTGCCGAGCCCCATGATTTTAAGTGTGGAGAAAGCCATTAAAGAGCGCAGAGAACCACTCCAACAGCAGAGGAAGTGGGTACCGAGAGGTGGCAGTTTCCACCACTGGTGAAGTTGTCACACCGATACGGCCCCGCCATCAAACAGCCACAGCCCTCTGCTCTGACAGAGTAAAATGAGCTCTCGGAAATGTGTCTACCTTTTCTCGCCAGTTATTATGTGAGACTGCAGTCAGCCTCCTGTCGAGCAGTCACTCAGTCGGCTGTGTGTGGAAAGGAAAAGAAACTCACGGCATTAAGAAGGTAATTTTACTCTTCAGCTGCAGTGACTTAGCTTTAATATGACAGACATTTTGTTCCCTAAACCTGTTTTTCCCTGCCACCGATTCTCCCAAACCACACCGTCTCTCCTCACCTTCGGGCACCAAGGCTCTTTGCTGAATCGATAATAGAGAGGATGGTGTGCAGTGATAATTAGGGCGAGGGGCTGCAGTCATAACGCCAGTGGAGCTGAATGGTTATTCTGGGGAGTCTTAAATAGCACGATGAATGGCACGATGTGACAAAGCCCTTCTTAGGTTGAAAATGAGAACATTTCCGTTTTGGGGGAAAAACACAGGGGCTGTTTTTTAAAGGACCTTAGAAACAGACTAGTTAGAAATGACAGATGGTTGATGCTACTTGTGGATGGAGAGCTGGAGGGAGCCTCTGCTGTGACTGGTCCATGCTTCAGCCTCATGCCGACTGAACTCTAAATGACATAAGCAAAAGTTATTTCATATTACTACTTTAGTCTTTTAGCTTAAAGGACGACACAAACTCTATTCCACTTCTGGTTGTGTCTTTTCAACTACAATTGTACCAATCGTACCTAAATTGTCAGGAAATGGTGTCTCAGCTGCGTGCTAATGTGGATGCTGATGTTTCACCAAACACTCCAATAAGCTTTAATATTCAATATGTGAGAGTAACACAATATTCAACGTTCAGATTTTACTGAGGACTGAGAGAGCTGCTGAGAGACTATTAAACCGTTGAGTGTCACAACTTCACTGAGAGTGAAACGACCAATCACAGTGTTCCCCTCCAGCTGCTCCACTGTAGCATCAGCCATGACACATGATGTAGAACTCTATTATATAAAATACAGTAACCCCAGGTTTCTTCTGTTTGGCAAACTTCAGATTCATCTTTTTTCCATTTGTAAAGTTACAAGGTATGCACTTTCAGGAATTAAGGCAATACTTACTTTTGAATTCATTTTCATACACAGCGTCCGGACATGCTTCTTCTCACATGAATAGGTCTAATCAAATTTGCCAAAGAACCGGTGAAATTGTTTCGACATTCTGCATGTTGCAGCAATTATGTTCAGTCTACAGCGGCGCGCACAAACTGTGACAGCCACATGTTTTAATGCTACACTTCCTCCATTTGAATGAAACTCATGTAGACACTGGGTACATTCATGCACAGCTGGGTACGTTTGCTTATTCAGACAGGATCCAGGGCCAAATGGCACGGCAAACATCTAGAGCCGCTCTCGACTCTGTATTTGCCGAGTGGAACTGTTTCATTACATACTGATACATGTATTAGGTAAAGAATTATTCTGTCCACTAAAATGTCATGTTAAAAGTCATTAGAGCACCACATGGACTGCATTAACATTAGCGCTGCTCCCACTGATCATGGATAAAATGGAAACTAGATTTAAAGTTGCTGATGAAACTTTCATTTCTCGGCTTTTTACTTCAATCGTGTGTTTGTGGTAACGCCTGGTTTTGCTGGTAAAAGTTTGTTGGCATGTCTCTTAAGAGCTGAGGTAAAAATCTATTAGGTCATTTGCATAAAGTTTTAGTTACACAATTAATCTCTTAACCAACTGTCAAACATAAAAGTAAAAATAATACAAAATACTCCACAAGAACATCCTTCCCACTTTATCTAATCCTTCCTGTTTCACCAACAGAAAATGGCTCCCAAGCACCACCCTTTTATCTTACCCCAGCACAGCACTGACCCAAAGCCACTTTAGCACCACTCCTAACTTAAACACGGGCACTTCTGCCAGAACAACCGTTGGCATCCCAAATATAAAAAGACTGGTTTGTAGCAGCTCGTTGAAAAAGCCCCGGTTTACAAAGCGTTCAAATCTGCCACTACAGGAGGCTCTCATCATCGGAATAACGTCAGTAAACACTCACCGAGCAGCGCCGCTACACAACACTGTTTACATACTGAAAATGTGTTAATGCGGACTGTACTTCCGAGAGGCTCTGAGCGCTTCTATCCACAATGAGGCTCTCACCCGGCCTCACACACGAACAAAGATGTTAGTCAAACGCAGGAAAACTGAAGGTGCTGCAAAATGAAAGCCGCAACGACACAGAAGCCGGGATCTTTGTGGAGCATTTTCAGCTTGAATTATGGGGGGAACGTCCAGCTGCCCATGAATGTACCCAGAGGACATTTCACAGCAGACGGGAAATGTCAAGGATTTTTTAACTTCAACCAGAGAATGTGCTGGTGAAAATAAAATACACCGGGTCATTGTGAAAGAAATAGTCGGCTACGTGGGGCACTTTGGCACTTTTCATTATCGAGGATATAGCCACAAGGGAATTTCAAACTTTTAGAAATGGTGTCAAAGTCAAATTCACTTGATGTGTTCGAAAAAGTATGAAAGCTGTCGTCGTCAAAGCACACAAACCACAAGTTTTAGTTACATCGAGTAAGAAAAGAACGACTCCCATTCTCCCTTTTACATTCATTGTGATCTGAGCCTCGTGGAAAAGAAAATAAGGGACAGAAACAATAGCAGTGCGTAGAATAAAATGACACAGACTAATGATGCAGTATGATGCCCTGAAATGCTCATCAGTCTGCTCTGTTTTGCGTATTTATCTTCTTTACAGATTCTTATCACATCTATTGTACACAGCTTTACGCTTTACACCGACCTGACCCACTCGGACCGAGCCACTTCCTGCGGAGCTACCGTGGACTTCCTCTTCAACAGTGTTATAAATATGGTATGAACATAGTAAGTAAGTAGAAAATGGATCAATCAGGACTTTAGCTGGATCAGTCAGAGTGGGTCGTGGACGTGTAATGTTGAGAAATATAAAAATGGATTTCTATGTTCGAGACTTTAAAACGGTATGTTGTGCTTCCTGTATTCCAACATAAAACATTTATCATAAACCTTTGAATAGAGCTTCTTTAACATTTACAAGTTATACAGTTACCAAATTGGTTTGACTTCTTATGCTTCCATCAGCGTTGAGACTTGCAATGCAAAGGGAGACAACAAGAAGAGAAAAGGAAGTTAAAGTCATTTTCAACGCAAAATATAAGAAACAAGACACAAGTCCTCAAAACATTGTCATAACCAACAATGAACGGAATTTTTTCATTTTCTCATTTTCTCTTTTTCACAATACATTTTTTAAAAACCCCGCTGGTTAAGGTTATGGTCTCAGGTAGATCGTCCACAGTCAGTCTTCACAGTTTGTATAAAGCAGAGAAACATTCTCGCTAGAGTAATAAAATATCAGGACTATTATTATCATTATTATCTTTTATTCTCATATTTGTTCCTTAGAAATGGTGGAGCGTAAAGGGGGGAGACATATCGCTCTCAAGAAGCAGTCCCCAAGTTCAACTCTCCTCCCTGTACAATGTTTTATTCAGCGGTTGCTCTTCTTTTTGTTAAAAAATGCTTGCCCACAGGGAAGAGTAGGGTATTCATTCGACCGAGTGTTTTTATCCTCCCGTATCATCTTAAACCGTCTTTCTGCTAAAGAAAAAGAAAAAAAAAATCCAGAGCCTTCCTTTTTGCTGCTGTTTTTATTATCCCTTTTATTTGCGAACCTGTGCTCGCGGTCTGCCTGCGCCGCTGCCCTCAAACTGAACCGCAAACACACACACACGCGCCTGCACACGCACACACACAGGCAAGTGTCCCGTCTGGAGTTAATAGCACGAGCATCCTCTCGCCCTGAACGCGCCCTCTGTTTATCCGCTCGTCAGCACTTGTGGGGCAAAAGAAACGCGTAGAAAATTAGCCCATCAGAGGAAACATGAACAGAGATGCGTCCGGTGTTGATTTACAGCCAGGCTCACGATTCGGTTGTAATCTGAAGGCACTTTGTTTCATGGCAGAAAGTAAAGTGGCTTCTCTTCTACGTGCCGACTGAAAACTCCAGTCAGGCCTCGTCCACACTCAGCCTTCCGACCCGTCCTCACTCACTCCAGCCCAGTCTTCCCTCTGCGTTCGGACCGTCCATTGGCCACTTGGACTCGTGAGCACAGTGTTAAAAGATACAGAGGCAGCTACAGGAGGAGTAAGCAGAAGGAACTAAATGTTGCCACAGTCCGTGTTTTCTCTAGAGTACAGCACCGAGCTGATAAAGAAATGACAGGGAGTGTGATGCGACGCTGGGTGAAAAACATGAGCAGTGATTGGCATCTGGCCTGACGAAATGAAGATAAAGATGCACAGAGAAAGGTCTGGTTCCATGTTTTTGTAAGCAGGGAAATGTTATTCCTCTCTGTGAAGCAGCAGTGTCTTTATTTCTGCCGCCTCTGAAACAGATTTTCATAGCTTCATAAAAATGTTCTTGTGCTTTACAAACAGTCCTCCCTCGACGCTACTGAACTCACCAAAGTCAAGGCTTGTTCGTCCCCCACCTGTCGTTGTGCTCGTAAAGATGTCCGAGTCCTTGCACTGAGGAGTGTTTTTCTGTAAAAGAGGTCTCTTTGTAAAAAATTAGCGCATCATTTATTACTTTTTCTTGTCACTTTTTAACTGTTTTTTTCTTTCTTCTGTTAAACTCCGTCCCACTGCGGCCCATCGGGGACCAGTGTTGCGTTCAGGATGCATGAATCTTTGGTGATTGGATGCCGAGCTCACAGACGGTGGGTCTGAATATTTGCCTCTGAGTCACAGAGAGAAGGGTCACCTTTGACCTTCCAGGAGGGCCAGCACCAAGGTGACGCATAGCAGCCATATATGGGACCACTGCAGCGAGGCCATGGAGCTAAGATCTGCGAGAAAAAAAAAACACATCGCTGTTAGCTGTAGCATTTATGTAGCCTATCATAGTGTTTCTAATTTTGGGAAACAACACACTACAGTGGCATCTGGTGGTCAAAGTGGAGACTGTGAATGCAACACTAAATGAACAGCTATGGCCCTGTGCTCAAGCTGTTGTATTTATCCCTTTAAATAAATTAATTTAGATTTATGAATTCCCTAAACCTTCATGCAAGAATGTGTGCTCAGATTAACATTGGTGTGTTTCCCCTCCTGCAGCGCTCAGTTTGTCTTTGAGCAGCTGTAAAAACAGGAAGCAATGAAAGTCCTCCAGATTCTATTGAGTTGTAAATATCTATTTTTACAACATGATTAAATGCAAAGAGTGTTATTTTAAGGCAAGTATACACTATTTATAAATTGACCGATGTGTTTTATTTGTTCAGGTATATACTAAAACATTTTACAAGATGCATCTGTCATCACAAACTGTAGCAGATACTCGGATATAGGCTTTGTACGGAGACAAAGATGAATTAAGCTGGGCATACAGTGTGCAATTTTATATTGTTTAAACAGAACCCCAACTTACACTGTATGAGTAAATCACATCAAAGAAAAGCTTAAGCTCATGATTTATGTGCTCACACTGTATGGACAATGGTCAGAATGTCATCTGGTAGAAACTCAAAAATTGTAGCATGACAAATTCGGGCCGAAAATCGCACATTGTATGCCAGGCTTTAGGAATCATTACGTAGAAGCCATTTTATATTCCTCTTTGTTCTTCCTGCTGTTTACCCTTTCTCTGGTGGCAGTGCCATTTTTTCATCTTGGTGTCAGTAGCAACATATTTAACGTTAGTATTTTATCAACGCTGGCTACAAAGGCACCTTAAGGCTGACCGAAATGAAGTCCAGGAGACCAACAACGTAAGCATCTCAATTTAACCCGAGTCAAGAGTCGCCTAAGATAAGACCCTCATGAGACATTTCTCATTTTCTCGCTTACATCACATAAAGTCATGTAAGATTCATCATGTGAGATTGAATTGCATAATTCATGACACTCCTGTCCTAAGCCTGGAAGACCACTCCTATAACTCTAGATGAATTCATGTTGTTCATTTAAATCGAAATGGGGTCGCAGGAAAAAATAACTTCAATGATAATCCCAGGGAACAACAGTCAAAATGGGACATTACATTCATGGTTTAAAGAAGATGTGAAAAGACATCAATCCTGTGTCACTCTGTCAATTGTGGGACATTTTCTTTGTCCTGTTTTTCCTGTTTTACCTTCTGTTGGTTCCTGCGGCGCAATTACAGCCCTGCTCTCAGCCTGTGCCGCTATCATTCATGTGATTACAACACTGTTGCTATGGCGACATCTTCTCTCCCCCATGGCAGATAGTATTTGCACGCTTGAGACTGTCTAAGATCAGTGGTCCTGTTGTTGATCTGCGCCTCATCGGATGGGTTAGGATGTAGTACTACTCACTGGGCGGCGGATCTCGACACTCCCCTTCCTCCAACGTGACATCGTCAATGGCGATGTCCCCCTCGATTCCCGGCCCCCGGATGCCTTCTAGTACCACCTGAAGATAAACAGACACAACACTTGTCTCATTATCTATTCACAATATTAGCATCGGTGCTCCAAGAAAAATAAAAGTAAATACACAGTCATTTAGCTTAATTGGCTCTTATAAAAATAGCAGGTGGCAGGAGTTTATTCCTGTTTTAATGTCACAAAATTTAAGACTAGGGCTGCCTATAGAGTCTGGAACGAGACAGCACAAGAAACTCTAATTACTTTCCAAAGAGTGAGGCCGTAAAAATGATGGAGAATGTTGCAGTGCTGTATTTGCGACTTCAGACTATTAGCTTCCTGTTGGTAAAGCGGTGTGGTATTGCTTTGTTAATGGTGAACAATAGATTCTGGTCACTTCTGCATCGACGCATAACCTACAAACCCTGAGAGAATGAAGAAACAGTGTCCAGTGAGCCTGCATACAGGACTTATGTTTTTACTCTCACCTGGAAGGATGATGTGGGATGGATGCTGACTTTGGCTTGCTTCCAGCGGTCACCTTGGTTACCACTCAGTGACCACACGGGCCCCTCGGAGGTCGTCTGGCCCTTCTGCTTCAGGAGGGCGTTCAGAGTTCCTGTGTGAAAGACGGATATGTTTACACAAACGCATAAAGCCGGCCTCAGGACAGTTCTGGGACGCGGAGCATATGAGCTGGCACTAACGCCTCCAACACGTACACGCGGTCCCTCTGTGAGCCCTCCACTTTACGTCAGCCCCAGTAGGTCAGCTGTATACATGGTAAACACTCAGTTCTCTCCACCTTTTAGGATTCAGCAGAGCGTGAAGGCTGTGTGAGGACGCAGCGATGACATTTTATAAGCTATCACAGGTTTCAATTTGTTTTTATGCTCTCCCAATCTCCTCTTGTGTCCCATTTTCCTCTGACACTCTCTCAATTTATATCTTCCAACTTACAATATTTTGATTTGGGAATAACAATAGTGCAATAGTTTTGAAGGCAATTACCAGCTCAGAACATTTGCCAATACAATATACATTCCATTCAGATCCATTTATAAAAGACTATTACTACAATATGATTGTTTATGATTTTAGGAGTGAATTTTAGGAGAGGACGTGCTAGAGGTTTTGTAGTGTAGTTCTAGTCGACCATGTTGTTTAAAAACCAGTGTTAGACTTGTGAATGACACTTTACACACATTAGTTTAGTGCAGATTTAAAGTTTTTCTTTATGACTCCTGCAGTACCCTGTGTTGTTAGTTATTACACTTATTAAACTGTAGCTCTCTTTTTGGCAGCATGGTCGTCTGATTCAAACTGTTAATGTTCGGTCATAATTGTCCCTCAGGTGTTATTTCGGACATGTTTGACCTGAAGATATCTAGTAAGAGTGATTTTTATGGCAGCACAGTAACTAGGTGGTCAATGATAGAGAGCCAGTCATGGTGTAAATTCAACTTTAACTGTGTCTAATTGTACTTTTTGTAGCTTAATTATTCAGACTCTGCTGCATTTTAAACATATTAATGTTTCAATGCAGAGGCAAAGGTTAAACTCAGGTCAGAAATTGATACATTTATTAAGTCAAGGTTCAGCAGGCGATGATCACTTATTCTCCAGTGCATCATAATCCAATTTTATTCTCACTAATTGCCAATATGTGAGGGGAATATTTGATGAATGGAAATGCTCTCCCTGCAAAGGCTTTCCGAGAATTCTTTCATTTCTTGGAAAAGCAGCTGGACATCACTCTTAAAACCATCTCGACATTTGAAAATGCAGCCTGACAGATCCATTTGGGCTGAATTCAAATCTAACCCTTGCAATAACAGTGAGATGTGGCTTCTTATTGAGACCGAATGGTCTATATAGCAGGTCTGAATTGAAGACTCCCCTCAGTCAGACCTCTTGTCTGGCCCTGGGCTTTGATATGAAACTGCCAGATGATGACACTGAGTGCAAGTGCTTTACCCTGCTTTCCAAACACACCCATTGTGTTCAGCTTTTTATTTGGCATGCAGTGAGAGAGCGAAAGTGTATTCTTTAGCAACTGGCCAGCATAGCAGCTGTCGAACACCCAAATCAGGTTAACACCGACGCCATAGCAAAGCATTTGACCGGGTGACTAGCACTGCTGCTCCGCAGTCAAGTGAATTTCAAAGAATGGTGAGGAAAAGCTTTTCACAACCTCTGATTGCTGCCTTGCTTTTGATGCATTTTGCCTCAGCAAGGTGCCTCATTATTGTAAGGCCGCTTCAAAAAACATCACTGTGAGCAAAAGAAAGCTGCACTGTACGTCCTGGGTTATATTCTCTCATCAGCACCATATACACTTTCCCCGACGACAGCGCAATCTCCAGTGAGAGATGAGCGCTTGTACAGAATATGACCCGCGGTTTCATCTCCCGCTCAAGTGTTTAGGATGTAGGAGGATTCTTGCTGAGTTGGCTGACTCACATTTTCTTTGAACTCATCGCGATGTAGGTGGTTGTCAATGTCATCACATCCTGAGCAACAGAAGATGCTTTTATAAAAGGAGAATACCTGTAGCCGACATTTGTGAAGTCTAAAAGGAATCTGACAGCAGAAGGATGTGTCTGGTACATAAAGTGAGGAATAGCTTCTGGAAATTTTCAATTATGTAGCAGGAAGAGGAAGAGAGAGATGGGGGTGCCATGCCACCCTGCTCGCTAATAAACAGATGACTCCATTGCTTCTCAGAAGGTCAGGCTTAAGAACAGACTTGCTTGCTGTGCTTTGCTGGAGACTTAATCCTATAAACAAATGTGACATGGACTCCAAAGGCAAACTTTGATGTGTGCTTCAGTAATTAAGTGTGACCTTGTCTCAGGTATCCGCCAGCAAACTAAGAGGGAGTTTCTTTGAACCGCTGCCACTGTTCTCATCAGTGAGTAGGCAGGTTTCTTATCGACAGATTCTGGTCATCAACCCTGCCGCGCCACAAGCTTCACAGTGACTCACCTCCACAGCCCCAGCATGCTGCATCTGACTCTGACACAAATCCCAAATATTTCAAAGAGAATCGAGAGCATTCAATTATGCTATTGTCATGCACGCCCATAGCATTACAAGTAACAGTGTTTAAAGTACTTTAATTTGAAGTTTTACATAGTTGATGTAAAATATAACTGTCAAAATAATGTGATCCACTAAATAAAACTGCACTATAGCTTGTTTTCTATAGAAGTAATGAATGCTGCTGACATCTAACAAAAAGTGAAGATTAGACACAATGTAATTGGAGACTTCCCTTCAGCAGTAAATGCACAGAGACTACCTGTACTTGTACTAGTGTCTTTTTTAGCAAGTGCAATAGTAAATGCAGACTAACAGGTGAATATTTTGTGTCTCACTGAGCTCTGCTGCTGGGAGCACTGACTCTTGTCTATGGAAAACTCTCCTGATGCAGTCATTCAGCCCCGCTCTGTCCCCTTGGGCATAAAACATACTTTACCCTTACCAACTGTACCAAAGTTGTACTGGTATACACCACCAAACCAAAAGTTATACGTGTGACGTCTTGAGTGACAAAGAACGATAAGAAATCTCCAAATCAAGAACATTACGTCCCTTGAGTTCAGCTCCTTGACAGAAAAGGTTCCCAGCATCACAAAGCCACATTGTGAGCTCAGGGGTGAATTTGTCTCATGGCTGAAGAGGCAGAATACTAAATGGAGCGTGGTTATGGAGGATCTGAGCTGGGTTTCAAGTCCTTGACATTTAGCCCATTCATCATAACACGCCACAGTCTGGGCATGGGCCTCGCCACAGACGGGGAGGGCAGAGAAGAGACGCTCTGGCTGGCGATCAATTTGAGCAAATTGGAAATGTCACGGCCTACTCAACCTCGGCAGGGAGCCGGAGGAGCTCTCATCTCCCTGCCGAGCGCCCCCCCGACACCTCTGTCCTCAGAGCCTACACACTCCTCCCCCACTTCTCCAGATGTTTGGTTCAGACCCCCACCTGGCCACTTCCACTCGTTCCACTGTGGACGGTGGGACAGTCCTTGCCAAAGTGAGCCAGCATGGCCTCCTACTAGCTCCTATTTGTTCGGTCAAAGGCGCACTTTACGCTAATTCACAGAGTGTGTTTTCCCATTTAACCTTCAGCGTATTGATCTGGACAAATAATTTTGCTTTTATCCACTGAAAAAAGAATGTTTTTATTTAATCTTGTTTGTCCTGTTTACTTGTTTGGATTGTCTTAGATAATTGGAAAGTTTACCATGCTTAGGAATGGAAAATAAATACAAACGGAAACAAATAAAGCAGTAAAACCACAACAACACTATCACAGACACCATAAACGCTGGCTGCCACATAATTCTTCACACAATTTAAGTCACAAAACAAACTTGAAAGGGAATAAAGTAAGATAAAAAGCAGAATGACAGCACGGTTCGAGTCAAAAAGAAGGAGGGGCAGGAGAAGCAGAGCAGTGATTGGAGCAGCGGGTCCACTGGAGCACGGCAGGTGGAGGGCGGAGAGCGGCTTCAAACGACCTGCGTCTCACTCGAATACGGAGGTAAACGCAGCCAAACGCAGCCAAATGCACTCTTAAGCTGCCTTATCTACAGTGAGCCTTATCAGCAGCCGGCCTGCAGCCACCTCACAGGCTCCGAAACTCAAGTTCAACTTTCAAGACGAGGAAATGACCACAAACTGCCACTTTCAAATTAAACTTCATATTCTGTTAAACAAGTGGAAAAGCTGCAGGTTCACAGATAAAACATTAATGGAGTGTATGTGGCAATACATTTCACATACCTGTTATTAAGCATTTATTAATTATATAGTAAGCAAGCCACGGTCTAGGACAATTTATAAACTACGAGTATTATTATTGTAGACCACACAAGCTCTTTTCATGAACAGGGGAAAAGAAATCAAAACTAAAAAGCACATCAACAGCTAATCAACACAAATGTGGTGCAATAAAATATGATTCTTGTTTTTGAGCATACACTTAACACACACCATTTAAGAAGATGGGTATTTTAGCTAGGTTACAGACTGGCCACCAAAGACGACCACACAAAAGACCGTCTTAAAAAACCCACAGTCTTAGTCACAAACGGTGCTTCAAGGCTGCTGCTCGCACACTTTGCATATAAACGCTTGACTGAGAACAGGCTGAAGTGTCTGCTGACTTTAAAAGAGGCCTGATCACAGAAGCCAGACAGCTTTAGTATCGTCAAGGCTGTAGAACCAGTGAGCTTTTAAAGGTGAAAATGTCAGAAGTGTGCACTAGACGGCCCATAACACAGAGGAGCCACTGGTAGATAAAAATGAGGGACATCTGGAGGACTGGGCATTAACGAGTAACAGCCCAGAGCAGCAGATCACTGCAATCTCTCGGGTCCTTTCTGTGATAAACTGAGAGATGTTTTTTTTTTTTTTTCAGTGACCCAAGACACATTGGAGCTGAGCAGAGGCCACAGTGGAGGCTGCAGGGTTTCATTCAAGTGGCTTTAATTGGCGGCATTAGGAACTGCTGATCAATGCCTCAATGTCAAAACAGAACTGAGCTTTGAAACATTTAGACATAATTAGTGTCTCAGTTTAAATTGAACTCAAGAAAAAAAACAAAAAAACATCCATGTTATTCGACAAAGGGCAAGAGATCACAACGTTTGATGGGGCTCTTATAAACTGCCTAAGCTGTATCAAATCCCATGGTACCAAAGCGCCCTGCGACACTTTGCAGCGGTACCCTTCACCTGCCTCATGAACCGCTGCAGTAGCTAATGATAAGGGGTGGACTCAGGACACAAAAACACCACTAGAGGCTTTAGTCAGCGTATAAGCCTGCTGTTTTTGTGCTAGAGAGCCAATCTTTCATTCTCCAACACACTTAAGAGTGGAGTGCTTGTGCTGGCCCGATTGGTTCCCTTGTAAAGGCAGCCAGACTCCGACATATAAGCCACAGAGTGCTCCTTCAATGACTGCCATCTTCAAATGGTCCATACAAGGTTGTTATCGTCATTCAGGGAGCTATCGAAGAGCTAACACCCAGGATTTGTGTACACACATTTGAAGGAACGTGTTGCCAAAATGAGATACATTTTGTGTGGAACATCTGATAGAAGCACTTGGAAAATTTCAGCATAAAAGCCCAACACTCTCCACCTTCTTTCCACTGCAGTCATCTCAGGGCGATATCTTGGGAAATGACGCCAATTCAGGAAAATGTGGAGCTGCACTTTCTTTTTCACTTGTAAATATTGTGATTCGTGTTCACCAGAAGAAAATAAAGCATTGCATTCACAGAAATTATAGCTATACTTTTGAGAGGACTGATGGCTGAGAAAACCATTTTCTTTTTAAAAGAATCTGTGTAATTTTTTTCTATGAACTATTAAGAAGTGAATATAAAATCAGCCACTTCAAAGGAAGCGCGAGTGTCTTACCTATATGTTTTCCATACATGTGGTAGAAGAAGCCAAAGCAGTAGGCGGGTGGGTTGGTGATGCCATACGGATTTTTAGGTGCTACGTTAAAAAGTGGGCTAACAAGGCGAGCCTGGTCCCCTTCCTTTCGAGGTCGAGATGTCTCGATGTACATGTAGAAACCTGGAACACATACAAACACATATGTATCTGTGGTTACCGCAATTCCAGTAAATGGGAAGAAACATGATGCATGCTGGGATATGAGTCAGCTACAGAACAGTTTATAATGAGGCCGAACATACAGGTTTACAACAGGTCTGACATATTTGAGATAAGTACTGTAATTTGAGATAGACACACTGAAACGATCCAGGGTCAGTAGCTCCTTTGTAATTGGTAAATATTTTCAATGATTTTTCTCCATCTCTGTTTGTTTTGTGTTAGCTTGTTAGTGTTGACTTTTCTTGATATTTAAGTAACTAATGTGTCTACTGTCTACTCTACACCAATATACTGTTAGATTTGTGGACTTGCAAAAGCCATGTACAATGGGGATAAACACCAAATGGCTCCTTTAAATGTATGAGACAAAGTTGTCAGTGCTCCAGTGTCTTTCTGCCAAAAGCCACTCTAACAAAATATTTGTCATTGTGAAAAAGCATGAGGGCGAGGCTGCGTCGCCTCAGTCCACCTTCGATAGTGCGATGGTAAAGCTCCATGTGACAGATAAGGAGCTGTCTTTGAAGGACAGTTCTTCTTTTACTAATACAAATAACCAAGGGCAGATAGACATGATAACAATAGGTTGCGTTTGTGCTGCCTCACTCAGATGGTCTTGGACAGTGGGTGTGACGTTAGCCAGTCCAACAGTCTGGTGATTGTGTCTGAGTCACATAATCTGAAGCCAATCTCTGCCTCAAGTGTAAATGCTGCTCGGGAAAGGAAGGTAGTGAGCAGCCCGAGCCCCTCCAGACAAAATCAAATGGAACATCTCCCTCAGTTGAATCTCATATCAGATAATTATATGCAGAGAGCAATGGGAATGGTAATGAAATGCTGGACATTTTGAAACCATTAGGTGATTAAAGCCAATGCATTATTTACAGCTTAAGCCGCTGCTGGTGCACATAGCCATAATAGACGCCCATATCCCATCCTTTTACGGCATTCACATGAAATCCTCTCATTCTTGCAAATCCAATTTTCTTTATTCGTCATTTATCAAGTTGCTGAATATGGAATAGCAGCACATGTAACTGGCATACTGAATACGAAACACCGCACACACAGTCCGCCGATTTTAGGTACCCATGGAAACGGCAACGGAGACTCGGTAACAAGATTATCTTAGAAATGAATGATCAAGGACGCTCATTGTTAGATTATGGCACATCAAGCGATCTGAGACCCAGTGAGCACAGCTGAAGTCATTTTTATGCAGCCGAAGACTTATTTCAAAGTTTCACAGGGGTGCCATTATTATGTGAAAGTGTACACGTTATGATCATGTTAGCACACAAGAAACTATACTGTATTCAAGCACAGGTTACATAAGAGCTCAGTGGTGTCAGTTTTCGTGTGTGCAGTATGTCCAATGAGCACACCGAGCCATTTAAGGCCACGTTGACAGCTGGGAAAATAATTGTTTACACTTATGCTCACTGCCTCTTTTTAATTGGATGCATTCTAAATGTGCTTACTTCTCTATAAGGCGTAAATATAACAGAAATGTGTACATGTTGATAAGGTATTGTCTCAGTCAGGGGTTCCTGAGCTTGTTAGTGTGTATATGGTCATTACTTAGGTGTGAAGGAAGGGACATAGTGGTGTTATTGGATGCTTGCTGTGTGGTTAAGGAAAGGTTCAACACAAAAATCCTTCAAACTCAGACAGTTTCTTTCAACAGGGCCAATTTAAATCAACTATTCCCATCACCAATGTAATATCTGGGTATATGTAAACACGTCTATAGTCTCTGCATGTGCTTAAGGTGCTGTTCACTTCGGAGTGTTGCACTTTCGACAAGTGCTATAAAATCTGATTCAACACATATTTTGGCCACCGCGGTGCAACAGAAACAAGCTGTTCACAAAATTGCAGGAGAATAAGAAGTTGATATGGCAAAATCTATTGCCAGCCAGCAGGTACTAAGCAGTTATTGGGACTCCACCTGATGAATCTAAATGAATTGCTCACTCGATTTTATGCATCCTTTAGGCCCCTCCTCAGGGACTTAATGGCTCTTTAGCTGCTAAATACTCCACTCTGTTCACCGGCTGGTCACTGGCTTTGTCACTCTGCCAAACCATTACACAGCAGGATGTTAAACCAACAACTGGGACCCTTTTTACTTACACTCCTCGTGCATTAACGGTATATTACCTTGCTTGGAGCCGCTGCGGTCACCACTGGGTCCAGTATTGGGGGTGTACTTTGTGTCCCGTGTGGCGGCGCTGTGTCGTGTCCAGTCAAAGTCGTCGTTCTTGTCTTGGGTGAACATGCAGATGGGCTCCTCCTCGAAGCTGCAGTGGAACTCTCCTGTCGAAACAAGGAGAGGCGGGTGTTTACAGGCGCGTCTCACCAAAGAGCTGGAAGTTACACTGACTGGAGGCGTCTGTGCTGGAGCAATGTGACTCCAACTGTATATTCATGAGACTTCCTGGAGCGTGAGAGGGTCCCAGGGGAGTACACTAGAGCAAAATCCTAATTACACCAGATGAAATTCTAAATTAAGAAATGACCCCGCGCTGACTGTAGCGGAGACGTCACTAAGTGGGTTTCTCTGGCAGTGACACACAGTTCGGTTTATGCTGCCAAGATGAAAAACGAAAGTGCTGTACTCTATGAGGAATTAATGTCTCACAACCCACTTCTGAACATTAGGGATAAGATTCAACAAAGGCCAAACCCACACATTCATAATGAACACTATGAAAGGGATACTAAACAGTTACAAACAAATACTGGAGCTGTCACCAACAGGAAATTAAAATGCAGCAAGGGCCAGAGTTTAAGATCCAGAGAAAAGGGCAGGTTTTATTGAATGGAAAATGCAAAATCATTACTTGAGGGACTTTGTTTATTTAGCTAAAAGCAATATATTGGCATAAAAAGGGAAACTAATTCTTGCTTTATTCAACCCTTCATTCACCAATATGTACCTCTGATTGGCGGGTCATGACCTGTTACTTTAATACGTTAGATAATCATGAAGATTTAAGTGTTCAAGGTGGGTTTTCAGCAGTATTTGGCTCATTTAGTCCTTCCCTGGGTCAATATCCTGAAAAGTTGCATAGTGTTGCTTTAACAGGAGCAGCATGTTTCTTTTATTTGAAAATCTGGTAGGTTGAGTGCACCATCTGCGACTCACCGCCTCCACAAGGTAATTTAATCCAGTTGTTGTTCAGAAAATAAGTTCATGAGCTTGCATTAAACTAATAATTAATAACCAATGACAAATAGGGTTGTGTACTTCTGTTCATTCATTTTACAGATATTTAATGATTATCTAGGCCCAGTTAGACAAAGTGAGGAGTGAGGCGTTGCACTGCTGGCGAGTTTGAGAAATGATGGCTCTTAACCCTGGAAAAATGAGGTGATTGTCCTTGGATGTTTTCTCGTGTCTCACTAGTAGGAGTCTATGCAATCAGTTTGGAAAATTGACACCGCCTCCCCTGTCTTCTATCACACTCCATCTTGTGCGTAGTGGGTGTAAAGGTGGGGGACCCGAGTCACCTCCCTCCTCTGTGTCGTACTCCGGGGCCTCTGGCTGCATTTTTTAAACCAGTGAAGTGTGCACACAGGCAATGAAACTTCAAGAAAAAAAAAAAAGAAAAAGAAAAAAAAAGTAATTGTTAGTCTAGCATAAGGTGTGTGGGTCACATGGCGGTGAGTGCAGGATACACTAATAGATGCATGAAGAGGGAAGTAACCTACTCAGTGTAATGAAGGGGTAGTGCCGGGTTCAACAGTGTCAACATCCCCATTTAATCCATGCACGAAACAAAGTAAAACACTAACCGGAGGACACACCGCTGTTAAACAATGTCCTCAAAGAGATAGTGAAAAGAGGGGAGCTCGGATTCAGCATGCAGCCATGTGTTCTGATAAATATTCATTGATTTATTAAAACGTAGCTGGGAGCAGTTTGGAGTGGTGACCTTGAGAGGAGCAGAATGTGCGGCTTTTACTCAGGTAATGGCGGTAACATAGGCCGAGAGGGAGTGTGTGGGCGGACGGACTGATGCTGCGAGGCACAGCGAGGAGAGAAACAGGCAGAGGCCGGGTCGCGGGCCCCCTGACTCTCTTCCTTATATGCATAGGCTCGTGTAAATGGAGGTCTAGCTCCCGGCGCTAGACTCTGACGCCCCCATCCGCAGAGTTAAACTGAGCGTTGTTGCTTTGTGAGCTTTGGGGAGATAGCGGGATTTGGAGGGAGGACTACACAGCGTTCAGGTAAGAGTTCCTTCAGGGATTGGGATAATGATGTTGGTGATTAGGATGTTTGTTATTATGTTGTGATGCAAACACCCACCATGAAAATATATTTAAATAAATAAGCCGTGATACGCAGCTTCCCACCGCAGCAAGGCAAACAATGATTAAGTGTGGGATCTCAAGGCATGAATAATGTGAATTTGTTAAGTTTCAACAATGAAATGCATCGTAAATGGGACTAAACGTAAAAAAGGATATACAGAGCTACTGCACAAATGCATGAATACATAACGGCACAAATCACAGAGCGTGAAATGTATTCACAGAAAGCTCTAATACGTGCACGCTGTCCTGTGTCTGTGCACCTCGACCGGCCTGGTGCAGCTTTAACCAGTGGTTCTGAGGGAAAGCCTCATCTATCATATTTGATTTAGTGCTGCTCACTTAGAGGGGTCTCCTGGTGCAGTGTGACATGTGGACAGTCAGAGCGCTATGGGATGTGTCCCTGCTGCTTGTACAGACTGGGTTGCA